>OY997266.1:485766798-487016798 GCA_963921465.1 Triticum timopheevii | reverse complement strand
GAACAAGGAGTTGTTATTTGATTAACAAGGTCACATCATTAGTTGAATGATCTGATTGACATGACCCATTCCGTTATCTTAGCACACGATCGTTTAGTATGTTGCTATTGCTTCCTTCATGACTTATACATGTTCCTATGACTATGAGATTATGCAACTCCCGTTTACCGGAGGAACACTTTGTGTGCTACCAAACGTCACAACGTAACTGGGTGATTATAAAGGTGCTCTACAGGTGTCTCCGAAGGTACTTGTTGAGTTGGCGTATTTCGAGATTAGGATTTGTCACTCCGAATGTCGGAGAGGTATCTCTGGGCCCTCTCGGTAATACACATCACTTAAGCCTTGCAAGCATTTCAACTAATGAGTTAGTTGTGAGATGATGTATTACGGAACGAGTAAAGAGACTTGCCGGTAACGAGATTGAACTAGGTATTGGATACCGACGATCGAATCTCGGGCAAGTAACATACCGATGACAAAGGGAACAACGTATGTTGTTGTGCGGTTTGACCGATAAAGATCTTCGTAGAATATGTAGGAACCAATATGGGCATCCAGGTCCCGCTATTGGTTATTGACCGGAAACATGTCTCGGTCATGTCTACATTTTTCTCGAACCGTAGGGTCCGCACGCTTAAGGTTTCGATGACAGTTATATTATGAGTTTACGTATTTTGATGTACTGAAGGTTGTTCGGAGTCCCGGATATGATCACGGACATGACGAGGAGTCTCGAAATGGTCGAGACATAAAGATTGATATATTGGACGGATATATTTGGACACCGGAAAGGTTCCGGAGAAGTTTGGAGCTCCGGGAGGTTACCGGAACCCCCCCGGGAGGTATATGGGCCTTATTGGGCCCATGTAGGAGGAAGGGAGAAGGAACAAGGGAGGGGGGCGCGCCCCCCCAGCCCAATCCGAATTGGGGAGGGGGGCCGGCCCCCCCTTTCCTTTCTCCTTCCCCTCTTCCTATTACTACTACTAGTACTACTTCCTAATACTAGTACTCTTTCCTTCCCCCTTCAAATAAGATAAGGAAAAGGGGGGAAACCTACTTGGAGTAGGTTTCCCCCTCCCCTATGGCGCGCCTCCCTTGGGCCGGCCACCTCCTCCCTCCCTCCTTTATATACGGGGGTAGGGGGGCACCCTAGGACACACAAGTTGATCATTGATCGTTCCTTAGCCGTGTGCGGTGCCCCCTCCACGATATTACACCTCGGTCATATTGTAGCGGTGCTTAGGCGAAGCCGTGCGACAGGAGAACATCAAGATCGTCACCACGCCGTCGTGCTGACGGAACTCCCCCTCGGAGCCTCTACTGGATTGGAGATCGAGGGTGCGTCATCGAGCTGTATGCGTGTCAAGAACTCGGAGGTGCCGGAGTAATGGTGCTTGGATCGGTTTAACCGGGAGGACGTACGACTACTTCCTCTACGTTGTGTCAACGCTTCCGCTTCGGTCTACGAGGGTACGTAGACAACACTCTTCCCTCTCGTTGCTATGCATCACCATGATCTTGCGTGTGCGTAGGAAATTTTTTGAAATTACTACGTTACCCAACAGTGGCATCAGAGCCTAGGTTTTTATGGTTTGATGTTATATGCACGAGTAGAACACAAGTGAGTTGTGGGCGATATAAGTCATACTTCTTACCAGCATGTCATACTTTGGTTCGGCGGTATTGTTGGATGAAGCGGCCCGGACCGACATTACGCGTACGCTTGCGCAAGACTGGTTTTACCGCCGTGCTTTGCACACAGGTGACTAGCGGGTGTCAGTTTCTCCAACTTTAGTTGAACCGAGTGTGGCTACGCCCGGTCCTTGCGAAGGTTAAAACAGCATCAACTTGACAAACTATCGTTGTGGTTTTGATGCGTAGGTGAGATTGGTTCTTGCTTAAGCCCGTAGCAGCCACGTAAAACTTGCAACAACAAAGTAGAGGACGTCTAACTTGTTTTTGCAGGGCATGTTGTGATGTGATATGGTCAAGACATGATGCTATATTTTATTGTATGAGATGATCATGTTTTGTAACCGAAGTTATCGGCAACTGGCAGGAGCCATATGGTTGTCGCTTTATTGTATGAAATGCAAACGCCCTGTAATTGCTTTACTTTATCACTAAGTGGTAGCGATAGTCGTAGAAGCAATAGATGGCTTAAACGACAACGATGCTGCGATGGAGATCAAGGTGTCGCGCCGGTGACGATGGTGATCATGATGGTGCTTCGGAGATGGAGATCACAAGCACAAGAAGATGATGGCCATATCATATCACTTATATTGATTGCATGTGATGTTTATCCTTTATGCATCTTATCTTGCTTTGATTGACGGTAGCATTTTAAGATGATCTCTCACTAAAAATTATCAAGTAGTGTTCTCCCTGAGTATGCACCGTTGCCAAAGTTCGTCGTGCCCAGACACCACGTGATGATCGGGTGTGATAAGCTCTATGTCCATCTACAACGGGTGCAAGCCAGTTTTGCACACGCAGAATACTCAGGTTATACTTGACGAGCCTAGCATATGCAGATATGGCCTCGGAACACAGAGACCGAAAGGTCGAGCGTGAATCATATAGTAGATATGATCAACATGAGATGTTCACCATTGAAAACTACTCCATCTCACGTGATGATCGGTTATGGTTTAGTTGATTTGGATCACGTGATCACTTAGATGACTAGAGAGATGTCTGTCTAAGTGGGAGTTCTTAAGTAATATGATTAATTGAACTAAAATTTATCATGAACTTAGTACCTGATAGTATCTTGCTTGTCTATGTTGTTTGTAGATAGATGGCCCGTGCTGTTGTTCCGTTGAATTTTAATGCGTTCCTTGAGAAAGCTAAGTTGAAATATGATGGTAGCAACTACGCGGACTGGGTCCATAACTTGAGGATTATCCTCATTGCTGCACAGAAAAATTACGTCCTGGAAGCACCGCTGGGTGCCAGGCCTGCTGCTGATGCAACTGACGACGTTAAGAACGTCTGGCAGAGCAAAGCTGATGACTACTCGATAGTTCAATGTGCCATGCTTTACGGCTTAGAACCGGGACTTAAACGACGTTTTGAACGTCATGGAGCATATGAGATGTTCCAGGAGTTGAAGTTGATATTCCAGAAGAATGCCCGGATTGAGAGATATGAAGTCTCCAATAAGTTCTACAGCTGCAAGATGGAGGAGAATAGTTCTGTCAGTGAGCACATACTCAAGATGTCTGGGTATTGTAATCACTTGATTCAACTGGGAGTTACTCTTCCGGATGATAGCGTCATTGACAGAATTCTCCAATCACTTCCACCAAGCTACAAGAGCTTCGTGATGAACTATAATATGCAAGGGATGGATAAGACGATTCCCGAGCTCTTCGCAATGCTAAAAGCTGCGGAGGTAGAAATCAAGAAGGAGCATCAAGTGTTGATGGTTAACAAGACCACTAGTTTCAAGAAAAAGGGCAAAGGGAAGAAGAAGGGGAACTTCAAGAAGAACAGCAAACAAGTTGCTGCTCAAGAGAAGAAACCCAAGTCTGGACCTAAGCCTAAACCTGAGTGCTTCTACTGCAAGCAGACTGGCCACTGGAAGCGGAACTGCCCCAAGTATTTGGCGGATAAGAAGGATGGCAAGGTGAACAAAGGTATATGTGATATACATGTTATTGATGTGTACCTTACTAGAGCTCGCAGTAGCACCTGGGTATTTGATACTGGTTCTGTTGCTAACATTTGCAACTCAAAACAGGGACTACGGATTAAGCGAACACTGGCAAAGGACGAGGTGACGATGCGCGTGGGAAATGGTTCCAAAGTCGATGTGATCGCGGACGGCACGCTACCTCTACATCTACCTTCGGGATTAGTATTAGACCTAAATAATTGTTATTTGGTGCCAGCGTTGAGCATGAACATTATATCTGGATCTTGTTTGATGCGAGACGGTTATTCATTTAAATCAGAGAATAATGGTTGTTCTATTTATATGAGTAATATCTTTTATGGTCATGCACCCTTGAAGAGTGGTCTATTTTTGATGAATCTCGATAGTAGTGATACACATATTCATAGTGTTGAAACCGAAAGATGCAGAGTTGATAATGATAGTGCAACTTATTTGTGGCACTGCCGTTTGGGTCATATCGGTATAAAGCGCATGAAGAAACTCCATACTGATGGACTTTTGGAGCCACTTGATTATGAATCACTTGGTACTTGCGAACCGTGCCTCATGGGCAAGATGACTAAAACGCCGTTCTCCGGTACTATGGAGAGAGCAACAGATTTGTTGGAAATCATACATACAGATGTATGTGGTCCGATGAATGTTGAGGCTCGTGGCGGATATCGTTATTTTCTCACCTTCACAGATGATTTAAGCAGATATGGGTATATCTACTTAATGAAACATAAGTCTGAAACATTTGAAAAGTTCAAAGAATTTCAAAGTGAAGTTGAAAATCATCGTAACAAGAAAATAAAGTTTCTACGATCTGATCGTGGAGGAGAATATTTGAGTTACGAGTTTGGTCTACACTTAAAACAATGTGGAATAGTTTCGCAACTCACGCCACCCGGAACACCACAGCGTAATGGTGTGTCCGAACGTCGTAATCGTACTTTACTTGATATGGTGTGGTCTATGATGTCTATTACAGATTTACCGCTATCGTTTTGGGGTTATGCTCTAGAGACAGCCACATTCACGTTAAATAGGGCACCATCAAAATCCATTGAGACAACACCTTATGAACTATGGTTTGGCAAGAAACCAAAGTTGTCGTTTCTTAAAGTTTGGGGTTGCGATGCTTATGTGAAAAAGCTTCAACCTGATAAGCTCGAACCCAAATCGGAGAAATGTGTCTTCATAGGATACCCAAAGGAGACAGTTGGGTACACCTTCTATCACAGATCCGAAGGCAAGACATTCGTTGCTAAGAATGGATCCTTTCTAGAGAAGGAGTTTCTCTCGAAAGAAGTGAGTGGGAGGAAAGTAGAACTTGATGAGGTAACTGTACCTACTCCCTTGTTGGAAAATAATACATCACAGGAACCGGTTTCTGTGACGTCAAAACCAACTAGTGAGAAGTTGATGATAATGATCATAGAACTTCAGATCAAGTTAATACAGAACCACATAGGTCGAACAGAGTAAGATTCGCACCAGAGTGGTACGGTAATCCTATTCTGGAAGTCATGCTACTAAATCATGATGAACCTACGAACTATGAAGAAGCGATGGTGAGCCCAGATTCCGCAAAATGGCTTGAAGCCATGAAATCTGAGATGGGATCCATGTATGAGAACAAAGTATGAACTTTGGTTGACTTGCCCGATGGTCGGCAAGCAATTGAGAATAAATGGATCTTCAAGAAGAAGACTGACGCTGACGGTAATGTTACTGTCTACAAAGCTCGACTTGTTGCAAAAGGTTTTCGACAAGTTCAAGGGGTTGACTACGATGAGACCTTCTCACCCGTAGCGATGCTTAAGTCTGTCCGAATCATGTTAGCAATTGCCGCATTTTATGATTATGAAATTTGGCAAATGGATGTAAAAACTGCATTCCTGAATGGATTTCTGGAAGAAGAGTTGTATATGATGCAACCAGAAGGTTTTATCGATCCAAAGGGAGCTAACAAAGTGTGCAAGCTCCAACGTTCCATTTATGGACTGGTGCAAGCCTCTCGGAGTTGGAATAAACATTTTGATAGTGTGATCAAAGCATTTGGTTTTATACAGACTTTTGGAGAAGCCTGTATTTACAAGAAAGTGAGTGGGAGCTCTGTAGCATTTCTAATATTATATGTGGATGACATATTATTGATTGGAAATGATATAGTATTTCTGGATAGCATAAAGGGATACTTGTATAAAAGTTTTTCAATGAAAGACCTCGGTGAAGCTGCTTACATATTGGGCATTAAGATCTATAGAGATAGATCAAGACGCTTAATTGGACTTTCACAAAGCACATACCTTGACAAAGTTTTGAAGAAGTTCAAAATGGATCAAGCAAAGAAAGGGTTCTTGCCTGTATTGCAAGGTGTGAAGTTGAGTAAGACTCAAATCCCAACCACTGCAGAAGATAGAGAGAAAATGAAAAGTGTTCCCTATGCTTCAGCCATAGGATCTATCATGTATGCAATGCTGTGTACCAGACCTGATGTGTGCCTTGCTATAAGTCTAGCAGGGAGGTACCAAAGTAATCCAGGAGTGGATCACTGGACAGCGGTCAAGAACATCCTGAAATACCTAAAAAGGACTAAGGATATGTTTCTCGTATATGGAGGTGACAAAGAGCTCATCGTAAATGGTTACGTTGATGCAAGCTTTGACACTGATCCGGACGATTCTAAATCGCAAACCGGATACGTGTTTACATTAAAGGTGGAGCTGTCAGTTGGTGCAGTTCAAAGCAAAGCGTCATGGCGGGATCTACATGTGAAGCAGAATACATAGCTGCTTCGGAAGCAGCCAATGAAGGAGTCTGGATGAAGGAGTTCATATCCGATCTAGGTGTCATACCTAGTGCATCGGGTCCAATGAAAATCTTTTGTGACAATACTGGAGCGATTGCCTTAGCGAAGGAATCCAGATTTCACAAGAGAACCAAGCACATCAAGAGATGCTTCAATTCCATCCGGGATCTAGTCCAGGTGGGAGACATAGAGATTTGCAAGATACATACGGATTTGAATGTTGCAGACCCGTTGACTAAGCCTCTTCCACGAGCAAAACATGATCAACACCAAGACTCCATGGGTGTTAGAATCATTACTGTGTAATCTAGATTATTGACTCTAGTGCAAGTGGGAGACTGAAGGAAATATGCCCTAGAGGCAATAATAAAGTAATTATTTATTTCCTCATATCATGATAAATGTTTATTATTCATGCTAGAATTGTATTAACCGGAAACATAATACATGTGTGAATATATAGACAAACAGAGTGTCACTAGTATGCCTCTACTTGACTAGCTTGTTAATCAAAGATGGTTATGTTTCCTAACCATGAACAAGGAGTTGTTATTTGATTAAGAAGGTCACATCATTAGTTGAATGATCTGATTGACATGACCCATTCCGTTAGCTTAGCACACGATCGTTTAGTATGTTGCTATTGCTTCCTTCATGACTTATACATGTTCCTATGACTATGAGATTATGCAACTCCCGTTTACCGGAGGAACACTTTGTGTGCTACCAAACGTCACAACGTAACTGGGTGATTATAAAGGTGCTCTACAGGTGTCTCCGAAGGTACTTGTTGAGTTGGCGTATTTCGAGATTAGGATTTGTCACTCCGAATGTCGGAGAGGTATCTCTGGGCCCTCTCGGTAATACACATCACTTAAGCCTTGCAAGCATTTCAACTAATGAGTTAGTTGTGAGATGATGTATTACGGAACGAGTAAAGAGACTTGCCGGTAACGAGATTGAACTAGGTATTGGATACCGACGATCGAATCTCGGGCAAGTAACATACCGTTGACAAAGGGAACAACGTATGTTGTTGTGCGGTTTGACCGATAAAGATCTTCATAGAATATGTAGGAACCAATATGGGCATCCAGGTCCCGCTATTGGTTATTGACCGGAAACATGTCTCGGTCATGTCTACATTTTTCTCGAACCGTAGGGTCCGCACGCTTAAGGTTTCGATGACAGTTATATTATGAGTTTATGTATTTTTATGTACCGAAGGTTGTTCGGAGTCCCGGATATGATCACGGACATGACGAGGAGTTTCGAAATGGTCGAGACATAAAGATTGATATATTGGACGGATATATTTGGACACCGCAAAGGTTCCGGAGAAGTTTGGAGCTCCGGGAGGTTACCGGAACCCCCCCGGGAGGTATATGGGCCTTATTGGGCCCATGTAGGAGGAAGGGAGAAGGAACAAGGGAGGGGGGCGCGCCCCCCCAGCCCAATCCGAATTGGGGAGGGGGGCCGGCCCCCCCTTTCCTTTCTCCTTCCCCTCTTCCTATTACTACTACTAGTACTACTTCCTAATACTAGTACTCTTTCCTTCCCCCTCCAAATAAGATAATGAAAAGGGGGGGGGGGGGAAACCTACTCCAAGTAGGTTTCCCCCTCCCCTATGGCGCGCCCCCCTTGGCCCGGCCACCTCCTCCCTCCCTCCTTTATATACGGGGGTAGGGGGGCACCCTAGGACACACAAGTTGATCATTGATCGTTCCTTAGCCGTGTGCGGTGCCCCCCTCCACGATATTACACCTCGGTCATATTGTAGCGGTGCTTAGGCGAAGCCCTGCGACAGGAGAACATCAAGATCGTCACCACGCCGTCGTGCTGACGGAACTCACCCTCGGAGCCTCTACTGGATTGGAGATCGAGGGTGCATCATCGAGCTGTACGCGTGTTAAGAACTCGGAGGTGCCGGAGTAACGGTGCTTGGATCGGTTGAACCGGGAGGACGTACGACTACTTCCTCTACGTTGTGTCAACGCTTCCGCTTCGGTCTACGAGGGTACGTAGACAACACTCTTCCCTCTCGTTGCTATGCATCACCATGATCTTGCGTGTGCGTAGGATATTTTTTGAAATTACTACGTTACCCAACAGTTCCATACGTACACCGTGTTTATCACACAAAGTATAGTGCCCCGCCCCCTACATTATGACAAGTATTTAGACCTGAGTTGCAAAAGCCACACATTAGCCCAAATTATAAGCAATGTTCTACATTATGATATCTTCTTCAAGTATCCATATCCACTTTTTTATAATGAATTATGATCTTTGTTCGTGTTTTACACCTCCACAATCCTCTTATATTTGTAGCTAGCTAGCGCTAACTTTCTATCGTGCATGCACACGCCCGCCCCCCTCTCACCCACCCTTAGCGTCCCCTCCATCGCGCATGTTCATTATTTCTCTTTAGGTCGTCCACCCGCGGTGCGTGTAGGACCCGGGATCCTTCTTTCCGGCACACACCGGTCGATATACCTCTCTAGCCAAGTGTGCCTACAACAAACACATATATACTTCCCCTCTTCTCTTCTCACCGTCCATGCCCCCCTATGTCCAATACGGTTCCATGCAGGTGCACACTCCCGCTCCTCTTTTCATTGATCACTTACTCGCACACTCCTCCCCCTCGACATGGTAGGCCTCTCGCACCACCTCCTAGCCGCACCCCTCTCCCCCTGTCTGTCTCTCTGGACCTTATTTGCTTCTAACACATGCAGGCGTGTATATGAACTGATCTCCCTACATATAGCCAGGTCGTCTATAATTCATTTTCCCCACACACCGGTACACTTACCTCGCTAGTTATGTCTCTCTTTCTCGGACACACGACGGTTGATCTTCCTATGTAGTTATATATGCTTACCACAACCATATCGTCTCCCCTCATCATCCTTGCATACCTCCCGACCCTTCTCTCACACGCACGTGCATAGACAGACAGACATCCCCCGCCCTCTCTTATTGATATTGCACTCATACCCTCCGATTGTCTAGCAGGCCTCTCCCACCATCTGTGAGACGCCACTCCACCACTAACCCTTCGACGCTCTACCTTTGTCTTTCTCCCAACCTTATTCCTCTGCTACACATATCCATGGATGTCGATTGATCTCCCTCAATACATAGCTAGGTCTTTCTCCTTCCCCACACGTATACTAGTTGATCGGTGACGGTGTCCTGGACTAGGGGGTACTCAACGCGTCGTCTCCCGATCAGTTGGATTGGGCCGAGGACCCCCATGGCCGTATACTCATGGGCCAGTCCAGACAGCTGCCGCATACAAGGAAGAATCCACAAGACTTGGCGATCAAGACAAGGACTCCTCCCTCACCGGCGTATTCGGCTAGGACTCTTGTTATCCTAGGCCTCTGGTGCATTATATAAGCCGGGGCTAGGCTAGTCGATAGAGATATACAACAACAATCATACCATAGGCTAGTTTCTAGGGTTTAGCCTCCTTCATCTCGTGGTAGATCTACTCTTGTATTTCCCATATCATCAATATCAATCAAGCAGGAGTAGGGTTTTACCTCCATCGAGAGGGCCCGAACCTGGGTAAACATTGTGTCCCTTGCCTCCTGTTACCATTGATCCTAAGACGCACTACTTGGGACCCCCTACCCGAGATCCGCCGGTTTTGACACCGACATTGATGCTTTCATTGAGAGTTCTGCTGTGTGATCGGTGAAAGGATCAATGGCTCGACTGCAGGTCAACTGCGACGTCGGCTTCTTCGTCGCCAGCTCGACTGGTCACCTTGGTTTGACCGAGGACTGCGTCTTACCTCCGATCGTCATGTTCGGATGAAGGCCTTCATCAACACCAACTCCAATCTCTATCAAGATCATGGAGGAGTCACCCATGGAGCTCGGGGGCTCAACGTCAACATTGCCATCAGGCGACCGTGCTGTTTTTCTGGACATCAAACTTGTATCCGCTGCCACCGCCTCCTCGAGTGTCGCTTAAACGATTGCTTCGGTGGAATTATGCGGAATTAAGTCTACAACAACCCTACAAAAATTTCGTCGAGTTCCGATCAAGGAATCTCCGGCAATCTCCGATATACCGGAGCCCTGTTGAATCTGGACGAGAATCCGGACGAGTTTAGGCGTGGTATCCAGCATCTAGCTCGGATGTCCTTTGGAGGATCCAACCGTTGATTTGCTGCGGAATTCCCATATCTACCACCTGCCAAAAATTCAGCTCGATCCGACCGTCCAAACTCCGGGAAACTTCCGATTAGTGCATCACTTCTTGGATCTGTTTTCTGCGCGAGAACGAATCCGACCCGAATTCATTTTCGTTTTGAACGGGATCTCGGACATCCTTTTTGAAGGAAGTTTTCGTATGGGGTGTTGTGTTTTATTCTCAAACACATCCCAGTAGTATTAAAAGTATTCTTGCAATACGAACTTCACTATCGCGCCGGTGTTAAACCAGCCCGACAACATCACTCCACGGCGGCCGACCTGCGTTAGACACGTCGTCGCTTTGTTGAGCCGAGCTCAATTTCTTCGGATCATCATCTCGGCTAGCCGAACAATAGTTCAGCATCGCGAAGAATAAATCGTCACCAACATCTCCGCCCCACGGATTACACGGAGCGGGCACACCTGCATCGCCACACGGTCACTTCATCAAGCCGGCATCGACCACATCACGACCTGCATCGCTGGACCGGGGGCTTCATCATCTCTTCATCAACCTACTCCGGAGACTTCGGCGTCGCTGGCCGACCAGCTCCGTCATGTTAGCTGGACCGAGGGCTTTGCCTCGGCGAGCCAACCTTTGCCAGCATCGCCATGCCGTTGCTTTATCGCCCATCAGGCGATAGGTGTGCGGATCGAGTCCCAATTTTGGGAATCACCTTTCTTCGGATTGCTACAGCAAATAAGCCAGGTGCTATTAATCCTAGTATTTTTTGCTTGTTAGGGTTCATTTTTCCCAATGAATTATTACTCTGGTTTGTCCGTCATATGTACGCAGGTCTATCAAATGGTGGCCGCATTAACGACGGTCGCATGGTGGTTCGGTCAGTTTCCGTACATAGTCCGGCGAACGCCGCATCCGGAACTCGAACTGACCTGTGAATTCAGGCCTTGCCATGCCTTTACCGCATCACGCCGCCGACCTACATCGACATTGACTTCGGTGCCGGGCCATATTTCTTTTATTACTCACTTTGCATAAATTATTTGTTATGCAACGATTTTTTTATTATTACTATTATCTCCGGTCTGCACTATTTTTTGTGCATAGGAAAATGATCCAGCCGGACTATATCCTTTGGCGTCACCTCGGCTGGACGTTACCCCATGCCGGGGACTTCGGCATCACCCTGCCGTCCTGCATTGACCATGCTATGTCACCACTTCGGAGTGCCGAGCTCTTTGCTTCGCCACCTCGGGACCGGCTCGGGGATGGAACCTTGTCCCGCATCAAGCTCGGACCGCGTCATCAATACCGAACACATTAACCAGCTAAGTTGTCTTCATGCTCAAAGTTTTAAATTTTTAACTTGTGTTCGGCTCAGCCAAGCATTATACTTTTTTGGAAAAAAGTTGCTTGTAAAAATTTCCTTGTCCAAACTTTGTTTGTGACACGCAAATTCAAATACCCCGTTTACTTGGGGGTTTCCTTCATGAAGCTTTTTCCTCTTGCATATGGTTATACTTGTATGGCTTCGTTCCTTGTTCGTGTATTACGCCACAATATGCACCATATTGACTTAAGCGATTTGCAAGCTGGGTTGCCTGGCTCCTGTGCTTACCCCTACGTTCCCGATTGTTCGGCTAGGGAGTAAAGGGAGCACCTCTGCGATTGTCACAATCAGGTCAACCGAGCCGGACCTCAGACTGGGTGAAGCTGAAAGCTAGCGCTCTTATTGTTTTCAATCATGGTCGGCACACAACGGAACTCCTGAGTACAAAAAATCTATTGCACAAGTCTCATAAAAACAATGAGCACCGAAGAAAGGTATCGGTGGGGGTACTATTTTCTTCGAAGATGCTTCTTACACTTCGCAGTAATATAGCATAAGTTCCCTGAGCGCACTTTGTCTGTTACAGCCTTATGGCCTGATTGCCTGGTTATTGGAAACACTGTCGATATTCTCGACAGATGGAGTACATAACACTTTTCGGTCCTTGACCGAAGAGGGAGAAGCCGACGGTCGGTTAAGACGCGTTTAAAGTTCGGTTGAACATAGATATGATATAAGTACTTCGGTACATGCAATCATTCTTTTACCCAAGTCACTTGGGAGCTCTTAAATTTATATGAGCCGTTTTATGATAAGTGTTTTTCTTCTTAGTCGTTGCAAAGTTTTTATTATTATTTATCACTCCTTTTTTCGACACAAGTGTGCGGTCACTAGCCGGGGAGCCTAATTTCTCTCTCAAAGCCGCTAGAGTTTAGTTTGCTAAACTGGCCTAGTAAGAAGTACTCTGCCTTCGGGATAGGAGGTTGAAGCCGTAGGCTGACCCGCTTGAAGTTTTGAGATAGGATGTGTCATGTTAAAGCACGGCAGAAGCACCTTTTTTTTTCTAAAGTCCAATTTTTGGATTGGCACCGAACACTTGATCTAGTTCGGACATTAACCTTTTGAATAAGTTTTTTGGCTTTTCGAGCCCATGGCACTTTTAAACTATTTGTGTATTTTCAGCACAAGTCTCGCAGTGCAACGCCAGACACCTTTAGAGATTCGGCAAAAACATTCTCGGATATTGCTATGCATCGGTTTTGAATTGTGTCTTCGGTCAATAGTTGGGTTGCCCGGCTCCTACGCTTGCCTCCTATGTTCCGCTTTGTTCGGCTAGGTATGCAAAGGGAGAACCACTGCGATTGTGCTTCCAACTCACATGGTTAAGCACCTCAGTGGAGAAAGCCGAAAACTGACTGTCATAATAAGCGTAAATGGGTTGGCGATCCGATGACGGCGTTAAACGACGGGCCACTCATAACAATGGCCGAGGTGTTTACGGCTTGACCTCGACTGTCGCCGAACACTACCGGGGGCTATTAACTGGCCTCCCAAACTAAATCCTCGATATTTTGCTCTTACATTGGAGCTGAGGTTTCATGATCATGCTTAGCATGACAACCCAAAGAAAGGAACCGATAGCGGGACTATTTTCTTTGGAAGACATTTCTTCTGTTAAACAGTAATATAACATGTCTCTCTGCGTACCTTTGTTTATAAAACCGTATGGCCAGATTGCCTTGTTTGTTGTAAATCTTTGCCCTCATAAAGGCTTTATAAAGTAGGACAAACACTCCTCGGCTATTGGCCAAGGAGGTGGAAGCCGATGGTCGGTCAACAAAGTTTTGTACAATGCGGATCCGGGCATAAATGGCGTAAAGTACTTGGATACATAGAGTCATTACACATAATTTGTGATTTTACTATGGATATCAATCCTTAATTCGGCCACCCGTGCCCGCATGAAGGCTCGGGGGCTACTGGGCTTCGGGCTTATTATTTACAAATATTAAAGGGGCACATTGATCCCCTGATCTAGTGTTGCCACCCGATCAGTGTCTCGGGGGCTACTACATTGCCTGTCCAATGCAGAAAATTTTAAGTGTACAGTCTTCGAGTAGATTTTGATCCTCAGGTTGGTCGGCCGCACCCAACCTGACTCTTGAGGACTGAGCATGCCGCTTTTTGTGTCCCGAATTATTCTGCCGAGCTAGGACTTGATCCTCAGACCGATTTTGCAAATCAACCTGAGTCTCAGCGGCTACGGGGATCAGCGGTCTTATGTCATCCTTCATGTGCATCTCCGGTTTTAGACCGATACCCACCTTGAGGGCTATTGGCTATATATCTCGTCAGAGAATAAATTGCATCAATAAAAAACATTGACCAAAAATCAGCCATGACCGAGGTGCTTAACCACCTCGGAAGCGGTCCGGCATAAAGCTCGGGCGCTAGTGGCTGGCTCCATAGAGGGCATTTCCGGCATTAAGCTCGGCTAAACTCCTTCAAACTTCTTTAAACCAAGGTGATTTACGACACCTCGGATAAAGTCCGGCGTTGGAGCTCGGATACATAGTCTGGCGTTGGAGCTCGGATACAGTCCGGCGTTGGAGCTCGGATACATAGTCCGGTGTTAGAGCTGGGAAGCAGTCCGACATTGGTGCTCGGCTGCAAAAGATACCTCGAATGCAGTCCGGCGTTCGAGCTCGGACACAAGAGGATGTTGCCGCGCGGGAACAACTTCAAACCCTAGTTGTGGCATAAAAATAACAAGGCATTGATAAAGGCCGGAAACTTAAAGGGGCTCCTCGGATACCCGACGTGTAAACTCGTCGAATGCATTTCGACCATCCTCAAGATAGAAGATGAGAAGATTTGTTGAACCAGTTTTCAAGACCGGCAACCGAAGATGAAGAACAGTTCGGAAGAATCTGGGAGCGTCCCTAACTTGAAGACCGGTTCAGGGGGCTACTGACGGTGTCCTGGACTAGGGGGTACTCAACGCGTCGTCTCCCGATCAGTTGGATTGGGCCGAGGACCCCCATGGCCGTATACTCATGGGCCAGTCCGGACAGCTGCCGCATACAAGGAAGAATCCACAAGACTTGGCGATCAAGACAAGGACTCCTCCCCCACCGGCGTATTCGGCTAGGACTCTTGTTATCCTAGGCCTCTGGTGCATTATATAAGCCGGGGCCAGGCTAGCCGATAGAGATATACAACAACAATCATACCATAGGCTAGCTTCTAGGGTTTAGCCTCCTTGATCTCTTGGTAGATCTACTCTTGTATTACCCATATCATCAATATCAATCAAGCAGGAGTAGGGTTTTACCTCCATCGAGAGGGCCCGAACCTGGGTAAACATTGTGTCCCTTGCCTCCTGTTACCATTGATCCTAAGACGCACTTCTTGGGACCCCCTACCCGAGATCCACCGGTTTTGACACCGAGAATCAGTCTCTGCCCCCTACCCCCCCCCCCCACACACACCGATAGTCGAACGTTGTAGGTAGGTATCCATGCCACGGAGTAAAACTGCACCTCTCCCCTCTCAAATTCCAGTAGGCCAGCCGCCCTGTATCTTTGACGTGGGCAAACACAAATTCGATGGCACTCTTTATCGATTGCGCAGCCACACACTTCATCCCTGTTTTCAATTCTATCGATATCTCTCGTCCATGACTCTGTTTCACACACATTGCATATGTTACATTTTTCTTTCTGAGATATCATCAACACATTGCCTCTGTTTCGCACAAACCATCTCTCTCACACCCACCCACGTACGTACCTGCACCTAAAGAAGAAATGCACGCAGGACACACGTACTCGCGTCTCGTTCCCGGCCACACCCACGCGGGTACACGGTGGAGTTTGTTTATGTACGAAAAGGCAGCCCACGTGATAATTTGACGTGTGTAGCGGTTGTTTACTCGAAGAAGGGTCGGGTACCACACCTAGACGGAACAAAGTTCGACTTGACGCGTTAGTATTAAATAAAGTTATATATTCCTCAATGGCACGTACAGAATATAAATGATTGCCGTGGGGAAAATGGAAAAATGGGTTTGTATCTCATCACACCATCTCACACAAGGCGGCCGTGGCCTCTCTCTCTCAGTGCTGGTCAGTGATCCAGCCGCATCCCGTCCGCCGGCGGAAAGGTAGGATGTGCATCGTCTCTCCATTCAACAGCGTTGAGGCAGCACGTCTCGATCTGCGGTACCCGCCGTTCTCTCTGACCAAGATCCGGTGCGGTAGGGCCTTCGCCACTTGCTCGCTGCCGCAGTATGGGCAGATCCCGGCCGCCGGCACCCTCCTAGTAACATCCCAATGGCCCTCAGGTATAGCTTCCTCCGGCCTTGCTCCACTGCCCATCTTCCCACATTGCTGCATGTGGATCTTCTTTAGTTGTTTGCTTAAATCGTATCTTGGCCGGCGTACTTTCCATCTTGCAATCTCGTCCTCAAACCATTTTTGATAAACCACCATGTGCTATCTTTCCCTTATTACATGGGATATGCTTCTTTTTTGTCGGCGTATGTGTCTTCAACTCGTGTTATTGGGCAGTAATTGTTTCCTTTCTACCTCCTTTTGCAAACAGGGCTATCCATTTTCACCTCGTTGCTATTGCGACCTTTTGGTGAACTACACAAATCACTTTTTTCTTAAGAGTGTTTTGTGTAGTTCCGCCAAAATGTCACACGGGCAATGTTTTTACATTTCTGTGGGACTGCAGAAAGGGAGATTGGTTTTGCTATCCTCCTCATCCAACTCCGTGCCTAATCTTCTCCAACAAGAAGTTAGTCCTAAAGAGAGACCGTAGAGGTGATCGGCTTCTATTTATGTGTGTTATGTTTCATCATCTAGTTCCACTATTATTGTAATCACACTGACTGGATAACGTTGCAAACAGGGATGGTCCACTCGATTTTAGTGGAGTTGCACAAAATGAGCGGATTGTGGGGTCCTCCATACACCTCTTTTTTGGCTACAGAGTTGGGTGAAACTAGCTGCCAAGCAATGAACACTGTGCCAAGGAAATGGAGCCATGCCTACGAACAACATCGATCAATTATATTTTTTTCTTTATTTGTACACCTTCTCACAACTTTGTCTTCAGTTGTGATGTGAATATTGGTGCTGATATGCGAACCATTGAGATGCATTAGCCATGGTAGCCATGGTAGTTTCATTTGTATTTGATGGAATGTCGTAACGAGATAATCTCGAGGCAAGACACATGAATCCTAAGTTGAAACTTTTTTTTCCTGCGGGAACCAAAGTTGAAACCTTCATAGTATCACAGTACAATTTCATTCAAATTATGCGTACATATAAACTAATCTTGAAGGATTGATAGCAATGCCAGAAACAATTCAACTTCATTTCGTCGACATGTTGGACATCCTTCATCCGGCTCCACCTGCCATGCAGCAATATTGAGTGCACAACACAACTTCAGGGAAAGATTCACCCTGGTCGTTGCACTGCAGTAGTAATGACTAGTGAGCAGTCAAATCACAGAGACCCACCTTCGCCATAGTAAGTTGCTCGGACGAAGCAACCATCATTTCTCTGTTCCTTGAATCCGCTGGTACTCACATATTCCCACAGTAATAAGTTGCTCGGGCGAATCAACCATCACTTCACCTTTCCCACAATAAGTACTAGTACCTCCTTTTTTTACTCTAGAAACAACCACACGCGAATATTGGACGGTAGCAGCACAACAACGGAATCACTCTATCTGATGGTCATAGTTGGAAAATCAAAACAAAACCAAGCATTGGATCAACTCTTTTAGCACGAAGATTGTTGCCGCCTGCCCACCTAGCCCACCTATATATCCGCTCACGTGTGATGACCACAGGAGCTATCCATTCAGATTGTATGTTAAAAAAAGGTCGATAACTAATGTGGCAAACTTAAAAAAAACTAATGTGGCACCTCGAGCCAACGCGGCCAGATCACATTTTGCACGAGAAATTACACACCATGTTTCGTTGACATGTGGTCCCATTCCAACATGTCAGTGAGACAACGGCGAGTCCTTTTCTACTAGTATTTCCGAACAGACATGTAGGCCGGGGCGCCTCTTCATGTACCGTGGCAAACTGGAAACCGTCCACCGACTCTTCGCCTTTCCCTCTCGATTTGGAACTGTTGTCGCACGCTCTTCCTCCCTCCTCCATTTGCCTTCACCCTTCCTTCTGCCATTGTTCGATCATCTTCTCCATGGAGGGAACAGGCCGGAAACGACCCCGTTATTCTTGCCCCGATCTGAAAGATGACGTGGTGGAGGAACTCATTGATCGGTGTGACGTCATCACCTTGGCTAGCATGGAAGGTTCATTCAAGACCATTATCGACTCAACTAATAAGATCATTACAAGGAACCCAAGGGTCAAGGAGCGGTTTGATCTCCCCTATCTTCTTTGCCGTGACCCTGATGATTAGCACGGGGACGACGGAGGCCTCGCCTAGTGCAAGTTGATGCCACTTGATAATGGTACATATGATGTTAAGATGCCATCGCTTGAGGGCAAGGATTTGGCAGGCGCAAATGGAGATTGGGTTGTTTATATTGGGTACAACTACGAGTGGGAACTTGTGAATGTGTACACTCGTCACCGGGTTCCACTTCAAAAAATATCAGCAGATTGCCTAGAGGTTGAGCACACCGGTATTGTACGCACATTCAAAGACAATCTTGGTGACTGTCTTCTACGGAAGATAGCAATTTGTTGAGTTCCCAGCCGCTCTTGGAATTACAGGAATTATGAAGTTGTTGCTATCTTCGACAAGCTTGTTGCCGTCCTTTGTGGTTCGACTCGATGGATATAGCTCAAAAATCAGTTTCTATACACAGATGTGTACTGTGATGCAATACAATACGAGGGTCTTGTGTTTGCTTCCACCACTCATGGCACTGTTTTTTCATGGGATCCTCGTAGTTTCGGTATGTTTGTCTTCCACCGTAATTATAATTGTTCCATCCACATGCATGCGGATTAGCAAGTTTCCCTTTACTAATTAACCTTCTTCTTGTGTTTCCAAGGTCTTATGAACATTCCACCACCTACACTTGAAAATTTTTATAACCAAGGGGGAGATGATGATGGTGATGATCACGAGCATGAGGACGAGCAAAACTTATATACTCAGTGGCGCCTGGCAACTAATTCCGATGGATCACCTCTTCTTGTCTGTATACAGCGCACTGAGTTTGTTACTACTGAGGGAGCACGTGTTGTCTCCCATGGTCACACTCTCCGGACCTATTCCAACACTCGTTGCATGGTATTCGGGATGGATACTAGTGTGCTAGCGCCAACACCTTCTCCTTGGTACATAATTGATAGGCTTGGAGAAAACTCGCTCTTCCTTGGACAAAACTATCCGATGATGGTGAAAGGCGATCCAACTGCTGTTGAGACAACGTTCCTAGTACCATTTATTAGAAGCAACTGTATCTATACCTCGGACATTTGGGTGGTTCCCTACCCTGGTACTGATACAGTAGGCCGTTTCAGCCTGGATGATCAGTCCTGCGTTGGTCTCGAGATTGACAATAGATGGCCCGTCCCAGAGAATCACTTGTGGTTCAAAGCAAGCGTTTCCAACGCCGAGGATTGGTTGAGTTGAAGTTCATTATTTGTTGTGTGATGAAAACTTTAGCATTTATAATGTATCCTCGTTGTCGTTGTGGGTTGATGACCTGTTGTATGTAATAAAATGATATGCCTGTGATAAACTTACTAAATTTATGAATGGCTTTCGAGTCGCTTCTCTGAGTGAGTGGTGCGACAAGGCAAAAAAATATTTTCCAAACGCACAATTGTACGTGCATTGCAACAGGTTATCGGATGAGTCCAATCAACAATATTTGTACATTATTTGTACTAGCTTCACATGCTTCGCGTGTCGGGCGGGTGTTTTTATTGTAGCCATATGTTAATGTGTTCGATGTACGTAACCAGCACCTCGAATCCTCGATACTACTAGTACTATATAAGTAGTAGGAGTAGTAGGGTGGCATGGGCCAGAACAAGCATTCACGTCCAGGAGTACAGCACACGCCACCAGCACGACATCCATCTGACACCATATTTCTTGGAGTCCGTGCTAGAGCAATCTCTTCAACCTCGTCGTTTCTCTAAACTCAGCCATTGTGCGGCGGGCGAGGTGGGGGTTTGCCGATAGTCGGTTTCCTTAACTGCGGTCCAACTTGTAAGGCCAACTCCAACGCATGACCCCAAACGGGCCTCCCTTTTGCACGAACTTCAACGATTATTTTGTCAAGACAAGCAAGACCAAAGAAAACAAGAACCACAAGAATACATTTTAGAAGATATCCAACTTCCATAACTGCTCCTATAAGTTGGATTAGTGCCTTCTCAATGCATTCATTGTTGATCTACGGAGGCTCGATCTTGCGTGCTTCTTTATTCTTCGAGTGTAAAGAAGTAGATGTTGCTTCCTCGCATATAGTCTCATGTCTAGCCTCTATTCTAGTATCAACAAGTGCACTAGTCTCATCTCTAGCCTCTATGCTAGCTAAAAGTGCTAGAACATCTACTAAATTGCGCTCTATCAATATATCGATGTACTCTTCTTCCCAATACCAGAACTTGCATCCATTCTACACAATAAAATTTTTAAGTTAGCACACTAGTCTAATCCGAGAGCACAACCGAAGATTTGGTCGGGTTCTTCCTCCTTTTGCCGACACGTGGGACATCCAGCATCCAGGTCGTGTCATGCAAGAAAATAGAGTAGTAGTTGAAGCCATGTGATGTGCATCTTGGGTTAAACTATAAATGGAATCTTATTACTCTTGAGTAACTCCAAAAGCAGCCACCGAAGATCTTTATTGGATTTGTTTTTCATCACCAGCATGTCGAGGTGAAAGATGTGCAGGTTCAGTGGGTCCTCTTGCGTTTTCACTGACATGTGGGACCGCATATGAGCAAACAGACGATGGGCTCCGTGCGTCCGCTGGCTGGCTGAGAAGAGAGATAGAGGAGGCTGAGCACAGACTCCAGGAAATTTGTTCTACGTAACTAGCACCTCGATATTCGCGTGTGGTTGTTTCTATAATAAAAAAAGGAAGTACCCCTACTTATGTTACTCCCACTAAGCCTAGCCTAAGGTTAGTAGGTGACCTTGCGCTTGGCTCTTCGCCTCTTCCAGAAGTCGATGGTTCTACAGTAGTACTTCTGGCAATCTGACACAAAATGAACTGTTGCACATCCACCGCTTGTAAGCAAAAGTTTCTCCTCGTGCTGCGAGCCACCGCGCACGCGTTGGCGAGGGAGAAGGCGTAATCAAGCTTCTCGTCATTCTGCGAGTTGACGGGACAGATCAAAGTTATTTAGTATGTACTCTCTCCAAAAAGGGGCTGACCATGTCATTGCTACCATCCCGTGCTCCGTCGTTGAGTACATGCACTATTCACGTGCCATCGAGGAGAAAAAAATATTGCGTAGGTGCCATCGAAGTGCATGACTCACTTACGCACTGCTTATCTGATTATCTCCATCTTCTTGCATGACACGTGCACCTTGATGCTAGATGTCTCGCGTGTTGGGAAAAGGATGAACAAAGCTCACGTAAAAGAAAAGAGTTGAAGAGCATAGATTACCGACGACCGAGAAGGAGCAAGGAACCTCGCGGTGGAGCGTGTGCAAGGAACCTTACGCGTTTCCCCTATTTTTTGCCGCCTGCCCACCTATAAACAAATAAAAGAACATGAACTCTTCGCTAAGCACTAGAAATGGTACATCAGGATGCTAAGTTGAAGATGTTTTATTGTTTATATTGATAAGCATGCAACAAGCCACGCATGTACAGGACGCATGCAGCCACGCATGTACACAAGCCAACACACTAACTCCATCCGATCCAACTCATGCACATACGCGCACAGCATGGAGCACACAACGCACGTACACAACACGTGCATGCACACACACTCGGCCGCAGAATGCACGTGAATAACACATACATGCGCACACACTCGGCTGCATGGAGGCGTGCTCCATCTGCGGCGACGTACGTTTCTTCCTGCGGTCACCAAACTAGTCTCTCTCTCTTCTTAATTAACTTGCCACATCATATTTTATGCCTACGTGGCAGGCTTAGCAGCTATACATGGTGGAGCACTGGGAGAGGCCAAGGCTGGTCATAGTGGGGAGTAACTTATACTGTAACATATTACTATGTTACTCTAAACATCTCTATAAAACGGAAAGGAGGGAGTAGTAATATAGACTAGTGTCATATGCAGAGTATGGAAGCACATGATATTTCCCCGTCCGGACCCATCCCAAGTTGGCTTCTCACCTTCTTGGCACAACAAAAAAATCGGCCCCTCCCGCGCACGCTTCCCTCCCAGCACCAGCTGAGCCCGCCGCTCCACATTGATGGCAAGTCAGGGCGACGTGACCTCTCACTGCTGCCGTCGTTGAAGCGGCACGCCGACTGGGGGCACCGCCCGCTGCACGCCCGGCATTTCAGACTACACAGTGGAGAGTAACTTTAGAGCAAGTACTACAATTAGATGACATAAGCAGGCTATAAGGATTTAAATATAGTATTTGTGCTTAGTTGAAGGAGAGAGAAGAGGAGAGAGAAGAGAAGCGGATTGTAAACGTGTAGCCGGTTGTACTCCAACATACTTTGTGAGACAAAAGGTGGGGCCATTATTAATGATATAATATTTATACTAAAGGGACTAACAGACGCCCTAATTACTCCACTTTTTAGATAAACGGCGACAATGGCGGGGGCGAAATCCGTGGACGGCGGTGAAGACCAGCGACAGGAGGCGGCTGGCGATGAGGAGACGATTCGGAGACCTTCGATGGCAGAGCGAGCTATTGCGCGGGCGAAGGGGTTCGGAGAAATTTCCAGAATTTTGCCCGTGACTATGTATAGCCCGACCCTGTCGGTGTGACCGAGTGGAACAACTCGGTGGCACCGAGATGCATAACTGTGTACAGTTAGAGCAAATCGGTGTGACCGAAAAGTTCAAATCGGTTGCACCGAGATTGAAAACTCAGATCAACTTAATGATCTCAGTAGGACCGAAATGTAGGAATCGGTCAGACCGAGAATCACAAAGAGGTTTTGGAAGTTTAAGTCTATGACGAATTGGGATCTCCGAGTGCTCCTCACACAGAGTAGTTCGAATCTGACTTGATCAAATTTTGTGATGTAGCATGAATAGAGTTTTGAGATGAGAAAAGCATAGATAGCTAGAGAAAGTTCTTAGGCATTCTTGTCCATCCACTTGGCAAAAAGAAAAGAAACCAAACAATCAAAACAACAAGTGGATGTCCTTGAATGAGTAAAATATGCACCAACATTCTCACACAATAAGATGGCAAATGAAATATGTGGCAAAGCATGCACAACCAATTCTAGCATCTATCAAGCAATTGGCGATGACTAGGTCATCTATATATGAGTATATTGACTTAGGAGTCAAATGAGAACATTTGATCATAGGTCATACTCATCGTTTAAGCTTGAGTGGGGTTACCACTTTTACATAATGCATTGATGTGTTCACACCATTAGAGTTGCTTTGACTCAATTCTTAGAGTTAAGATCCCCCTAGATGTGAGATCCCCCCTTAGAGGGATGAACTAACCTTGGGTTTTGTCGATGATGACTTCATGTAGGTGTTGAAGATGTGGATGCTCAATGTTGATGTAGATCATTTGGAGCAATCCTTTGGAGTGAGTTGCACTTTCAACTTACCTACATGGGTTAGTCCCACAAGGAAAAAAACAAGAATATCCATAGACCCAGAGTGATGCACACACAAGATGATGTCCATGAAATCATTAGGTTACCTTGTCCCTTGCCTTACCAACATGAGGGTTTGTGACTCCTTGAACTAGTGCAAGATGTGGAAGTTGATTGCACTTGTTCTTGCCATAATGATATGAGTGAAGAATGTTGGCGGAGTCACCCTCATGAACTCTCTAGTTCTTCTTCTTCGGGATCCACATCATCTTGATGGGAATCCTTGGAGTTGTAGTTGTACTTGATGAAGTAGAACTTGACGTAGTCTTGGGAACCCACTTGAACGAGGCTTTAGGTGCTTCTTCAAATGCATCAATCTCTTCTTGAAGCTTGTCCTTGCCTTTGTTCTTGTGGTCTTGTGGTGGAAGATCATCTTGAGCTTGTGTTCCCTTGAAGGAAGTAGGATCATACTTCTCTTGTTGAGGAACAAACTTCGTCTTGGGGTATTGATTTTCTTCCCACTCAACTCCATTGGCATTGAACTTTCGTTCAAAACCAACACCTTGATTCTTCCGGTGCCTTCCTTGCTTGCGTACAATTTCCTCGAATTGCTTACTCCCGGCAAGGCTCTTGTAAACACGTTTTTCTATAATTCCCTTCAATAAGCTATATTCTTGCTCAAGTGTAACTTGGCTATAAGAATCATTAGTGGAATCAAGAGAACTACTAGAAGCAACAATATTGGATTTGACATTATTATTGTTACTACTAGAGGAAGTATCTTTCTTGTACTTGTTACAAGATTTGACTTGAGGCATGTAAGTGGATAAGAGTAAACGCTTGGCAATGTAAGAAGGACTTTTCTTGCGGAGATCATCATTGATTGCTTTTAAGAACTCATTCTCTTGCTCAAGATTGACCTTTTCAAAGCGTAACTTCTCATGAGCCCTTAAAAGTTCTCGGTGATCTTCGAAGATAGTTTCATGAGCCAACTTAAGAGTGTTTAGTTCTTTAATTAGAAGCTCAATCTTCTCCTTATCATTGTCATTCGGTTTATCTTGATTAGCATGATTAATTGACATTTCATCATAGTATTCATCACTAGAGTTGTCAACAAGTAAATCATCATCCACAAGCAAGTCATCTTCATCACTATTGAAATCAACATACTCACGATGTGTTACCTTTGGACCTATGGACATGAAGCGTCTTCCAATTCCTTCATTTGGTGAATCGAATATGTTGTAGGAGTTGGTTGACACAAGTGCTAGACCGGCAACACCTTCATCTTGAGTATATTCGGAGTAGAAGTTATAGCTTCTCTCGGAGTGATTGTCGGAGTCGGAGCCGGATAGCCATTCACCAACATGAGCTTGATGTCTTCGTTTTGTGTAGCTCCTTGATGACTTGTCCTTCCTTTCCGAATCCTTGCTTCTCCGTGAGGGTCTTCGTTCATAACGATCATCTCTACTCATTCTCTCTCTTGGTGGTGATTCTTCTCTTTTGCTTCTTCTTCTTGGAGAATCTTTTCTTCTTCTGTAGGGTGCCGTACACTCATTGGAATAGTGTCCGGGTCTCCCACAATTGTAGCAATTGCGCTCTCGACTAGAAGATCTTTTGTCATTGTAAGACCTTGACTTGGAGCTTCTTTCTTTGCTTCTACTCTTGTAGAATTTGTTGAAGTTCTTCACCATTAAGCTCAATTCTTCATTGAAGGTTTGTTTCTCACTTGATGATGTGGGGGCTTCACTTGAGGCTTTGTAAGCACCACTTGACTTGTTGTGAAGTTCCTCCTTATCCTTGAGTGACATCTCATGAGCAACACTTCTTCCAATGACTTCCGTTGGCTTGAGATCTTTGTAGTTTGGCATCATTTGGATCAATGTGCACACGGTATCATACTTTCCATCGAATGCTCTTAGGATCTTCTTGATGATGAATTTGTCGGTCATCTCTTCACTCCCCAAGCCGGCAATCTCATTTGGGATAAGAGCAAGCCTAGAGTACATTTCAGCGACACCTTCACCATCCTTCATTTTGAACTTGTCAAGCTGACTTTGGAGCACATCCAACTTGGAATCCTTGACGGATTCGGTACCTTCATGCATATCAATCAAAGTATCCCAAATTTCCTTTGCATTCTCAAGACGGCTGATTTTGTTGAATTCTTCGGGGCACAATCCATTGAAGATGATATCACAAGCTTTAGCATTGTATTGCAGCATCTTCAATTCTTCCGCATTAGCTTCACGGTTTGGTTCTCTCCCATCAAAGAATTCACCTTGCAAGCCAATACAAATAATTTCCCAAATGGCAGGGTTATGTCCAAGAATATGCATTTTCATCTTATGCTTCCAACTAGCAAAATTAGTACCATCAAAGTAAGGACCTCTACGGTGATAATTTCACTCGCTAGACGCCATACTCTCCTAGGTTGTGAAACCAAGGCTATGACCACCAAAAGCTATGGAAATCAAACCAAATGGAGACCAAAGCTCTGATACCACTTGTAGGACCTTGAAGTATGTCTAGAGGGGGGGTGATTAGACTACTTGACCAATTAAAAACTTAACCTTTTCCCAATTTTGGAGTTAGACAGATTTTAGCTATTTAGGACAAGTCAAGCAATCATCACACTATTCAAGCAAGCATGCAAAGAGTATATAGGAAGCGGAATTTAAAGCATGCAACTTGTAAGAAAGTAA
The DNA here is from genome assembly GCA_963921465.1 of Triticum timopheevii. NCBI lineage: Eukaryota > Viridiplantae > Streptophyta > Magnoliopsida > Poales > Poaceae > Triticum > Triticum timopheevii. The sequence goes on along the minus strand of OY997266.1, from coordinate 486,990,346 downwards.
AGGGAAGGGTTTGGAGGATTCAAACGCAATTGGAGACACGGATGTTTTTGGCGTGGTTCCGGTAGGTGGTGCTATCGTACATCCACGTTGATGGAGACTTCAACCCACGAAGGGTAACGGTTGCGCGAGTCCATGGAGGGCTCCACCCACGAAGGGTCCACGAAGAAGCAACCTTGTCTATCCCACCATGGCCATCGCCCACGAAGGACTTGCCTCACTAGCGGTAGATCTTCACGAAGTAGGCGATCTCCTTGCCCTTACAAACTCCTTGGTTCAACTCCACAATCTAGTCGGAGGCTCCCAAGTGACACCTATCCAATCTAGGAGACACCACTCTCCAAGAAGTAACTAATGGTTCGTTGATGATGAACTCCTTGCTCTTGGGCTTCAAATGATAGTCTCCCCAACACTCAACTCTCTCTCATAGGTTTTGGATCTGGTGGAAGGAAGATTTGAGTGGAAAGGAACTTGGGGAAGGCTAGAGATCAAGATTCATATGGTAGGAATGGAATATCTTGGCCTCAACACATGAGTAGGTGGTCCTCTCTCAAAAATGGTAAGTTGGAAGTGTAGGTTTGTTCTGATGGCTCTCTTCACGAATGAAGAGGAGGTGGAGGGGTATATATAGCCTCCACACAAAATCTAACTGTTACACACAATTTACCAAACTCGGTGGGACCGATTCAACAGACTCGGTCGGACCGATTTAGTAAACCTAGTGACCGTTAGTGATTTTCGGTGGGACTGACATGCATCTCGGTGAGACCGATTCGGTTAGGGTTAGGGCATAACGTAATCTCGGTAAGACCGATTACACAAACTCGGTGAGACCGATTTGGTAATAAGCTTTCCAGAGAGTTGGTCAGGTAAACTCGGTGGGACCGATTTGCTCTTTTCGGTGAGACCGAAATGTTACAAAAGGGAAATAGAGAGTTTACATTGCAATCTCGGTGGGACCGATCGCTCACTTCGGTTAGACCGAAACGTTACGAAGGGAAACAGAGAGATTACAATCCCATCTCGGTGGGACCGAGATCCCTATCGGTAAGACCGATTTGCTTAGGGTTTGTGGCAGTGGCTATGACTTTTGGAATCGGTGGCGCCAGATAGGAAGAATCGGTGTGACCGATTTTGGCTTTGGGTTTAAGTCATTTGTGGATGTGAGTAAGTAGCTGAGGGTTTTGGAGCATATCACTAAGCACATGAAGCAACAGGCTCATTAAACAACACCTCATCCCTCCTTGATAGTATTGGCTTTTCCTATAGACTCAATGTGATCTTGGATCACTAAAATATAAAATGAAGAGTCTTGAGCTTTTGAGCTTGAGCCAATCCTTTGTCCTTAGTATTTTGAGGGATCCAGTTTCATCATCCATGCCATGCCATTCATTGAGCTTTCCTGAAATAATAGTCTTGGAATAGCATTAGCTCAATGAGGTATATGTTGTTATGAATTACCAAAACCACCTAGGGATACTTGCACTTTCAATCTCCCCCTTTTTGATAATTGATGACAACATATAGATCAAAGCTTCGACAAATGATAATAAGATTTAACAACATCGCACTTTGAGAAGTATGTGATAAGCAAGAGCTCCCCCTAAATTTGTGCATAGATTATAATTTTGCTTTGGACTGCATATGCATAATGAATTAGGCTCATGGGTTACTCTTCCATGTCACATACATCTTGGTGGAGCGCTCAAAATAATAAACATTGAATACATGCACTCATAACCAAGCAAAGTGAATGATCACATAGGATAGATAAGATAATATCATCAACATGCATAAGTGTAGCTTATGATCAAACACATGATCATCAATGTCTCACAAGCATAGTATCTCAAGCAATCAAAAGCAAACAAGTTTAACCACCAAATAAAGCAAGAGAGAATAAAAGCAACACACACTCTCTCTCTCGAAGCCTATGATCTATACATTTTTCTCCCCCTTTGGCAACAAGTTACCAAAAAGATCATAGAAAATGCATAGTGCTAGATCGACTCTCAGGCTTGATCTTCAGATGGTGGTGTCCGGATAACTCCAAGAATGAAGGCTTCAGTTGAAGTAGAGGGTGCTGGAGTTAATGTTGGAGCTGGTTGCACTGGAGCTGAAGGGGCTGTAGCAGGTGCTGAAGATGTTGATCTAGTGTCTGTCACAGGCACTACAACTGACCTTTGGGATCTAGGCACTCTGGCAAACACATTTGTGGTAGTCTTGCCCTGCCTCTCCTGCATGTCATCCTGCAGCTGCTCTACAACTGACTGTATCTCAGTTACTTTGACATCAAGGTCATGGAATTTGAGTTCCATGATTCTTTCCAGGCTCTCCTGATTCTGAGTGAGGGTGGCCAGTCCCTTCTCAATCCTCAGTGTTGATGCTATCAAGTAACCAAGCTGCTCCTGCTTGTTCTTCAAGAAATATTCAGATGCCTCTCTTGAGTTGGCATCCTGGCAGCCTTCTCCTTCTTTGCCTTCTCCTTCTTCTCTTGAGCTTGAACTGATGATGGATCATTCTCATTCATAACAACCTCATTGTCCTCAAAGTATGGATAAAGTAGAAAATGTTCCTTATCCAATTGATATTTCCATGTGCCCATCTTTGAGTTTATCAACTCTTGAATCTGAGGTGCATATCCACAGCTCCTCTTCTGATCTGCTGCAGTCCTCTTAATTGTTTCAATCATTAGGCTCATGACTTTGAACTTCTGTGGCACATCAAACACATGAAACATGTTGATAGCATGCCCTCTGATCATGTTATGGTCACCAGACTTGGGCAACAGAGTGTGCCTAAGAATCCAATTGATAGTTGGCAGCCCTGACAGCAGAAAGTGGACTGATCCAAACTTATGTGTCTCAACTACCTTGTCTGGGATCTCCTTGTACATGTGTGCCATGGAATTGTGATCCATCTTCTTCTTTGCATAAATGTCCAGGTCATCCTCATTTTCCTTTGGGGCATTTATCAGACTTGCCCATTCTTCAACAGTTGACTGGTATCTGGTGCCTTCTGACATCCAAACAATTCTTCCATCTGGCTAAAATTTTGTTGTGGAGTAGAATTGCATGATAAGTTCATCATTCCAGTGAGTGAGCTTTTGCCCAACAAAATCAGCAACTCCACAAGCAACAAAGCTGTCTTGCACTCCAGGATAGTGCTCTTCATTTTCCTTGATGTAGGTCCAGTCGACCCACCTCATATCACAAACTATGGGCTTCTTATCCAACAGAATTGTCTCATAGAAGTCCTGTTGTTTCTTTGTATGGAACCTGTAATCAACATCAGTTCTTCTCCTTGAGGCATATGGATCTTCCATCCTCCATATCCTCAACCCTGAATCCTTCCTGATCCTCATGTCCTTAGCCACAGGATGGGCATCATTGTGGTCTGGTATCTTGGGCTTGAGCTTCCTTAGGACCTGTCCTTCTTCATCTTCTTCATCAGCAACATTTGGCACTGGGTCCTTGTTCTTCTCAGCAGCTGGAATACTCCTAGTATTCCTCTTTGGTATAAGCTTGGCCTTGGAGGCAGCTTTGGGTGCTTCCTTGGGCTTAGATGTTGCAGCCCCTGATCTTATAGCATCACCCATAAGCTTGGGTGCCTTAGGTGCTGGTGCAACAACCTCTTCTTCTTCAGAATCTCTCCTCATAGAGGGCTTCCCAAGAACCTGGGCAGTTGTGGTTCTTGCTCTCTTCTTCTTCTTGTCCTGAGCACCTTCATCCTCTGATTCTATGGTGAACTTCATAGTCTCTCCAGTGGGAACTTTCTTGGGTTTGGAAGAAGTGACTTTCTTTTCAGGTGCCTCTTTGGGTTCAGTCTGTTCTGGCACTTGAGTGGACCTTCTGGCTTTGGGCATTGGTGTCCTCTTGGCAGGAACTTTCTTTTTCAGTCCAGGCTTTGTGCTGTGTGCAGAGCCATATTCCTTCTTGAGCACTACTTTCTTGGAAGTAGCCTCATCTTCTTCAGCTTTATAGTCCTCATCCTCTGAGTCTGAAGTTCTCTTCCTCCTTTGCCTGGTAGCAGCCTTGGGCATGTTGCTAGGAGTGCTTCTGCTCCCTTCATCTGTGGAACTTGAGGGACTAGTGCCCTTGCTCATGTCAATCTGCTCTTCTGACCTGTTCTGGCTGTCACTCTGGTCTGACATACTGCAAAAGCTGACTGCTGACCCTGTGAAGAGTTATAGATGAGATAGAGTGGATGAGCATCACAAAATGCAGAGATTTTTGCCAAAGAGTGATTCAAAAATTCAGTTTTAGTTTTCCACAGAAAGCATTTCGGATCAACCGATTTTCAAACTCGGTGATACCGAAGCAGTTTTGGAACCTAAACTAATGAACTCGGTTGGACCGAGTCATAGTTCGGTGGCACCGAGACTGCTAGGGTTTCACAGAATCCTAAAATCGGTCGCACCGATTAGTAATTCTCGGTCAGACCGAGAGTCACTAGTGCAATGGCATAAGCCAAATCGGTGGGACCGACTTTTTTAACTCGGTGGGTCCGAGATGGTTTCGGCGGAAACCTAACCCTAAAATTTTGAATCTCATCTAATCTACAGACTGTTTTGACTGGATAGGAGTGTCTCAATCGTGGCAAGAATCTATAAGAACACAATGTGCTAGGAATCAGACGAGGATAGCACAATGATCGAGTCCATACCCTAGCTTGGCGATGAACTGGCTACGGCGACAACGGCGGGGGAGAAATCCGTTGACGGCGGCGGAGACCAGCGACAGGAGGCGGCTGGCGACGAGGAGACGACCCGGAGACCTTCGATGGCAGAGCGAGCTATTGCGCGGGCGAAGGGGTTCGGAGAAATTTCCAAAATTTTGCCCGTGACTATATATAGCCCGACCCTGTCGGTGTGACCGAGTGGAACAACTCGGTGGCACCGAGATGCATAACTGTGTACAGTTACAGCAAATCGGTGTGACCAAAAAGTTCAAATCGGTTGCACCGAGATTGAAAACTCAGATCAACTTAATGATCTCGGTAGGACCGAAATGGAGGAATCGGTCAGACCGAGAATCACAAAGAGGTTTTGGAAGTTTAAGTCTATGACGAATCGGGATCTCCGAGTGCTCCTCACACAGAGTGGTTCGAATCTGACTTTATCAAATTTTGTGATGTAGCATGAATAGAGTTTTGAGATGAGAAAAGCATAGATAGCTAGAGAAAGTTCTTAGGCATTCTTGTCCATCCACTTGGCAAAAAGAAAAGAAACCAAACAATCTAAACAACAAGTGGATGTCCTTGAATGAGTAAAATATGCACCAGCATGCTCACACAATAAGATGGCAAATGAAATATGTGGCAAAGCATGCACAACCAATTCTAGCATCTATCAAGCAATTGGCGATGACTAGGTCATCTATATATGAGTATATTGACTTAGGAGTCAAATGAGAACATTTGATCATAGGTCATACTCATCGTTTAAGCTCGAGTGGGGTTACCACTTTTTCACAATGCATTGATGTGTTCACACCATTAGAGTTGCTTTTACTCAATTCTTAGAGTTAAGCTCCCCCTAGATGTGAGATCCCCCCCTTAGAGGGATGAACTAACCTTGGGTTTTGTCGATGATGACTTCATGTAGGTGTTGAAGATGTGGATGCTCAATGTTGATGTAGATCATTTGGAGCAATCCTTTGGAGTGAGTCGCACTTTCAACTTACCTACATGGGTTAGTCCCACAAGGAACAAACAAGAATATCCATAGACACAGAGTGATGCACACACAAGATGATGTCCATGAAATCATTAGGTTACCTTGTCCCTTGCCTTACCAACATGAGGGTTTGTGACTCCTTGAACTAGTGCAAGATGTGGAAGTCGATTGCACTTGTTCTTGCCATAATGATATGAGTGAAGAATGTTGGCGGAGTCACCCTCATGAACTCTCTAGTTCTTCTTCTTCGGGATCCACATCATCTTGATGGGAATCCTTGGAGTTGTAGTTGTACTTGATGAAGTAGAACTTGACGTAGTCTTGGGAACCCAGTTGAACGAGGCTTTAGGTGCTTCTTCAAATGCATAAATCTCTTCTTGAAGCTTGTCCTTGCCTTTGTTCTTGTGGTCTTGTGGTGGAAGATCATCTTGAGCTTGTGTTCCCTTGAAGGAAGTAGGATCATACTTCTCTTGTTGAGGAACAAACTTCGTCTTGGGGTATTGATCTTCTTCCCACTCAACTCCATTGGCATTGAACTTTTGTTCAAAACCAACACCTTGATTCTTCCGGTGCCTTCCTTGCTTGCATACAATTTCCTCGAATTGCTTACTCCCGGCAAGGCTCTTGTAAACACCTTTTTCTATAATTCCCTTCAATAAGCTATTTTCTTGCTCAAGTGTAACTTGGCTAAGAGAATCATTAGTGGAATCAAGAGAACTACTAGAAGCAACAATATTGGATTTGACATTACTATTGTTACTACGAGAGGAAGTATCTTTCTTGTACTTGTTACTAGACTTGACTTGAGGCATGTAAGTGGATAAGAGTAAACGCTTGGCTATGTAAGAAGAACTTTTCTTGCGGAGATCATCATTGATTGCTTTTAAGAACTCATGCTCTTGCTCAAGATTGAGCTTGTCAAAGCGTAACTTCTCATGAGCCCTTAAAAGTTCTCTGTGATCTTCGAAGATAGTTTCATGAGCCAACTTAAGAGTGTTTAGTTCTTTAGTTAGAAGCTCAATCTTCTCCTTATCATTGTCATTCGTTTTATCTTGATTAGCATGATTAATTGACGTTTCATCATAGTATTCATCACTAGAGTTGTCAACAAGTATATAATCATCCACAAGCAAGTCATCTTCATCACTATTGAAATCAACATACTCAGGATGTGTTACCTTTGGACATTTGGCCATGAAGCATCTTCCAATTCCTTCATTTGGTGAATCGAATATGTTGTAGGAGTTGGTTGACACAACTGCTAGACCGGCAACACCTTCATCTTGAGTATATTCGGAGTAGAAGTGATAGCTTCTCTCGGAGTGATTGTCGGAGTCGGAGCCGGATAGCCATTCACCAACATGAGCTTGATGTCTTCGTTTTGTGTAGCTCCTTGATGACTTGTCCTTCCTTTCCAAATCCTTGCTTCTCCGTGAGGGTCTTCGTTCATAACGATCAGCTCTACTCATTCTCTCTCTTGGTGGTGATTCTTCTCTTTTGCTTCTTCTTCTAGGAGAATCTTCTCTTCTTTTGTAGGGTGCCGTACACTCATTGGAATAGTGTCCGGGTCTCCCACAATTGTAGCAATTGCGCTCTCGACTAGAAGATCTTTTGTCATTGTAAGACCTTGACTTGGAGCTTCTTTCTTTGGTTCTACTCTTGTAGAATTTGTTGAAGTTCTTCACCATTAAGCTCAATTCTTCATTGAAGGTTTGTTTCTCACTTGATGATGTGGGGGCTTCACTTGAGGCTTTGTAAGCACCACTTGACTTGTTGTGAAGTTCCTCCTTATCCTTGAGTGACATCTCATGAGCAACACTTCTTCCAATGACTTCCGTTGGCTTGAGATCTTTGTAGTTTGGCATCATTTGGATCAATGTGCACACGGTATCATACTTTCCATCGAATGCTCTTAGGATCTTCTTGATGATGAATTTGTCGGTCATCTCTTCACTCCCCAAGCCGGCAATCTCATTTGGGATAAGAGCAAGCCTAGAGTACATTTCAGCGACACCTTCACCATCCTTCATTTTGAACTTGTCAAGCTGACTTTGGAGCACATCCAACTTGGATTCCTTGACGGATTCAGTACCTTCATGCATATCAATCAAAGTATCCCAAATTTCCTTTGCATTCTCAAGACGGCTGATTTTGTTGAATTCTTCGGGGCACAATCCGTTGAAGATGATATCACAAGCTTGAGCGTTGTATTGCAGCATCTTCAATTCTTCCGCATTAGCTTCACGGTTTGGTTCTCTCCCATCAAAGAATTCACCTTGCAAGCCAATACAAATAATTGCCCAAACGGCAGGGTTATGTCCAAGAATATGCATTTTCATCTTATGCTTCCAACTAGCAAAATTAGTACCATCAAAGTAAGGACCTCTACGGTGATAATTTCACTCGCTAGACGCCATACTCTCCTAGGTTGTGAAACCAAGGCTATGACCACCAAAAGCTATGGAAATCAAACCAAATGGAGACCAAAGCTCTGATACCACTTGTAGGACCTTGAAGTATGTCTAGAGGGGGGTGATTAGACTACTTGACCAATTAAAAACTTAACCTTTTCCCAATTTTGGAGTTAGACAGATTTTAGCTATTTAGGACAACTCAAGCAATCATCACACTATTCAAGCAAGCATGCAAAGAGTATATAGGAAGCGGAATTTAAAGCATGCAACTTGCAAGAAAGTAAAGGGAAGGGTTTGGAGGATTCAAACGCAATTGGAGACATGGATGTTTTTGGCGTGGTTCCGGTAGGTGGTGCTATCGTACATCCACATTGATGGAGACTTCAACCCACGAAGGGTAATGGTTGCGCGAGTCCATGGAGGGCTCCACCCACGAAGGGTCCACGAAGAAGCAACCTTGTCTATCCCACCATGGCCATCGCCCACGAAGGACTTGCCTCACTAGCGGTAGATCTTCACGAAGTAGGCGATCTCCTTGCCCTTACAAACTCCTTGGTTCAACTCCACAATCTTGTCGGAGGCTCCCAAGTGACACCTAGCCAATCTAGGAGACACCACTCTCCAAGAAGTAACTAATGGTTCGTTGATGATGAACTCCTTGCTCTTGGGCTTCAAATGATAGTCTCCCCAACACTCAACTCTCTCTCATAGGTTTTGAATCTGGTGGAAAGAAGATTTGAGTGGAAAGGAACTTGGGGAAGGCTAGAGATCAAGATTCATATGGTAGGAATGGAATATCTTGGCCTCAACACATGAGTAGGTGGTCCTCTCTCAAAAATGGTAAGTTGGAAGTGTAGGTTTGTTATGATGGCTCTCTTCATGAATGAAGAGGAGGTGGAGGGGTATATATAGCCTCCACACAAAATCTAACTGTTACACACAATTTACCAAACTCGGTGGGACCGATTCAACAGACTCGGTCGGACCAATTTAGTAAACCTAGTGACCGTTAGTGATTTTCGGTGGGACTGACATGCATCTCGGTGAGACCGATTCGGTTAGGGTTAGGGCATAACGTAATCTCGGTAAGACCGATTACACAAACTCGGTGAGACCGATTTGGTAATAAGCTTTCCAGAGAGTTGGTCAGGTAAACTCGGTGGGACCGATTTGCTCTTTTCGGTGAGACCGAAATGTTACAAAAGGGAAATAGAGAGTTTACATTGCAATCTCGGTGGGACCGATCTCTCACTTCGGTTAGACCGAAACGTTACGAAGGGAAACAGAGAGATTACAATCCCATCTCGGTGAGACCGAGATCCCTATCGGTAAGACCGATTTGCTTAGGGTTTGTGGCAGTGGCTATGACTTTTGGAATCGGTGGTGCCGGATAGGAAGAATTGGTGTGACCTATTTTGGCTTTGGGTTTAGGTCATTTGTGGATGTGAGTAAGTAGCTGAGGGTTTTGGAGCATATCACTAAGCACATGAAGCAAGAGGCTCATTAAACAACACCTCATCCCTCCTTAATAGTATTGGCTTTTCCTATAGTCTCAATGTGATCTTGGATCACTAAAATATAAAATGAAGAGTCTTGAGCTTTTGAGCTTGAGCCAATCCTTTGTCCTTAGTATTTTGATGGATCCACTTTCATCATCCATGCCACGCCATTCATTGAGCTTTCCTGAAATAATAGTCTTGGAATAGCATTAGCTCAATGAGCTATATGTTGTTATGAATTACCAAAACCTCCTAGGGATAGTTGCACTTTCAGTCACTCTCTAAGGAACTTGAGTACTTTAAGTGTGTGTTGCGGGACAAATTTTTTGCTGGGACCATCATTGCCAAGCTTCTACCTTCGTGGAACGATTTTGCTACTTTTGTGAAAAACAAGAGACATGAGTTTTCTGTTTTGGATCTCATTATCACTCTTGAGCTTGAGGAGAAGGCGAGAGCAAAAGACACACGTGCTCGGGTCACTGAGGGAGCTTCTAGTGCCCACATGGTACACGAGAAGAACTTCCAACCCAACCAGCCCCAAAACAACAAGAACAAATCTCAGGGGAAAGGCAAGTTTGATGCAAAGAACAAGCTGTCACATTCTACCAACTTCAAGAAGGATTCTCATAACGGGAAGGGATACAAACCTCAATTTTGGTAGCACCGCACAAAATTTATATGGCTGCATCTACCTGCTGTCAGCTAACCTCATGGTGCTCTAGGTATTCCTACATTCGTAACTAGGTACAATGACCACCGCAAGATGAAATTAGCTTATTCATACATGGCTTGCTGAATGCAGTGCGGAACGATCCTGTCATGTGTGGAGGAGCAAACAAGCAGTGCAGCCGAAGGTGGAAATCAACCAAGGACTTATGAAATTATATATAATCTTCCTCAGGCAGGTTAGTATTCCCTTCGTCCAGATGATCATGTTTTGTCATGCCGAGCTATTGATATGTGCTACTGTTTTGCAATACCGTTTAAGTATAGCTACTGTTTTCCTATCTTTTCGGATTCAGGACAATGAATATGATTTCAGGGGAACTACACAATATGGACTCATGTTGAGTCATCTCTATTGCCTCATGTGTTTGCTGCAAATGTGTCAACATCAATTGCAAGATGAGGCAAGTAGCTAGCTGTGGAGCTGCCAACATGCTCAAAGTGCTCGCAAATTGAGAAGAAACAAGCATGCCCAGGAAATTAGTGCCTGCGCAGGGAGGCCCTTTGCTCAGAGAAGCATCGACCGATTTTCTTTATTTCCACACCTTCTCACAGCTTTGTATTGGTTATAGTATGGTGAATCATTGAGATGCATAAACATGCTGAACTTTTGTTCTTCTGAATGTTAGTATGCATACTGTATCTTCTGAAGCTTAGTTTAATGTGAGTGTATGCATGCAGTACCGCATCCTCTAATTTTGTGGATGCACACAGAGAAAATAAATCTCCTTAATTTACTCCATAACCACCCTATTAAATAAGCCTAGTAACAAACTAGGTGCATGTAGTGGCCGGCGGGCACATGCATCCTGCATGCATGGCCAGTCAGCCAAGTCCATGCGCCAGCTCCAATGCAGCAACGCAAAAGAAGAGAGCGGTTCTTGGGAAAAAGCGAGTAGTTAGTGCAACGGGCCTTATAAACACGAACAGCTCGCTCTCCCGCTTTCGTCTCCCCCCCCCCCCCCCAATTCCCCCTGCTCCCCAATCTTTCTCACTTGTCCAGAAAACCCCCGCTCACCTTCTTCCTCACTCGTACAGAAAACGCCTGCTCCTCTTCTTCCACTCCTACAGAAATCCCCAGCCCTCCTTCTTCCCCACTCGCACTGCCACTAGGCTCGTCTCTGTCTACTCTGATCAAACCCGTGAGCTCGGTGCGACGCCCACAAGGAAAATGGAGTCGGCTGGCCCCAGCGCCAACAAGATGAGGCTCCCGCCAGCGGCGACGCCGGTTGTAGATCCCGCACCCGGTAGCGCGGGGAGAAGCGGCGAGCCCCCCCCCCCCCCCCCACCCGGATCTAAGGAATCGTTAGAATCTCCGGTGGACCGCATCAGCGATCTCCCGGACATCATCCTTGAGGAGATCATCTCGCTTCTCCCCACCAAGGATTGTTGCCGCACACAAGTCCTCTCAACTCGGTGGTGCCCTCTATGGCGCACCGCGCCCCTCAATCTCGACTGTCATCAGATATCTGTCCTTCCTGAATTTGATCTCCTCAGAACCATCGCCTCTTCTCACCAGCAGGGCCCCGTTTAATGCCTCTGCATCTCGACACGCTACCTGTTGTCCATACCCGGCATGGTGGACACTTGGCTGACATCCCCTGAATTTGGAAAACTCCAGCAGTTTGAGTTGTACCATTACCACAAAACTTTCATACCACGAACACACCAAGAATTTGTGCCAACACCACCCTTGTCCATCTCGCGGTTTTCCTCCTCTCTCCACACCACCACCTTCGCCCGGTGCCATGTACCAGACGATCTGGTACAAATGCTTCGACTCCCACTGGTAAAAAAACTTCCGCTTGTGGTGGTTTATCGGTCGGAGGCCTCACTGCACATCATTATCCACTCCAGTTGCCCTGCCCTGGAGTGCTTGCTGATTGTTTTGGGAATAGAAAACTGTATCAGTTGTCTCCAAATAAAGTCGCCTCACCTTAAAAGCATTGGAATTTGTTTTAAAGGACAATAGCTCATCATCAAAGATGCCCCTTCACTTCAAAGGTTGCTCCTTGATCATTGTTATACACCTTCACAAATAACTGTCGTCTCTGCGCCCAAACTGGAGACCTTGGGTGTAATTCGTGACCCGTTTAATAATCACAAGGAGTTGGTCTTTGGCTCCTCACTTTTTCAGGTACCGTCTACACATTTGTAATCATATGCTGCATTTTTCATTTGTGCGCATAAGTTTTATATCATCTTGGAGTACACTTTGGGTACTAATATTATGTTATATGCTCAATGAAGAGTTCGTCCATTGATAGCCTATTAATGTTGCTGGATCCTGTCAAGATCATATATATCAGAATGTTTAGTTTTGATCTAGACATAATTATTGGCTTGCTGCATGCTTTCGATATGTGGAGAATTTATATATAGAGGTGATGATTTCATGCACATTGAAAGCCCATATATATTGTACTAGAATTAACTGTTCAGCTTTCGTTCTTTCGACATACTCTTTTTTCAGACTTAACTGTTTTCAATCTTCATGTCTAGTTAGGCAGAACCACATGGAGAAAAATATATAACCAATTGGTGGCGTAATAAGCACTAGGATTTTCTTAGTTCTCATGACATTCGTTTGAGGAAAATAACAATGGAATGATATGCATCCAACCAGGCAAACAGAAGCTTTGTCACATTCTTCCTGTTGAATGCGACGTTACTATAGTCCATGAGGCTTAATTTTTACCACAAGAGATTTCTCACAGACGGACATGTTAAACAGCAAAAAAAGAAGTTTCAGGTGGACAACTGGGCTTCTAAACGTGCTCGGCTTCTATTTACAACAAGTTGTAGTCATCCTGAAATAAATTTTTTTTTGCACAGGATGTTGATTTTATGGATCAGACCGATCCATTTGTTTGTGACTTCAAAAAAGAGTGGTTGGGTTAGATGTTACTGTCATGTTCAATCTGGGTTTTGTCTAAAAATTTGATGAACAATTAATCCTTGGGCTTTTTCTACCATCTGTATGCTTGAGTTGCATGTTGTTGCCCTCGTACTCCCCTCCACCTGCCACTACACTGCCGCATCTTCCACGGCTGCTGTTCGTTCTCGTCCGAGGCCTCGCCGTCGTTCTCCGTGTTGATTCGCTCGCAGTGCCCGCTGCCGTCTGGCATTGTCAACATGGTCAACAACCAAGAGGAATCAGGAGATGACTGTACGTGGAGAGGTTGATAGTAGGGACCCACCAGGGCCATTGCATTTCGCAAGCAGGTGCCTCATTATTACAAGCCAAAAAAATACTTCCTCTTAATTGTTTGACAACTAGGTCCCATGCCATTGTCAATGTAGTCAATAAACGAGAAAATTACACAACAAGCGGATAACACCAGGGACCTAGCAGCTCGCCCAGTTGTTTTTTAGTTTCAGAGACGGAGCTCAATTGCACGCTGTGCGGGGGCTGTGGCCCGTTTAGCCCACGCTTACGCTTTTATTAAGCACATGACGAGCCTAGTTGATATATTTTTTCTTTCTGAAATTGGCTAGACCAGTTCTTTTTTTGGAGGATACCAAAACCGAGGCCTACTTGCTTTTCTCAGCCCTGCTGGGCTGCAAATCTTTCAAGACGAGGAGGGATGTAAGTAGTAAGAAATGGGCTTCCCAGAAAATGGGCTATAAGTTGTAAGAAATGGGTTGTAAATTTTTAAACCAAAGCCAATCGGCAATTTAATTAAAATATCATTTTTTTAGGATTTCTCTACTCTCTACTCTTATAAAAACCAAAGCCAACTGGCAATTACATTAAAATATCATCTTTTCTCCCACAAGATAAACTACTCATACAAATGCATCTTCATGTTCCGTGCAACGAACAGGCATCTTGCTAGTTAAGATTCTAAATTTCATTGACTTTTTTTTACGGAGAATTGTATTTTGAATTTTATTTTGATATAATTTTTTGAAAATTAGTTTCAAGTGACTCAAAATTTCGTGATTAAAAGAGTTCGGACCCCACCGAAATATGCAAAATTTCGTTGAATTGTTTAGCACTGCCTAGAATATATGGTCTATAATGCTAATAAAAAGAATATGGGCTTCAAATATCCTTAAGAATTAGCAAATGGGTTGTAAATTATTGAAAATAACGGCTAATGGGCTGTATGCTGTTTTCCACAAATTTTGAGGCTGACTTCTGGGCCTACTAGGTTGACGATGACGTTGTCCCAATTTTTTTTGACGCGTACGCAAGACTTTGTCAACTTAGTCAACGGTGACTATTTGATGTCCATCCAACGGCCGCCGTGCTTCTTCAATCTCTGATCTTCCTGCTCCAGCCGCCCAAACCAGCGACGGCGGGACTGCCTGCTCCCTCCTCCCGTGGCTGGCTATGCTGCCACCAGGCCATCCCTCTAACCACCCACACATCCTGTTATTTTCGAGTGACGTCAGCCTCACCCCACAGCCAACCAGTCAGCGCTCGTACTCCCCTCAGCGTGGGCATCCGCTGTAGTGGCTTCGCCGGCTCCGGGTGGTTCTCTTCCCGGGCCTCGCCCTCGTCCACCGCGTTTGTGCTCTCAGCGCAGCGAGGTCAACAAGCAACAGCCATCGGAGGAGGCTGACAATAGGAGCCCACACAGGGAAATGCCTCCTTATTACGCGCTAAATAATAATTCCTCCACCTGATAGCTGGGACCCACCGGAAGGGCCTCTGTATTTCACAAAAAAAAGTTCCCCCCGCTGTCAGCTCGAACCCACCGGAAGTGCCTCCTTATTACACAAAAAAATGAATACTCCCCCTGCTAGCTGGGACTCACCTTGGTGGAAGGCTGACTTGTGGGCCTACTAAGTTGACGGGGACGGAGGGCTTTGTCAACTTAGTCAATATGAACGATTCTAGCTCCACTGACCATACGATGTCCATCCAACGGTCGTAGTGCTTCTTCAACCTCTGGTCTTCGTGCTCCAGCCGCCCAAAGAAGCGCCGGTCGTGCCGCATACTCTTGCATCCCACGGCAGGATGTGATGCCACGGAGGCCTCACCGCCCCCTACTACTCCCACCACTGGCCAGGCCATCCCTCTACTCACCCACACCCCCTGTTATTCTGCGGCGATGGCAGCCTCACACTGCAGCCGAACCAGTGAACCCTCGTACTCCTCTTCGCGTGGGCATCCACTGCCGCGTCTTCCCCGGCTCCTCATCGTCCCCTTCCTAGGCCTCGCCATCGTCCACCGCCGTGGTGCTCTCGGCACGACGTGGTCAATGTGGTCAACGATCGACTTCCATCGGAAGAGTACTGTACGTGGAGAGGCTGACAGCTGGGTCCACGGTAGCCGCAAGGAAGTGCCTCCTTATTACGTGCAAAATAATTATTCCTCCACCTAACAGCGGGGACCCACCGGACGGTCCACCATATTTCACGAAAAAAACGTTTCCCCCCTGACTGCTGGGACCCAGCAGCTACATCTTCGCACGCAAGGAAGTGTGCCCGGGCAACAAAAAAAACAATTCGCCCCCCTGACTGTTGGGACCCACCCGCTACATCTTCACACGCAAGGAAGTGCCTGACAGTCAGGACCCACCTGGTCGAAGCGTACGTAGCGTTGTCATTCTGGTCGCGAATGTGTACATACATACTGGTCGATGTAGAGGAGCGCATGTGTTGTAGTAGAGGCGCGCACGTAGCATGTACACGTACGTACAGCGGCCAGTGTGCAAGAAAGAAAATACGGCCACGTACGTACATACGGGCGGGGTCTCAAACACCTACTCGCGCATACGTAAGGCCGGGGCACGTATACATGGCTGGGTCAGAACGGAGAAACTGCATCATCATCGTGTTCATGGGGAGGCAACGAATTGCGTCGTGTTCATCGGGAGGCAACGGAATGCGTGGGAGCCAACCGTCTTGGACAGAACAGGCGATGGAAACGAGGCCTGGCGTATCGTAGAACAGAGGAAACGGCCTTGTGTTCGACCGACCACGTTCAAAACAGGATCCTGTTCACCGGGAGGGGTCTGGCGTACCGCAAAACGGAAGAAACGGACTTGTGTTGGACCTCCTACGGTCGAAACAGGGTCTTGTTGATCGGGAGGGGTGTGGCGTACCGCAAAACAGAGGAAACGGACTTGTGTTGGAGCGCTACGATCGAAATGGGGGTCCTGTTCATCGGGAGGGGTGTGGCATACCGCAAAACGGGACTCCACGGGATACTGTTCATCTCAACCGTCGACCTCCTCCAGCCTCCACGGGCTATTGTTCATCCACCGTCGACCTCCTCCAGCCTCCACCTGCGACTGTCATCCATGGGCTCCTGTTCATCCAGCCACCACCGCGCGCTACTCCACCAGCTACTGTTCAACCACCCCTCCACGAGCTACTGTTCATCCACCCCTCCACCGTCTACTGTTCATCCAGCCCTCCACGGGGTCGTCCCATTCATCCAGCCATCCACGGGGTCCTGTTCATCCAGCCCCAACCGGCTCGATCAATCGGGGTCCCATTCATCCAGAGGCAACACCACGGGGTCCTGTTCATCCAGCCCCAACCGGCTCGATCAATCGGGGTCCTATTCATCCAGAGGCAACACCACGGGGTCCTGTTCATCCACCCCCACCGCTCACTGTTCATCCAACCCCCCCTGTCGGTGTCAAAATCGGCGGATCTCGGGTAGGGGGTCCCGAACTGTGCGTCTAGGCGGATGGTAACAGGAGACAAGGGACACGATGTTTTTACCCAGGTTCGAGCCCTCTCGATGGAGGTAAAACCCTACTCCTGCTTGATTGATATTGAGGATATGGGTAGTACAAGAGTGGATCTACCACGAGATCAAGGAGGCTAAACCCTAGAAGCTAGCCTATGGTATGATTGTTGTAATGGTTGTTCGTCCTACGGACTAAAACCCTCCGGTTTATATAGACACCGGAGAGGGCTAGGGTTACACAGAGTCGGTTACAATGGTAGGAGATCTACATATCCGTATTGCCAAGCTTGCCTTCCACGCCAAGGAAAGTCCCATCCGGACACGGGATGAAGTCTTCAATCTTGTATCTTCATAGTCTTGGAGTCTGGCCGATGATGATAGTCCGGCTATCCGGACACCCCCTAGTCCAGGACTCCCTCAGTAGCCCCTGAACCAGACTTCAATGACGACGAGTCCGGCGCGCATATTGTCTTCGGCATTGCAAGGCGGGTTCCTCCCCCGAATAATCCATAGAAGATTGTGAACACCAGGATAGTGTCTGTCTCTATAAAATAAATTCCACATTCCACCGTAGAGAGGATAATATGCACACAAGTTCAATCTGCTGACGTATTTTGTGGCGTGACGTCACACCACTACCAAGCCTTTACTTGAATCGTTTTTATTATACCACCTCAGCGCGTTTAGCGAAGCGGTTTCCTTGGCACGTCTTGTCGAAGCAGAGATCGTGTTCCCCTTATTCCAGGATTCCCATCAATACGGACGTGGGTAACCCAACCGCGCCATTGATTGTGGCGCTTGGGAGATAAGCGAGTTTTACCAGGCCGGTGGGGACGCATAGTCTTCGTCCGCCCATATATAAGGGGATAAGGATCCACCTTTTTTACCTACGCCTTCTTCCTCCTTTGCTTATCCATCTCCGCGCACTCGAGCTCCAGCGCCCAAGCCCGCACATCTCGACTCAACCTTCCCCAGCCATGTCCGGAGCGGGAGGCAAGTGGATGGCCTCCTCCGTTACAGAGGGACACATTGAGAAGCTGCGCGGCGCCGGATACCTGTCCGGCGACATCGTGCACCGGCTGCCCGACGAGGGGCAGCTCATCCCCACCCCCAGGCCCCATGAGAGGGTCGTATTTCTTCCCCACTTCCTCCGCGGACTGGGCTTCCCACTTCACCCTTCGTCCGGGGGCTCATGTACTACTACGGCCTGGACTTCCACGATCTGGCGCCAAACTTTATCCTCAACATCTCGGCGTTTATCGTCGTGTGCGAGGCCTTCCTCTGCATCCAGCCCCACTTCGGCTTGTGGCTAAAGACCTTCAATGTCAAGCCGAAGGTGGTGAAGGGTGTCCGAGCGGAGTGCGGAGGCGCCATGGTGGGCAAAATGCCCAACGTCACTTGGCTTGAGGGTGCCTTCATGGAATCCGTCAAAGGGTGGCAATCGGGGTGGTTCTACATGACCGAGCCGCGTGACCCTAAATGGGCAGCGGCCCCCGAGTTCAGATCTGGTATCCCCATGCAGATCACCTCCTGGAAAGAGAAGGGCTTGCTATGGGGTAGTTCGGAGGAGCTGACCGGACTCCAGTCCTGTCTCCAGACCCTGGTGAACAAGAAGCTTAAGCTTGTCAACGTGATCCAGGTCATGCTTGTCCGCCGGATTCTCCCCTGCCAGCAACGGGCCTTCAATTTGTGGGAGTTTGATCCGGCACAACACCGGATCCTGAGCGGGCTCTTCGACACAACGTACGAAGCTGCCTGGAGGGTGCTGTTCAAGGGCGGAGAAGCCCCCACATCTGCAACTGAGGATCGCGGTTTCAGCACGCAGCGCCCGGCCGGCAAGGTAAGCAATGTTATCCTTTATGGGACACTCATTTTTTTCATAGTTTGACTCTATGTGGGATCTAAACTCCCAATGCCTTAACAGGACTGGCAGAAGACGTCCGGACATGTTAACTGTCCGGCTCCCCTTCCAGAAGACCCAGCGGACACCCGTTTAACGGGGCTGCTGGTCCTGGTACTTTATGTGGTGCCGGAGAAGAAGGCCAAGAAGAAGGCCACGGGAACCCGAAGGAGTTCCCGGCGTCAGGTGGTATCGGATTCATCGTCCGATGACTCCGAGGCGGACTCCTCCCTTGAGGACGAGGAGGATAAGAAGGAAGACTCCCCCCAGCGGGGGGAGAGAAGAAGAGGAAGGCTTCCCCTGCGAGGGAGGCCGAAGGGTCCAAGAAGGGAAGGACCCTTCCTCCGGACTGCTCCGCCAACGCCGGCGATGGCGACGAGGAGTGGCCCTCAAGGGCCAAGCCCCTAGCAAGATCATAAGTATCCGGATTCCTGAATAATTTATAATTTTTCTTTCTGCCATGCGGTGTCTTTCTAATGCCGCATACAACCTGTAGTCCGGCCAAGGACGATCTTCCCGCTTCGTCGAGCGGGTCCTTGGCTACGTCGGATATGGATTCCATTTCGACCGCCTCCACCCCTCGTGACGCTGATGACGCCGAGGTGGGATCCCAGGAGGGGACCCACCAGGAGGGAGAGGCTCCGGAGGTGCCACAGGGCAACCTCCCGAACTTCGCACCGGACTCCGCACCGGAACCTGTAGTGGATTCGGAGTCCGGCAGGCGGCCCCTTCATAAGAAGGGCAAGACAGTGACACCGGCGGCCTCCGTCCAACCGGAGGCGCCGGATGATTTGTTGGAGGCGCTCAATGGCGCTTCCATCGAGGAAGAACACCGCACTATCATGAGTGCGGTGATTCAGAAGGTTCAGCTCGCCAAGAGCGGGCTGACCGAAGCTTGCAGTAGCCTTCTAACAGGCTTTGAGGTAAGAAATTTAAATATGTAATATGATCCCGCATAGACAGTAGCCCCTAATGCTCGGTTCGGTGTTCAGAAAGAAAAGCCGGACTGAGGATCTTAAAAAGATATACGCAGGAGGTCTAAAAAATATGTCAATATGGGATTGTAGGCTGCGCTGCTGACCTCTGCCGCACTGATTGCGGAGGTCAATGCTTTGAAGCAGAACCTCGAGCGGTCCGAGAGCGAGCTCGGCCGTGCCAAGAAGCAGCTCGAGGACAAGGAAGGTGAGTGACACCGTATTGAATTTTTACCTTACAGAAAAGGATTTTGGTTGCCAGAGAAATAACAAGGATAATGTGGGTACTCCAGGGGCCACGAACAAGGTGGCGACCCTGAAGGAGGCCGTGTCCGCGGCCAAACATAATGCAGTCGCGGAACAAGCTGAGCGAGAGAAGCAGGAGGCACGGGTGGCGGAGGTGCATCAAGAGCTCCAGGCTCTCGTGGAAAAGCATGAGAGTTTGGAGCGCGACTCGAAGACTCGAGAGTCCGAGCTTGCATCGGCTCTTGAGAGTGCCAAAGCCGCTAAGGCCGAAGCCCATAAGGCCCTCCAGGAAATTGAGGCATTGAAGAAAATAGCAGCGGGTAAGGCATTTTTCATGCAAAGCAAGCATGTGAATGTGAATTACCTGTTACTTACCCGAATTCGGAGCTCTCCAGGAGCGTTTGCAGATCTGCCTCACAGCGTGTCCGATGCTGCCGCTTTCTACCGGGCTGAGTAGGGGAGCTCGACGGAGAAGGTCTTCTGGTCTCAGTATGCTGAGGCCGGACATCCGGTGCCCCTTAGCGACCAGCTAAAACAGGCCATGAAGGGCCTCATAGTTCGGCTGTGGCCCAAGGAGGCCATGCCTGGGAGCTACTTCGGCCTGGTGCGGCGGCTGGTGGATGCGTGTTCCTGGGTGGAAGTCGTCAAGCAATCCGCCTGCATTGAAGGTGCCCGTCGGGCCCTTGCCCGTGCAAAAGTGCACTGGGGCAGGATGGACGCTGAGAAGCTTCTGACGGACGCGCCGCCGGCGGGCAAGGAGTATCGCACGCCCGAAATGTATTATAAGAGTGTCCTGAAGGGTGCCCGCATGATTGCGGATGAGTGCTCCAAGGATGTAATATTTGAGTAGAATCGCATTATGTTATCCTATGCGCTGAAAACTGTGTTCATATGCGCTAAGCAACGCTTATTAATTTAAAATATTACCTTCTGTGTGGCCGTTTATCAAATCTGAGAGATGGCAAGTCGTCGGCTTCAGCCCCCATGCCACTAGTGCTGGGGTGTTCGGGATATAACTTGAGCACTCTTGTTCCCATGTTTGGGTCCATCTAGGGAGGCGCTCAACACAACGAACGAGGCAACTGGACTTATAATGCTTGAATACTCTCACTTAGCCATAGAATTCTATAATTTTAAATTTCGGCGAACCCCTAGTGTTCGAAAGACCGAGTTCGGGGCGCTATCCACGCCTGGGCCGGACGAAGCCGGTTCCTCGCTCTAAGCGGCATAAGTCTTTAGGGACTCAAAAAAACCTCTCGAACAGCGACCGGCTCTCGCCTTATCATGATGGTCAGTTTTAGCTTTCTCCACTGAGGCGCTCGCCCAGCTCAACCGGGGCGCAATCGCAGTGGTTCTCCCAGTGCTACCTTAGCCGATAAAACGGAACGTAAGGTACCAAAACATGGGAGCCGGGCAAACCCAACTATTGACCCAAGACATGATTCAGAGCCGATGCATATAATGCTATAAGTTCGGGGTGCCCCACTTGTGAAAGTGTTCGGACTTATCACACCATAATGCGGGGAACTTAAGCCCCTGGTGTATTCGGCCGTACCAAAGTGTACGGATGCAACATGTCATAAACGAACATATATAAGAAAGAAATGCAATTATAAGCAAAAGGCGATGCATTGTTTATTCCAGAAATACTGCCATGAATGCAGAACGATACAAATAGTGCGAAAGCAAGGGATTGGACTATTAAACATGTCCCCCTCCAAGGGTAGGCTGCGGAAAGGTGTATTAAACAGATTTAATGCTCGTAATGGCGACCACCTGAGTGTTTGTCGTAGCCTTTCTCCTTCCCTGGCTGTTGCATCGTGAGTTCGGCAGGTCCACTGCCGGACAGGGCCTCTGGTGAGTGGAGTACTGTGGGTAAAAAAGAAAAAAAGAAAAAGAAAAAGAGCGACACACTTGGGAGCCCCTGGTGTGGTTGAGCCGCACTCTGGGCCTGTTGTGGTCGTGCCCCTCCCCCTGTGCCCATGGTATCTCCAGAGCGTAATGATGTACGTGAAGGACTGGTTTTGCAATTATGCACGGGCTGGGGTTGGGGCCGCATTGCTACGCGTGCTCGGAATGTGCCAGGTGGTCTTGTTGTAGGTTACTCCGGGCGCGTTTGGCCGTGTCCGGTCGCTTAACGGCCGGACTCGAAAATTGCCTTAAGAGGCTGCTCTGAACTTCTGCCACGAGAGCAGCTGTGTGTTCCTCCGTTCGGAGGGAGCGTTCAGTGTTTCCGTTGACCGTGATGACTCCTCGAGGGCCTGGCATCTTGAGCTTAAGGTATGCGTAATGCGGCACCGCGTTGAACTTTGCAAACGCGGTCCGTCCGAGCAGAGCGTGATAGCCACTACGGAACGGGACTATGTCGAAGATTAACTCCTTGCTTCGGAAGTTATCCGGGGATCCGAAGACCACTTCCTGTGTAACCGAGCCTGTACTATTGGCCTCTACACCTGGTATGACGCCTTTGAAGGTCGTCTTTTTTAATCCTTGAGGGGTCTATGCCCATCTTACGCACTGTATCCTGATAAAGCAGGTTCAGGCTGCTGCCGCCGTCCATCAGGACTCTAGTGAGGTGAAATCCATCGAAGATTGGGTCTAAAACCAATGCGGCGAATC
Organism: Triticum timopheevii; assembly: GCA_963921465.1. Classification (NCBI taxonomy): domain Eukaryota; kingdom Viridiplantae; phylum Streptophyta; class Magnoliopsida; order Poales; family Poaceae; genus Triticum; species Triticum timopheevii. Next base: position 486,967,639 of record OY997266.1, on the reverse strand, counting down.
CGCCATGGAGGATACTGATGGGGTGGTCCCTTCGATCAAAAGTGATCGGGCAGGAGGACCATGGGTTGAACTTTGGGGCGACTGGCTCCATCGCGTATACATCCCTAAGTGCACGCTTCCGCTCCCTCTTGGGTATGTGGGTTGCGTATATCATGTTCACCGTCCGCACTTGTGGGGGGAAACCCTTCTGTCCTCTATTGTTCGGCGGCCGGGTCTATTCCTCGTCATCGCTATGCAGCCCCTTGTCATTGTTTTCGGCAATTAACTTGCCTGCCTGCTTAAATACCCAACAATCCCTGTTGGTGTGATTAGCTGGCATTTCGGGGGTGCCGTGTATCTGGCACGAGCGGTCGAGTATTCGGTCCAGATTGGACGGACCCGGAGTAGTTCTTTTGAATGGCTTTTTCCGCTGACTGGGTTTGGAGCCTCTGAATCCGGTGTTGACTAACGTATCCTCAGTGTTATCGCCGTTAACGCGGCGTTTGTTTTTGTTGCGACGCGGCCTGCCATTGCGGTCCTTGTTATCCGGACTGCCAGAATTTTTGCTGAGGTTGTTACTGCAGGCTAGCCAGCTGTCCTCTCCCGCACAGAAGCGGGTCATGAGTGATGTGAGGGCTGCCATTGATTTTGGCTTTTCCTGTCCTAGGTGCCGGGCCAGCCACTCGTCGCGGATGTTATGTTTGAAGGCTGCGAGGGCCTCTGCATCCGGACAGTCGACGATTTGATTTTTCTTTGTTAAGAACCATGTCCAGAATTGTCTGGCCGATTCGTCTGGCTGCTGAATTATGTGGCTTAGGTCATCGGCGTCTGGTGGTCGCACATATGTGCCCTGGAAGTTATCAAGGAATGCGGCTTCCAAGTCCTCCCAACACCCAATTGACTTTGCTGGCAAGCTGTTAAGCCAATGCCGAGATGATCCTTTAAGCTTGAGTGGGAGATATTTGATGGCGTGAAGATCGTCACCGCGGGCCATGTGGATATGAAGTAGATAGTCTTCGATCCAAACCGCGGGGCCTGTTGTGCCATCATAGGATTCAATGTTCACGGGTTTAAACCTTCAGGGATTTGATGATCAATTACTTCATCTGTGAAGCATAGTGGGTGTGCGGCGCCTCTATATTGGGCAATATCACGACGTAGCTCGAGCGAGCTTTGTCTACTGTGTTCGGCCTGGCCGGAGTTGCTGTATCCGGCGCGACGATAGTCGTCGCGCATCATGGGGCGCCCACGTGATCCGTAGATCGATCTTGATTGTCTTGCCTTGTCCTCCAATATGTCTCGCAAGTCCGGCGCATTCCCCCGTGGCTTCGTACTTTTCAAGTGGTGCCGGGGTACGGTCCTGATGGAGGGCCAAGAGGCCTCTCTGTCGCGGCCACGAGGTGGTCGGTCTGCCGTATTGTGCGCTGTTGATGAAGGTTTATACTCCTCCTCCTCTAATCGGGGGAGCAACTTGCGTTTTGGGTAGCTTTTGGAGGGGCGTTCGAGTTCATACTCTTCGGCCGCCAGGACTTCAGTCCATCTGTCGGCTAGCAGGTCTTGATCAGCTCGGCGTTGTTGCTGCTTTTTCTTTAGGCTGTTTGCCGTGGCCATAAGCCTGCGTTTAAAATGCTCTTGTTCGACGGGATCCTCGGGCACGACGAATTCGTTGTCGTTGAGGCTTGCCTCGTCTCCGGAGGGAGGCATGTAATTATCATCCTCTACCTCTTCGTATGCCGCTCTCTCGTGAGGGCTGGCTTCTCCGTCCTCCTGTACTGAATCTTGCTGGAGGGGGATGTCTTCGGCACTCTCTGGGGTGTTATTATCTCCGGTGCCGGAATCTCCATTCTTGCTGTGGCGGGATTTAGAGCGGCGCCGCTGACGCCGGCGCTTGGGCTGTTTCTTGGAGGAATCTGCCTCCGCTGCTTCTTCGTCATTCCCATCCTTTGGGATGTCCACCATGTATATGTCGTATGACGAGGTGGTCTTCCAGTGCCCTGTAGGCGCTGGTTCTTGGTCGTCTCCGGCATCGTCGTCCATACCGTCGATGTCTTCAAAGTCGTAATCTAGCATGTCGGTTAGATCATCGACAGTGGCTACAAAGTGGGTGGTGGGTGGGCTTTGAATTTCTTCGTCCTCCGCATCCCAACCGTCCTGACCGCAGTCCGGCCAGGGCTCTCCTTATAACGAGAGATACTTTAGCGAATTCAGGATGTCGCCAAAGGGTGAGTGCTGAAAGATGTCCGCGGCGGTGAACTCCATGATTGGCGCCCAAACGGATTCGATTGGTAGGGGCGCAGGAGGTTCGGAGTCCGGCGAGGAGTCACGGGCTTTACAAGGGACAAAGTCGGTATTCGGCTCCATCGCCGCAGAGGTTGCAGCCCCCGAGGCGGTGTCTAGCCACCCGTCCTCGATCTGCGCGGTCGGCTCCGAATTAAGGATCGGAGCGGACTCATGTGCGGCCTCCAGGGCACTATCCGGCAGCAGAGCTAAATCGTGCCCATCGTGATAGTGCGGCGCGCCCGGCTGTGGCTCGAATCCATCGAAGATCAAGTCTCCGCGGATGTCAGCCATGAAGTTTAGGCTTCCAAATCTGACCTGATGGCCAGGGGCATAGTTTTCGATATGCTCCAGATGGCCAAGTGAATTGGCCCGCAGTGCAAAGCCGCTGAACACGAAGATCTGTCCGGGGAGAAAAGTCTCACCCTGGACTGCGTCGTTGTTGATGATCGAAGGAGCCATCAAGCCTATCGGTGACGACACAGAGGAACTCTCAATGAAAGCACCAATGTCGGTGTCAAAACCGGCGGATCTCGGGTAGGGGGTCCCGAACTGTGCGTCTAGGCGGATGGTAACAGGAGACAAGGGACACGATGTTTTTACCCAGGTTTGGGCCCTCTCGGTGGAGGTAAAACCCTACTCCTTCTTGATTGATATTGATGATATGGGTAGTACAAGAATGGATCTACCACGAGATCAAGGAGGCTAAACCCTAGAAGCTAGCCTATGGTATGATTGTTGTAATGGTTGTTCATCCTACGGACTAAAACCCTCCGGTTTATATAGACATCGGAGAGGGCTAGGGTTACACAGAGTCGGTTACAATGGTAGGAGATCTACATATCCGTATTGCCAAGCTTGCCTTCCACGCCAAGGAAAGTCCCATCCGGACACAGGACAAAGTCTTCAATCTTGTATCTTCATAGTCTTGGAGTCCGGCCGATGATGATAGTCCGGCTATCCGGACACCCCCTAGTCCAGGACTCCCTCACCCCCTCCCGCAACGCTCACTGTTCATCCAGAGGCAGCATCGATCGGCTTCAGTTAGCAGGAGTAGCGAAGGAATCGCTCGATCGGGTTCATCTAACAGCCATCGATCGATCGCTCGGGTTCAGTAACGCGTAGCCTGCAGTGCAATCGCTCGGGTTCAGTTGGAGCCCAACGCCTCGCTTGGGTTCAGTTAGAGCCAACGCCTCGCACACACGCGCGTACGTGTACGAGAGAAACGCGCATCGCTCGGCCGCCGACCACCCACCATAACCGGGAACTCGCCGAAATTTTCCTCACCCTCGCTTCTACCACGGTTTTTTCCATCATGGACGGCCCAAAGAATGTCATGCAGCTGCGTCTCCGGACCGCCCAGGACGAAAAGCTCATTTTCTGTCATGATTTTTTGTCATAGAAGTAGGAGCCCACCACATCTATGATGATACCGGGTTTTGTCACAATTATCGTCATAGAAGTGTCATAAGTATGACAGAAAAAAATTCGTTCGGCCCAAAATGTCACGGATGTGTCTTTTTTGTAGTGCTACCAAAGTTTCACACGGCTACTCGCACGCCTCCCGATGACACTGTGCAGCGAGCACGCCTCCGTCAATTCACACACCTGCACGCACGCCTCCCCGTCTGCCTGCGCCGCGGACTGCTCGCATGCGTCCCATCAACTCACGCCTGCTCGCATGCCACACGGATCGCGCAGCGGCACGTATATTGTTTTTCTATTTGGATGATTAATGATGTCGCTTTATTGCTTAACCGAAGCATGGCACGTATCCATTGTTGGTCTAACGCTCACGGTTCGAATAAATAATCCGTTTGGGATATTGGTTCCCAATTATTAATAATCTCCCGTCTGTAATTAGATAAAGATTACATCAAAACTGGTCTCAAATTTGACAAAAAAAAGTACAATGCCACTTTGTATTGGAGTCCATATGACAACACGATAAGTTTCATGAACTTCAAATAAGTATTGGATGTACTAGAATTTAAAAATCAAGATGCTCATTGTTTAAAATTTGTTGCACGGGGAGTAAACATGCACCCAGTGAGACACATGTGTTTTTGCAATCCATTTAGGTGCACTATCACGTGTGCATGTAGCTCAAATTTGATTTTTGCACATTATACCCGTAGAAAATCAGTCAATCAATGTACTAAAACGTCTTAATGATCTATGTGATTTTTATGAAATAAAAACGTCCCTCTTTTGGTAACATGTATGTTCAGCGCAGGATAATTAATTTAACATGCATCGTAGTTGCGGTGGATTCGCGGTGTGTGTGTGTGTGGGTGTGTGCGTCTGGGGGTGGCGGGTGGCTCGCAATATACTACAAGTTGTGAGCCACCGTGTGGGTTGGCCATTTTGTTAGGCAGGCCAGTGCAACATCAGAGTCTTGAATTCGTTATTTAAAACATTACAACACCCTTTCATACATAAATGTTTTGGCCACATGCAGTCGATGGTTGTCCTACACGACACTGGATACTCACGTGTGACGCTTTCTATGGGCCCGCGAGATCGTCGTCTGATACGTCTCCAATGTATCTATAATTTTTTATTGTTCCATGTTATTATATTATCCATCTTGGATGTTTTATATGCATTTATATGCTATTTTATATGATTTTTAGGACTAATCTATAACCTAGAGCCCAGTGCCAATTTCTGTTTTTTCCTTGTTTTTGAGTTTTACAGAAAATGAATACCAAACGGAGTCCAATTGACGTGCCAATTTTTGATGATTTTTTATGGACCAAAAGAAGCCCCCGGAGTAAAATAGTTGGGCCAGAAGAGTCCCGAGCCGTCGACGAGGGTGGAGGGTGCGCCCTACCCCCCTGGGCGCGCCCCTACCTCGTGGACAACTCAGAGACCCCCTGACGTCAAACCGACGCCAAAAATTCCTATAAGTACAGAAACCCCCAGAAAGAAACCTAGATTGGGAGTTCCGCCGCCGCAAGCCTCTATAGCCACCAAAAACCAATCGGGACCCTGTTTCGGCACCCTGCCGGAGGGGGGAATCATCACTGGTGGCCATCTTCATCATCCCGACGCTCTCCATGACGAGGAGGGAGTAGTTCACCCTCGAGGCTGAGGGTATGTACCATTAGCTATGTGTTTGATCTCTCTTTCTTGTGTTCTCTATATGGCACGATCTTGATGTATCGCGAGCTTTGCTATTATAGTTGGATCTTATGATGGTTCTCCCCCTCTACTCTCTTGTAATGGATTGAGTTTTCCCTTTGAAGTTATCTTATCAGATTGAGTCTTTAAGGATTTGAGTACACTTGATGTATGTCTTGCATGTGCTTACCTGTGGTGACAATGGGATATTCACGTGATCTACTTGATATATGTTTTGGTGATCAACTTGCGGGTTCAGTGACCTTGTGAACTTATGCATAGGGGTTGGCACACGTTTTCATCTTGAATCTCCTGTAGAAACTTTGAGGCACTCTTTGAAGTACTTTGTGTTGGTTGAATAGATGAATCTGAGATTGTATGATGCATATTATATAATCATACCCACGGATACTTGAGGTGACATTGGAGTATCTAGGTGACATTAGGGTTTTGGTTGATTTGTATCTTAAGGTGTTATTCTAGTATGAACTCTAGGATAGATCGAATGGAAAGAATAGCTTCGTGTTATTTTACTACGGACTCTTGAATAGATCGATCAGAAAGGATAACTTTGAGGTGGTTTCGTACCCTACAATAATCTCTTCGTTTGTTCTCCGCTATTAGTGACTTCGGAGTGACTCTTTGTTGCATGTGGAGGGATTGTTATATGATCTAATTATCTTATTATTGTTGAGAGAACTTTCACTAGTGAAAGTATGAACCCTAGGCCTTGTTTCCTAGCATTGCAATACCGTATACGCTCACTTTTACCACTTGCTACCTTGCTGTTTTTATATTTTCAGATTACAAAAACCTATATCTACCATCCATATTGCACTTGTATCACCATCTCTTCGCCGAACTAGTGCACCTATACAATTTACCATTGTATTGGGTGTGTTGGGGACACAAGAGACTCTTTGTTATTTGGTTACAGGGTTGTTTGAGAGAGACCATCTTCATCCTACGCCTCCAACGGATTGATAAACCTTAGGTCATCCACTTGAGGGAAATTTGCTACTGTCCTACAAACCTCTGCACTTGGAGGTCCAACAACGTCTACAAGAAGAAGGTTGTGTAGTAGACATCAAGCTCTTTTCTGGCGTCATTGCCGGGGAGGTGAGTGCTTGAAGGTATATCTTTAGATCTTGCAACCGAATCTTTTAATTTCTTGTTTTATCACTAGTTTAGTTTATAAAAGAAAACTACAAAAAATTGGAATTGAGGGTGCCTCATATGCTTCATCTTTTTAATGTCTTTCATGAAAATGATGGAAAGGAAAATTGTGCCCAAGTACTAGAAGAAGAATGCATTAAAATGTTTGGCACTAAATCTTTGAATGATGAGCATGATTTCAATGTTGTTAGTATGAACTCTTTGAATATCCATAGTACTAATGAGATGATTGCACTAGTCATGATGAAAATGTCTCTTGTAAGCAAGTTAACTTTTGTGGAGTGCATAGAGTTTGCAAGTACACACCAAATAGGGAAGATAGATTTTGCAGAAGGCATAAGTATTTAGAAACTAAATGGTTGCAAGAGAGGCTAGATGTTTGTTCTGAAAATTTAAAATTTCTTTGCCATCCTTGTGAACTTTGCAATGAACGTGATCATTTAAATCCCCAGCGCAAATTGTTTCATGATCGAATCGTGTCCAAAAGTTGTGATGACTTGATTTCCCTTGTGCATCATAATGAACTTAGTTTGATTTTGGGTTATGGAGAAATAAAACGTATAACTAATGATGTTCTAGAATTTGTCCTTGATAAAGTTCTTGATTTTGATCTAGAGGAAATTTATATGTATTGTGCAGTGAATTGCATTGAAAATCCTTATATTGCCAATTACATAAACACAAGAAAACAAATAGAAGATGAAGAGAATACTAATGAAAGGGAAGAGAACTCCCAATATCCTCCTATTCTTTCTTATGATGAATCAGGTAACGAGGAGGAACCTTCTATTCAACCAATCTCATTAATAAGGAGCTCCAAAAAGAGGATTAAACCCACACATGATGCGAATAATAAAAAGAAAAGACGTAGAAGCAAAGGTAAAAAGGTATCCCTCCCAAATGATGTTGCTCCTATTACTCATTGTGATGATAATAATTGCTATACTATTGGTGCTATCCATACGACTAATGATGAGAGTGATTGTGCTTATAATATGAAAAGGCCCAAGATTGGGGATGCTATGTTTGATGACAATGACATGTTTGAGATTTTTTTGGTGCAATTAATGTTTTTCCCAAGCTTGGGGATGCTATGTTGAATGAAGATGATACTTTTAGTCTCCCAAGTTTTGATATGCAAATTTGTTATGATGATAGCATGCCTCCTACTTATGATGATTATTATGATGATACTTATGCTATAAAAAGTAGTGATGATTATATTTATAAAACTTGTCATGATTATGATTACCCTTTTTCTGAACATTACTCTTTTAATGTGGAAACAATTTATAGTATTTGAGTCTCTTATGATACTCCCACTATTCGTAATGAGAAGAAATTTGCTTATGTGAAGAGTAGTAAAATTTCTATGCTTGTGCATCATGAAAATAATGCTTTATCTGATGGTTATATTGTTGAATTCATTCATGATGCTACTGAAAATTATTATGAGGGAGGAATATATGCTTGTAGGAATTGCAATAATATCAAGTTTCCTCTCTATGTGTTGAAAGTCTTGAAGTTATGCTTGTTTTGCTTTCCTATGCTAGTAGATTCTTATTCCCATAAGTTGTTTACTCGCAAAATCCCTATGCATAGGAAGTGTGTTAGACTTAAATGTTCTAGTCATATTCTTCATGATGCTCTATTTATGTTTCAATTCTTATCTTTTATGTGAGCATCATTTAAATCATCATGCCTAGCTAGGGGCGTTAAACGTTAGCGCTTGTTGGGAGGCAACCCAATTTTATTTTTGTTCTTTGCTTTTTGCTACTGTTTAGTAATAAATAATTCATCTAGACTCTGGTTATATGTGGTTTTATGTTTTAATTAGTGTTTGCGCCAAGTAGAACCTTTGGGAAGACTTGGGTGAAGTCTTCGCGATCTTCCTGTAAAAAAAACAGAAACTTTTGTGCTCACGAGATTAGCTGCCATTTTTTACTGGAAAGCGATTTTAGGTTGATTCTTTTGGAAGATGATTAAAATACAAATTCCTCAGGTCCACCAATTTGTTTCAGAATTTTTGGAGTTACATAAGTATTCGAATGATATAGATTACTACAGACTGTTCTGTTTTTGACAGATTCTGTTTTCTATGTGTTGTTTGCTTACTTTGGTGAACCTATGAGTAGTATCGGAGCGTATGAACCATAGAGAAGTTGGAATACAGTAGATCCTACACCAATATGAATTTAGAATGAGTTCTCAACAGTACCTAAGTAGTGATTTATTTTCTTATACTAACGGAGCTTACGAGTTTTCTGTTAAGTTTTGTGTTGTGAAGTTTTCAAGTTTTGGGTAAAGATTCGATGGACTATGGAATAAGGAGTGGAAAGAGCCTAAGCTTGGGGATGCCCAAGTCACACCAAGGTAATATTCAAGGACAACCAAGATACTAAGCTTGGGGATTCCCCAGATGGCATCCCCTCTTTCGTCTTCGTTTATCGGTAACTTTACTTGGAGCTATATTTTTATTCACCACATGATATGTGTTTTGCTTGGAGCACCATTTTATTTTATTTTGTTTTGCTTGTTGTTTGAATAAAATACCAAGATCTCAAATTCTTAAATGCTAGAGAATCTTCACATAGTTACATAATTATTCAACTACTCATTGATCTTCACTTATATCTTTTGGAGTAGTTTGTCGTTTGCTCTAGTGCTTCACTTATATCTTTTAGAGCATGACGGTAGTTTTATTTCGAAGAAATTATTGATCTCTCATGCTTCACTTATATTATTTTGAGAGTCTTTTAGAACATCATGGTAATTTGCTTTAGTTATGAATTTAGTCCTAATATGATGGGCATCCAAGATGGGTATAATGAAAAACTTTCATATAGAATGCATTGAGTACTATGAGAAGTTTGATACTTGATGATTGTTTTGAGATATGAAGATGGTAATATTAGAGTAATGCTAGTTGAGTAATTGTGAAATTGAGAAATACTTGTGTTGAGGTTTGCAAGACTCGTAGCATGCACGTATGGTAACCGTTGTGTGACAAATTTGAAGCATGAGGTGTTTCTTTGATTGTCTTCCTTATGAGTGGTGGTCGGGGACGAGAGATGGTCTTTTCCTACCAATCTATCCCCCTAGGAGCATGCGTGAAGTGCTTGGTTTTTATGACTTGTAGATTTTTGCAATAAGTATGTGAGTTCTTTATGACTAATGTTGAGTCATTGGATTATCTGCACTCTCACCCTTCCACCATTGCTAGCCTCTCTTGTGCCGCACAACTTTCGCCGGTACCATAAAACCATCATTTACCTTCCTCAAAACATCCACCACACCTACCTATTATGGCATTTCCATAGCCATTCTGAGATATATTGCCATGCAACTTTCCACCGTTTTGTTTATTATGACACGCTCCATCATATTGCTTTGCATGATCATGTAGTTGACATCGTATTTGTGGCATGGCCACCATTCATAATTTTTCATACATGTCACTCTTGATTCATTGCACATCCCGGTACACCGCCGGAGGCATTCACATAGAGTCATATTTTGTTCTAAGTATCGACTTGTAATTCTTGAGTTGTAAGTAAATAAAAGTGTGATGATCTTCATTATTAGAGCATTGTCCCATGTGAGGAAAGGATGATGGAGACTATTATCCCCCACAAGTCGGGATGAGACTCCGGACGAAAAAAAAGAAAGAAAAAAGAGGCCATAAAAATAAAGGAGAAGGCCCAAATAAAAAAATATGAGAGAAAAAGAGAGAAGGGACAATGTTACTATCCTTTTTCCACACTTGTGCTTCAAAGTAGCACCATGATCTTCATGATAGAGAGTCCCTTATGTTGTCACTTTCATATACTAGTGGGAATTTTTCATTATAGAACTTGCCTTGTATATTCCAATGATGGGCTTCCTAAAATTGCCCTAGGTCTTCGTGAGCAAGCGAGTTGGATGCACACCCACTTAGTTTCTTTTGTTGAGCTTTCATACACTTATAGCTCTAGTGCATCCGTTGCATGGCAATCCCTACTCACTCACATAGATATCTATTGATGGTCATCTCCATAGCCCATTGATATGCCTAGTTGATGTGAGACTATCTTCTCCTTTTTGTCTTCTCCACAACCACCATTCTATTCCACCTATAGTGCTATGTCCATGGCTCGCGCTCATATATTGTGTGAAAGTTGAAAAAGTTTGAGAATACTAAAGTATGAAACAATTGTTTGGCTTGTCATCGGGGTTGCGCATGATTGGAGCATTTTGTGTGACGAAGATGGAGCATAGCCAAACTATATAATTTTGTAGGTATGAGCTTTCTTTGGCTATGTTATTTTGAGAAGACATAATTACTTTGTTAGTATGCTTGAAGTATTATTATTTTTATGTCAATATTAAACTTTTGTCTTGAATGTTATGGATCTGAATATTCTTGCCACAATAGAGAAGATTACATTGATAAATATGTTAGGTAGCATTCCACATCAAAAATTCTGCTTTTATCATTTACCTACTTGAGGACGAGCAGGAATTAAGCTTGGGGATGCTTGATACGTCTCCAACGTATCTATAATTTTTTTATTGTTCCATGCTATTATATTATCCATCTTGGATGTTTTATATGCATTTATATGCTATTTTATATGATTTCTGGGACTAACCTGTTAACCTAGAGCCTAGTGCCAGTTTCTGTTTTTTTCCTTGTTTTTGAGTTTTACAGAAAAGGAATACCAAATGGTCCAATTGACGTGCCAATTTTTGATGATTTTTTATGGACCAAAAGAAGACCCCGGAGTAAAATAGTTGGGCCAGAAGAGTCCCGGGCCGTCCACGACGGTGGAGGGCGTGCCCTACCCCCCTGGGCGCGCCCCCTGCCTCGTGCACGACTCGGAGACCCCCCCCCCCCCCCCCGACGTTAGACCGACGCCAAAAATTCCTATAAATACATAAACCCCCACAAAGAAACCTAGATCGGGAGTTCCGCCGCTGCAAGCCTCTGTAGCCACCAAAACCAATCGGGACCCTGTTCTGGCACCCTGCCGGAGGGGGGAATCATCACCGGTGGCCATCTTCATCATCCCGGCGCTCTCCATGACGAGGATGGAGTAGTTCACCCTCGGGTCTGAGGGTATGTACCAGTAGCTATGTGTCTGATCTCTCTCTCTCGTGTTCTCTATATGGCACGATCTTGATGTATCGTGAGCTTTGCTATTATAGTTGGATCTTATGATGTTTCTCCCCCTCTACTCTCTTGTAATGGATTGAGTTTTCCCTTTGAAGTTATCTTATTGGATTGAGTCTTTAAGGATTTGAGAACACTTGATGTATGTCTTGCATGTGCTTATCTATGGTGACAATGGGATATTCACGTGATTTACTTGATGTATGTTTTGGCGATCAACTTGCGGGTTCAGTGACCTTGTGAACTTATGCATAGGGGTTGGCACACGTTTTCGTCTTGACTCTCTGGTAGAAACTTTGGGACACTCTTTGAAGTACTTTGTGTTGGTTGAATAGATGAATCTGAGATTGTGTGATGCATATCGTATAATCATACCCACGGATACTTGAGGTGACATTGGAGTATCTAGGTGACATTAGGGTTTTTGTTGATTTGTATCTTAAGGTGTTATTCTAGTATGAACTCTAGGATAGATCGAACGGAAAGAATAGCTTCGTGTTATTTTACTACAGACTCTTGAATAGATCAATCAGAAAGGATAACTTTGAGGTGGTTTCGTACCCTACAATAATCTCTTCGATTGTCCTCCGCTATTAGTGACTTGGGAGTGACTCTTTATTGCATGTTAAGGGATTTTTATATGATCTAATTATGTTATTATTGTTGATAAAACTTTCAGTAGTGAAAGTATGAACCCTAGGCCTTGTTTCCTAGCATTGCAATACCGTTTATGCTCACTTTTACCACTTGCTACCTTGCTGTTTTTATATTTTCATATTACAAAAACCTATACCTACCATCCATATTGCACTTGTATCACCATCTCTTTGCCGAACTAGTGCACCTATACAATTTACCATTGTATTGGGTGTGTTGGGACACAAGAGACTCTTTGTTATTTGGTTGCAGGGTTGTTTGAGAGAGACCATCTTCATCCTATGCCTCCCACGGATTGATAAACCTTAGGTCCACTTGAGGGAGATTTTCTACTGTCCTACAAACCTCTGCACTTGTAGGCCCAACAACGTCTACAAGAAGAAGGTTGTGTAGTAGACATCATCGTCAATGACTTTGACAAACAGCCGGCAGTGAGGTTAATTTGACCAGCAAGGTAGAATCTTTTTTGCTTGTGTTATGGTGGTATATATTACGCGTCAAAGAGGTGGGAGGGGCTAGCATATGTACTATACGTACGCGTCCGTGAACAAGTACACCTCACTCGGTGTCGGGACTTTTTGGTTACCGAGGCACGTGCCACACCAAAATTGTGAAATTGGTTATTCAAACATCAAACAACACCTTTTTGGGCCACATGCATATCCTAGCTAGGACACTCACGTGTGACGCTTCCATTTGTGGGCCCACGAGGCCATCATCGAGGCATGCATGCATCACCTTGACCTACATCGGAGAGGTTAATTAATTTCACCATTGATGAGGATTCTTTTGGGTTGTACATATATTACGGCAAGAGCATATAGTATGCGGTGAAGAGGGGGGAAGGGGACCATCATATGTAGTACGCTTGATATGAACCTCACTCTGTGTGGGTGCATGGTTTACTGTTTTTGAGGCATGTGGCACATCAAAGTTTTGCATTTGGGGTATTCAACATATATATGTTTGTCCCACATGCAAAGCGGTGGTGTTTGTCCTCTTGCACCCACTTAAGCTGTTATCAGCGATATCGATGCTTTCCATCTGTGGGCCCTCTTGGTCCATCACTACTTTTTGCCTGACAATAAGAGAGCTTAATTTGACTTAGGAGGGGATTATTATTTTTGCTCTGGGATGACATGCATGATACAATTTGAGAACACACACAACATGTGTACGCATGAATCCCTCCCATCGAGTCGAAGTGGCTAGTACAACGACACATCATGAACCGATCTCGCTCTATGTGGGGAGCTAGTGTACGATTTTTGACCCACGCGCCACATCGATGTTGTGTATTCAAACATGCATGCACGCATCACCTCCATACATATGCATGTAGTGGTTGCCTTTGAACGATACTCTCCCTCGCGTGGTTATCTGTGAGAAGCCTATATATTCGTGGGCCCGCGTGGACATCCATGATCACCTTGACCTACAATGAGATAGATTACCATGGCGGATTCTTCATTTGGTTTGTGTTATCATAGTATAGGTCATCTTGAGATTCATACCTAATTAAATTTGAGCGCATATACTATGCACGCATGCATGCATGAATCCCCGTCGTTGGCTTGAAGTGTGGTGTAACATACATATGCATCGTCAACCTAACCCACACTCAGTGTGGGGATTTCTAGTTCGAAATCACGGTGCCACATCAAAGTTGTTCCATTGTTACTCAAAAACACACCTCTCCATACATATGTTTGGGCCACACGCATGCAGTGGTTGTCTTCGGGGACTAGCTACTTGCATGATTATTGGCGAGCTAGCCCATCTTCGGGGTCGCATGGACGGCCATCACTTTGACCAACAACAAGAGAGAGGTTGTACGACTAAGGTGGATTATTCTTGTTCCGTTTTACGATCCATCTTGGTGAGATATATGCCTCTCTGGCCCGCCGACTGAAAGTGTGTGTGTGGGTGGGGGGGAGGTTGCTACTTTGCACTTTTCTAGGTGAACCTCGGTTGGGGGCAATGCATTCACAGGCTAGGATTCCCTTCATGGCGACACGAGGGGGTGGGGGCTGCTAGCTACTTCACACTTTGCTAGGCGAGCCTCGGTTGGGGGGAGGGGGCATGCATTCATAGCTTAGGATTCCCTTTGTGCCAACACAAGGGGGGGCTGCTAGCTACTTCGCACTTTTCTAGGTGAACCTCGGTTGAGGGGCATGCATTCATAGCTTAGGATTCCCTTCGTGCCGACACGAGGGAGGGGGGATGCTAGCTACTTTGCACTTTGCTACGGTGAACCTCGGTTGGGGGGCATGCATTCATAGCTTAGGATTCCCTTCGTGCCGACACAAGGGAGCTGCTAGCTACTTCGCACTTTGCTAGGGTGAACCTCGGTTGGGGGGGGCATGCATTCGTAGCTTAGGATTCCCTTCGTGCTGAACGAGGGAGGGGGGCTGCTAGCTACTTCGCACTTTGCTAGGTGAATGAACCTTGGTTGGGTGGCATGCATTCATAGCTTAGGATTCCCTTCGTGCCGACAAGAGGGAGGAGGGGGGCTGCTAGCTACTTCGCACTTTGCTAGGTGAACCTCGGTTGGGGGGAGGGGGCATGCATTCATAGCTTAGGATTCCCTTCATGCCGACACAAGGGGGGTGGGGCCAAGCAATATCGTGCGCTTTGCGAGAGAGGTGCCACATCTAAGTTACATTTGGTATTTGAAAATCAAACCACCCTTTTGATACATAAATTTTGTCCACATGCAAGTGTGTTTGTGTTCTGACCCTCTCTCGTGTCATTTTTCGCCAAATTTATGAACATTACACAAGTCGGATGACGCAACAGACACGGTTCACTCAAACTAACCGTGTGCCACGCCGGTGCACCTGTCACGCACACATCCGTACAGTACATTGGGCTCCACGAGGCTCCCCCTCTCAAAAATATCTGCCCGCCTCGAGGGTTTTTCTGTTTCATAACACACGGTTGTTATCTCTGGACCGTGCGCGATGTTTCTTGTTCCCAATCCCGCCTGCATCCCTAGAAAATATCTACCCGCCTCGAGGGTTTTTCTATTTCATAACGCACGGTAGTTATCTCCGAACCGTGTGTGATGTTTCTTGTTCCCAATCCCGCCTGCATCCCTAGAAAATATCTGCCTGCCTCGAGGGTTTTTCTATTTCATAACACACAGTTGTTATCTCCAGACCGTGTGCGATGCACTATCATCAAAATTTTCAATAGCTCGGCATTTCACTCCCGTGTTTGACTCCTGCGTAGTAAAAATTTCAGTACCCGCGTCATTTCCTCAAACACCTCGCCCCCCCCCCCTCCACACACACACACACACACACACACACACACACACACCAAAACCTCCTCGGGCATGCGCGCAGACACACACACACCCTTGCTTGAAACCCTAGCAAGGTCCCCGCGCCGCCGCCGCCGCCGCCGCAAAGCCTCCATTGTCAGCTTCTGCCAGTTTGCCCGTGCAACTTACCCACCGATCTCCATACCCAGGACGCCCTAAGTTTCTTAGATGACGCCTGCCAAATGCCCCCTTTCCCACAGATCCCCATCCCCCACTCCAGAGCGTCGCAGCCTAAGCCTAGCTACGCTTCCCGTGGAGCTCGAGGAGCGACTAGCCCAAAAGAGGTGTATAGCGGTCTCTTCGCCCGACGTCATCGAGGAAGCTGACGACCATTACTGGCGGCAGGCACTCAAGCAGCGGGCTAGAGTATGCGGGCATGTCTCGGCCGCCGGCTATGGCATCGAGGTCTTCGACAGCGACGGCCTGAGGTGGGCTGTGTCACAGGTTAAGTGGCCCACCCCCAACCCCTCGGGTTCAACCACCATCGATCTCATCCATGGCCCCACCGCTGATCTCCTCTGGCTCACTGTCAACAATTTGCTATTCTACATCGCCATCGAGCCCCTTTTGTCATTTCTGAAGGACACGTTCTGCGACGCTGGCTTGGGATCCACAGCTTCCAAGTCAGACCTCATCGACGGCGACCACGAGGAGGGAACTCTCTCCGGCTCTTCCAAGGGGAAAGAGCCTATCTGCTCTTCCAAGGGGAAAGCACCCGTTTGTGACATCGGGAAGGGCACCCTACAGCCGTGCTCTTCCAAGGGGAAGGATCCCATCTGCGACAACATGGAGCGCATACAGGGTCCGTGCTCTTCCCACGGGAACGAGCCCATCTGTGACAAGTGAGGAAACCCATGATTTGTTTTGCCATGCCTCTTCACAGGGGGGAACCCATGATTTGTTTTTTCGAGTATCTTTTGTAGTGTAGTGAGAATATGTCCAGTTTTAATTGCTATATCTGGTTGCTTGCAGTATGCCTTGTTTATTTCAGTTTCTCACAATGTGATGCTCTATGCGTGCAATTATTTACCGTGCAGTACATTTCATCAATCCAGTTTTAAACATACCGATAGGAATGCATATATTTGCTTGATGTTAAGCCTGTTATTGCTAGCATATGCCTCTTTTAAAGTTTTTTGATTGTTCGGTTGTTTGTAGTTAGCATATGTTCAGTTTCAAATGCTATATTTGGTTGTTTGTAGTATGCCTTCTTTATTCCAGTTATTCACAACGTGATGTTCTATATGTGCAAGTATAAACTATGCAGTTCAATTTCATCAGTACCAGTTTCAACAATACCACTATGAATGACTACATTTGATTGCTGCATCTTGTAGTTAACACGCCTTTCCATTTTTATTTAACCATAACCAGTGTACTTAGACCGGCACAATACCAGTTTGAATGACTATGTTTGCTTGTTGTTAAATGTTAGGCTTGTTGCGGTTAGCACACCTTTCCACTTGTTTTTCTTTACTAGCGTGCTTAAACCTGCACACTGGAGCTATCTTTTGTAGATTATTTTGTCTGCCATGTATAATTCTGGTTGATGTTTAGACTATTGTGCTTAACATGCTTCTTGATGTACCTACACAGGACAATTTTGGGAACAACTGCTGTTTTCCATCGAGGTTAGTTTCATCCCATGGCTTATATCTGCTCACTGTTCAGGATATCGGTAGCTGGTACCATATAGGTCGGCGGCTGATGAGGGACTAATCGGTGAATCGGACTTTTAACTGAATATATCTGGAACCCATTTTTCGTTAGGTTAACTAGGGCCATATGTAATATATCTGAGGCTACATAGCAACATGCACTGTACTTAATGTCTAAATATGCATCCTAGGCTACATAGCAACAAGGAAGAGTATTACATTAATGTTCTAATGATGTCTAGATATACGTAGAAGAGCAGCAGCAACAACACAGGTCTGTTTGGATACTCAACTTAGCTAGAGGTTAGAGTTAGTTACTAGCTCATTACTAACCCTGAACTAACTCCATCCAAAGAGTTGTTTGGATGGCAGGGTTAGATTGACAATAAACGCACTACGAGAACTAGCTCCAATTAGCACCTCTTGGGTTAAATTTTTTTTGGGTGGGTTATAGATGCAACTAGCTCAAACTAGCCCTCATGTTTAGATATACTTTAGGGCTATTTGAGCCCGAACTAGCTCAAACTAACTGTAACCCATGGATACATCAGCAGTTAATCAGCCGATAATTTGTAAGAATGAACTAAACTCCTTCCGGCCCATAATATAAGATGTTAATTCATCTAATATGTGAGTATATTAGATGTTATAAGATACTCCCTCCGTTCCTAAATATTTATCTTTTTGGAGATTTCAAATGGACTACCACATACGGCTATATATAGACATATTATAAAAGAGTGTTATACTACATCATTGTGCAATTGCTGTTTAGCTTCTAATATTAACTTGGTGCCTTTAGGTACATATGTCATTGGTAAAGATCCGCGTTTCAGCCATTTCTGCGTATGGGGCAATGAGATATCGATGAACCAGCATCAAGTGAGGAAGCTGATAAAGATTGTCCGTAAAATGGGTCCAAAGATGGCAATTAAACTATTTGTTTACACTTTATCCAAGACAACAGCAAACTGCAGGATGGTAAGTAAGAACTCTGCAGCCTTCTTTCTACTGCCCATAATGAGTTGTGTTAGATGACAATGTCTGAATCTTTTTCCTTTGCAGTGGTTGCCAAAGAAGTTTACTCAAGATTACCTCTCAAACTACATGATTGGTGGGCATGCAAAAGTTAAAGTATTTCTACTAGAACACGATGATTATCTAGATGTTTTCATGAAGACCGTGAAGGATGGGCGGTCGGCCATCACAAGGGGTTGGACTAGAGTCGTGCGTGCCTTCTGCATGGAGGAGGGCACAATATGGGCATTCTGCTTCACCTTGTTCAGCAACCAGAATATATTTCGCCTCTTTCTTTACCGTCTTTAATAGTACAAGTATACAAATGTGGTTCATCATTCTTTATTTGGTTCTTATGTAATTCTTGAACATATGTACCTATGAATCTAATAATGCATTGGTTGTTTGAACCTGATGGATACGAATAAAGTTGTAGCATACATTCAAATTCAAATCCAAATCTGGTACAATTTGGAAATGCAACAATTAAATTACGATGGAATTACACTCTCCAGGTTGTTATGGCACACACGGTTGGTAAAACACAAATGCTTGCGATATGCACCATAATCCGAGATGGTTCACAAAGAGGAAACGTGTGCAAGCATGCACACAGTTGCCGTTTGCAAAGCGTGTGCGATGTCAGACAATATCACAAATGGTGCGGGCAAACTAAACGTTTGTGTTAGTTTCCTTATCGTGCACGATTCGCAACCATGAACTATTTCTGATGAAGTATGCATCGTAAACGTTGCACCATAGAATAGCGTGTGCGATAGTTGTTGTGTACGATGATGTTACGACGGTCTGGCGTTTCATAATCCTATCTGACACTCGTACGACGATTAGCTAATATTCTTAACGGTG
This sequence comes from Triticum timopheevii, assembly GCA_963921465.1. NCBI lineage: Eukaryota > Viridiplantae > Streptophyta > Magnoliopsida > Poales > Poaceae > Triticum > Triticum timopheevii. Next base: position 486,948,402 of record OY997266.1, on the reverse strand, counting down.
AACCATTTGTGATGGCCGCGCATCATACACATTCTATAACATTGAACCGTTTGTGATGGGCCGCACATCATAAATGTAGCACCACAGAATACCAACTGCGATGGCAATGCGAACAGAAACGAGTAGGAGTACTGTAGGGGCCCTATCCCCGGCGGTTTCTGGGTCATGTGGGAAGGACCCCCCTATCCCCACACTCACTTGGCGACGGTTCCAAATGCCGTCGCGGAAAGGGGTTAAAACCGTTTGTTTAGGACGATGCGTACCAAGTGAAACATGTTTAATCATAATGGGATGAATCATGGATACTAGGTTAAACATATTTACACAAACATAACAAGTCGAGTTCATACCAGTTTCTCTTTACCATGGCCAGTTCATCGAATATCGTCATTATTGCCTTTCACTTGCATGACCGAATGATATGAAAATAATAATAGTGCAAGAGTGCCATGGACTAAGCTGGAATCTGCAAGACATTTTATTTAACAGGAGAGACAAGGTAAAATGTGTTCTTATTAGTTCAATAATTATACATATGAGAGCCACTCAACATTTTCATCGTGGTCTTCTTCTCGGTAAGACTCAAATAAAAAGAAAAGAAATTCAGAGAAACACACTGAAATATTTTTGGAGTTTTTGGTTTTCTTGAACAAGCAAATACAAGGAAAAAGCAAAAACGAGAAAAACTATTTACACGGGAATGCTCCCAACAAGCAAAAGAAGAACAAGGAAATATTTTTTGGATTTTCTTTTAAGTTCTACTACTAAGCATGCATAGAAATAAACTACTACAACTCATTTTTTTTTTGGTTTTTCTAAATTTTTCAAACACACAACAAGAAAGCAAGAAAATAAATCTAAGCATGGATGATACAATGAAAAAGTGTGAACACCGACAAATAGAATGATATAAGTGAACATGAATATAATGTCGGTGAGAAACACGTACTCCCCAAGCTTAGGCTTTTGGCCTAGCTTGGTAGTCAGTCAGTAGTCTGGATAGTAGTTGGCGTGGTAGCTCACGGAGTCTCTCGGTGCAGAGGCCTCAACCTACCGTGTTGCCTTCACTGCTGCGTTGTGAGCTCGAGCCTCGCTCTCAAGAACAAAATGTCTTTCTCTATTGTGATAATCAAAGAGAGCAGGCGCAGGCAAATATGTTTCCACAAAACGTGATTGGTTAAACAACAGATTATAAGTGAAATTATCAACCTTTCCCTTGAGAATCTTATGCTCTTTTAAGGTGTCAAAATTAAATACTGCATGGGTAGGATGGGATCAAATGGTAAAGGTGAAACACCCAGCCCTCGTGCTAAATGTGTGGCGTAAATTCCACCATAGAACCAGCCACTGCTAGCGTTATGTTCAAGTCTACATGCAACAATCGCTCCAAGGTTATAATTCCTTTCACCAGTGAGAGCGGTGAGAATGAGGCTCAAGTTTTATGCACAGAGTATGCTACAGTCTTGCTTGCCTACTATGCATTTCCCGTTAAATAATGCAAAATACTGAATTGCGGGAAAGTGAATGCTCTTTATTCTTCCTTGTCTCACTCCCCTATTTTCACCGTAACAAAGGCTAGTCAAGAAAGACTCATACTCTGCCGTTGGTGGCTCATCAAGCAAACCCCGAAATGGAAGTTTGCAATGGTAAGCAAAGTTCTCTAGTGGAATACTAAATGGATTACCATAAAGCATAAGCGACACCCTAGACTCACGTGGAAAATATTTAAATCCTTTGACAAATGATTCAGTGAGAAGTTGGCGTTGTTCACACTTATCTGAAAGGTAGGAACCGAGACCGGCATTGTGAACATATTGCTCAAATTCCTCCTTGATGCCCACACACACCATATATTAATCGCAAGGCCATAAGCATGTTTTGGTAGTGGCACTTCATGTGGAACTTTTACTTGGTTCAACATAAGACCAGCGAGCACAACTGTCACTAGAAGATGCCCCCGAGGATCGTCTCCTCAAAGAACACCTTCCAAATAGGTTCATCATGTCCACGTACAATTTTCTGAAAATAAATTTTTTTGGGGTGACAAAAATTTGTCAACAAAACTTTATAAAATTGATAGCAACTACTCATAGAGATACATAGAGGCCATAGCAAGCATTCAAAATACTTAGAACACTAAAAATTCAACATGTAAGCTCATCTGCAGCAGCACCAAGAGTAGCTAATTATTCAAAATATAAACCACTAAAACAAAACTAATTGGACAAACGGTGGAGTCACATACCAAGCAACAATCCCCCGAAATAGTTTTGGAAACGGAGCTTCGAAGAAACTGAAATCCGCGGGTTTGAGCTCAAGAACACAGGAGAGAGAGCAATGGAGATTTTTTTTCTGGAGGTAAGTGATGATGTGGGCTAAAGAGATAAGTGAAGGGGCCCACGTGGGGCCCACAACCCACCAGGGCGCTCCCGGGGGTCCTGGCGCGCCCAGGTGGGTTGTGCCCACCTGGTGCACCTCCCTCTGGTATTATTTGCACCAAAAATTCAGAAATATTCAAAAAACCGTATAAAATTTTTAGGTCATTCTTAGAACTTTTATTTTTGGGTCATTTTTTTATTGCACGGAAAATTCAGAAAACAGACAAAACATGGCATTTTATTTTATTTAACTAATAAAAATATAAAACAAAAAGTAAAGACAGAAGGTAGTGCTTATTAAATTCATCAACTTCATACTGCTAATGATTCATTAATAAGGTTGATCAGGTCTTATTAACAACCACTTTCGATTAGCATGAAATCGAAGAACTTTCGTAAATCACTAAGTTACCTCAATGGGGATATGAATGTCCCCAACAATAAGCATTTCATATTTCTTTTTGACAGTGGGTAGAGGTATTTGAAAACTTCAAATAGTGATTGTCGGAGATTTTTCAATAACATTAATACCATTCACTTGGAATTGTTTCTTCGGAAAGTGCACCGTATGCTCATTACCATTAATATGAAACATGACCTTGATTTTGTTGCAATCAATAACAGCCCCTGCAGTATTCAAGAAGGGTCTACCAAGGATAATCGACATGTTGTCGTCCTCGGGCATCTCAAGTATCACAAAGTCAGTCAAAATAGTAACATTAGCAACAACAATGGGCACATCCTCACATATACCAATAGGTATGGTAGTTGATTTGTTAGCCATTTGCAAAGATATTTCAGTAGGTGTGAGTTTGTTCAAGTAAAGTATTTTATATAAAGAGAGAGGCATAACACTAACACCGGCTCCTAAATCACACAAAGCAGTTTTCACATAATTCTTTTTGATAGAGCAAGATATAGTTGGTATACCCGGATCTCCAAGTTTTTTAGGTACTCAATCTTTTAAAGTATAATTAGCAAGAATAGTGGAGATTTCATCTTCTGGTATTTTCCTCTTATTTGTGATGACGTCTTTCATATATTTTGCATAAGGAGGCATTTTCAAGATATCAGTCAAGCGAGTACGCAAAAAGACTAGCCTCAACATTTCAGCAAAGTGTTCAAATTCTTCATCATCACTCTTTTTAGTTGACTTGGGTGGAAATGGCGTAGGTTTTTGAACCAATAGTTCTCTTTCTTTACCGTGTTTTCTAGCAATGAAGTCTCTTTTAACATACCTTGTATTCTTAGGTTGTGGGTTATCAAGATCAACAGGCGGTTCTATTTCAAAATCATTATCTGGTTCTTTTTCATATGGTTGAGCATCTTCATGAACATCATCTTTATCTTTTTCATTATCACTAGGTGGATGTTCATTACCAGATTGAGTTTCAGCATTAGAGATAGAAATTTCATTTTCATTATCAGGAGGTTTTTCTATTTCAGGTTCACTAGAAGCATGCAAAGCCCTATCATTTTTCTTTTTCCTTTTCTTTTTAGTAGGACTAGGTGCACTAGTGTTCTTTCTTTGTGAGTCTTGTATAATTCTTTTTGGGTGTCCCTCAGGATAAAGTGGTTCCAGATTCATTTTACCTCCTCTAGTTGCAACTCTAACAGCAAAGTCATGCATATTCTTATTCATCTCATCAAGCAATTCTCTTTGTGATTTAGCAACCTGTTCTAGTTGGGTTTGTACCATAGAAGCATGTTTTACAACACCTCTAACATCATTTGAATTTCTAAATAACAAGTCACTCAAGCGAGCAATCATATCAGAATTGTATTTCAATTGTTTCATAACATTTGCATTGAAATGATCTTGTTTTCTAATGTAGTTTTCAAACTCATAAAGGCATTGACTAGGATGCATATTGTAAGGATTATCATTTAATTGAACTTCATTAAAGAATTTACCTCTACCACCTTAGGCAGTGGTGGTGTATCAAGCCCATGTATTTCTTCAATAGGAGGTAAATTTTTAACATCCTCAGCTTTAATACCTTTTTCCTTCATGGATTTCTTTGCCTCTTGCATATCTTTAGGACTGAGATATAATATACCCCTCTTCTTCGGAGTGGGTTTAGCCGGTGGTTCAGGAATAGTCCAATCATCATAATTTTTCAATATGTTATTCAATAATTCTTCAGCTTGAGCAATAGTTTGTTCCCTGAAAACACAACCAGCACAACTATCTAGGAAGTCCCTAGAAGCATCGATTAGTCCATTATAGAAGATATCAAGTATTTCCTTTTTCTTAAGAGGATGATCAGGCAAAGCATTAAGTAACTGGCAAAGCCTCCCCCAAGCTTGTGGGAGATTCTCTTCTTTAGTTTGAACAAGGTTAAATATTTCCTGTAAGGCAGCTTGTTTCTAATGAGCAGGATTTTTTTTCTAGAGAAGTAATAAATCATATCATGGGGACTACACACACAATTAGGAGCAAGAGTATTGTACCACGTTTTAGCATCACCCTTTAACGAGAAAGGAAATAATTTGAGAATAAAGTAATAGCGATTTTCTCACCATGAGTAAAAAGGGTGGCTATGTCATTCAACTTAGTAAGATGTGACACAACAGTTTCAGTTTTATAACCATGGAAAGGATCAGATTCAACCAAAGTAATTAACTCTGGGTCGACAGAGAATTCATAATCCTTATCATCAATAAAGATAGGTGAAGTAGCAAACTTAGGATCACATTTCATTCTAGCATTCAGAGATTTTTCTTTATACTTGCATAATAATTTCTCTAAATCATCTCTATCCCTACAAGCAAGTATATCTCTAGTTGTTTCCTCATTCATTTAACTTAACCTTCCGGTACCTTAGGCAATTCATATCTAGGAAGGCTAGTTCTAGAAGGTGTTTTGGGAGTTTTAGTTTCAAGCTCATCATCAGATTCAACAACATCATGTTGTATTACTCTAGCAATTTGTTCATTAAGAAATTCACAAAGTGGCACATCATCATTATCAAGCAAGGTACTAGCATAATCATAAGCATCATTCAGAGTAGAAGGAGCATCATCAATAACTTGCGACATATTAGAATTGATAGCATGTGGTGGTGTTGCAAGTTTACTCATAACAGAAGGTGAATCTAAAGTAGAACTGGATGGCAGTTCCTTACCTCCCCTCGTCTTTGAGGGATAAATCTTAGTTTTGGATCCTTCAGATTCTTCATAGTGGTAATATGATAATAATCCCGAGTGACTCAACAAATATAGCTATGCTCCCCGGCAAAGGCACCAGAAAAAGGTCTTGATAACCCACAAGTATAGGGGATTGATGACCCACAAGTATAGGGGATCTATCGTAGTCCTTTTGATAAGTAAGAGTGTCGAACCCAACAAGGAGCAGAAGGAAATGATAAGCGGTTTTCAGCAAGGTATTCTCTACAAGTACTGAAATAAGTGGTAACAGATAGTTTTGCGATAAGGTAAATTGTAACGAGCAACAAGTAACAAAAGTAAATAAGGTGCAGCAAGGTGGCCCAATCCTTTTTGTAGCAAAGGACAAGCCGGAACAAACTCTTATAATAGGAAAAGCGCTCCCGAGGACACATGGTAATATCGTCAAGCTAGTTTTCATCACGCTCATATGATTCGTGTTCGGTACTTTGATAATTTGATATGTGGGTGGACCGGTGCTTGGGTGATGTTCTTACTTGAACAAGCATCCCACTTATGATTAACCTCTATTGCAAGCATCCGCAACTACAACAAAAGTATTAAGGTAAACCTAACCATAGCATGAAACATATGGATCCAAATCAGCCCCTTACGAAGCAACGCATAAACTAGGGTTCAAGCTTCTGTCACTCTAGCAACCCATCATCTACTTATTACTTCCCAATGCCTTCCTCTAGGCCCAAATAATGGTGAAGTGTTATGTAGTCGATGTTCACATAACACCACTAGAGGTTAGACAACATACACCTCATCAAAATATCGAACGAATACCAAATTCACATGACTACTAATAGCAAGACTTCTCCCTTGTCCTCAGGAACAAACGTAACTACTCACAAAGCATATTCATGTTCATAATCAGAGGGGTAATAATATGCATAAAGGATCTGAACATATGATCTTCCACCAAGTTAACCAACTAGCATCAACTACAAGGAGTAATCAACACTACTAGCAACCTACTAGCACCAATCCCGGACTTGGAGACAAGAATTGGATACAAGAGATGAACTAGGGTTTGGAGATGAGATGGTGCTGGTGAAGATGTTGATGGAGATTTCCCTCTCCCGATGAGAGGAGCGTTGGGGATGATGATGGCGATGATTTCCCCTTCCCGGAGGGAAGTGTCCCCGGCAGAACAGCTCTGCCGGAGCCCTAGATTGGTTCTCCCAAGGTTCCGCCTCATGGCGGCGGAGTCTCATCCCGAAAGGTTGCTTATGATTTTTTTTCTCATCAAAAGACTTCATATAGGAGAAGATGGGCGTTGGAGAGCCACCAGGGGGCCCACCCTCGTGAGCAGGGTGTGGGCCCCCTGGCCTTCATCTTTGGCGATGATTTTTCTTTATTTATTTTAAGATATTCCATGGGGTTTCAGGACTTTTGGAGTTGCGCGGAATAGGTCTCCAATATTTGCTCCTTTTCCAGCCAGAATTCCAGCTGCCGGCATTCCCCATCTTCATGGTAAACCTTGTAAAATAAGAGAGAATAGCCATTATCGTGAAATAACAGCCCATAATGCGATAAATATCGATATAAAAGCATGATGCAAAATGGACGTATCAACTCCCCCAAGCTTAGACCTCGCTTGTCCTCAAGCGAAAAGCTGATGACAATAAATATGTCCTCATGTTTAGAAGTAGAGGCGTCGATAAAAATAAAATACGGACATGAAGGCATCATGATTATTTGCATAACAGCAACATATATAGATTTGTCATATGATTACTTATGTTCAAGTGATGATCTTTTCACAAAGCCAAAGTATGAATCATAAACCTTATTGAGCACCAACAAATTATACCCTCAGTCATTGAAGCAATTGCAATTTATCATAACATCGGAAAGAGTCTATGTCAGAGCTTAAAAGCAAGTCCACATACTCAACTATCACTTAGTCCTTCATAATTGCTAACACTCACGCAATACTTGTGGTTACGTAGTTTTAACCGGACACAGAGAAAGATAGGGGCTTGTAGTTTTGCCCCACAACCTTTTACCTCAAGGGTAATGTCAACAATAATAATTCATGCTCCCCCACATCCAATTAGATATATATATCATGTTCTTTCCAACATGCTGAGCTTGCCAAAGGATAAAATGAAAAAGGAAAGGTGAAGATCACCGTGACTCTTTCATAAACTAGAGGATAATAATAAAAGATAGGCCCTTCACAGAGGGAAGCAGAGGTTGCCATGCACTTTTATGGTTGGATGCACAAAATCTTAATGCAAAAGAACGTCACTTTATATTGCCCCTTGTATGTGAACCTTTATTATGCAGTCCGTCGCTTTTATTGCGTCCACAACAAGTTCGTACAAAGCTTATTTCTCTGCACTAATAAGTCCTGCATATTTAAAGAGCAATTTTTATTGCTTGCACCGATGACAACTTACTTGAAGGATCTTACTCAATCTATAGGTAGATATGGTGGACTCTCATGGCTAAACTGGTTTAAGGGTATTTGGAAGCACAAGTAGTATCTCTACTTGGTGCTGAGAATTTGGCTAGCATGAGGGGGAAAGGCAAGCTCAACATGTTAGAGGAACCATGACAACATACTTTATCTCAGATGTAAGAAAACATAACTCATTATGTTGTCTTCCTTGTCCAACATCAACTCTTTAGCATGTCATATTTTAATGAGTGCTCCCAATCATAAAAGATGTCAATGATAATATATCTATATGTGAAACCTCTCTCTCCTTATTACTTCCTATTAATTGCAACAATGACCAAAGCTATATTTGCCAACTCCCAACAACTTTTAATCATCATACTCTTTCTATGTGGAGTCATTACTTTCACTAAGATCAATATAAACTCTTTGTTTCTTTTTATTCTTTTCTTTATTCACCCAATATCATGGCAAAGTAATCAAGCCCTTGACTCAACACTAATCTTTATTATATATAGCTCACGGACTCAATTTCATAGAGGGATCATAAAGCAAAACTCAAAACTAGATCGTGTCATGACTTTATTCTACTAAATCAAGATACTACTAATAGGATCGAACTAAGAAAAATGGTAAAGATAGGAGTTGTGATGGTGATACGATACCGGGGCACCTCCCCCAAGCTTGGCAGTTGCCAAGGGGAGTGCCCATACCCATGTGATTATATCTCCTTCTTTGTTGTTGGCGGTGGAGGTGTTGTTGATGATGGAAGCTTGTCGTCCACCTTCCATGGCATAGGCTCACCCTCATAGAAGGATGATCGAGTCTCCGGAATCCTCAAATCTGCAACGGAAACAGCTCGAAACGAAAACAGAGGATATTTGCGTGATACGGTCGTCAAAACCTTGGGAGAATATATAATGAATTTTTACCGACCAAAATGCGTATCGTGCAAGAAAACGGAGTTTGGAGGGCACACGAGGTGCTCACGAGGTAGGGGGGCGCGCCCAGGGGTGTAGGGCGCGCCCTCCACCCTCGTGGAGGCCTCGTGTCCTCCCCGGACTGCTACTTATTTTTCTATTTTTCTAAATATTCCAAAACGGAAAAGTATTGCTTTAAAAATTGTTTTGGGGTCGGTTTACTTACCGTACCATATACCTATTCCTTTTCGGAGTCTGGAATGTTCTGGAAAGTGTTCCTTATGTATTCCTCCAGGGTTACGGTTTCAATAATATTGGTTTCAACATTTATGGGATTACCTGAGATATAATGTTTGATACTTTGACCGTTTACCACCTTCGGATTTGTGCCTGCGAAGTTGTTGATTTTTATGGCACCGGAACGATAGACCTCCTCAATAACGTAAGGACCTTCCCATTTGGAGAGAAGTTTTCCTGCAAAAAATCTTAAACGAGAGTTGTATAGTAATACATAATCACCTACATTAAACTCATGCTTTTGTATCCTTTTGTCATGCCATCTTTTAACTTTTTCTTTAAATAACTTGGCATTTTCATAGGCTTGTGTTCTCCGTTCATCAAGTGAGCTAATATCAAATAACCTCTTCTCACCGGCAAGTTTGTAATCATAGTTGAGCTCTTTAATAGACCAATATGCCTTATGTTCTAATTCGAGAGGTAAGTGACATGCTTTTCCATAAACCATTTTATACGGAGACATACCCATAGGATTCTTATATGCAGTTCTATAGGCCCATAACGCATCATCAAGTTTCTTGGACCAATTCTTTCTAGATCTATTAACAGTCTTTTGCAAAATTAATTTGAGCTCTCTATTACTCAATTCTACTTGACCACTAGACTGCGGGTGATATGGAGATGCAATTCTATGATTAACATCATATTTAGCCAGCATTTTACGGAAAGCACCATGAATAAAGTGTGAACCACCATCAGTCATTAAATATCTAGGGACTCCAAACCTCGGAAAAATAACTTCCTTAAGCATTTTAGTGTTATGATCAGCACTACTAGTTGGAATAGCTTCTACCCACTTAGTAACGTAATCAACAGCAACTAAAATATGTGTATATCCATTAGAGGCAGGAAAAGGCCCCATATAATCAAAGCCCCAAACATCAAATGGTTCAATAACAAGTGAATAATTCATAGGCATTTCTTGACGTCTACTAATATTACCAATTCTTTGACATTCATCACAAGATAAAACAAACTTACGGGCATCCTTGAAGAGAGTAGGCCAATAAAAACCAGATTGCAATACCTTATGTGCAGTTCTATCTCCAGCGTGGTGTCCTCCATAAGCTTCGGAGTGACACTTGCGTAGGATCTGTTCCTGTTCATGTTCAGGTACACAACGTCTAATAACACCATCTACTCCTTCTTTATAAAGATGTGGATCATCCCAAAAGTAATGTCTCAAATCATAAAAGAACTTTTTCTTTTGTTGGTATGTGAAGCTAGGTGGTATAAATTTAGCAACAATATAATTAGCATAATCAACATACCAAGGAGTGCTACGAGAAGTGCTTATGACATTTAATTGTTCATCAGGAAAGCTATCATTAATAGGTAGTGGGTGATCAAGAACATTCTCTAACGTAGATAAGTTGTCTGCAACTGGGTTCTCAGCTCCTTTTCTATCAAAAATATGCATATCAAATTCTTGCAGCAAGAGAACCCATCTAATAAGTCTAGGTTTAGCATCTTTCTTTTCCATAAGATATTTAATAGCAGCATGATCGGTGTGAATAGTTACTTTAGAATCAACAATGTAGGGTCTGAATTTATCACAAGCAACTACAACTGCTAAAAGTTCCTTTTCGGTAGTAGCATAATTTCTTTGAGCATTGTCTAGAGTCTTACTAGCATAATAGATAACATTTAACTTCTTATCAACTCTTTGCCCTAGAACAGCACCTACAGCATAATCACTAGCATCACACATAATTTCAAAGGGTAAATTCCAATCAGGTGGCTGAACAATAGGTGCAGAGACTAATGCTTTCTTAAGTATTTCAAATGCTTCTACACAATCATCATCAAAGACAAATGGTACATATTTTTGTAATAAATTAGTCAGAGGCTGAGAAATTTTTGAGAAGTCCTTAAAGAACCTCCTATAAAATCTGGCATGACCAAGGAAACTTCTTATACCTTTGATGTCCTTGGGACATGGCATCTTTTCAATAGCGTCAACCTTGGCTTTATCAACTTCAATACCTCTTTTAGAAACTTTGTGCCCCAAGACAATACCTTCATTAACCATAAAGTGGAACTTTTCCCAATTCAAGACAAGATTAGTTTCTTCACATCTATACAAAACTCGATCAAGATTGCTCAAGCAATCATCAAAAGAGGAACCATAGACGGAAAAGTCGTCCATGAAAACCTCACAAATCTTTTCACAAAAATCAAAGAATATAACCATCATGCATCTTTGAAAGTTAGCAGGTGCATTACATAAACCAAAAGGCATACGTCTATAAGCAAAAGTACCAAAAGGGCATGTAAAAGTAGTCTTTGATAAATCTTTAGCCGACACTGGTATTTGAGAGAAACCAGAATAACCATCTAGAAAGCAATAATGTGTATGTTTGCATAATCTTTCTAGCATTTGATCAATAAAAGGTAAGGGGTAATGATCTTTCTTAGTAGCTTTATTTAATTTGCGGAAATCAATTACCATCCTATAACCTGTGATAATTCTTTGCGGGATCAATTCATCTTTATCATTAGGGACAACAGTAATACCTCCCTTCTTAGGGACACAATGGACAGGACTTACCCACTGACTATCAGCAACGGAATAAATTATACCTGCCTCCAGAAGCTTGAGTATTTCTTTTCTTACCACTTCTTTCATTTTAGGATTCAAACGTCGTTGAGGATCACGAACTGGTTTGGCATCCGCTTCCAAATTTATTTTATGTTGACATAGAGTGGGACTAATGCCCTTAAGATCATCAAGAGTGTATCCAATAGTGGCACGGTGCTTCTTCAGAGTTTTCAATAATCTTTCTTCTTCATGCTCTGAAAGGTTAGCACTAATAATAACAGGATATATTTTCTTTTCATCAAGATAAGCATATTTAAGATTATCAGGCAATGGTTTGAGCTCAAACACGGGATCACCCTTGGGTGGAGGAGGATCCCCTAGGATTTCAACAGGCAAATTGTGTTGCAGAATAGGTTCCTGTTTAAAGAACACTTTATCTATTTCCCTTCTTTCATTCATGAACATCTCATTTTCATGGTCTAGCAAATAGTGTTCCAAAGGATCACTAGGAGGTACGGCAATAGAAGCAAGACCAATAATTTCATCCTTACTAGGCAATTCTTCCTCATGATGTTGTTTACTAAATTTAGAGAAATTAAACTCATGAACCATATCATCCAAGCCAACAGTAACAACATTCTTTTTGCAGTCTACCGTAGCATTAACAGTATTCAAGAAGGGTCTACCAAAAATAATGGGACAAAAGCTATATTGTGGAGAACCAAGAACAAGGAAATCAGCGGGATATTTGGTTTTTCCACACAAGACTTCAACATCTCTAACAATTCCCATTGCAGATATAGTATCTCTATTGGCAAGTTTAATTGTAACATCAATATCTTCTAACTCAGCAGGTGCGATATCATGCATAATTTCTTTATATAAGTCAATGGGTATAACACTAGCACTAGCACCCATATCACATAGGCCATGATAACAATGATCTCCTATTTTAACAAAAATAACAGGCACGCCTACCACAGGTCTATGTTTATCTCTATCACAGGGTTTAGCAATTCTAGCAGTTTCACCAGAGAATTGAATGGCATGCCCATCAATATTATCAGACAAGAGATCTTTAACAATAGAAATATTAGGTTGTACTTTGACTTGCTCAGGAGGTGTATAAGTTCTAGTATTGCTTTTACGAACAACAGTTGAAGCTTTAGCATGATCCTTTACTCTAACAGGGAAAGGTGGTTTCTCAACATAAGAGGTGGGAACAATAGGATCATTATAAGTGATAGTCTCTTCTTCAACTTTAATAGGTGCAGCTACTTTTACTTCTATGGGAGGATGATATTTAAACCACTTCTCCTTGGGGAGATCAACATAAGTAGCAAAAGATTCACGGAAAGAAGCTACTATCTCGGAGTCAAGTCCATATTTAGTGCTAAACTTACGGAAAATATCGGTATCCATAAAAGATTTAACACAATCAAACTTAGGTGTCATACCTGACTCCTTACCTTCGTCGAGGTCCCAATCTTCAGAGTTGCGTTTAATTCTATCCAATAAATTCTATCTGAATTCAATAGTCTTCATCACAAAGGAGCCAACACAAGAAGTATCGAGCATGGTTTGATTATTATGAGAAAGCCGAGCATGAAAACTTTGCATAATTATTTCTCTTGGAAGCTCATGATTGGGGCATGAATATAACATTGATTTAAGCCTCCCCCAAGCTTGAGCGATGCTTTCTCCTTCGCGAGGCCAAAAATTATATATATAATTGCGATCACGATGAACAAGATGCATAGGGTAATACTTTTGATGAAATTCCAATATCACTCTTTTATAGTTCCATGATCTCGTATCATCACATAGCTGATACCATGTCAATGCATCTCCCTCCATAGATAAAGGGAAAGCCTTCTTCTTAACAACATCATCGGGTATACCTGCAAGCTTAAATAATCCACAAATATCATCCACATAGCGTAGATGCTCGTCGGGATGCTTTGTTCCATCTCCTGTAAAAGTATTAGCCAGCAGTTTTTCCATAATACCTGAAGGAAATTCAAAAGGAGTTTCATTTTCAATAGGTTCAGTTGGTTGATGAGCAACTCTTTGCTCTACTGGACGGGGTGAAGATACCCCGAACAAGCCCCTCAGAGATTCACTTTCCATAGTAACAAGTGACAGAAAATTTCAGCACACTATATAAATTTTTCCTTACCAAATTCCACTTACCAAAGGCGCTACACTCCCCGGCAACGGCGCCAGAAAAGAGTCTTGAAGACCCACAAGTATAGGGGATCTATCGTAGTCCTTTCGATAAGTAAGAGTGTCGAACCCAACAAGGAGCAGAAGGAAATGATAAGCGGTTTTTAGCAAGGTATTCTCTGCAAGTACTAAAATAAGTGGTAACAGATAGTTTTGCGATAAGGTAAATTGTAACGAGCAACAAGTAACAAAAGTAAATAAGGTGCAGCAAGGTGGCCCAATCCTTTTTGTAGCAAAGGACAAGCCGGAACAAACTCTATAATAGGAAAAGCGCTCCCGAGGACACATGGGAATATCGTCAAGCTAGTTTTCATCACGCTCATATGATTCACATTCGGTACTTTGATAATTTGATATGTGGGTGGACCAGTGCTTGGGTGTTGTTCTTACTTGAACAAGCATCCCACTTATGATTAACCTCTATTGCAAGCATCCGCAACTACAACAAAAGTATTAAGGTAAACCTAACCATAGCATGAAACATATGGATCCAAATCAGCCCCTTACGAAGCAAAGCATAAACTAGGGTTCAAGCTTCTGTCACTCTAGCAACCCATCATCTACTTATTACTTCCCAATGCCTTCCTCTAGGCCCAAATAATGGTGAAGTGTTATGTAGTCGATGTTCACATAACACCACTAGAGGTTAGACAACATACATCTCATCAAAGTATCGAACGAATACCAAATTCACATGACTACTAATAGCAAGACTTCTCCCTTGTCCTCAGGAACAAACGTAACTACTCACAAAGCATATTCATGTTCATAATCAGAGGGGTAATAATATGCATAAAGGATCTGAACATATGATCTTCCACCAAGTAAACCAACTAGCATCAACTACAAGGAGTAATCAACACTACTAGCAACCTACTAACACCAATCCCGGACTTGGAGACAAGAATTGGATACAAGAGATGAACTAGGGTTTGGAGATGAGATGGTGCTGGTGAAGATGTTGATGGAGATTGCCCTCTCCCGATGAGAGGAGCGTTGGTGATGATGATGGCGATGATTTCCCCCTCCCGGAGGGAAGTGTCCCCAGCAAAACAGCTCTGCCGGAGCCCTAGATTGATTCCGCCAAGGTTCCGCCTCGTGGCGGCGGAGTCTCGGTCCCGAAAGGTTGCTTATGATTTTTTTCTCATCGAAAGACTTCATATAGGAGAAGATGGGCGTTGGAGAGCCACCAGGGGGCCCGCCCTCGTGAGCAGGGTGTGGGCACTTGGCCTTCATCTTTGGTGACGATTTTTCTTTATTTATTTTAAGATATTTCGTGGGGTTTCAGGACTTTGGGAGTTGCACAGAATAGGTCTCCAATATTTGCTCCTTTTCCAGCCAGAATTCCAGCTGCCGGCATTCCCCCTCTTCAGGGTAAACCTTGTAAAATAAGAGATAATAGCCATAAGTATTGTGACATATCGTGAAATAATAGCCCATAATGCGATAAATACCGATATAAAAGCATGACGCAAAATGGACGTATCAGGGATCGCAACAATTTTCGAGGGTAGAGTATTCAACCCAAATTTATAGATTTGACACAAGGGGAGCCAAAGAATATTTGAAGGTATTAGCAGCTGAGTTGTCAATTCAACCACACCTGGAGATTAATTATCTGCAGCAAGTAATCAGTAGCACAGTAGTTTGATAGTTTTGATAATAGTGACAACAGCAACGCTAACGGTAACAGTGATAGCAGTAGTTTGTAGAAAGTGTAACAGTGATGATAGCAATAGTAACGCAGCAAGATCAATATAAATAAATTCGTAGGCATTGGATCGGTGACTTGTTGGATGATATTCATCATGTGATAGTTATAACCTAGGGTGATACGGCACTAGCTCCAATTCATCGATATAATGTAAGCATGTATTCTATAAATAGTCATGCGTGCTTTATTAAAAATAACTTGCATGACATCTTTTGTCCTACCCTCCCGTGGCAGCGGGGTCCATATTGGAAACTAGGGGATATTAAGGCCTCCTTTTAATAGAGAACTGGAACAAAGCATTAACACATAGTGAATACATGAACTCCTAAAACTACGGTCATCACTGAGAGTGGGCCCGGTTGTTGTCACTCAGGGGTTGTCGGATCATAACACGTAGTAGGTGACTATAACTTGCAATATCGGATCTAAACCATGTATATAATGATGAATTCATAAACGGTTCGGATCTGAGTTCATGGCACCCGGGCCCAAAGTGACAAGCATTAAGCATAGCAAAGTCATAGCAACGTCAATCTAAGAACATAGTGGATACTAGGGATCAGGCCCTAACAGAACTAACTCGATTACATGATGAATCTCATCCAACTCCTCACCGACCAACGAGCCTATGAAGGAATTACTCACTCCCGGTGGGGAGCATCATGGAATTGGTGATGGAGATGGGTTGGTGATGATGAAGAACGAAGACCCCCCCCCCCCTCTCCGGAGCCCCAAACGGACTCCAGATCTGCCCTCCCAAGGAAGAACAGGGCTTTGCGGCGGCTCCATCTCGTGGAATGTGATAATTCTTTCTCCCTGATTTTTTCTCTGAAAATAGGAATTTATAGTGTCAGCATTGAGGTGTGCGGGGCCACCAGGTGGGTACAACCCACCTGGGTGCTCCAAGAGAGGGGGCGCGCCCTAGTGGGTTGTGCCCACCCAGGGGCCCCTCTCTGGTGGGTCTTGGCTCCAAAAATCCTCTTTTATTCCATAAAAATTCCTCGCAAAGTTTCGTTTTGTTCCGAGAACTTTTATTTCTGCACAAAGCAACACCATGGTAGTTCTGCTAAAAACAGCGTCAGTCCGGGGTTAGTTTCATTCAAATCATGCAAATTAGAGTCCAAAACAAGAGGAAAAGCATGAGAAAAAGTAGATACGTTGGAGACGTATCAGATGTCTCTTACCGATTTACTACTATTGTTTTGGGGTTATGCATTAGAGACAGTTGCATTCACTTTAAATAGGGCACCGTCTAAATCCGTTGAGACGACACCGTATGAACTGTGGTTTGGCAAGAAACCTAAGCTGTCGTTTCTTAAAGTTTGGGGTTGCGATGCTTATGTGAAAAAGCTTCAACCTAATAAGCTCGAACCCAAATTGGAGAAGCGCGTCTTCATAGGATACCCAAAAGAAACTATTGGGTACACCTTGTATCACAGATCCGAAGGCAAAATCTTTGTTGGTAAGAATGGATCCTTTCTAGAGAAGGAGTTTCTCTCGAAAGAAGTGAGTGGGAGGAATGTAGAACTTGATGAGGTAATTGTACCTTCTCTCGAATTGAAAAGTAGCTCATCACAGAAAACTGTTCCCGTGATGCCTACACCAACTAGTGAGGAAGCTAATGATAATGATCATGAAACTTCGGATCAAGTTACTACCGAACCTCATAGGTTAACCATAGCACGTTCCGCACCAGAGTGGTATGGTAATCCTGTTCTGGAAGTCATGTTACTAGACCATGATGAACCTACGAACTATGAGGAAGCGATGATGAGCCCAGATTCCGCAAAATGGCTTGAGGCCATAAATCTGAGATGGGATCCATGTATGAGAACAAAGTATGGACTTTGGTTGACTTGCCCGATGATCGGCAAGCCATAGAGAATAAATGGATCTTCAAGAAGAAGACTGACACTGATGGTAATGTTACTGTCTACAAAGCTCGACTTGTCGCGAAAGGTTTTCAACAAGTTCAAGGAGTTGACTATGATGAGACCTTCTCACCCGTAGCGATGCTTAAGTCTGTCGAATCATGTTAGCAATTGCCGTATTTTATGATTATGAAATCTGGAAAATGAACGTCAAAACTGCATTCCTTAATGGATTTCTTAAAGAAGAGTTGTATATGATGCAACCAGAAGGTTTTGTCGATCCTAAAGGTGCTAACAAAGTGTGCAAGATCCAGCGATCCATTTATGGACTGGTGCAAGCATCTCGGAGTTGGAATATATGCTTTGATGAGGTGATCAAAGCATATGGTTTTATACAGACTTTTGGAGAAGCATGTATTTACAAGAAGGTGAGTGGGAGCTCTGTAACATTTCTAATATTATATGTGGATGACATATTGTTGATTGGAAATGATATAGAATTTCTAGATAGCATAAAAGGATACTTGAATAAGAGTTTTTCAATGAAAGACCTCGGTGAAGCTGCTTATATATTGGGCATCAAGATCTATAGGGATAGATCGAGACGCTTAAATAGGACTTTCACAAAGTATATACCTTGGCAAAATTTTGAAGAAACTCAAAATAGATCAGTCAAAGAAAGGGTTCTTTTCTATGTTGCAAGGTGTGAAGTTGAGTAAGACTCAAAACCCGACCACGGCAGAAAATAGAAAGAGAATGAAAGTCATTCCCTATGCCTCAGCCATAGGTTCTATAAAGTATGCTATGCTGTGTACCAGACCTATTGTGTACCTTGCCATGAGTTTGGCAAGGAGGTACGATGGTGATCCAGGAGTGGATCATTGGACAACAGTCAAAGTTATCCTTAGGTACCTAAGGGGAATAAGGAAATATTTTTCGGTTATGGAGGTGATAAAGAGTTTGTCGTAAAGAGTTACGTCGATGCAAGCTTTGACACTGATCCGGATGACTCTGAGTCTCAATCTGGATACATATTGAAAGTGGGAGCAATTAGCTAGAGTAGCTCCGTGCAGAGCATTGTAGACATAGAAACTTGCCTTACGGATCTGAATGTGCCAGACCCGTTGACTAAACTTCTCTCACAAGCAAAACATGATCACACCTTAGTACTCTTGGGTGTTAATCACATGGCGATGTGAACTAGATTATTGAGTCTAGTAAACCCTTTGGGTCTTGGTCACATGGCGATGTGAACTATGGGTGTTAATCACATGACGATGCAAACTATTAATGTTTAATCACATGGCGATGTGAACTAGATTATTGACTCTAGTGCAAGTGGGAGTCTGAAAGAAATATGCCCTAGAGGTAATAATAAAGTTGTTATTTATATTTCCTTATATCACGGTAAATGTTTATTATTCATGCTAGAATTGTATTAACCGGAAACTTGATACATGTGTGGATACATAGACAAAACATAGTGTCCCTAGTAAGCCTCTACTAGACTAGCTCGTTAATCAAAGATGATTAAGTTTCCTAACCATAGACATGTGTTGTCATTTGATAACGGGATCACATCATTAGGAGAATGATGTGATGGACAAGACCCACCCGTTAGCTTAGCATAATGATCGTTCAGTTTATTTCTATTGCTTTCTTCATGTCAAATACTTATAACTTTGACTATGATATTATGCAACTCACGGATACCGGAGGAATGGCTTGTGTGTTATCAAATGTCACAACGTAACTGGGTGATTATAAAGATGCTATACAGGTATCTCTGAAGGTGTTTGTAGAGTTGGCATAGATCAAGAAAGGGGGGAGGCCGACTTGGACTAGGAGCCCAAGTAGGATTCCTCCTACTTGGGCGCGCCTAGGGCTGCCTCTCTCCCCCTCCCTCCTTTATACACGTGGGGAGGGGAAGCCTAGAACACACATCAAACATTGTTAGCCGTCTGCGGTGCCCCCCTCCACAGTTTACGCCTCCAGTCATATTCACATAGTGCATGGCGAAGCCCTGCGCCGATCACTTCACCATCACCGTCACCACACCATCGTGCTGATGGAACTCTCCCTCGACACTTTGCTGGATCAAGAGTTCGAGCGACGTCATCGAGTTGAACGTGTGCAGAACTTGGAGGTGTCGTACGTTCGGTGCTTGATCGGTCGGAACGAGAAGAAGTTTGACTACATCAATTGCGTTAACAAACGCTTCCGCTTTCGGTCTACGAGGGTACGTGGACACAGTCTCCTCCTCTCGTTGCTATGCATCTCCTAGATAGATCTTGCGTGAGCATATGATTTTTTTGAAATTACATGCTACATTTCTCAACAATTAGCACCATTAGGATCGACAAAACCTTCTGGTTGCATCATATACAACTCTTCTTTAACAAATCCATTAAGGAATGTAGTTTTGACGTCCATTTGCCAGATTTCATGATCATAAAATGGGGCAATTGATACGTCCATTTTGCATCATGTTTTCTTACTGTTATTTATGATGTTTTTATCCATAATAATGCTTTTTGGAGTAATTCTAATGCCTTTTCCCTCATAATTTGCAAGGTACATACCAAGAGGGAGAATTCCGGCAGCTGGAAATCTGGACCTAGAAAAGCTACGTCAGGCTACCTATTCTGCACAACTCCAAACAAGCTGGAACTTCACGGAGATTTTTTATGGAATATTTAAGATTTATTGTAGCAAATAACTACCAGAGGGGGCCCACCAGGTGGGAAAAACCCACCTGGGCTTGCTAGGGAGCCTAGGCGCGCCCTGGTGGGTTGTGCTCACCCAAGCCCACCTCCGGTGCCCATCTTCTGGTATATAAGTCATTTTGACCTAGAAAAAATAAGGGGAGGACTTTCGGGATGGAGCGCCGCCGTCTCGAGGCGGAACTTGGGTAGGATCAGTTTTGCCTTCCGGCGGAGCGATTCCGCTAGGGGAACTTCCCTCCCGGAGGGGGAAATCATCGTCCTCATCATCACCAACAACTCTCCCATATTGGGGAGGGCAATCTTCATGAACATCTTCAACAGCACCATCTCATCTCAAACCCTAGTTCATCTTCAACAGCTTAAACCCTAGTTTATGCGCTATTCCATAAGGTACCGATTGGATCCAAAAAGTTTAATGCTATGGTTAGAATTTATTCTTAATACTTTTCTCGTAGTTGCGGATGCTTGCGGGAGGGTTAATCATAAGTAGGAGGTTTGTTCAACTAAGAACAACGCATAAGCACCAGTCCACCCACATATCAAATTATCAAAGTAGCGAACACGAATTAAACCAACATGATGAAAGTGACTAGATGAAATTCCCGTGTACCCTCAAGAATGCTTTGCTTATCATAAGAGACCGTTTGGCCTGTCCTTTGCCTCAAAAGGATTGGGCTACCTTGCTGCACTTTCGTTACTACTATCGTTACTTGCTCGTTACAAATTATCTTGCTATCAAACTACCCCACTACTTACAATTTCAGCACTTGCGTTCATTACCTTACTGAAAACTACTTGTCATTTCCTTCTGCTCCTTGTTGGGTTTGACACTCTTACTTATCGAAAAGAGCTAAAATTGATCCCCTACACTTTTGGGTCACCAAGGCTAATTTCCGGCGCCATTATCAGGGAGTGAAGCGCCTTTGGTAAGTGGAATTTCATAAGGAAACATTTATATAGTGTCCTGAAATTTATTGTCACTTGTTACTATGGAAAACAATCCTTTGAGGGTTTTGTTCGGGGTATCTTCATCTCGTCCGGAACCACAATTAGCTACCCCTCAACCTAATGCACCTACTGAAAACATTGAATATGAAATTCCTTTGGGTATGATAGAACAACTGCTAGCTAATCCTTATGCAGGAGATGGAACTGAATATCCTGATATGCACTTGACATATGTAGAACAAATTTGTGGATTGTTCAAGCTTATAGGTTTACCCAGAGATGAAGTGATGAAAAAGGTTTTCCCGTTATATTTGAAGGGAAAAGCATTAGCATGGTATAGGCTATGCGATGATATTGGATCATGGAATTGGAATCGCTTGAAATTGGAGTTCCACCAAAAAAAATTATCCTATGCATCTAGTTCATAGTGATCGGAGTTATATATATAATTTTTGGCCTCGTGAAGGAGAAAGTATCGCTCTAGCTTGGGGGAGGCTTAAGTCAATGTTATATTCATGCCCCAATCATGAGCTCTCAAGAGAAATTATTATCCAGAACTTTTATGCTCGGCTTTCTCGTAATGATCAAACCATGCTTGATACTTCTTGTGCTGGTTCTTTTATGAAGAAGACCATTGAATTCCGGTGGGATCTTTTGGAAAGAATTAAACACAACTTTGAAGATTGGGAAATCGACGAAGGTAAAGAGTCAGGTTTTAAGCTTAAGTATGATTGTGTTAAATCTTTTATCGATACCGATGCTTTTCAAAAGTTTAGCACTAAATATAGACTTGACACTGAGATAGTAGCATCCTTTTGTGAATCATTTGCTACTCATGTTGATCTCCTTAAAGAGAAGTGGTTTAAATATCACCCACCTATTAAGGAATAAATTAAAGAACCAATACCAGTTAAAGAAGAAACTATACTTTATAATGTTGATCCAGTTGTTCCTTCTGCTTATGTTGAGAAATCACCTTTCCCTGTTAGGATAAAGGAACATGCTAAAGTTTCAACTATGGTTAACAAAAGCTATATTAGAACACCTAAACCTGATGAACAAATTAAAGTAGAACCTAGCATTGATATGGTTAAAAATATCTTGGAAGAAGATATAGATGGGCATGTTATTTACTTCTGCGAAGAAGCTGCTAGAATTGCCAAACCTGATAAAAAAGATAAACATAGACCTGTTGTTGGCATGCCTGTCATCTCAATTAAAATAGCAGATCACTGTTATCATGGTTTATGTGACATAGGTGCTAGTGTGAGTGCTATTCCTTACACCTTATACCAAGAAATTATGAATGACATAGCACCCGCAAAGATAGAAGAAATAGATGTCACTATTAAACTTGCCAATAGAGACACCATATCAGCAATTGGGATTGCTAGAGATGTTGAAGTCTTGTGTGGGAAAATAAAATACCCTACTGATTTTCTTGTTCTTGGTTCCCCACAAGATTACTTTTGTCCCATTATCATCGGTAGACCTTTCTTGAACACCGTTAATGCTAAAATAGACTATGAGAAGCAAATAGTCGGTGTTAGTTTTGGTGATGAATCTCATGAGTTTAATTTTTCCAAGTTTAGTTGAAAGATGAATTGCCTAGTAAAGATGAATTAATTGGTCTCGCTTCTATTGTTGTGCCACCTACTGATCCATTAGAACAATATTTGCTAGACCATGAAAATGATTTACATATGTGTGAAAGAAATGAAATAGATAAGATTTTCTTTCAACAACGTCCTCTGCTTAAACACAATTTGCCTATTGGAACTCTATTAGGTCCTCCTCCACCTAAAGGTGATCCAGTGTTTGAATTAAAACAATTGCCAGACACTTTGAAATATGCTTATCTTGATGAAAAGAAGATATATCCTGTTATTATTAGTGCTAACCTTTCAGAACATGAAGAAGAAAGATTATTGAAAATTCTAAAGAAGCACCAAGGTGCTATTGGATATACTCTTGATGGTTTAAAGGGCATTAGTCCCACTCTATGTCAGCACAAAATTAATATAGAACCTGATGCTAAACCCGTTGTTGATCACCAACGTTGGTTAAATCTAAAGATGAAAGAAGTGGTAAGAACAGAAATATTAAAACTTCTGGAAGTAGGTATAATCTATCCTATAGCTGATAGTAGATGGGTAAGTCCCTTTCATTCTGCCCCTAAGAAAGGAGGTATAATTGTTGTTCCTAATGATAAGAATGAACTTATTCCACAACGAATTGTTATAGGCTATAGAATGGTAATTGATTTTAGAAAACTAAACAAAGCAACTAGAAAAGATCATACCCTCTGCCTTTTATTGATCAAATGCTTGAAAGATTATATAAGCACACACATTTCTGCTTCCTTGATGGATACTCTGGTTTTTCACAAATACCTGTTTCTCAACCTGATCAAGAAAAGGCCACTTTTACTTGTCCCTTTGGAACTTATGCTTAGAGACGTATGCCTTTTGGTTTATGTAATGCACCTGCTACCTTTCAAAGATGTATGACTGCTATATTCTCTAACTTTTGTGAAAATATTGTTGAGGTTTTCATGGATGACTTCCCTGTTTATGGGAAGTCTTTTGATGATTGTTTAAGTAATCTTGATCGAGTTTTGCAGAGATGTGAACAAACGAATCTTGTGTTGAATTGGGAGAAGTGTCACTTTATGGTTAATGAAGGCATTGTCTTGGGCCATAAGATTTCTGAGAAGGGTATTGAAGTGGACCAAGCTAAGGTTGATGCAAATGAGAAAATGCCATGTCCTAAGGACATCAAAGGTATTCGTAGTTTCCTTGGTCATGCTGGCTTCTATAGGAGATTCATCAAAGACTTCTCTAAAATTTCTAGGCCTCTTACAAATCTTACAAAAGGATATTCCTTTTGTTTTCGATGATGATTGTTTAGAAGCTTTTAAAACACTCAAGAAAGCATTAATTTCCGCACCTATTGTTCAACCACCTGACTGGAACTGGCCTTTTGAAATCATGTGTGATGCTAGTGATTATGCTGTTGGTGCTATTCTAGGACATAGAGTTGATAAGAAACTAAATGTTATTTATTATGCTAGTAAAACTCTAGATAGTGCTCAATGAAATTATGCTACTACTGAAAAGGAATTTCTAGAAGTGGTGTTTGCTTGTGATAAATTTAGATCTTACATTGTTGATTCTAAAGTTATCATTCACACCGACCATGCTGCTATTAAATGTCTTATGGAAAAGAAAGATGCTAAATCTAGACTTATTTGATGGGTTATTTTGTTACAAGGATTTGATTTACATATCATTGATAGGAAAGGAGCTGAGAACCCCGTAGCTGATAACTTGTCTAGGCTTGAAAATGTGCTTGATGACCCACTACCTATTGATGATAGTTTTCCCGATGAGCAGTTAGCTACAATAAATGTTGGTAAGAGTACTCCTTGGTATGCTGACTGTGCTAATTACATTGTTGCTAAATATTTGCCACCTAGCTTTACATACCAACAAAAGAAAAATTCTTCTATGATTTAAGACACTACTTTTGGGATGACCCACATCTTTATAAAGAAGAGTAGATGGTATTATTAGATGTTGTGTACCTGAGCATGAACAGGGACAAATTCTACGGAAATGTCACTCCGGAGCTTATGGAGGGCATCATGCTGGAGATAGAACTGCTCATAAGGTATAACAGTCTGGATTTTATTGGCCTACTATCTTCAAGGATGCCCGTAAGTATGTCTCATCTTGTGATGAATGTCAAAGAATAGGTAATATCGGTAAGCGTCAAGAAATGCCTATGAATTATTTAATTGTTGTTGAACCATTTGATGTTTGGGGATTTGATTACATGGGACCTTTTCCTTCCTCTAATGGGTATACACATATTTTGGTTGTTGTTGATTATGTTACTAAATGGGTAGAAGCTATTCCAACGAGTAGTGTTGATCACAACACCTCTATTAAAATGCTTAAGGAAGTTATTTTCCCAAGGTTTGGAGTCCCTTGATATTTAATGACTGATGGTGGTTCACACTTTATTCATGGTGATTTCCGTAAAATGCTTGCCAAGTATGATGTTAACCATAGAATTGCATCACCTTATCATCCCTAGTTTAGTGGTCAAGTTGAACTTAGAAATAGAGAAATAAAATTAATTTCGCAAAATATTGTCAATAGGTCCAGGAAGAATTGGTCTAAGAAATTAGATGATGCACTTTGGGCTTATAGAACAGGATATCAAAATCCTATGGGTATGTCCCCTTATAAAATGGTTTATGGAAAAGCTTGTCATTTGCCTCTTGAGTTAGAACATAAAGCATACTGGGCAATCAAAGAACTCAATTATGATTTCAAACTTGCTGGGGAAAAGAGGTTATTTGATATAAGCTCAATGGATGAATGGAGAACCCAAGCTTATGAAAATGCAAAATTATTCAAAGAGAAAGTTAAAAGATGGCATGACAAAAGAATCCAAAAGCGTGAGTTTAAAATTAGAGAATATGTCCTTTTGTAAAACTCTCGTTTTAGATTTTTTGCAGGAAAACTCCTCTCAAAATGGGAAGGCCCTTATGTCATCGAGGAAGTTTATCGGTCTGGAGCCATCAAAATAAATAATTCCGAAGGTACTAACCCGAAGGTTGTCAATGGGCAATGAATAAAGCATTATATCTCAGGTACGCCCATTAATGTTGAAAGTGGGGATAATTAGATTTATGCCCCTAGTTGTGTCCCACTCGTCTGTTTTACCCCTAATTCCCAAAAGTCACCGGTTCTGTCCAAGTCACTTTGCTCCTCTTATGCTTTTGCCCTTTGACCGTTTGATCGTCAGTTTGAAAACTTCATAACTAATTCATACTAAATCAGAAAAATGCAAATAAGATACCAAAATGTTCAGAAAAACATCACCTATATGTGAGTGTCATTTGCATTCCTGAAAATAGTGTTGGAAAGTGCCCAACCAAGTTTTAGCTCTTATGCTACCACCATGAATAGTAAAATCTAAAAAAGTTCAAAAAAATAAAAAAAATTGGTGGCAAAGAACGACAAATGTTTTAAGTGCCTGCCAAGTTTCATCAGGGAATAACATTCATGGAAGTCGTGGCAAAAAAATAATCTATTTTGGAGTGTTGATTGTTTTTTTTGCGGCGGCACCCACGAATGTTATTCCCTGATGAAACTTGGCAGGCACTTAAAACATTTTTCATTCTTTGCCACCAAATGTTTTTTGAATTTTTTTGAAATTTTTTAGATTTTACTATTCATGGTGGTAGCAAAAGAGCTAAAACTTGGTTGGGCACTTTCCAACACTTTTTTCATGAATGCAAATGACACTCACATATAGGTGATGTTTTTCTGAACATTTTGGTATCTTATTTGCATTTTTCTGATTTAGTATGAATTAGTTATGAAGTTTTCAAACTGACGATCAAACGGTCAAAGGGCAAAAGCACAAGAGGAGCAAAGTGACTTGGACAGAACTGGTGACTTTTGGGAATTAGGGGTAAAATAGACGAGTGGGACACAACTAGGGGCATAAATCTAATTATCCCTTGAAAGTAATATTATCCAAACTTTAACACTGGAAGAACACATAAAAGAGTCCTTCTAGAACACTCCAGAATCGTAGAAATAAGGAGGTACGTGATACGGTAAGTAAACGGACTCCAAAAAATCCGCAAAAATATTTTTTATCAGTTTTGGAATATTTAAGAATTTTGGAAATAAAGAAACTTCCAGGAAGCGTACCCTGGTGGGCACAAGACACCAGGGCGCTCCAGGCGCCTGGCACGCCCAGGTGGGTTGTGCCCGCCTGGGACACCTTCCGAACTCTGTTTTTCTTCCGTATGCTTGTCCTCCAAGATAAAAAAAATCTATATATACTTCCCGAACCTATTAACCACCATGTCGTGGAGAAATCCTCTGTTCTCTTTTCCTTGCTGTTTTCTGTCAGATCTCATCTACCATGGCTACTTCAAGCTCCTCCAAGGACAAGTTCTTCAAGAACATCATGAACCCATATCTGCGGGAGGTGGTGCATCACCCTCAGGTCATTGAGATGCATGAGGGGGTGCTTCACCTTCGCGATGTGCCATGTCCCAAGGGGACGGGAACCATGGAGGCCAGGCTCGAAGCTATGGAACAGGATGTCTTCTGGTGCAAGGGGATGGTGGAGCGTGGACTCTATGCCAATCACCTCATGGTCACGGACCTCTCCCGTGATCTCAAAGGTGGATGGCAAGCCCATGAAGTACATCGTCTTCACCCTCAACAAGAAAATTAACTTCCTCCAAAGCCAGATCTATGATCTCCAAAACCAAGTCTTTGAATATGAGGCGAGGTTTAAAGGTATGAGTTTGGCTGCTAGTTGCAGGACCCATGAGACTCACTCCTCCTCTTATGATGGTGGACCATTGCCATGGAAACCTGAGGACAATATCTCTTCTTCATCACCACCACCTTCTTCTTCATTACCAAAGGAGAATTGAGTATCGGGTATGGGCACTCCCCTTGGCTTCCGCCAAGCTTGGGGGAGGTGCCCCAGTATCGTATCACCCCACTATCTTTTTGCTTTTACTTATCTTAGTTTGATATTTTGCTTTAGTTGAATAAAAGTTTAGTTCGATCCTTCCTCCTTTGAGAGTTTTCTTAGTGATCTATCCTTGTAATCGTGTGCAAGTTATATAATAAAGTTTAGTTTGAGTTTTTGCTTTCTTTACTTTCATGTTGCAAATAAAAGGAAAAGTTATAAATAAAAAGAAAGGAAATTAATGAAAAAGATCATACACTAATCCTATGGTAGGTGATGGCACCACATAAGGAAAAGTATAAGTAGGAAAATTTATTAGAGATTGACAAACATAGCATTAGTCAATGATGCCACTCATGAAATAATTAACAAGGGAAGAGAAGATTCGCATATAAATATACTATCCTAGAAATCTTTTGTAATTGTGAGCCCTCATCAAAATATTATATGCAAAAATTGTTAACGTTGGACAAGGAAGACAACTTGATGATTTATGTTTGTTTATATTCACATAGAAGTCATATTGTCATAGATCCTTCAACATGTGGTGCTTGCCCCTATCTTTGCTAGCCAAAAATTCCGCACTAAGTAGAGATACTACTTGTGCATCCAAAAACCCTTAAACCCAAATCTTATTTTCAACTGTCCACCATACCTACCTAGGGATTGAGCAAGATCCCTCAAGTAAGTTGTCATCGGTGCAAAAAGGGCAATAAAAATTACCTCTAAATGTGTGAGATCATTTAGTGTAAAAGAAAATTGAGCCTTGCATGAACTTGTGGTGGTGAAGAATAAAAGCGACAAACTGCATAATAAAGGTCGCTATCACAAGGGGTAATGCAACATGACGTTCTTTTGCACTAAGGGGTTGGGCATACAAACAAATAAGCGCATGGCAACCTCTGCTTCCCTCTGCGAAGGGCCTATCTTTTACTTTTATGTATTTACTTTTATGCAAAGTGTCAAAGTTTTTCCTTCTATTCTTTTTTATTTTTCTCCTTTGTCAAGCATCATGTGGTGAGGAAAGATCTAGGCACATATGTCCAGTTGAATATAGATAGCATGAGTTATTATTGTTGACACCACCCTTGAGGTGAATATGTTGGGAGGTGAAATTATAAGCCCCTCTCTTTCTATGTGTCCGGTTGAAACGTTTTGCTCATGTGTACACGGTGAGTGTTAGCAATCATAGAATACTATACGATGGTTGAGTATGTGGACTTGCCTAAAGGCTCCAACACGTGACCCTTCCTGAAAAGATGATGGATTGTAGTTGCAAAGTTGACTAAGAACATAGTTTGTTGGTTTCTAGTAGAGTTTTTGCTTTATACTTCGATTGTGTGATGAACTGTTACTTACTCATGAGAAGTATATGATAAAAGTTCTATGATAAAAGTCCTATGTTTAAATTTGTTGTTGTTATAATAATCAACATGATGCTTCTATATCCGTATTTTGTTTTTATCGACACCTCTCTCTCAAAGCATGTGAACATGTTTTTCGATTTCGGTTTTCGCTTGAGGACAAGCGAGGTCTAAGCTTGGGAGAGTTGATACGTCCATTTTGCATCATGTTTTATTACTATTATTTATGATGCTTTTATCCATAATAATGCTTTTTGGAGTAATTCTAATGCCTTTTCCCTCATAATTTGCAAGGTACAAACCAAGAGGGAGAATTCCGGCAGCTGGAAATCTCGACCTGGAAAAGCTACATCAGGCTACCTATTCTGCACAACTCCAAACAAGCTGAAACTTCTGGTATATAAGTCATTTTTACCTACAAAAAATAAGGGGAGGACTTTCGGGACGGAGCACCTCCGTCTCGAGGCGGAACTTGGGCAGGAGCACTTTTGCCCTCCGGCGGAGCGATTCCGCCAGGGGAACTTCCCTCCCGGAGGGGGAAATCATCGTCCTCATCATCACCAACAACTCTCCCATCTTGGGGAGGGCAATATTCATGAACATCTTCAACAGCACCATCTCATCTCAAACCCTAGTTCATCTCTTATGTTCAATCTTGTTAGCGGAACTATAGATTGGTGCTTGTGGGTGACTAGTAGTGTTGATTACATCTTGTAGTTGATTACTATATGGTTTATCTGGTGGAAGATTATATGTTTAGACCATTATGCTATTTAATACTCCTCTGATCATGAGCATGTTTATCATTTGTCACTAGTTACTTTTGTTCTTGAGGTCACGGGAGAAATCATGTTGCAAGTAATCATGTGAATTTGATTTGTGTTCGATATTTTGATAGTATGTATGTTGTTATTCCCTTAGTGGTGTCATGTGAATGTCGACTACATGACACTTCACCATATTTGGGCCTAAGGGAATGCATTGTGGAGTAGCAATTAGATGATGGGTTGTGAGAGTGACAGAAGCTTAAACCCCAGTTTATGTGCTATTCCGTAAGGGACCGATTGGATCCAAAAGTTTAATGCTATGGTTAGAATTTATTCTTAATACTTTTCTCGTAGTTGCAGATGCTTGCGGGAGGGTTAATCATAAATATGAGGTTTGTTCAAGCAAGAACAGCACCTAATCACCGGTCCACCCACATATCAAATTATCAAAGTAGCGAACACGAATTAAACCAACATGATGAAAGTGACTAGATGAAATTCCCGTGTACCCTCAAGAATGCTTTGCTCATAATAAGAGACCATTTTTGCCTGTACTTTGCCTCAAAAGGATTGGGCTACCTAGCTGCACTTTTGTTACTACTATCGTTACTTGCTCATTACAAATTATCTTGCTATCAAACTACCCCACTACTTACAATTTCAGCACTTGCGGACATTACCTTACTGAAAACTACTTGTCATTTCCTTCTGCTCCTCGTTGGGTTCGACACTCTTACTTATCGAAAAGAGCTACAATTGATCCCTATACTTTTGGGTCATCAAAAATTGCTAACATGATTCGGACAGACTTAAGCATCGCTATGGGTGAGAAAGTCTCATCGTAGTCAACTACTTGAACTTGTCAAAAACCTTTTGCGACAAGTCGAGCTTTGTAGACAGTAACATTACTATCAGCGTCAGTCTTGTTCTTGAAGATCCATTTATTCTCTATGGCTCGCCGATCATTGGGCAAGTCCACCAAAGTCCACACTTTGTTCTCACACAGATCCTATCTCAGATTTCATGGCCTCAAGCCATTTATCGGAAGCTGGGCTCATCATAGCTTCTTCATAGTTCGTAGGTTCGCCATGATCTAGTAACATGACTTCTAGAACATGATTACTATACCACTCTGGTGCGGATCATGCTCTGGTTGACCTATGAGGTTCAGTAATAACTTGATCTGAAGTTTCATGATCATCATCATTAGCTTCCTTTCTAGTTGGTGTAGGCATCACAGGAACGGATTTCTCTGATGTGCTACTTTCCAATTCGAGAGAAGGTACAATTACCTCATCAAGTTCTACTTTCCTCCCGCTCACTTCTTTCGAGAGAAACTCCTTCTCTAGAAATGTTCAATTCTTGCCAACAAAGATCTTGCCTTCAGATCTGTGGTAGAAGGTGTACCCAATTGTTTCCTTAGGGTATCCTATGAAGACGCACTTCTCCAATTTGGGTTCGAGCTTATCAGGCTGAAGCCTTTTGACATAAGTGTCGCAACACCAAACTTTAAGAAACTACAGCTTAGGTTTCTTGCCAAACCATATTTCATACGGTGTCATCTCAATGGATTTAGATGGTGCCCTATTTAACGTGAATGCAGTTGTCTCTAATGCATAACCCCAAAATGATAGTGGTAAATCAGTAAGAGATATCATAGATCACACCATATCTAATAAAGTGCGGTTACGACGTTCAGGCACACCATTACGATGTGGTGTTCCAGGTGGCGTGAGTTGTGAAACCATTCCACATTGTTTTAAATGAAGGCCAAACTCATAACTTAAATATTCGCCTCCGCGATCAGATCGTAGAAATTTTATTTTCTTGTTATGATGATTCTCCACTTCACTCTGAAATTCTTTGAACTTTTCAAATGTTTCAGACTTGTGTTTCATTAAGTAGATATACCCATATCTGCTCAAATCATTTGTGAAGGTCAGAAAATAACGATACCCGCCGTGAGCCTCAACACTCATCGGACCGCATACATTGGTATGTATTATTTCCAATAAGTCATTGGCTCGCTCCATTGTTCCAGAGAACGGAGTTTTAGTCATCTTGTCCATAAGGCATGTTTTGCAAGTATCGAATGATTCGTAATCAAGTGATTCCAAAAGTCCATCTGCATGGAGTTTCTTCATGTGCTTTACACCAATATGACCTAAACGGCAGTGCCACAAATATGTTGCACTATCATTATCAACTCTGCATCTTTTGGCATCAATATTATGAATATGTGTATCACCACAATCGAGATTCAACAAAAATAGACCACTCTTCAAGGGTGCGTGACCGTAAAAGATATTACTCATATAAATAAAACAACCATTATTCTCCGATTTAAATGAATAAACTTCTCGCACAAAACAAGATCCAGATATAATGTTCATGCTCAATGGTGGCACCAAATAACAATAACAGTTCTAAAACTAATCCCGAAGGTAGATGTAGATGTACCGTGCTGACGGCGATCACATTGACCTTGGGCCATTTCTGAAGCGCATCGTCGCCTCGTCCTTAGCCAATCTTTGTTTAATATGTAGCCCCTATTTCGAGTTACATATATGAGCAACCGAACCAGTATCAAATACCGAGGCACTACTACGAGCTTTTGTAAGGTAAAAATCAATAACATGTATATCAAATATACCTTTGTTCACTTTGCCATCCTTCTTATCCGCCAAGTACTTGGGGCAGTTTCGCTTCCAGTGACCAGTCCCTTTGCAGTAGAAGCACTCAGATTTAGTCTTGGGTCCAGCTTTGGTCTTCTTCCTGGGCGTAGCAACTTGCTTGCCATTCTTCTTGAAGTTCCCCTTCTTTCCCTTGCTCTTTTTCTTGAAACTAGTGATCTTGTTAACCATCAACACTTGATGCTCCTTCTTGATTTCTGCCTCCGCAGCTTTGAGCATTGCAAAGAGCTTGGGAATTTTCTTGCATATTATAGTTCATCACGAAGCCTTTGTAGCTTGGTGGAAGTGATCGGAGAACTCTTTCAATAACACTATCATCTGGAAGATTAACTCCCAGCTGAGTAAAGTGATTATGATATCCATACATTCAGAGTATGTGTTCACTGACAGAACTTTTCTCCTCCATCTTGCAACTATGGAACTTGTTGGAGACTTCATATCTCTCAACTCGGGCATTTGCTTGAAATATTAACTTCAACTCTTGGAACATCTCATATGCTCCATGACGTTCGAAAGGTCTTTGAAGTCCCAATTCTAAGCCGTAAAGCATGGCACACTGAACTATCGAGTAGTCATCAACACGCAACTGCCAGGCATTCATAACGTCCGCAGTTGCTGGAGCGGGTGGCACACCTAGCGGTGCATCAAGGACATAATTCTTCTGTGCAGCAATGAGGATAACCCTCAAGTTATGGACCCAGACTGTGTAGTTGCTACCATCATCTTTCAACTTAGCTTTCTCTAGGAATGCATTAAAATTCAAGGGAACGGTAGCACAGGCCATTGATCTACAACAAAGATATGCAAATACTATTAGGACTAAGTTCATGATAAATTAAGTTCAATTAATCAAATTACTTAAGAACTCCCACTTAGATAGACATCCCTCAAGTCATCTAAATGATACGTGATCCAAATCAACTAAACCATGTCTGATCATCACGTGGGACAGAGTAGCCATCAATGGTGAACATCTCTATGTTGATCATATCTACTATATGATTCATGTTCGACCTTTTGGTCTCTAGTGTTTCGAGGCCATGTCTGTACATGATAGGCTTGTCAAGTTTAACCTGAGTATTCCGCATGTGCAAAACTGTCTTGCACCCGTTGTGATGTAGGGTAGAACCCTAGAGGCCGATCTTTCATGTTTGGAGAGGATCCCTACGAGGAACACGAAGAACACGAGGAGGGGGACGAGAGGAAAACACGAGAAAAACACTAAACCAACAAGAATAAAGTCACACATGCGCTAGATCATCGAAACACAAGGAGAGATACAAGATCCAAGTCTAACAAAGGACAATACAAAGGGTAACCAGTTCTTCTCCGTGAGGAGGTCTTGATGATGGTCTTCTCCGGATGGAGGTCTTGAATCCAGATGGATCTTCTCCGAAGAGGTGTCGGTCCCTCACGAGGAGCAGATCCGGATGGATGAGCGAGGCTCTATCCCACAAATGAGCTAAATCAACGCTAACCCTAGCTAGGAGGTGGGAGAGGTCTATTTACAGTCATAGTGCAAATGAGGGGCGAAGTGAAGGGGTACATGGGCATCAACCTGCAACTAGACGCAGCCAGGGTCCGGATGTCCGTGAGGTGCCGGTCGTCCGGAGGCTCGTGGGGTCCCGGACGTCCGTAGTTCTTCCGATGTCCGCAGATTCTGTTCTGTAGTCGCTAGCACGGTCGTCCGGACTTCCTCGGATTTCTGTGATTTTGGTTCTATTGGTGAAGTGTCGGATGTCCGGAGGGGCTCGGTCGTCCGGAGCCTGGGAGACGTCGGACATCCGGGCTGGGCCGGTCGTCCGGAGCCTGTAGCTCTGGCAGGCCTCTCTTCCCTTGGCTGTAGTGACCTCCAGGGGTCGGACGTCCGGGCTGGGCCGATCGTCCGGAGCCTGTAGCTTCCAAAGTAGCTCTTCTCCTTGATCTTCACGCTTGGTGTCCTCGCCATCTTGGCCATTGAATGTAGTTGTTCCGTGGCTCCCTTCCAAGCACCTGATCACACATAGAGTCTCCGCATGAGGTAGTAGCCATGTCCTGTAAGTAGAGAGTGGGATTTCGGAAAGGAGCGAGTTCACCTTATCTTCGATAGCCTTTGCTCGAGCTCTTGTCATAGGTCCAAGTGGTGTCGAGGGAGATGTAGGTACATCCATGGGGATGATCGAGGGATGCATCATCTCCCCCCCCCCCTTGGGAAAGATCCGACATCGGATCGAAAGTTTCATCACCATGGTATGGTGAGAGGTCTTTGACATTGAAGATGTCACTCATATTGTACTTGTCTCGTGGGAGGTCGATCTTGTAGGCATTGTTGTTGTAGCGTGCTAGCACCTTGAAGGGTCCATCGGCTCGAGGTAGGAGTTTGGACTTGCGTTCGTTGGGGAAGCGGTCTTTGCGAAGGTGTAGCCACTCGAGATCTCCAATGTTGAATATCATGGGTTGCTTGTTGACGTTGAGCTTGGTCGCTCGTCGTTGTACTTGGCGCTCGATGGTGTGCCTTGTATCTTCGTGTATCTTCTTGAGGTAGCTTGCTCGTGCACTCGCGTCGAGGTTGGTGCGCTCTTGTAGTGGAAGAGGTAGAATGTCCAATGGGGACAATGGGTTGAAGCCGTAGACGACCTCAAAGGGGGGCTTGCACTACAAAAAAAAGACACATCCATGACATTTTGGGCCGAACGAAATTTTTTTCTGTCATACATATGACACTTCTATAATGATAATTGTGACAAAACACGGTATCATCATAGATGTGGTGGGCTCCTACTTCTATGACAAAAAATCATGACAGAAAATGGGCTTTTTGTCCTGGGCGGGCCGGAGACGCAGCTGCATGACATTCTTTGGGCCGTCCATGACGGAAAAAACCGTGGTAGAAGCAAGGGGGAGGAAAATTTTGGGGAGTTGCCGGTTACGGTGGGAGGTCGGGAGCGGAGCGATGCGTGTTTCTCTCGTACGTACGCGCGTGTGTGCGAGGCGTTGGCTCCAACTGAAGCCGAGCAAGGCATTGGGCTCTAACTGAACCCGAGCGATTGCACTGCAGGCTACGCGTTACTGAACCCGAGGGATCGATCGATGGCTGTTAACTGAACTCGATGGAGCAATTCCTTCGCTACTGCTGCTAACTGAAGTTGATCGATGATGCCTCTAGGATGAACAGTGAGTGTTGCGGGGGGGTTTGGATGAACAGTGAGCGGTGGCATTGCCTCTGGATGAACAGGAACACGCGGTGTGGAGGGCTAGATGAACAGTATACGGTGGAGGGGTGGCCGTGGAGGGGTGGTTGAACAGGACCCCATGGTGTGGAGGGCTGGATGAACAGTAGGTGGTGGAGGGGTGCCCGTGGAGGGGTGGTTGAACAGTATCCGGTGGAGTAGCGCGCGATGGAGGCTAGATGAACAGGAGCCCATGGAGGCTGGAGGAGGTCGACGGTAGCCCGTGGAGGCTGGAGGAGGTCGACGGTGGAGATGAACAGTATCCCGTGGAGTCCCGTTTTGCGGTACGCCACACCCCTCCCCCCCCCCCCCCCCGTTTCGACCGTAGCGCTCCAACACAAGTCTGTTTCATCCGTTTTGCGGTATGCCACACCCCTCCCGATCAACAGGACCCCCGTTTCGACCGTAGGAGGTCCGTTTCGTCCGTTTTGCGGTACGCCATACCCCTCCCGATCAACAGGACCCCCGTTTCGACCGTAGGAGGTCCGTTTCCTTCGTTTTGCGGTACGTCGGGCCCCTCCCGATCAACAGGACCCCGTTTCGAACGTGGCCGGTCGAACACAAGGCCGTTTCCTCTGTTGTGCCATACGCCAGGCCTAGTTTCCATCGCCTGTTCCGTCCAAGCCCTCCCGATGAACACGACCACGCATTTCGTTCCAACCCAGCCAGTTGGCTCCCACACGTTCTGTTGCCTCCCGATGAACACGACGCGTTCTGTTGCCTCCCCATGAACACGACGACGACGTTGTTTCTCCGTTCCGACCCAGCCATGTATGTATGCACAAGTAGGCGTTCGAGACCCTGCCCGTATGTACGTACGTGGCCGTATTTTCTTTCTTTCACCCTCGATGTTGTACGTACGTGTACATGCTACGTGCGCGCCTCTACTACAACACGTGCGCGCCTCTACATCCACCAGTATATATGTACGTACACGTTCGCGACCAGAATGACAACGGTACGTACGCTTCGACCAGGTGGGTCCCGACTGTCAGGCACTTCCTTGCCTGCAAAGATGTAGCTGGTGGGTCCCAGCAGTCAGGGGGTGAATCATTTTTTTGCCCGGACGCACTTCCTTGCGTGCGAAGGTGTAGCTGCTTGGTCCCAGCAGTCAGGGGGGGCGAATCATTTGTTTTGCCCGGACGCACTTCTTTGCGTGCGAAGGTGTAGCTGCTGGGTCCCAGCAGTCAGGGGGGCGAATCGTTTTTTTTGCCCGGGCGCACTTCCTTGCGTGCGAAGGTGTAGCTGGTGGGTCCCAGCAGTCGGGGGGCGAATCGTTTTTTTCGGACGCACTTCCTTGCGTGCGAAGATGTAGCTGGTGGGTCCCAGCAGTCAGGGGGCGAATCGGTTTTTTTTGGACGCACTTCCTTGCGTGCGAAGATGTAGCTCGTGGGTCCCAGCAGTCAGGGGGCGAATCATTTTTTCGCGAAATACGGTGGCCCGTCCGGTGGGTCCCCGCTGTCAGGTGGAGGAATAATTATTTTGCGCGTAATAAGGAGGCACTTCCTTGCGGCTGCCGTGGACCCAGCTGTCAGCCTCTCCACGTACAGTCCACGTCCGACGAAAGTCGTTCCTTGACTACGTTGACCACACCGCGCCGAGAGCACCACGGCGGTGGACAACGGCGAGGCCTAGGAAGTGGACGACACGGAGCTGGGGAAGACGCGGCAGTGGATGCACACGCGGAGAGGAGTACGAGGGTTCACTGGTTCAGCTGCGCTGCCGTCACCGCAGAATAACAAGGGGTGTGGGTCAGTGGGTGAGTGGAGGGATGGCCTGGCCAGCGGTGGGAGTAGTAGGGGCGGTGAGGCCTCCGCAGCAGCACAGCCGGCCACGGGAGGCAGGAGCAGGCGGTCACTGCAACTAGAATCGTTTATATTGACTAAGTTGGGCGGCTGGAGCAAGATGACCAGAGGTTGAAGAAGCACGACGGCCGTTGGATGGACATCGTACGGTCACTGCAGCTAGAATCATTTATATTGACTAAGTTGACAAAGCCCTTGGTACGTCAACTTAGTAGGCCCACAGGTCAGCTTCTGAAACGGTGCACCCCAGATGTCAGGGGGATGAATCATTTTTTGGGCGGGTGAAGCTAGAATATCCGAGATTGAAGAAGAAGCACAACATTCGTTGGATGGACATCCAACGGCCACTGCTGCTAGAACCGTGTGTTGACTATAAGTTGACAAAGCCTTGCATACCCGTCAACTCTGTTTTTTAGGGGACGCGTCAACTTAGTAAGGCCAGAAGTGTGTGGCAGAGAACTTATAGCCCATTTGAGATTTGTAAGAATGTGTAGCCCATTTTTGAATTCTAATGGAATTTACTACATCCCATTTACAGTTTGTTAAAAGTACAGCCCATTTCAACCAAACGTTCAAAACAGAATTCAATAAAATTTCCAACATTTTGATGGGATCCGAATATTTTTATCCCGAAATTTTAGTCAGATTAAATACAATTTCAATATAAATTTATATTGTCTAAATCCAACGAAACATTCCGCTCGCAACAATTAATGAAATTAAAATTTTCAATATTTCAAAAATAATATTTTATAAAGTAATCACTGTTTGGTGCAATTTTTTATAGTTACTATCCAGTTTTTATAATTACATCCCATTTATTATTTCTTAAAGCCCATTTTCTTGTTAAGCCTAATGCATCCCTCCTAGAAAAGATTTGCAGCCCAGCGGGGCGGAGAATAACAACTTGACCTTGCCTGGGTATTCCTAAAAAAAGTATAGCTGGGCTAGCCATTTTCAGCTTGAAAAAAATTAATATCTGGGCTGGATATCTGGCCTGGGCTAGACGGGCCACAGCCCTCCCAGTTAATACCTGCAGTGATGTTTTCGTTGTTGTTCAGAGGAGAAAAATTAATATCTGTGGTAAACATCAAAAAACTCTGCAGTGCTCACACCTCAAAAACACAAATACTGCTCGAGCTGCTTGGTCCCAGCTGTCGGCCGCTTCTTGTGCAATTCTCTCGTTTATTGACTACTCCCTCCTTTCCGGTTTATAATGCTCAATTCAAAAATCTCACCAATCAAGGTAGATGGCGAGTGGTGGAATACTTTTTCTAGTTTTGCAAAAGCACCTAATTAATGCTCTTGTTATCCTCAAAAAATTATGTTTATCAATGCATTAATTGCAATGCATGCATGCATAAAGTACATGCATTGGTCAATTTTCTCTTAATACTTGCATGCAATGATTTAATGCACCTTGAAATCTGAACATGTGATGGAAAGCAACCAAATTGAGCCTTATAAAATGGAAAAACTAAAATTTTGAGATAAGCCCTATAAACCGGAAAGGAGGGAGTACATAGGTAGACAATGGTGTGGGACCGTGATGTCAGGAAACCACGAGGAAGCAAAATAAATTATAGTTATATATATATATAATAAGGAGGCACTTGCGTACGTGAGGCTATGGACCTGGTGGGTCCCCATTGTCATCCTATCCAAGTAAAGTGATCTACTCGCCCGCGCGCGCTTTCCGCCCGAAATAGTCAGCGCCAGCCACCCCGCTTCCCGGTGCAGGCGATTGCTCCGCCTTCAAACGACACAAGTGACGTCCGTCCGTCCATCTGCCGCACACATTAATGATACACGGTTGCCGAGGCGGCTACTCCGGCGTCACACATACGTCCCTTTGCCCGCCCACCATGGCTATATAAACTGCTGCGCCGGCCATAGCCGCAGTCATCCGCATCCGTTGCCTTTCTCCTGTCCACACCACTACTGCCCACCATGGCTTCCTCGCGCTCCAGCACACTTCGGGATGGGCGGACGATGGACCACAAGGAGATAGCAGCCATTACTGCCGACCGGCTGGCCGGCAGGCAGCCGGAGGACGACGACGTCCCAATGGAGAACATGGTAGTCCACGATCCGGCGCCAACCCCCTCCTCCGTGCCATCCTCGCCGGAGCATTGCACCATGACCATCGGCGAGGCCTGTGCCAAATATATGGACAGGGTGAGGCAGATGCATGAGGAGCAGTTCTGGGAGGCGCAGGCTGACGCCGCCTACAACCACCATCTCCTCTAGGAGCACCTGCAGGCGGAGGAGCAGATCGCCGCGGAGCGGGCGGAGCAGGAGGCGCTGCTCGACTCGTACCGCTCCGCCCGCAAGGGCCGCCTCGAGCGCTGGCGGTACCGCATGCGGGTGGCGGAGGCTGCGGCCGCCTACAAAGAGGCTAGCAAAGAGGGCGATGAAGCGGGCAAGGCGCTGTTTGGCGAGACTGAGGACGAGGCAGAGGACAATGCCGGCTCCGACGAGTCCCCGCTCCGCTGGCGTCGACGACGCCCTGCTCCGCCGACGCCTCACGGCGCCAACAACGAGGCAGAGGACACCGCCGGCTCCGCCGAGGCCCCGCGGCGCCAACAACGAGGCAGAGGACACCGCCGGCTCTGCCGAGGCCCCGCCGAGGCCCCGCCCCACCAGCAACGAGG
This sequence comes from Triticum timopheevii, assembly GCA_963921465.1. Lineage (NCBI taxonomy): Eukaryota > Viridiplantae > Streptophyta > Magnoliopsida > Poales > Poaceae > Triticum > Triticum timopheevii. The sequence goes on along the minus strand of OY997266.1, from coordinate 486,908,188 downwards.
CAAAGGACATCGCCGGCTCAGCCGAGGCCCCACCGTGCCGGCAACATGGGGGAGGATTTCCACCGCTCCGCTGAGGCGCCGCCCGCCGGCAACGAGACAGAAGCATCGCCGGCTCCGCCGAGGCCCCGCCCCGCTGCCAACGAGGCCGCGCCACACAGAAAACGAGGAAGAGTAGAACACGGTAGGTCGCCGTCACTCCGGTCCAAGTAAGGCCACCGCTGCTACCCTCCGGTTGAAGCCAAGCTAGGCGGGTTGACCATTGACGGCCGGTTAGCTTCTTGGCGGTGACGTGGAGCCGGAGAGCTGCGCTGGAGAAGAACGCTGCTTCTACTTAACTACTGGTGCAGTTGGCTGACTGACACGTGGGCCCAACAGGCCACATGTCAGTTACGCAACTGCACGTGCAGTTAAGTCACTGAAGCTTCTGTTCGGCTCAGTGGGACACAGGTGGGTAGCTTCGGTTAATTAATTATACCTCCAGCGCACCCCTTTTTAGTTTTTTTCGAAAAGGAGGATGACCCCCGGCCTCTGCATCTGGGAGATGCATGCGGCCACAAACACCCCTTTTTAGTTGAAGAATGTATGAAATATAATGAAATCCGGCATGTTTATATGAAATCCGACCGTGTATGAATGAATTTATTGCAATTAGTTCGAATTCCTGTATCACTGGCATTGGATGAACATGCAAAACAATATGTACTAGCATTATTCCCAGGGTGATCACCACGTTTGCAGCAGTTTCACATGTACTCCCTCCGGTCCTTTCTAGTCTGCATACAAGTTTTGTCTGTAGTCAAAGTATCTATACTTTGACCAATCTTATACAAAAAAGTATGCACTTTCACAATGTGCGAAGTAAAAGGGAACAGAAGGAGTATAAAGAGTTTGAGCAGCTTTTTAGCATTTCTGTACATTGCAATCAAACACACAGGCCTGGAAATTCATAGAGAACATTCAAAACAATCGATGATTATGCATCTCAGCGACTCACATGTCAGAGGCAATATTTACTTCACAACTAAAGAATAAACAAAAAATTGATCGCCGCTGCTGACAGCAAAGGGCGTCCCATTCGAAAATATCAAACGCATATCTTGCTAAAATCAATGAGCAAAATTTCACAAGGTTGTCCCATTCCAAAATATCAAATGCCTACGATTGTGGAATGGGCAGGGTTTGCCATCAGTTCGGACATTGACATGGCAACTCGTGCTAAATAAACCAGTTGTTCTTTTTGTGCAGTTCCACCAAAATCAACCAAATTCACGCGTAGCTTGTATGATTTCGCCCTTATATGTTGCAACGCCTTGAACTTATGGGCACCTCCTTTCTTGTGGTGTAAATGAATGATTCGATGTATTCATGAACATTTTGTGTAGTTCCCGTTGAAATCAAGCTGAGCACCCATGTTTGCACAAATACAAAAAAGTGATTAGTATAAAGCAAACTATACTATGAATTGACAGTTTCAACAGGCACATACATGGTCCATGTAGAGCACACTTTTAGAAAAATGGAACTCACCAGAAAGAATCCTAGAACAACATTGTACTGGCGCATCACAGCAAAAAAATGGAGATTTGTCAGTCCTTCTGAGCTAAAGTTAGTTTGGTCTTGTGGGGAGTAATGTAACCATCCTTCAACTGCTCCTTCTGATGAGAAGATAGACAGTGCTTCTTCATCCTGGCATAATCGGAACTAGTCACTTCACGTACTCCATATTCTTATTCAGAGGAAGATGATCCTGTTGTGCAAAGACAAGAGGACTACTAAATGCTAGCATCCATGTTTCTCGAAAAAAAGGAAAGGAAATATTTAAAACAGCACAGATGAAGCACTTCCCAAGGACAATACCACATTTTCATGACAGTATCTAAACAGTAGCACAACACCATTAGACATGACAAAGCTTAATCACATGGATGAAATCAGTGGGCGAGTACCAACCTTTGTCAGGAGGCTGATTGTGTAGAGCATACAGATGAAGCACTTCTTGGGAACCATCTGTTGCTATCTACGGGGATGGCCATGCTTACTATATACTCCTCGATTAGTTTAATGTTTCCAACATCTTCTTGTGCAGTTCCACTAAAATATATGGTATCTTCAAAGAAGATCCCTGTTTGCACAAGTAGAGATAATTACGTATGGCATCAAATCAGTGGCAAAACAATTGCTCGTTCCAGCCATAGCAATAAATTAAGATGCAAAACTATATCATTACTTGTGTCATCACAGTTCCAGTGCTTCACTACAGCACCGGGAGTTGATTTTTGTTTTTCTTCCGCTTGTTCTTCCCCATCATCACTTGGTTCAATAACAGACAAGCTTCGCCTTCAATGTAAGATTTGGCATGTCAATTAGCAAGCACAAGTATAGTACTAAACTTAATTTTCTGATGAAAGTGGCAAAATACAGGCCAGCAGTTGTGAAATATCCTTATCTTACCTCAATGGGATATTACGGTGCACATACAGATTGGAAGTCTTGTCTCCATTTGTGTAGTTCACTAAAATCAAGCAACATTATCGTACAAGTGGCACAACATATGAAAGCACACTGCAGAATCATGTGAAAAAAGGCTAGTACTGGCATCTCATGATGCGGAATTCAAACAACTCACAAGAAGAAGATCTGAAGCAAGTTCGCCTTAACGGATAGGAAGTAAGATCTCCTCTTGTGCAGTTCCACTAAGATCAAGCAATCAAGCAACATTGTCGGTGTAACATTTTGGTTGAACTGCACAAAACACTCTTAAAACAAAAGTGTTTTGTGCAGTGCAACAAAAGGTCACAATGGCAACGAGGTGAAGTACATAACCCTGTTTACATAGAGGTGCAAAGGAAACAATTAGTGGTCAATAACGGTGGATGACACAGAAGCCAACAAAAAGAAGCATCTACCTTATCTAAATGGGAAAGAAAGCAAGACAGTAGCATTTCTCAAACGGTGGCATTGATTAATATTAACATAGAGAATATATTAACAATAAAATTCGTTAAACATGTAATTTGCTTTTAACTGTGGCATTGCATCAATTTTCCAGCGACATTATTAGAGGGTGTTTGTTTACAGGGACATTTTGGTGTAGGGACTAAAAAAACTCCATGTCAGTCACATCTAAACCGAACAGGAGGGACTTTTCGGGACTAAAAGTGGGCATTTGGGACTAAAGAAAGAAGACCCCGAGGGAGTCTATTTGGGACTTTTTCCAACAGTTGCCCCTGCCACGCATCGCACCTTGTTTCTATTAGTTCATTACTAGGGGTAACATGGTCTTTTATCATGTCATTTATTAACCTCTAGTCCATGTTTAGTCCCTAGAACCAAGCAGGTAGGGACTAGGGTGTTTTTAACCAAACAAGGCCATAGATTAACAACAGCTAATGAGTTGCACGGGACAGTGGACGCACCAGCACCATGTGCATCTACCAATGTACTGTGGTCATGCACAGTCTGTTGCAACAAAGAACAAACAACCAAGGAGCACATTTGTGTTGGTCCCAGTTTTGTTATCTTTAGACACCTTTCCCTATGTGAGCGTAGCAAATCTAGTCCTGCTCAAACTCTACAGCCTTGTCCCTTCCTTTCCTTTTTGAACTAGTACTTTCGCCCCTTCCTTTCCTCTTTGAACCACGTCCTAGATTTATGCAATACAACTTTCCCCACTACTTTCCCCCATTCCTTTCCTCTTTGAACCACGTCCTAGATTCATGCTATACAACTTTCCCCCTTCATTTCCTCTTTGAACCACGTCCTAGATTCATGCTATATACAACTTTTCCCACTACTTTCCCCCACTCCTTTCCTCTTTGAACCACGTCCTAGATTCATGGTATACATGCAGCTAGAGCAATGCATGTGGAGTAAGTAAAATATACCTTAAGGTTCTTGGGGCGTGGTTCGGTGGGCGACGGGACGGCGGCGAAGAAGAAGGGTTGGAGGCCCTCCCGCGCAGCCGCTGGGTGGATAGTGAACAGTAGCGCCGGTAGTGGATTCCCTCCCTCGCCGACGGTGACAGTGTTAAGCCTCCTTCCCTTCCCGGCGGACGGATCCTGCCGGCTCTTTGTGCAGCAGTGAGGGGAGAGAGAGGCCAACGAAGTCTTGTTTAGATCTGGAGAGGGCGAGAGAGTGTGAAGAGAGCAACTACGAGCGCTGAGGATCCAGCGGGAGAGGGTGAGAGAGTGTGAAAAGAGCAAGTACAAGCGCTGAGGCTCCAGTGTGTATATATATACTTGAGAGAGTGTGAAGCGTGCAAACCCTAGAAAACATTTTGACCAGTCAAAGAATCCTCCTGGCAAAAATTATGCTCAAGTGTAGTTATCGAACCCGAGACCTCAAGTTTTATGAGCAAACAGGCTAACCAGCTACACAACCCTCCCGTTATGTTCAACGAGAGGAAAATAACCTTTTATACATTCCTGCATTCGTGTGACAGGCATGTCGTGTTTTTTTTTTGTGTGTGTGTGTGGGAGTCATTAGGATTTCAATCATAATCGTGTCATGTGGCTTTGGTGGTAAGACTATCCACAGTGGTGCAGAAATAATGCAGCCTTAGTCACCTTACCTCTCTCCACGTAGTACGTTGGGTCCCACCAGTCAGAGGGTGAAACAAACAAATTAATAAGAAAAATTAAAAGCGCCAGCGGTGTATCTTACTACCTCAAACATCTCGCTACTGCTCGGGAACACTGTCCAATTGATCCCTCTGTTCGCTCACGTACTATTTTAAGTGAATCCTTATTATAACATGCACACAAATTTTGGGCACTTGTATTCGACTTAAGTCAGTGTGCCACCGTATCTTGTATACTTACTACTCCCTCCGTCAGGTGTAATAAGTCACGTTAGAAGGTGCAACGGGACCAAGGTGCGTGCGTGTGCGTGTGTGTGTTAGAGAGTGCGACAGATCGACCTACTCCTACAGAGATATGGTGTGTAGTGTACGATTTTAGCCGCGAGAGTCGGTGCATCCTCTCGTTTCTGAGCGTGTCCGGTAGGGACATGCGGACAGCTGCCACGCCCGCTCCTGACCAGCCTGGCCCACCCAAAGCCCCTCCACCGCCCACGCGCGCTTCCCGCCCAAAACGGTCAGCGCCGCTCCAAAGAATCGGTGCCGCATTCATGCTCGGGCAGAGCGTACGCGACCTCTCACTGGCGCAAGAGTGATGGTTGCTTCGTCCGTCCAACTTACTGCTGGGTCTATGTGATTTCACTGGTCGTTGGTCTTTATTACTGAGGTGGTAGGACTGCTGGATGTCCCACGCTTTTGGCGAAAGGAGGTAGTAGATTACAATTTTCTCCATTCTTACAGCGGAGGAGTGCAAGAGCAGTGAAAACACGCAGGCTCAGTGATTACATCGCCCACCTCACACTATCACCATGCGACACCTAACTCTTTACATAGTACTCCCTCCGTTCCTAAATATTACTAGATGAGTCCCCGCTCGTTGCCGCGGAACAACGGTATATCTCTCTGCGCAAAATTATCGATTTCATAGAACTAAGAAAAATCTATAACCGCATGACAAATGTGGTAGCCAAACTAAATAAACTCCCATCATCATTTAGATCATCCCACATAAGGAAAAAAGATCAGCCAACTCCTACTGCATAATGGGATTATATTTTTCTTTTTGACATGTTAATGGGACTTAAAAGCTCACTTACATGCATGCTACCGGTGCATGCTTGCATGCAGACATGTTGATGTGATTTAAAACCCACTCACATGTATGTGCCACGGTATTTCTGCATGCTTGCATGTGGCTTAGTGCTGAGCCTCTCAACGTCTAGATCAGACGGCTATTATGACTGATTTACTTCATCTAACGGCTACGTCAATTTTGATGATGTGGCTCAAGGAGAGGATAGAGAATTCCTAGTAGTGGGGGCTAGCTATTACTAGTAGATAAGTCTTTGTAGAGATTCCACTAGGTGAACTACATATGAAACAAAATGAATAAATCTACACTTAAAATGCATCTATATACATCCGCATGTGGTTAATGGTGAAATCTCTACAAAGACTCATATTTAGGAATGGAGGAAGTACTAGTATAGTACTAGTACGTACTGTAATTTATCAACGAGATAAATTTGTACAATGCTATGAAGCTTCCAGCTCCTGTTACATGTATCTTGCGTCCAAGGTTGCCCGTTGCAACATTTCATCAAATACAAAGGAGACTAACATGCATGCTATTGCATCTCAATGATTGACAGATAATAGCAAATATGTACTCCCTCCGTTCCAAAATAAGTGTCTCAACTTTGTGCAAACTTTAGTACAAAGTTGTACTACTACTAAAGTTGACACTTATTTTGGAACAGAGGCAGCTAAAGAAAAAAACGATCCATGCAGTCCCTAGCCCTTGAACCGTGAACCCTGACCAGGATTTAATTTGCTGGCAACGTTCGAGCTTCCTAATAAATGAAGTTTGCAACCTTTTGACCATCGGATCATTTTGTGCAGTTTCACCAAAATTGAGATGAGCATCCCTGTGGCAAAGAAATTGAAGAAGCATGATTAGAATAAGATTACTAGGACTAGTTGATGAGACATAAACTCATCACAAATACAGTACGTAGAAGCCAGTAGAGGTATCAGGTATGTGCTGGGCAAAGAAGTAGAGAAATATCCACAGGGAGTGATGTGGGCAGCTGGAGCAGTGGTGCAAGCCGGCTGTAAAGGGAGTTGTACCTGAGGGACGTAGCTCGACCTTGAGGAGGGCGGCGGGAGGCGGCAACTGCCCACGTCGCAGTAGTGAGCAAGGGACGAAGGCAACCTCACCGGCTTTGTGAGAGAGAACGGCGGGGACCCCTGATCGGGACATGCCGACAGTGGGTTTTCACCGTCGGCGACGGACACCACATCTACACTAAGCATCCACCCCTTCCCCGAGCGGACGTGATCCGCCGGGATGTTAGAGATGTGGCCACAGTCGTTTTGTGCGAGAGAGTGTGAAGAGAGCAACCCCAGCAAGCAACCGTGTAGGCTGGCCCGTCCTGACTATGTATATAGTGGAGCGGTTTCCTTTTCTCTCCATATGAACCTATCATATTGCGTACGTGCCACTGAAGAAAAAAATTATTTATAAATGACGCGGCACCTACTACTCGTTCTCCTATAACCTTGCGCTTGGCATCTCCAAAATATTAATCTTGCGGTTGGCTCTTCGCCTCTTCGGGAAGTCGAGCGATAATGGTAGTGCAGTATATATCGTTCTGGCTATATGAGACCGAATGAATTGCTGCACGTCCACCACGTGGGCGAGGGTCGAGGGGCGAGGGAGAGTTCTACGACATACGGAGCAAAATGAGTGAATGTACACTCTAAAATACGTCTATATACATCAGTGTTTGGAGTATGTATTAGTAGTTCATATTGAAATCTACTAAGGACATATATATTCTAAACAATATGATATAATCTCTATAACCAAGGTAGTAGGGACGAGGAGTAAATGGAGGGAGTAGTAAATTTTTCTCCTCGTCCTGCGAGCCACCGCACGCATGGGCGAGGGAGGAGCAAGCTTCACCTCATCCTACGAGCCACCGCGCCCGTGGGCGGGGGAGACGCTGTACTAAGCAAGCTTCTCCTCTTCTGCGAGTTGATGGGACACATCAAAAGTACTCCAGTGTATAGAGCCTTGCCTCTAAGGTAGGCCCCACATGGTTTGCCTCTTTTTTTTAATTTAACATAACGCGTCAAGTCGCAATTTGTTTTTTCACCCGTGGTAGATGATCCTCCCTCCACCAAGTGGACAACTAGTACACGTGCCAAATTACCACGTGGACTGCCTTTTTCGTACAGAAATGAGCTCCACCATGTACCCGCGCGGGTGTGGTTGGGAAAGAGACGGGAGTACGTGCGCCGTGCATGCACCTCTTCTCTTCGTGCATGTCCCCCACCTACGTGGGTGTGTGTGAGAGATACAAACCGCGTTCGTGAGTGTTTTTTGTTTTGTGGTGGGGGTGGGGGTGGGGTGGGGGTTGATTTCGTCAATTATTTGTGGGAATATGTGTCGATGACATCTCAAACAAAATTTTGCATGCAATGTGTGTGAAATGGAGGCCTATCCATATCATACATCGAGGGTCGGGCAATCCACGAGAAGAGAGGGAGGGGTCATAGCTATCGATAGAGTCGAAGAGAGGATCAAGTATGGGTGGGTGCGAGATCGATGAAGAGAGCCATCGAAATTGCGTGTGTGTGTGTGTGCAAGTCAAATATATAGGGCGACTGGCCTACCGGAACGTTAGAGGGCACATGTCAAGTTTGTGTGTGGCAGGGAGACATGACTAGAGCGCTTGATGTATCGGTGTGTGTGGGGGGGAGGGGTGGGGGAGGGGTAGGCAGAGACCTAACTATAGAGGTAGAATGACTCGTATATGTGTTGAGAAGGAGAGACCCAGCTATGTCATGAGGGAGATCGGTCGACATCCATACATAACTGAAGGACGGGAAATATGATGGGACAGAGAGAGAGGAGAGAGAGAGGGAGGGAGAGGGAGGGAGAGGGGTAGAGTGCTGGATGGGTGATGGAGTTGCTTCTCGGAGATGTTGGGAGAGGCCTACTGGACAAACTGAGGGTGGAACTGCAATGTTATCAATGAGAGTGGGGATGTGTTTCTGTGTGTGCCTGTGCGTGATAGATCTGTCGGGACTCATCCATGGATGATGAAGGGGAACCATGTGTTTGGTAAGCAAACCTAACTAGATTGGTGGATCAATTGTTGTTTGTCGGAGGAAGGGAGAGACACAACTAATGAGGTAGATCGATCGATGTGTGGGTAAAAATGAGTTATAAGGACCTAGCTGGCTATATGTATAGCGAGAGATCGGTCGGTGTACGTCCATTTGTTAGAGGCAAATAAGGCCCAGCGAGACGGATAGACAGAGAGAATGGAGCTAGGAGGTGGTGCGAGAGGCCCAACTACTAGCTGGATAGGGGGAGGAGTGTGCAGTTGTGAGATCGATTAAAAGAGGGGTGAGAGTTTACACGTGTGTCTGACCATATGAGAGACACGAGGCAAGGACACATAAAGGAGGAGATTGAAGATGTGTGTGTATGCTGTAGGCAGGCATCGTTGGAGAGGTTTATCGATTGGTGTGTGCCGGAAAGGAGTTGTGGAGACTCTGGGAGAATGACCTAAAGGAAAAAATGAATGTGCCCGGTGGATAGAATGCCGAGGGAGGGGGAGGGCGAGGAGGGCGTGTGCATGCACGAGAGAAAGTTAGTGGTAGCTACAAAGGTTAGAGGACTGTGTGGGTGTAAGAGACTAACAAAGATCATAATTTGATATGAAAGCGGATTCATATATTTGAATAGGAGATCATAGTGTTTTATACATTGCATGCATGAATATAGTGGTGATACACGTGATGTGCACATGTTATACCATAATGTGATAATGCATGGCATTTGCAACTCACAGCTAAATGTCGAACAATCTAAACCATACTATACATCAAACAATCTCACATTTTATTTGAATTTGTGATAATGTGTGGCATTTGCAGATTACAACTAAATATCAAGCAATCTAAACAATACTATATATCAAACATTCTCACATTTTATTTGAATTTGTGGTAATGTGTGGTGTTTGCAACTCACATCTAAATACTTGTAGGCGTAGGGGGCGGGGCACCATACATAATGTGATAAACACATTATACAGATGAGACATGGTTTAGATTATGAAGATCTAGCTAGAGCTAGAAATGTAATGTGATTTGAAATCAAAATAAAGTGGATTCAAAAAATCTAGTTCGAGTTCATATAGCACACATAGTTCATATGTAACTCGATACTGATCATGTGGTGCGCTGTGAAGATAATACACAAACGATGGTTTAACTTGACAATAATGATGATTGTAGATCTTATTAAAACAGAGGAACGAATTCAAATGCTTTGACTTCACAACAATCATTACTGTAGATCTTATTCAAATTTAGTTCATATTGAAGTGGTAGTATATACGTTTGGAATGCACTAAAACATTCATTTGAGTAGTAGGTTGCATGAATTATACACGTAGCGAAATATTTTAATTGAACATAACATGAATTCAAAGTTTTTAATGACATTTGTAGTGCGCATTGATTTGGTACAGTACACATTAGGCTCGTCCGAAAATTTCAACCCACGCCTTGTTAGCCCGAAATATTTAAGATATATCTTTGTCTCGTTGTGCTCCGACAACTCCCTCCATCTCAACCCGCGCCTTGCTATTCCAAAATTACAACGCGCGTGAAAACTCCCACCTCCTATGAAATCCCGACATGCGAAATGCCCATGGTACCCCTGAACCGAAAGAAACACCTCAAATCGGTGGGGGGTACTTTCGTAACTTACCCCACATTTCGGACAAGCACGTCTCTAAGCCATGGTTCCCCACTGCATCCCATCCGCCCACCCATTCGTACTCCGAGGCCGCGAAAACCCACGACGAAACCCCACACCCTGCTCCGTCCGCCACCCAGCCGGAGCTTCTTCCCCGACGACATCGTCCACAGCAACAACTCGACGTCTCTCATCCACCGTACCGGATGAGGATCCATTGTCGATCTCATCGTCCCGCCGGTTCAGCCAGCCCGTCCTCCACCTCCAAGGAGCTGCCCCGACATTCCCCTCGTCTTTCGTGCCACCTCCATTCCCACACCGTTGTCTTCACTTGCACCACCGGAAGAGCATCATCATCACCGTTTCCTCGGATGAAGCTGCGGCCTAATCGGCGCCACCAAAGAGGTTGTACACTAATCGCCGCATTTTCTTCTTGATTCGATCTCACGGTGCTGCTGGCGCTTAGTCCCGAGCCGACACGGCACGGCTCCATCCACGGCGGCGTCGCCGGCCACTTCCTCCACGGCGTCGCTCCCTCGGTGGCGACATCCACATCAGTAGGAGCTACTGCTGCTATAGCTCTCGCTCGCGCTGCTGCTCTGCTCTTGCTCTCGGTCCCCTGCCTGGTCTGCTCTTGCTATTGCTCTTGCTCGCGCTACTGCTCTCGCTCTTGCTCTTGCTTGCGATGCTACTCCAATTTGGCTACACTTCAGTCGACTGAATCGACTTTTGGGTCAGTCGATTTCCAAGGGGTGGGCTCGCCGGGGTGAAGGAAGAACCAGCCGCAGCAGGGAGGGGGCTCGCCGGAGAGGTACCCCACTATCTATCTTAGGGTTTAGGATGGGGGCGGTGGTCGCCGGCGGTGGCGGGGCGTTGGCGGGGCGGTGGCGTGGGGATCACCGGAGAAAAAGCTCGGCACCGGGGGGCCTAGAGGGATGGCCGGGGCGGCGGCGGACCGGCGGTGGGGAGTGTTTTCGGCACCGCCGGCCGCGGGGGGCGGGGGGCTGCTCTTTGGCCGGTGGTGGCTGGCGGCTCAGGGGGGGTGGAGGTTGAAGATGAACCGCAGGCCCTTGATTTCATATCCAACGGCTACAAAATCAACTGACCAGAGATGAAAAAGTCAGTCGACCGACATGTAGCCTCACCTTGCTAGTGCGTTTAGTTTCGACAGCAAAATTCAGTTTCGACAGTTAGGTTCAGTTTCGACAGTTAAGTTCAGTTTCGACAGTTAAGTTCAGAGATGAGCGGCTGATGTATTTTACATCTAGCACTTTTTGGTTATGTATTTTACGTCATGTATTGGAGATGCTATTAGAATTCCACTCACGTTAACGTTGTTCGTTGTCTCTCTTGTCCTGCTTCAGCCTCGGCGTCGTACAACTCACCGGAGCTGCTCCAACGACGAAACCCTCCATCACAGCGGAGCAGTACCTCGGGCTCCATCTCCAGACGCCTAAGATCTTCTTCCCCTCCTCCAACAGCAAAGTCAGCCGGAGCATCCTCACCGGCCAACCCAATCATGCTGAGATTGACATGGCTTCGCCAAAGAGGTTGTACACTTGTTGCATCTCTTTTTTACTCTACATGTTATATATATTGTCCACTGAGCACACGGATTTGTTCCTTTAGTGTCTCCTTGAAAGAAAAAACGTAGGAATTTTAATTTTCACTTGTCCTCCTTTTCAAATTCCTATTCATGATGCACAAGACTAAGAGATAGTAGCATAACAGCATTATAACCGTACATTTTCTTGTGGTTTGACTTAATCTCACCATGCTTCTTTGCATCCTATGATCTTCCAATTGTTGTGAATCAAACACCTAGATTGGCAGAAATCCTGTGTTTTTAAATTCTCTATTTTGCACGTGCATTCCTATCCTATTCCTGTCTATTTCCTATCCCTACATTGTTGGAATCCTCCAATTCAAACGAGCCCTTACAGAATTACATCTCTTACAGATAGTTGTCAAAGAAAACCTTGCGTGGTTTGTCTCGGTCCTGCTGTGCCATCGTCCACCCCAGCTCAGCTGCTCCAACGACAGAAGGGTCCAGCAGAGCAGGGATCCGGCCTCCAAACTGTCTTTCGCCGCCTTAGATCTTCTTCCCCGCCGCTGGCAGCCATGAAAACTGCATTACCATCATCAACCGAGCAGATGACCTCGAGGACTACACGGGTCCGCAAGAGAGGTCACACTCTTTTGTGTCTGCTTACGTTATGCATCGCTTAATATTACATGCTACTTTATCGTCTTGTTCACCGATTAGACTCTGAGTCAGCTCCAAACTAATGGTCAAACTTGAGTTTTTAAATGGTTGTGGGGTACATATCGGGGCCGCTATCAATAGTATCTATCTACTATCTAGTTAATCTCCGGTGTCTACTATGAGTTTCATGTTGGGTGGGAAACAAACAGTAAAGAAGCCATTATCTGTATTTATTAACTGAAGCCATTATCTGCCTGCTATTATTGGTTTTGGGTCTATCCACAGGTTGCTACCATCACTCTGGATTTCTGCATGCACTCCTTACATAATCTCACTATGTTTTATTCCTATGCATGACAGTTATTGTAAACAATGGAACTGAACATGTAGAGCAAAAGATACGAGCCTTGCGTGGCAATATAATTTCATGCAGACGTCGCTCCATAGTAGGCGCAAAGGCAGCCCCCCTCCACGCATTTCGGATTGTAATCGAGAGGAAGATATCTGTTCTGAGGGGGATTCAGAAGGAGAAGATAACTCCTATTTACCCCCTGAGGTCTTCGCTCTAACTTGGCATGCTGATGTTGGTTATATCATGCATATGGTGTCTTGCATTGCTTACTTTATACATCAAATATGTCATCTGCTTAGTTTAGACATCCTTTGTGCGAATGCCATCTGTTTAGTTTATTCATCATTTATGTGAATTATGCAACGCCACCTTGTTTAGCCAGGCATCATATATGTGAATTTTGCAATGCCATCCTGCTTAGCCAGTCATCTTATATGTAAATTATATCATGCCATCTTTTTTTGTTACATATTACATTCGTCAACAATGTTAGTACATTCAACTGCTCTTCGTGTGCATCAGCCATTTGACACGGTGATGGCAAATTTTGGAGTGAAAACAAGGTCTTCTGAGCAGACTATGCTATCTGACGAAGCGCATATCTCGCTGGTTACGGATAGCTCCTCAGAGGAGGATTCAGAGACGGATGACCAATCCTATCCCCCCCCCGAGGTGTATTCTCTAACTTGGCAGGGTTATGCTGCTCATATCATGCGTATGGTGTCTTGCATTGCTATGCCATTTGATTAGTTTAGACATGCTTTGTGTGAATGCCACTTGTTCAGTGTCTAATTACCATATATATGAATTATGCATTGCCATCTTGTTGCAAGACATTATATATGTGAATTATACAATGCTATCTTGTTGCAAAGGCATTATATATGTGAATTATGCAATGCCATGCTGTTTAGCCAATCATCATGTATGTGAATTATATCATGCTATCTTTTTTTGTATTACGTGTTCCATTTGTCGACAACGTTTGTATATTCAACTACTCTTCCTGTGCATCAGCCATTTGAAGCGGTGATGGAAGTATCTGGAGTGAAAACAAGGTATTCAGAGCAGACAATGCTACCTGCTGAAGCAGACATCTTGCTGGCTACAGAGAGCTCCTCATAAGAGGATTCAGAGACTGATAACCAGTCCTATTTCCCCCCTGAGGTCTATGCTCAAACTTGGCGGGGTTATATTACCCATGTCATGCATGTTGTCTTGCATTGCTTAGTTTTTACATCATATATAGATTGTCATCTGCTTACTTGCTTACTATATAAATCATATGTTTGAATTATATCATGCCATCATGTTTACATAGTACATACACATCATCTATCTGAATTATGGCATGGCAACCCATTTAATAAAGACATCATATAGTTATATGATCTCATCCTGTTTAGTGTTTACAGTCATCATATTTAGAATTATGGCATTCTATCCATGAATGTATGTGAATTATGGCATGCCAACCTATTTAATAAACACATTATATAGTTATGTCATGTCATCCTGTTTACATAGTCTCATATTTTGAACTATGTCTTTCCATCTTTTTTAGTTAGCCATCATAATGTGAAATTGTGTCATGCTATCCTGTTTAGTTAGCCATCATATATGTGAAATTGTGTCATGCTATCCTATTTGGTTAGACAACATAAATATGAATTATTTCATGCCCTCTTTTATTCCCCACTATCCATTGCACCTGTCTATCATACAATGTCTATACTTTCAATTACTTTTCTTGTTTATCAGCCATTTGAATTGGAGAGCGTGATGGCAGTATCTAAGGGAGTAACAACACGGTCTTCAGAAAAGATAGTGCTACCAGTTGATGCAGATAGAACCACAGTTGTACTTGCCCAAGGACCAGATCCACCACACATAACCCAGACTCTCGCAGATTGTACCCCTACCCAGTTGGACAGAGAACCAGCTACACCCCTTTTAACCCCAACCCCGGCAGATAGTAACCCAGTTCCAGTTGACACAGCACCGTCTCCACCACAGAGCACCCAAACACGAGCGGTTAGTAAGGGAACTGCAGTGCCCAAAGCACGAGGACCACCACTCCGAATCCCAACTCAACGCTTAAAGGAGAAGAAGATTTGTTCTCAGGTCAGGTTCTGTAGCTATGGTTCATACTCCTTTGCTCTTGCATTACTGTATTTACTCATACCAACTATTTTCAAATTTGAAGGATGGAATTGAAACTCCAATGGCGCAACAGGTATGTTTTAAACTTGTTTCTTTAACTGGTTTGCTGTTGTAACCTGCTCTATGTTGATTTCAGTTTCAATTGAATAAACAGTTATGTTCTCATGTCATGCACATTACAAGTGTTGTTATTGCTCTATAGTTACCCACACTTATATTCTATCTATTCTGCTTTGTCTTGAACAAATATTATTTGAACTGTGTCTCTATCTTGATTTGGCAACAAAAACTAGAATGATATAGACCATAAAGTGACCATGGCACATAGATATATGTTTGTTTCATGCTGTTATCCTGTCCACTTTACTACTGAACTCATTTACCAAAATTAGTTTCATATACAACATGGTAAACATGTGATGTGTCTGCTTGTTTCTATTTTAGAATGCGGACAAAATATTGGAGAACAGTACCGCGTTATCCAATGGTAAAGGAAGTAATGCAGATAAGGTTCAAGATAGTGAGACATCCCTGTTGGTCTCCAAGAAAGCTGATAAAAACTATCTTGACGATAGTGAGGGAACCCAAAAGTCCTGTCTTAATGTAGTGTTCGAGTTACTGGTCACTACTGCTCGCACAAGCTCTTTGAACTCGCTGCCTGAATCAGTTCATCTTCTTGAGTCTCAACTTCAAGTTGAAAGACATCGATCAGATGTGCTGTGACAGGAAGCTGAAGGACTGAGGAAGTCCCTGCAGAATTCAGATGCATATTTTCTGGTGCAACAGCAAGCGCTGGAGGATTTAAGCGCCAAACAAGAGAAAGTTAATAAGCTTGCTAAGCATCTTGCCAGCATTATGGGTACCCAGGATATTGTTTCTTGAGATCTTCTGAAGTGGTTTCAGTTCTGGATTTGTTTTGCTGCGGCGTTTATTTGCGCTGGTCGCCAACTTTGACAACCAGTGTATATGATATGCTGCTTTGTTCCCTATATTTGCACTGGTGGCGAACTTTGATGCCCAGTGGATGTAATATGTGTAACAACCGTGATAGCCTAGCATAAGTTGCTTGCTTATTTATTTCCTTGTTGTCTTGTTTATTTGTTTGCTTGTAGTCAGTGCAGTTCTTTTTTAAAACTAGGCCACAATAACCATGGGCTAATATTTACTGTAGTGACACTGGGCCTCCTACGGGCCGTAGAAACAGTGGGCCTTCTACGGGCCGTAGAAACAGTAGGCCTTCTACGGGCCGTAGAAACAATGGGCCTTCTACGGGCCGTAGAAACAATGGGCCTTCTACGGGCCGTAGAAAGAATGGGCCTTCTACGGGTCATATCATCAATGGGCCCTATACGGGCCGTATGACCATAACGAGCCATCGTTAATAGGCCGTATTTGATGATGCTATGAAAACGGCCCAACGTATTAACGGACCACAAACGGGCCGATGTAACCACGGGCTGAATTTGGCCCACAAGCAGAAAATGACAGTAACAGGCCGTAAGTAAACGAATGCTGGAAATGAGCCCAAGAATAAATGGGCTCTGAGAAGGCCGAAAGATAATATTTGCTGGAAACGGCCCAATTGAATAATGGGTAATGGGCCCTTAATGGGTATAAAGTGATATACTATTCATTACGGGCCAGTTTCACCACGGGCCATTAGTGGGTGTAAAGTGATACACTGTTCATTGCGAGCCAGTTTCACCATGGGCCGTTAATAGGCCAAGAGTTACATAGGGCCTCATATGGGCCGAAAGACGTCATGGGCCAGAAGTGAAAACGGGCTGGAAACATATTGGATGGCCCAGGTGATGCTACTGGGCCTAATTCGGATAGGGCGTAACGGGCCTTGGGTTAGCGGGATGTAAATGGGCTATATGCGAACAGGCCGTTAACAGGATTTCCATGGGCCGGCCCGCCACCTTTTGACCAAGTCAAACGGGCTGGCCTTTTCATAGGAATGGGCCTCTGTTGGGTCGTGCCACATGTCGACGTATCATAGGCGCCTTCTGTCCAATGAGTGTGAGGGAGTCCTGGACTAGGGGGTGTCCGGATAGCCGGACTATCATCGTCCGCCGGACTCCAAGACTACGAAGATACAAGATTGAAGACTCCGTCCCTTGTCCGGATGGGACTTTCCTTGGCGTGGAAGGCAAGCTTGGCGATACGGATATGTAGATCTCCTACCATTGTAACCGACTCTGTGTAACCCTAGCCTCCTCTGGTGTCTATATAAACCGAAGGGCTTTAGTCCATAGGACAACATACATTACAACAATCATACCATAGGCTAGCTTTAGGGTTTAGCCTCCTTGATCTCGTGGTAGATCCACTCTTGTACTACCCATATCATCAATATTAATCAAGCAGGACGTAGGGTTTTACCTCCATCGAGAGGGCCCGAACCTGGGTAAAACATCGTGTCCCTCGTCTCCTGTTACCATCCGCCTAGACGCACAGTTCGGGACCCCCTACCCGAGATCCGCCGGTTTTGACACCGACATTGGTGCTTTCATTGAGAGTTCCTCTGTGTCGTCACCAATAGGCCCGATGGCATCTTCAACCAACGACGCTGTCCAGGGTGAGACTTTTCTCTCCGGACAGATCTTCGTATTCGGCGGCTTCGCACTGCGGGCTAATTCGCTTGGTCATCTGGAGCAGATCGAAAGCTACGCCCCTGGTCGTCAGGTCAGATTCGGAAGCCTAAACTTCACGGCCGATGTCCGCGGGGACTTGATCTTCGACGGACTCGAGCCACAGCCAAGCGCGCCGCACTGTGACGATGGGCATGATCTAGCTCTGCCGCCGAACAGTGCCTTGGTGGCCACACGCGAATCCGCTTCGGCCATTAGTCCGGAGCCGATTGCCCTGATAGAGGATCGGTGGATGGACACCGCCTCGGGGGCTTCAACTTCCACGGTGATGGAGCCGAACACTAATCTTGTCCCTCGCAAAACTCATGATTCCGAGGTGCCGGACTCCTTGCCGGACTCCGAACCTCCCGCACCCCTACCAACCAAATTGGATTGGGCGCCGGTTATGGAATTCACCGCCGCGGACATCTTCCAATACTCGCCTTTTGGCGACATCCTGAATTCACTAAAGCATCTCTCGTTATCAAGAGAGCCCTGGCCGGACTATGGCCAGGATGGTTGGGATATGGACGACGAAGAAATTCAGAGCCCACCCACCACCCACTTTGTAGCCACTATCGACGATCTAACCGACATGCTAGACTACGGCTCCGAAGACATCGACGGTATAGACGACGATGCTGGAGACGAACAAGAAACAGCGCCTATAGGGCACGCGAGGACCACCTCGTCATACGACATATACATGGTGGATACCCCAAAAGAGAGCGATAACGAGGATCAACGGGCCGCGGCAGAGGATAACCCCGCCGATAAACAACCAAAACGGCGGCGCAGACGCCGCCCTAAGCCCCGCCTCGACAACAACAACGCTCCTAAGGACCCCGCAATACAGCAGGGCACAAAAGTGGACGACGAACATGCAGATAAGCAACCGTCCGAACAGGACGAGTCAGATAATCAGTCCAGGCCCGGCGAAAACGACGGTTCGGACGATCTCACGCCGGACACGCCGCCGGAAGGTAAAAACCTTCAGACAAGACTCGTCAACATTGCAAGAAGCTTGAAGAAGGAAAAGCGGAAGCTCAAAACAGCGGAAGACACACTCAGAATGAGGTGGAGCAAAGTACTCAAAACCGCGGATAAATACGGCAATGGCCACCAATCAAAGAGCTACCCGAAGCGCAAGCTGCTACCAGAATTCGACGACGAGGCCATAGAGCCCCCACAGTCAAAAAATAAAGAGGCTGCCTGGTTGGATAGACGGCCGGATGACAGGCCAAATTATGAAAGCGGCGCCACACATAAACCAACCAATGAACTTGGAAGGACAGATGGCCCAGCCAGGTCCATCTACGGGCCAAAGAAGAAGGCCCCAGGAAGCAAGGCAACACGTCAAGTGTCTGAAGATAGCGGCACACCCAAATACAGGGGCGCCGCACAGCCACTATGTTTCACCAATGAGGTGCTGGACCATGAATTCCCAGCAGGATTTAAACCAATAAACATAGAGGCCTACGATGGAACAACAGACCCTGGAGTCTGGATAGAAGATTATATACTACATATACACATGGCCAGAGGAGATGATCTCCACGCCATAAAATACCTACCCCTCAAGCTCAAAGGGCCAGCCCGTCATTGGCTTAAAGGCCTCCCAGAAAACACTGTGGGAAGTTGGGAAGAGCTCGAGGACGCGTTTAGAGCAAATTTTCAAGGGACTTATGTCTGCCCTCCGGATGCAGATGATCTAAGTCACATAACTCAACAGCCCGGAGAGTCAGCGCGCAAATTCTGGAACAGGTTCCTCACTAAAAAGAACCAAATAGTCGACTGTCCGGACGTCGAAGCCTTAGTAGCTTTTAAACACAACGTCCGAGACGAATGGCTTGCCAGACACCTCGGCCAAGAGAAACCGAGGACAATGTCCGCGCTAACAAGCCTCATGACCCGCTTCTGCGCGGGAGAGGATAGCTGGCTAGCAAGATGCAGCACCAGCGACCCAAGTACATCCGAGATAAGAGATGGAAACGGAAAATCACGGCGCAGAAAAGAGCAGCGCCGGAATCAAGAGAAAAGCCCAAAGAGCACGGCAGTCAACGCCGGATTCAAAAGCTCGCGGCCAAACAACAAAACACCACCTCTTAAGGATGACGGCGATGAGCTGTCCAACTTAAACAAGATTTTGGGTCGGATATGTCAAATCCACAGTACCCCCGGAAGGCCTGCAAACCATACCCATCGAGACTGTTGGGTTTTCAAACAGTCCGGCCGACTAAACGCCAAACACAAGGGGCTCGACGCGTCAAGCGAACACGATAAACCCCACCAGCAGAGCACCGGAAAACAAAAGACTTTCCCACAAGAGGTCAAAGCAGTAAACTCACTTCATGTGATAATACGGAAAAATAGTGCGGCACTTCCTAAAAAGAGCCTCGCACGGTCCAACCCAGCAGACCATAGAGATTGGATATCAAAACCGATCACTTTCGACCACCTGGACTATTCCAAAAGCGTTCGAAACGCGGGACGGACTGCCCTGATATTGAATCCATAATCGACGGATTACAATTTACTAAAGTCCTAATGGATGGAGGCAGCGACTTAAACCTGCTGTATTCAAACACAATCCGCAAGATGGGGATAGACCCTACCAAAATTCGACACAGCCACACTTCCTTCAAAGGAGTGACGCCAGGCCCTTATGCCAAGTGCACAGGCTCCCTATTACTAGAAGTCGTGTTCAGATCACCGAACAACTTTCGGCGCGAAAAACTAATTTTTCATATCGTCCCATTTAAAAGTGGATATCAAGCACTCTTGGGACGAAAGGCTTTTGTCCGTTTCAACGCCATACCACATTACGCGTCTCTTACACTCAAGATGCCCGGTCCGCGTGGCATCATCTCAGTGCGAGGGTCACCCAAAGACCCCGGATTCGGATAGACGAGTCCGGCATCAGTAGGCTAGGGGCTCCCTAGCTGCACACCCCTTCACAAGGGGCTGCACGCACAAACAACCACGGGTTTATTCAAACCCCGCTTTGCTATTCATATTTTTTCTTTCACACATACCTTTTTCGCACGAATTATTTTCAAACTAAGCGTTCCTCTCTTTTTTACAGACGAACAACGTGCATACCCGTCCAGGATAACGGCACAACGGAGACACAGGCACAGACGTGCAGTAGGGACCCGTTGCGAGGATTCTTTTCAGATTAAGACCCTGCATAAACCTTTTTTACTGTCTCTTGTTGTTATTCTCCCTTGGTTTCTTCCTATAACCAAAGCGGAGCCCGACGTTTTGGCATCGGCCGCGTCGGAGGACCATGCCCGTACCTGGACACTAGGGGCTTAGGGCATCGTTCTGCCCATTATTATAAAGACCGAACACCTTAGGGAGTGTTCGGCGTCTCGAGTTAGGCATTATATGCATCAGCTCTGAATCATGTCTTTGGTCAAATGTTGGGTTTGCCCGGCTCCTGTGTTTTGCTGCCTTACGTTCCGTATCATCGGCTAACGCGGCACCAGGAGAACTACTGCGATAGTGCCCCAGTTCGACTGGGCGAGCACCTCAGTAGAGAAAGCCGAAAACTGACTGTCATGATATAGCGAGAGACTGGTCAACCACTCGATCGACTACCGGAATGTTTAGAATTCCCCGCTTTGACGAAGGACCGTTTCCCGGTCAGGCACACACGCGCCCCGAACTCGGAGAAGTGTGGTGCCACCAGGGGCTATATCGTAGCCCCACCCTCGAACTCCACTGGCTAAGTGAAAGTGATAAAGCATTATAGTCCGGATTGCCTCGTTTGCTACGCTACCACCTCCTCAATAGGACCGAGACGTTGGATTAAGTGTGAAAATCCGCTATTTTTGCGAACACCCCCACGCCTTGTGCGTGGGGACTGAAGCCGAAGACTGCAATCTTTCAGGTTATACAAATGTATACGTAAACGGCCGCACAGGAGAAGTTTTACTACTTGGGACGCACAAGTATAAAAAGCAGTTATAGCATAATCATCGTTTTACAAGCTAAAACGTTCATTTGAATGTGACATTTTTTGAGCACTGCGACTCTATTACACGAGCACCACGCATAACTTCCCCGAAATAGTGCTCGGCGGGGAGCCGGCTTTCATCCGAACCCTGGGCAGCAACAGCGGTGGCATCCATCTCTGTCCAATGCGCCTTCACGCGGGCAAGAGCCATCCGCACGCCTTCGATGCAGGCCGACCGCTTCATCTCCTTGATATGCGGCACCGCTCCAAGGAATTGCTGCAGTAAGCCGAAGTAGCTCGTCGCCTTGGGCCTCTCTGGCCAGACATGAGCCACGATGTCAGTCATGGCAAGTCCGGATAATCTATTTAGCTCGGCCCATTCGGCCAACCGGTCGGTCAACGGAAGTGAGCGATCCGGACTATGGAATTGAGACCAAAATAGCTCTTCCGTCTTGTGATCCTTCTGGCTCCGGAAGTGCTCAACGGCATCAGCCGCACTTGCCGCTAAGTCCATATACGGATCCTCCGGATTCCACAGCCGATCAAATTGAGCATACTTTTGATCCATAAACCGGCGACGAAGTAGAAAAGGCTTGCCAGCCACGATATCTCCGGCCTGGCGCAGCTCCTCCTTCATGGCCCGCATTGCAGAGCGGGCATCCTTGGCCTCGGTGGTGGCCTTCCTCAGGTCTTCCCGCTCCGATAAGCGCTCCTTTTCAAGAGCCTCAGTGCGGTCGGCAGCATCTTTTACTTTGGTCAATTCGGCCACCTCTTCCCTACTTAGGCAGTGTGCAGCCCTTTCGGCTTTCAACTCCTCGGCCGCCCTCGAGGCAGCCGCGTCACTCCTTCGGGCTTGCTCCTTAGCTTGAGCAAGTTCGGCCCGAAGGCTCTCCACAGCAGCAGCACCGTCTGTATAACAGCATTTAATTTATCAGAGGAGGGTTTTGACCCCCTTAATAATAAAGCGACTGTGGAGAACTCATTTACCTTGCGACTCGTCAAGTCGCCGGTTGACAAGTGCGATGTCCGCATCCGCCACGTCAAGTTGCCGCATTAACTCGGCAACACCACTAGTCCGGCTAGCCCTCGGACTATCCGCCACCTGCATAGGAACTGCGACATTCATTACTTGCGATTTCGATCCTCGGCACGCTGTCGCTTTCGACAACCTACCGAGTCTTAGGGGCTACTACCTATACAGGGCGCACTTTTTATGTGCAAAACGGCCAAAAAAACAGGTGCGCCATTTTCGCGTACCTCAAATCCCGCCAGCAAACTCGTAGCAGCATCACGCAATCCGCTCTCGGTGGACGAAATCCTTCCAATCACCATACGCATCAACGCACGGTGATCTTCTGAGATGGACGCCCTTTCCAGCAGATTCTTCAGTTCTCCCGGCCGGACACTAGCGGGCGCCGAACTCCCCGGCCCCTCCGGACTCGGGGACACCCTCCGTGACGATACTTCAGGCTCGCCTGCTCTATCTGACGGTGCAGCAGACGGGGGCGTTTCGCTCTCCATCATCTCCGGAAGAAGGTCCCCTGAAGACGAACTCATCTGCGAAGGCTGCAAATCCGAACTGCAAGATAAAAATTTCGGTCACTCACAAAAGCACAAATGGAGGTATTTTCATACTAATGAACTCCCCTTTTCATACTCACGGCTCGTTGGAGGGCTGATCCTTTGGTGATGATTGTACGTCCGGATTCTCCCCGGACGCCGGACCCCCCGGTGAAGATCTCTTCCCCCGTTTAGGGGCTTTGGCCTCCGGATCTTCGGAGGCGGTCCTCTTCTCCCCCTGGAAGGAGGAGTTTTTGATTCCCCCCTCTTCAGACGCCCCTTTGGGCTAAGTAATAGCTCCTTTATCTTTCCCATCGCCCCCTTTTACGGGTGCGACCTCCAACATTCTGACTAGCACGGGCTCCAGTGCGGTCTCTGGGAGGGGAGCCGGACACCTTATCAGCTTCGATCGCGCTACCCACTCCTGTGAAAAGTTATGGGTCAGGAGGCGAACCCTAGAACAGCAGATAAACAAAGCGTCCGGACTCTGAGCTATTTACCTGAGTATCCGGGCGATTGCGGCTCAGGCCTGCGTCATCGGTCAATTCCGGACACGCCACCTGCGGTCCGAAGAACAACCTGTACATCTCCACGGGTGTTGCACCCATGAAGTGTTGGAGAATTCGAGGTCCCTCCGGGTTGAATTCCCATAGACGGAGAGGACGGCGTTTGCAGGGCAGGAGACGCCTGGTTAGCATTACCTGCATCACCACGACCAGATTGATCTCCCTCGCTTGGAGGTCTCGAATCCGGCCCTGCAGTGAGGGCACGTCTTCGGACGGCCCCCAATTGAGCCCTTGGTTGACCACGACATCAGTTGGCGTGGAGGTCCCGGGCGGAATGAAGGCGGCGGCTTTTGCTTGCTGCCCTTCGGAGCGGTGATATAGAACCACTCCTGCTGCCATAGTCCGAGTTCCTCTTGGAAGGAACCCTCGGGCCACGGGGCATTGGCCTTTCTGCTTATGGCCGCCCCGCCGCACTCCGCTTGACGCCCCCCGATCATCTTTGGCTCCACCTTAAAGGTTTTCAGCCACAGGCCGAAGTGGGGAGTGACACGGAGGAAGGCCTTGCAGACGATAATGAATGCGGAGATATAGAGGATGGACTCCGGAGCCAAATCGTGAAAATCCAGCCCGTAGTAGAACATGAGCCCTCTCACGAAGGGGTCCGTCGGGAAGCCTAAGCCCCGACGGAGGTGGGGTACGAAGACAACGTACTCACCGGGCTCGGGGGCGGGCACGGCCTGCCCTTGGGCAGGCAACCTGTGCGAAATCTCGTAGGACAGGTACTTGGCCTCACGCAGCTTTAACACGTCCTCCTCCGTGACGGAGGAGGGCATCCACCGACCTTGAAGGTCGGAGCCGAACATGATTGAGAATCCGAAGCGCTCGAATCTAGGGCTCTGGGTGTTGGAACTGGGAGCGAGAAGGAGATTCGATGCGAGATTGAAGAAAAAGAACGAACCCTGGTCCTCTTATAAAGGGGAAAAATACCAAGGGTCGTCTCCGTGACCGTTCGGGATTCACCTCTGATGGAGGAGGCGTGGCGACGGGCACGGTTGGGTTACCCACGCACGTATTGATGAAAATCCCGGAATAAGGGGAACACAATCTCTGCTTTGACAAGACGTGCCAAGGAAACCGCTTCGCTAAATGTGCTGAGGTGGTATAATAAAAAACGATTCAAACAAAGGCTTGGTAGCAGCGTGATGTCACGCCGCATAATACGTCAGCAGATTGGACTGGTGTACATTTTATTCTCTCTACGGTGGAATGTGGAATTTGTTTTGCAGAGTCGGACATTATCCTGGTGTTCATAATCTTCTCTGGATTATTCAAGGGAGGAACCCGCCTTGCAATGCCGAACATTATGCGCGCTGGACTTATCGTCATTGAAGCCTGGTTCAGGGGCTACTGAGGGAGTCCTGGACTAGGGGGTGTCCGGATAGCCGGACTATCATCGTCCACCGGACTCCAAGACTACGAAGATACAAGATTGAAGACTCCGTCCCGTGTCCGAATGGGACTTTCCTTGGCGTGGAAGGCAAGCTTGGCGATACGGATATGTAGATCTCCTACCATTGTAACCGACTCTGTGTAACCCTAGCCTCCTCCGGTGTCTATATAAACCGAAGGGCTTTAGTCCGGAGGACAACATACATTACAACAATCATACCATAGGCTAGCTTTAGGGTTTAGCCTCCTTGATCTCGTGGTAGATCCACTCTTGTACTACCCATATCATCAATATTAATCAAGCAGGACGTAGGGTTTTACCTCCATCGAGAGGGCCCGAACCTGGGTAAAACATTGTGTCCCTCGTCTCCTGTTACCATCCGCCTAGACGCACAGTTCGGGACCCCCTACCCGAGATCCGCCGGTTTGGACACCGACAGAGTGGATGACATTTGTCCCAACGGTGAGCCGACACGTGTTTCCTCCAGCCAATGATGATTTTACACGTGGGAAATCCCCATTGGTCGGGGCTGTTAACGGGTTATCGGATCCAAAACCCGACCCGATAGCTTAACGGTGTTCCGTTACGGTGGATGCCATGTGTCGGTCACCCTTGACGAAAGCAGTTCTGTGGCGCGCGATTTATCGTCATGGAAGTGGACACTTCCGTGATGATAATTTTGGTAATGTCATCGAACACTTCTACGACAGCACATGTACGACTATCTTGATTCTGTCATAAATTTGTCATGGATGTACATGCATGACAAAAAACGCGACCTACTGTGACAAACACGTATCATCACGGAAGTGTATTTTTTTGTAGTGTTGCTGGTAGTCGAATGTCTTGCGTGGTTGTAGGAGTACTCAGCAATGGGTAGGCACTCCTCCCACTCCTTGGTGTTCCTCTTGATCAATAGGCGAAGTAGAATGGAGAGTGTTCAGTTCGTCACCTCCATTTGGCCGTCGGTCTAAGGATGGTATGCGGACGAGAACAAGAGCTTGATTCCGAGCTTGGCGCATAGCGTCTTCCAAAAATAACTCAAGAACTTGACGTCGCGGTCCGAGACGATTGTCTTTGGTACTCCATGGAGTAGTAAGATTTTCCTACAAAAGAGATTGGCAACATGTGAAGCATCGTCTATCTTGTTGCAAGGAATGAAATGTGCCATCTTAGAAAATCGGTCCACAACAACAAACACGGAATCCTTGCCATTTTGAGTTCTAGGCAAACCAAGTACAAAATCCATACTAATGTCTTCCCAAGGTTGATAAGGAATAGGAAGAGGCATGTAAAGACCATGGGATTGAGCTTTAGACTTAGGTTTGCGACATATAGAGCATCGATTGGTGAAGCGTGAGACGTCGCGGTACATCTTGGGCCAAAAGTAGTTCTTGGAGAGCGTGGTGAATGTCTTATCGTGTCCAAAGTGTCCCATGAGTCCACCTTCATGAGCCTCTTGCAAAAGGAGCAAACGAAGAGAAGACTCGGGAATGCAAAGTTTGTTAGCTCTCATAAGATAATCATCCTTTATGTAATATCGTTCCCAAGATGTATGCGTCAAACACTTAGCATAAGGAGTAGCAAAGGTAGGATCAATAGCATACAAGTCTTTGCTGTGCTCAAAGCCAACAACATTCAACTCAAGTTTAGTGACAAGCGTGCATATGCGGGAAAGGACATCCGCCACTACGTTTTCCTTACCCTTGATGTACTTGATGACATAGGGAAAGGATTCAATAAATTCACTCCATTTGGCATGACGCTTGTTCAACTTAGGTTGGCCTTTTAAGTACTTAAGCGTTTCATGATCGGTATGTATGGCAAACTCATGAGGTCTAAGATAATGTTCCCAAACATGTAGCACACGCACTAAAGCATACAATTCTTTGTCATAGATGGGATAGTTAAGTTGAGCACCGGAGAGTTTTTCACTAAAATATGCAATGGCTCATTTTTCTTGCATCAAAACTCCGCCAATTCCGGTACCACTTGCATCACAATGAACCTCAAAAGTTTTGTCAAAGTTGGGCAAAGCGAGAATCAGAGCATGAGTAAGCAAAGATTTGAGCTCATTAAAAGCGATGGATTGCAAAGGTCCCAAAACAAAAGGAGCATTTTTCTTACTCAAAGCATGCAAAGGTGCGGCGATGGTGCTAAAGTCTTTCACAAAGCGACGATAAAAACCCGCAAGGCCAAGAGAGCTACGCACTTGTTGCAAATTGTGGGTTTGGGCCAAGTTTTAATTGCTTCAATTTTAGATTCATCAACATGGACACCCTTGGAAGAGACAATGAAACCCAAGAAAACAAGCTTGTCAACACCAAATGTGCACTTCTTCATGTTGGCATAAAGATGTTCCTTGCGAAGAGTTTGCAAAACAGCCCTAACATGCTTTAGATGCTCTTTCATGGATTTGCTGAAAACAAGAATGTCATCAAAGTAAACCACAACAAACACTCCAATGTACGGTCGAAGCACAAAATGCATAAGACGCATGAAAGTACCGGGAGCTTCTGACAAACCCATAGGCATAACCAACCACTCGTACAAGCCAAATTTGGTTTTGAAAGCGGTTTTCCATTCATCACCTTCTTGTATGCGGATTTGATAATAGCCACTTTTGAGATCAATTTTTGAGAAAATGGTGGCACTGCTAAGTTCATCAAGCATATAATCTAGGCGAGGAATGGGATGCCTATAATGAACGATAATAGCATTGATGGGTCTACAAACCGAGCACATGCAAAAACTACCATCTTGCTTGGGCACAAGTATCATGGGAACGGCACAAGGGCTTAAGCTTTCACGTACATGTCCATTGTCGATTAGTTGTTGTACTTGCCGTTGGATCTCCTTAGTTTCTTCGGGGTTGACGTGGTATGGAGCTTTGTTTGGTAGAGGTGCTCCGGGGATGAGGTCGATTCGGTGTTCAATGCCTCTAGAGGAGGTAGTCCCGGAGGTGGCTCATCGGGGGAAACATCTTGGAATTCCTACAAAAGAGAAGATAACACTAAAGGTAGATCGTGAGAGGTGTTAGTTTTTGGTACCCCATCCTTGCACACAAGGACAAAGTGCATAACACTCGATGGGTTCTCACACACTTCTTCATCTCACTTTTGGTGGCAAATAGGACGAAGTTTTTCTTGTCGCTCATCATGGAGGCACTCGGTTTTGGCTTGTGGCTCTCACTCTCTTTTGGGTGGATCACTTTCTCACTTTTCTCTCCACGATGGATGGCTTGCTTGTCGGCTATCACTTGACTAGGAGACATAGGTCATAGCACATACTCCTTCCCTTTCATCTTGAAGCTATAGTGATTGGTACACCTGTTGTGGATGACGTCGCGGCCAAATTGCCATGGCCTACCAAGAAGGAGGTGGCAAACGGACATCGGGACGACATCACACTCCAAAGTGTCCTCATATGCACCAATTTTGAAGGAGACTTGGACCGTATGCTCAACTCGTATAGTGCCGGAGTCGCTTAGCCATTGGACTTTGTATGGGTGCGGGTGCTTCATCTTGACCAATTGAAGCTTGGAGCATAGTTCTTCACTTGCCAAGTTGTGGCAACTACCTCCATCGATGATGACCTTGACGGACCTTCCATTGATGCCGACCTTTGTGTGGAAGATGTGGCATCTTTGGTCTTCTTCTTGTTAATGCTGAAGGGTCAAGACTTTGGAGACAACGAGAGCGGGGCTTGAATCCTCATCACAAAAGATTTGATCATCTTCATCCTCGTTCACGCACCGGTGCATGGCCACTTGCTCAAGGGCTTCCATTTCCTCTTCACTCATGGAGTCATAGGTTCCATCATCATTGAGGATCATGGTGCGCTTGTTGGTGCATTGGAAAGACTTGTGGCCTCGGCCGCCGCAAGTGAAACACTTGAAGGAGCTTGTCTTGACGGTCTCATCAGTTGGAGTATATGATGAAGCGTGCGGCTTGAAATTGCTTGTAGGAGGAGGAGGACGACTTGAGGTTGTCAAAGCTTTCTTGTAACTTGACTTGTCGCCGTTGCTTGTAGATGGCTTGGTTGAGGTAGAAGTTGGAGGAGTCATTGAAGCTTGTGTGTTGGAGAAGCTGTAGGTCTTGGATGAGTACTTGGCGTACTTGAAGTCATCTTGCACTTGACGTTCCGCCTTGGTAGCTTGATGTACGACCTCAATGAGGTTGGAGTAGGGTTGGAAGTCGGCAATCTTCTTGATGGGATGATTGAGGCCATTCAACAAGCGTGCCATAGTTTGCTCATCATCTTTCGTGACATTGGCTCGTATAATGGCTATCTCCATTTCCTTATAGTATTCTTCAATACTCTTTGTTCCTTGCTTGAGTAGTTGGAGCTTCTTGAAGAGATTGCGGTTGTAGTAGGTGGGCACAAAACGTGCTCGCATGACATCTTTCATTTGATCCCAAGTGATGATTGGAGGTTCACCTCTTGGTTCTCGGCACTCAAGGACTTGTTCCCACCATATGAGCACATAGTCTTGGAACTCAAGGGATGCCATAGCGATCTTCTTCTCTTCCTCATAGTTGTGCAAACGAAAGATTTTGTCGACCTTCAATGCCCATGATAGGTACTCTTCGGGATCATTGCTTCCATTGAACTTGGGCATGGTGAATTTTAGCTTGCCGTAGCGTTGCTCTTCATTGTGTTGTTGTCGAGGGTGATGAATGACGCCCTTGACATGGAGGATAATCAACCTCATGTTGCTCTTGGCGTGGAGGAAGTCCATGATCAACTTGCTCTTGGCATGGAGGAAGTCCATGATCATCTTGCTCTTGTTGAACTTGAGGTTGAGGAGGAACTTGTCGGGCTTGTGGAGGAGCTTGAGGAACTTGACGTTGCACTCGCGGTTGGTAGTTCCGCTCTTGGATTTCTTCTCGAAGTGCTTACTCTTGATTGCGCCAATCTCGATTGCGGTTGGCGATGGCTCGAATTGATTCTTGAAGGGCACGTTGCGCCTCAAGAGCTTGTGCTTCACATTGTTGTTGTTGAAGACGTTGAGCCTCGGCATCTTGTTCCTCTTGATGAAGACACGCTCGTTCTTCCTCTTGGCGATGTTGACGTTGTCGTTCTTGAGCTTGTGCAAAAGGGTCTTGGTTTGGTTGAGGACGATGTACTTGATCGTCAACTTGCTCTTGTGGATGATTGTCATGTAGAGGATTGCGAGATGCATGACGGTCTTGACGTGCGGCTCGTCGAAGAGTGTTTGATGTCGGTGTACTTGAGCCGGAGAAGGTGTCATCGAAGTGTCGACTTGAGCGGCTCCGTCTTGAGTATGAAGAAGTTGAAGGAGGGCAGTTCACCAACAAGGCACGGATCTCGTCCATTCTTGCATCATTCTCTTGCTTGTGTGCGTCGATCTTGTTGTCAAACTAGTCCCTTGTACGTTGCTCGGAGAGTCGCAAGTCGGTGGCGAGATTGTCGATGCGGTCGGTCATTGCTTGTTGCTCTTGATGCAACGCTTGTTGTGCACCAAAGAGGTGGCTCTTGGTGACGAATGATGACATGTCGTCGTCTTGCTTGGTGAAGAGTGGGTTGGTAGAAGTACTTGGCCTATCCATCATTCCAAGCAAGATGTGAGTGGGAGAAAGAGAAGAACTTATACCAAATGTACCTTGACCGATGTTGGAGATGAATCAAGATCACTCAAATGTGGGCAATGAAATAGCACAATTGGTACCAATTCTTGTCGGTTCTCACACCTACACAAGTAAAAGCTTATGGTGGAGCTTGGTTAGGATGGTGTCACAAAATTTGATGCAATTGTAAGTGAGCTTCAATAATGTTGGAAAAGATTCACAAATTTGCAAATGCAACAAGTAGACCAAGCAAGTAGAGGTACACGGAAACACACACACAAATAGATAAGTGGGATTGTGCAAACCAAAAATGAGCCAAAATGTGGGATCCACGAAAATGCTCTTGTTGCACAATGCAAGAGAGACACTAGCACGATTGCGCAATAGGCGGATATGGAACTTGTGCACAACCTACTAGGAAAAATGCAACGACCTCTATCCCAAGTATGCTATATGTATGGCATTTCGGTGATATGATCCAAGATGATCATATATGACAATCTTAATGTAGGATGATGCTATGGTTCTTGCTTATAAGCTTCTTTGCTTATCTTTCCCTCTTTGCTTAAAAGCTTGGTTGGCTCTTTCACTTTTGAGATCTTTTCTCATGCAAAACTTCACGAACCAAGATAGCAATTGTGTATGCGATGACAACTTTGTGACACAAAAGAGGATGCCAAGATATGCACCACTATGGTATGGTATGTATGCTATGGAGTATGAACACTAATGTACACAAGTCACGTTGCCGGCAATACTCAATGGCTAGTCTCGATGGGTAAGCAACACAAAAGTAAGGCCATGTGGTTATCAATGCAATTGCAAGGTATCACAAAAGATGTCATCGAGGTTACCGTCCTTGGCGATGATGAGTCATTTGTGAAGATGAGCGGTGGTGATGATGATGTCGAACCATACCTATATAGCCGAAACACAATAGGACATGGGAACCCCAACTCAAAATCTCAAAGACCAAAACGTGTCAAAATCATCATAGGAGGTATTGGTGAATGATGGTGGTGTATGTGGGCAGCTGTGGTGGTATGAGGGTTTGGAAGATGTGGTGGAAATGGTGGTGGCGGAACTAGAAAAATTCAGTTTCATCAGGGTTTTACGGACGTCCGGTGGGTCATGGTCATCCGGTCGTCGGACGTCCAGCGGAGCCCAGTCGTCCAGTGCCTGGGCAAAAATCGGGAACGGGATGAACTGCCCAATTTCGAGGTGGAGGGAGGTGGTGATGTCGAATTCGAGTGAATTTGTGGATGGAAAAGGGTGGGGAGGGTGGGGAAAGCTAGATCCACACGTGGCAACACAAATCCATGGATCAAATGCAAAAAACTTCAACACACCAACAAATCACAAAAAAAATTGGGGCTATTTTTAGTGGGGATTTTCGGATTTAGGAAGAAAACAACAAAATCAAGCTAGAAAACACATGGTAGGGGCTCCAAGAACGTGATCAACGTGACTCGTGATACCAAGATGATGTAGGGTAGAACCCTAGAGGCCGATCTTTCACGTTTGGAGAGGATCCCTATGAGAAACACGAAGAACACGAGGAGGGGAACGAGAGGAAAACACAAGAAAAACACTCAACCAACAAGAATGAAGTCACACATGCGCTAGATCATCGAAACACAAGGAGAGATACAAGATCCAAGTCCAACAAAGGACGATACAAAGGGTAACCGGTTCTTCTCTGTGAGGAGGTCTTGATGATGGTCTTCTCCGTATGGAGGTCTTGAATCCATGTGGATCTTCTCCGAAGAGGTGTCGGTCCCTCACGAGGAGCAGATCCGGATGGATGAGCGAGGCTCTATCTCACAAATGATCTAAATCAACGCTAACCCTAGCTAGGAGGTGGGAGAGTTCTATTTATAGTCATAGTGCAAATGAGGGGCGAAGTGAAGGGGTACATGGGCATCAGCCCGCAACTGGACGCAGTCAGGGTCCGGACGTCGATGAGGCGTCGGTCGTCCAGAGGCTCGCGGGGTCCCGGACATTCGTAGTTCTTTGGATGTCCGCAGATTCTGTTCTGTGGTCGCTGGCATAGTCGTCCGGACTTCCTCGGATTTCTGTGATTTTAGTTCTGTTGGTGAAGTGTCGGACGTCTGGAGGGGCTCGGACGTCCGGAGGGGCTCGATCGTCCGGAGCATGGGAGACGTCGGACGTCCGGACTAGGCTAGTCATCCGGAGCCTGTAGCTCTGGCAGGCCTCTCTTCCGTTGGCTGTAGCGACCTCCAGGGGTCGAACGTCCAGGCTGGGCCAGTCGTCTGGAGCCTGTAGCTTCCAAAGCAGCTCTTCTCCTTTATCTTCACGCTTGGTGTCCTCGCCGTCTTGGCCATTGAATGTAGTTGTTCTGTGGCTTCCTTCCAAGCACCTGATCACACATAGAGTCTCCGCATGAGGTAGTAGCCATGTCCTGTAAGTAGAGAGTAGGATTTCGGAAAGGAGCGAATTCACCTTATCTTCGATAGCCTTTGCTCGAGCTCTTGTCATGGGTCCAAGTGGTGTCGAGGGAGATGTAGGTATGTCCTTGGGGATGATCGAGGGATGCTCCGCATCACGTTGTATGTGAACGTAGAGTCTATCACACCCGATCATCACATGGTGTCTCAACAAGACGAACTGTCGCAACGGTACATACTTAGGGAGAACACTTATACCTTGAAATTTAGTTAAGGGATCATCTTATAATGCTACCGCCGTACTAAGCAAAATAAGATGCATAAAATACAAACATCACATGCAATCAAAAATATGTGACATGATATGGCCATCATCATCTTGTGCTTTTGATCTCCATCTCCAAAGCATCATCATGATCTCCATCATCACCGGCTCAACACCTTGATCTCCATCATAGCGTCGTGGTCGTCTCGTCAACTACTGCTTCTACAACTATCGCTAACACATAGTGATAAAGTAAAGCAATTAAATGGCATTTGCATTTCATACAATAAAGAGACAACTGAGGGAGTCCTGGACTAGGGGGTGTCCGGACAGCCGGACTATCATTATCCGCCGGACTCCAAGACTACGAAGATACAAGATTGAAGACTTCGTCCCGTGTCCGGATGGGACTTTCCTTGGCGTGGAAGGAAAGCTTGGCAATACGGATATGTAGATTTCCTACCATTGTAACCGACTCTGTGTAACCCTAGCCTCCTCCGGTGTCTATATAAACCGGAGGGCTTTAGTCCATAGGACAACATACATTACAACAATCATACCATAGGCTAGCTTCTAGGGTTTAGCCTCATTGATCTCGTGGTAGATCCACTCTTGTACTACCCATATCATCAATATTAATCAAGCAGGACGTAGGGTTTTACCTCCATCAAGAGGGCCCGAACCTGGGTAAAAACATTGTGTCCCTCGTCTCATGTTACCATCCGCCTAGACGCACAGTTCGGGACCCCCTACCCGAGATCCGCCGGTTTTGATACCGACATTGGTGCTTTCATTGAGAGTTCCTCTGTGTCGTCACCGATAGGCTTGATGGCATCTTCAACCAGCAACGCTGCCCAGGGTGAGACTTTTCTCCCCGGACAGATCTTCGTGTTCGGCGGCTTCGCCCTGCGGGCCAATTCACTTGGCCATCTGGAGCAGATCGAAAGCTACGCCCCTGGCCGTCAGGTCAGATTTGAAAGCTTAAACTTCACGGCCGATGTCTGCGGAGACTTGATCTTCGATGGACTCGAGCACAGCCAAGCGCGCCGCACTATGATGACGGGCATGATCTAGCTCTGCCACCAAACAGTGCCTTGGTGGCCGCACATGGGTCCGCTTCGGCCGTTAGCCCAGAACCGACCGCCCAGATCGAGGGCCGGTGGGTAGACGCCGCCCTGGGGGCTTCAACATCCACGGCGATGGAGCCAAACACTAATCTTGTCCCCTGTGAAACTCGTGATTCCGAGGCGCCGGACTCCTCGCCGGACTCCGAACCTCCCGCGCCCCTACCAATCGATCCGGATTGGGCGTCGGTCATGGAATTCACCGCAGCGGACATCTTCCAATACTCGCCTTTTGGCGATATCCTGAATTCATTAAGGCACCTCTCGTTATCAGGAGAGTCCTGGCCGGACTGTGGCCAGGATGGTTGGGGTACGGACGACAAAGAAATTCAGAGCCCACCCACCACCCACTTTGTAGCCACTGTCGACGATCTAACCGACATGCTAGACTACGACTCCGAAGACATCGACGCTATGGACGACGATGCCGGAGACGAACAGGAACCAGCGCCTATAGGGCACTGGAAGACCACCTCGTCATATGACATATACATGGTGGACACCCCAAAAGATGGGGATGGCGAAGAAACAGCGGAGGCAGACTCTTTAAAGAAGCAGCCCAAACGCCGGCGTCAGCGGCGCCGCTCTAAATCTCGCCATAGCAAGAATGGAGATTCCGGCACAGGAGATAATAATACTCCAGAGAGTGCCGAAGACAATCCCCTCCAGCAAGACTCACGCAGGAGGATGCAGAAGCAAGCCCTCATGAGGGGGCGGCAGACGAAGAGGTTGAGGATCATAACTATATGCCTCCCTCCGAAGACGAAGCAAGCCTCAACGATGACGAATTCGTCGTACCTGAGGATCCCGTCGAACAAGAGCGCTTCAAGCGCAGGCTTATCGCCACAGCAAACAGCCTAAAGAAAAAGCAGCAACAGCTTCAAGCTGATCAGGACCTGCTGGCCGATCGATGGACCGAGGTCCTCACGGCCGAAGAGTATAAACTCGAACATCCCTCCAAAAGTTACCCAAGACGCAAGCCGCTTCCCCGATTAGAGGAGGAAGCATACACACCTCCATCACCAGCGCACGATATGGCTGACCAACCACCCCGTGGTCGTGATAGAGAGGCATCCAGGCCCCAGCCAAGACCGTACCCCGGCATCGCTCCAAAAGTACGAAGCCAAGAGGGAACGCGCCGGACTTGCGAGACATATTGGAGGACAAGGCAAGGCAATCCAGATCCATCTACGGATCACGTGGGCGCCCTACGACCCACGACGAATACCGTCGCGCCGGATACAATAACCCCGGCCGGGCCGAACACAGCAGACAGCGCTCTCTCGAGCTGCGTCGCGATATCGCTCAATACAGAGGCGCCGCACACCCGCTATGCTTCACTGACGAAGTAATGGATCATCAGATCCCCGAAGGGTTTAAACCCGTAAACATCGAATCTTACGATGGCACAACAGACCCCGCGGTTTGGATCGAAGACTATCTTCTCCACATCCATATGGCCCGCGGCGATGATCTCCACGCCATCAAATACCTCCCACTCAAGCTTAAAGGACCAGCTCGGCATTGTCTTAACAGCTTGCCCGCAGAGTCAATTGGGTGTTGGGAAGACCTGGAGGCCACATTCCTTGATAACTTCCAAGGCACATATGTGCGACCACCAGACGCCGATGACCTAAGCCACATCATTCAGCAGCCAGATGAATCGGCCAGACAATTCTGGATACGGTTCTTGACGAAGAAAAATCAAATTGTCGATTGTCCGGATGCAGAGGCCCTTGCAGCCTTCAAACATAACATCCGGGACGAATGGCTAGCCCGGCACCTGCGGCAGGAAAAGCCGAAATCCATGGCAGCCCTCACATCGTTAATGACCCGCTTTTGCGCGGGAGAGGACAGCTGGCTAGCCCGCAGCAACAATCTCCGTAAAAATTCTGGCAGTCCGGATACTAAGGACAACAACGGCAGGTCACGTCGAAACAAAAACAAGCGCCGCATTAACGGCGATGATAAGGAGGATACGGCAGTCAACGCCGGATTCCGAGGCTCTAAACCCGGTCAGTGGAAGAAGCCATTCAAAAGAACCACTCCGGGTCCGTCCAATCTGGACCGAATACTCGACCGCTTATGCCAGATACATGGCACCTCTGAAAAGCCAGCTAACCACACCAATAGAGATTGTTGGGTGTTCAAGCAGGCCGGCAAGTTAATTGCCAAAAACAATGACAAGGGGCTAAACAGCGACGACGAGGAAGAGACCCGACCGCCGAACAACAGAGGACAGAAGGGTTTTCCCCCACAAGTGCGAACGGTGAATATGATATACGCGACCCACATACCCAAGAGGGAGAGGAAACGCGCACTAAGGGACATCTATGCGATGGAGCCAGTCGCCCCAAAGTTCAACCCATGGTCCTCTTGTCCGATCACTTTTGATCGAAGAGACCATCCGACCAGCATACGCCATGGCGGATTCGCCGCATTGGTCTTAGACCCAATCGTCAATGGGTTCCACCTCACGAGAGTCCTGATGGACGGCGGCAGCAGCCTAAACCTGCTTTATCAGGATACAGTGCGCAAAATGGGCATAGACCCATCAAGGATTAAACCTACAAAGACAACCTTTAAAGGTGTCATACCAGGAGTGGAAGCCAACTGCACAGGCTCAGTCACACTGGAAGTGGTCTTCGGATCCCCGGATAATTTCCGGAGCGAAGAGTTAATCTTCGACATAGTCCCGTTTCGCAGCGGCTATCACGCTCTGCTCGGACGAACCGCGTTCGCCAAATTCAACGCGGTGTCGCACTATGCATACCTAAAGCTCAAGATGCCAGGCCCTCGTGGAGTCATCACGGTCAATGGGAATACGGAACGCTCCCTCCGAACGGAGGAACATACAGCAGCTCTCGCGGCAGAAGTACAGAGCAGCCTTCTAAGGCAATTCTCGAGTCCGGCCGTTAAACGGCCGGATACAGCAAAGCGTGCCCGGAGCAATGCCAGCCAAGACCACCTGGCGCGATCAGAGCACGCGTAGCAATGCGGCCCCAACCCTCGCCAGCGCATGATCGCAAGAATAACACTCCGCGTACATCATTACGCTTTGGAGATACCATGGGCACAGGGGAGGGGGCACAATCGCAACGGACCCAGAGTGCGGTTCAACCACACCGGGGGCTCGCAAATGTGCCCCTCTTTTTTTATTATTTTTCTTATTTTTGTACACAGGACTCTGTTAACCAGAAGCCCTGTCCGGCGGTGAACCTGCCGAACTCATGATGCAACAGTCAGGGACTAAAGAAGGCCGCGACGAACACTCAGGTGGTCTCAATTACGAGCATTAAATTTGATTATATACACCAAGTCCGCAGCTGATCCCTGGAGGGGGACATGTTTACTTAGTCCAAATCCCTTGCTTACCGCACTATTTGTATCAGTCCGCTCCACTAGCAGACTTTCTTTCATAAATAATGCAGCACCTTTTTGATCGCACTTGCATTACCTTTTATATATATGCTCATTATATGACATCTTGCACCCGTATATTTTGGTATGGCCCAATACACCGGGGGCTTATGTTCCCCATTCTATGGTGTGATAAGTCCGAACACTTTCACAAGTGCGGCACCCCGAACTTATAGCATTATATGAATCGGCTCCGAATCATGTCTTGGGTCAATAGTTGGGTTTGCCCGGCTCCCACGTTTTGGTGCCTTACGTTCCGTTCCGTCGGCTAAGGTGGCACTGGGAGAACCACTGCGATTGCGCCCCGGTTGAGCCGGGCGAGCGCCTCAGTGGAGAAAGCTAAAACAGACTGGCATGATAAGGCGAGAGACTGGTCGCTGTTCGAGAGGTTTTTTCGGGTCCTTAAAGACTCACGCCGCTTCGAGCGAAGTTCCGGACAATGTCCGACGAAGGCGTGGATAGCGCCCCGGGTTCAGTCTTCCGAATACCAGGGGCTTCGCCGAAATTTAAAATTATAGAATTCTATGGCTAAGTGAGAGTGTTCAAGCATTATAAGTCCGGTTGCCTTGTTCGTTGTGTTGAGTGCCTCCCTCAATGGACCCAACAATGGGAACAAGAGTGCTCAAGTTTATCCCGAACACCCCAGCACTCATGGCTTGGGGGCTGAAGCCAACGACTTGCCATCTCTCAGATTTTATAAACGGCCGCACAGAAGGTAATATTTTAAATTAAACAAGCGTTGCTTAACGCGCACATGAACAAAGTTTCAGCGCGCAGGATAATACATAGCGAATTCACTCAAAGATTACATTTCGAGGGCACTCATCCGCAATATTGCGGGCTCCCTTCAGGACAGTTCTATAATACATCTCGGGCGTGCGATACTCCTTGCCCGGCGGCGGGGGGTCCGTGAGAAGCTTCTCCGCATCCAACTTGCCCCATTGCACCTTTGTGCGGGCAAGAGCCCGGCGAGCGCCTTCAATACAGGCGGAGCGCTTGATGACATCCACCCAGGGGCAGGCATCCACCAGCCGCCGCACGAGGCCAAAGTAGCTCCCAGGCATGGCCTGTCCAGGCCATAGCCGGGCTATGAGGCCCTTCATGGCCTCCTCAGCTACCTTGTGGAGTTCGAACAGCTGCTTCAGCTGGTCGCTTGGGGGCACCGGATGGCCGGCCTCAGCATACTGAGACCAGAAGACCTTCTCCGTCGAGCTCCCCTCCTCGCCATGATAGAATGCGGCGGCATCAGACGCACTACGCGGCAGATCTGCAAACGCCCCTGGAGAGCTCCAATGCGGGTAAGTGTCAGGTAGTTCACATTAACATGCCTGCTTTGCATGAAAAACGCCTTACCCGCCGCTATCTTCTTTATGTCCTCAACCTCCTGAAGGGCCTTACGGGCCTCGGCCTTGGTGGACTTGGCACTTTCGAGAGCCGAGGCAAGCTCGGACTCTCGAGTCTTGGAGTCACGCTCCAAACTCTCATGTTTTTCCATGAGAGCCTGGAGCTCTTGCCGAACTTCTGCCACCCGTGCCTCTTGCTTTTCTCGCTCAGCCCGTTCC
This sequence comes from Triticum timopheevii, assembly GCA_963921465.1. Classification (NCBI taxonomy): domain Eukaryota; kingdom Viridiplantae; phylum Streptophyta; class Magnoliopsida; order Poales; family Poaceae; genus Triticum; species Triticum timopheevii. Next base: position 486,868,629 of record OY997266.1, on the reverse strand, counting down.
GCGGTCGCACTGTGTTCGGCCGCGGACACAGCATCCTTCAGGGCTGCCACCTCATTAGTGGCCCCTGCGATACACATATTATCCTTGTTAATTTTATTGCAACCGAAATCCTTTTCTGTAAGGTACCTATTCAAAGTGGTGTTACTCACCTTCTTTTTCCTCGAGCTGCTTCTTCGCATGGCCGAGCTCTCGCTCGGACCGCTCGAGATCTTGCTTCAGCACATCGACCTCCGCCGATAGTGCGGCAGAGGTCAGCAGCACAGCCTGCAAACCCATATTGACATATTTTTAGCAACCCTGCGAATATCTTGTTAGATCCTCAGTCCGGCTTTTCTTTCCGAACACCGAACTGAGCATCAGGGGCTACTGTCTATGCGGTATTACATTACATAATTTTAACTTCTTACCTCAAAGCCTGTTAAAAGGCTGCTGTAGGCTTCGGTCAGCCCGCTTTTGGCGAGCTGAACCTTTTGAATCACCGCACTCATGATAGTGCGGTGTTCTTCCTCAATGGAAGCGCCTTTAAGCGCCTCCAGCAGGTTATCCGGCGCCTCCGGTTGGACGGAGGCCGCCGGTGTCACGGTCTTGCCCTTCCTTCGAAGGGGCCGCTTGCCAGACTCTAGAACCACTGCAGGTTCCGATGTAAAGTCCGGCGCAAAGTCCGGGAGGTCGCCTGACGGCGCCTCCGGAGCCTCCTCCTGATGGGTCCCTCTCTGGGATCCCACCTCGGCGTCCTCGTCGGCGTGTGGGGTGGAGGCGGTCGGAAGTGAATTCACATCCGACGAGGCCAATGAACCGCTCGATGAGTCGGGGAGATCGTCATCGGCCGAACTACAGACAGAATGCGCCGTTAGAAGGACATTATGTGACATAAAAGATATGCATATAAAGGATCCGGGTACTTACGATCTTGCCGGACGCCTGGCCTTTGGAGGCCACTCATCCTCGCCAACGCTGGTGTTGGCAAAACTGTCCGGGGGGATAGTTCTCCCCCTCTTGGACCCTTCGGCCTCCCCGATTGGGGAAGCCTTCCTCTTCTTCTCTCCCTCCTCCGGGAGGGAATACTCCTCCTCCTCGTCTTCGGGGGAGGAGTCCGCATCGTCGTCAGACGCCTGATTGCGGGAACTCTTTCGAGTCCCCGCGGCCACCTTCTTGGCCTTCTTCTCCGGCACCACGTGCGGTGCCGGAACCAGCAGCCCCGCTAAGCGGGCATCCACTGGATCTTCTGGCATGGGAGCCGGGCTGATAAGCAGCTTGGCCTTCTCCATCCATTCCTGTCAAAGGAAGAGGCAGAATGAAACCTCACTAGAGATAATTTAATTATCACAAGTGTCCCGTAATGGGGTTGAATCACTTACCTCGTCAGTTGGATACTGCGAGCTGAATCCGTGATCTTCCGTCGCGGATGCGGGGGCTTCGGCGCCCTTGAACAGCACCCTCCAGGCGCCTTCGTATGTTGTATCGAAGAGCCCACTTAGCGCCTGGTGCTGTTCCGGATCGAACTTCCACAAATTGAATGCCCGTTCTTGGCATGGGAGGATCCGTCGGATGAGCATGACTTGGACCACGTCGACGAGCCTGAGCCTATTGCTCACCATCTTCTTGATGCAGGCTCGGAGTCCCGTCACCTCCACCGGATTGCCCCACTGCAAGCCCTTCTCTTTCTAGGAGGTGAGCTGCGTGGGGATGCCAGATCTAAACTCGGGGGCCGCCGCCCATGTAGGTTTGCGCGGCTCGGTGATGTAGAACCACCCCGATTGCCACCCCTTGACGGAGTCCACAAAGGTCCCTTCGAGCCAAGGGACGTTGGGCAATTTGCCCAACATGGCGCCTCCGCATTCTGCTTGCGTGCCCTTCACAACCTTCGGCTTGACGTTGAAGGTCTTGAGCCACAGGCCGAAGTGGGGCCGGATGCAGAGGAAGGCCTCGCACACGACGATAAACGCCGAGATGTTGAGGATGAAGTTCGGCGCCAGATCGTGGAAATCCAGGCCGTAGTAAAACATGAGCCCCCGGACAAATGGATGGAGCAGAAAGCCCAGTCCGCGGAGGAAGTGGGGGAGGAAGACGACCCTCTCATGAGGCCCAGGGGTAGGGACGAGCTGCCCCTCGTCGGGCAGCTGATGCGCGATATCACCGGAAAGGTATCCGGCGCTGCGCAGCTTGGTGATGTCCTCCTCCTTAGCGGTGGAGGCCAACCATTTGCCTCCCGCTCCGGACATATTCGGAGAAGGTCGAGGCGAGATGCGCGAGCTCGGGCGTTGGAGCTTGAGTTCACGGAGATGGATAAGCAAAGGAGGAAGAAGGCGTAGGTGAGAAGGTGAATCCTTATCCCTTATATAAAGGCGGACGAAAACTATGTGTCCCCCACCAGCCTGGTAAAACTCGCTTATCTCCCAAGCGCCACCATCAATGGCGCGGTTGGGTTACCCACGCACGTATTGATGAGAATCCCGGAATAAGGGGAACACGATCTCTGCTTCGACAAGACGTGCCAAGGGAACCGCTTCGCTAAACGTGCTGAGGTGGTATAGTAAAAAACGATTCAAACAAAGGCTTGGTAGCGGTGTGATGTCACGCCGCATAATACGTCAGCAGATTGAACTAAAGTGTACATTTTATTCTCTCTACGGTGGAATGTGGAATTTATTTTGCAGAGCCGGACATTATCCTGGTGTTCATGATCTTCTCTGGATTATTCAAGGGAGGAACCCGCCTTGCAATGCCGAACATTATGCGCGCCGGACTTATCGTCATTGAAGCCTGTTCAGGGGCTACTGAGGGAGTCCTGGACTAGGGGGTGTCCGGACAGCCGGACTATCATTATCCGCCAGACTCCAAGACTACGAAGATACAAGATTGAAGACTCCGTCCCGTGTCCGGATGGGACTTTCCTTGGCGTGGAAGGCAAGCTTGGCAATACGGATATGTAGATTTCCTACCATTGTAACCGACTCTGTGTAACCCTAGCCTCCTCCGGTGTCTATATAAACCGGAGGGCTTTAGTCCATAGGACAACATACATTACAACAATCATACCATAGGCTAGCTTCTAGGGTTTAGCCTCATTGATCTCGTGGTAGATCCACTCTTGTACTACCCATATCATCAATATTAATCAAGCAGGACGTAGGGTTTTACCTCCATCAAGAGGGCCCGAACCTGGGTAAAAACATTGTGTCCCTCGTCTCTTGTTACCATCCGCCTAGACGCACAGTTCGAGACCCCCTACCCGAGATCCGCCGGTTTTGACACCGACAACAACCATAAGGCTCCTGCCGGTTGCTGATAACTTTTACAAAACATGATCATCTCATACAATAACGTATATCACATCATGTCTTGACCATATCACATCACAAGATGCCCTGCAAAAACAAGTTAGACGTCCTCTACTTTGTTGTTGTTGCAACTTTTACGTGGTTGTACGGGCTTCTATCAAGAACCGTTCTTACCTACACATCAAAACCACAATGGTGTTTCATCAAGTTTGTTGTTTTAACCTTCAACAAGGACCGGCCGCAGTCAAATTCGATTCAACTAAAGTAGGAGAAACAGACACCCGCCAACAACCTTTATGCAAAACTAGTTGCATGCCTATCGGTGGAACCGGTCTCATGAACGTGGTCATGTAAGGTTGGTCTGGACCGCTTCATCCAACAATACCGCCGAATCAGAATAAGACGTTGGTGCTAAGCAGTATGACTATCACCGCCCACAACTCTTTGTGTTCTACTTGTGCATATCATCTACACATAAGACCTGGCTCGGATGCCACTGTTGGGAAACATAGCGTGCAATTTCAAAAAAAAATCCTACGTTCATGCCAGATCTATCTAGGAGATGCATAGCAACGAGAGGTGGAGAGTGTGTCTATTTACCCTCATAGACCGTAAGCGGAAGCGTTTGACAACACGATTGATGTAGTCGGACTTCATCTAGCTTCGCCAATCAAGTACCGAATGCACGGCACCTCCGAGTTCTGCACACGTTCAGCTCGATGATGTCCCTCATCCTCTTGGTCCAGCAAGATGCCGAGGAAGCAGATGAGTTCCGTCAGCATGACGGGTGGTGATGGTGATGGTGAAATCATTCGCACAAGACTTCGCCTAAGCACTACGAAGATATGATTGTGGGAGTAAACGGTGGAAGGGGCACCGCACACGGCTATGCAATAGTCTGAGGTGTGCTAGAGGCGCCCCCACATATATATAGGTGGGGGAGAGGGGAGGAAGCCAAGGAGGCACCCAAGTAGGCTGAATCCTACTTGGGGCCTTCCTATGGCCGGCGCCCCCTTCCTTATTTACCGGAGGGGGAAGGAAAGAGGAGGGAGGAGGGAAGGAAAGGGGAGGCCGAATCCCCCCTTTCCTTCTCCCTTCACCTCATTCATTCTCCTCTAGTGTGGCCCATAAGGGGGGCGCAACAGCCCCTGGTGGCTGATGTGTTTCCCCTCTTGGCCCATAAGGCCCATATCTTTTGTCGGGGGTGCCCAAAACCCCTTCCGGTGACCCGATATGTACCCGGTACCCTCCGGAACACTTCCAGTGTCCGAATACCATCGTCCTATATATAAATCTTTACCTCTCAACCATTTCGAGACTCCTCATCATGTCCGTGATCTCATCCGGGACTCTGAACAACATTCGGTCACCAAATCACATAACTCATATAATACTAAATCGTCATTGAACGTTAAGTGTGCGGACCCTATGTATTTGATGTAGACGTGACCGAGACACCTCTCCGGTCAATAACCAATAGAGGAACCTGGATGCTCATATTGACTCCTACATATTCTATGAAGATCTTTATCGGTCGAACTGTTATGACAACATACGTTATTCCCTTTGTCTAGCGGTATGTTACTTGCCCGAGATTCGATCATCAATATCTTGATACCTAGTTCAATCTCGTTATCGGTAAGTCTCTTTACTCGTTCCGTAATACATCATCCTGCAACTAACTCATTAGTCACTTTGCTTGAAAAGCTTCTTATGATGTGTATTACAGAGAGGGCCCGGAGATACCTCTCTGATACTCGGAGTGACAAATCCTAATGTCAATCTCTGCCAACCCAACAAACACCTTTGGAGATACATGTAGAGCATCTTTATAATCACCCAGTTATGTTGTGACGTTTGATAGCACATAAGGCATTCCTCCGGTATCCGGGAGTTGCATAATCTCATAGTCGATGGAATATGTATTTGACATGAAGAAAGCAATAGCAATAAAACTGAACGATCAATATGCTAAGCTAATGGATGGGTCTTTTCCATCACATCATTCTCCTAATGATGTGATCCCGTTATCAAATGACAACTCATGTCCATGGTTAGGAAACCTTAACCATCTTTGATCAACGAGCTAGCCAAGTAGAGGCTCACTAGGGACACAATGTTTGTCTATGTATTCACACATGTATTTAGGTTTACGATCAATACAATTCTAGCATGAATAATAAACATTTATCATGAATAAGGAAATATAAAATAACAACTTTATTATTGCCTCTAGGGCATATATTTCCTTCAATACTAAGTAGCAAATTGTGTAGGATTGACTATAGGAGATCACGAGCTCATATATGGAGCACAATATCCCCTCATAGTTTTTTCTTCTTTCCGAGTAATCGTCATTTCTGCAAATAAAGTGTTAAACTCAATAGTTTGTTTTTTTGTTTTTTTCTAATAGTGGATCTTGAAGCTCCCGCAAAAAACACGGGATATAATATGGCAAATAGTCCTGCTAGAATGAGTAGAACCCCTGTCATTAACAGGAAGCATGTATGATAACAACACATGTAGAACAATTACGAAATTAATACTCTGTGCTTCGGTCCCCGGTAATGACGCCAGAAAATGCTTGATGGCCTGCAAGACACACATGATAGTGTAGCATCTTCATGTAAGTATCCCAAATATTTAGCGTCCCAACGAAGAGCGGAGTAGAGTATTTATGAGTAACATTTCTGTCACACACAAGTTGTCATAGTTCTTATGTGAAGTAGTTGCTTGTGATTCTACATAAGCTATTAGTGTTCTAAGAGTCAAATAAACCAGGGTAGTAAATATGATGAAAATGTTGCATAGAGAATAATAACGACTTGGAAATAAAAAACATAAATTAAAAGACATAAAGTAAAAGTGCTTTCCTGCAATAGAGAGATTAGGTGTGAAGAGACTTCGGATCATGGTATACATCAAGTGTGCCAGTGCGACGGTAATTCCAGGTACCTTGTATCATGAGTTTAGTATTTAATTTGCTTATTCAGTAGGCGGATCACCCTAGAGTTATGGAACTCCTCACGGTATTACATTCCCTGCCATGGTCCTACTTCGACGTTGCCACATCATGGTCATCTCCACAATTAAGGTCATTAAACTGAAATCATGCAGTAAGTTTGATGGATCACGATTATCTCATATTGTCTTTGATCCTCAAAGATGTCTCCACTTGTCACGTCAGAGGTCGCAAATTTCCTAAACAATCTGTGTTACCTGTGTAGGTCTTGTGATCATGTTGCCTGGGCCCTTAAATTGGACAACACACATAGCGTTCACCATAGTATAACACTTTACCAGACAAATCACAAGACTACAAGCACGAATGATGACATATATATTAGGCACAGATAAATCTTACAATTCACCTACATCTCCCACGCCGAGGGGAATTACTCACACATCGAAAGTGATTGACTAATCATCATACAGAATAACTTTGTGGAAACCATATCAATAATATCGTGAAGATCCACAATAAGATGATTGATTCAACAAGTCTCAATCTTCGGATGAGTGTGCATAGAGTCATACACCCTGATCTTACAACTTAAAATTCCTCTTACAATGGTGATGATATCAAACGAATATGGTGGTGGGAAGGCTAAACGAGAAGGATCTCTGTTCTGGATGGAGTGACGACGGCTAGGTTTCTCTGATGCGTCCCCCTGCCTTCACAAAAGTTGTTCCCATAGACGAGGGGAAGCACTTGGCGCCTGGTACGGCCGCTCATACGAGCGCTTGCACTCATATGGTTGGCCGTCTTGCGCTCTGGTGCGTCTGGTGATGAATCCCTCAACATAGAAGTTGCTCCTTTTGGCTTGATCTGGAGTAATCCTCCTTGGTTTCCTTTCATAAATGATTTTTCCTACCAAACAATGGAAAAACGAGTTTTCTTCTCCCTCGAAGGATTAGCGTTAAAATGACCTAGATAGCGAAAACTCGACGAAAACCATGTCAAAACCTCTTATAAAAAGTCACAAATTCTCGAGCCATCATGAACATCGAAGACCTACCTATCCACCTGATATCGTCAATGGATTCGATTGAACACACACCATCGTGACCGACGAAGAAGCTAAAGGAACCAATATTGAACACCCGCCACCATCACTGTCGGAAGGGCCGAAGTGACGGACAAATGGAGACGCACCTAATGCATCATTACAGAGGAAACTACAACTTCCATTAATAGATCGGGCCCTCCTTGCACACCTTCCATCAGCGAAGCCGACGGAGGAGAAGGAGGCTGTCGATTTACTAACATAAGAGGGTGAAAGTGAAGAGGGGTTTTGTCAAGTATATATGATTAGACATACTATGGTTGCACGCTACTTATTTTAATCGTAGATGTAACTCGGTTTGGTCATCGACACAGTTGGAAAAGTATAACTTGGACTTAATTTTTCTTTCTTTTTGCGAATAAACCATGTACATGTTATTTAAAAAAAGGCATGCTATTCAAAATAAAGTATGCAATACAATATTATATTTCATAAAGTTTCTTATAATTCTAATGCTGGTAAAATTTTCATAATGATGATGGAACTTAAGATTTGAAAAAAAGTACTTAAACTTAAGAAATGATTCACTAGCCCAATCCTGAAATGGCTTACACTAATCACATAGCTGGTAAGTACTATTATCTCCGAACACATCCCGCGGCGCCACTCTAGCTAGGGTTCCTCCTCCCCACCTCCTGCCGTTGCCGGCCGTCCTCTGCCCCCCCCCCCTCCCCCCCGCCGCCGCCGTCCGTCGGTCACCCGGGCCCGGCACCGCCCCTTCCTCCCCCTCCCAGATCCGCCCCTTGCGCCGCCTCCCCTGGAGGTGGTTGGAGCGACGCGCCTCCTTTTTTCCCTCGGCAGTTCACTCCTCTTTCCTCCCTTGCCGCCGCCAGAGGTCTGTTGGGGATCATTGTAGAAATTAAAATTTTCTACTCATCACCAAGATCAATCTATGGAGAGACTAGCAACAAGAGAGAGGGGAGTGCATCTTCATACCCTTGAAGATTGCGAAACGGAAGCGTTGCAAGAACATGGATGAAGGAGTCGTACTCGAAGCGATTCAGATCGTGGTTGATTCCGATCTAAGAGCCGAACAACGGCACCTCCGCGTTCAACACACGTGCAGCCCCGGTGACGTCTCCCGCGCCTTGATCCAGCAAGGAGGAGGGAGAGGTTGAGGAAGACAACTCCAGCAGCAGCACGACATCGTGGTGGTGGTGGAGCAGTGGTTCTCCGGCAGGGCTTCGCCAAGCTCTAACGGAGGAGGAGAGGTGTTGGAGAGGGGGAGGGCTGCGCCTTGGATGTGGTGCGGCGATAAGCCACAAGTGTAGGGGATCGCAACAGCTTTCGAGGGTAGAGTATTCAACCCAGATTTATTGATTCGACACAAGGGGAGCCAAAGAATATTCTTAAGTATTAGCAGTTGAGTTGTCAATTCAACCACACCTGGATAACTTAGTATCTGCAACAAAGTATTTAGTAGCAAAGTAATATGATAGTAATGGTAACAGTGGCAAAAGTAAAGATAATAGTTTTGTAGTAGTTGTAACAGTAGCAACAAAAAGTAAATAAGCGAAGCACAATATGTGAAAAGCTCGTAGGCATTGGATCAGTGGTGGATAATTATGTCGGATGCGATTCCTCATGTAATAGCTATAACATAGGGTGACACAGAACTAGCTCCGGTTCATCAATGTAATGTAGGCATGTACTCTGAATAGTCCTACCCTCCTGTGGTAGCGGGATCCTAGTGGAAACTAAGGGATATTAATGCCTCCTTTTAATAGAGAACCGGAACAAAGCATTGACACATAGTGAATACATGAACTCCTCAAACTACGTTCATCACCGAGAAGTATCCCGGTTATTGTCACTTCGGGGTTGTCGGATCATAACACATAATAGGTGACTATAGACTTGCAAGATAGGATCAAGAACACACATATATTCATGAAAACATAATAGGTTCAGATCTGAAATCATGGCACTCGGGCCCTAATGACAAGCATTAAGCATAGCAAAGTCATAGCAACATCAATCTCAGAACATAGTGGATACTATGGATCAAACCCTAACAAAACTATCTTGATTACATGGTAAATCTCATCCAACCCATCACCGTCCAGCAAGCCTACAATGGAATTACTCACGCACGGCGGTGAGCATCATGAAATTGGTGATGGAGGATGGTTGATGATGACGATGGCGACGGATCCCCCTCTCCGGAGCCCCGAACAGACTCCAGATCAGCCCTCCTAGGAGAGATTAGGGCTTGGCGGCGGCTCCGTATCATAAAACATGATGAAACTTTCTCTCTGATTTTTTCTCTGCGAAACAGAATATATGGAGTTGGAGTTGAGGTCGGTGGAGCAGTAGGGGGCCCGCGAGACAGGGGCGCGCCCAGGGGGGAGGGCCCCCCACCCACCCTCGTGGACAGGGTGTGGGCCCCCTGGCCTTGATTCTTTCGCCAATATTTTTTATATTTTCCAAAACTTATCTCCGTGGATTTTCAGGTCATTCCAAGAACTTCTGTTTTCTGCACAATAAACAACATCATGGCAGTTCTGCTGAAAACAGCATCAGTCCGGGTTAGATTCATTCAAATCATGCAAGTTAGAGTCCAAAACAAGGGCAAAAGTGTTTCGAAAAGTAGATACGTTGGAGACGTATCAACTCCCCCAAGCTTAAACCTTTGCTTGTCCTCAAGCAATTCAGTTGATAAACTGAAAGTGATAAAGAAAAAACTTTTACAAACTCTGTTTGCTCTTGTTGTTGTAAATATGTAAAGCCAGCATTCAGGTTTTCAGAAAGTATTACGAACTAACCACACTCACAATAATACTCAGGTCTCACAATTACTCATATCAATGGCATAATCAGCTAGCAAGCAATAATAATAAAACTCGGATGACAACACTTTCTCAAAACAATCATAATATGATATAACAAAATGGTATCTCGCTAGCCCTTTCTGAGACCGCAAAACATAAATGTAGAGCACCTTTAAAGATCAAGGACTGACTAAACATTGTAATTCATGGTAAAAGAGATCCAGTCAAGTCATACCCAATATAAACCAACAGTAATGAATGCAAATGACAGTGTGCTCTCCAGCAGGTGCTTTTTAATAAGAGGATGATGACTCAACATAGAAGTAAATAGATAGGCCCTTCACAGAGGGAAGCAGGGATTTGTAGAGGTGCCAGAGCTCGATTTTAAAATAGAGATGAATAACATTTTGAGCGGCATACTTTCATTGTCAACGCAACAACTATGAGATGGCGATATCTTCCATACTACATGCATTATAGGCAGTTCCCAAATAGAATGGTAAAAGTTTATACTCCCCCACCACCAACAAGCATCAATCCATGGCTTGCTCGAAACAACGAGTGCCTCCAACTAACAACAACCCTTGGGGAGTTTTGTTTAATTATATTGATTTTCTTTGATCTTTTTGGATCATGGGACTGGGCATCCCGATTACCGGCCCTTTCTCGTGAATGAGGAGCGGAGTCCACTCCTCTTGAGAATAACCCACCTAGCATGGAAGATATAGGCAGCCCTAGTTGAAACATGAGCTGCTAAACAGAATTTCATTTGAAGGTTTGGAGTTTGGCACCTACAAATTTACTTGGAACGGCAGGTAAATACCGCATATAGGAAGGTATGGTGGACTCATATGGAATAACTTTAGGGTTTCAGGAGTTTGGATGCACAAGCAGTATTCCCGCTTAGTATAGGTGAAGGATAGCAAAAGACTGGGAAGCGACCAACTGAGAGAGCGACAACAGTCATGAACATGCATTAAAATTAATTTACACCGAGTACAAGCATGAGTAGGATATAATCTACCATGAACATAAATATCATGAAGGTTGTGTTGATTTGTTTCAACTACATGCGTGAATATGTGCCAAGTCGAGTCACTCAATTCATTCAAAGGAGGATACCATCCCATCATACCACATCACAATCATTTTAATAGCATGTTGGCACGCAAGGTAAACCATTATAACTCATAGCTAATCAAGCATGGCACAAGCACCTATAATCTCTAAATGTCATTGCAAATATGTTTACTTCATAATAAGCTGAATCAGGAATGATGAACTCATCATATTTACAAAAACAAGAGAGGTCGAGTTCATACCAGCTTCTCTCATCTCAATCAGTCCATCATATATCGTCATTATTGCCTTTCACTTGCATGACCGAACTATGTGTATAATAATAATAGTGCACGTGCATTGGACTAAGCTGGAATCTGCAAGCATTCAACTCAAGAGAGAAGACAGAGTAATATGGGCTCCAAATTAAATAAGCAATCATGCATATGAGAGCCACTAAACATTTTCAGTATGGTCTTCTACTCTCGACCCCCAAAGGAAAGAAAAGAAAATAAAACTATTTACACGGGAAAGCTCCCAACAAGCAAGAAGAAGAACGAGAAATAGTTTTGGGTTTTCATTTTAATTTCTACTATAAGCAGGGAAATTAAACTAACTATCTTTTTGGTTTTTCTTAAGGTTTATCAAACACACAAGAAGAAAGCTAGAAAAAGAAAATTAAACTAACATGGATAATACAATGAAAGAGTATGAGCACCGACAACTAGAATAGTGTGTGAACATGAGTGTAAAGTCGGTGAGAAATACGTACTCCCCCAAGCTTAGGCTTTTGGCCTAAGTTGGTCTACTGCCAAGGACCGCGGCTACTCTCCCCAGTGTACTGAGAGGTGTAATCAGGATACCACTGGCTGGCCATCTCCTCCGGATCCCACTGGTAAGATGATGCATGATAAGGGTCTAGTGAAGGTTCCGGCTCAGGCTCGGGCTCTGGAGTGGATGCTTGGCCTCGATGAGTGTACACTGCCTCCGGCGCGACAAGATAATTAACTGCAGTCAAATCAAACAACAGAGGCGCAGGCAGAATAATAGTCTCATTGTGTTTCTTATTAAATCTCAGGTTATACAAAAGCATCTTATCTTCGTTGTCAACAATAAACTCATGCGCTACCATGCTCCTGTAATCTAAAATGTAAGGAGGCAATATTGTCTCCTCTTTTTCATGGTGCCGAATAGGTATCTCAAAATGTCTAGCAAGACATGCAGCATAGATACCTCCAAAGATGGGGCCTTTTGTACGATTCAGGCTTAGCCGTTTAGCAATGACGGTACCCATACTAAAACTATTATCACCAAACATGGCATGGAATAGAATAATAATATCAGGCACACTGAAGTTTCCACTATTTCCACGACCAATTAAGCATCTACTAGCAAATATGGCAAAGTAGCGTAAAACAGGAAAGTGCATGCTAGAGATTCTCGCATCGGAACCCTTCTTTGGATCCCCTACAGTGATAGTGTTAACAAAGACATCCACATCTTTACGATGTGGTTCATCTAATTTCCCCTCAAAGGGTATCCTACATACCGTGCAAAAATCATGTAAAGACATTTCCTTGAATTCATCATATAAATGAAATGAAACTAAAGGCGGTGACTTCTTAGGATAATAATAAAAGTTTTGCACAAAAGTATTGGTGAGTAAGAGATACTGATCGATCCGGTCATGGAGGAAGTCGGTGAGGCTTGCATTTTCAATCAAAGAATAAAAGTCTTCATAAATTCCGGCTTCTCTCAAGAAATTGTCACAGGGCCATTCACACGGCCGTACTTCCGCTATGCGAGGAAGATTATACTTGGCCTTTTCCTTCTCTTTGGCTTGTCTTTCCTGGGAGCCTTGGCTAGAAGAGCCCCTCAAAAATCTCCTTAACATTTTCAAGCAACAATCTCCCAAAGCAGTTTTGTGAATGGAGCTTTGAGTAAGGAGATCGAAAATCGCAGCAAAATGAGCTAGAACTCGTGCTTGAGTTGGATGGGGATTTTTTTGGGAAGAAGATGGAGTGTGTGGGTACAGGAGTAAGTGGAGGGGGGCCACCCTGGGCCCACGAGACAGGGGGCGCGCCCAGGGGGTGTGGGCACGCCCTCCACCCTCGTGGCCTAGTGCTTGCCCCTCCTGTAGTGTTTTCAGTGCCTAAAATCCTTAAATAATCCATAAAAAATCATACTAAATTTGCAGGGCATTTGGAGCACTTTTATTTTCGGGATATTTTCTTATTGCACGAATAATTCAGAAAACGGACAGACAATACTATTTTTGCTTTATTTATTCTAAATAACATAAAGTAAAAAGAGGGTACAAAAGGTTGTGCCTTCTAGTTTCATCCATCTCGTGATCATCAAAATGAATCCACTAACAAGGTTGATCAAGTCTTGTTAACAAACTCATTCCGAATAACACAGAACCAGAGAAATTTCGAATAACACTAAGTTACCTCGACGGGGATATGAACATCCCCAACAATAAGAATATCATACTTTTTCTTGACAGTGGGAAGAGGAAATTCAAAACCTCCAATAATAATAGTTGGAACTTTTCCAATAGAGTTGATGCTATGAACTTGAGATTGTTTCCTTCGAAAGTGTACCGTATGCTCATTACCATTAACATGAAAAGTGACATTGCCTTTGTTGCAATCAATAACATCCCCTGCAGTATTCAAAAAGGGTCTACCAAGGATAATCGACATACTATCGTCCTCGGGAATATCAAGAATAACAAAGTTCGTTAAGATAGTGACATTTGCAACCACAACAGGCACATCCTCACAAATACCGACAGGTATAGCAGTTTATTTATCAGCCATTTGCAAAGATATTTCAGTAGGCGTTAACTTATTCAATTCAAGTCTACAATATAAAGAGAGAGGCATAACACTAACACCGACTCCAAGATCACATAAAGCAGTTTTAACATAGTTTCTTTTAATTGAGCATGGTATTGTTGGTACCCCTGGATCTCCAAGTTTCTTTGGTATTCCACCCTTAAAAGTGTAATTAGCAAGCATGGTGGAAATTTTAGCTTCCGATATCTTTCTTTTATTTGTAATGATATCCTTCATGTATTTAGCATAAGGATTTACTTTAAGCATATCAGTTAAGCGCATACGTAAGAAGATAGGTCTAATCATTTCAGCAAAGCGCTCAAAATCCTCATCATCCTTTGTCTTGGATGGTTTAGGAGGAAAGGGCATGGTTCTGAACCCATGGTTCTCTTTCTCTACCGTGCTTCCTAGCAACAAAATCTATTTTATCATAACGTTGATTCTTTGATTGTGGGTTATCAAGATCAACAACAGGTTCAATCTCTACTTCATTATTATTGCTAGGTTGAGCATTATCATTAACATTATCACTAGGTTCATGTTCATCACCTGATTGTGTTTCAGCATTAGAAACAGAAATATCATTGGGATTCTCAGGTGTGTCTACAACAGGTTCACTAGAAGCATGCAAAGTCCTATCATTTTTCTTTTTCTTCTTTTTGGAAGAACTAGGTGCCTCTAAATTATTTCTTTGAGAATCCTGCTCGATTCTCTTAGGGTGGCCTTCAGGATACAAAGGTTCCTGAGTCATTCTACCAGTTCTAGTAGCCACTCTAATAGCAAAGTCATGTTTATTATTCAATTCATCAAGCAAATCATTTTGAGCTTTAAGTACTTGCTCATCTTGAGTGGTAACTGTCGGTGTCAAAACCGGCGGATCTCGGGTAGGGGGTCCCGAACTGTGCGTCTAAGCGAATGGTAATAGGAGACGAGGGACACGATGTTTTACCCAGGTTCGGGCCCTCTCGATGGAGGTAAAACCCTACGTCCTGCTTGATTAATATTGATGATATGAGTAGTACAAGAGTGGATCTACCACGAGATCAAGGAGGCTAAACCCTAAAGCTAGCCTATGGTATGATTGTTGTAATGTATGTTGTCCTACGGACTAAAGCCCTCCGGTTTATATAGACACCGGAGGAGGCTAGGGTTACACAGAGTCGGTTACAATGGTAGGAGATCTACATATCCGTATTGCCAAGCTTGCCTTCCACGCCAAGGAAAGTCCCATCCGGACACGGGACGGAGTCTTCAATCTTGTATCTTCGTAGTCTTGGAGTCTGGCGGACGATGATAGTCCGACTGTCCGGACACCCCCTAGTCCAGGACTCCCTCAGTAGCCCCCGAACCAGGCTTCAATGACGATAAGTCCAGCGCGTATATAGTCTTTGGCGTTGCAAGGTGGGTTCTCCCTTTAAGTTCCATGTACCTGCCGAACAGTGTCCGGCTTTATCATAAATACTGTGTTTCTCGGCTTCTACGCCCAATAATGGTCTTTTCCACGTGTCGCACGAATGCGAAAAGCCAGGGTGTCTTTTTATGTTTCACCCCCTAGTCGCGCGAGTCGTTCGCCTACAAAAGAGGCAAAAATCCAGATCCAAACCACACCATCCTCCTCCCGTGAATAGTTCATCGGAGCGCCCTTGACCTAAAAATCCATTCCATCATGGACCGTCGACGGGGTTCCTCTTCTCGCGCTCCCAGCCCACCGCCAGGGGATTGGAGGAGGTGCTCTATTCCACACAACGAGCTAGCGAAGCTCCAAGCGGGGGGATATCTCCCTTCGGCCTTCATGGTCCCAGTCCGAGCCGGACTGGTCACTTATCAAGGTGGGAGGCAAGCGGAGGCTACCCCATGCCCCAATAAAGGGGAGCGAGTATGCTTCGTCCCTTATCTGATAAGGGGACTCGGATTCCCAATACATCCGTTCCTCCGCGGGCTCCTGGAGTTCTACGGACTCCAGCTCCACCACCTCACGCCCGCCTCTGTCCTGCATATCGCGGGCTACGTAGCTCTTTGCGAGCTATTCCTGGGCATTGAGCCCCATTTTGCATGGTGGAAGAGGCTGTCCTGCCTCGTACCCCGTTCCCACGAGGGATCCATATACCAAGTGGGCGGCGCCGAAATATGGCGCATTGCCGGGACCGGATACCCATCCGGTACTCCCAAGAAGGCGTCCGAAGACTGGCCTTCAGAGTGGTTTTATATAGGAGACGCTCCGCTTCCGGACCCAGTCCGGATTGGCCTCCCGGAGTTTAGTGCTGCTCCTCTAAAGAAACGCCTCAGCTGGCGCCCACGGAGCCCCCGATTGGAGGAAGACAAGAGCGTCCATTACTTGATGGGCCGAATAAGATTAATGGCCCATTCTGGTTTGACCATGATCGGAGTCATGGCGACATGCATCATGCGGGGGGAACAGCCATTACAATATAGAGGCCACCCCATGTGGGAGTTCAACGGGGAAGACGATGCCACCCATCATGGCCGCGAAGGGCCGGATTTGACCGAGGATCTGGTGCAGATCCTGTCCAGCCTATACAAGGGGGAGAAGGAGGACTTCCTTCAAACGAACCCTTTGAATGGGTTTTCCATGAACAACCCTAGGGGCTGGGTAAGCAAACACTTTTAAGGGCTCAACCCATGCTTTCGAAGTTTAAGCTTCTTACATTATGTCTTCGGCGCAGGATCTACGCCGGACTGTGGAGGACATGGTAAGTCCTGCTCCGCAACCCAAGGATCCAGAAAGATCCCTGGATCCGGCCTCTGAAGAGGATCCGGACATCGAGGTGGAGCTGATCGACGGGGTATTTCACCAGCTCAGCATGGATAATGCTTTGGTCGCCATTACGGCGGACTACCCCGGACTGTATCCGGCTTCCCAGGTGACTGTGACCGAGGTCCGGACACCATTATCTCTTCCTTGCCCATTTCTGACCTTCGCGAACGATGGTATTTGACAGGAAGCGCCTTCACGGCGGGAAGCCGATCCCGCGGCGGCTGACCAACAAAGGTCAGTCCGGTCCAGCAGGCGAAAAAGGAGCGCGGTACGGACTGAAACATCACCGCAAAGGTATAACCCGTGTTTGAATTTTCAGAGCAACGTTCCTAGGAAGTGTCTGAGTGCTCATGATCTTTATAGGAGAAAAAGCGCTCGCCGGACTGCGGGCGCGGAAGTTGCCGATCCAACCTATACCGGCCAGGCTCCAGCGCCCGGCCTGGAGGGGGAGGCAAGCGCAAGACGCGGGCAGGATCCTTCTCCAATGGAGGACACCGACAGACTGTCCGCCACCAAATCTGAGGTGGAGAGCGCCATGAACCATAGGCGCCGCCGGACAGTGTTTCGTGAAGCATGCTTCTCCCCTGAGGCATTGGACGCCTTTAATGCAGGGGACGCGCACCTCCGTGCTGCTCAAGATGGTTTTACCAGAGCCACGGAGCAGTATGTGAAAGACATACGGGTAAGGGAATTTTGATGGTTATATATACCAGTAGCCCCCGAGACTTGAAGCAGTTATGTTAACAGATTTAAGGATCAATTAAAACGCAGGCTCTTACCGAGAAGAATGCCGAGTTGTCTCAGGAGCTGCAAGAATGCAAGGCCCAACTTGAGGCCGCACTTGCTGCCGCAGGAGGAGACGCAGAGACCCCTCCTGGTAACACATTTTTATTAATAAATATAAGCGCTGTGTGGCGTGCGCGCAAGTCTAATAATGACTGTGCAGGTACCACCGGACAAGATCCGGACAGGCAAGGATTACTGCGCCAGCTGATGGTCGGCGAGAGTGTGCTAAATAGGGTGCAGCAAGAAAGGAACAAACTCCAGGATGCCAATGCCAAGCTCGGAGAAGAGTTGAAAGGCGCTCGCGCCGGGCTGTCCGGCTCCATTAAGGAGAATGAGCGGCTTCGTCGCGGCATTTATAGTAAGTGCTTGAGCGGACTCCTTTGAAAAGACGAGTTCGGCGAGGAAGTATATTGACATGATATGTCTTGTAGGTATACTCACAGGTCGCCCTGCAGAGGAGATGCCCATATCAACGGGTGATCAACTTCCCGAACTGTTGCAACTGCTCGAACGAGTTCGGCAGGCAATGAGCGGCGTCGTCCAGGTTTTATGGCCAGCCCTCTCCCTACCCGAGGGCCTTGGGGAGCTTGCGGAGAAGCTTCGGGGAGTGCGGCAGCGCTTCTGTTTATGGAAGATTTCAGCTTGCCGTCAAGGTGCCAGGGAGGCTTGGGCCATGGTGAAGACGCGTTACAAGAAGGCGGATCCCAACCACATGGCCGAAGTTGGACCGGTAGGGCCCGATGGGAAGGAGATCCCTGTGAGTTTAGTATACAGCCAAGTAGAGTTGGCTGCTAAATTTTCCCAATGGGACTGTAAGTTAGACAGCCTGTTAGACGAGATTGAGGAGGAATACAATCAGTAAATTTGACAATGTATGTTTTCCTTTAAAGTGACATGTGAAATGCCTTCTAGCCGGATTGTAGATCGTTTGTCTTTGCCGACCCTAGAGTCCGGAGTGTGTCCGAATACCTCTTTGGTTAAGAAACAACCGTGGTATGCATGGAGACCAGGCGTAGGGGTCATTAGTGCTTTATCAGACAAGTGCCCAACTAGTTATGTTATATTACATGGTTAGTAAGAAACATCTTCCAGGGAGAATAGTTCCGTTAAGGGTTCCTTTCCCTGGGAGGCATGCCCTAAAGTGCATGTCCGGACTGCAAAGAAAGCAGAAAAACATCTGGGGGCAGATAAATAAATAGGTAAAAAGTCATCTTTTAAGTCACCGACCGAATATTCCCTTAAGAACGCTAGCTTTCGGCTTCACCCAGTCTGAGGTACACATCCGGCTGACCCGGCAGTAACAATCGCAGAGGTGCTCCCTTTACCTCCTAGCCGAACAATCGGGAACGTAGGGGTAAGCACAGGAGCCAGGCAACCCAGCTTGGCCAAAACTTAAGTCATATCGATGCATATAATGGTGAGTAAAAGGTACATGTGGAAGCTTGACACATGTGCTGGGTATGAAACCCTTATAATTGAGCTTCTGTAAAATAAGCCCCCAGGAATAATGAGTGCGGATGGCACATCACGTGTATGCGAAAAATACGAAAATAGGCCCATAAGGGCTTGTGAATAAAAAGGTATGAAAAGAGAAACAAAAGACAGCCGAAGTGTAAAAGTTTGGACGGGGGAAGGGGACGAACTCTTAGTCCGGCGCTAGGCATAGAATCGTCGGAGGCGGGCTGCGATCCATGGGTTCGGCTCGAGTCGGTTATCCGACGCATTTCGTAGACGGTATGCTCCGCCAATCAGGACTTGATCGATAATGAAGGGACCCTCCCATTTGGGCTTGAGCTTGTCCTTTTTCTTGTCCGGCGGGCGTAGAACTAGTTCACCAACATTGTAAGTCTTGGCCCGTACTTCTCTGCTTTGATATCTTCGGGCCTGCTGCTGATAGAATGTGGAACGAGCCTTGGCGACGTTGCATTCTTCCTCCAGTGTGTCCAAGCTGTCCTGCCGATCAAGCTCGGCCTCTCTTTCCTCGTACATGCGCACTCGAGGTGAGTCATGAATAATGTCGCGGGGCAAGACTGCCTCTCCACCATATACCATAAAAAATGGTGTGAATCCGGTAGTGCGGTTAGGCGTTGTCCGCAGCCCCCAGAGTATGGAGTCGAGCTCCTCGACCCAGTGCGTGTCAGATTTAGTAAGTGACCGCACTAGTCTGGGTTTAATGCCGCTCATTATGAGACCATTTGCTCGTTCCACTTGACCGTTGGTTTGAGGGTGATAGACTGAAGCGTAGTCGAGCTTGATGCCCATATTCTTGCACCATGACTTAACCTCGTCGGCTGTGAAGTTCGTGCCGTTGTCGGTGATGATGTTGTGGGGGACTCCGTAACGGTGTACTACCCCGGATATAAAGTCTATCACTGGTCCGGACTCTGCCGTTTTGACCGGTTTGGCCTCTATCCATTTGGTGAATTTATCCACCATGACCAATAGGTATCTTTGCTTGTGGGTTCCCCCTTTAAGGGGTCCAACCATATCAAGCCCCCAGACCGCGAACGGCCAGGTAATGGGTATAGTTTTGAGGGCGGTGGGTGGCATGTGGCTCTGATTAGCAAAGAGATGACAACCAACGCATTTCTGGACTAAGTCCTGGGCATCTGCCCAGGCCGTCGGCCAATAAAATCCTGTACGGAATGCCTTTCCTACAAGGGCCCGGGCTGCTGCGTGGTGTCCGCCTAGTCCGGCATGAATTTCAGCCAGGAGGTTTCGCCCTTGCTCTTCGGAGATACACCTTTGAAGGACTCCGGTTGTACTTTTCTTATAAAGTTCTCCCTCATGGACCTTGTAGGCTTTCGATCGCCGGACTATGCAGCGGGCCTCGTTTTGGTCTTCGGGAAGTTCCTGCCTAAGCAAGTAGGCTAGGAATGGTTCTGTCCACGGGGCGATTACTGCCATTATGACGTGGGCTGAAGGTGTTATGTCATCGGCTGGATCGCCGGTTGGCGCGGTTCTTTCCGGTTTGTCACTTCCGGGCTCCTCTTCCCATAGTACGGATGGCTTGAAGAGCCGTTCCAGGAAGATATTTGGAGGGACAGTGTCACGTTTGGCACCGATGCGTGCCAGTACGTCGGTCGCTTGGTTATTATCTCGGGCTATGTGATGGAATTCGGGTCCTTCAAACCGGGCTGACATTCTTAGGACAGCGTTGCGATATGCTGCCATTTTTGGATCCTTGGCGTCAAAGTCTCCGTTTATTTGGGATATTGCAAGGTTTGAATCCCCGCGCACCTCTAGGCGTTGAATGCCCATGGAGACTGCCATCCGGAGACCATGTAACAGGGCCTCGTATTCGGCTACGTTGTTGGAGTCCGTGTACATTATTTGAAGTACATACTGGACTGTGTCTCCGGTTGGGGACGTCAATACGACGCCAGCCCCCAGTCCGGCCAACATTTTAGAGCCGTCGAAATGCATAGTCCAATTGGAGTATGTGCCGTACTCTTTAGGGAGTTCGGCTTCGGTCCATTCGGCGACAAAGTCCGCCAAAACTTGTGACTTTATAGCTCGCCGAGGTTTGTAAGTTATATCGAATGGTAAGAGCTCAATGGCCCATTTTGCAATCCTGCCCGTTGCGTCGCGGTTATTTATAATGTCATTGAGCTCTTAGGGTTTAGCCTCGGCATCGGGTAGGGGGTCCCGAACTGTGCGTCTTTGTTTGGTCTATTGGATGGACCTGGAATTTTATTATTTCATCTGCTGGTTTGAAGGAGGTGGACTTGGATCTTTTATCGAGTATCACATCGTCCCTGTTCACCGTAGAGCGCAGCGCGGTGAGTTCTTCTGCTGCTAGGGCTTCGGATAGTGCCTCCAGGGCTAGTGCGGCTGTCTTGTTCTCGGCGCAGAGTGCTATGTCCGGATCACTGGCGAGAGTGATTATTCCGCCGGGCCCAGGTATTTTGAGATTCATGTACCCGTAATGAGGTACTGCTTGAAAAATTGTGAATGCCTCCCGTCCTAATATAGCGTGGTATCCGCTGTTGAACGGGGCCACTTGGAACGTGACTTCTTCGGACCTGTAATTGTCCGGCGTACCGAACACCACATCGAGTGTGATTTTTCCGGTGCAGCGCGCTTCCCGGCTAGGGATTATTCCTCTGAAGGTTGTGCTGCTTCGCTCAATACGGCTCCAATCGATTTCCATTTTTTGCAGAGTTTCCTCGTAAATGAGGTTTAGTCCGCTGCCGCCATCCATGAGGACTTTTGTCAGTCGAAAGCCGTCCACTATGGGACTGAGCACCAGTGCGGCTGGCGCTCTGGCTGTTCGGAATTTAGGTTCATCGCAGGCGTTGAAGGTAATAGCTGTGTTGCTCCATGGATTTGCTGTTGCTACTTGGTAGACTTCGGCGAGCCCGCGGATTGTTCGTTTTCGCATATTATTTGATGTGAAGGTCTCGAAGACTGTTGATACCGTACCGGTATTGTTGGAGTGGTTTCCCGGGGCTAGAATCTCCTCGCCACTTTTGGCCACCTGCCATAATATCCAACATGCTCGAAGGCTATGTGTTGGGACGGCTCCCTCTGTACTATGAAGTTTACAGGGTCCATTGAGCCATCCCTCCAGTACGGTTCCATGCCCTTTATTGGGTTTTTGCTTTTTCGTTTTTGCATCTGGGGCCTGAGTGTGAGGCACCCTTTTGTTGCGGATTGGGGTCGAGGCCGGATTATCCCAAAATTGGTTTTCGGTTTTCCGGAAACTCTCCATCGCACAGTACTTTTGTACTATGGACGCCAGATCGGTGAAGCGTGTAATTTTACGACGATCGATGGCGTTTAATATTCCCTTATCCGTGCAATTATTGCAGAAGAGTGAGATTGCGTTTTCCTCTCGGCAGTCCTTTATCCTGTCCATAACCAGGAGGAATCTGGCCCAGTAGTGATGTACTGTTTCTGCGGGCTCTTGCCGTATTAGAGATAGATCGCATATGTCTGGGCGGGTGGGTGGACTAAAATCCGGATCCCTGCCCATCTTGGGGCTTAAAGGCCGAGGAGTTTCCGAATTCGGAAGCTTGGGTTGTTGGACACGATCCAGCGAGTCCGGAGCGATGCATGGTTTTAAGTTCAATGCTTGATTGAAGTCCGTCCCTCCGCGAAAATCCGGCATGGAGGGTTCGGGAATCCGGATGTGACTAGTTTTCAATATAGGCGAAGAGTTGCCGTATTGCTCCTCCACCCCTGCTACGTGGTGGGTGGCCTGGGAGAGTTAATCTCTCTCAGATCGGTTTTAAGCCCAATCTGATTGTAGTCTGTAGCGATTCCCAGGGCGGCGATGCGATCCAAGAGCTCGTTAACAGACGAGAGCTCTATTGGATCCAACTGTTCGGCAGCTTTCGAGCTGACGCGGAGATTGCTTCTGACGACTTAAGAGGTCATTGCCGAAGCGGCGGCCGGACAGGCGGTCATAAGAAAACCACCTAGCCGGATAGTTTGGCCGGCGGCCAAGGCCCCTTCGGCAAAAACACCGTCTTTGAAGACGGGTGGAGGCATCCTCCCTATTGGTGATGACACAGAGGAACTCTCAATGAAAGCACCAATATCGGTGTCAAAACCGGCGGATCTCGGGTAGGGGGTCCCGAACTGTGCGTCTAGGCGGATGCTAACAGGAGACGAGGGACACGATGTTTTACCCAGGTTCGGGCCCTCTCGATGGAGGTAAAACCCTATGTCCTGCTTGATTAATATTGATGATATGGGTAGTACAAGAGTGGATCTACCACGAGATCAAGGAGGCTAAACCCTAAAGCTAGCCTATAGTATGATTGTTGTAATGTATGTTGTCCTACGGACTAAAGCCCTCCGATTTATATAGACATCGGAGGAGGCTAGGGTTACACAGAGTCGGTTACAATGGTAGGAGATCTACATATCCGTACTGCCAAGCTTGCCTTCCACGCCAAGGAAAGTCCCATCCGGACACGGGACGGAGTCTTCAATCTTGTATCTTCGTAGTCTTGGAGTCCGGCGGACGATGATAGTCCGGCTATCCGGACACCCCCTAGTCCAGGACTCCCTCAGTAACCATAGAAGCATATTTGCTAATGAGTTTAAGTTCACCTTTAACTCTGGCCATATAATCACTCAAGCATCCTATCTCGAAAGCATTATTCTTTAATTCTCTACCAACATAAGCATTAAAACTTTCTTGTCTAGCCATAAAGTCATCAAATTCATCTAAGCATGGGCTATGAAATTTAGTAGAGGGAATTTCAACTTTATCATATCTATAGAGGGAATTTACCTTTACTACTTGTGTCGGGTTATCAAGACAATGTGTTTCTTCAACAGGCGGTGTATTAAGACCATGTATTTCTTCATTAGGTGGTAAATTCTTAACATCTTCAGCTTTAATACCTTTTTCTTCAATTGATTTCTTTGCCTCTTGCATATCTTCGGGACTGAGAAATAGAACACCTCTCTTCTTAGGAGTGGGTTTAGGAATAGGCTCAGGAGTTGGCTCAATTGGTTCAGGAATTGGCTCAGGAAGAGTCCAATTATTTTCATTAGTCAACATATTATTCAATAGTAATTGAGCTTGGTCGACTGTTCTTTCCCTGAAAACACAACCAGCACAACTATCCAAGTAGTCCTTGGAAGCATCGGTTAGTCCATTATAAAAGATATAAAGTATTTCATTTTTCTTAAGAGGATGATCAGGCAAAGCATTAAGTAATTGGAGAAGCCTCCCCCAAGCTTGTGGGAGACTCTCTTCTTTGATTTGCACAAAATTATATATTTCCCGCAAGGCAGCTTGTTTCTTATGAGCAGGGAAATATTTAGCAGAGAAGTAATAAATCATATCCTGGGGACTACGCACACAACCAGGATCAAGAGAATTAAACCAAGTTTTAGCATCACCCTTTGATGAGAACGGAAATATCTTAAGGATATGATAATAGCGAGACTTCTCATCGTTAGTAAACAGGGTGGCTATATCATTCAACTTGGTAAGATGTGCCACAACAGTTTCAGATTCAAGGCCATAAAAAGGATCGGATTCAACTAAAGTAATTATTTCAGGATCAACAGAGAATTCATAATCCTATCAGTAACACAGATAGGTGAAGTAGCAAAAGCAGGGTCAGGTTTCATTCTAGCATTAAGAGATTGCTGCTTCCATTTAGCTAATAATTTCTTAAGATCATATCTATCTTCGCAAGAAAAGATAGCTCTAGCAGCTTCCTCATTCATAACATAACCCTCAGGAACAACAGGTAATTCATAATCAAGGGGAGAACTTTCATCATCACTATCATCAATAATTTCATTCTCTCTAACCCTAGCAAGTTGTTCATCAAGAAGTTCACCTAATGGCAAAGTAGTATCACGCATAGAAGTAGTTTCATCATAAGTATCAAGCATAGCAGAAGTGGCATCATCAATAACATGCGACATATCAGAATTCATAGCAGTAGCAGGTTTAGGTGTCGCAAGCTTACTAATAACAGAAGGAGAATCTAGTGCAGAGCTAGACGGCAGTTCCTTACCTCCCCTCGTAGTTGAGGGCAAAATCTTGGTTCTTTCGTCTTTCAAGTTCCTCATAGTGATCAACAGATATAAATCCCAACTGACTCAAAGAATAGAGCTATGCTCCCCGGCAACGGCGCCAGTGCAGCGACCCGACCTCAGACGGTCAAGTCTCTGTGCTTACGTGTCATCCCTGGATCGGTATGCTGACACACACAGTACTCGAGGATTTATAACAGAGGTAAATCACATGTAAAAAATAACGTAAATACTATTACCTCAATCCATATAGCGGAAGCAACAAGGTCGTGGATTCCCATCAACACCAACGGCAAGTTGAGTATAGGAAATCGTAACCCTAACGTATCACTTACTCGTCGTCTGAAAAGTCCGCAACATGAAACATTGCAGCCCGAAAACGGGTCAGCACATGGAATATGCTGGCAATGTAACACATAGAGAATAATGAATGATAAGCCTATACTACATGCATATATGGCTGGTGGAAAAGCTCTATGGTTACAGTTTTGCGTAAAGCCAATTTTTCCCTACTGCAAAGGAATGAATTTATTTAACTATCATGGTGGTTGTTAAACATTGAGAATGGTTGACAGCATCCTCAATCCCAATTAAAAGTACTCATTAACAAACCCAACAATATTAAATTAGAGTAACATGTTGAGATACACATGATATTCAAGTACTAGATACTCAAGATGTCCATAACCGGGGACACGGCTAATCATGATTAGTTTGTACACTCTGCAGAGGTTTGCGCACTTTTCCCCACAAGACTCGATCGCCTCCGTTTGGTTTCTCGCACTTCATGGTGTTTGAGAAACGGATGACCGAGACATAGTCTTTCAGATGCGCTAGCACCTTACGATGGGTAGACCCGTACACCTACATCCCCTACATCTGCTAGTCCACCACTATAAGAGTTCGCACGACTTAGTCAACTATGCCAGAGCCCATAATGGCTTGTGGCTGCACACGGAAGTTACTAGCATGAATTATCTTATGATCCCTTTGAGCCTGGGTGGCGGTCCATAGGAAAATCACACGGTACCCCCAGGATTTCCAAAAAAACAGGCAATCACTGGATACCCCAGGTGCCTCAATCCACCCAGATGTGTATTTAAGTTGCCACCTTAGATAAACCATTAATTAAACAATCTCACATCTGTCATGGATATCACTCACCCAATCCACGTCTACTAGCATAGCATGGCATAATAAGCAAACGCAGAAGTAACTCCCAAAGGTTTCATAAGTAAAACAGGTAATAGGTACTACCTCATCTACTTCCCATCCCATAATTTAATTTGATCCTAATCATGCAATGTTTGAGGATTGATCTAATGCATAAAAACTGGGTAGTAGAAAAGGGTATGATCAAGTGTTACTTGCCTGCAATGTTGATGAAGATGATTCGCACTCAAAACTCTTGATAGTTCTGCTCGTCACACTCCGGTCAATCTATCGTAAACAAGCAATAGTAACCACACATAAGCAATCACTCAAAAGATCGAAAAGAACGAAGAATACGATTCAGAAAACATCAAAACCAAGCAAATGACTCTTGCAGCATAAAACAATTTCTAACAGTACCAAAATTATGTGAATTTGGCCTTATCAGAAAGTTTAGGTCAAGAGCTTCGAGTTGCAAAAAGAATCAACTCAAACGGAGTTATAAAACTCAAGTTATGATCAAACGAAGTTCAAATCAAATCTGATCTAATTCAAATTTTAAACTTTCAAAAACATGTTTAAGTTGTTTTACTGGATAGAGGAGATCATAACGAAGACGTGGGCGTTGGTTTCGTTGGATTTGGACAAACGAGTAAAAAGATGTGGTTGATTGAAGTACAGGGACTAATTTGTAAAAGAAACTACTACAAATAGGTCCCTGGACAGAAAAACTAAAATAAAAGAAAAATCTTATCGAACGAACGTTCGCTACAGAACGCTAACGAACGAAAACGTTCGCTAGATCTACCTAAACAGAAAACATTCACTAAATAAAAACGAAACGGTTTTCAAGAAGAAAACCGATCTGGGTCGAACCGGTCGGAGGCGGCTTTTTATTAAAAACCGGCGGTGGATCGGGTTAGGGTTTACCACGACGGCGTCGGTTCTCCGGTGACTCGGGGCGGCGGCTCCGGCGATCGTCGAGGCCGGTGAAGAGGTCGGGGAGGGGCGGCGCCGGGCTGCGGGTGCGGTGGTGGCGTCGGCGACGGTCGACGGCGACGAGGGCGGCGCCGGCAACGAGAGGTGCGGGCGGTGGGGCGGCGATCTGTGGCGGCGGCGCGAGATGCGGGCGAGGCGGGACGGCGCGAGCGGCGAGGAGGAGAGGGCCCGGGGCCTCGGCCTTTTAAAGGGCCTGGGGCTGCGGCTTCCTTGGGGAAGGGGGCGGCCGGCGGCGTGGCTCGCTCGGACTCAGGCGAGTCCGGGTGGAGCACGGGAGGAGGATGGCGGCGGCGCGATCTTGGGCCTGGGCTGGCTCGGCGGGCTGGCCCAGTCGACGGGAGAGAAGATTTTTTTTTAAAGAAAAAACATTTTCTTAGACAAATAAATACAAAAATAAATAAAAACTTATATAGGCACATTATATATCAAAATCTTCAAAAAAAGATTTTCTACAACATGGACATTTATCTAGAGTCAAATAAAATACACACAAATTCAAATAAAGCAAAGAGTGCTTCTGCCCTATTAAAATTCAAATAAAAATCATTTTAAAAATACCAAAATTAATTCAAATTTATTTCTCTCCAATTTTCTGATGTAGGGAATCATGTTACCCTAATTTCTATATAATTTATTTTTGGAGAAAAATAATTTGAATAAAACTCAAATAACTCCAAATTGAAAATAAATTCAAAAGAACTTTGAATTTAATTCTTTGAAACTCCCTACTCATATTTCATATGTTTTGAAGAAGTCATTTTATCTTCTCTCATGAAAATCATTGAGCTGCTTGAAGTTTTTGAATTTGAAATATTTCCATATTAGATTCAAATCTTTTCAAATCCCTTTTCATTTATTTAAAATGGAAGAAGTCATGTTATTTTCTCTCCAGGGTTTTGTGATGAAAAGAATTTGAATTCACGAAGATCATAAAAGCAAAAATGAAAGTTTTGGGAAAGTCCTTTTATTCCCTCTCATTTAACTTTCAAAAGTTTCGAATTTCACTCAATCAATCACACAATAATCAAACAAACAATCAATCTATCTATTTATTATAACATTCCAAAATTTAGAATTTTGGGATGTTACAAACCTACCACCCTTAAAATGAATCTCGTCCTCGAGATTCGGAGAGGCTAGCAAGAAATAGGTTAAGGTTTGGGGTCTTCAAAATCCATCGATCATCTCCGGGGTCTCGGGTGCTACCACCCTTAGAAGCATGGTTACGGTTCCAACAAAACTCATATACTCCATCCTTATTCTTGACAGTGTTGGTCTTCTCAAATTCTCGGAAAAATTCCTTCTCTAGACTCTTCCGGTAACGGCATAACCTTTTTCCTCAATTCTTCGGTCCTTTCATCTTGGTAAGGTTATTCTGAGACTGGGTCTTCTTAGCTGACGGGTCTGACGCCAATACTAAACAACTATCGATATCTCATGGTGGTCAGCAATTTATGGTTTCTCCTGCAGGAAATGGGTCTGGGTTGAACCTCACCGTATCTCCTACGATTGGCAAAAGCTGCCTGGTACAAGGGGAGATACTTATACCATTCTAAAGTTTAAACAAGGTTTTGATCGTCGTCTCTCTACTATAGGTAAGTCACTCAGATTTACCATCCCACATAGCAAGGCGAACAATAAGAGTAAGTCGGTATGGTGATCAATCCATCCCGCACCCAAATCATTATCTTGTATATGGTTTAGCGAATCTCGCATTCTAACACTCGGTCATCCTCACAAGCATTGCAGAATTTCTCTTGTCGACGAACCAAGTTTGGATAAATCCATTGATTCTGCAAGCCAAACAAAAATCTATCGTTCCTTAACAACTCTCAGGTTTTGCGTTGCTCCTATAAAATCGTCGGTGGGTAAAGGCATATCCTCTTCCAAGGGTTTTCCTTCAGCAAGAGTGTGCTTGCTTCTTGGCAGGTCCTGGGGCCTGTGGGTTATGGCCCATCTCATCACTTGTAAACCTTGAACTCATCCTTGGGGCAACTGATCGTAATTCCATCATCCAACTTCCAGCTTCCTAGCATACTTAAAATCCATCCAATTGTATTGTCTCCCTTCCTTTGGTTGTACCAAACCAAGACGTGATTACTCAGACTCATCATGGAATTTCCATTGATCCATATTTCCGACATCATACCTCCTTTATATCCAATAATGATTCATCTCTTCATCCTCGTAAGATGTCCCATGTACCGAGATAACAACTTATACTTATGAAGTCCATACTCCACTTCGTGGAACATCATTATCCTTTCCAGGGTCAAGCGTCCTTACAGGGGAATATTGGCCATCTCTGCATGGCACTTCTTCAACTGGGAAACGTGAAACACATCATGAACTCCTGACAGTCCTTCGGGTGACTCCAATTTGTTGGCCACTTCTCCCATACGCTCCAAAACTCGGTATGGTCTTACAAATCTCGGGGCTAACTTTCCCTTAACTCCAAATAGTTTAACTCCTCGCAGAGGGGACACACGAAGGCATGCTCTATCTCCAATTTCATAGACTACCTCCTTGCATTTTTTTTTGAGTCTGCATAACTCTTCTACCTAGACTGAGCTACCTTCAGTCTATCTCGAATCCACTTAACATTCTCTTCTGACTCCTTGATCATATTTGGTCCAAACAACTGACGGTCTCCAACTTCATCCCACATCAATGGTGTCTGGCTCCTTCTCCCATACAAAGCTTTAAAAGGGGTCATCTTCAAACTAGCTTGGTAACTGTTGTTGTATGAGAACTCCACGTAAGGTAGATTATCATCACTACTAGATCCATAATCTAGTGCACACACTCTCAACAAGTCCTCCAGAATCGGATTGACTTTCTCGATTTATCCATCTGTCTGCGGATGAAAGGTTGTACTGAACTCTAGCCTAGTACCCAAAGTGTGGCGCAGCTGATTCCAAAACTTTGAGGTAAACTGTGTTCCTCTATCGATGGTCCTTGGAACTCCATGCAGACATACGATCCTATTCAAATATATCTTGGCCAACTTCTCACTTGTATAGGTGGTTTTCACTGGGATAAAGTGGGCCACTTTGGTCAAGTGAATCAACTACTACCCAGATAGAATCATGTCCCGTTCGGGTTCTGGGAAATTTGGTAATGAAATCCATGCCAAGCTTATCCCCACTTCCATTCGGGTATTGGCATAGGCTGTAGTAATCCTGCTGGCTTCTGATGCTCTGCTTTTACTCTGGCATACATCAACTACGACTACATACTTCGTAATATCCTTCTTCATACCAGTCCACCAGAAACACTCCTTCAAATCCAAATACATCTTGGTGTTTCCAGGGCGAATCGAGTATGGTGAGTCATGAGCCTCCTGAAGTATTGACTTCTTGATCTTTGTATTATTGGGAACATATACACAGTCCTCGAACCATAAGATGTCGTGCTCATCCTTACGAAAACCTTTGGTCTTTCCTTTGCTCATCCTCTCTTTTACCTCAGCAATCTCTTTGTCATCCTTTTGAGCTTCACGGATCATTCCCAACAATGTAAACTGAACTTCCATTGCTGTAACAAAACCTTCGGGAACAATCTCCAACCGAAGTTCCCTGAGATTCTCTGCTAACTCCTTTGGTAATCCTCCGCTTATGAGGGTATTTGTCCTGGTGTTCTTTATGGTTGTGTCATATTTCTCCACAAAGCTTCCATGCACTTTCTCCATATCATTTCCATAAGGCTTCAACTTCTGGGACACAAGACGAGATCTTTGCAGAGTCAACTTAAATTCTTTCCAAGTGGTTACTCCTTGCCATCCATTGATGGTTTGGTACATCCTCCACCAAGTAGTGGCACCTCTTTCAAAGCACTCAGGATCATGCTGGGTCATATCCTTTCCAGCTATAGGGTTATTCTCCATTTGATCCTCCATGTTCTGAATCCATTGGTCCATCTCCAATTGACTCATGGGTCCAGATAAAATAAGATCATCTCCATTCATCCTCTATTGGGTCCATGGGTTTGGGGTGGGATAAGAGAGATAGAGAGGGATACACACAATACAAACAATAGTTTTGAAAAGACAAGTTTTATTGTGGCTGTCAGAAAAACATCAAACAAATGACAGCTCACAATCGTCGCATCTAACGTAGGCATATAATAGGGGTTGGGTCTTCTAATGGTCTATAGATCTCAACGTCATCAAACTCTTAAAGTCTTGGTCATGTCTCCGATGACTCCTTCTGATCATACTTGTCCTTCTCAAGTTCTTTTTGCTATATCATCTCCGTTGACGCAAAGTCTCTCATGACATCCTTTAATATTTCTGGGGTTGCATTCCAAACTTCTGGGTTTCAACATCCTTGACATGAACCATGTCCTTCTATCCTTCAGCTCCTGACAAATCTCTGGTATTTCGAGATTTTGTTCCTCCAGTTTGGCTATTTTCAGCTTCAGGTTCCTGAATTCTTCAAGAATTGCCTCCTTGTAAAATATAGCTTCCTGCATGTCCATCTTAAACTTCTTGATGTAATACTCCAGATCCTGGTGATACACCGGCTAAGGTTAAAACTTCATCTTTTGCTGACGGATGCTCCATCAGCCTTCTACCATCCAATCTTTCCATGCATCGGCATGCTTAACTCCGCGTGGTGACAATAGCATAGACGAACGATAACATCATGAATGTCCATGTTTATGACTATGTCTCTGCCATGCGCAATCATTCCAAAGTTGATATCTCTTTTCTTGGGGCTTTTATGAGAAAACTTTGAGTTCTGATGCTCCATGTCCCGGTCTTTCTTCGATACACCTCGATCTCGGGTATTGACAGCTTCCTTAGTCTGTCAAGTTCCATAAGGGGTGCCTTCCCTTGGTTATACCAAATCTGGAAATTCTTCATATTTTCCTAGTCTTCAAAGTCTTTATCCGTCGTAGTTTCCATCATTAAAATGCACGGTAAAATCCTCTTTATTCCAAAGTAGTCATAGTTGTCCGATATCTTGTACTTCTTGGAGTGGTCTCATCAATCGAATCTTCGAGTGGTCAAAAGGGAAAAGGGGTATGGTCTCACTAAAAGGGAATATTTGAATAAGCTCAGAAGAGAAGAGAGGTAAAAGATTCTTTTGAAAAGAAACTTGTAGAGAAAAATCTTTCCTATGGGCTTGCCAGTTTCTAGGGTCACGTCCTAAGTCAACATGTGCTCTGATACCATCTTGTAGCGACCCGACCTCAGACGGTCAAGTCTCTGTGCTTACGTGTCATCCCTGGATCGGTATGCTGACACACACAGTACTCGAGGATTTATAACAGAGGTAAATCACATGTAAAAAATAACGTAAATACTATTACCTCAATCCATATAGCGGAAGCAACAAGGTCGTGGATTCCCATCAACACCAACGGCAAGTTGAGTATAGGAAATCGTAACCCTAACGTATCACTTACTCGTCGTCTAAAAAGTCTGCAACATGAAACGTTGCAGCCCGAAAACGGGTCAGCACATGGAATATGCTGGCAATGTAACACATAGAGAATAATGAATGATAAGCCTATACTACATGCATATATGGCTGGTGGAAAAGCTCTATGGTTACAGTTTTGCGTAAAGCCAATTTTTCCCTACTGCAAAGGAATAAATTTATTTAACTATCATGGTGGTTGTTAAACATTGAGAATGGTTGACAGCATCCTCAATCCCAATTAAGAGTACTCATTAACAAACCCAACAATATTAAATTAGAGTAACATGTTGAGATACACATGATATTCAAGTACTAGATACTCAAGATGTCCATAACCGGGGACACGGCTAATCATGATTAGTTTGTACACTCTGCAGAGGTTTGCGCACTTTTCCCCACAAGACTCGATCGCCTCCGTTTGGTTTCTCGCACTTCATGGTGTTTGAGAAACGGATGACCAAGACATAGTATTTCAGAAGCGCTAGCACCTTACGACGGGTAGACCCGTACACCTACATCCCCTACATCTGCTAGTCCACCACTATAAGAGTTCGCATGACTTAGTCAACTATGCCAGAGCCCATAATGGCTTGTGGCTGCACACGGAAGTTACTAGCATGAATTATCTTATGATCCCTTTGAGCCTGGGTGGCGGTCCATAGGAAAATCACACGGTACCCCCGGGATTTCCAAAAAAACAGGCAATCACTGGATACCCCAGGTGCCTCAATCCACCCAGATGTGTATTTAAGTTGCCACATTAGATAAACCATTAATTAAACAATCTCACATCTGTCATGGATATCACTCACCCAATCCAAGTCTACTAGCATAGCATGGCATAATAAGCAAACACAGAAGTAACTCCCAAAGGTTTCATAAGTAAAACAGGTAATAGGTACTACCTCATCTACTTCCCATCCCACAATTTAATTTGATCCTAATCATGCAATGTTTGAGGATTGATCTAATGCATAAAAACTGGGTAGTAGAAAAGGGTATGATCAAGTGTTACTTGCCTGCAATGTTGATGAAGATGATTCGCACTCAAAACTCTTGATAGTTCTACTTGTCACACTCCGGTCAATCTATCGTAAACAAGCAATAGTAACCACACATAAGCAATCACTCAAAAGATCGAAAAGAACGAAGAATATGATTTAGAAAACATCAAAACCAAGCAAATGACTCTTGCAGCATAAAACAATTTCTAACAGTACCAAAATTATGTGAATTTGGCATTATCAGAAAGTTTAGGTCAAGAGCTTCGAGTTGCAAAAAGAATCAACTCAAACGGAGTTATAAAACTCAAGTTATGATCAAACGAAGTTCAAATCAAATCTGATCTAATTCAAATTTTAAACTTCCAGAAACATGTTTAAGTTGTTTTACTGGATAGAGGAGATCATAACGAAGACGTGGGCGTTGGTTTCGTTGGATTTGGACAAACGAGTAAAAAGATGTGGTTGATTGAAGTACAGGGACTAATCTGTAAAAGAAACTACTATAAATTGGTCCCTGGACAGAAAAACTAAAATAAAAGAAAAATCTTATCGAACGAACGTTCGCTACAGAACGCTAACGAACGAAAATGTTCGCTAGATCTACCTAAACAGAAAACATTCGCTAAATAAAAACAAAACGGTTTTCAAGAAGAAAACCGATCTGGGTCGAACCGGTCGGAGGCGGTTTTTTATTAAAAACCGGCGGTGGATCGGGTTAGAGTTTACCACGGCGGCGGCGATTCTCCGGTGACTCGGGGCGGCGGCTCCGGCGGTCGTCGAGGCCGGTGAAGAGGTCGGGGAGGGGCGGCGCCGGGCTGCGGGTGCGGTGGTGGCATCGGTGGCGGTCGACGGCGACAAGGGCGGCGCCGGCAACGAGAGGCGCGGGCGGCGGGGCGGCGATCTGTGGCGGCGACGCGAGATGCGGGCGAGGCGGGGCGGCGCGAGCGGCGAGGAGGAGAGGGCCCGGGGCCTCGGCCTTTTAAAGGGCCAGGGGCTGCGGCTTCCATGGGGAAGGAGGCGGCCGGCGGCGTGGCTCGCTCGGACTCAGGCGAGTCCGGGTGGAGCACGGGAGGAGGATGGCGGCGGCGGGATCTTGGGCCTGGGCTGGCTCGGCGGGCCGGCCCAGTCGGCGGGAGAGAAGATTTTTTTTTAAAGAAAAAACATTTTCTTAGACAAATAAAAACAAAAATAAATAAAAACTTATATAGGCATATTATATATCAAAATCTTCAGAAAAAGATTTTCTACAACTTGGACATTTATCTAGAGTCAAATAAAATACACACAAATTCAAATAAAGCAAAGAGTGCTTCTGCCCTATTAAAATTCAAATAAAAATCATTTTAAAAATACCAAAATTAATTCAAATTTATTTCTCTCCAATTTTCTGATGTAGGGAATCATGTTACCCTAATTTCTGTATAATTTATTTTTGCAGAAAAATAATTTGAATAAAACTCAAATAACTCCAAATTGAAAATAAATTCAAAGTAACTTTGAATTTAATTCTTTGAAACTCCCAACTCATATTTCATATGTTTTGAAGAAGTCATTTTATCTTCTCTCTTGAAAATCATTGAGCTGCTTGAAGTTTTTGAATTTGAAATATTTCCAAATTAGATTCAAATCTTTTCAAATCCCTTTTCATTTATTTAAAATGGAAGAAGTCATGTTATCTTCTCTCCAGGGTTTTGTGATGAAAAGAATTTGAATTCACGAAGATCATAAAAGCAAAAATGAAAGTTTTGGGAAAGTCCTTCTATTCCCTCTCATTTAACTTTCAAAAGTTTCAAATTTCACTCAATCAATCACACAATAATCAAACAAACAATCTATCTATCTATTTATTGTAACATTCCAAAATTTAGAATTTTGGGATGTTACAGCCAGAAATTAGTCTTGATAACCCACAAGTATAGGGGATCGCAACAGCTTTCGAGGGTAGAGTATTCAACCCAAATTTATTGATTCGACACAAGGGGAGCCAAAGAATATTCTTAAGTATTAGCAGTTGAGTTGTCAATTTAACCACACCTGGATAACTTAGTATCTGCAGCAAAGTATTTAGTAGCAAAGTAATATGATAGTAATGGTAACAGTGGCAAAATTAAAGATAATAGTTTTGTAGTAGTTGTAACAGTAGCAACGGAAAAGTAAATAAGCGAAGCACAATATGTGAAAAGCTCGTAGGCATTGGATCAGTGGTGGATAATTATGTCAGATGCGATTCCTCATGTAATAGCTATAACATAGGGTGACATAGAACTAGCTCCATTTCATCAATGTAATGTAGGCATGTATTCCGAATATAGTCATACGTGCTTATGGAAAAGAACTTGAATGACATCTTTTGTCCTACCCTCCCGTGGTAGCGGGGTCCTAGTGGAAACTAAGGGATATTAAGGCCTCCTTTTAATAGAGAACCGGAACAAAGCATTAACACATAGTGAATACATGAACTCCTCGAACTACGGTCATCACCGAGAAGTATCCCGATTATTGTCACTTCGGGGTTGTCGGATCATAACACATAATAGGTGACTAGAGACTTGCAAGATAGGATCAAGAACACACATATATTCATGAAAACATAATAGGTTCAGATCTGAAATCATGGAACTCAGGCCCTAGTGACAAGCATTAAGCATAGCAAAGTCATAGCAACATCAATCTCAGAACATAGTGGATACTAGGGATCAAACCCTAATAAAACTAACTTGATTACATGGTAAATCTCATCCAACCCATCACCGTCCAGCAAGCCTACGATGGAATTACTCACGCACGGCGGTGAGCATCATGAAATTGGTGATGGAGGTGTTGGGGAACGTAGTAATTTCAAAAAAAATTCCTACGCACACGCAAGATCATGGTGATGGCATAGCAACGAGAGGGGAGAGTGTTGTCCATGTACCCTCGTAGACCGTAAGCGGAAGCGTTATGACAACGCGGTTGATGTAGTCGTACGTCTTCATGATCCGACCGATCCAAGTACCGAACGTACGGCACCTCCGAGTTCAGCACACGTTCAGCTCGATGACGATCCCCGGGCTCCGATCCAGCAAAGCTTCGGGGATGAGTTCCGTCAGCACGACGGCGTGGTGACGATGATGATGTTCTACCGGCGCAGGGCTTCGCCTAAACTCCGCGACGATATGACCGAGGTGGAATATGGTGGAGGGGGGCACCGCACACGGCTAAGGAACGATCCGTAGATCAACTTGTGTGTTTATGGGGTGCCCCCTGCCCCCGTATATAAAGGAGTGCAGGAGGGGAGGGCCGGCCCTCTCTATGGCGCGCCCTAGGCAAGTCCTACTCCCACCGGGAGTAGGATTCCCCCTTTCCTAGTCCAACTAGGAGTCCTTCCTAGTAGTAGGAGTAGGACACAAGGAAGGGGAAGAGGGAAGAGAAGGAAGGAGGGGGCACCGCCCCTCCCCCTAGTCCAATTCGGACTAGTCAATGGGGGGCGCGCGGCCTGCCTCTTCCTCTCCCCTAAAGCCCAATAAGGCCCATATACTTCTTCCCCCGTATTCCCGTAACTCCCCGGTACTCCGAAAAATACCCGAATCACTTGGAACCTTTCCGAACTCCGAATATAGTCGTCCAATATATCGATCTTTACGTCTCGACTATTTAGACACTCCTCGTCATGTCCCCGATCTCATCCGGGACTCCGAACTCCTTCGGTACATCAAAACTCATAAACTCATAATAAAACTGTCATCGAAACCTTAAGCGTGCGGACCCTACGGGTTCGAGAACTATGTAGACATGACCTAGAACTATTCTTGGTCAATAATCAATAGCCGAACCTGGATGCTCATATT
The DNA here is from genome assembly GCA_963921465.1 of Triticum timopheevii. NCBI lineage: Eukaryota > Viridiplantae > Streptophyta > Magnoliopsida > Poales > Poaceae > Triticum > Triticum timopheevii. The sequence continues at coordinate 486,831,123 of OY997266.1, read as the reverse complement.
GGTTCCTACATATTCTACGAAGATCTTTATCGGTCAAACCGCATAACAACATACGTTTTTCCCTTTGTCATCGGTATGTTACTTGCCCGAGATTCGATCGTCGGTATCTCAATACCTAGTTCAATATCGTTACCGGCAAGTCTCTTTACTCGTTCCGTAATACATTATCCCGCAACTAACTCATTAGTTACAATGCTTGCAAGGCTTAAGTGATGTGCATTACCGAGAGGGCCCAGAGATACCTCTCCGACAATCGGAGTGACAAAACCTAATCTCGAAATACGCCAACCCAACATGTACCTTTGGAGACACCTGTAGCACTCCTTTATAATCACCCAGTTATGTTGTGACGTTTGGTAGCACCCAAAGTGTTCCTCCGGTAAACGGGAGTTGCATAATCTCATAGTTACAGGAACATGTATAAGTCATGAAGAAAGCAATAGCAACATACTAAACGATCAAGTGCTAGGCTAACAGAATGGGTCATGTCAATCACATCATTGTCCTAATGATGTGATCCCATTAATCAAATGACAACACATGTCTATGGTTAGGAAACATAACCATCTTTGATTAATGAGCTAGTCAAGTAGAGGCATACTAGTGACGTTATGTTTGTCTATGTATTCACACATGTATCATGTTTCCGGTTAATACAATTCTAGCATAAATAATAAACATTTATCATGATATGAGGAAATAAATAATAACTTTATTATTGCCTCTAGGGCATATTTTCCTTCAGTCTCCCACGTGCACTAGAGTAAATAATCTAGTTCACATCGCCATGTGATTTAACACCAATATTCATATCTGTATATGATTAACACCCATAGTCCACATCGTCATGTGACCAACACCCAAAGGGTTTACTAGAGTCAATAATCTAGTTCACATCGTTATGTGATTAACACCCAAAGAGTACTAAGGTGTGATCATGTTTTGCTCATGAGAGAAGCTTAGTCAACGGATCTGTCATATTCAGAGCCGTATGTATTTTGAAAATATTCTATGTCTACAATGTTCTGCACGGAGCTACTCTAGCTAATTGCTCCCATCAATATGTATCCAGATTAAGACTTAGAGTCATCTGGATCAGTGCCAAAACTTGTATCGACGTAACCTTTTACGACGAACCTTTTTGTCACCTCCATAATTGAGAAACATATCCTTATTCCACTAAGGATAATTTTGACCAATGTCCAGTGATCTACTCCTAGATCACTATTGTACTCCCTTGCCAAACCAGGGCGGAGTATACAATAGGTCTGGTACATAACATAACATACTTTATAGAACCTATGACTGAGGCATAGGGAATGACTTTCATTCTCTTTTCTATTTTCTGCCGTGGTCGGGATTTGAGCCTTACTCAATTTCACACCTTTGCAACACAGGCAAGAACTCTTTCTTTGACTGTTCCATCTTGAACTATTTCAAAATCTTGCCAAGGTATGTACTCATTGAAAATCTTATCAAGCGTCTTGATCTATCTCAACAGATCTTGATGCTCAATATGTAAGTAGCTTTTACTGAGGTCTTTCCTTTAAAGAACTCCTTTAAAACACTCCTTTATGATTTGCAGAATAATTCTACATTATTTCTGATCAACAATATGTCATTCACATATACTTATCAGAAATGTTGTAGTGCTCCCACTCACTTTCTTGTAAATACAGGCCTTTTCAAAAGTCTGTATAAAACCATATGCTTTGATCAACTCATCAAAGCATATATTCCAACTCCGAGATGCTTGCACCAGTCCATTGATGGATTGCTGGAGCTTGCACACTTTGTTAGCATCTTTACGATTGACAAAAAACTTTCTGGTTGCATCATATACAACTCTTCTTTAATAAATCCATTAAGGAATGCAGTTTTGACATCCATTTGCCAGATTTCATAAAATCTAGCAATTGCTAACATGATTCAGACAGACTTAAGCTTCAATACGAGTGAGAAAATCTCATCGTATTCAACACCTTAAACTTGTTGAAAACCTTTTGCAACAAGTCGAGGTTAGTAGATAGTAACACTACTATCAGTGTCTGTCTTCTTCTTGAAGATCCATTTATTTAACATGGCTTGCTGATCATCGAGCAAGTCAATCAAAGTCCATACTTTGTTCTCATACATGGATCCTATCTCAGATTTCATGGCCTCCAGCCATTTTGCGGAATCTAGGCTCATCATCGCTTCCTCATAGTTCGTAGGTTTATCATGGTCTAGTAACATGACTTTCAGAACAGGATTACCGTACCACTCTGGTGCGGACCGTACTCTGGAAGACCTACGAGGTTCTATAGCAACTTGATCTGAAGTTTCATGATCATCATCATTAGCTTCCTCACTAATTGGTGTAGGAATCACTGGAACTGATTTCAGTGATGCACTATTTTCCAATTCAGGAGAAGGAACAATTAGCTTATCAAGTTCTACTTTCCTCCCACTCACTTCTTTCGAGAGAAACTCCTTCTCTAGAAAGGATCCATTCTTAGCAACGAATATCTTGCCTTCGGATCTGTGATAGAAGGTGTACCCAATAGTCTCTTTTGGGTATCCTATGAAGACACATTTCTCCGATTTGGGTTTGAGCTTATCAGGATGAAACTTTTTCACATAAGCATCGTAGCCCCAAACTTTAAGAAACTACAACTTGGGCTTCTTGCTAAACCACAGTTCATATAGTGTCGTCTCAACGGATTTAGATGGTGCCCTTTTAACGTGAATGCAGCTGTCTCTAATGCATAACCCCAAAACAACAATGGTAAATCAATAAGTGACATCATAGATCACACCATATCCAATAAAGTGCGGTTACGACGTTCGGACACACCATAACGTTGTGGTGTTCCAGGTGGCGTGAGCTGTGAAACTATTCCACATTGTTTTAATTGAAGATCAAACTCGTAACTCAAATATTCATCTCCACGATCAGATCGCAGAAACTTTATTTTCTTGTTACGATGATTTTCCACTTCACTCTGAAATTCTTTGAACCTTTCAACTATTTCAGACTTATGTTTCATCAAGTAGATATACCCATATCTGCTTAAATCATCTGTGAAGGTCAGAAAATAACGATACTCGCCACGAGCCTTAATACTCATTAGTCTGCATACATCAGTATGTATTATTTCCAACAAGTTTGTTGCTCGTTCCATTGTTCCGAAGAACGGAGTTTTAGTCATCTTGCCCAAAAGGCACGGTTTGCAAGCATCAAATGATTCATAACCAAGTGATTCCGAAAATCCATCTTTATGGAGTGTCTTCATGCGCTTTACACCGATATGACTCAAACGGCAGTGCCACAAATAAGTTGCACTATCATTATTAACTTTGCATCTTTTGGCATCAATATTATGAATATGTGTATCACTACGATCGAGATCCAATAAACTATTTTCATTGGGTGTATGACCATTGAAGGTTTTATTCATGTAAACAGAACAACAATTATTCTCTGACTTTAAATGAATAACCGTATTGCAATAAACATGATCGAATCATATTCATGCTCAACGCAAACGCTAAATAACATTTATTTAGGTTTAACACTTATCCCGAAAGTTTAGGGAGTGTGCGATGATGATCATATCAATCTTGGAACTACTTCCAACACTCATCGTCACTTCCCCTTCAACTAGTCTCTGTTTATTCTGTAACTCCTGTTTCGAGTTACTAATCTTAGTAACCGAACAAGTATCAAATACTCAGGGGCTACTATAAACACTAGTAAGGCACATATCAAAAACCTGTATATCAAATATACCTTTGTTCACTTTGCCATCCTTCTTATCCACCAAATGTTCAGGGCATTTCCGCTTCCAGTGACCATTTCCTTTGCAGTGTAAGCACTCAGTTTCAGGCTATGGTCCAGCTTTGGGCTTCTTCGCAGGAGTGACAACTTGCTTGTCTTTCCACTTGAAGTTCCCTTCCTTTCCCTTTGCTCTTTTCTTGAAACTAGTGGTCTTGTCAATCATCAACACTTGATGCTCTTTCTTGATTTCTACCTTCGTCGATTTCAATATCACGAAGAGCTCGGGAATCGTTTTCGTTATCCCTTGCATACTATAGTTCATCACGAAGTTCTAGTAACTTAGTGATGGTGACTAGAGAATTCTGTCAATCACTATCTTATCTGGAAGATTAACTCCCACTTGATTCAAGTGATTGAAGTACCCAGACAATCTGAGCACATGCTCACTAGTTGAGCGATTCTCCTCCATCTTTTAGCTATAGAACTTGTTGGAGACTTCATATCTCTGAACTCGGGTATTTTCTTGAAATATTAACTTCAATTCCTGGAACATCTCATATGGTCCATGACGTTCAAAACGTCTTTGAAGTCCCGATTCTAAAGCCGTTAAGCATGGTGCACTAAACTATCAAGTAGTCATCATACTGAGCTAGCCAAACGTTCATAACGTCTGCATCTGCTCCTGTAATAGGTTTGTCACCTAGCGGTGCATCAAGGACATAATTCTTCTGTGCAGCAATGAGGATAAACCTCAGATCATGGATCCAATCCGCATCATTGCTACTAACATCTTTCAACACAGTTTTCTCTAGGAACATATCAAAATAAACATATGAAAGCAACAACGCGAGCTATTGATCTATAACATAATTTGCAAAATACTACCAGGACTAAGTTCATGATAAATTAAAGTTCAATTAATCATATTACTAAAGAACTCCCACTTAGACAGACATCTCTCTAGTCATCTAAGCGATCACGTGATCCAAATCAACTAAACCATGTCCGATCATCACGTGAGATGGAGTAGTTTCAATGGTGAACATCACTATGTTGATCATATCTACTATATGATTCACGTTCGACCTTTCGGTCTCCATGTTCCGAGGCCATATATGTATATGCTAGGCTCGTCAAGTTTAACCTGAGTATTCCGCGTGTGCAACTGTTTTGCACCCGTTGTATTTGAACGTAGAGCCTATCACACCCGATCATCACGTGGTGTCTCAGCACGAAGAACTTTCGCAACGGTGCATACTCAGGGAGAACACTTCTTGATAATTAGTGAGAGATCATCTTAAAATGCTACCGTCAATCAAAGCAAGATAAGATGCATAAAGGATAAACATCACATGCAATCAATATAAGTGATATGATATGGCCATCATCATCTTGTGCTTGTGATCTCCATCTTCAAAGCACCATCGTGATCACCATCGTCACCGGCACGACACCTTGATATCGTAGCACCGTTGTCGTTACGCCATCTATTGCTTCTACGACTACCGCTACCACTTAGTGATAAAGTAAAGCAATTACAGGGCGTTTGCATTTCATACAATAAAGCGACAACCATATGGCTCCTGCTAGTTGCCGATAACTTTGGTTACAAAACATGATCACCTCATACAATAAAATATAGCATCACGTCTTGACCATATCACATCACAACATGCCCTGCAAAAACAAGTTAGGCGTCCTCTACTTTGTTGTTGCAAATTTTACGTGGCTGCTACGGGCTTAGCAAGAACCGTTCTTACCTACACATCAAAACCACAACGATAGTTCGTCAAGTTAGTGTTGTTTTAACCTTCGAAAGGACCGGGCGTAGCCACACTCGATTCAGCTAAAGTGAGAGAGACAGACACCCGCCAGCCACCTTTAAGCACGAGTGCTCGTAACGGTGAAACCAGTCTCGCGTAAGCGTACGCGTAATGTCGGTCCGGGCCGCTTCATCTCACAATACCGCCGAACCAAAGTATGACATGTTGGTAAGCAGTATGACTTGTATCGCCCACAACTCACTTGTGTTCTACTCGTGCATATGACATCTACACATAAAACCTGGCTCGGATGCCACTGTTGGGGAACGTAGTAATTTCAAAAAAAAATCCTACGCACACGCAAGATCATGGTGATGGCATAGCAACAAGAGGGGAGAGTGTTGTCCACGTACCCTCGTAGACCGTAAGCGGAAGCGTTATGACAACATGGTTGATGTAGTCGTACGTCTTCATGATCCGACCGATCCAAGTACCGAACGTACGGCACCTCCGAGTTCAGCACACGTTCAGCTCGATGACGATCCCCGGGCTCCGATCCAGCAAAGCGTCGGGGATGAGTTCCGTCAGCACGATGGCGTGGTGACGATGATGATGTTCTACCAGCGCAGGGCTTCGCCTAAACTCTGCGATGATATGACCGAGGTGGAATATGGTGGAGGGGGGCACCGCACACGGCTAAGGAACGATCCGTAGATCAACTTGTGTGTCTATGGGGTGCCCCCTGCCCCCGTATATAAAGAAGTGGAGGAGGGGAGGGCCGGCCCTCTCTATGGCACACCCTAGGGGAGTCCTACTCCCACCAGGAGTAGGGTTCCCCCTTTCCTAGTCCAACTAGGAGTCCTTCCTAGTAGTAGGAGTAGGACACAAGGAAGGGGAAGAGGGAAGAGAAGGAAGGAGGGGGCACCGCCCCTCCCCCTAGTCCAATTCGGACTAGTCAATGGGGGGCGCGCGGCCTGCCTCTTCCTCTCCCCTAAAGCCCAATAAGGCCCATATACTTCTTCCCCCGTATTCCCGTAACTCCCCGGTACTCCGAAAAATACCCGAATCACTCAGAACCTTTCCGAACTCCGAATATAGTCGTCCAATATATCGATCTTTACGTCTCGACCATTTCGAGACTCCTCGTCATGTCCCCGATCTCATCCGGGACTCCGAACTCCTTCGGTACATCAAAACTCATAAACTCATAATAAAACTGTCATCGAAACCTTAAGCATGTGGACCCTACGGGTTCGAGAACTATGTAGACATGACCTAGAACTATTCTTGGTCAATAACCAATAGCTGAACCTGGATGCTCATATTGGTTCCTACATATTCTATGAAGATCTTTATCGGTCAAACCACATAACAACATATGTTGTTCCCTTTGTCATCGGTATGTTACTTGCCCGAGATTCGATCGTCGGTATCTCAATACCTAGTTCAATCTCGTTACCGGCAAGTCTCTTTACTCGTTCCGTAATACATCATCCCGCAACTAACTCATTAGTTACAATGCTTGCAAGGCTTAAGTGATGTGCATTACCGAGAGGGCCCAGAGATACCTCTCCGACAATCGGAGTGACAAAACCTAATCTCGAAATACGCCAACCCAACATGTACCTTTGGAGACACCTGTAGCACTCCTTTATAATCACCCAGTTACGTTGTGACATTTGGTAGCACCCAAAGTGTTCCTCCGGTAAACGGGAGTTGCATAATCTCATAGTTACAGGAACATGTATAAGTCATGAAGAAAGCAATATCAACATACTAAACGATCGAGTGCTAGGCTAACGGAATGGGTCATGTCAATCACATCATTGTCCTAATGATGTGATCCCATTAATCAAATGACAACACATGTTTATGGTTAGGAAACATAACAACCTTTGATTAATGAGCTAGTCAAGTAGAGGCATACTAGTGATGTTATGTTTGTCTATGTATTCACACATGTATCATGTTTCCGGTTAATACAATTCTAGCATGAATAATAAACATTTATCATGATATGAGGAAATAAATAATAACTTTATTATTGCCTCTAGGGCATATTTTCCTTCAGGAGGATGGTTGATGATGACGACGGCGACGAATCCCCCTCTCCGGAGCCCCAAATGGACTCCAGATCAACCCTCCTGAGAGAGATTAGGGCTTGGCGGCGGCTCCGTATCATAAAACGCGATGAAACTTTTTCTCTGATTTTTCTCTCCGCAGAACGGAATATAAGGAGTTGGAGTTGAGGTCGGTGGAGCAGCAGGGGGCCCACGAGACAGGGGCGCGCCCAGGGGGAGGGCGCGCCCCCCACCCTCGTGGACAGGGTGTGGGCCCCCTGGCCTTGATTCTTTCGTCAGTATTTTTTATATTTTCCAAAACTTATCTCCGTGGATTTTCATGTCATTCTGAGAACTTTTGTTTTCTGCAAAATAAACAACACCATGGCAGTTCTACTGAAAACAGCGTCAGTCCGGGTTAGTTTCATTCAAATCATGCAAGTTAGAGTCCAAAACAAGGGCAAAAGTGTTTGGAAAAGTAGATACGTTGGAGACGTATCATGCGGCTGCCCTCCCTCCTCCCCTCTATTTATATGGTGAAGGGGGGAGCGGGATGGCCCCTCTAGATGAAATCTAGAGGGGGGCCGCGGTCAAGGGGAGGGGGCTTGCCCCCCAAGCCAAGGGGACGCCCCCTTTAGGGTTCCCCCCCAACCCTAGGGGCATGGGCCCTAGGGGGTGGCGCCCAGCCCACTTAGGGGCTGGTTCCCTTCCACATATAGCCCATAGAGCCCTCCGGGGTAGGTGGACCCTCCCGGTGGACCCCCGGAACCCCTTCGGTGGTCTCGGTACAATACCGGTAAACCCCCAAATACTTCCAGTGACCGTACGATGACTTCCCATATATAAATCTTCACCTCCGGACTATTCCGGAACTCCTCGTGACGTCCGAGATCTCACCCAGGACTCCGAATAACATTCAGTAACCACATACAAACCTTCCCTATAATCTTAGCGTCATTGAACCTTAAGTGTGTAGACCCTACGGGTTCGGGAATCATGCAGACATGACCGAGACAGCTCTCCGGCCAATAACCAACAGTGGGATCTGGATATCCATGTTGGCTCCCACTTGTTCCATGATAATCTCATCGGATGAACCACGATGTCGAGGATTCAAGCAACCCCGTATACAATTCCCTTTGTCAATCGGTACGTTACTTGCCCGAGATTCGATCATCGGTATCCCAATACCTCGTTCAATCTCGTTACCGGCAAGTCACTTTACTCGTTCCGTAATGCATGATCCCATGACCAACTACTTAGTCACATTGAGCTCATTATGATGATGCATTACCGAGTGGGCCCAGAGATACCTCTCCGTCATACGGAGTGACAAATCCCAGTCTCGATTCGTGCCAGCCCAACAGACACTTCCGGAGATACATGTAGTGCACCTTTATAGCCACCCAGTTACGTTGTGACGTTTGGTACACCCAAAGCATTCCTACGGTATCTGGGAGTTGCACAATCTCATGGTCTAAGGAAATGATACTTGACATTAGAAAAGCTTTAGCAAACGAACTACACGATCTTGTGCTATGCTTACGATTGGGTCTTGTCCATCGCATCACTCTCCTAATGATGTGATCCCATTATCAATGACATCCAATGTCCATAGTCAGGAAACCATGACCATCTGTTGATCAACGAGCTAGTCAACTAGAGGCTCACTAGGGACATGCTGTGGTCTATGTATTCACACATGTATCACGGTTTCCAGTCAATACAATTATAGCATGAACAATAGACAATTATCATGAACAAGGAAATATAATAATAACCATTTTATTATTGCCTTTAGGGCATATTTCCAACAGTCTCCCACTTGCACGAGAGTCAATAATCTAGTGACATTGTGATGAATCAAACACCCATAGAGTTCTGGTGTTGATCATGTATTGCTCGTGGAAGAGGTTTAGTCAACGGATCTGCGACATTCAGATCCGTATGCACTTTACAAATATCTATGTCTCCATCTTGAACATTTTCACGAATGGAGTTGAAGCGACGCTTGATGTGCCTGGTCTTCTTGTGAAACCTGGGCTCCTTGGCAAGGGCAATAGCTCCAGTGTTGTCACAGAAGAGGGTCATCGGGCCCGACGCATTGGGAATAACTCCTAGGTCGGTAATGAACTCCTTCATCCAAATTGCTTCATGTGCTGCCTCCGAGGCTGGCATGTACTCTGCTTCACATGTAGATACCGCCATGATGCTTTGCTTGCAACTGCACCAGCTTACTGCCCCACCATTCAAAATATACACGTATACGGTTTGTGACTTGGAGTCATCCAGATCTGTGTCGAAGCTAGCATCGACGTAACCCTTTACGATGAGCTCTTCGTCACCTCCATAAACGAGAAACATATCCTTAGTCCTTTTCAGGTACTTTAGGATATTCTTGACCGATGTCCAGTGTTCCATGCCGGGATTACTTTGGTACCTCCCTATCAAACTTACAGTAAGGTTTACATCAGGTCTGGTACACAGCATGGTATACATAATAGACCCTATGGCTGAGGCATAGGGGATGACACTCATCTTTTCTCTATCTTCTGCCATGGTCGGGCTTTGAGCCAAGCTCAATTTCACACCTTGCAGTACATGCAAGAACCCCTTCTTGGACTGATCCATATTGAACTTCTTCAATATCTTATCAAGGTATGTGCTTTGTGAAAGACCTATGAGGCGTCTCGATCTATCTCTATAGATCTTGATGCCTAATACGTAAGCAGCTTCTCCAAGGTCCTTCATTGAAAAACACTTATTCAAGTAGGCCTTTATGCTTTCCAAAAGTTCTATATCATTTCCCATCAATAGTATGTCATCCACATATAATATGAGAAATGCTACAGAGCTCCCACTCACTTTCTTGTAAACACAGGCTTCTCCATAAGTCTGCATAAACCCAAATGCTTTGATCATTTCATCAAAGCGAATGTTCCAACTCCGAGATGCTTGCACCAGCCCATAGATGGAGCACTGGAGATTGCATACCTTGTTAGCATTCTTAGGATCGACAAAACCTTCCGGCTGCATCATATACAATTCTTCCTTAAAGAAGCCGTTAAGGAATGCCGTTTTGACGTCCATTTGCCACATCTCATAATCGTAGAATGCGACAATTGCTAATATGATTCGGACAGACTTCAGCTTCGCTACGGGTGAGAAGGTGTCATTGTAGTCAACCCCTTGAACTTGTCGATAACCCTTAGCGACAAGCCGAGCTTTATAGATGGTAACATTACCATCTGCGTCCGTCTTCTTCTTAAAGATCCATTTATTTTCTATCGCTCGCCGATCATCGGGCAAGTCTGTCAAAGTCCATACTTTGTTTTCATACATGGATCCTATTCGGATTGCATGGCTTCAAGCCATTAGTTAGAGTCTGGCCCGCCATCGCTTTTTCATAGTTCGAAGGTTCATCGTTGTCTAACAACATGATTTCCAGGACAGGGTTGCCATACCATTCTGGTGTGGAACGTGTCCTTGTGGACCTATAAAGTTTAGTAGCAACTTGATCCGAAGTACCTTGATCATCATCATTAACTTCCTCTCTAGTCGGTGTAGGCACCACAGAAACATCTTCCTGAGCTGCGCTACTTTCCGGTTCAAGAGGCAGTACTTCATCAAGTTCTACTTTCCTCCCACTTACTTCTTTCGAGAGAAACTCTTTCTCCAGAAAGGACCCGTTCTTGGAAACAAAGATCTTGCCTTCGGATCTAAGGTAGAAGGTATACCCGATGGTTTCCTTAGGGTATCCTATGAAGACGCATTTTTTGACTTGGGTTCGAGCTTTTCAGGTTGAAGTTTCTTGACATAAGCATCGCATCCCCAAACTTTTAGAAACGACAGCTTAGGTTTCTTCCCAAACCATAATTCATATAGTGTCGTCTCAACGGATTTAGACGGTGCCCTATCTAAAGTGAATGTGGATGTCTCTAAAGCGTATCCCCAAAATGATAGCGGCAAATTGGTAAGAGACATCATAGATCGCACCATATCCAATAGAGTGCAATTACGACGTTCGGACACACCATTACACTGAGGTGTTCCAGGCGGCATGAGTTGTGAAACAATTCCACATTTCCTTAAGTGTGTACCAAATTCGTGACTCAAATATTCTCCCCCACGATTTGATCGTAAGAACTTTATTTTTCTGTCACGTTGATTCTCTACCTCACTCTGAAATTCCTTGAACTTTTCAAAGGTCTCGGACTTGTGTTTCATCAAGTAGACATACCCATATCTAATTAAGTCATTAGTGAGGGTGAGAACATAACGATAGCCGCCGTGAACCTCAACGCTCATTGGACCGCACACATCAGTATGTATGATTTCCAATAAGTTGGTTGCTCGCTCCATTGTTGCAGAGAACGGAGTCTTGGTCATTTTGCCCATGAGGCATGGTTCGCATGTGTCAAATGATTCATAATCAAGAGACTCCAAAAGTCCATCTTCATGGAGCTTCTTCATGCGTTTGACACCAATGTGACCAAGGCGGTAGTGCCACAAGTATGTGGGACTATCACTATCAACCTTACATCTTTTGGTATTCACACTATGAACATGTGTAACATCACGTTCGAGATTCATTAAGAATAAACCATTGACCAGCGGGGCATGACCATAAAACATATCTCTCATATAAATGGAACAACCATTATTCTCGGATTTAAAAGAGTAGCCATCTCGCATTAAACGAGATCCAGATACAATGTTCATGCTCAAAGCTGGCACTAAATAACAATTATTGAGGTTTAAAACTAATCCCGTAGGTAAATGTAGAGGTAGCATGCCGACCGCGATCACATTGACCTTGGAACCATTCCCTACACGCATCATCACCTCGTCCTTCGCCAGCAGGGGCGGAGCCAGAAATTTTCGCCAATGGGTTCATTCACTAACTAGTTGTGATTTTTTTAATGAACTTAGTCCTATTTTGTGAAAAATTGCAACGAGATTATATCAATCAAAGAAAGCACAATGAATATGATATCACCCATCACACATATTTGTCACTTTAAAAAAATAAGAGTGCATAACATACCGATCGGATGAAATTATAAAATCACTTGTTTACATATTATAGATAAAAGTAGTACCAAAATAAACTTCATATTTCAGATCCAACTTCTCATCTTTCTAAAAACAATGAAGAAAATAACAAGTTAGTTTGGCAAGTTTAAAATAAAAGTGACATCATGTGAAAGAATCATGTAAAGTCACTCACATTTCAGAGCTTCCCTTTTCGATCTTTTATCACCTTAAAAAGATCAAACACAGCATCATTACTAATGGGAGAAAACATATCTTTCTCCACATAGCAAAATAGACAATCACTCATGAACTGATCACCAATTTTTTTGCGCAACTTTTTCTTGACAACATTCATAGCTGAAAAGCATCTCTCCATGAATGTTGTTGCAACTGGTAATATCAATACTAACTTTAGAAGATGATAGACCAAGGGAAAAGTAACATGTTTATTTGTCTGCACCATTAACTTTGCAAGATCAGCAATCCCGTCCAAATTAGCAAACCTTTCATCTGCTCGCACATTATCAATGTAGGTGTGCAGTTCAGGACCAAGATCATCCATTTTTTGAATCAAAATCATCTGGATAAAACTCAGCTAGCTTCACTAAGCTATCCAAGTTAAAAGCAACAAATCCATCGTTTGGGTTGAAAGAAGCCATGTGACCAAGTAATGCAGAATTTACCTCATTGAAACGGTCATCAAACTCTTGAAGTTGCCAGTCAATAATAGAATTAAGACACTCTACTCGGTAATGCTGGAGGTTTGTCTTATTAGTTTTTTATCTTGGTTTGTGTCGATTGATATATTGCTCCAGCATGTCCGCCTTCTCAATGTGATGTTCTTCACAAAATGAATATGCCTTCTGTATCAGTGAGTCCCATCCATTCTCCCTTAGTTCTTGTAGCTCATTCCTTGTGGACTTGACACATGACATGGCATTTAGGATGTCTTGATCCTTCTTTTGTAAAGAATGTGACAAAGTATTTGCATTTCCTAATATATGCAACATCATGTGCAAATAAAACACAAAATTAAAGGTCTCAAAATATGCTACAAGACCACGCGCCTGACTTTTCTTTTCATTTTTACCTTCTTTCTCCACATATTTCAGAACAGACATGACTACAGGGAACAACTTCACTAGACTTGAGAGAGTTCTATAGTGTGAGCCCCAACGAGTGTCACCAACTCTCTGAAGAGTTTGATCTTGATTTAACCCTCTGCCAGTGCTAATCTGCCCACTACCTATGGCTTTTATTACATCCTCTCAATGTTTCTCTCTAATCATGTCCTTTCTTTTGCAAGAAGCTCCAACCACATTAAATAAAATGGAGATCATGTAGAAAAAAAATCTGAAATATCTTCATGCTTCTTTGCTACAGCTACAATAACCAACTGGAGTTGGTGAGCAAAACAATGCACATAATAGGTTGACTTATTCTCTTGCAAAATCTTTGCTTTCAAGCCATTGAACTCGCCGCACATATTGCTAGCCCCGTCATAACATTCTCCTCTGACTTGTTTTATGCTTAAACCAAGATCGATGAATAATTTTTGAAGTGCGGCCTGAAGACATATTGCTGATGTTTCTTGCACATGTACTACTCCAACTAACCGTTCAATGATAAATCCACGCTTGCTAAGATATCTCAAAACAACTGCCATTTGCTCTTTATCAGACACATCAGCAGATTCATCAATCAACAAACTAAACACATCACCTCCAATTTCATCAATCATAGAATTCAAAGTTATATGTGCAAAACAATAAGGGCATCATTAGAGATTAGTGTAACTTCTAAGATAACAAAAATAGTATGAAATATAATTTAACGATGATGTTACCTTGGCAAAATAGTTGGCAATTTCCTTCTGAATATCTCCACATACCCACTTGCAATTTTACGGAGCATTCTCAAGAACTACCTTTCGTATATCATCATTTTGATTTGCCAAAGTTTTTACCAACTCTCGAAAGTTTCCCTTATTTTCTGACTCTTGTGTTTCGTCATGGCCTCAGAAAGCTAACCCTTGATGCAACAAGTATCTAAAAAAATCAATTGAAGCATTAAGCCAAATTCGATTATGCTTTTTTGTAAGATCAGTTTGCTTATCGAGAGCTACCCGAATTGATTGATCTTGATTCATCAAAGCATCACACCATTTTACTGCTACATTATGAAAGCTGTTAACATTACCTTTACCCTCGTGGGTAACCAGCCTACTTTTCTTGTTCCAACCGTTCCAACCATTAATTCCAAATGCATCACTCCCAGCTTGTCCCTCATTATTATCTCTGAAAAGATAACAACACAAACAAAAGGCATTATGCACCTTGTCACTATACTCAAGCCAATGACCATAATCTTTAAACCAATCTGGATTAAATCTTCGTGGAGTATCTCCAATGTCCCTGTGTGGATAAACAAAAGTAGACGGCGGACTGCAAGGTCCCCTTGTTAAATATCGTCGCCTAATCTCATCTTGCTTCTTAGGATTTCTTGTGTACTCCGAAATTCTCTTCCGATCAACCGGATCGTAGGGCAATTCATCTAAATTAATCTCTTTGTGGATAGAAGGCTTTGGGAGACTACTCGCAGCGACATTTGATGCAGTTTGCTTACATCTGACGGGTGACCTCGATGTCCCCTCATCATTATATGGGTCCGGTGATCGACTTCTCTTCTTGGAAAAATATCTTGCATAGCCTGCATCAATGAAAGTCCATGAAAATAAGAACTAGAAAATTAGGGCAAAAAGCTCCGGTACTAGGCTATTAGATTTGGATTGGGTAGAACATACAGAGGAAGAGATGTGGAGGTGATATTACTGCCTCGAATTAGACTGCAGTTGAGTGGAGCCCTTCGACGCTATTTGCCATCGGGCGTCAGCGTCGAGATGAGGACCGAAGCGACGTCCTAACAAAAACTGGGCGACACGGCGGAGAGAGAGGCGAGGTGAGTTGGAAAGCGATGAGGCGTGCGGCTGTCGTCCGTGTATTCCTCGTACAGGTATTGATTGATCTTCTTTTTTTAGATGTCAGTACATGTATTGATCTAGTATTAGTAACGAAGATGCCTGGGCTTTTGGGCCTTTTATTTGTTTAATCATGTGGCGTTAGCAGCTTGATGGGGTCAGACTTAATATTTTATTGGGGTCAGGCCTTATATGTCGTACATGACATGCACGTAGGTAGCGAATCTCATTGGGTTCATTTGAACCCAATGGTTCAACGCTGGCTCAGCCACTGTTCGCCAGTCTCCGCTTATTCCACATCTCCTGTTTTGAGTTACAAATATGAGCAACCGCACCGGTATCAAATACCCAAGAGCTACTACGAGTACTAGTAAGGTACACATCAATAACATGTATATCACATATACCTTTGGTGTTGCTGGCCTTCTTATCCGCTAAGTACTTGGGACAGTTCCGCTTCCAATGACCGTTTCCCTTGCAATAAAAGCACTCTGTCTCAGGTTTGGGTCCATGCTTTGGCTTCTTCCCGGCAACTGGCTTACCGGGCGCGGCAACTCCCTTGTCGTCCTTCTTGAAGTTCTTCTTACCCCTGCCTTTCTTGAAACTAGTGGTTTTATTGACCATTAACACTTGATGTTCCTTTTTGATCTCCACCTCCACTGATTTTAGCATTAAATATACCTCAGGAATGGTTTTCACCATCCCCTGCATATTGAAATTCATCACAAAGCTCTTGTAGCTAGGTGGAAGCGACTGGAGGATTCTGTCGATGATCGCGTCATCCGGGAGATTAACTCCCAGCTGAGACAAGTGGTTGTGCAACCCAGATATTTTGAGTATGTGCTCGCTGACAAAACCATTCTCCTCCATCTTACAACTGTATAACTTGTCGGAGACTTCATATCTCTCCACCCGGGCATGAGCTTGGAAAACCATTTTCAGCTCTTGGAACATCTCATATGCTCCGTGCTGCTCAAAACGCTTTTGGAGCCCCGGTTCTAAGCTGTAAAGCATGCCGCACTGAACCAGGGAGTAATCATCACTATGCGACTGCCAGGCGTTCATAACATCTTGAGTTGCTGAGAAAACGGGTGCTTCACCTAGCGGTGCATCTAGGACATATGATTTCTTGGCAGCTGTCGGTGTCAAAACCGGCGGATCTCGGGTAGGGGGTCCCGAACTGTGCGTCTAGGCGGATGGTAACAGGAGGCAAGGGACACGATGTTTTTACCCAGGTTCGGGCCCTCTCGATGGAGGTAAAACCCTACTCCTGCTTGATTGATATTGATGATATGGGTAGTACAAGAGTGGATCTACCACGAGATCAAGGAGGCTAAACCCTAGAAGCTAGCCTATGGTATGATTGTTGTAATGGTTGTTCGTCCTACGGACTAAAACCCTCCGGTTTATATAGACACCGGGGAGGGCTAGGGTTACACAGAGTCGGTTACAATGGTAGGAGATCTACATATCCGTATCGCCAAGCTTGCCTTCCACGCCAAGGAAAGTCCCATCCGGACATGGGACGAAGTCTTCAATCTTGTATCTTCATAGTCTTGGAGTCCGGCTGATGATGATAGTCCGGCTGTCCGGACACCCCCTAGTCCAGGACTCCCTCAGTAGCCCCTAAACCAGGCTTCAATGACGATGAGTCCGGTGCGCATATTGTTCGGCATTGCAAGGCGGGTTCCTCCTCCGAATAATTCATAGAAGATTGCGAACACCGGGATAGTGTCCGGCTCTGCAAAATTAATCCCACACTCCACCGTAGAGAGAATAATATGTACACAAGTTCAATCCGCTGACGTATTTTGTGGCATGATGTCACGCCACTACCAAGCCTTTACTTGAATCGTTTTTTATTATACCACCTCAGCGCGTTTAGTGAAGCGGTTTCCTTGGCACGTCTTGTCGAAGCAGAGATCGTGTTCCCCTTATTCCGGGATTCTCGTCAATACGGACGTGGGTAACCCAACCGCGCCATTGATGGTGGCGCTTGGGAGATAAGCGAGTTTTACTAGGCCGGTGGGGACGTATAGTCTTCGTCCGCCCATATATAAGGGGATAAGGATCCACCCTTTTTACCTACGCTTTCTTCCTCCTTTGCTTATCCATCTCTGTGCACTCGAGCTCCAGCGCCCAAGTCCGCGCATCTCGTCTCGACCTTCTCCGACCATGTCCAGAGCGGGAGGCAAATGGCTGGCCTCCTCCGTGACGGAGGAGCACATCGCAAAACTGCGCAGCGCCGGATACCTTTCAGGCGACATCGCGCACCGGCTGCCCGACAAGGGGCAGCTCATCCCCACCCCCAGGCCTCATGAGAGGGTCGTATTCCTTCCCCACTTCCTCCGCGGACTGGGCTTCCCATTGCATCCCTTTGTCCGGGGGCTCATGTACTATTACGGCCTGGATTTCCACGATCTGGCGCCAAACTTCATCCTCAACATCTCGGTGTTTATCGTCGTGTGCGAGGCCTTCCTCTGCATCCAGCCCCACTTCGGCCTGTGGCTCAAGACCTTCAACGTCAAGCCGAAGGTGGTGAAGGACACTCAAGCGGAGTGCGGAGGCGCCATGTTGGGCAAGATGCCCAACGTCATCTGGCTCGAAGGGGCCTTCGTGGAGTCTGTCAAGGGGTGGCAATCGGGGTGGTTCTACATCACCGAGCCGCGCGACCCTAAGTGGGCGGCGGCCCCCGAGTTCAGATCTGGTATCCCTATGCAGCTCACCTCCTGGAAAGAGAAGGGCTTGCTATGGGGCAGTTCGGAGGAGCTGACAGGACTCCAGTCCTGTCTTCAGACCCTGGTGAACAAGAAGCTTAGGCTTATCAATGTAATCTAGGTCATGCTCATCCGTCGGATCCTCCCCTGCCAACAACGGGCCTTCAATCTGTGGGAGTTTGATCCGGCACAGCACCGGACTCTGAGCGGGCTCTTCGACACGACGTATGAAGCCGTCTGGAGGGTGCTGTTCAAGGGCGGAGAAGCCCCCGCGTCTGCGACTGAGGATCGCGGATTCAGCACCAAGCGCCCGGCCGGTGAGGTAAGCTTCGTTATCCTCTACGGGACAATTGTTTTCTTTCATAGTTTGACTCTATATGGGATCTAAAACTCCCAATGCCTTTGACAGGACTGGCGGAGGACGTCCGGACAGGTAGACTGTCCGGATCCCCTTCCCGAAGACCCAGCGGATGCCCGCTTAACGGGGCTGCTGGTCTCGGCACTCTATGTGGTGCCGGAGAAGAAGGCCAAGAAGAAGGCCACGGGAACTCGAAGAAGTTCCCGGCGCCAGGTGATATCGGACTCATCGTCTGATGGCTCCAAGGCGGACTCCTCCCCCGAAGACGAGGAGGAGAAAGAGGACTCCCTCCCAGAGGAGGGAGAGAGGAAGAGGAAGGCCTCCCCAACAGGGGAGGCCGAAGGGTCCAAGTGGGGAAGAACTATTCCCCCGGACGGCTCCGCCAACGCCAACGTTGGCGATGGAGAGTGGCCCTCAAGGGCCAGGCCTCCGGCAAGATCATAAGTATC
This sequence comes from Triticum timopheevii, assembly GCA_963921465.1. Taxonomy (NCBI): domain Eukaryota; kingdom Viridiplantae; phylum Streptophyta; class Magnoliopsida; order Poales; family Poaceae; genus Triticum; species Triticum timopheevii. The sequence continues at coordinate 486,812,002 of OY997266.1, read as the reverse complement.
CGGATTCCTGAATGATTTATAATTTCTCTTTTGTGTCACATAGTATCCTTCTAATGCCGCACTCTGCCTGCAGTCCGGCCAATGATGATCTTCCCGCTTCGTAGAGCGGGTCGCTGGCTCCGTCGGATGTAGATTCCATCCTGACTGCCTCCACCCCTCGCGTCGCTGAGGACGCCGAGGTGGGATCCCGGGAAGGGACCCATCGGGAGGAGGCTCCGGAGGCGCCACAAGGCAGCCTCCCGGACTTTGCGCTGGACTCCACGCCGGAACCCACAGTGGTTCCGGAGTCCGGCAGGCGGCCCCTTCGCAAGAAGGGCAAGACCGTGACGCCGGCGGCCCCCGTCCAACCGGAGGCGCCAGACAACTTGCTGGAGGCGCTCAAAGGCGCTTCCATCGAGGAAGAACACCACACTATTATGAGTGCGGTGATTCAGAAGGTTCAGCTTGCCAAGAGCGGGCTGACCGAAGCCTGCAGTAGCCTTCTAACAGGCTTTGAGGTAAGAAGTTAAAAATATGCAATGTAATACCGCATAGACAGTAGCCCCTGATGCTCGGTTCGGTGTTCGGAAAGAAAAGCCGGACTGAGGATCTAAAAATATATACGCAGGGTTGCTAAAAATTATGTCAATATGGGTTTGCAGGCTGCGCTGCTGACCTCTGCCGCACTGACTGCGGAGGTCGGTGCTTTGAAGCAGGACCTCGAGCGGTCCGAGCAAGAGCTCGGCCGTGCCAAGAAGCAGCTCGAGGACAAAGAAGGTGATAACACCACTTTGAATAGTTACCTTACAGAAAAGGATTTAGGCCGCAATAAAAATAACAAGGATAACGTGGGTACTGCAGGGGCCACGAACGAGGTGGCAACCCTGAAGGAGGCTGTGTCCGCGGCCGAACGCAATGCGGCCGCAGAACGGGCATAGCGAGAGAAGCAGGAGGCGCGGGTGGCGGAGGTGCGGCAAGAGCTCCAGGCTCTCATGGAAAAGCATGAGAGTTTGGAGCGCGACTCGAAGATTCGAGAGTTCGAGCTTGCCTTGGCTCTCGAAAGTGCCAAAGCCGCCAAGGCCGAGGCCCATAAGGCCCTTCAGGAGGTTGAGGATGTGAAGAAAATAGCGGCAGGTAAGGCATTTTTCATGCAAAGCAAGCATATTAATGTAAACTTCCTGATACTTACCCGAATTCGGAGCTCTCCAGGGGCATTTGCAGATCTACCTCGCAGCGTGTCCGATGCCGCCGCATTCTACCGAGCCAAGGAGGGGAGCTCAACAGAGAAGGTCTTCTGGTCTCAGTATGTTGAGGCCGGACATCCGGTGCCCCCTAGCGACCAGCTGAAGGAGCTGGTCGAGCTCCACAAGGTAGCCGAGCAGGCCATGAAGGGCCTCATAGTCCGGCTGTGGCCTGGAGAGGCCATGCCTGGGAGCTACTTCGGCCTCGTGCGGCGGCTGGTGGATGCGTGCCCCTGGGTGGAGGTCATCAAGCGCTCCGCCTGTATTGAAGGTGCTCGTCGGGCCCTTGCCCGTGCGAAGGTGCACTGGGGCAGGCTGGATGCGGAGAGGCTTATCACTAACGCGCCGCCAGCGGGCAAGGAGTATCGTACGCCCGAGATGTACTATAAGACTGTCCTGAAGGGTGCCCGCAAGATTGCGGATGAGTGCCCCAGAGATGTAATTATTGAGTAAACTCGCTATGTGTTATCCTGTGCGCTGAAAACTTTGTTCATATGCGCTAAGCAACGCTTGTTTGATTTAAAATATTACCTTCTGTGCGGCCGTTTATAAAATCTGAGAGATGGCAAGTCGTCGGCTTCAGCCCCCATGCCACTAGTGCTGGGGTGTTCGGGATAAACTTGAGCACTCTTGTTCCCATTTTTTGGTCCATCTAGGGAGGCGCTCAACGCAATGAACAAGGCAACCTGACTTATAATGCTTGAACACTCTCACTTAGCCATAGAATTCTATAATTTTAAATTTCAGCGAAGCCCCTAGTATTCGGAAGACCGAGTTCGGGGCGCTATCCACGCCTTGGCCGGACATTATCCGGTTCTTCGCTCGAAGCGGCATAAGTCTTTAGGGACTCGAAAAGACCTCTCGAACAGCGACCAGTCTCTCGCCTTATCATGCCAGTTAGTTTTAGCTTTCTTCACTAAGGCGCTCGCCCAGCTCAACCGGGGCGCAATCGCAGTGGTTCTCCCAGTGCTACCTTAGCCGACAGAACGGAATGTAAGGTACCAAAACATGGGAGCCGGGCAAACCCAACTATTGACCCAAGACATGATTCGGAGCTGATTCATATAATGCTATAAGTTCAGGGTGCCGCACTTGTGAAAGTGTTCGGACTTATCCACCATAATGCGGGGAACATAAGCCCCTGGTGTATTCGGCCGTACCAAAATATACGGGTGCGAGATGTCATTAATGAACATATATGTAAAGTAATGCAATTATAGGCAAAAAGTGCTGCATTATTTATTCAAGGAATTCTGCTATGAGTGCGGAATGATACAAATAGTGCGGTAAGCAAGGGATTGGACTAATTAAACATGTCCCCCTCCAGGGGTGGGCTGCGGACTGGTGTATATAATCAATTTTAACGCTCGTAATGGAGACCACCTGAGTGTTCGTCGCAGCCTTTTTCCCTCCCTGGCTTTTGCATCGTGAGTTCGGCGGGTTTGCCGCCGGACAGGGCCTCTGGTGAACGGAGTCCTATGTATAAAAAGAAGGAAAATAAAAATAAAAAGAGCGACACACTTGGGAGCCCCTGGTGTGGTCGAGCCGCACTCTGGGTCTGTTGTGGTCGTGCCCCTCCCCCTATGCCCATGGTATCTCCAGAGCGTAATGATGTACGTGAAGAGCTGGTCTTGCAATCATGCGAGGGCTGGGGTTGGGGCCGCATTGCTACACGTGCTCGGAACGTGCCAGGTGGTCTTGATTGATGTTGCTCCGGGCGCGTTTGGCCGTGTCCGGTCGTTTAACGGCCGGACTCAAAAATTGCCTTAGAAGGCTGCTCTGTACTTCTGCCGCGAGAGCCGCTGTATGTTCATCCGTTCGGAGGGAGCGTTCCGTATTTCCGTTGACCGTGATGACTCCACGAGGGCCTGGCATCTTGAGCTTGAGGTATGCATAATGCGGCACCGTGTTGAACTTTGCGAACGCGGTTCGTCCGAGCAGAGCGTGATAGCCGCTGCGGAACGGAACTATGTCGAAGATTAACTCCTCGCTTCGGAAATTATCCGGGGATCCGAAGACCACTTCCAGTGTGACTGAGCCTATACAATTGGCCTCAACACCTGGTATGACGCCTTTGAAGGTCGTCTTTGTAGGTTTAATCCTTGGGGGGTCTATGCCCATCTTGTGCACTGTATCCTGATAAAGCAGGTTCAGGCTACTGCCGCCGTCCATCAGGACTCTCGTAAGGTGAAATCCATCGACGATTGGGTATAAAACCAATGCGGCGAATCCGCCATGGCGGATACTGGTCGGATGGTCTCTTCGATCGAAAGTGATCGGGCAAGAGGACCATGGATTGAACTTTGGGGCGACTGGCTCCATCGCATATACGTCCCTTAGTGCACGCTTCCGCTCCCTCTTGGGTATGTGGGTTGCGTATATCATGTTTACCATCCGCACTTGTGGGGGGAAGCCCTTTTGTCCTCTACTGTTCGGCGGCCGGGTCTCTTCCTCGTCATCGCTGTGCAGCCCCTTGTCATTGTTTTCAGCAATTAACTTGCCTGCCTGCTTGAATACCCAACAATCTCTGTTGGTGTGGTTAGCTGGTTTTTCAGGGGTGCCATGTATCTGGCAAGAGCGGTCGAGTATTCGGTCCAAATTGGACGGACCCGGGGTGGTTCTTTTGAATGGCTTCTTCCGCTGACCGGGTTTAGAGCCTCGAAATCCGGCATTGACTGTCGTATCCTCCTTGTCGTCGTCGTTAACGCGGCGTTTATTTTTGCTTCGACGCGACCTGCCATTGTGGTCCTTAGTATCTGGACTGCCAACATTTTTACTGAGGTTGTTGCTGCGAGCTAGCCAGCTATCCTCTCCCGCACAGAAGCGGGTCATTAATGATGTGAGGGCTGCCATTGATTTCGGCTTTTCCTGTCCTAGGTGTCGGGCTAGCCACTCGTCGCGGATGTTATGTTGAAGGCTGCGAGGGCCTCTTCATCCGGACAGTCGATGATTTGATTTTTCTTTGTTAAGAACCGTGTCCAGAATTGCCTGGCCGATTTGTCTAGCTGCTGGATTATGTGGCTTAGGTCATCGGCGTCTGGTGGTCGCACATATGTGCCCTGGAAGTTGTCGAGGAATGCGGCTTCCAGGTCCTCCCAGCACCCAATTGACTCTGCGGGCAAGCTGTTAAGCCAATGCCGAGCTGGTCCTTTAAGCTTGAGTGGGAGATATTTGATGGCGTGGAGATCATCTCCGCGGGCCATATGGATATGAAGGAGATAATCTTCGATCCAAACCGCGGGGTCTGTTGTGCCATCGTAGGATTCAATGTTTACGGGTTTAAACCCTTCAGAGATTTGATGATCCATTACTTCGTCAGTGAAGCATAGCGGGTGTGCGGCGCCTCTGTATTGAGCAATATCACGACGTAGCTCAAGGGAGCGTTGTCTGCTGTGTTCGGCCCGGCCGGAGTTGTTGTATCCGGCGCGACGGTATTCGTCGTGGGTCGTGGGGCGCCCTCGTGATCCATAGATAGATCTGGATTGTCTTGCCTTGTCCTCCAATATATCCCGTAAGTCCGGCGCGTTCCCTCGCGGCTTCGTACTTTTTGAGCGATGCCGGGGTACGGTCTTGGTGGAGGGCCTAGGTGCCTCTCTGTCCCGACCACGAGGTGGTCGGTCTGCCGTATTGTGCACTGGTGATGAAGGCATGTATGCTTCCTCCTCTAGTCGGGGGAGCAACTTGCGCTTTGGGTAGCTCTTGGAGGGGCGTTCGAGTTCATACTCTTCGGCCGCGAGGACCTCGGTCCATCTGTCGGCCAGCAGGTCTTGATCAGCTTGAAGCTGCTGCTGCTTTTTCTTTAGGCTATTTGCTGTGGCCATTAGCCTGCGTTTGAAATGCTCTTGTTCGACGGGATCCTCAGGCACGACGAATTCGTCGTCGTCGAGGCTTGCCTTGTCTCCGGAGGGAGGTATGTAATTATCATCCTCGACCTCTTCGTCTGCCGCTCTCTCGTGAGGGCTTGCTTCTGCATCCTCCTGCGCTGAATCTTGCAGGAGGGGATTGTCTTCGGCACTTTCTGGGGTGTTATTATCTCCTGTGCCGGAATCTCCATTCTTGCTTTGGCGGGATTTAGAGCGGCGCCGCTGACGCCGGCGCTTGGGCAGTTTCTTTAAGGAATCTGCCTCCGCTGCTTCTTCGCCGTCCCCATCTTTTGGGGTGTCCACCATGTATATGTCGTATGACGAGGTGGTTTTCCAGTGCCCTGTAGGTGCTGGTTCTTGATCGTCTCCGGCATCGTCGTCCATACCGTCGATGTCTTCGGAGTCATAGTCGAGCATGTCGGTTAGATCGTCGACAGTGGCTACAAAGTGGGTGGCGGGTGGGCTTTGAATTTATTCGTCGTCCGCATCCCAACCATCCTGGCCATAGTCCGGCCAGGGCTCTCCGGATAGCGAGAGATGCTTTAGCGAATTTAAGATGTCGCCAAAGGGCGAGTGCTGAAAGATGTCCGCAGCGGTGAACTCCATGATCGGCGCCCAATCTGATTCGACTGGCAGGGGCGCAGGATGTTTGGAGTCCGGCAGGGAGTCCGGCACCTCGGAGTCACGAGTTTTATAAGGGACAAGGTCAGTGTTCGGCTCCATCGCCGCGGATGTTGCAGCTCCCGAGGCGGTGTCCAGCCACTCGTCCTCGATCTGCGTGATCGGCTCCAGACTATGGGTCGGAGCGGATTCGTGTGCGGCCTCCAAGGTACTGTCCGGCGGTAGAGCTAGATCGTGCCCATCGCGACAATGCGGAACGCTTGGCTGCGGATCGGATCCATCGAAGATCAAGTCTCCGCGGATGTCCGCCGTGAAGTTTAGGCTTCCAAATCTGACCTGACGGCCAGGGGCGTAGCTTTCGATCTGCTCCAAATGGCCAAGTGAATTAGCCCGCAGTGCGAAGCCGCCGAATACGAAGATCTGTCCGGGGAGAAAAGTCTCACCCTGGACGTCGTTGTTGTTGATTTAAGAAGCCATCAAGCCTATCGGTGATGACACAGAGGAACTCTCAATGAAAGCACCAATGTCGGTGTCAAAACCGGCGGATCTCGGGTAGGGGGTCCCGAACTGTGCGTCTAGGCGGATGGTAACAGGAGGCAAGGGACACGATGTTTTTACCCAGGTTCGGGCCCTCTCGATGGAGGTAAAACCCTACTCCTGCTTGATTGATATTGATGATATGGGTAGTACAAGAGTGGATCTACCACGAGATCAAGGAGGCTAAACCCTAGAAGCTAGCCTATGGTATGATTGTTGTAATGGTTGTTCGTCCTACGGACTAAAACCCTCCGATTTATATAGACACCGGAGAGGGCTAGGGTTACACAGAGTCGGTTACAATGGTAGGAGATCTACATATCCGTATTGCCAAGCTTGCCTTCCACGCCAAGGAAAGTCCCATCCGGACACGGGACGGAGTCTTCAATCTTGTATCTTCATAGTCTTGGAGTCCGGCTGACGATGATAGTCCGGCTGTCCGGACACCCCCTAGTCCAGGACTCCCTCAGCAGCTATGAGGATGGTCCTCAAGTTCCGGACCCAGTCCGTATAGTTGCTACCATCGTCTTTCAGCTTGGTTTTCTCTAGGAACGCGTTGAAGTTGAGGGCAATATTAGCGTGGGCCATTTGATCTACAAGACATATTGCAAAGATTTTAGACTAAGTTCATGATAATTAAGTTCATCTAATCAAATTATTCAATGAACTCCCACTCAGATAGACATCCCTCTAGTCATCTAAGTGATACATGATCCGAGTCATAGGCCGTGTCCGATCATCACGTGAGACGGACTAGTCATCATCGGTGAACATCTTCATGTTGATCGTATCTACTATACGACCCATGTTCAACCTTTCAGTCTCTTGTGTTCCGAGGCCATGTCTGTACATGCTAGGCTCGTCAAGTCAACCTAAGTGTTTTGCATGTGTAAATCTGGCTTACACCTGTTGTATGCGAACGTTAGGATCTATCACACCCGATCATCACGTGGTGCTTCAAAACAACAAACTTTCGCAACGGTGCACAGTTAGGGGGAACAGTTTCTTGAAATTTTATGAGGGATCATCTTATTTATGCTACCGTCGTTCTATGCAAATAAGATGTAAAACATGATAAACATCACATGCAATCAAATAGTGACATGATATGGCCAATATCATTTTGCTCCTTTTGATCTCCATCTTCGGGGCGCCATGATCATCATCGTCATCGGCATGACACCATGATCTCCATCATCGTGTCTTCATGAAGTTGTCTCGCCAACTATTACCTCTACTTCTATGGCTAACGGTTTAGCAATAAAGTAAAGTAATTACATGGCGTTATTCAATGACACGCAGGTCATACAATAAATTAAGACAACTCCTATGGCTCCTGCCGGTTGTCATACTCATCGACATGCAAGTCGTGATTCCTATTACAAGAACATGATCAATCTCATACATCACATATATATATCATTCATCACATCCTTTTGGCCATATCACATCACATGGCATATGCTGCAAGAACAAGTTAGACGTCCTCTAATTGTTGTTGCAAGTTTTTTTACGTGGTTGCTATAGGTTTCTAGCAAGAACGTTTCTTACCTACGCCAAAACCACAACATGATATGCCAATTGCTATTTACCCTTCATAAGGACCCTTTTCATCGAATCTGATCTGACTAAAGTGGGAGAGACAGACACCCGCTAGCCACCTTATGCAACTAGTGCATGTCAGTCGGTGGAACCTGTCTCACGTAAGTGTACGTGTAAGGTCGGTCCGGGCCGCTTCATCCCAAGATGCCGCCAAATCAAGGTAAGACTAGTAATGGCAAGTAAACTAACAAAATCGACGCCCACAACAATTTGTGTTCTACTCGTGCATAGAAACTATGCATAGACCTAGCTCATGATGCCACTGTTGGGGATCGTTGCAGAAATTAAAATTTTCTACGCATCACCAAGATCAATCCATGGAGAGACTAGCAATGAGAGAGAGGGGAGTGCATCTTCATACCCTTGAAGATCGCGAAATGGAAGCGTTGCAAGAACGCGGATGAAGGAGTCGTACTCGAAGCGATTCAGATTGCGGTTGATTCCGATCTAAGCGCCGAACAACAGCACCTCCATGTTCAACACACGTGCAGCCCGGTGACGTCTCCCGCACCTTGATCCAGCAAGGAGGAGTGAGAGGTTGAGGAAGACAACTCCAGCAGCAGCACGACGGTGTGGTGGTGGTGGAGCAGTGGTTCTCCGGCACGGCTTCGCCAAGCTCTAACGGAGGAGGAGAGGTGTTGGAGAGGGGGGGCTGCACCTTGGATGTGGTGCGGCTGCCCTCCCTCCTCCCCTCTATTTATAGGGTGAAGGGGGAAGGGGGCCGGCCCCTCTAGATGAGATCTAGAGGGGGGGGGCGGCCAAGGGGAGGGGGCTTGCCCCCCAAGCCAAGGGGGGTGCCCCCTTTAGGGTCCCCCCAACCCTAGGCGCATGGGCCCTAGGGGGTGGCGCCCAGCCCACTTAGGGGCTGGTTCCCGTCCACATACAGCCCATAGAGCCCTCCGAGGCAGGTGGACCCTCCCGATGGACCCCCGGAACCCCTTCGGTGGTCCCGGTACAATACCGATAAACCCCCGAATACTTCCGGTGACCGTATGATGACTTCCCATATATAAATCTTCACCTCCGGACTATTCCGAAACTCCGCATGACGTCCGGGATCTCATCCGGGACTCCAAACAACATTCGGTAACCATGTACAAACCTTCCCTATAACCCTAGCATCATCGAACCTTAAGCGTTTAGACCCTGCGGGTTCGGGAATCATGCAGACATGACCGAGACAGCTCTCCGGCCAATAACCAACAATGGGATCTGGATACCCATGTTGGCTCCCACATGTTCCACGATGGTCTCATCAGACGAACCACGATGTCGAGGATTCAAGCAATCCTGTATACAACTCCCTTTGTCAATCGGTACATTACTTGCCCGAGATTCGATCGTCGGTATCCCAATACCTCATTCAATCTCGTTACTGGCAAGTCACTTTACCTATTCCGTAATGCATGATCCTGTGACCAACTACTTAGTCACATTGAGCTCATTATGATGATGCATTACCGAGTGGGCCCATAGATACCTCTCCGTCATACGGAGTGACAAGTCCCAATCTCGATTCGTGCCAACCCAACATACACTTTCGGAGATACCTGTAGTGCACCTTTATAGCCACCCAGTTACGTTGTGACGTTTGGTACACCCAAAGCATTCCTACGGTATCCGGGAGTTGCACAATCTCATGGTCTAAGGAAATGATACTTGACATTAGAAAAGCTTTAGCAAACGAACTACACGATCTTGTGCTATGCTTAGGATTGGGTCTTGTCCATCACATCATTCTCCTAATGATGTGATCCCGTTATCAATGACATCCAATGTCCATAGTCAGGAAACCATTACCATCTGTTGATCAACGAGCTAGGCAACTAGAGGCTCACTAGGGACATGTTGTGGTCTATGTATTCACACATGTATTATGGTGTTCGGTCAATACAATTATAACATGAACAATAGACAATTATCATGAACAAGGAAATATAATAATAACCATTTTATTACTGCCTCTAGGGCATATTTCCAACACGGTCGCCCCCGATGCTGGTCCGGGTGGTGTCGCCGACGGCAGGACCTCTTGTCCCCGCGCGCTCGTTTCCTCTTCCCAGGGCAGGGGACGGCGGCGGTGCTCCTCGGTTTGGCTGCGGTCTGGCGACCCAACGGCGGCGGGCGAGGTGGTGGCGTGGCTCCTTGGCGGGGCAGCTTGGTGGCGCAGGGTGGTCGGTGGCGCGCTCCCGGCTCAGATGTGGGCCCTGCGGGCCCCATCTGGGTCCTAGCGGGCCGCCCCCCCGGCATGACTGTGTTGTCTTCTAGGCGGTGGGGAAGAGGAGCAGCTTGGACCGAGGGCGGCGACGCCGACAACATGCCTATTGCAGGGCGAAGGCGGGAGCTTTACATGCCTATGAGGGCTCGACCAGGCGCGGTATGCTCCTGCTATTGCGTCCGGTCGGCTACCGTCGTTGACAGTGGAGGTTGAGCCCTCCCACGTGCTGACGGTGCTGCTGCCTCTAGTCCCGACTCCTCGTCTTTGGTGTGCATACCTCTCTTCGTGGTGCCGTGGTGAGACAGCGTGGAAGTTTCAAGACCATGTTGGCGCAGGGTGGTGGTCGGTTTGGTGGCGAGCTCCGGAGCGCCTGAGGTGAAGGTTGGGATCGGGAGAAATCCAGGTCGGCTTGACCGACACCAACGCGGTGGCGCCTGAGGGTGCCACTGGACCTTCCTGGAGGGCGTCGGGGGCTACCCTTCCTCTCTCCTCATCACGTACCGGGGGAAACCCTTGGCAGCAGCGTCGTCATCGTCGCGTCCCTTCTTGGAGGTGTTGATTGGTATCGGCGCTTCGGAGTCTAGAGCTCGGTGGGAGATTTTCGGTGGGCGCAGTGGTCACGAGGCTTCTTCAATTTTTCTGTCGATCCGCAGTTGTCGGCATTTTTTTTGTTCTCTCTCTTTCGGTTTTTTTGGGCGTGTCTGTGCTGCTTTCGCCCCAGCACTAAAGCGGGGAAAAACCCTTTCATCAGTACTATTATCTCCGCAACATTTTGTAAGACGTTTTTAGAGTCCATCAAAGTGTCATAAAATACAAATTACGCAATTTGACATGGCAAAAATATTCTAATCGCATCCTCTAAGCATGAGCTGTCATCCTGCCTGTCCACCAATCACAGTTGGAGATTCTGACAGGCAAGGGGGGATATGCAAAACACCGCACCCATCTTCGCCCCCTTGCAGGTAGGTCCCCGCGTGCCGTTTCCCCCTCCCCGTCTACCTCCCTGGAAGCGGCCTCCACCCCCTCGTCCTCCCCGGATCTACCCCGACGCCTCCTCCTCGTCCTCCCGCACAGCCACCCACCGCCGGGGGGAGGCGACCGAGGGAGCCCAGTCGTCACCCGGAAAATCGAGGGGGAACGCGCCGAGGGAGCAGAGCAAAATGTTCAAGTTCCTCAAGGACGTGGTCGCGGGATCCGGATCGGGCCTCAAGGACTTCCCCTACACCATCGGCGAGCCCCACGCCTCCGCCTGGGGCTCGTGGACGCACCACCGCGGCGCCTCCAAGGTACTTCACGCTCGCGTCCTCCCGCCTCCCGCCTCCCGACCGGGGCTGGGCCGATTGGATCCCCCGTAGGGCATGCGAGCTTCTCGATGCCGTGCTGAACTGGCGATCCGGGAGCTGGAGCTGATTGCGTGCGCTTTTCTACGGGGATTCTAGCCTGTGCTTTCGGTGCTTCGAGGCCTCGTACGCGCTGGACCGTGTATGCGCCTGTGCTCTGTAGCAGTGTCAGGGCAGGGTACAGTTTTCTAGTTCGTGTTAGGCTGGTGCTAGTTTCGGCAACGCTGTAGGAAGTCAAATGGCTGAGTTCAGTGCCCTTAGGAAGTAGAATTCGTGGATCCAGTGCTTAGTTGATAATCTCGGTTAGTGGATGGTTGAACTTGAAATGGATATCGTAATTTGTGGAGGCCCTCCATTGTGATCCAATGTATTGAAGTGTGAAACGTTTGTGCATAATGTTACCACTAACCAACCCGGGTTATTTTCACCATAATTCTGTTTCGAACATAACCGTTCCCTTGTCTTCTCCAGGATGATGGATCGCCTGTGTCTATTTTCTCACTGTCAGGGAGCAACCCTCAGGACAGGCACATGGTTGCTGGTCGTAATGGTGTTAAGAGATTACGGACGGTAAGTTTCTCTTTTTGATCTGCAAGGTTCTCGATGACTAGGAGTGCTATTGCTGTGACATATTAGAGCAAAGTGAGTGGCGGTAAACAATTAGTCTTAAAAACACTATGACCAACAAAAAAGTTGGGAAACAACTGTAGACAGCATATATTTAATAATGGTGCTATATCTCAGCTTTGCAAACATGATTTTCGAATATACTTAGAGGGAAACAACTGTAGACATCATATATTTTATAATGGTGCTATATCTCAGTATTGCGAACATGATTTTCTAATATACTTCAGTCAATGTTTATCATTTTTGTATTGGCACCTGCTAAGTGCTAAGTCAGTTTGAGTGTTGTTTGTAATGCAGGTGCGCCATCCAAATATATTATCCTTTCTTCACAGTACAGAAGCAGAAGTTCCTGATGGACCTGCTATAAAACACACAATATATATAGTTACAGAGCCTGTTACACCACTCTCTGAAAAAATCAAAGAGCTGAACCTGGGAGGTACACAGAGGTACAATGCGCTTCTCTTGTCTTCTCGTGTTTAACAAAACTTGGCATGCATGTGCATACATTGTCTACCCCAAGGCTAGTTAAAGCTGAGCGATATGATTTGTGCTAACTAGATTGTATTTGATCCACACTAACTGAACAGTGATTCCATAACGCCGAGGGTCTGTAATAACATTTCTGTGTGCAAATATCTAATAACCAGGTTGGGATCTGCTGGTAGGCAGACCAGTGGTGTTGTGTCTGAGAAGTCTAGAAATAAAGAGTTCTTATCATCTCATATATGTGTTCACCGTGGTGCTACCTGGTAACCAGTGCTCGTCTCGGACTGTTCACACACCCAGTAGTTATCACATGACCTAACCAACTTGATCATGCGGCCTAATCGGCAATTGCATGGATAGGGGCACACAATCATTGTATATGAACGGGTATACTTCATAGTAGACAGCAGTTTATAGAGCATGGTACTACACAAATTTTAGTCAAGAGTCATTGCTACGTTGGCTTACTGTGCCGTTGCTACCCATTTCTTGAGATCAAAATTTTGCAGTTGGCTGGCTATCTTCTTTTGTCCCCAAGATTTTATTCCATTTTTATTTTCATTTTTGTTCAGTAAACTTTATTCTCATCAGTAAGTTGTTCCAGAGATGAGTATTTTGCTTGGGGTCTTCATCAGATATCAAAAGCTGTGAGCTTTCTCAACAATGATTGCAAGCTCGTAAGTTCCTGCCTTAATATGGAACCCTATATTCTATTTCTTTTCCACGCAAGCTATTTATAAAAAAATCCTTTATTTGTTGCTATCTGATATCCGCCTGTAGATTTGATTACTGCTAATGGTTGTTGGATTGCTGCTTGCTCATTATATCATTCTATTTTGTTCCAGACACTGAAGCAAATTTTATATGTATATTGTGCCAATCGATTTGTCACATCATGCTTGAAGCCCAAGCCATTTTCAGAACTTATTTGTTTATTGGGTTCTATGGCTTTCGATATAGAGCTTTTTCTAGTTATTACATGGCTGCCACTTGAGCATACAGACTTTTTTCACCGGAACAACTTATTTTCTGTGAGATACTTAATTTATTTATCTTTTTCATAGTTAAAAAAGGCGTGCCGGCTCTAGGAAATAGCAAAGAAAAGCGCAAGGCTGTGGTAAACCACACAATTAACGCCTAGCTTTTTAAAAAAAAACTTTCATCCTTTTTAAAAGATTAATGTGGGACATATAACTTCGGCATTAGATCATGCGTTCAACCTAACACCAAAGTCTGTTGCAAGCCTTACATTCCAAACCCTTGATGCAGACGAGGCCAAGTATTATTCCGCTGTCAAACGGCTTATACTGTGTTACTTCATTGATCATTGGATTTCTGCTTTACGTTACTCCTTTACTAGGCACTGCCTTTTTGAGAGGTTCTCACGGATCATAAAATACCATGTTTCTCTTGCTTTACTGCAATTTATATTTATGTCTGTGAACTGTGTCAAGCCAACTTTGTTAGTTGACATCACTTGTTGACAGATACTTAGAGGAGGATATATACAATGCACATGTAGTAGATATTACTTGTTGAACGTGCAGATATGTCTTGGTGACGGTAAAATCATGTTGGAGGATGTTTTTTGGGGTCATATTTGACCTGATATTGTGATAATTCATAACTTTATTGTTGAAAATAACAAGTACCGTCAGTATTTCAGTCTTAAATGAGCTGATTGCTGTCCCTTTATCAATTTCAGGTTCATGGAAACGTGTGCTTGGCTAGTGTAGTTGTTACTCAAACTCTGGACTGGAAGCTTCATGCTTTTGATGTTCTCTCAGAATTTGATGCCAATAACGAAATCGCTGGTAGCCCCATGTTGGTAATGCCTCTCAATTGATACCTTTATTTATGCTAGACAGATGTAGCACTACATGCAGTTCTCTTTCAGCTATGTTTTGGTGACTGTTTAAACCAGCTTTTATATCAAGCTCGGAAATGCAGAAATATATATTATTTTCCGTGATTACATCATATAGATGTTTGAATCTATGTCAAGATCTTCTCATTTTATGTTCATCTACAGCAATTTGAATGGTTAGTTGGAGCACAGTACAAGCCACTGGAGCTGACAAAGTCAGATTGGGCTTCAATTAGAAAATCACCTCCGTGGGCAATTGATTCATGGGGATTGGGTAAGCTGACCTAACTCACTGCATTCTAATAGGGTTCCCTTTCCTCAATTGCATTCTTATGTGGCGGTTCTGTTTATTCTTCCTGTTTAAGAATGGGGAAAAACTTCTTTTTCAAACGGTTCTTACCACTACCAGTTGCACACTCGCTCTTCTGTACTTAACCTATCGAAGTTGTAATGGATATTTTCTCTGTGCGTGAATGCATGGAAGTCTTTCATGGTAATTTTACCCGCTTTGAATTCTAGACCAAGTCAACCGTGAGATTGACTAATGAAAAACTTGTCAAGTCTAAACTAAGAAAATCAGATGATATTAACTCTTCTGTGTGGTGATACTTCTGTTTGGTGCACCATCACTCTTGCTTCTTCAATGTTGCACCTTATGCACAATGAAATAATGAGAACATATGACACAAGGTACCTTTCACTAAAAGGACAACATATGTCACTCATTGCAGGGTGTTTAATTCATGAGCTCTTTTCTGGTGGAAAGTTGAGCAGGACAGAGGACCTTCGCAACATTGCTTCAATCCCGAAGGTTAGCTTGCATGACTGTGTGCTGGGGTTTGGTTTGTTCTTGAGCTATCTTGTGAACACATCACATTCTCCATTGTCTATACCGTTGAACATCATTTTGACATGGTTCCTCTGACTTCTAATGTTATTGATTTCGTTTTTGTTTTGTTGCAGTCTCTGCTTCCAGATTACCAGAAGCTCTTAAGTTCTACACCTTCTCGTAGAATGAATCCTTCAAAACTTATTGACAACAGCGGCAAGTTCAACAGTTTTTCCTTGTCATTCAAGCACTATTGTTTTCATTTTCTTCGTCTTTCTTTTATTAACGCCCATCTTCTTCAGCCTTTGTTCTTAATGCTGTAATTAACGATTTGGCTTTTAATTTCAGAGTTTTTCCAGAACAAGTTGGTAGAGACCATCCAGTTCATGGAAGTTCTTAATTTAAAGGACAGTGTTGAGAAAGATAGCTTTTTCCGGAAACTCCCAAATATAGCAGAACAACTTCCCCGCGAGATAGTTCTGAAAAAGGTACCGTGAAACTCCCAGTTAGAACCCATGAGGCCTGAGTTTGGACTTTGTTAATTTTCTGTGCAACTAACTGGAGTTCCTTGTTTATGTTTATATCTTGTCTACTTTGTGAATAGTTGCTCCCTGTATTGGCATCTGCTCTTGAATTTGGTTCTGCTGCTGCTCCAGCCTTGACTGTGCTATTAAAGATGGGCTCCTGGCTTCCAGCTGATCAGTTTAGTACTAAGGTTTGTCATCATTTATTTTGCTTTTGCTCAATATGTATTTTGGTTCTTGACCATCCAGTAAAGATGGTTGGTGGGCTTGTCACTCATGTTGAGAATACTGACCCTTTTCAGGTTTTGCCAACTATTGTGAAGCTTTTTGCCTCGAATGACCGAGCTATCCGAGTTAGTCTTTTGCAGCACATAGATCAGTTTGGAGAGTCATTGGCATCACAAACAGTTGATGAACAAGTATGTGGTCTATTTTTATATGGTCATATGTTTGTTTCTGAGTGTTCACATTTGACAGGATATTCTGGATTTGCAGGTTTTTCCTCATGTTGCCACTGGGTTCTCTGATACTTCTTCTTTGCTCCGTGAACTGACACTGAAGTCGATGCTTGTATTGGCACCAAAAGTGAGTTGCACGTACTTCCACGTTGGGCCTAAGTTTTATTTGACTAGGTCTACCATTTTAGGCTTAGTTCAGTTGAAGATTTTGGAACTATAACCATTCTTGCTTCGGAATTTCGATTTTTGTGTTCCATTTAGTCATAATTATGGTTTTAAAGAACAATCCAGGGACTTAAGTTTGTTTCATGGTCCTCCTCTATTACATTAGAGTTTTTTTGGTCTTTTGTGCTAATTGGCTGATCTGTTACTGTAGTTATCTCAGCGTACAATCTCAGGATCTCTCTTGAAGTATCTCTCTAAGCTTCAGGTGATGTTTCATTGTAGTTAAAATTGGTTTCAACCCAGTGATGCGTTGTTGGATATGAGAAGGGTTGTACAGTTGAGTAAAAGCATTGTTGTTTGTCTTCAGGTGGATGAAGAACCTGCAATCCGGACAAACACTACAATTCTTCTTGGGAATATTTCAACTTACATGAATGATGGGGTTTGTTCCAAAGATGCTCTATCTTTTTCGTTGCTGTTATTGCTAATTTCCTTTGAAGTGTTGTTTAGATATGCTGCACTAGTGATGCTGCGGAATTCTAGATGTGCCAATTGGCATATCTGGGGAGATCTTGACTACAATTGTTTTTAAGTCTTGAATCCTAGATATTCTCCATGAGTAAGGTTCTATTTTTTGTTGAAAACTAGCTGGTTGCTGGCGGCAAACACATACAATAATGAATGAAGACCGGAAGAAAATAGTACTAGTTGGCTGGAAATACCAGAAAATTAGTTGGGTGCACGATTTGCCACAAAATGGGAAGATAACAATGTCTAGGGGCAAGCTTAAAATCTTTTCTTGTTTGATTGTGCAATGCAAGTGCAACTTCTGCTTCTTCTTCTGTGGCCTGGATATGGACTTCATTTGATTGTTTTACAGTTCCACCTTATTTATAATCTTTGTTAATGTGGCTCTGTTATTTTTACAGACTAGGAAGCGAGTATTGATCAATGCATTCACAGTCCGTGCATTACGTGATACCTTCCCGCCTGCTCGAGCTGCTGGTACACTAATCTGAGCAGATGTATTGTACTATTGATAGAGCATTCTTCCACTGATTATTGTGACAAAGTATGAATCATTATTTTACCTTGCCAGGAATCATGGCACTGAGTGTCACTAGTTCATACTACGAAATGACAGAGATTGCAACCCGTATACTGCCTAACATTGTTGTCCTTACATTTGACCCAGACAGGTAAGTTAGAACCTTTAGCTCTAGCTGTCTCTAGTTTGTCATTGCTGAAATAGTAGACTGTGCTGGCCTAATCACTACTGCCTCCAGTTGTTACATATGTTGTTTTTAGACATGTTTGCAAAATACCATGTTGTGGTTTATTAGTGGTTTTTATTACGAGACTGTCCCTAATCACTCCCTTTCGCTGGAATTGCACTCTTACAGACTAGCAATTTGTGGTTAATTAGTAGTTTTTGTTACAATACTGTCCCTATTTAACTCCCTTTTGTTTGAACTGCACTCACAATAAAGTGATAGTTTTCCCCTTTTAGGTTGCGTTTAGGGACTTTAAGCCAGTTTTATGGCTTACATTCTTTAATATAGCATCAAAATTAAAAAGCGATATAGGCATTTATCCCATCCATCGACTGAGGAAAACAGCTGTTTTACACTTGTAAACCCACCTAATTTTATTATTGATGCAAATTCGAGCTCCCAAATTTCATCTGAGTGGATGTTGTGTCCTATTTTATTCACTCTCTCACTGGAGCCTTTCTTCTTTGAACCCCGACCTCCATAGCCAATATATTAGTATTCACACATGTTTCCTTTAAAAGCAAGCCTTGGTTATTAACTTCTTATCCTACCGTGACACGAGTGAATCTTGTGATCTCACAATTAAAGACATCATTTGAGCACTAGATGCACCATTGGTTTTAAAGAACTCCTGGCATATTCCACTTTTGACAAAAGTTGATATATATCTGAATACAAAGTTTTAACAATTTAAGTGGTCAATGCCAAGATGGCAAAATGTGATGTGCATCACGTTAAAGCCTTTTTCATTTGTTCTTACTGTACTTTTTTGACTTGGTCTTTCAGCTAATCCATTCTTATTTTATTTATAGTGATGTGAGGACCAAGGCTTTCCAGGCTACTGACCAGTTCTTGCAAATAGCAAAACAGCATCATGAAAAGGTAGCATATCTAGTTTATAGCCTACTATAATCGACTGTTTTATTACACTAGCTGTGGATTGTGGCACAATATGCTGGCTGTTAACTTAGTGTTGCAACATGTCCTTTTGTTTTCTTTATTCCAAATCTAATATGTACGTGTGATATTTGTTTTATTTATTTATTTTGAAACCCACTTTTTTAAATTTCAAAATAGAAAGAACACATATGCTCAGGTGTACAAAATCCATGTCCTATGCATGTTTATTATCATTAGCTCTTTCTTACATTTATTATTTCCTCGATCTGCCCGGATGTTGGCTGGTGAAGGTACCAGATCTAGTAAAATAGAGAGTAGTAATGATACTTTAATACTGTTGAGTTATTGCATCCTAGCCTAATTATTCCAAAAATACATTCATGTATATATCATTGCTGTGATAAGGTTCTCCGCTGTGATGTTGCTAATACAACATATGTACCTCTACCCTTTTGTGTTATCAATGTTGCTCTTCTTATATTGTGATTATTTTTTTTTGCTTTGTTGTGTTTTATAGCTTAACACAGGAGACAGCAGGGCAGCCGAAGGTACTGGTGTTCAGTTAAAGCCTGGAAATGCTAGTTTACTTGGGTAAGTTGTCATATGTTCCAATCAGCATATGCAAGCTCGCTTATGCCTTTCAAGGTCCTACATGTACTGCAAACTAGAGTTTTCCTAGGGTGTGTTTAGTTTCAATCATCAAGTGGAATGGCATGGGTCGGACCCGTACTTGGGCCTGGTTCCGGCGTTTGGTACATCGCTGGAATGGAATCAATCCGTTCCCACCAAACGAACATTCTCTGTATATGCGGAACCAAGCCATACCTCCAAATCGAGCGGACCACGCGGAACGAGCGGAACCTGCGTCTCTTCCCCCTCCCCGACCCGCACGCACCCTCCAACTCTCAGCGCCGCCACACTCCCCCGACCCAGCGCCGGCTGTCCCTCACCTCCCTGTCGCCTCTCCTCCCGCTTGTCTTTCTTCCTCATAGCCGGCCATCCCGTCGCACACACATCCAGGCAAAGAAGGAGGAGCGGCCGTCCTGTCGCGGACACATCTGAGCGACCATAGCTGTTTGCTGCAGGCAGCGGCTAAGGAGTGGAGCAGTGGCTCGTGGCTTGCCGCCGGCGGGCCGGCGGCCTCCCGGCCTCACCTGCTGGCGGCGGCTCCTCCTTCCTTTGCCTCTTCACAAATCTGTTATTTCTGAAGGCGCTCGAAGTGCAGCCTCGCGAACTCGGCCGTCATGGTGCAGACCATCGCTGTCGACAGAGAGTTGTTTTTAGCAGTGGTGCCTGATCTGATCTTTTCTGGACGTTGGTGTGTGTGTGGTGCGTGATATGATCTTTTCTGCTCTCTGATTATGATAGATTCTCGTTCTTTGATCTTGTGTACATGTATTGCAGCGTCTATATGTACCTCTTAATTGATATAATCAAGTGTTCACTACATTCATTAGTTTTCTATCAAAATCTGATTCAGTGTGAATCAATCTAATAAAGTGAGATGAACAATTCCATTCCATTCCATCTCTCGAACCAAACACCAACATGTAACCGTTCCATTCTTCGGAATTGCACCTACCAAACACAAGGACGGAACCGACCCGTGCTAGACTGCTAGTGGAATGGAACCATGACATTCCGTTCCACTTCGTTCTCAAACCAAACACACCCCTAACTAACCTCATTTTAAAACAGTATCTCTACTTGAATGCTTAGAATTGTGTCTAGTATGTGTTTAGAACTTAAAACAATCTTAAACTACAAGATTTCTTATCTATTTGAAAACTAAAATTTTGGGCATACTAATATCAAACTGAACTTTCGTAAACAAAGGAAACATGCAAAAAAATAATGATTGTGGGAACCATGCTGTAAGCTATCTCTATCTCAGCTCCTCAAAAGGAAAAAAATGCCTCTATACTCTTTTTTTGAACCTTACCTCTATACTATTTTACCAACAGGAGGGAAAAAAAGAGGTCCTACCTTATTTATGTTAGGCCAACAGTGTATATGCACTTGCGGTATGAGATTAGATATATTAGTGGTGCATAGTGTTGTCCACTTTTGTTGTGGTCAAACTATCATGTACGCTATCAAATGGTGCTTGATTCATGGCTGCAGCACACTATTTTTTTTATAGTTATTTGCCCCTCTACTTGTGCTGATGCTTAAGCGGTTGGTGAATTTAGTTATTTAGTACTCCCTCTGTTCACTATTATAAGATGTTTTGGATATTTCAATGTGGACTAGATACAGACCGAAATGAGTGAACAAGCACACTAAAATGCGTCTATATACATCTGATTCAGAAAAAAAAGTTGCTCCCTCTGATCCGAATTAAATGATGTAGCCTCTATACAATGTCCATTTTACATTGTATAGAGGCTACATCAATTAATAGGGAGTAGAAATCTTATAATAGTGAACAGAGGGAGTACATGTCAACTCATGCTTGCTAGGAAACACCCACTTCTTAAGGCAGCCGTGTCAATTTTGCGCTGCATTGTGCTCTGGGGTCTAATAACGTCCATTAACCTTTGAAAACTAGGACACTGATATTTTTTTTTGCTTGAAACTAACTAGTTAGTGTATGCAAGAGCAGAAACTTTAGCTACTTCCCTTTTTACTTAGCCAAATGAAGCCTGAATGATGTATGCATCTACAGTTGTACTGGAGCTATCTTTATGCCTTCTCAGTTTATCTTTAGAATTTTCTGGTTTTTTATGCAATTGATTTATTACTTACTGGAGCGCGTACATATACAGGTGGGCCATGAGTTCTATTACTCAGAAGGGAAAACCTTCCGACCATGGTCCAGTATCTACTGCAAATGCCAGTAACTCTCAAGTTTCAGCACCCCCCAGTACCACATCAGGTATTATTCATTTTCTAAATTTCCTAAATCCTCGGTAGTTTTGATCTCAGTTTTCATCACTTCCATAAACCTGGAGGGCTTATAAAGGTGACAAGGTGTAATTTTGTGGAACGAGGATTAACAGAAGTTATAGATGTGTTACATTGCATGTGAATCCTTATGTTGGGTATTATATTGTCACAGATACTCACTCTGCCCCAGCAGCATATGCACCAGCAGCCGCTTCCAACTCTTTTGATCAAACTGCACCAGCATCAGCAAGCTCATCTATGGATGGATGGGGTGAGCTCGAGAACGGTAACCAGGAAGAGAATGGTAGTGATAACGAAGGATGGGATGATGTAGATCCATTTGAAGATAAGTCACCACCATCTCTTCTTTCTAACATACAAGCTGCCCAGAAACGTCCGGTGGTGCAACCGAAGCAACCAAGTAAGTTTTACCTTCCTGTCGTGGTGCATTTGTATCTCAAGGAAGGACATATGCATCTCTGTTAAAACACTTATTGGCTCATTTATTTTCTCAATTCAAAAATTTCAACCATAGTTCCAAGTTCATCAAGATCAAATCAGCCAGCGGCACCAAAAGCAGAGGAGGATGCTCTATGGGGCCCTACGGCTGTTCCAGCACCCAAAATCGCACCAAAGTCTGCAGGCATCAAACCCTTGGTATCTCACAATGATGATGATGATCTCTGGGGTTCAATAGCTGCACCTCAGCCGAAATCATCTGGGAAGGCTTTGAAGCCAGCAGCAGCGAATAATGACGACCTATGGGGTGCCATTGCAGCACCCCCGCCGGCAACCAAAGCTAGGCCCCTGGCGTCATCCGGTAGGGGTCGAGGAGCAAAGCCAGCACAACCAAAACTTGGCGCTCAAAGAATAGGAAGGACCTCCTCAACTGGCATGTAGAGTGTCATGATACAGTTGTTGTACAAGGATGCAACCTTTTTTTCCTTTTCTTTTGTCCCTGATGTGTCTAGGAAATCCTCTTTGTAAACTAGCCCAATCATTTATACGACTTGAACATTGCTTGAACTGTGCCCGTTGTATAATATCACAATTGTGTAATATGGTGGTAGCTCAGGAAATTTATGTACATCACAGGTACAGTGCTTGAACTGTGCCATCAATAATTCAATATATGGTTTTGCCTTTATTTTCCTGGGCTTGGATTTGTTTGGACGAACCAGACAAGGTTTCTACAGATCTTCTAAATGATCGTCTGGATTCATCTAAGAATAGTTCTAAAATTTTGGTGTTGCATGTTGTATGCACGTCGATAGCCTGTGACCAGGATTGTGCAATTTTACGATGATATGTACTCCTGTAAGGAGCTACCACTATGTTGGTTTCTATGATGAACGGGGGATTAACATGCAGCTCTAGCTTCAATGTTGGAAAATCGACTGAAACCATGATCAGCCTGTTGCAAGCAAGCACAGGTCTCAGCTTACAACACGGTATGAAATTGTTCGCCGTATTAAGACATATACTCAGCAACAATTGGTGGGTTAGGAAACTGTTTACAGTAGCTGTCAGTAAGCGCAGCACCCAGTACGAAGCTGGGGGGTGCTGTTGCAACAAAGCATATATCACACTGAGCGCAACCAACGACGGACAGTATATTGCAACCTGACGCCGCTGCATTCCTGGTGTGCCTGATCTTGCTATCCTGGCAACCATCAGTGCACTAGAATGGCAAAAATAGTAGTACTAGTTGATACCAACATGAATGCAATGATTCGGAACATGCTGACCATTGTTGGTCTACTTTGAACCACATCTGGTAAAAAATCTGGTATTGTCACACCATTGTCTCAAACAAGGCCGGGTAATTCCTCCGTAGAAGGTCCAAGGGCGAATGTGGAGCATTGCATTTCCACAAGCAATTGCATGAGGGGCAATGCCAATTGATCAGGAGTAGAATGCAAGCCTCGAGAAAGTTCGCAGTTTGTTCTACTGGCTGTCCAGCACCAGGATAACCATCCATGAATCCGGTCCGCACCTCGGATTATGCAAAACAAATGGGAGCCTATTCGATCTGGGAGTACTGGTCAACCTAACAGCGAGCCCATTTTGCCCGCTGTTGATCCAGCCCTCCACTTTTCTCATAGCTGGAGTGGAAGGACAATAGTAGCATAGTCACCAAGCCTGTTCCAGTGCAGTGAGCACTGAAGATCCGGAGTGAAATCTTCCTTCTCCTAACAGTCAGCATCACCAAATACTTCACCAGTAGTCTTTGCAGGAGCATGCTCCACCTTCGAAGCGATGGAAGCGGCTCGCGTCCCTGACGAGAAATGCTCGGTTGGCAATTGCAGAGACCGCCTTCAGGAAAGAGTGGCAGTCCCCGCATATCCTTAGGTTCTTGATCACCACAATCTCACTGTCATCAGTGTTCAGCATACCGAAGGCCACAGCGAGCTTCTCACTGTGAAAGCCGATCAATGGCGCAGCCATATTCCCAGAGTACCCCTCGTCCACTCTGCCTTGCCCATTTTCCACAGTGCCATCTGTTTTCTCCGTCACCATTCGTTCAAGCTTAATCACGAGCTCGTAAATCCTCTTTGCCTGCGGATGTGAGTGGTCGTCAGCCATGAAGAGATGAACCCTCCCCTTGTGTTCGACATAGCTGCACCCAGGCTCCTTCTTGAGCCCGCGCTCCCTCATCATCGCCCGTACCCTCACCACACCCTCCAGTTGTCCTGTGTCTGTGTATATGTTTGCCATGAGCACGTAGTAGCCGACATTGCTCGGTTCGAGCTTGATGACATGCTCGAAAGCCTCCTCCCCTATCTCCACATTCTTATGTATCTTGCATGCCCCAAGAAGGGCACCCCACACTGCACCGTCGGCTGGCATGGGCATTGAGGAGATGAGTTCTCGCGCCTCCTTGAGACGGCCGGCCCGTCCAAGGAGGTCCACCATGCAGGTGTAGTGCTCCAGTGTAGGCCGCAACTGGTATGTACTCTCCATTGCTGAGAAGTACCTGCGCCCCTCATCATACATTCCAGCATGGCTGCACGCCGACAAGAGGCCGACCATCGCGACATTATCTGGCCGGATGCCTTGTGACACCATCGCCTGGAAGAGATTTACAGCAACATCGCCATGCCCGTGCAAGCCATGCCCAGAAATCAGTGCCGTCCAAGACACAATGCTCTTCCTGGGCATTTCGTTGAACAGCCGCTGTGCCTGGGGCAAGCTGCCGCAGCGTGCATGAAAGTTGATGAGAGAGTTGCAAAGCTGCACGTTGGCGCGGAAGCCTGGGAGCCTCTCCTGCATGTAGCGCTCGACACCCAGGCCTACACCGCGCGCTCCAAGATGGGCACACGAGGAGAGCACGCCCACGAGGGTCACGGCGTCTGGCTCCACGCCGCCGCCATCGTGGCCACACATGCGGCTGTAGAGATCAAGGGTGTCCACCGCGAGGCCATTCTGTGCGTGGGCTGAGAGCACGGCGTTCCATGAGACGATGTCACGGGAGGTCAATGGCATCTCATCAAACAC
This sequence comes from Triticum timopheevii, assembly GCA_963921465.1. Taxonomy (NCBI): domain Eukaryota; kingdom Viridiplantae; phylum Streptophyta; class Magnoliopsida; order Poales; family Poaceae; genus Triticum; species Triticum timopheevii. The sequence goes on along the minus strand of OY997266.1, from coordinate 486,787,078 downwards.
CTGCCGGGCAAGGCCAGCGCCGCGGCGTGCATACACTGATATGAGGCAGTTGGCCACGTTTGTCTCGGCCGCCAGCCCTGCTTTCCCCGCGAGGGCATGGAGCTGCGGCACGACGCTCTGAGGAGCGGCAGGGAGCAGCGTCATCAGCGTGACGGCGTCGAAGGGGGCGCCGCCCGCCCGCATGCGGCGGAAGAGGGCGAAGCAAGCGGCCGGGAGCGCGTGCAGCGCGCATCCGGAGATGAGGGAGTTGAAGGCAGTGCGGAGCGTGGTGGGAGGCGTGGACGCGAGGGGCATTTCGTCGAGTAGTTGGCGGGCGCGCGGGAGCAGGCCGAGGCGGGAGTAGGAGGAGAGCAACGAGGAGAGGAGGTAGGCGTCGGAGGAAGGGAGCAGGCCGCGCTTGCAACCGAGTGCCTGTATCTGGGCGACGCCGGAGACCAGGGATAGCGCCGTGCAGGAGATGACCGCGGCTGGTAGCGCAAGGGCGTGCGGCGGCGGCGAGGGGTCGCCGTCGCGGAGCAGGGCCAGGACCTCCCGGTGCCGGCCGAGGCGCGCCAAGGTGCGCACACGGGCGCTCCATGGCTCCGTGCAATTAGCGTCGCCTGCTAAGGCGGCGGCGGTGGAGGTCGCCGCGGAGGTGGAAGGCTCCGTGGTCATCTTTAGCCAGCACAAGCCGGGAGTTTATTTTTTTGGAGTAAATTTTGAGGGGACGAGATGATCGGTGCCTCCCTCCCAGGGCCCAGGTCGCTGGTTAGCTGTTGGCGGCCGAACAAGGCCCAGATCGCTGGTTAGCTGTTGGCGGCCCAACAAGGCCCAGGTCGCCTAAACACGTGCTTCCTTTATGTTTTGGCTCTCGTCGAGCGCACTTTCTCCAACCTAAGCAGCTCGTAGCGCCGCCGCCGCCACCGCCTCGCGCCGCCGCCACCTCCTCCTCCACGCCGGCCTCCCAAGGTATGCCCCCCCCCCCCCCCCCCCCCCCTCCCGCCACGAATAAACAACATGCCAGGCCCAGGGAACTGGACCACCGATTCGACAAGTGCGCCTGTAGACCTGTACTCCGAGGAAATCTACCGAACAGCTGATGGTCACCATCGGAGAGAGGAATGCACCGGTCGATCAGTACTAGGGCCGTCGCGCGTCACGCGCACAATGACCTGAATCAAGCGGGTACCTCCGGCTCCGGGGTCGAATCAGGGAGCGCGCGATGGTATTCGTCAATGCGTCTCCCTCGGGTCCATCGAGGATGCCTCAAAATTTTCAAAAACGTGAGGGAGAATGCAGAGCACAGACCGAACACAAACTCCAGAGTCGCAGAACCAAACCGCGAACAGAAAATAGCAAAGCCGAACGAATGGTACTCCTAGTAATTTGTCGTGAAAACGTCAGGGATGATCCCGGTCTAGTTGCGAATGTTGGCGGCCCAACAAGGCCCAGGTCGCCTAAACGGGACCGTATATAGCATCCGAGCGGTTCGTTACGTCGCCACCGCCGCCGTCGCCTACCGATCCGATCCCTTTCCTCTATGCTTACTTTGTTTCTGGTTTCAGATCAACCAGCTCGTTGAAGCAGCGCGAGAGTTGCCGACGTTCATCGCTGATGCCCGCTACACGCCTGACGTTACGTCTTCAACAGCTGATGGAGCAGCTTGACCAAGAAACCCAGTCCAGAGCTCACTTGGAGGAGGAGCTTGTCAAGGAGAGGCAGGCCAACGCTCTTTTGCAGGAGCAGCTTCGAAAGAAGAACGAAGATGAAGCCGCGTACAAGCAGCAGATAGCAACTCTCATGCAGAGGAATCAAGCTGAAGCAAAGAAAAGCAAGAGTGACGCGGCCAAGCTCCAAGACGAGATAAGGAAGCTCACTGGTGTTCTTAAGGCTAGGCATGAGGAAGACAAGCTGTTCTTGGAGCGCATGCAAGGCGCCTTGAAGGCTTGGGATGATCGCATAGCTGCTCGTGAAGCTTCAACCGCTTCTGGTGGTACGTAGTTCCCTTGTCCTTGTGAATCACTTACATTTCCCTGGTTAGCTGTGCGTAATTGTTATAGGATGTAGTTTAGCTGAGTAAAATGTACAGAGAGATGTACAGCCATAGTCCGATTCTGGGTGAGTAAAAGAATATGTCCAGTCCTACAATCACCATACTGTGTTATCACCATGGCACTTGTTATTGTGACCTCTAGTACAGAGAGTTTTATGTGCTGTATTTTTTTGAATGATCACAAATTATCCCAATTAAGACAAGTTATATAATTCAGAATAACAACAAGTTTGCCCTTTTTTTTTGAATGATCACAAACTATCCCAGTTAAGACAAGTTATATATTTTAGAATAACAACAAGTTATATAATTCAGAATAACTGCGCTCAAACTCCATTGGGGCCGATCCTGCTTCTCTACCACGGGATTCGGTTGGTGTGTAGAAGAAAGAATTGGCCTTGAGGAGCTTTTAGCAACTGCAGACAGGTTAACATCTGCCCTTTTGAAACTTGTAACACTCGTGGATCTGCGGCATTGTTCGTTGGCCACTTGAGTGGCCACTTGACTCGAGCGAGTGGCCAAGCTGAGAGTAAAACTGCATCTTGGCAGGAAACTTCTTCCTGTATCAACCATGAAGTGATAAAAGAAGCAAACAGTCACAAGTAATGGTAGCTTAATATATTCTGGACCACATGCTCTGTTTACTTAACAAAAGATTCTCTGCTCAAGAGGGGGTGGAAAGGGCCCAAAGAATTGTGTATTGTGTGGTAAAGATGAATCTGTAGACCATTTGTTTTTTTCATGCTCTGCTGCCTCTCTTCTGTGGAGTTTAATTAAATGTGCCTTTAATCTTTGATCTGTGCCCAGTTCAGGTGTAAACTGTTTTGGCAGGTGGATTAAAACTTTTGCTAAAAATGATCAGAAACTTGCTATGATTGGGGTGGGTGCTTTGATGTGGACTGTTTGGAAATATCGCAATGCTGTTATATTTGATGGCAAAAAATGTAATGATCATATGAATCTTGTTCAGTCTATGACATACTGGATTACTTACAGACAAAGGACCAAGCAAGAAGAATGCTGGAGCTGGGGTCAAGACTTCTCGAACAGGTGGCAAGTGAGGTTTACAGGGCATCACAAGGATGGAGGATCAACGTTGCGAGGATTCAAGCCTGAGGCTGCTTTGGTGGTGTGGATTTGTCTCCACAGGTGTTGATCTCCTTGTAATAGGTCTAGTCTGCTTGTTGATGCCTGTTTTGCTTAGTTGACACTCCTGTTGTGCGCCTCCCTCCTGGTGGCTTTTGTTTAGAGGGCGTAACTCCTGCATTGGATGCTGGATCTTATTACTTTGGGCTTCGTTAGTTAGCTGTTTGCTGCGTTTTTCGTTTGTGTCTGTAGTTCTCATGACTTGCAGCTTGCTGCTTGGTTTCCCTTGATGGAATTCGTAGGGGGAAACCCTTCTTTGATAGAAAAAAACTTACTAGCACCTAAGAATTTATCAGATCTGAATGTACAAAGGTTGCACCCTAAACCCTAAACCCCTACTGGCCAAGAAGGTGCTGTTATATATAAATTAAAATTATGATGCCCAGTTTTATTTTTCTAGCAACTTGAACACTTTGCCATACATACATATTGAGTCTGCAAGGTTGGTAGTCAAGGAACAAAAGTATGGCAACCTAATAAGGAGTAATAAAGTTCAATTGACCTTTATTTTTCTAGCAATTTAAACACTTTGCCATGCTTGATTTTTCTCTAAGAAAATGCATGTCACTTTGGTACTCATGTATGCAGAAATCATATGAAGCTCATGTGACTTGTGTATGCACAAATCAGAAGCTCATGTAAATTGTGTATGCACAAATCAGAAGCTCTTGTGAATTGTCTATGCACAGATCATATGAATAGAACAATACACATAATACACTAACTGAACTTTTGCATAGGCACAATCATATATCAAACTAACAATGTATACATAAGTCACATGGACACAATGGTAATCACAATTGAAACATCTGCAAACATGTGCAAAAGTATTACCCATTTACTGTACAGTAGATTCACCATGGCTGCCATGGGAGGACCTTGGGGAAGAAGCAAGGGAGCTCACCTTGGGTTGATGCCGTCGGAGAGGGGTACTCGGGGGTTCAGCCGGGGTCCGTCGATGTCAGCACCGACGTTGAGGTCGACTCTGCAGCCGATGGGGGTGCAACGTCGGGTGCGGGCGGGGATGCATCTTCGGGGTGGTGTTCTGGAAGGGAACCGGCAGGGATTGCCCTGTAGATGCCGGATCTGGTGGTGGAGTGGTGAGGAACACTAGATGAAAAATATATATCGTATGTCAGATTTGTTTGGCTACTTCTAGATGCTTCCACTCTAGTGTAGTGTTTCTTTTCTTTTTCTTTTCTTTTCTACCCTACCTGCTGTTTCTAGAGTTCTCTAGTTATAAGTAGCCGTGAGTAGAATGGTGAATCCCAAGTAATGTTTTCTAGAGTATTCCAGCTATAAGTAGAAGTATGTGAAGGCTTCCCAAAGCCCTATAAATAGAGGTCCTCACCTCTACTTTGTAACCCAGACTATGTACCCACTAGCTATAATAGAACTTGTTGTTCTTATATAAGATCTTGGAGTAGATCTTGTGCTCTAGGAGTTTTGGATTGAACTCTTGCTGCCACATCGGCCTACATTCGCCACTAGAGCGATATCTAGCCCAACATGTTGAAGTCGTTCCTTCAACACTTGTGTTGTACACATTGTAGCAGCAAGGTGGAGTTGCTCCTCCACAACCTTTGTGCTGTTTCGGGTGGTACCAGAGCCTCGTTGATCCATACTAGTTCTTGTTGTCCTCTTCGAGAGCAAGCTGCAGCAAGCAATGGAGCAATTGGAGTAGGGATGGATGTTGCAGAACAACAAATCAAAGAGCTGCGTGAAGATCTTAATCAGAGATTTGACCAGCTGGTTTAGATGATAAAAAAGGTGTCTCCCCTGCTACCAATGAAGGAGATTCATCTAAAGAAGAAGATGTTCATCAAAGAAGAAGGAGAGGCAATCTTGGAGCAAGACCGCCACAACAACATGATGTTCAATGTGCTTCAAGAAGGCCAATTTATGTTGAAGCTTCTGAAGGTGAAGAATATGATGATGCCCTTGAAGAACCAAGTCTGTACACATATCGGAGAGCACCCAATCCTACATATGCAAGAGATACATACAAGGTGAAAGCTGAGATACCAAGTTTTAATGGAAATGTTGATATTGAAGGGTGCCTAGATTGGTTATATGAAGTGGAGACTTTCCTTGAGGTCATGGAGGTTCCGGAAGATCGTAGAGTTCCTTTGGTCGCATACAAGCTGAAAGGAGGAGTCGGTGCATGGTGGCATCACGTTCAAGAAGAGTGCAGGCTAAGAGGAGAACCTCGTGTGAGAACTCAGAGGTGTCATACTCATACGTTCGGTGCTCGATCGGTGGAGCGCGAAGAAAGTTCGACTACATCAACCGCGTTGTGAAACGCTTTCGCTTTCGGTCTAAGAGGGTACAAGGACATACTCTCCTCCTCGTTGCTATGCATCTCCATGGATAGATCATTCCATGTGCGTAGAATTTTTTTTGTTTTCCATGCAATATTTCCCAACATTTGCCTCGCAGAAAAGGAAGACCATACGGAGTCCAAACGGAATAAAACTTCACGATGATTTTTCTTGGACTAGAAGACACCCAGGGGACTTGGAGTCCAAGTCAGAAGAGCCACGAGGTGGCGGCAAGGGTGGGAGGCACGCCCTATGGGGGGGCGCCCCCAACCTTATGGGCCCCTCGGGACTCGCCTGACCTAGATCTTTCTCCTATAAATTCACATATATTCCAAAACCACCAGAGGCATCCACGAAAACACTTTTCCATCGCCGCAACCTTCTGTTCCCGTGAGATCCCATCTTGGGCCTTTTTCGGTATCCTGCCGGAGGGGGAATCGATCACGAAGGGCTTCTACATCAACTCCATTGTCCTTTCGATGAAGCGTGAGTAGTTTATCTCATACCTAAGTGTGGAGTGATGCAACGGCGCAAGAAAAGAGCTTGATAATCCCCAAGTGCAAGGAATCATCGTAGCAATTTCCAAAGGTGGAAGTGATAAGTATGGAGTATCGAACCCACAAGGAGCTAAATGTAAGATCAATATTCTCTCAAGTACTATCTTCCACTGATACGACTCTACGTACACCTAACGTTTGCTTTTGTAAGTGCATCTAGTGCCCCTTAGTGATTTTGGTGTATTAAAGACTTATAGGTTAAGGGAATAATATGTTTGTGAGTGTACACAAGCTCTATAAGTCAATGAGGAGTTTGATATTTACAGTGAAAGTCAACCCTTAAAAATGAATGTCTTCGGCTGAAGACTTTGGTTCTCCTGAAGACTTTGAAAGTGAAGAAATTGGTGTGACATTGAAGACTTTGATATTCATACGAGGAATCTGAAGCGTGAAGACTTTTTTTTTCGTAGTTTCATTTTCTCTTTCTTGAGTCATAGGAAATACCGTACTGTTAAAGGGGGTCGAGGTAATACTAAGGAAATAGATTTCCAAGTGATGCTCATCTCAAAATCCTACACCTACCCAATCCTTTGTGAAGCCATTGGAAATCTCATATCAGTTCAGCCAATTTCTTCAGTGACAGAGACGAAGATCTTCTGGTCTCTGAGGAATTTGTTCCGACTGAGGAGTTAGGAATTGCTAGTGCGGATTGCCTACACAGTGAGGAACATGATAGCCCTGAGGAATTCGAACCTCAAATCCGACAGTTGCTATGCTACGCGCCAGCTGTCCAAAATATCCTACCACCTAACGGTCATATCAGTCAAGGGCATTTATGTCTTATCATGTCGGGCTGCTCCCTAGGCTATAAATAGCCGCCCCCTACAACCACTAGCTGGTTGGCTTCTCCGAGAGAAACTGACACTTGTCATTTGAGAGCATCCCATCCTCTGAGGACTTTGAGTGAAAATCATCGAGTGAGGAAAACCCAAATCCCAAACCCAAACCTACAAACCCCAAAGTGATTGAGCATAACTGAAGAGATTGTTCCTGTGTGGAACCGACGCTTGTTACCTTTGAGGACCGTGTATCCTCCAGACGGTTAGGCGTCATGGTCTAAGCATCCAAGAGGAATTGTGGATTGCCCTGTGACCAAGTCTGTGAAGGTTTGGAAGTCACCTATGAAGACTTACCACTACTGTTGGGCGAGGTCTGTGTGATCTTAGCTCAAGGAGAATACGGTGAGGACTGTGTGTCCTCGAGTTTAAATACTCAGCCGCTCCAACCAGACGTACAACTGTCACAGCAGTTGGAACTAGTCCATCAAATCATTATCTTTGCCAAGCCAACTGGTTCTATTTCCTCAACCCTTTCATTTCCTCATTTGTGTATTGATGTACCTGATCATTACTGTTTGAAGACTTTGACTGAAGACTTTTTCTAATTCCTCAATCCTATTTCTTCAGTCTGTTTGTCTTCATCCTGCTTATCCTGAGGTTATGCTTTCTGTACTCTGTGTTTGTCATTCATTTCATCATGATGACTATGCTGTTGCTCTGTTATGCTTATACTTGAGTACTTATTCTGCTGCAAGTAGTTCTTCGCTTAGGAATTTCCTCACCCTGAAATTCCTCAGTGAAGAATTCATAAAAATTGCCTATTCACCCCCCTCTAGTCGACGTAACGCACTTTCAATTGGTATTAGAGCAAGGTACTCCCTTGTTCTGTGTGATTTTGGTTTAACCGCCTGGAGTTTTAGTTATGTCGACTGCAGGAATGAGGAGTGTGTCCTGCCCCATCTTTGACGGTCATTAGTATCCCAAGTGGAAGGCCATGATGAAGAAGCGACTCATGGTGATGAACAACGAACTGTGGACCATCACTGAGATTGGTCTTACCGATCTATGCAAGATGGCGGAGGCTGATGACATTCACAAGTACACTCTACTCAACCTCACAGCAAAGGATGTCATCTGCTCCTGTTTGTCCCAAAATCAGTTCAGGAACATCATGCATCTCAACCATGCGAAGCTAATCTGGGACCGACTCTCTAAGGTCTACGAAGGCCATCGTACTGGTCATGATCCTTGGTTTGAGGATTTCAAGGAATCACTCAAGGAGATGTCTTTCTCACCTGAATCATCATCCTATTCACCATGCCTTATGGCAAAGGGTGCCAAGGTAACAGAATGCTACCTTTTCGAATCTAGTGATGATGAATTAGGTGATGAATTTGGACCTAGCTATGTCAAACTTGCTTCCCTTGCCACTAAACAACAAAGAGCTCTTGAAAAAGTTCAAAACATGCTAGATGAAAGCAATGATATGTTGGGTGAGGAATTGGATCGAACTAAGGCTTTGACTGATAGTCTTCAAAAACTTCAGTCAAAGTTTGACAACCTTCAAAATCATCATAACACTCTCTTATCTGATCATGAAAAGCTTTCTTATGAATTTCTTCAGAGAAAGCAAGATCTTGAGAAGTTAAAAGCGAGTTATGAAGATCTTTAGAAGGAAAACGATTCATTGCTTGCTCAACACATCAGTTCTGCTCAGGAAGAATTTATTCCACCATGTCTTAAATGCATTGAGCGTGAATTTGCTAATTCATCACCTGAATGTTCAAATGCTTCTCTTGCTGCTAATTCTTCAACTGTCTTTGTGGTTACAAATTCCTCATCTGAGGATACCACATGTGTCACTAACGATAGTGCAGGGCTGAAGGAATTGTATGTGTTAGGCATTTACAAAAGCCTCAAAGGGCATCAGACTCTATGTGATGTGCTCAAAAAGCAGATCTTGAACAAGAACCCTAGGAAAGAGGGTATTGCCTTTGAGAGGAAACTCAATGCTGATGGGACCTACTGGAAACCTGAGAAGTACCCCAAAACCTCATGGGTTATTGCGAAAGGACCTCCTATAGACTCATGCAATTTATCTGGCTTTACCTCTGATTCTTCATATTCCTTTGATGAGTCATTTGACTCTAACTATAAACTGTTCAAGAATCAGAACGGTGAAGTATTTGCTCGATATGTTGGAACTAACTACAGGAACGGTCCCCCTATGAAGAAAATCTAGGTTCCTAAAAGATGCCTTGAAAATCTTCAGGTGAATGTCATCATGACACCACCCATGAAGAATAAGAACCCCAGATCAAATTCTTCATATGGATCAAAATCTTCATATGGATCCAAGTCCTCATATGGACCAAATTCCTCACGTGGATCAAATTCCTCACACGGATCAAAATCCTCATATGAACATCATCGTGCTAACACTTCTGTTTCGCAGGGAAAGTCTAAGGGCCATGAATATGTGCATTATTCTTCAAACCATTATGTTCATAAGTCCTCGAAGAATTTCTCTGCTTATTCATATGCTTATCCTAACCACTCTTCTGTGAAATGAAGTGCACTGTCTTCTATGCCATCATTTTCTTATGGAGATCACAGAATGATGAACTCTTTGCCACCCCTCCAGATGTGGGTGGTGAAGAAAAAGAACCAATCTCTTATGCAGGGTCAGGTCTCCAGACGAACTTACTCGTCTGATGAATTTGCTGGAGACCTGAATGTGCTTGAAAGGACGCGAGCTAATCATGAAGAAATGAATCATTCGTTTCTCATGTCCTCATATTACTATATCTGTTACTGTTGATGAAATTGATATCATATTCTTCACTGATGAAGTATATGGGTTCGTAAGTTGCACTAATTCATCTGCAGGATGAACAACCCAAAGCTACTGAGTGGGGCCTCGACAGTGGATGTAGAAATCACATGACTGGTGACAGGAGCTTGTTGATGGACACTGATTTGTCACCATCTCATCTGAAGCATATCACCTACACTGACAAAGGCAAAAACAAGGTATTGGGTCTGGGTATGGTTGCAATTTCAAAGGATAAACACATGGACAAGGTCATGCTTGTTGAGTCCTTAGGATTCAATCTTATGTCTGTCTCAATGCTTTGTGATCTTGATATGGTTGTTGTCTTTGGCAGATTTCGCTGCCTTGTGCTAATGGAATCTGACAACTCCAAAGTCTTCGAAGGCTTTAGGAAAGGAGACTTGTATATTGTGGATTTCTCTGCAGGACCACAACCTGCCACATGTCTACTTGCAAAAGCTTCAGAATGCTGGTTATGGCATCGATGACTTGGTCATGCTGGGATGAGGAACTTGCATACACTCGCGAAGAAGAAGCACGTCATTGGCATCGAGGGTGTCAAATTCCTCAAAGATCATCTTTGTGGGGCTTGTGAGGATGGAAAGATCACCAGAGCCAAGCATCCCGCGAAGACTATCATGACCACTTCTTGTCCCTTTGAATTACTTCATATGGATCTATTTGGCCCTACTCATTATGGCACATTCACTAGTTCTGCATCTTTATATGGCTTTGTCATAGTTGATGACTACTCTCGTTACACATGGGTGCACATCATCACTTACAAAAATGAAGTGCAGGAAGTCTTCAGACAATTTTCCTCAAGGGCTTCCACTAACTTCGGTGTGAAGATCAAGCATATCAGGAGTGATAATGGAACCGAGTTCAAGAACACTGGCCTCGATGAATATCTCGATATGCTTGGTATTACTCACGAATTGTCTGCTCCTTATACTCCTCAGCAGAATGGCGTTGTGGAGCGCAAGAACAGGACTCTTGTTGAGATGGCCTGCACTATGCTTGATGAATACAAGACACCTGAGCATTTCTGGCCTGAAGCAATTGATACTGCGTGCCACATCATCAACAGGATGAAATGTCACCTGAGGAATCCATCAAGTTCAAAGCTACTGAGGATGTCATCCCTACCGAAGAATCTGCTGAAGAAGTCATTCCTGATCGTGAGGAAAATCATGCTGGTGCTGCTGAAGAAACTGGTCCTGAAGAAACTGCTGGGCCTAAGCAAAGTCGTCAACCCACACATCCTCGCATTGCAAACGAAGTGCAAGTCGAGAAGATCATTAATGACATTCATGCACCAGGTCCCCTCACGCACTCAAAAGCTTCACATTTATCTAACTTTTGTGGGCATTTTGCTTTTGTCTCTATCACAGAGCCCACTAAAGTAGATGAAGCATTCATGGAATCTGAGTGGATTCAAGCCATGCAAGATGAATTGCATCAATTCGAGCTCAACAATGTGCGGGAGCTTGTAAAGCGACCAGACCCACACAAGCACAACATCATTGGTACCAAATGGATCTACCGCAACAAACAAGACAAAAATGGCCTCGTGGTGAGGAATAAGGCTCGTCTTGTAGCTCAAGTCTACATACAGGTTGAAGGAATTGATTTCGATGAAACTTTTGCACCTGTTGCTAGACTTGAGGCTATTCACATATTGCTTGCTTATGCTAACCATCATAATATCATATTACAACAAATGGATGTGAAAAGTGCATTCCTCAGTGGTAAGCTTGAGGAAGAAGTATATGTTGCTCAACCACCAGGTTTTGAGGATCCAAAATTTCCAGATCACGTCTACAGACTCAACAAGGCCCTCTATGGCCTCAAGCAAGCACGCTGGGCGTGGTATGACACACTGAAGGAATTCCTCATGAAGAAAGGCTTCAAACCCAGTTCACTTGACCCAACTCTTTTCACCAAATCATATGATGATGAATTATTCATGTGCCAAATATATGTTGATGATATTATCTTTGGCCGTACTAACCAACGTTACAGTGATGAATTTGCCTTTATGATGAGTGAAGAATATCAAATGTCTATGATGGGAGAATTGAAATTCTTCTTAGGTCTTCAGATTCGTCAACAATACAATGGCATATTCATATCTCAGGAGAAATACCTCAAGGATGTGTTGAGGAATTTCGGCATGCAAGATTGCAAAGGCGTCAAAATTCCTATGCCCACAAATGGCCAGCTATGCATTGATGAAAATGGTAAAGACTTCAATAAAAAGGTATACCGCTCCATGATTGGCTCTTTATTATACCTATTTGCATCTAGGCCGGATATTATGCTTAGTGTTTGCATGTGTGCCCGATTTCAAGCTACACCGAAGGAATCACACCATAAGGATGTGAAGCATATTCTTCGATATCTAGCTCACACACCAATACTTGGATTATGGTATCCCAAGGGCTCTTCCTTTGATCTCATTGGATATTCAGACTCTGACTATGCTGGCGATCGGGTGGACCGCAAGTCAACGTCAGGCACATGTCATTTGCTCGGATGATCCTTGTATGTTGGTCCTCGAAGAACAGAACTGCGTATCACTCTCCACTGCAGAAGCTGAGTACATTGCTGCTGGATCTTGCTGTGCTCAATTACTATGGATGAAGCAAACACTCAAGGATTACAACATCAATGTGAAGAATGTGCCACTTTACTGCGACAATGAGAGTGCCATCAAGATTGCTCACAACCCAGTTCAGCACTCAAAGACAAAGCACATCCATATTCGTCATCATTTTCTTTGTGACCATGTGTTGAAGGGCGACATATCCATCGACCATGCAAGTACTGAAGACCAGCTGGCCGGTATCTTCACAAAGCCCTTGGATGAGAAGAGATTTAGCAAGTTGCGGTGTGAGCTGAATATCCTAGAATCTTCGAATGTTCTTTGAAAAGGACACACATCCTAACACTTATGCTGACTTGATGACTTAAATGTGCAACACATGAAGTAATGTTTTTCTTCAATCAATGAAGACTAACCCTCTAAGTGTGAAGAAATTAATGAAGAAATTGATTCTCAGAACCCTATGAGAGTTGTACGCGGTGTTTGAAATCAGCTTTCTTATACGGTGGGTTACGCCACCAACCAAAGTTGAAAATCTTCAATTTGAGTTTTTCTTCATTTTTGAAATTCCTCAGTTTTCAAACTCTTCAACTTTGCATTGTCTTCACTCTTTCCGTCGTCGTTCTTCATTTGACTATATATATATATATATATATGAGTTTATGTCCTCTACAACATTCACTTATTGCTAATTCTTCGAGTTGATTTTTCTGCTAAGTGAATGTGATCGGACCCTTCCCCCTCTATGCTAAACTCAACCCAGTTTGTTCCCAAATTCTTCATGTGCATTCTATTTGAAACTCGTTCAAATTCTTCACCGTGTCCTTGTGAGCTGAAGAAATTGCGAACGACACTTTAAAATATTCTTATCTGAATTTTCGGCTTTTGCCGCTCAAACCGTTATGCATTCCACGATATACTTATCTATTCACCCACGATCTCCATCTCTCAGTATGTGGGTGACACATGTCGCGCGAATGAGAAGGGTCAGGGGCACGTTCGTCCAAATTCTTCGGGCGAACAGTTTTTCACCTCAGCTATAAATACCCCTTCCCTTCCTCATTTCACTTTTACTCCGCTCGACCTCACTCCCTCGCTCGAGCTTCTCAAGCCCTAGCGCCGCCGCTACCTCCATCATCGCCGATGAGGAAGAGCTTCACTGCCTGGACCTTGTTGCCGTCGTACTCACGCCGGCCGCGGACATCTTCCCTCCGCCGCCGCCGTAGACGTCTTCCTCCGCCAAGTTAGGGCATGGAAGATCCGAGCCGACGAACTTCCAAATCTACTCTTATAGTTCGTCGTGTTCTTCATCAAGGGTAATTAAAATTTACTTTTACCGCATTTATTCTACTGATGATTTTCATCCTTCAAAAGGTGTTTATCCTTCAACTCCACACTCTAAATACCTAGCACAAATCTTCAGTTCTTGATCTATTTCTCTAAGTGAAGTTTTTCTTCATGATTCCTCAATTGTGTGAATCTCACGATCCGCACAACTCTGGAACCTAAGGCAAAGAACGCTTAGTGAAATTCTTCAAGACAAATCGGGTCAATTTCCTCAAACTTGTTCAATTTACAAAACCTTCTAAGAACGCATATGACCTCTCCAAATTCTTTGCACCTATACTCTGTTCACAGGTACACATGTCTGCTGCTGAATCACTAGGTTCTCATCAGCTTAACTCATTTGCAGCATTCCTCGAAGAAAAGCTGCATACTTCTTCAAAGAACTCAATTGTGCAAATTCCTCAGCTGAAGAAAATGGCAGACGGTAAAAGGCATCAGAAAGGAGGAAAGAAGCTTGAGGTTAATACTGCTTTTGAGATCCCTGCGAACATCTATGCAGGGTACTGCACACCTGATGAGGCAACTCATGGCAAGGAGACGAAGAATGAGTGCAAAGTGTGCATTCAGAGGATAGAAAGAAGATGGGCAAGAGAGTGGAGGGAGTACAGATATGTCACTCCCAAATACATGAAGAAATTTGCTTTTAACCCTCCATGCCCAAGACCTCCTATGGCACCTGGCCAATTGGCTGATCCAACAAGCCTTAAATGTGGTGATGATTATGCTGATGAGTGGGCCAGGCGGCAAGCTAAGTTGGCTAAGCAGGCCAAAGAAGCAGTGAAGAAATTCAATGAGGATTCTACTGCTGCCGCTACCGCTGCTGAGGCTTCTTCAAGCAAGAAGGCTATGCCAAAGAAGCCAGGCAAGAAACCACCTTCCTCAGCAATGCCCTCACGACCAAGTTCTTCTTCAATGCCCTCACGACCCCGTTATGAACCATAGCTACGGAACCTGACCTGAGAACAATTCTTCTTCTGCTTTAAGCGTTGACTTGGGGTTCAGAGTGGTGGTCCTCGTGCTTTGGGCAATGCAGTTGCCTTACTATCTGCTCATGTTTGGGTGCTCTGTGGTGGAGACGGTGCTGTGTCAATGGGAACTGGGTTACTATCTGCTGGGGTTGGGGTTAGAAGGGGTGTAGCTGGTTCTCTGTCCAACTGGGTAGGGGTACAATCTGCGTGAGTCTGGGTTATGTGTGGTGGGGCTGGTTCTTGGGCAATTACAACCGTGGTTCTATCTGCATCGACAGGTAGCACGATCTTTTCTGAAGACCGTGTTTTTACTCCCACAGATACTGCCATCACCCCCTCCAATTGAAATGGCTGATAAACAAGAAAAGTAATTGAATGTACAGACATTTAAGATAGACAGGTGCAATGGATAGTAGGGAAGAAAACATGGCATGAAATAATTCACATTTATGTTGTCTAACCAAACAGAATAGCAGGACATAATTTCACATATATGATGGCTAATTAAACATGATAGCATGACAAAATTTCACATGTATGATGGCTAACTAAACAGGATAGAATGACATACTTCAAAATATGATGACTATGTAAACAGGATGACATGATATAACTATATGCTGTGTCTATTAAAGTGGTTGGCATGCCATAAATCACAACCATGCCGTCGATGGAAACATGATGGCATGATATAATTCACGGATAGAATGACATAATTTAAAATATGATGACTATGTAAACAGGATGAGATGATATAACTATATTATGTCTTTAGAAAATGGGTTGGCATGCCATAATTCAGATACATGCTATCTATGTAAACATCATGGCATGATATAATTCAAATATATGATTTATATACTAAGGAAGTGAGCAGAGGGCAATCACATATATGATGTGTGAACTAAGGAGATGGCATTCAATATTGTGTATATGATGTAAAAGCTAAGCATTGCAATACAACATATGCATGATATGAGTAATATAACCCTGCCAAGTTTGAGCATACACCTCAGGGGGATAATAGGACTGGTCATCTGCCTCTGAATCCTCCTCTAAAGAGCTATCTGTAACCAGCAAGATATCTGCTTTAGCAGGTAGCATTGTCTGCTCCGAAGACCTTGTTTTCACTCCAGATTTCTCCATCACCAATTCAAATGGCTGATGCACAGGAAGAGCAGTTGAATATACCAACATTATCGACAAAATCAATGAGAAATACAAAAAAAAGGATGACATGATATAATTCACATATATGACGCTTGCCTAAACAACATGGCATTGCATAATTCACATAATAATGCCTTGCAACAAGATAACATTGCATAATTCACATATATAATGTCTTGCAACAAGATGGCATTGCATAATTCACATATATGGTAATTAGACACTAAATAGGTGGCATTCACACAAAGCATGTCTAAACTAAGCAAATGACATAGCAATGCAAGATACCATATGCACGATATGAGCAACATAACCCCGCCAAGTTAGAGCATGCACCTCTGGGGGGAAATAGGACTGGTCATCTGTCTTTGAATCCTCCTCTGAGGAGCTATCTGTAACCAACAAGACATGCGCTTCGTCAGATAGCATTCTCTGCTCTGAAGACCTTGTTTCCACTCCAGATTTTTCCATGACTGTGCCAAATGGCTCATGCACAGGAAGAGCAATTGAATGTACTAAAATTGTTGACAAATTTAACACGTAATAAAAAAATGATGGCATGATATAATTTACATATAAGACCACTGGCTAACCAGGGTGGCATTGCAAAATTCACATATATGACGCCTGGCTAAACAAGATGGCATTGCATGATTCACATATATGATAAAGAAACTAAACAGATGGCATTGACACAAAGCATGTCTAAACTAAGCAGATGACATCTTTGATGTATATAGTAAGCAATGCGAGGCACCATATGCATGATATTACCAACATCAGCATGCCAAGTTAGAGCGAAGACCTCATGGGGTAAATAGGAATGGTCATCTCCTTCTGAATCCCTCTCAGAACAGTTATCTTCTTCTTGATTACGATTTGAATTGGGTGGAGGGGGGCTGCCTTTGCGCCCACCATGGAGCGACGTCCGCATGAAATTTTATTGCCACGCAAGGCTCATCTCTTTTGCTCTACATGATCAGTTCCATTGTGTACAATAACTGGCATGCATAGGAATAAAACATAGTGAGATTATGTAAGGAGTGCATGCACAAATCTAGAGTGATGGTAGCAAACTGTGGATAGACCCAAAACCAATGATAGCAGGCAGATAATAGCTTTAGTTAAAAAATACAGATAATGGCTCCTTTAATGTTTGTTTGCACCCAACATGAAAGTCATAGTAGACACCCAAGATTAACCAGATAGTAGACAGATAGTACTGATTGTTGCCCCAATATGTACCCCACAACCATTTAAAAACTCAAGTTTCAGCATTAGTTTGGACCTGACTCGGAGTCTAATAGGTGAACACGACGATAATGTAGCATGTCATCATATTAAGTGATGCATAACATAAGTACACACGGAAGAGTGCGACCTCTCTTGCGGACCCGTGTAGTCCTCAAGGTTATCTGCTCAGTTGATGATGGTAATGCAGTTGTCGTGGCTGCCGGCGGCGGGGAAGAAGATCTAAGGTGGCGAAAGACAGTCTGGAGAGCGGATCCCTGCTGTGGTGAACCCTTCCGTCGTTGGAGCAGCTGAGCTGGGGTGGAACACAGCGCCGCAGGAGCAGGAAAAACCACACAAGGTTTTCTTTGACACATATCTGTAACAGAAGTAATTGTGTAAGGGCTTGTTTGAATTTGAGGATTCTAACAATGCAGGGATAGGAAATAGACAGGAATAGGATAGGAATGCATGTGCAAAACAGAGAAATTAAAAACACAGGATTTCTGCCAATCTGTGTGTTTGATTCACAAGAATTGGAAGATCACAGGATGCAAAGAAGCATGGTGAGATTAAGTCAAACCACAAGAAAATGTACGGTTATAATGCTATTATGCTACTATCTCTTAGTCTTGTGCTTCATGAACAGGAATATGAAAAGGAGGACAAGTGGAAATTAGAATTCCTACGGTTTTTTCTTTCAAGGAGACACTAAAGGAACAAATCCTACAGTTTTCTTTTGCTCCATTCCTTTGCACCAAATTCATGAAAAGTAGTACCATAGGAAACTTTCCAATTCCTATGTTTTTCATTCACTTTTCCTTTCAAGCACTGGCGATTCTAGTAGGCAGGCTTGAGCAAGGAAAATCCTACAAAAAATGTTTTTGTGCTACTTATATTACTTTGGACCCAGGCCACTGCCCTACTAACTCAACTCCCAGGCCCATCGACAAATGCACAACTCAAATGCACAGAGATAAATAATGATGGCATTCAAGAGAGTCCATCACAGATAGCTAAGTTGCCTGGTACCTCACTGCTTGTCATATAGTAGGATAAAATAATCGTATTTCATGTTACTACGTGTGCTCAGTGGACAATATATATAACATGTAGAGTAAAAAAGAGATGCAACAAGTGTACAACCTCTTTGGCGAAGCCATGTCGATCTCAGCGTGATTGGGTTGGCCGGTGAGGATGCTCCGGCTGACTTGGCTGTCGGAGGAGGGGAAGAAGATCTTAGGCATTTGGAGATGGAGCCCGAGGTACTGCCCCACTGTGATGGAGGGTTTCGTCGTTGGAGCAGCTCCGGTGAGTTGTACGACGCCGAGGCTGAAGCAGGATAAGAGTGACAATGTTAACCTGAGTGGAATTCCAATAACATCTCCAATAGATGACGTAAAATACATAACCACAAAGTGCTAGATGTAAAATACATCAGCCGCTCATCTCTGAACTTAACTGTCGAAACTGAATTTAACCGTTGAAACTGAACTTAACTATCGAAACTGAATTTTGCTGTCAAAACTGAATTTTAGTGTCGAAACTGAATGCACTAGAGGTGAGGCTACACGCCAGTCGACAGACTTTTTCATCTCTGGTCAGTCGATTTTGCAGCCGTTGGATATGAAATCAAGGGCCTGCAGTTCATCTTCAACCTCCACCCCCCCTGAGCCGCCATCCACCGCCGGCCAAAGAGCCTCCCCCCGCCGCCCGCGGCCGGTGGTGCGCCACGCCGAAAACACTCCCCACCGCCGATCCGCCGCTGCCCCGGCCATCCTTCTAGGCCCCCCCGTGCCGAGCTTTTTCTTCGGCGATCCCCACGCTTCCGCCCTACCACCGCCGGCGACCACCGCCCCCACCCTAAACCCTAAGGTAGATAGTGGGGTACCTCTCCGGTGAGCCCCCCTCCCCGCTGCGGTTGGTTCTTCCTTAACTCCGGCGAGCCCCCCCACCCCCTGAAAATCGACCGACCCAAAAGTCGATTCAGTCGACTGAAGTGTAGCTAAATCGGAGCAGCATCGCAAGTAAGAGCAAGAGCGAGAGCAGCAGCGCGAGCAAGAGAAATAGCAAGAGCAGACCAGGTAGGGGACCGAGAGCAAGAGCAGAGCAGCAGCGCGAGCGAGAGCTAAAGCAGTAGCAGCTCCTACTGATGTGGACGTCGCCGCTGAGGGAGCGACGCCGTGGAGGAAGTGGCCGGTGGTGCTGCAGTGGATGGAGCCACGCCGCGTCGGCTCGGGATCAAGCGCCGGCAGCACTATGAGATCGAATCAAGAAGAAAATGCGGCGATTAGTGTACAACCTCTTTGGTTTCGCCGATTAGGCCGCAACTTGATCCGAGGAAACGGTGATGATGATGCTCTTTCGGTGGTGCAGGTGAAGACGATGGTGTGGGAATGGAGGTGGCGCGAAAGACGAGGGGAACATTGGGGCAGCTCCTTGGAGGTGGAGGACGGGGTGGCTGAACCGGCGGGACAACGAGATCGACGACGGATCCTCATCCGTTACGGTGGATGAGGGACGTAGAGGTGTTGCTGTGGACGACGTCGTCGGGGAAGAGGCTCCGGCTGGGTGGCGAACGGAGGAGGGTGTGGGGCTTCGCGGGTTTTCGCGGCCTCGGTGTACGAATGGGTGGGCGTATGGGATGGGTGTCAGGAACCATGGCTTAGGGACGCGCTTTTCCGAAATGTGGGGTAAGTTATGAAAGTACCCCCACCGATTTGAGGCGGTTCTTTCGGTTCAGGGGTACCACGGGCATTTTGCGTGTCGGGATTTCACAGGAGGTGGGAGTTTTCGTGCGCGTTGTAATTTTGGAATAGCAAGGCACGGGTTGAGATGGAGGGAGTTGTCGGAGCACAACGAGACAAAGATATATCTTAAATATTTTGGGGTAACAAGGCGCCGGTTGAACAGGTGGGAGTTTCGCAGCATGATAGACAGAGACGCTAGCTTGAAATGTCGGCATAACAAGGGGCGGCTTGAAATTTTGGGAGAACAAGCTTAACATGTACCAAAAAAAAGACAATTTGCACCTCAACACGCACAACACACACACAAACACCATTTAGACTAGTAAGGTACACGTGCATTGCACGCATGAGATTTGGCAACCAAATTATGAATAAATACCACATTATAGCATGTAAGCTTTGAGTCATATATGCATGATGTAGATGTTCGTTTAATTCTTATAGTTCATTTCATTCAAAATCATCTAGTTTTTATAAGAAATCTAATCTATTTTAAGATTCATGGAATTGTGCGTTGTAAGACATAAAGTAAAAACAAATAATGGCGAATCATGTAGAAAAACATTCGGGCAATTCTGATACAGAAGATTCTAGAATAAAGAAGAAGTGCTTGTGTTTTGAGGTTTGTGCATTATGCTTAAGTTCAACCATGGAGTCTTCTAGATTGTACATGTGGCCAAATTCTGGTGGAATCTAGATGACATCCAATGGCCAGTAGTGCTCAAATTTGCCATCACTGCACCATCGGATTCGCCTCATCCAACGACCATCTTTCAAAGTTAAAGTTACCCACACACAATATAAAAAATATAAAATATAATATATATAGGGGTATAGATATAGATATGTGATGCGAAAGCCACCCATCATCTCCAATTAGAATAGTGTGTCCATGCATGGATGCAATGTGGCCAAATGATGTCTGCCATGGGTATCTCAAATTCAAATCAGTCTGACCTTGTTCAATGTGTATACATTACAACATGCTCGTTTCCAAACCACACCGTGCAGATCTCCGTTATATTCATGCATGCATGGGTTTCAAACATCATGATCTCTTATTCAAATATTTGAATTCAACATTACATTGATTATGACCTCACCTAGTCTTTTACACCCACACAGTCGTCTTCTCTTTATAATTGTACCACTAACTTTCTCTCGTGCATGCATGCACACACACTACAAACCAAACGTCATGATGCGCAACGATCGATGTTCCTCTATGTGTGTGTATATATCTAGGTCTTTCATAGTTTTCCACACAAACCGATCAAACTATATATCAAGTGAGGTCTCACCCTCTTTCCCACGTCCACATCAATCAATCTATACCTCTATATATAGGATTACATATATAGCTAATACACCCACATTAATTATATATCCAACATCCACCTATCATCATCCACGCCTTCCGCTTCATCTCTCGGACGCGCGCACAATGGCGAAGACAAGGGGCAGCAAGGGCCCTGCCCCCCCTAACATCACTATATATCAAGGCTAATATGAATGTGATCATTAGACAATTGCTGGTAAAAATGGTTTAAGTTCATGAATTGGCCCTACTCGTAAAGGATTAGCAATGCTTGGCCCCCTAGCTCATTTATTTTTCATGGCTCCGCCACTGCGCGCAACAACGCACGTTCTCGCCCCCCCTCTAAATATCGATCTCGCACTTGTGCAATCCTTCATAGTCTCCCTCCACTCGGCCCCTCGCACCATCTTCTAGCCCCTAATGACCCACAAGTATAGGGGATCTATCGTAGTCCTTTCAATAAGTAAGAGTGTCAAACCCAACGAGGAGCAGAAGGAAATGACAAGCGGTTTTTAGTAAGGTTTTCTCTGCAAGCACTGAAATTGTAGGTAACAAATAGTTTTGTGATAAGATAAATTGTAACGAGTAACAAGCAATGAATGTAAATAAAGTGCAGCAAGGTGGCCCAATCCTTTTTGTAGCAAAGGACAAGCCTGGACAATTTTTTATAATGAGAAAATAGCTCCCGAGGACACATGGGAATTATCGTCAAGCTAGTTTTCATCACGCTCATATGATTCGTGTTTGGTACTTTGATAATTTGATATGTGGGTGGACCGGTGCTTGGGTACTGCCCTTACTTGGACAAGCATCCCACTTATGATTAACCCCTATTGCAAGCATCCGCAACTACAAAAGAAGTATTAAGGTAAATCTAACCACATAATTAGACATATGGATCCAAATCAGCCCCTTACGAAGCAACGCATAAACTAGGGTTTAAGCTTCTGAAACTCTAGCAACCCATCATCTACTTATTACTTCCCAATGCCTTCCTCTAGGCCCAAATAATGGTGAAGTGTCATGTAGTCGACGTTCACATAACACCACTAGAGGAGAGATAACATACATCTCATCAAAATATCGAACGAATACCAAATTCACATGACTACTAATAGCAAGACTTCACCCATGTCCTCAGGAACAAACGTAACTACTCACAAAGCATATTCATGTTCATAATCAGAGGAGTAATAATATGCATTAAGGATCTAAACATATGATCTTCCACCACGTAAACCAATTAGCATCAACTACAAGGAGTAATCAACACTACTAGCAACCCACAGGTACCAATTTGTGGTTTTGATACAATATTGGATACAAGAGATGAACTAGGGTTTTGAGAGGAGATGGTGCTGGTGAAGATGTTGATGGATATTGACCCCCTCCCGATGAGAGGATCATTGGTGATGACGATGGTGATGATTTCCCCCTCCCGGAGGGAAGTTTCCCCGGCAGAACAGCTCTGCCGAAGCTCTAGATTGGTTCCGCCAAGGTTCCACCTCGTGGCAGTGGAGTTTCGTCCCGTAAGCTTGCCCACGATTTTTCCAGGGTAAAAGCCTTCATATAGCAGAAGATGGACACCGAAGGGCCACCAGAGGGCCCAGGAGACAGGGGGACGCGCCCAGTAGGGGTGGGCGCGCCCCCACCCTCCTGGCCAGGGTGTGGGCCCCCTCTGGTGTTTCTTTCGCTCAATAATTCTTATTAATTCCAAAAATAACTTTCGTGGAGTTTCAGGATTTTTGGAGCAGTGCAGAATAGGTTTCCAATGTTTGCTCCTTTTCCAGCCAGAATTCCAGCTGCCGGCATTCCCCCTCTTCATGGTAAACCTTGTAAAATAAGAGAGAATAGCCATAATTATTGAGATATAATGTGTAATAACAGCCCATAATGCAATAAATATTGATATAAAAGCATGATGCAAATGGATGTATCAACTCCCCCAAGCTTAGACCTCGCTTGTTCTCAAGCGGAAGCCGAAATCGAAAAATATGTCCACATGTTTAGAGATAGAGGTGTCGATAAAAATAAAATACGGACATGAGGGCATCATGATCATTCTTATAACAGCAACATAAATAGATTTTGTCATATGATTTCTTATGTTCAAGTAACGATCAATTCACAATGACAAGTATGGTTCAGAAACTTCATTGGGAACTAACAAACTATCATCTCAGTCATAGAAGCAATTGTAATTTATCATAACATCAGAAAGAGTCAAAAATAAAGCTTTTCAGCAAGTCCACCTACTCAGCTATCAACTAGTCTTCTACAATTGCTAACACTCACACTATACTTGTGGTTATGGAGTTTCAACCGGACACTAAGAAAGATAGGGGCTTATTGTGTTGCCTCCCAACGTATTCACCTTTAGGTGATGTCAACAATAATAATTCATGCTAACTTACATCCAATTGGATATATATATCATGATTTTTCAAACACGAGGAGCTTGCCAAAGGATAAAATGAAAAAGGGAAAGGTGAAGATCACCTTGACTCAAGCATAAAGTAAAAACATAAAGTAAAAGATAGGCCCTTCGCAAAGGGAAGCAGAGGTTGTCATGTGCTTTTAGGGTTGGATGCATAAAATATTAATTCAAAAGAACGTCACTTTATATTGCCACTTGTATATGGACCTTTATTATGCAGTCCGTCGCTTTTATTGCTTCCACAACAAGATCGTATAAAGCTTATTTTCTCTGCACTAATAAGTCATACATATTTAGAGAGCAATTTTTATTGCTTGCAACATGACAACTTACTTGAAGGATCTTACTCAATCCATAGGTAGGTATGGTGGACTCTCATGGCAAAAACTGGGTTTAAGGATATTTGGAAGCACAAGTAGTATCTCTACTTGGTGCAAGGAATTTGGCTAGCATGAGGGGGAAAGGAAAGCTCAACATATTTGGAAGGTCAATGAGAATATACTTTAACTGAGATGTGAGAAAAAAGAAACCATTACATTGTCTTCCTTGTCCAACATCAACTCTTTTAGCATGTCATACTTAATGAGTGCTTCACAATCATAAAATATATCCAAGATAGTATATTTGTACTTGAAACCTCTCTTTCCTTATTACTTCTTATTAATTGCAACGATGACCAAAACTACATTTGTCAACTCTCAACAACTTTTATGCCTCATACTTTCTATGTGTGAAGTCATTACTATCCATAAGATCAATATGAACTCTTTTATTCTTTTTATTCTTTCTACTTCACAAGATCATAGAAAGATAGAAAAGCCCTTGACTCAACACTAATCTTTATTATAGATAGCTCATGGACCCGATTACATAAAGAGATCACAAAGCAAAACTCAAAGCTCCTTGATACTAAAACTTCAATCTACTATATCAAGATACTACTAAAAGGATTGAACTAAATAAAATGGTAAAGATAGGAGTGTGATGGTTATACGATACCAGGGAACCTCCCCAAGCTTGGCAGTTGCCAAGGGGAGTGCCCATACCCATGTGATTATGTCCTTGGAGGTGGTGAAGTAGGAGTTGTTGATGATGTAGGCTTGTCGTCCATCTTCCAAGGCATAGGCTCACCATCATAGAAGGATGATCAAGTCTCCGGGATCCTTAAATCTGTAGCCAAACTCATCCTCTTGAATCTATATTCATACTCACAGTTTTGGTTTTGCACGTCATAGATCTGGGCTTGGAGGTGCTCGATTTTCTCTTGAAACTTGAAGATGGTCTCCCCAATGACCTTGGCATCTAGCTTGTGGTTGTTGGTGAACTCCGTGAACATCATCTGGTTGGCGTTGAGTCCACGCTCCACCATCCCTTGGCACTTGAAAACTTGTTACTCCATGGCTTCGAGCTTTGTCTCCACGCTTCCGGTACGCCTTGGTCCCTCCACATCGCGGATGTGCAGCACCCCCTCACGCATCTCAATGGTTTGAGGGTGTTGCAGCACCTCCGCGAGATAGGGGTTGATAACCCTCTTGAAAAACTTGTCCTTGGGAGCCCTTGGAGACGTCATGATGCTCTCGATCTGTCAGAAAAACAGCTCAAAACGAAAACAGAGGATATTTGCGTGATACGGTGGTCAAAACCTTCGGGATATTATATAATGAATTTTTACCAACCAAAATACGTAACGTGCAAGAAAACGGAGTCCGGGAGGCACACGAGGTGGCCACGAGATAGGGGGCGCGCCCAAGAAGGGTGGACGCGCCCTCCACCCTCGTGGAGGCCTCGTGTCCTTCCCGGACTACTTCTTTCTTTCCAAAATTCTTAAATATTCCAAAATGGATAAAAAATTCCATTAGAATTGTTTTGGAGTCGGTTTACTTACCGTACCACATACCTATTCCTTTTCGCAGTCTGGAAAGTTCTGGAAAGTGTCCCTTATGTATTCCTCCGGGGTTACGGTCTCAATAATATTAGTTTCAACATTGATAGGATTACCTGAGATATAATGTTTAATTCTTTGACCGTTTTCACCACCCTCGGACTTGTGCCTTCGACGTTGTTGATTTTTATGGCACCGGAACGATAGACCTCCTCGATAACGTAAGGACCTTCCCATTTAGAGAGAAGTTTTCCTGCAAAAATTCTTAAACGAGAGTTGAATAATAACACATAGTCACCTACGTTAAACTCACGTTTTTGTATCCTTTTGTCATGCCAGCATTTGACTTTTTCTTTGAATAGCTTGGCATTCTCATAGGCTTGGGTTCTCCATTCATCAAGTGAGCTAATATCAAATAACCTCTTCTCACCGGCAAGTTTGAAGTCATAGTTGAGCTCTTTAATAGCCCAGTATGCTTTATGTTCAAGTTGAAGAGGTAAGTGACATGCTTTTCCATAAACCATCTTATACGGAGACATACCCATAGGATTTTTATATGCAGTTCTATAGGCCCATAATGCATCATCAAGTTTCTTGGACCTGTTCTTTCTAGATCTATTCACAGTCTTTTGCAAAATTAATTTGAGCTCTCTATTGCTCAACTCTACTTGACCACTAGACTGTGGGTGATAACGAGATGCGATTATATGATTAACATCATACTTAGCAAGCATCTTACGGAAAGCACCGTGATTAAAATGTGAACCACCATCAGTCATAAGATATCTAGGGACTCCAAACCTCGGAAAAATAACTTCTTTAAGCATTTTATTAGAAGTGTTATGATCAGCACTACTAGTTGGAGTAGCTTCTACCCACTTAGTAACGTAATCAACAACAACTAAAATATGTGTGTAACCATTAGAGGCAGGAAAAGGTCCCATATAATCAAAGCCCCAAACATCAAATGGTTCAATAACAAGAGAATAATTCATAGGCATTTCTTGACGTCTACTAATATTACCAATTCTTTGACATTCATCACAAGATGTGACAAACTTACGAGCATCTTTGAAGAGAGTAGGCCAATAAAAACCGGATTGCAATACCTTATGTGCAGTTCTATCTCCAGCGTGGTGTCCTCCCTATGATTTGGAGTGACACTTGCGTAGGATCTGTTCCCGTTCATGCTCAGGTACACAACGTCTAATAACACCATCTACTCCTTCTTTATAAAGGTGTGGGTCATCCCAAAAGTAATGTCTTAAATCATAAAAGAACTTTTTCTTTTGCTGGTATGTGAAACTAGGTGGTATAAATTTAGCAACAATGTAATTAGCATAATCAGCATACGAAGGAGCAGTACGAGAAGCATTAATGACCGCTAATTGTTCATTAGGAAAGCTATCATCAATAGGCAGTGGGTCATCAAGAACATTCTCTAACCTAGAAAAGTTGTCCGCAATGGGGTTCTCAGCCCTCTTTCTATCAATAATATGCAAGTCAAATTCTTGGAGCAAGAGAACCCATCTAATGAGTCTAGGCTTAACATCTTTCTTTTCCTTAAGATATTTAATAGCAGCATGATCAGTGTGAATAGTAAATTTGGAATCAACAATGTAAGGTCTAAACTTATCACAAGCAAACACAACTGCTAAGAATTCTTTTTCAGTAGTAGCATAATTTCTCTGGGCAGTATCAAGAGTTTTACTAGCATACTGGATAACATTCAATTTCTTATCAACTCTTTGCCCTAGAACAACACCTACAGCATAATCACTAGCATCACACATAATTTCAAAGGGTAAATTCCAATCAGGTGGCTGAACAATAGGTGCAGTGATCAAAGCTTTCTTAAGTATTTCAAATGCTTCTACACAATCATCATCAAAGACAAAAGGAATATCTTTTTGCAATAAATTAGTCAGAGGCCTAGAGATTTTAGAAAAGTCCTTAATGAACCTCCTATAAAAACTGGCATGACCAAGGAAACTTCTTATACCTTTTATGTCCTTGGGACATGGCATCTTTTCAATAGCATCAACTTTAGCTTTATCAACTTCAATACCTCTCTCGGAAATCTTATGCCCCAAGACAATGCCTTCATTAACCATAAAGTGGCACTTTTCCCAATTCAAGACGAGACTAGTGTCTTCGCATCTCTGCAAAACTCGATCAAGGTTGCTCAAGCAATCATCAAAAGAGGATCCATAAACGGAGAAATCATCCATGAATACCTCACAAATCTTTTCACAAAAGTCAGAGAATATAGCCATCATACATCTTTGAAAGGTAACAGGTGCATTACATAAACCA
Source organism: Triticum timopheevii (assembly GCA_963921465.1). Classification (NCBI taxonomy): domain Eukaryota; kingdom Viridiplantae; phylum Streptophyta; class Magnoliopsida; order Poales; family Poaceae; genus Triticum; species Triticum timopheevii. Next base: position 486,759,381 of record OY997266.1, on the reverse strand, counting down.
AAAGGCATACGTCTATAGGCAAAAGTACTGAAAGGGCAAGTAAAAGTAGTTTTTGATTGATCCTTCGCTGACATGTATTTGACAGAAACCAGAATAACCATCTAGAAAGCAGAAATGTGTGTGTTTGGATAGTATTTCTAGCATTTGATCAATAAAAGGCAAAGGGTAATGATCTTTCTTAGTAGCTTTATTTACGGAAATCAATTACCATCCTATAACCTGTAATAATTCTTTGTGGGATCAATTCATCTTTATCATTAGGAGCGACAGTAATACCTCCCTTTTTAGGAACACAATGGACAGGGCTTACCCAATCACTATCAGCAACGGGATAAATTATACCTGCCTCAAGGAGCTTTAGTATCTCCTTTCTTACCACTTCTTTCATTTTAGGATTCAATCGTCGTTGAGGATCTCTAACTTGTTTGGCATCGTCCTCCAAATTAATTTTGTGTTGGCATAACGTGGGACTAATGCCCTTGAGATCATCCAGAGTATATCCGATAGCAGCACGGTCCTTCTTCACCTTCTTCAGAGTTTTCAGTAATCTTTCTTCTTCTTGCTCTGAAAGGTTAGCACTAATAATAACACGATATATTTTCTTTTCATCAAGATAAGTATACTTAAGATTATCAGGTAATGGTTTGAGTTCAAACACGGGATCACCCTTGGGTGGAGGGGGATCCCCTAGAATTTCAACGGGTAGGTTGTGTTTTAGAATAGGTTCCTGTTGAAGGAACACTTCATCTATTTCCCTTCTTTCCTTCATAAACATATCATTTTCATGGTCTAGCAAATATTGTTCTAACGGATCAGTAGGAGCACTACAAAAAAAAGACACATCCGTGACATTTTGGGCCGAACAATTTTTTTTCTGTCATACATATGACACTTCTATGACGATAATTGTGACAAAACCCGGTATCATCATAGATGTGGTGGGATCCTACTTCTATGACAAAAAATCATGACAGAAAATGGGCTTTTCGTCTTGGGCGGGCTGGAGACGCAGCTGCATGACATTATTTGGGCCGTCCATGACGGAAAAAACCGTGGTAGAAGCGAGGGGGAGGAAAATTTCGGGGAGTTGCCGGTTATAGTGGGAGAGTGATGCGCGTTTCTCTCGTACAGGTACGCGCGTGTGTGCGAGGTGTTGGCTCTAACTGAACCCAAGCGAGGCGTTGGGCTCTAACTGAACCCGAGCGATTGCACTGCAGGCTACGCATTACTGAACCCGAGCGATCGATCGATGGCTGATAACTGAACCCGATGGAGCGATTCCTTCGCTACTGCTGCTAACTGAAGCCGATCGATTGGATGAACAGTGAGCGTTGCGGGGGGTTGGATGAACAGTGAGCGGTGGTGTTGCCTCTGGATGAACAGGACCCCGTGGTGTGGAGGGCTGGATGAACAGTAGACGGTGGAGGGGTGGCCGTTGAGGGTTGGTTGAACAGGACCCCATGGTGTGGAGGGCTGGATGAACAGTAGACGGTGGAGGGGTGCCCGTGGAGGGGTGGTTGAACAGTAGACGGTGGAGTAGCGCGCGGTGGAGGCTGGATGAACAGGAGCCCGTGGAGGCTGGGGGAGGTCGACGGTAGCCCGTGGAGGCTGGAGGAGGTCGATGGTGGAGATGAACAATATCTCGTGGAGTCCTGTTTTGCGGTACGCCACACCCCTCCCGATGAACAGGACCCCCGTTTCGACCGTAGCGCTCCAACACAAGTCCGTTTCGTCCGTTTTGCAGTACGCCACACCCCTCCCGATCAACAGGACCCCCGTTTTGACTGTAGGAGGTCCGTTTCGTCCGTTTTGCGGTACGCCACACCCCTCCCGAGCAACAGGACCCCTTATTTTGACCGTAGGAGGTCCGTTTCCTCCGTTTTGCGGTAGGCCACACCCCTCCCGATCAACAGGACCCTGTTCCGAATGTAGGAGGTCCATTTCCTCCGTTCTGCGGTACGCCAGGCCTCGTTTCCATCGCCTGTTCCGTCCAAGCCCTCCCGATGAACACGACCACGCATTTCGTTCTGACCTAGCTAGTTGGCTTCCCATGAACACGGCGACGATGCTATTTCTCCGTTCCGACCCAGCCATGTACGTATGCGCGAGTAGGTGTTCGAGACCCCGCCCGTATGTACACATACGTGGCCGTATTTTCTTTCTTGCACCTTGGCCGATGTACGTACGTGTACATGCTACGTGCGCGCCTCTACTACGACACGTGCGCGCCTCTACTACGACCAGTATGTACGTACACGTTCGCGACAAGAATGACAACGCTACGTACGCTTCGACCAGGTGGGTCCCGACTGTCAGGCACTTCCTTGCGTGCGAAAATGTAGCTGGTGGGTCCCAGCAGTCAGAGGGGCGAATCGTTTTTTTGCCCGGACGCACTTCCTTGCGTGTGAAGGTGTAGCTAGTGGGTCCCAGCTGTCAGGGGGGCAACGTGAAATACGGTGGCCCGTCCGGTGGGTCCCCGCTGTCAGGTGGAGGAATAATTATTTTCCGCATAATAAGGAGGCACTTCCTTGCTGCGGCCGTGGACCCAGCTGTCAGCCTCTCCACATATAGTCCACATCCGATGGAAATCGTTCCTTGACCACGTTGTCCACGCCGCGCCGAGAGAACCAGGGCAGTGGACAACGGCGAGGCCTAGGAAGGGGACGACGGGGAGCCGGGAAAGACACGGCAGTGGAAGCCCGCGCCGAGAGGAGTACGAGGGTTCACTGGTTCAGCCGCGGTGTGAGGCTGCCGTCGCCACAGGGCCTGGCTAGCGGTGGGAATAGTAGGGGCGGTGAGGCCTCCGCGGCAGCACATCCGGCCATGGGAGGCAGGAGCATGCGGCACGACCGGTGCTGCTTTGGGCAGCTGGAGCAAGAAGACCAGAGGTTGAAGAAGCACTACGGTCGTTGGATGGACATCGTACGGTCACTGGAGCTAGAATCGTTTATATTGACTAAGTTGACAAAGCCCTCTGTCCCCGTCAATTTAGTAGGACCACAAGTCAGCCTCCCACCAAGGTGGGTCCCAGCTAGCTGGGGGGTATTCATTTTTTTGTGCGTAATAAGGAGGCACTTCCGGTGGGTCTGAGCTGACAGCAGGGGGAACGTTTTTTCGCAAAATACGGTGGCCCGTCGGGTGGGTCGCAGCAGTCAGGGGCAAACGTTTTTTTCGAGAAATACTGGTGGCCCATCCGGTGGGTCCCTGCTGTCAGGTGGAGGAATAATTATTTTCCGCATAATAAGGAGGCAATTCCTTGCAGCTGCCGTGGACCCAGCTGTCAGCCTCTCCACGTACAGTATTCTTCCGATGGAATTCGGTCATTGACCACATTGACCACGCCGCGCCGAGAGCACCATGGCGGTGGACGACGGCGAGGCCTAGGAAGGGGACAACACGGAGCCGGGGAAGACACGGTAGTGGATGCCCACGCGGAGAGGAGTACGAGGGTTCACTAGTTAGGCTGCGCTGCCGTTGCCGCAGAATAATAGGGGGTGTGGGTGAGTGGAGTAGAGGGATGGCCTGGCCTGCGGTGGGAGTAGTATGGGGGCGGTGAGGCCTCCGCGGCAGCACAGCCAGCCACGGGAGGCAGGAGCAGGCAGCACGACCGGCGCTGCTTTGGGCGGCTGGAGCAAGAAGACCAGAGGTTGAAGAAGCACTACGGCCATTGGATGGACATTGTACGGTCAGTCGAGCTAGAATCGTGCATATTAACTAAGTTGACAAAGCCCTTCGTCCCCGTCAACTTAGTAGGCCCACTATACTGGGTCCCAGCTAGCAGGGGGAGTATTCTTTTTTTTGGGCGTAATAAGGAGGCACTTCCTTGCGTGCGAAGATATAGCTGGTGGGTCCGAGCTGTCAGCGGTGGTAACATTTTTTTCGCGAAATACAGAGGCCCTTTCGGTGGGTCCCAGATGTCAGGTGGAGGAATCATTATTTTGCGTGTAATAAGGAGGCATTTCCTTGCGTGCGGCCGTGGACCCAGCTGTCAGCCTCTCCACGTACAGTCCACTTCCGATGGATGTCATTCATTGACCACGTTGACCAGGCCGCGCCGAGAGCACCAGGACAATGGACAAACAGCGAGGCCTAGGAAGGGAACGACATGGAGCCAGGGAATACTTGGCAGTTATTTCCCACGCGGAGGAGTACGAGGGTTTACTGGTTCGTCTGCCGTCGCCGGAGAATAACAACATGTGTGGGACTGAGGGTGAGTAGAGGGATAGCTAGGCCAGCGATGGGAGTACGGTGGGGCGGTGAGGCCTGCGCGGCAGCACAACCGGCCGCGGGGAGGAGGGAGCAGGCAGTCCCACCGACGCTTGTTTGAGCGGCTGGAGCAGGAAGAGCTGAGATTGAAGAAGCACGACGGCCGTTGGATGGACATCCGACAGTATACAGGCCATCTGCGGAAAGCCTCAAATCTGTGGAAACAGCATACAGCCCATCTGCCATTATTTCAAATAGTTTACAGCCCATTTGCTAATTCTTACGGGTTTTTTTGGAGCCCATATTCTTTTTGTTAGCATTACAGCCCATATTGTGGCCACGGTTAAAAAATTATACGAAATTTTGCATATGTTGGTGTGGTCTGAACTGTTTTTAATCCCGAAATTTCGAGTCACATTCAGACTGATTTTAAAAATAAATGTATATTAATATAAAATCCAATAAATTGTCCACGCATAAAAATCAATGCAATTTAAAATCTCGAAATGAAAAAAAGATATTTGAAACTAATTGCCGGTTTGATGTGTTTTAAAAATGTACAGCCCATTTCTCATTACTGATAGGCCATTTTCTCGGCCAGCCGAATGAAGCTCTCCTCGTCTAGCCCAACAGGCCTGATAAAGTGACTTACTTGACAAATCACAAAAAAACTGGGCTAGCCATTTTCAAAAAGAAAAAAAAACTACTAGGCTGGTCCGTGGTAAACATAAAAGAAAAGGCTGTCTAGACAGGCCAGAGTGTCCCGCACAGCCCAGTTGACACCCTGCTTCCGTCTCAAAAACATATTAGATAAATGCCACTCCAATTATGGCGATTCATAAAAATGCCACTGCAATTTCCAAACTTTGAAAAATGCCACTGCAATTTTTGCAAACTTTGAAAAACGCCACTGCAGTTTGCAAACTTTAACGCCACTCCAGACTTCTACCACCAGAAATGGCATGAAATGGCATTTTTGAAAGTTTGGAAATTGCAGTGGCATTTCTCGGAGGCATTTATCAAATTAACCCAAAACAAAAATAACTGGGCGAGCTGCTGGGTCCCTGGTGTCAGCCGCTCGTTGTGCAATTCTCTCGTTTATTGACTACGTTGACAATGGCATGGGACCCAGATGTCAGAAATCCACTAGGAGGAGCCATTTTTTTATTGGCTTGAAATAAGGAGGCACTTGCTTGCATACTGTCATGACCTTGGCGGGTCCCTGCTGTCATCCTCTCCACGTACAATCATCTCCTGATTGTGTACGCGTCAACTTGCTAGGCCCACAAGTCAGCCTCTCAACCCGTGGAGGACAAATACAACCCATTTAGAAAAATAACAACCCATTCCATACGTTCAAACAGAAAGTTCAACATTCAGAGCAAAGTAACAGGTCTGATCCACATATAGAGTACTGAACTTCCACGTTGACAACCATCATAGCCAAGTTAACTATCTACTCCCACTAGACAAGTACTAACTTACTCTTAGCTAACTAGACGATGCCGGCGGTACACGCCAAACGCCGGCACCGGTGTCCTGCGCCTCGCCTCGGACTTGCCAGAGGTGCGATAGGGCGCGTTGCTCGTGCGCGTTGGCCCTTTCCATGCCGGCGTGGTCCACCGAAGCTTCGGCTTCCAAGCGGGAAACCCACTTGACGAGCTGGTAGTAAAAATCGGCGTCGCGAACGCGTGCGTGCCCGATAGCCTCTAGGGCTATTTGCCGGGCGCCGGCCTCCATGTAGTCGGCCCAGTTGCGGGCACTCTGCTCGTGACTCAGAGCGTCGGTGCGCTGCTGCTCCATGTCCCGCTGGCGGTGCAAATCGGTGATATGCTGCTCCTCCGCCAGGCGGTCGCGCTCCAACAACTCCTGCTCCTCCGCCATGCGGTCGCGCTCCAACAACTCCTCGATCTACGCATTGCCATCTAAAGACAGATAGAATGCCTCCTCCCTTTGTCTGCCTTCCGGTGAAAAACTGAACACTAGTTCCGGCGGTGACCGCCTCCGGCGTCGCCTACCGCAGACGGGCGGGGGCATGGCGGACGTGGCGAGCGATGTCGGGCTGGTGGGGGCTTATGAGGATATGGCGAGTTGGGTCACGGTGGCACTGGAGAATGCCGGGAAACAGTACTTATAGGGGGAAGGTAGTGCGACGGTCATCGGAATTCAATGCATAATGGCTTAGCGCGCCAGCTTGCCGTGGAAAACTAGGGAAACTGAAATTATGACTGTGTCGTCCCGTCCCGTCTGGGTCGCACGCCTGCATGGCGGTCAAACGAGTGCACTCGAATCATCTCCCTCCTTGTCAATAATGATTTCACGGATTTAAAAAGCCCGCAACAATTAAAGCGTATCTTTTTTTGCATCAGTTAGCTGCCTTAATTACGGCCGGCTGCATGCAGGCACTCAGAATAGCTCGCAGGTAGTAAGCGAAGCAGCATGCAACGAGTCGTAGCCGAGGGCACGCATGCAGCCACTTAAATCGCTGGAATTAATTAGGCTTAAACTTCTGCATGCCGTTAATTATTGCCATGCCTTGGTCTTGCTGCTTTGCTCACGGGGCTAATAAACCCGGACGGAGGGAGTACCTTGGTTGGTGAGAGGTTTGAATTAAGCCCTGCAAACCGGAAAGGAGGTACTAGTACGTGCGTGGTCCGCTATTTATTCGTGTAGGATCGAGTAGGTCGTTTCTTGAATTGAGCCCTGCAAAACGGAAAGGAGGTAGTACGTGCGTGATATGCTATTTATCCGTGTAGGATCGATAGTGTAGCTTGTCAGTTTCTTCAGAGGTAGGCATTTTTATCCGTGTAGGATCGATAGTGTAGCTTGTCAGTTTCTTCAGAGGTAGGCATTTTTATTCAAAAAACTGCCACTTCGCATCTTGCATCGCAAATAAAACTGCCAGGAGCGCATTTGTAGGTTAGCTAGTGATCGATCAGTAACTTGTAAACACTGAGCGAACAGAAATAAGTAACTGTTAATGCATCTCAATGATTCACATATCATATACAAATATGTAACTCCAAAAGCAAAGATCAGCCACTTCGGATCTTGCGTCGCAACTAAAACTAACTAGTACGATTCCCATACATAAGATCAACATGTTAATGCATCTCAATGATCCACAGATCATATACAAATATGTAGCTCCAAAAGCAAAGATCTAGAAAAAACATCTGTTCTTGCTACTAACATGGATGCTTCTCTTGGCCAACATTCAGTACAGACTGAAAGACAAATATGTTTGTGAAGTCTACAATTCCTCTTGCAAACGTAAGTGGTTTCACCAACAGCTGGAACCATGAGAATGAACCACACATGATGGAGGAACATCCACTGCAATATGATTTGGTCTTCTCTCGATCACACCGCGAGACTATTTTTGGAATACAAACTTTAACTTAGGGAAAATGATGCCCATTGTATAATCATACCAAAGCAATGAAGCACCAAGTGTTGGCCAGTAAATAGTACAATACTACTTTTCTGCAGTCCATGAAGTGACTATACAATCTTTGTGCCTATTTTCAAATGGCACTGCATGCAGTCACTATACTATTCTGTTGTGCAGTTCAACCAAAATTGCGGTCACTTTGTTTGTTTGCCAAATAGCAATGGGCAAACATCTCTGTCTGCACAAATATCAAGCAACAAGTAAACATATACCACACCATGTTCGCAGTGATGGAATAGGTGAAATCGATACAACCGAAATTGAGCATCCAATCATTGAATCCTGTCCTGCACCTCCAATGTAGGTCCACCCTACCAATAAATTCACATGCAAACCACTAGTATTACTATCTAATGACAGTACAAAAAGAGTAGCAAGATAGTAGCAAACCATGTACCTTCATAATGAACAGCTCATAGTGCCACCAATTGGATATAAAGGTTTGGAAAAAAACATGCTCCTAATGTTGAACCAGTTGGACTTTTTGTGCAGCTCCACTAAAATCGAGCATCCCTGTTTGCATAGATATTGAAAGTGTGATTACTATAAAAGTGGCACTAGTTGAAGCATAGACTCACAAATATAAGCATTCCAATTTCTTAATGGGAAAAGGTAGCAAGACTGTTTCTAACCACCTATTTGAAGGAATAAATAAAGCAACAGCGGCTGATGTCAGGAATGCATACATAGTTTTTTTTTCTGAAAAACTGAGCCATTCCTGACCTTTCCTCTTCTTTTAAGCAAATTTTGTGCAGTTCTACTAAAATAAAATGCCATCACCGCCTTGACAATTTAGTTACACTGTACAAAAGGAAATGACTTAACTTTACATCATGATGTCGGGTATGTAGTAGACATGCATTAGAGACAAACATACAGACCTCCTCCGATAACATAATGAACATTAATTTTAACAAAGGTGTGACTAGCTTTACCAGGATAGTTTGAGTGAACTCTACACCCTCTGTTCCTTAATATAAGACGTTTTCGCAGTTCAATTTAAAGTACCCAAACGTCTAGTATTTAGAAAAACAGGTAGTAGTTTTCTTGAGCACATATCTGGGAAAGCTTGCCACACTTTATTTATGTCCATACGCTAATGCAACACCATTCGAATACTACAAATATACACTAATCCAGTGGCTAGTGCAACAGTAGAGTAGTTAGCTTATTACAGGGTATAGTAAAATGGTTTTACTGAACAGATTTCAGTAAACTCTAGCACTAGAAGGTTTCTATAAGAATTAACAATACAAAATGTAAAGCTAACAAGTTTCAGCATTGGTATACTAGCTGTGCATGAGCACTAAATCAAATACAGAAGTCTGAAGGTAACTAGCATTATTAACTAATGACAATATAAAAAATTGCAAACCATGTACCTCCAAGGTAAATATCATTTCGAACTCGGGGGGTCCTTAAAAATTGCTATCCCAATCTTGATAATCGATCAAACATAAAAACTTGATCGAACGAATCAAGAGAACAGCCGGAGGAGGAGATGCCCACTCTTGACCTTTCCTCTTGTCTTCATAATTGTCTATGCAGTTTAACCAAAGTAAAATGACATCAGCGCCTTGGAATTTTGGTGACACAGTACAAAAAAAATTAACTTATCTCATGAAAGTGAGGTATGTAATCTATAAGCATTAACAGTGCAAAAATCTGAAGGTAGTAACAAGTTTCATCGTTGGTATACTGGCTGTGCAACAGCATTAGAATGCCTTAGCTGAAAAATCTTTAATACATCCACAATCAACAGCTAACCCTGAAATGATCCAATGACATTAAATGGCACTGCTTAAATTTATCTGTGGCATTAGACCGGGAGCGGCATTAGTTAAATGTGGCATCACTTTAGCAGTAGCATTGCTTGACTTGACTGGTGGCGTTATACTAACAGCAAAAAAAGTGGCAATAAGAGCATGGGAGGCCCATTCGGACAGTGGGCGCACCAGTACGATGTACCTCCACGGACGCAGAGTGGTGAGGGAGGTATGGTTGCCCAGAGCAACAAATATCCAGGCAGCATATGTGGATTACGTCCCATTTTTGTTCTCTTTAGCCACCTTTTTCCTATGTGAGGACAACAAACCGATCGACCTGGTCATTCTCTATTGCGTTGTCATGCCTTTCTACCCTTCTTCAACCAAGAGACACGAGACTCGTTCCTTAGCTACTGATTTTCCCCTTTTCAACCTAGATGCGGGTTCGATGCCTACTCTCTTGGACAGTACAGTCTCCCTTCCTTTCCTTATTCAACCCAAACATGCGTTAGTCTGCATGAAGTAGGGTTTCCTTTAATAGTGCAAATTATGGTTTTCGTCTGCGTGGCCAGCAGAGCAGAGGATAGCAAATTGGGAAGATGGTGGAGTGGAAAAAGATCCACATGCAACGACGTGCTAGATGGGGCAATAGAACAAGGGTATGGTTCGAAAAGAGGTAGCATACCTGAGGGTCGGCGGGAAGTGGCTTCGCTCGTGGTCGTCGTCCTCCGCACACACTACGGCAGCGATCCCGCGCGGGCGCTAGGTCTGAGAGGACGGCCTTGTCGTCGGTGCGTGACCTCGCTCGCCGATGACGAGTGCGTCAACGCTGCATGTCCTTTTCTTCCCCGACGGATCTGTGACTACCGCTGAGGAGGGAGAGAGGGGCTGTCTTTTTTAGATCTGGAGAGAGCGTGGTAGTGTGAGAAGCAAGTGGGCAGCCCTTGGCAAGAAAGCGCTGAAGCTCCAGCCTATATATCTTCTTTATACTACTAGTACTGGAGGTGGAGTAGTGGTAGAGTAGTTTATATTTTCTCTGTGTACAGTACCAATTAGTCGTGCTTCAAAACTGAACGACACGCCATTAAAAAAATAAAGGCTGATAACTAATGCGGCACCTCGGGCCAACACGGCCAGATCGCATTTTGCACGAGAAATTACACACCATGTTTCATTGACATGTGGTCCCGTTCCACATATCAGTGAGACGACGGCGAGTAGTAGGAGTATTTTCGAACTGACGTGTAGGCCGGGGCGCCCCTTCGTGAACCGTGGCAAACTGGCAACTGTCCACCGACTCTTCGCCTTTCCCTCTCGATTTGGAACTGCTGTCGCATGCTCTTCCTCTCCCTCCTCCATTTTCCTTCAGCCCTTCACCCTTTCTTCTGCCATTGTTCGATCGTCTTCTCCATAGAGGGAACAGGACAAAAACAGCCCCGTTATTCTTGCCCCGATCTGAAAGATGACGTGGTGGAGGAACTCATTGATCGGTGCGGCATCATCACCTCGGCTAGCATGGCAGGTTCGTTCAAGCCCATTCTCGACTCAACTAACAACATCATTACAAGGAACCCAAGAGTCAAGGAGCGGTTTGATCTCCCCTATCTTCTTCGCCGTGACCCTGATGACTGGCCCCATCACGACGGAGGCCTCGCCCTATGCAAGTTGATGCTGCTTGATAATGATAAGTATGATGTTAAGATGCCATCGCTTGAGGGCAAGGCTTGGGCAGGCGCAAATGGAGATTGGGTTGTTTACATTGGGTCCAACTGCGAGTGGGAACTTGTGAATGTGTACACTCGTGACCGGGTTCCACTTCCAAAAATCTCAGCAGACTGCCCAGAGGTTGAGCACACCGGTATTGTACGCACGTTCAAATACAATCATGGTGACTGTCTTCTACGGAAGATAGCAATTTCTCGAGTCCCCAACCGCTCTTGGAATTACAACAACTATGAAGTTGTTGCTATCTTCGACAAGCTTGTTGCCGTCGTCAGTGGTTTGATTGGATGGATATTGCTCAAAAATCAGTTTCCGTACACGGATGAGTACTATGATGCAATTCAATACGAGGGCCTTGTGTTTGCTGCCACCACTCGTGGCACTGTTTTTGCATGGCATCCTCGTTGTTTCGGTACGTTTGTCTTCCACCGTAATTATAATTGTTTCATCCACATGCATGCGGGTTAGCAAGGCTGGTCATAGTGGGAAGTAACTTAGGCTAGTAACATGCATATGTTACTAGTTTATGTTACTACCTCTATAGTGCATAGTATCTTAGATTAGTATCATAGGTGGTCTCATTTATTGCCATGCATGACACATACTCCCTCCGTCCCAAAATATAAGAACGTTTTTAACACTACACTAGTATAAAAAACGTTCTTATATTTTGGGACGGAGGGAGTAGTAGCATCACATTTATTATGTTACGGTATCTACCTATGTTACTATAACCATCTCTCTCTTCCTTAATTGCCTGCCACATAAGCTTGTTTGCGAGTCCCAAGTGCATAATACTACTTATGTTACCCCCACTATGGCCAGCCTTACTAATTAACCTTCTTCTTGTGTTTCCAAGGTCCTGTGAACATTCCACCACCTATACTTGAAGATTTTTATAACCAAGGGGGAGATGATGATGGTGATGATCACGAGCATGAGGACGAGCAGCGCCCATATACTATTTGGCGCCTGGCAACTAATTCCGATGGATCACCTCTTCTCGTGTGTATACAGCCCACTGATGATGTTACTGCTAGGAAGCATGTGTAGTCTCCCATGGTCGCACTCTCCGGACCTATTCCAACACCCGTTGCATGGTATTCGGGATGGATACTAGTGTTCTAGCGCTAACTCTGTCTCCCTGGTACAGAATTTATAGTCTTGGAGAAAACTCGCTCTTCCTTGGACAAAACTATCCAATGATGGTGAAAGGCGATCCAACTACCGTTGACACAACATTACTACCATTTATGATAAGCAACTGTGTCTATACCTCGGACATTTGGGTGGTTTCCTACCCTTGTACTGATATAGTAGGCCGCTTCAGCCTGGATGATCAGTCCTGCGTTGGTCTCCAGATCGACAATGGATGGCCCGTCCCAGAGAATCACTTGTGGTTCAAAGCAAGCGTTTCCAACACCGAGGAATGGTTGAGTTGAAGTTCATTTCATTGCTTGTTATTTGTTGTGTGGTGATAACTTTAGTATTTATAATGTATCCTCGTTGTCGATGTGGGTTGATGACCTGTTGTATGTAATAAAATGATATGCCTGTGATAAACTTACTAAATTTATGAATGGCTTTCGAGTTGCTTCTGTGAGTGAGTGGTGCGACGAGGCAAAAAATATATTTTACGAATACATGATTGTACGTGCATTGCAACAGGTTATCGGATGAGGCTAATCAACAATAGTAGTACACTATTTGTACTAGCTTCACATGCTTCGCGCGTCGTGCGGGTGTTTTTACTATAGCCATACTGTACTAGATAACCAGCACCTCGAATCCGCAATACTAGTAGTACTATATACTAGTAGTAAGTAGTAGGAGTAGTAGGGTGGCATGGGCCAGAACAAGCATTCACGTCCAGGAGTACGGCACACGCCACCAGCACGACTTCCATCTGACACCATATTTCTTTGAGTCCGTGCTAGAGCAATCTCTTCAACCTCATTGTTTCTCGAACTCAGCCATCGTGCAACGGGCGAGGTGGGGGTTTGTCGATAGTCGGTTTCCTAACTGCGGTCCCACTTGTAAGGCCAACTGCAACGAACGACCCCAAACGGACCTCTGTTTTGCACGAACTCCAACGATAATTTTGACTAGAAAAGCAAGACCAAAGAAAACAAGAACCACAAGAATACATTTTACTACTCCTGTAAGTTGGATTAGTGCCTTCTCGATGCATTCATTGTTGATCCGCGGAGGCTCGATCTTGCGTGCTTCTTTCTTCTTCGAGTGTAAAGAAGTAGACGTTGCTTCCTCGCATCTAGTCTCATGTCTAGCCTCTATTCCAGTACTCCCCCCGGTCCGTTTTTTTCTGCGTCTAAGCAGCAACACGCATACCAAGTAGGAGTATCAACAAGTGCACTAATCTCATCTATAGCCTCTGTGCTAGCTAAAAGTGATTGAACATCTACTAAATTGCGCTCTATCAATATATGGATGTACTCTTCTTCCCAATACAAAAACTTGCATCCATTCTATCTACTCGCTCCGTTGCACACTATATGCCTTCTATTTGTCAAAATATATATGTATCTAGACATGTTTTAGTATATAGGCACATCCATTTTTGGACAAATGGAAGTCAAGTATTTTGGAACGGAGGGAGCACACAATAAATTTTTTAAGTTAGCACAACTAGTCTAATCCGAGAGCACAACCAAAGATTTGTTCGGGTTCTTCCTCCTTTTGCCGACATGTGGGACATCCAGCATCCAGGTCGTGTCATGAGAGAAAATAGAGTGGTAGTTGAAGCCACGAGATGTGCATCTTGGGTTAAACTGTAAATAGAATCTTACTACTATTGAGTAACTCCAAAAGCGGTCACCGAAGATCTTTCTTGGATTTGTTTTTCATCACCAGCACGTCGAGGTGAAAGATGTGCAGGTTCAGTGGGTCCACTTGCGTTTTCACTGACATGTTGGACCGCATGTGAGCAAATAGACGATGGGCTCCGCGTGTCCGCTGGCTGGCTGAGAAGAGAGATAGAGGAGTGCTGAGCACGGACTGCATGAAATTTGTTCTACGTATTGTACCTCGATATAGGCTCGATATAGTGGGGTGGCATGGGCCATAACTAGCATTCACGTCTAGCAGTACGGCACACGCCACCCACACGAGTCCCATCCGACACCAATTTTCTTGGAGTCCATGCTACAGCCATCTCTTATCCCTCCTGTTTTCTAAGCCATCGCGCGGTGGGCGGGGTGGGGGTTTTCCGATAGTCGGTTTGCTCAACTACGGTCCTACTTGTAAGTGAAAATGCAACACCGCACGCATTCCCGCTTGAGCGGCGTGCCGGACCAACCGTGTGGGGGTGCGACGCAAACACGGCAGGCTTTTCCTTTTGAACTCGTAACTTGTAAAATTTGGTTCTGCTCCATGGCGCGATCGATAGATAGAAAATAACAATTTTGCCTGGAGTAACGAGAAGTTTGGTTCCGGCGCCGTTCATGCATGGAGTACGTACGAAAATTATGAAGTTGATGCGAAAGGTAAGATAATTACTGTAGTATCATATACTACTACATGGATTTGACGGAAAGATAAAAATACATATGGATCCATCAACGACATCCTCACGCCCTAGTGCGCCGGGTCACCAACCGACGTGTGAGGAGCAGTGGCGTTGGCGGCGAGCTCAACGTGCTTCTGAACAGTGCCGTCCAAGGTTGCCCTGCGGTCCAAGAAGCCCAGCGTCCTATCGTCCTCCTCTTGCATCCGCGTAGACGTGGGTGATTATGTCGATGGTGTCTTGCTGCGCCAGGCGCTGCGCGGCGAGCGCGACCTCAAGGTGGACATTCTCTGGCGCGACGGCAGGCAGTCGCAGGGCCACCAGTGCGTCGAAGAGGTTGTCACCATAGTGGCCGTTGAGGGTGGCGGGCATCGTAGAGCCTGGGCACGTCGGCTGGAGGCTTACGTCAAAGTCATCCGCGAGCTTCTTGACGACGGTGAACTTGTTGAGGAAACCGACGAGGACCTCGTCGAACAAGGAGACGAAGCTGTCGTCCAAGCGGCCCCTCGCCCTGCCGGCCTCAAGCAATACTACCTGGAGACGTTCCTCTTTGCCGGGCCGCAGGCCGGTGTCGTGGACCATCTGGCACAGCTGGCTGATGCTCGCGCTCATCGCCTCCATGGGTCTAGTTTAGCTTCTACTACCTCCGTCCTGGTTTATCGGTCCCCATTGTAATCCGTGTCAAATTTTGACCATAGATTTAACTAACAAAATGTTTAGGCATGTTACTAAAAATTATATCACTGAAAACTATGTTCAAATACAAATCCAAAAATATAATTTTTGTTGCCATGCATCAACATTTTGTTAGTTAAATCTTTGGTCAAAATTTAGCACAAATTACAAAGGAGACTAATAAACCAGGACAGAGGTAGTAGTAGTCAACTGATCTTGCGATTCGAGTGATCACTCTTGCCCTTGGTTAGCATGCGTAGGTGCATAGGATTTCGTACTACTCCTCGGCCCTCTACTGCACCCGCCTTTGGCTGTATGATTGGTGGGCCAGCCACCCCCTGGGCCCACGTGTCATTCACCCAAAGGTAGTTGCCGTAAGTCAATGAAGCTGCGCCCCGCTCCGTGTCGGTGCAGTATAGTCATCTCACCGGACCTCTAGTTGGGGCCAAACAAGAGAAGTTTGATGTTTACTGGTTTATTGGTCCCCTTTGCATTTTGCGCCAAGTTTTGACCTTTGATTTAACTAATAAAATGTTAATGCATGTAAACAAAAATATTGTGTAAGTCACATTACAAAAACCAAATAATCCCAAAACACTTAGGCATGGTGCATTAACTCCCTCTTTGTTTCTTATTTCGTGACATATCAACCAATGAGAGATGTGGGCTGTGCATGCTTTCAATGACTTGAGACTAACAAACATGACATGCAGCGTTTAGTTCATTGCATGTAATCCTATTAAGACTCTAGTTAGCAAGAAAACATTAAGTTCTCTCGCCGATAGGAATAAAACACCATTTATTTATTTACAGAGGGAGTAGTACATTTTCTGTGACATGCATTACTAGATATTGCTAGTCAAATACTAAAATCCAGATGGACGTGGTAGTACTCCTACATCCAGACGGTGGTGCTACTAGTACTAGTAGTAGTACTACCAATGTAGTACTCCTAGGAGTACTAGCACTGTACTACCTGTTGGTCAAATTATTACATGCTGCTCCTCACAGTGAAGTGACAAGACCCTGCGCCGGAGATGACACCTAAGTATAGGCGCCGTGTTCGGCATACCATAGTCAGACTCACCGTCTGCAGTCACTATCATCATGGCTGTAGAGCTAGCCTGCTTACAATTAGCCCTGTTCGACATAATTTCCCGTGCGTAGATGCCCGTGCATTGCACGGAACACCAAGATTGGGGGTGGACTGCTCCGGCAGCGGCCATCGCACCAGATTTTTCCACGGCCTTCTAGATGTGGTGGGGAGGAGATAAGGCTGATTGTGAGAGACAAGGAGTTGTTTGTAAATAGGGAACAAGTGCGGGCATCTTTTTGCAAAAATGGAGAAGCTTGGTTTGTATGCGTCAGATCTAGATCCGACGACTATTGGTGAAAGATGGGAGGCACAACATCATCACCAACTCAGGACCTGTTTGTTTCGCAGGATTTTGAAAACGCAGGAATAGGACACGGTAATATTACAAGTTTCAAACTGATATTACAAATGTTAGGAGTAATGCTGCACCTAGGAAGAGGGAATTACTAGGAAGTTCACGTAAGAACTTTCGTTACATTAGGTGGATGCAGCGTTATCGTACAAACTAAAATCCACCGCCCTGACAAGTCACTAATGGGCAAATAAGTTTTCGAGTCTCTGGCCACTTGATGTTTCAAAAACAAATTCAGCTTCTGGGAGACTTTGTCATTTAGGCTTAGACGCTTGCGGTGATTAGCACGCCATTCATTGTTGCGCTAGAGAACGCCAAACCTCATTACCTTGAGCACACTTGCCTCCAGAACAAAGAACCTAGCCAATTTAATCTCAGATGTGCTGCCTCGGTAGTCGATCAAATCAATTTCCGTAAGATGGAGATCAAGGCATTCGATGAGATTGTTATAGTGCAGCACATTTTTCACTTTCGGGTCTTTTTTTATCTGCAAAAGAAGAGAACATATTAGAGCAGCTGGCTACATAAGATTGCCGTGTCATCAAGAGGTACCAATATCATTCGCTCATACGATAGGGTTGGCTAGCTAGTGATATTTTTTCACTCTCTCTCTCTCTTTCTCTCCCTCTCTCTCTGTTTTTGTTTCCTCTCATTTAACTAGGAGCACGTGAAGAGCTTGGGCATTTGTTGCCTTCCACTATGTGGCCGATGCCATATTTCGCAAAAGCATGCCACATAATACGCATCGATGTCAAATCAAAAGATTTTGGCACCGCTCTCGCGATGTGAGAGAGTTGGCACCGCTGTGCACGCAGACCCACATGTATAAACAAATCAATCAAACCAACTACACCAGCCTCTCACTCTCCCAAACAAGTGTTTTTTATTGCCTCAGTCCTCTCTCTCTCCCTTGCAGTGTTTTTTCATTGCATGAGTTAATTTGGCACCGGAGCGAAGTAGGTGATCTAGATTGGGGCACCAGGTGAGCAATGGAGGGGCATCGATGCCAAATGTATCACAAGTGAATTTGGCACATGTTTTGGCCTACATAGCCCACTTTTGTACTCCCTCCGTCCCAAAATTCTTGTCTTAAATTTGTTTAAATACGGATGTATCTAGTTACATTTTAGTGTTAGATACATCCGTATCAAAACAAATGTAAGACAAGAATTTTTGGATGGAGGGAATACTACCTCGTATTTAGTATAAAATTTTGACCATAGATTTACCTAAGAAAATGCCAATGCATGTCACTAAAAATTACACCATTTGAAATTATGTTCAAATACGAATCCAACGATATAGTTCTTAGTGACATGCATTAACATTTTGTTAGTTCAATCTATGGTCAAATTTTGATACTACAAAATTGGAAGAGTAAATGAGGACGGAGGTAGTACTTGCCCTTATGGTAACCATAGAGTTACTGGAGTAGTCTAAGTTACTTTCCACTATGACTAGCCTAGGCTACTATAGTAGTACAACATAAAAATGATGCAGGTGATCACGTGAGAAAAAATACTAAAAACATTTCTTTCAGTGCAGTGCGTAGATGTAGTTTTGAACACTACACTTGTCATCGTAATTTGGGGAAAATACGAAAAAATTGAGCTACGTTGTGATTACCGTTTACAAATAGGAAAGAAGTTTCACCTCGATGAGTAGCTTCTCCGTGCATGGAAAACATGTAAGGAATCCAACAACTTGATCCAGATTGGGGCCGATAGATTTTAGTGCTAAGATCTTCACTGTGCGCTTGGACTGGGTCAAACTTGTGGGAATCATTTTCTGGAAGACGGTCGTAAATACATCAAGAAGAAATTTAAAAATGTGAATTTCAAGAAGATGGAGAAGAAGATGAGTGTTGTACCTGAACGATTACGGATCCAATAAAGAGTTCGGAGAATTTGGCAGACGAGTACACCAGCTGTCAATTTCGGCGCGTCAATGACCCTGATTTTTGGTGGACTTTCTAGATCCGATACAAGCAATCTCTCAAGGAAAGGCGCATTCTCAATGACCATAACGTGGAACAACTGGAGTGATCTCTTCCCAATTGATATCTTGTTGCGGGGCCAGCAAGACACATAAATCCATCGGAGATTCGTTGAGGCGATGTGGAGGCTAATGAACCCGTGGATCTGCTCAAGACAAAGGTACTCGAGCGCAGTACAGCTGCAGAGTAGGTGCTCCATAGCCTTCTTCGAGATGACAACGTCGAAGAGGTCGAGCTGCTTGAGTTGAGGGAGAAGAAGGGCGGGCGCGGCATTAATCTGGGGAAGATAGCAGGAGCTGAAGCTGGCGCGGCGCAACGTTGGCGTGAGGCAGAGCGCGGACGGCGGCAGAGAGCGCCATCGTCCAGCTTCAATGCTGAGCTCCTCGAGCTGATCTAGGGCGGGGGATAAGAACCACTTGTCGAACTTGGGTTGGACCTTGCAGTTGGTACTGAACATGCGGATGTCAAGGCGTCTGGCTGGCCCAGGGTGCGATGAAAGGATCTTGGAGACTGCGGCCATGTGTTTGCAATCCCCGTCGCAGAGGCAGCTGTCGACGGTGAGGTTGAGGGGGACGCAGCGCCAGAGGGGGCGCCAGCGTCGGAAGAGCAGGGCGGTCCGCACGGCAGATTTGGTGGGTAGGAGGCCGATGATGACGAGCGGCATGTCGTCGGGGAGGCTGCTGATGAAGTCCAGGCTCGTCGGATGCGGTTTTGGCTCGAGCGGCCTCCGCTTGTTGGCTACCTCGCCGTCCATCTCAACCGGCGGCGACACCGGTGTACATGTGTGCTGGGTGTGCGCGAGTGCGTCCTTCTGTGCATGCCGCCGCGCAGTGGTGAATTGTGCGCGAGTGCGTCCTACACGCGCAAGAAGTTTGTCCTCAATGCGCCCTCAATTTACTAGCTTGCGGGGTGCTACCCCGAGTGGTTTCAACTTTGTTTCCTTCACCGCGTGTTAGATGGGCCTCTAGTTTACTTATTTTCACTCACTGCCACATGGGCCAGCACACCAAGATACAGAACACGAGCTGACAACGCAGCATGTGGATTGGTTGACCGATCAACTAAACTATATACAAAGCTATACGCTGACATAGTGAGCGTATAATCCATCGGTATAGAGAGTTCGAGTGAGAGGGGAGGCCCGTGAGAGATAGCAGAGAGAGAGAGAGAAAGAGCTACTCCCTCCGTTCGATAATGTAGTTACAACATTTTTTTAAAGTCAAACTTTTGAAACTTTGACCAAGTTTATAAAGAAATTACTTATATCTGCAATACCAAAGATAAATGATAGTATGAAGTAAGTACATGTTGTGATGAATCTAATGATCGTTCCAGATGTAAATGTTTTTCTCCACATATACCTAGTCAAACTTTTCTGAGGTTTGACTTTTCAAAACATCCATATGCTTATGGACATGACAGAGTCCCTGACAAGAGAGAGAGAGAGAGAGAGAGAGAGATAAAGAGAGAGAGAGAGAGTGAAAAAAGTGTATGTGCGTGTGTGAAAGAGACATGGACAACACACGATAAAAGTGGAGAAAAAGCGTGCGTGTCTTATGCAAGCATATCACACATGCATCTTCGATAACGGAGGCAAGGTGAGGAGATAGTGTGTGGTTGTTTGGAACCGAGAGAGGAAGACCCCTAGCACGTGGCCAAGAGGGGTCTGACAAACAAGGGAGGGAGGTCGAGAGAGACGTACGGAGAAAATGCAGACATGGGGAGGAGAGAGTGTATGTTTGTCATAGAGAGATCCCCTGGAGATCGTGATGGGACTACATGGGTGGGAGATCGAGTGACAAGGTGTGTGCGCGATAGAAGATGCCCCGAGAGATATCGAGATAGACGTATGGATGGAAGGAGACAATACGTGTGTTCCTGATGGCTATTAAGAGATAATCATACTTAGGAGGGGGGGAGTGCTTGCGCCTATGGCCCTGTTTGGATACTCTAACTCTATTAGAGGTTAGAGTTAGATTCTAACCCTAAACTAACTCTAAGTAAAGAGGTGTTTGGATGGCAGGGTTAGATGGAGCACGGATACGGCGAGGCACCTTCATGGGCGGTGCGAGAGGGAGGGAGGGAGAGGACGAGAAGCTTCGAGGAAGTGGGGAGGGATCTGCTGCGGGGAGAGCGAGAGAAAAAAGTGTTTATTAGTGGTCCCGAGAAGAACTAACCCAAGTAAACACCTCTTGGATGGGTTAGTTTTTTTGGATGGGTTAGATGCATCTAACCTAAACTAACCCTCCTGTTTGGATCTTTTTGGGTTAGTTGACTCCAAACTAACCCAAACTAACTCTAACCCATGGATCCAAACAGAGCCTATGATGGAGTGAGGGATTATGGTACTTAGGGGGGTGCGTGTCACATGGAGAGAGAACAAGGGCAGAGAGTGTTGGATGGGTCTATATGTATAGCGCGAGCGAGACATGTGTATGTGTGAACCAGGGAGATATAAGGCCCGTATGGCTTGCGTATTGAGCATCTTTTGCGTGGCCTGGGGTTGTGGCTGGATTTCATGCATGCTTGTTTGGTTGCTACCCTGTGAAAAAGAAAGCCCACCTAGGCTGGGTTCCCTTGCACTTTAATTAGCCTGGCTGAACTCCAGACACTGCAAGTAGCCTGGCCCAAGCGACCAATTTCGAACGCCTGGCCATGCCTGGTCGTGCGGCCATGAGGCTAACAGCAACATGGATGGATATTAGCATTAAATAATTGATGCATGGATTGATTGATGGGACGTTGATGCTTTGTCTGGCCCATGCATGAACCAAACGCTTCAGCACCACACAAGCTTGGCTAGGCAGAAATATTTTACATCTCACGTCCACACCAGGCAGTACCGACCATCAAGGCATGAGGGTCAGGTCATGAACCAAACTGACCAATAAAGTTTGAGAGAGATTGAGGAGCCCCGATAAGGCTGAGTGGTGCGTCAGATAGCTGAGAGGGGGAAAGAGATATTCCATCCGCTCGATAATGCAGTGCATGTAAATTTTTTAGAAGTCAAACTTTGGAAACTTTGATCAGGTTTACGCAAATGTGATTTATATCTACAATACCAAAGATACATCATACAAAACTACATCTCATGGTGAATCTAATGGTATATGTTTGCCGTACTAGATGTAATTCTTTTTCTCCACGTACATGGTCAAACTTGACTTTTCAATAAATCTATGTGCTATGGACGGAGGTGAGTGCCTCAATCGAGACAGATCAAGTGCGTGTGAAGGAGAATGAGTAAGTGTGCAAAAAGAGTATGTGTGTGAAAGAGAAAGTGACAACAAATGATAAATTAGAGAGAGAGTGTGTGTTTTTTCGTTTCTTATGCGAACATATCATGCATGCATCTCCGTGATGGAAAAGCGAGGCGAGGAGATACACGAAGATAGCTAGTGTGTGATTGTTTGCAACGGAGAGAGACACCCCTGTAGCACATGTCCAATAGAGGTCTGGCCAACAAGGAAAAAAGGTCGAGAGGGACACATGGATGGCATGGACGCATGGGGAGGGAGAGAGGGTGTGTTTGTGATAGAGAGATCCCCTCGAGATCATGAGGGGACTATATGGGTGGGAGATCGAGGGAGTGCGTGCGCGATAGAAAGATGCCCCGAGAGAAATCGAGATAGACCATGCACATGTTTGTGATGGAGACTAAGATTAGCTTGTCATATACATATAGGGGGGACTGCGTGTGCCTACAATTGAGTGAGAGACCATCATACTTGGCTAGCTGGGCATGATATTGTGTGTGTGTGCGTGTGAGATGGAGAGAGAACGATGGAGAGAGATAGAGTTTTAGATGGGCCTATCGAGTGCGAGTGAGATATGCATGTGTATGTGTGACCCAGGTGGATGGAGAGTTTGAGAGAGGGGGGAAGAGCTCCGAGATGACATAGTGGTGCGTGAGAGAGTTACGGGCAAAGAGCCAAGGAATTTGTGTGCGTATGATGAGTGCACCCAATATATCTAGCTTGGACTAGCTAGAGTATCATACATAGTGTGCGAGAGAGACCTATAGATGGTGTATATATGAATGCGAACTAGAAAGACCCCCCCACACACGCACATAGAGAGAGAGAGAGAGAGAGAGAGAGAGAAAGGGAGAGGGACCAACAAGGTTTTTGTGTCGGATGCGTGCGACAGAATTGAAGATCGTCGGCGAGAGAGTGAGTGAGTGAGAGAGAGAGAGAGAACAGGAGTCCGGGAGAGGGAGAGGTCGCGTTTTATGCATCAAAGACTGATATAAACCATGTTTCGATATAAACTTGCATTCAAATATTTAAATTGGAGAACATGTTGTCTGCAATCCACACATGAACAGATATATGCGTATATCAAACAAGTTCATTAATTTGACTTTCAACATATTCATGGAGCACTATAATACTGTACAACATGCTACTCGATTGAGGTGTTCAATTTTGGATTTAGTTCAATATTTTGACCTACTGAACGAGCTAGTTCATTGAATCGAGATATTTCATTTTGGGTTTGATTCGCGTTTTTGAGTGGGTCAACTATTTTTCATATAGTAAATCGCTAGCAACGAGCATGTAAAAACACATTACTCCCGAGCATCATCTCTCCATCTAAAAAAGAAGTGGCAAGCTAATATTTCAAAATTTGATTCGAATCGACTTGGTAAGGTAGACGTGGATGCTCGTTCTCCCAAAATTTGAACGAACCGTTAAACATCCTCTCTGCTCGGTGGAATTCGCCCGAGAAAATAAATGGGAGACGCAAAATTACCGTCCTATGTGGGACACGCATCAATTGGCCCGTTGTACATCGAGGGTAGGTTCGTAACTTCATCCAAGTGTGCCTTCTCCTCGGCCGAAATGACATGTGCCGAATAATTCATAAACCATGGTCGGCAAAACACGCTCTCCTCGCCTGAAATAGCTTGCGCCCACTATTTCAAAACATGCTCTCCTCGCCCAAATTCGCTCGCGCCCACTATAGTTCAAAACACGCCCTCCTCACCCGAAATTGCTCCCGCCCACTATTTTGGGAGAAGCAAAGTTACTCTACTATCCCCGACCCTCAGTACACAGACCCAAGCCGATAAGCCTATAGGCAAGGGTAGAACTGTAACTCCCCCTCACATTTCAGACAAATGCGTCTGTAAGACATGGTTCCACTCCCCTCCCAATTCCCCCCCGCCCGCCCCCATTCATACCTCGTGGGCACCAAATCACCTTCTCCCCAGGAAGCTCCCTTCTCCGGAGCCGCTAAACCTCAGCCCCACCTCCATGGCGCCCCCACCGCACCAATTTCACAACCGCCCTCCTCCCTAATGCCGGAGACGCTGTCCAATTGCCGTCGTGCACTGGGCCGTGTGCCTCTTACTCCGTGCTGCTGGTGCTTCCTCGACGATGGCCGTGTGAACCGTACCGGAGCCGATTCACCCCCGCCGTTGTTCACGGCGCCGGAGCGGCTCCAACTTCGGATCCGTCTAGAGACCTGGCGCTGCTTCCGCGTAGCTGTCGACCATGGTGACATTTCTCTTTCCCTGCCGCCGGTCGCCACCGCAACCACGTCGGCCTCACCGACTCAGCAGCTGGACCTGCCTACTTCACCATGCCGCCAGATAGGTCGCACCCTCATCTAAAATCACTTTATTTAGGCGTCAGTTGTCTGAATTTTTATCCTGGGCCAATCGATTCCCAATGGGAAGCAGCACCCCTCGAGGCAGCGGAGCTCCTAGGCTGCCGGTTGGCTGGTGTCTAACGTAAGGGTGCGGTGGGGCGGGGAGCGGGGTTTTGGCTGGGGCCATGGACGGCGGAGGCAGGCTGCTCCGTCGTTGGTCGCTGGCTCTTCGGGGAAGATTCTGAACAGTGTCAGCCGGGAGGCACAAGACGGCCATCAAGCCATCCGGCATAGATCGGACAGTACCAAAATAAAATAAAATCGTGTGACCCCAATTTAGTATTCAGTCAACAGACGTGTGACCACTCTCGTACCTTGCTATTGATCTCTTAGTGTATTTCTTCGGATCAAAGAGATATGTCGTTCTTAACATTATGCATTTTCTGCATCTTCAGACACACCGTCTTCCGACTCACTGCTGCTGCTCCAACAAGGGAAGCATACACCAGAAGGGAGCTACAGTCCCCACTCAACAGTTCCCTGCATCGAATGCGCATGCCCGACATGGACAGCCACAACAACTGCAGGGCCATCGACAAGTCAGCACATGATGCTCACTCCTATGGATGGCAGCCAGATAGGTTGTACCCTCATCTTACTTGTGTGCAACATTTATGGCTTTGTTATTCATCTAAGCACGGAAAATAGATCATCACATTTCACTGTATATTCATGCTGATCTCTTATGGGTCTTGTTCAGGAGTTCACGCTGTTCCATAGTTCAGCTAAGATAATTATTCTTTAGGTAACCTATTTCCATAGTTATCATCCATCAGCCAATGCTATCCCACATGCTGGTGATTATAGTATTATACCACTTCTAGTATTACCTATGTTGTTCTTTAATACTTTTGTGTGCCATCTAGTTAATCTCGAGTACAAATGATACATATTCTTTAGCTTTCATCTGTGTTCTCCCTTTAGTTTATGAGACCTATTGCTGCTAGTTAACCCCAGTCCTACTATTTATGTCGTCTCCTACAGGCACTCATTTACATAAATCTAACTACTAGTTGTCTTCCATGCATGTCAGATATAATTGCACACACTGATATATCCACAAGAACCTCACGGAGCAATGTAAAGGCCAATAAACTTGATGTCAATGATACCCAATATGATGGAACATGTAAAGGCAGTTCTTCAGAAGACTTGCAGAAAGATGATGAATCCTCTTCACCCCACAAGGTACTTGCTCTAACTTGGCCTGTGATATGGGTACAACATGCATATTATGTCCTGGAGTGTATCTACTCTGTTGCAATGCCATGTGCTTAGCATGCTAATCATGCATGTAAATATGTCATGCCTTCCTTTTACCTATTCCATTCATGATAACATGTTTTCAAATTCAAGTACTATCATTCTACTCTATCGCAATGCCATCTTCTTAATTTGGACATCATGCTTCTGAATATCTTATGCATTGTTATTCATCAGTATGTACTTCATCTGTCTGCCATACCATGTTTTTTTACATTGAAGTGCTGTTCTAGTGCTCTGTTGCAATGCCATCTTATTTTCCCAATCATACACGTGTATGTTGCCTTAGTTATTTCTGTATGTATTCCGCTAGCATATAGTTTTACATTCAACTAGTTTTTGTTTGCTGTGTTGTCCTGTCGTATCCCTAGCTCTTACACCATACTCCCTCCATCCGGATTACATGTTGCCGAAATGGATAAAAAAGGATGTATCTAGAACTGAAATATGCCTAGACCCATCCATTTTTTCCGGATGGAGGGAATATATGTCAATATGTCATGCCTTTCTATTCTTCAGTACCTATTCCATCTCTCTGCTATCGCATGTTTTATAATTAAAGCACCATTCTTCTATACAAGGCATGCAAGGGGAAGACGACTATGTTAGAATTTGAAGGGTTACAAACAAGGCCTTTGCAAAAGATCCAAACGCCAGGAGATAATAAACCAACTCCAGTTTTTATAGATACTGCTCCAGCACAGAGAAACCCAACTCCTACTGATAATAAGCAGATTCCTGGCCAAAGAACTAGTCCGCTCCAGTCGAGCAAAAATATGTCAACTCAATTCTAAGAAGCGTGTGCGTATCCTTGCATCATGAAATTTTATAGCATGCTGATCATATTTTCTACATGTTTCTTACCCATCTCTCTTTTAGAAAATAAGCTTAACAGATAGAAGAATTTCTGCAATGGTATCATTTATGAGGAAAGATTCTTGTAGGAATTCTCTGTGCTCCAATGTAGATGTAAGTACATGTTGTATATCACTATATTTTTACATCAACATGTATTTTGTTAATCGGCATGAATCCAACCTTTATCTGATCTAAATTTAGTTGTAGAAAAATGTATGATTAAAGGCCACAATGTTGATTTTTGTAAGGAAAACTGCCTGGTAGTTTTGCATCCTGAGCTGCATGAGTGTACTATCTCATATCAGTGGGTTTGAATACTTTGGTTCTGCAGTGGGTTTTTCAGTGTTTTTTTTACTGTGTTGTCCTGTCGTATCCCTATCTCTTACATCATACTCCCTCCGTCCGGATTAAATGTCACAGAAATGGATAAAACTGGATGTATCTAGAACTGAAATACGCCTAGACCTGTCCATTTATTTCCGGATGGAGGGAATACATGTCAATATGTCATGCCTTTCTATTCTTCAGTACCTATCCCATCTCTGCTGTAGCATGTTTTATAACTGAATCACCATTCTTCTATATAAGGCATGCAAGGGGAAGACGGCTCTGTTAGAATCTGAAGGGTTACAAACCAGGTCTTTGCAAAAGATCCAAACGCCAGGAGATAATAAACCAACTCCATTTTTCATAGATACTGCTCCAGCACAGAGAAACCCAACTCCCACTGATAATAAGCAGATTCCAGTGGCCAAAGAACTAGTCCTCTCTAGTCCAGCAAAAGAATGTCAACTCCATTCTAAGAAGCGTGTGCGTATCCTCGCATCATGAAATTTTATAGCATTCTGATCATATTTTCTACATGTTTCTTACCCATCTCTCTTTTAGAAAATAAGGTTAAACGATAGAAGACTTCCTCCATTGGGATCGTATTCGAGGAAAATATCTTGCGGGAATTCTATGTGCTCCAATGCTGATGTAAGTACCTGTTGTATATCACTATATTTTTACATCAACATGTATTTTGTTAATCGGCGTGAATCTAACCTTTATCTGATCCAAAATTAGTTGTAGCAAAATGTTAAAGGCGCCAATGTTGATTTTTGTAAGGAAAACTGCCTGATAGTTTTGCATACTGAGCTGCATGAATGTACTATCTCATATCACGCACATTACTGAATTGTAGTGCTTCTCCGGTTGCCCATTCATTCATTGTGTCAATGTTGCTTTTGTACTACCTTACCTGGCTGATGATAGCTGTGCCATATTGTGTAAATTTGGTGTAGTCTACTTGCCCAAATGTTCATTGTGTCAATGTTGCTTTCCTATTATCTGACTTGGCCAATGATAGCAATGCTAGTGTGTTAATTTTGTGCAGGCTGCTGAAGATAAGAAGACAAACTCTAAAAATAGCAAGGCAACCCCATTGTTTCTTTCCAGTAAATCTAGGCCAGGTAATATGGCAATAACTCATGATTAATCTATTTGGTTCCTACCGGTGTCAAAACCGGCGGATCTCGGGTAGGGGATCCCGAACTGTGCGTCTAGGCGGATGGTAACAGGAGACAAGTGACACGATGTTTTTACCCGGTTCGGGCCCTCTCGATGGAGGTAATACCCTACTCCTGCTTGATTGATATTGATGATATGGGTAGTACAAGAGTGGATCTACCACGAGATCAAGGAGGCTAAACCCTAGAAGCTAGCCTATGGTATGATTGTTGTTCGTCCTATGGACTAAAACCCTCCGGTTTATATAGACACCGGAGAGGGCTAGGGTTACACAGAGTTGGTTACAAGGGTAGGAGATCTACATATCCGTATTGCCAAGCTTGCCTTCCTTGCCAAGGAAAGTCCCATCCGGACACGGGACGAAGTCTTCAATCTTGTATCTTCATAGTCTTGGAGTCCGGCCGATGATGATAGTTCGGCTATCCGGACACCCCCTAGTCCAGGACTCCCTCAGTAGCCCCCGAACCAGGCTTCAATGACGATGAGTCCAGCGCATATATTGTCTTCGGCGTTGCAAGGCGGGTTCTCCTCCAAATTCCATGCGCTTGCCGAATAGTGTCCGGCTTCCTTATAAATGTTGCGCTCCTTGGCTTCCACGTCCAATAAAGGCCCTCTTCCACGTGTCGTATGAATGCGAAAAGCTAGGGTATTTTTACATTTTACCCCCTAGCTGCGCGAATAAGATGCCTATAAGGATCTAGATCCGAATCACACCATCCTCCTTCCGCGAGTACTCATCGAAGCGCCTCCGACAAAAATCCACTCCATCATGGACAGTCGACGCGGCTCCTCCTCTCGCGCTCCCAGCCCTCAGCCAGGAGATTGGAGAAGATGTTCAGTCCCGCACATCGAGCTAGTGACGCTCCAAGCGGAGGGATACCTTCCCCCAGCCTTCATGGTTCCGGTTCGAGCCGGACTGGCCACCTACAAAGGTGGAAAGCAGGCGGAGAGCGCCCCCAATCCCTCCAAAGGAGAGCGGGTATGCTTCGTCCCTTATCTAATAAGGGGACTCGGATTTCCTATACATCCGTTTCTCCGGGGGCTCCTGGAGTTCTACGGGCTCCAGCTTCACCACCTTACACCTGCCATCTTGCATATCGCGGGCTTTGTAGCCCTTTGCGAGCTGTTCTTGGGCATCGAGGCCCATTTTGCGCTGTGGAAGAGATTGTTTTGCCTCGTACCCCGTTCTTACGAGGGTTCGATATATAAAGTGGGCGGAGCCGAAATATGGCGCATCGCCGGGACCGGATACCTATCCGAAACCCCGAAGAAGGCGTCCGAAGACTGGCCTTCGAAACGGTTTTATATGGAAGACGCCCCACTGCCGGACCCAGTTCGGATCGGCCTCCCGGAGTTCAGCAACGCTCCTCTGAAGAAACGCCTGAGTTGGCGCCCGCGGAGCCCTCAACGGGAGAATGATAGGAGCGTCCAATATCTGATGGGCCGGATAAGGTTACTGGCTCATTCCGGATTGACCATGATTGGAGTCATGGCCACATGCATCATGCGAGGGGTGCAACCGCTCCAATATAGGGGCCACCCCATGTGGGATTTCAATGGGGAGAATGACGCCACCCGTCATGGCCGCAAGGGGCCGAGATCGGTTGCCGATCTAGTGAAGATCCTGTCCGGCTTATACAAGCGGGAGAAAGAGGACTTCCTCCGTGCGAGTCCATTGAATGGATTCTCCATGAATAACCCTCGGAGCTGGGTAAGCGGACGTTTATCTATCCGATCCGTATTTCCAGAGTTAAGTGTCTTACTTTGTGATTTTGACGCAGGAACTGCGCTGGGACGTAGAGGGCGTACACAGCCTGACTCCACAGCCCGAGGATCCGGGATGATCCCTTGATCCGGCCTCCGAAGATGATCCGGACATAGAGGTGGAGCTGATCGATGGGGTGTTCCACCAACTTAGCATGGACAATGCTTTGGTCACCCTTACGGCCGACTACCCCAGTTTATCTCCGGCTTCCCAGGTAATTGTGACCATAGTCCTGACATTATTGCTCATCCATGCTTATTTCTGACCACCGTATACCAACAGTGCCTCGCATGAGGTGCCTTTAAGGTGGGAAACCAAACCCGCGGTAGCTGACCAACAAGGGTCAGTTCGGCCCAGTAGGCGGAAGAGGAGTGCAGTGCGAATTGAAACGTCGCCACAACGGTATGGCATGCCACCGTTTTTAAGGGAAAGATTCCTGGGAGGTATATTAACGCTCATGACTTTTCCAGGAGAAAGAGCGCTCGCCGGACTGTGCCCAGAGAGGTTGCCAACCAAGCCTCCGCCAGCCAGGCTCCAACGCCTGGTCCGGAGGGGGAGGCAAACACAAGGCGTGAGCCGGATGCTCCTCCAACGGAGGATGCCGACAGGCTGTCCGCCACCAGGTCTGAGGTGGAGAGTGCCATGAATCACAGGCGCCGCCGGACAGTTCTTCATGATGCGTGTTTCTCCCCAGAGGCGTTAAATGCCTTTAATGCGGGAGACGCGCACCTCCGTGCCGCTCGAGATGGTTTAACCAGAGCCACAAAGCAGTATGTGAAAGATATACGGGTGAGGAATTTTAATAGTTATATATGCCAGTAGCCCCCGAGACTTAAAATAGTTAGAATAACTGATTTAAGGATCATTTGTTATGCAGGATCTTACGGAGAAGAATACCCACCTGTCCCAGGAGCTTCAAGAGTGCAAGGCCCAACTTGAGGCCGCACTGGCCGCCGCAGGGGGATCCACAAAGACCCCCTCTGGTAATACATATTTCAAAAAGATAAGTAGTTTATGAAGTGCGGCGTGTGTATAAGTCTGACAATAATATTGCAGATGGTGCCGGACTAGATCTGGACAAGCAACATCTACTGCGCCAGTTGAAGGCCGGCGAGAAGGTGCTTATGAGGGTGTAGCAGGAGAGGAACAAACTCCAAGATGCCAACACCCAGCTAGGCGAAGAACTGAAAGATGTTCGGTTCCAGCTGTCTGACTCCGTGAAGGAGAGTCGGCGGCTTCGTCGCGGCATTTACGGTAAGTGCTTGAGCAAACTCTTTTGGAAAGAAGAGTTCAGCGAGGAAGTCGATTGACAAAAATGTGTCTGTAGGTGTGCTCATAGGTCGTCCTACGGAGGAAATGCCCGGTTCAACGGGTGACCTACTTCCCGAGCTGCTGCAACTGCACGAACGTGTTCGACAGGCGATGAGCGGCGTCGTCCAGGCCTTATGGCCGTCCGTCTCCCTACCTGAGGGTCTTGGAGGGCTTGCGGAGAAGCTTCAGGGAGCACGCAGTGCTTCCGTCTGTGGAAGATATTGGCCTGCCGTCAAGGCGCCAGGGAGGCCTGGGCCATGGTGAAGACGCGGTACACGAAGGCTGATCCAAACCACATGGCCGAGGTTGGACCTGTGGGGCCTGATGGGAAGGAGATCCCTGTGAGCTTAATGTACGGCCAAGTAGAGTTGGCCGCTAAGTATTCCCAACGGGACTGTAAACTAGACAGCCTGTTAGATGGGATTGAAGAGGAGTACAATCAGTCAATTTGACGATGTAATTTTAAAATGACATGTAAAATGCCTTCTAGCCGGATTGTAGATCGTTTGTCTTTGCGGGCCTTTTCGCTTCAACCTCGGGACCTGACAGTCTGGAGTGTGTCCAAATACCCTCACGGTTATGAAAAAACCAGGGTATGCATGGTGACCAGGCGTAGGGGTCATTAGTGCTTTATCAGACAAGTGCCCAACTAGTTATGTTATGTTACATGGTTAGTAAGAAACATCTTCCAGGGAGAATAGTTCCGTTAGGGGTTCCTTTCCCTGGGAGGCATGCCCTAAAGTGCATGTCCGGACTGCGAAAAGAGCAGAAAAGCATCTGGGGGCAAATAAATAAATAAGTAAGAAATCATCTTTCAAGTCACCGACCGAATATTCCCGTAAGAACGCTAGCTTTCGGCTTCACCCAGTCTGAGGTACACATCCGACTGACCTGACAATAACAATCGCAGAGGTGCTCCCTTTACCTCCTAGCCGAACAATCGGGAACGTAGGGGTAAGCACAGGAGCCAGGCAACCCAGCTTGGCCAAAACTTAAGTCATATCGATGCATATAATGGTGAATAAAAGGTACATGCGGAAGTGTGACGCATGTGTTGGCCATGAAGCCCGTATAAATAAGCTTCTGTTAAAGAAGCCCCCAGGTATAATGAGTGCGAGCAGCACGTCAAGTGTGTGCGAACAATGCGCAGATCAGCCCACAAAGGCTTTACAAAAAAAGGAGGAAGGAAGAGAGAAACAAAAGACAGCTAAAGTTTAAAATGTTGACGGAGGAAGGAGACGAACTCTGAGTCTGGCGCTAGGCGTAGAATCTTCGGAGACGGGCTGCGTTCCATGGGTTCGGCTCAAGTCGGTTGTTCGATGCGTTTCGTAGACGGTATGCTCCGCCGGTCAGGACTTGATCGATGATGAAGGGACCTTCCCACTTGGGCTTGAGTTTGTCCTTTTTCTTGTCCGGCAGGCGTAGAACTAGTTCGCCAACATTGTAAGTTTTGGCCCGTACTTCTCTGCTTTGATATCTTCGAGCCTGCTGCTGATAGAATGCGTAACGAGCCTTTGCCACGTCGCGCTCCTCTTCCAGTGCGTCCAAACTGTCCTGCCGATCCAACTCGGCTTCTCTTTCTTCGTACATGCGCACGCGAGGTGAGTCATGAATTATATCGCAGGGCAAAACTGCCTCTGCGCCGTATACCATAAAAAATGGTGTGAATCCGGTAGTGCGATTTGGCGTGGTCTGCAGCCCCCAGAGTACGGAGTCGAGCTCCTCCACCCAGTGTGTGTTAGATTCCGTGAGGGACCGCACTAACCTGGGTTTAATGCCGCTCGTGATTAGACCATTTGCTCGTTCGACTTGACCGTTAGTTTGAGGGTGATAGACTGAAGCGTAGTCGAGCTTGATGCCCATATTTTTGCACCAGAGTTTAACCTCGTCGGCCGTGAAGTTCGTGCCATTATCAGTGATGATGCTGTGGGGGACGCCATAACGGTGTACTACCCCAGATATGAAGTCTATCACAGGTCCGGATTCGGCCGTTTTAACCGGCTTGGCCTCTATCCATTTGGTGAATTTGTCCACCATGACCAATATGTATTTTTGCTTGTGGTTTTCCCCCTTTAAGGGGTCCAACCATGTCAAGCCCCCAGATCGCGAACGGCCAGGTGATGGGTATAGTTTTGAGGGCGGTGGGTGGCATGTGGCTTTGATTAGCAAAGAGCTGGCAACCGACGCATCATTGGACTAAGTCCTGAGCATCTGCCCGGGGAGTCGGCCAATAAAATACTGTACGGAAGGCCTTGCCCACAAGGGCCCGGGCTGCTGCGTGGTGCCCGCCGAGTCCGGCGTGAATTTCAGCCAGAAGATTTCGCCCTTCCTCTTCGGAGATGCACCTTTGAAGGACTCCGGTTGTGCTTTTCTTATAAAGCTCTCCCTCATGGACCTTGTAGGCTTTAGATCGCCGTACTATGTAGCGGGCCTCGTTTTGGTCTTCGAGAAGTTCCTGCCTAATTAAGTAGGCTAGGAATGGTTCCGTCCATGAGGCAATGACTGTCATTATTTCGTGGAATGAAGGTGTTATTTCATTGGCTGAGCCACCGATTGTGTCAGAATGTTCAGTGTTGGGTGGTGCGGTTGGTTCCGGGTTGTTGTTTCCGGACTCCTCTTCCCATAATACGGATGGCTTAAAAAGCCGCTCCAGGAAGATGTTTGGAGGGACGGCGTCGCTCTTTGCGCCGATACGTGCCAACACGTCGGCCACCTGGTTATTATCCCGGGCTACATGGTGGAATTCGAGTCCTTCGAACCGAGCTGACATTTTTAAGACGGCGTTACGATAGGCTACCATTTTTGGATCCTTGGCGTCAAAGTCTCCATTTACTTGGGATATTGCGAGGTTTGAATCCCCGCGCACCTCTAGGCGTTGAATGCCCATGGAGATTGCCATCTGGAGACCATGTAGAAGGGCCTCGTATTCGGCTGCATTGTTGGAGTTCGTGTACATTATCTGAAGTACGTATTGGACTGTGTCTCCGGTTGGGGACGTCAATACGACACCAGCCCCCAAGCCGGCCAACATTTTCGAGCCGTCGAAATGCATGATCCAATTGGAGTATGCGCCATACTCTTTAGGGAGTTTGGCTTCGGTCCATTGAGCGATGAAGTCGGCCAAAACTTGCGACTTTATAGCTCGCCATGGTTTGTAGGTTTTGTCGAATGGTAAGAGCTCAATGGCCCATTTTGCAATCCTGCCCGTCGCGTCGCGGTTGTTTATAATGTCGTTGAGAGGTACTTCGGAGGCCACTGTTATCGAACACTCTTGAAAGTAGTGTCGCAGCTTCCGAGATGCCATGAACAACGCGTACACTATCTTTTGATAATGTGGATACCGGGACTTGCAAGGAGTTAAGACAGTGGATACGTAGTACACTGGTTTTTGAAGAGGGAATTTGTGTCCTTCTGTTTCTCGTTCGACGACGAGCACCGCGCTTATAACTTGATGTGTTGCCGCGATATATAATAACATTGATTCGCCCAAGTTGGGCGCGGCTAGGACCGGATTTGTTGCCAATATGGCCTTTATTTCTTCGAGTCCGGCCGTGGCAACATCCGTCCATTCGAAGTGTTCGGTGCACCGGAGGAGGCGATAAAGGGGCAATGCCTTTTCTCCCAAACGGGAGATGAAGCAACTTAGAGCCACTACGCATCCAGTCAATTTTTGTATTTGTTTGGGGTCTTTTGGGATATCCAACTGTGATAGAGCTCGGATCTTGGCTGGGTTTGCTTTAATTCCTCTACCAGATACAATGAAGTCCAAGAGCTTTCCGGCTGGTACGCCGAAAATGCATTTTTCCGGGTTGAGCTTAATGTCATATGCTCGGAGGTTGTCGAATATGAGCCTCAAATCGTCTACTAGAGTTTCGATGTGTTTGGTCTTGACGACCACATCATCTACGTATGCCTCCACTGTTTTGCCGATCTGGGTTGCCAGACATGTCTGAATCATGCGCTGATATGTTGCGCCGGCGTTTTTGAGCCCGAAGGGCATTGTGTTGAAGCAGAATGGTCCATATGGAGTAATGAATGCCGTTGCGGCTTGGTCTGTTTCCGTCATCTTGATTTGATGGTATCCGGAGTATGCGTCGAGGAAGCACAATGAATCGTGCCCTGCGGTAGCATCGATGATTTGATCGATGCGGGGAAGGGGGAAAGGATCCTTTGGACAAGCCTTGTTATGGTCTTTAAAATCGACACACAGGCGCCAGGATTTGTCCTTTTTTGGTACCATTACCAGGTTCGCTAGCCAGTCCGGATGTTTTATGTCTCTGATGAATCCGGCTTCTAATAGTTTGGCTAGCTCCTCTCCCATTGCCTGTCTTTTGGGTTCGAAAAATCGCCGAAGACCCTGTTTGACTGGCTTGAATCCTTTTAGGATGTTTAGGCTGTGTTCTGCCAACCTGCGAGGGATTCCTGGCATATCTGAAGGGTGCCAGGCAAAGATGTCCCAATTTTCCCAAAGGAATTCTCGTAGTGCGGCATCTACATCAGGGTTTAATTGTGGCCCAATGGAGGCCGTCTTTGTGGGGTCCGTTGGATGGACTTGGAATTTGACTATTTCATCCGCTGGTTTAAAAGAGGTGGACTTGGATCTCTTATCGAGTATCATATCGTCCCTGTTCACCGTGGAGCGCAGCGGAGTGAGTTCCTCTGCCGCCAGGGCTTCAGATAGTGCCTCTAGGGCTAGTGCGGCTGTCTTATTTTCGGCGCGGAGTGCTATGTCCGGATCACTGACAAGAGTGATGATTCCATTGGGCCCGGGCATTTTAAGCTTCATGTACCCGTAATGGGGTATAGCTTGAAAAATTGTGAATGCTTCCCACCCTAATAAAGCGTGATATCCGCTGCTGAACTGGGCCACTTGGAACGTGACCTCCTTGGACCTGTAATTGTCCGGCGAGCCGAACACCACATCTAGTGTAATTTTTCCTGTGCAGCGTGCTTCCCGACTAGGGATTATTCCTCTAAAGGTTGTGCTGCTTCACTCAATGCGGCTCCGTCTATTTCCATTTTTCGAAGGGTTTCCTCGTAGATGAGGTTTAATCCGCTGCCGCCATCCATGAGTACCTTGGTAAGACGAAAGCCGTCCACTATTGGACTGAGGACCAATGCGGCTGGTGCTCGTGCTGTTCGGAATTTAGGTTCGTCGCTGGCGTTGAAGGTGATAGCCGTGTCGCTCCATGGATTTATTGTTGCTACTTGGTAGACTTCGGCGAGGCTGCGGAGTGTTCTTTTCCGCATATTATTTGATGCGAAAGTCTCGAAGACTGTTAATAGCATACTGGTACTGTTAGGCTGGTTCTCCGGGGCTAGAAGCTCTTCGCCACTTTTGGCCACCTGCCGTAGTATCCAACATGCTCGAAGGCTATGTGTTGGAGTGGCGCCCTCTGTACTATGGATTTTACAGGGTCCGCTGAGCCATCCCTCCAGTACAGTTCCGTGCCCTTTAGGGTTTTCTTGCTTTTTGCTTTTTGTCCCAGGTGCCTGAGCATGATGCACCCTTTTGTTTCGAACTAGGGTTGTGTTCGGAGCCGGATTGTGCCAAAACTTAGTTTCAGTTTTCTAGGCACTCTCCATCGCACAGTACTTTTGTACTATGGACGCCAGGTCGGCGAAGCGTGTAATTTCGCGACGACTTATGGCGTTCATGATTCCCTTGTCCGTGCAATTGTTGCAGAAAATTGAGATTGTGCTTTCCTCACGGCAGTCCTTTATCCTGTCCATAACCAGGAGGAATCTGGCCCAGTAATGATGTACTGTTTCAGTGGGCTCTTGCCGGATTTGAGATAGATCGCTTGTGTTTGGGTGGGCGGCTGGAATTAAGTCCGGAATCCCGCCCAATCTGAGGCTCAAGGGCCGAAAAGTTTCCGAATTTGGAAGCTTGGATTGCTGGATGTTGTCCAACGAATTTGGTCCGTTGCCTGACTTTAGGTTCAGTACTTGATTGACGTCCGTCCCTCCGCGGGAATCCGGCATGGAGGGGTCAGGAATCCGGACATAACTGGTCTTTAATATAGAAGAAGAGTCGCCGTGTTGTTCCTCTACCACAGCAACGTGGTGGGTAGCCTGGGGAGAGTTAATCTCTCTCAGATCGGTTTTAAGCCCAATCTGATCGTAGTCTGTAGCGACTCCCAGGGCGGCGATGCGATCCAAGAGCTCGTTTACGGAAGAGAGCTCCATTGGATCCAGCTGCTCGGCGAATTCCGAGTTGACGCGAAGATCGCTTTTGATGACCCGAGAGGTTATTGTCGGAGCGGCAGCCGAACAGGCGGTCATAAGAAAGCCACCTAGCCGGATAGTTTGGCCTGTGGCCAAAGCTCCCTTAGCAATGGTACCGTCTTTAAAGACGGGAAGAGGCATCCTTCCTGATTGCAACGGCACAGAGGAACTCTCAATGAAAGCACCAATGTCGGTGTCAAAACCGGCGGATCTCGGGTAGGGGGTCCCAAACTGTGCGTCTAGGCGGATGGTAACAAGAGACAAGGGACACGATGTTTTTACCCAGGTTTGGGCCCTCTAGATGGAGGTAAAACCCTACTCCTGCTTGATTGATATTGATGATATGGGTAGTACAAGAGTGGATCTACCACGAGATCAAGGAGGCTAAACCCTAGAAGCCAGCCTATGGTATGATTGTTGTTCGTCCTATGGACTAAAACCCTCCGGTTTATATAGACACCGGAGAGGGCTAGGGTTATACAGAGTCGGTTACAAGGGTAGGACATCTACATATCAGTATTGCCAAGCTTGCCTTCCACGTCAAGGAAAGTCCCATCCGGACACGGGACGAAGTCTTCAATCTTGTATCTTCATAGTCTTGGAGTCCGGCCGACGATGATAATTCGGCTATTCGGACACCCCCTAGTCCAGGACTCCCTCAGTTCCCGTCCTAATTTATGTTATGATGCAGTGGTCGAGACACTCTCCACTATCAATAATACAAGCCTGCCAAAATCGCCATCTAAATCTGTTCGGTATCCTCTGTCTCGAATGCAATGGAATAAATGTATGTTTGTGAACCAATTAATGGATGAAGCAATGACGGAAATGGTGGATGAATCAGAGGTGCAGTGTCATGCGACACAACAACTGATCAATGTTTTCAGAGACAGTGTAGCAAAGCGGAAAGAACTTGCCCACATGCTTATGGGCGTCATCTGTGCTGAGGTTTCAGATTGTGACGTTGTAGATGGTTAGGTTCTGCTCATTTATTTGCACTGGCATCAATCTTTGATTTCCCAGTGCATGCAATTTCCTGTAATATATGCTGGATGTGCAACGTTATTCCCTGTATGCCGTACCTTTGCGTGATCGGTTTTGGTCCTGTGCATAATTGCTCGTCGTAATGGGCTCAAATTATCTAATTTGGCCTAAAGACATGTACGAACTTTAGTGGGCCCATTAAGTTAATGGGCCGTTACTAGGCCAAAAGTTAGTGGTCGGCCCTCTTACCTCCCGGGTCGTTAACAGGCCGACATCGAAGCGGGCAATAGGTGGCCCCAGTTTATTTCATGGGCCGTTAATAGGCCGTTACTAAGTTTGGGCTACATATGGCCCAACTATACTGTAGGCCTTTAGCAGGCCGAAAGAGACAGCGGGCTTGTACTGGACCATGAAGACCATGGGCCGCTAAGAGGCCGAAAGTCAGGTTGTATTGTAACTGGCCCAACTGTGTTGTGGGACTTTAGTAGGCCAAAAGAGAAATCAGGCTGGTATTGGACCATGAAGGGCATGGGCTGTTAAAAGGCCGAAACTAAGGTCCAACTACAAATGGCCCAACTCATTTATGGTCCGTTAACAGGCCGAAAGGCACAGAGGGCCGGGAATTGGACCAACACTTAAATGGGTTGCTAAAGGCCAAAACTCAGGTCCGACTACAAATGGCCCAACTGATTTATGGGCCGTCAACAGGCTAAAAGTGACACCGGGCCAGAAAATTGGCCCAACACTTAAATGGGCCGCTAAAAGGCCGAAACTTAGGTCCGACAACAAATTGCCCATCAGATTTATGGGCCGTTGTCGGTGTCAAAACCGGCGGATCTCGGGTAGGGGGTCCCGAACTGTGCGTCTAGGCAGATGGTAACAGGAGACAAGGGACATGATGTTTTACCCAGGTCCGGGCCCTCTTGATGGAGGTAAAACCCTACGTCCTGCTTGATTAATATTGATGATATGGGTAGTACAAGAGTGTATCTACCACGAGATCAAGGAGGCTAAACCCTAAAGCTAGCCTATGGTATGATTGTTGTAATGTATGTTGTGTCCTACGGACTAAAGCCCTCCGGTTTATATAGACACTGGAGAGGGCTAGGGTTACACAGAGTCGGTTACAATGGTAGGAGATCTACATATCCGTATCGCCAAGCTTGCCTTCCACGCCAAGGAAAGTCCCATCCGGACACGGGATGGAGTCTTCAATCTTGTATCTTCGTAGTCTTGGAGTCTGGCGGACGATGATAGTCCGGCTGTCCGGACACCCCCTAGTCCAGGACTCCCTCAGTAGCCCCTGAAACAGGCTTCAATGACGATAAGTCCGGCGTGCACAATGTACGGCATTGCAAGGCGGGTTCCTCCTTTGAATAATGCGGAGAAGATCATGAACACAGGATAGTGTCCGGCTTTGCAAAATAAATTCCACATTCCACCGTAGAGAGAATAAAATGTACACAAGTTCAATCTGCTGACGTATTTTGCGGCATGACGTCACACCACTACCAAGCCTTTGCTTGAATCGTTTTTTATTATTCCACCTCAGCACGTTTAGCGAAGCGGTTTCCTTGGCACGTCTTGTCGAAGCAGAGATCGTGTTCCCCTTATTCCGGGATTCTCATCAATACGAGCGTGGGTAACCCAACCGTGCCCGTCGCCACGCCTCCTCTATCGAAGGTGAATCCCAAACGGTCACGGAGACGGCTCTTGGTATTTCCCCCTTTATAAGAGGACCAAGGCTCGTTTCTTTTCTTCAATCTTCCATCGAATCCTCTCCTTGCTCCAAGTTCCAACACCCAGAGCCCCAGATTCGAGCGCTTAGGACCTTCAACAATGTCCGGCTCCGACCTTCAGGGTCGGTGGATGCCCTCCTCCGTCACGGAGGAGGACGTGCTAAAGCTGCGTGAGGCCAAGTACCTGTCTTACGAGATTTCGCACAGGTTGCCCGCCCAAGGGCAGGCCATACCCACTCCCGAGCCCGGTGAGTACGTAGTCTTCGTATCCCACCTCCGTCGGGTTTTAGTCTTCTCGACGGACCCCTTCGTGAGAGGGCTTATGTTCTACTACGGGCTGGATTTTCACGACTTGGCTCCGGAGTCCATCCTCCATATTTCCGCATTCATTATCGTCTGCGCAGCCTTCCTCCGCGTCACCCCCCACTTCGGCCTGTGGCTGAAGACCTTCAATTTGGAGCCGAAGATGATCGGGGGGCGTCAAGCGGAGTGCAGCGGGGCGGCCATAAGCAGGAGGGCCGATGCCCCGTGGCCCGAGGGCTCCTTCCAAGAGGAGCTCGGCTTGTGGTAGCAGGAGTGGTTCTATATCACCGCTCCGAAGGGCAGCAAGCAAAAGCCGCCACCTTCATTCCGCCCGGGACCTCCACGCCAGTTGATGTCGTGGGTCAACCAAGGGCTCAATTGGGGGCCGTCCGAAGACGTGCCCTTATTACAGGGCCGGATTCGAGACCTCCAAGCGAGGGAGATCAATCTGGTTGTGGTGATGCAGGTCATGCTAATCAGGCGTCTTCTGCCCTGCAAACGCTGTCCTCTCCGGTTATGGGAGTTCAATCCGGAGGGACCACGAATTCTCGAACACTTCATGGGTACGACACCCGTGGAGATGTACAAGTTGTTCTTCGGACCGCAGGTGGCGTGTCCGGAATTGACCGAGGACGCAGGCCTAAGCTGCAATCGCCCGGATACTCAGGTAAGTAGCTCAGAGTCCGGACGTTCTGTTTATTAGCTTTTCTAAAATTCGCCTCCTAACCCATTATTCTTCATCAGGAGTGGGTAGCGCGATCGAAGCTGATAAGGTGTCCGGCCCCCCTCCCAGAGACCGCACCAGAGCCCGTGTTGATCAGAATGTTGGAGGTCGCGCCCGTAGAAGGAGGCGATGGGGAAAATAGAAGAGCTATCACCTCGCCCAAGGGGGCGCCTGAAGAGGGGGGATCGAAAATCCCTCCTTCCAGGGGGAGAAGAGGACCGCCTCCGAAGACCCGGAGGCCAAAGCTCCTAAGCGGGGGAAGAAATCTTCACCGGAGGGTCCTGCGTCCGGGGAGAACCCGGACGTACAATAGTCTCTAAAGGATCAGCCCTCCAGCGAGCCGTGAGTAGGAAAAGGGAAGTTCATTAATAAGAAAATACCCCTATTTGTGCTTCTGTGGATAACCGAAATTTTTACCTTACAGTTCGGATCTGCGGCGTTCTCAGATGAGTTCGTCTTCGGGAGATCTTCGTCCGAAGATGATGGAGAGCGAAACGCCTCCGTCTGCTGCGCCGTCGGACAGGGCAGACGAGCCTGAAGTATCGTCACGGAGGGTATCCCAGAGCCCAGTGGAGCCGGAGAGTTCGGCGCCGACTAGTGTCCGGCCGGGGGAGCTGAAGGATCTGCTTGAGAGGGCGTCCATATCAGAAGATCACCGTGCTTTGATGAGTATGGTGATTGAAAGGATTTCGTCCGCCGAAAGCGGATTGCATAATGCCATCCGGAGTTTGCTGGCGGGATTTGAGGTACGCAAGAACGTCACACCTTTTTGACAGTTTTGCACATAAAATTGTGCCCTGTATAGATAGTAGCCCCTGAGACTCGGTAGGTTGTCGAAAGCGACAGCGTGCCGAGGATCAAAATCACAGGTATTGAATGTCGCCCTTCCTATGCAGGTGGCGGATAGTCCGGGAACTAGCCGGACTAGTGGAGTTGTCGAGTTAATGCGGCAACTTGATGTGGCGGATGCGGACATCGCGCTTGTCAACCGGCGACTTGACGAGTCGCAAGGTAAATGAATTCTCCGCAGTCACTTATTTAAGGGAGCCAAAGCCCGCCTCTGACAATATATATGCTGTGATACAGACGGTGCTGCTGCTATGGAGAGCCTTCGGGCCGAGCTTGCTCAAGCCAAGGAGCAAGCCCGAAGGAGTGATGCGGCTGCCTCGAGGGCGGCCGAAGAGTTGAAAGCCGAAAAGGCTGCACACTGCCTAAGCAGGGAAAAGATGGCCGAATTGGCCGTGAAATTGAAGGATGCTACCGACCGCAATGAGGCTCTTGAAAAGGAGCGCCTATTGGAGCGAGAAGACCTGGGGAAGGCCACCGCTGAGGCCAAGGATGCCCGTTCTGCAATGCGGGCTATGAAGGAGGAGCTGCGCCAGGCCGGAGATATTGTGGTTGGCAAGCCTTTTCTGCTGCGTCGCCGGTTTACGGATCCAAAGTATGCCCAGCTTGGCCAGCTGTGGGGTCCGGAGGATCCATATATGGACTTAGCGGCAAGTGCGGCGGATGCCGTTGTGCACTTCCGGAGCCAGAAGGATCACAAGACGGAAGAGCTTTTTGGTCTCAATTCCATAGTCCGGATCGTTCACTTCCGCTGACCGATCGGTTGGCCGAATGGGCTGAGCTGAACAGGTTGTCCGGACTTGCCATGACTGATGTCGCGGCTCATGGCTGGCCAGAGAGGCCCAAGGCGACGAGCTATTTTGGCTTATTGCAGCAATTTCTTGGAGCGGTGCCGCATATCGAGGAGATGAAGCGGTCGGCCTGCATAGAAGGTGCGCAGATGGCCCTTGCCCGTGTGAAGACACATTGGACGGAGATTGATGCCACCGCTATTGCAGCCCAGGGTTCGGACGAAAGCCGGTTACCCGCTGAGCACTATTTTGGGGAAGTTATGCGTGGCGCTCGTGTAATAGAGTCGCAGTGCTCGAAAAATGTCACGTTCAAATGAACGTTTTATCTTGTAAAACAATGATTATGATGTAACCGCTTTTTATACTTGTGCGTTCCAAGTATTGAAATATCTCCTATGCGGCCGTTTATGTATACGTGTGTATAACCTGAAAGATGGCAGTCTTCGGCTTCAGCCCCCACGCACAAGGTGCGGGGGTGTTCGCAAAAATAGCGCGTTTTCACACTTAATCCGACGTCTCGGTCCTGTTAAGGAGGTGGTAGCGTAGCAAACGAGGCAATCCGGACTATGATGCTTTATCACTTTCACTTAGCCATTGGAGTTCGAGGGTGGGGCTACGATATAGCCCCTGGGGGCACCGCGCTTCTCTGGATTCGGGGCGCGTGTGTGCCTGACCGGGAAACGGTCCTTCGTCAAAGTGGGGAATTCTAAACATTCCGGTAGTCGATCGAGTGGTTGACCAGTCTCTCGCTGTATCATGACAGTCAGTTTTCGGCTTTCTCTACTGAGGTGCTCGCCCAGCCGAACTGGGGCACAATCGCAGCAGTTCTCCTGGTGCCGCGTTAGCCGATGATACGGAACGTAAGGCAGCAAAACACAGGAGCCGGGCAAACCCAACATTTGACCAAAGACATGATTCGGAGCTGATGCATATAAGGCCTAACTCGAGACGCCGAACACTCCCTAAGGTGTTCGGTCTTTATAATAATGGGCAGAACAATGCGCTAAGCCCCTTGTGTCCAGGTACGGGCATGGTCCTCTGACGCGGCCGATGCCAAAACGTCAGGCTCCACTTTGGTTATAATGAGAAACCAAGGGATTATAACAACAAGAGACAGTAAAAAAGGTTTACGCAGGGTCTTAATCTGAAAAGAATCATTGCGACG
This sequence comes from Triticum timopheevii, assembly GCA_963921465.1. Classification (NCBI taxonomy): domain Eukaryota; kingdom Viridiplantae; phylum Streptophyta; class Magnoliopsida; order Poales; family Poaceae; genus Triticum; species Triticum timopheevii. The sequence continues at coordinate 486,715,447 of OY997266.1, read as the reverse complement.
GGTCCCTACAGCACGTCTGCGCCTGTGTCTCCGTTGTGCCGTTATCCTGGACGGGTGTGCATGTTGTTCATCTGTAAAAAGAGAGGAACTTAGTTTGGAAGGAAATCATGCGGAAAATATATACGAAGGAAGAAATATAAATAAGTAAAGCGGAGTCTGTATGAGCTCGCTGTTGCTTGTGCGTGCAGCCCCTTGTGAAGGGATGTGCGGCTAGGGAGCCCCTAGCTTATTTATGCCGGACTCGTCTGACCGTGTCCGGGGTCTTTAAATGACCCTCGCACTGAAATGATGCCACGTGGACCGGGCATCTTAAGTGTAAGAGACGCGTAATGTGGTATGGCGTTGAAGCGGACAAAAGCCTCTCGTCCCAAGAGTGCTTGATAGCTACTTTTAAATGGGACGATATGAAAGATTAGTTTTTTGCGTCGAAAGTTGTTCGGTGATCCGAACACAACTTCTAGTAATAAGGAGCCTGTGCACTTGGCGTAAGGGACTGGTGTCACTCCTTTAAAGGAAGTGCGGCTGTGTCGCATTTTAGTAAGGTCTATCCCCAACTTGCGGATTGTGTTTGGATACAGCAGGTTTAAGTCACTGCCTCCGTCCATCAGGACTTGTGTGAATTGCAGTCCGTCAATTATAGGATCCAATATCAGGCCAGTCCATCCTGCATTTCGAACGCTTCTGGAATAATCCAGGTGGTCGAAAGTGATTGGTTTTGATGTCCAATCTCTATGTTCCGCTGGGTTGGACTGTGCGAGACCCATTTTAACGGGTGCCGCACTGTTTTTCCGTATTATCACATGAAGTGAATTTACTGCTTTGACCTCTTGTGGGAAATTCTTTTGTTTTCCGGTGCTCTGCTGGTGGGGTTTATCATCATCTTCGCTTGATGCGTCGAGCCCCTTGTGTTCGGCGTTTAATCGGCCGGACTATTTGAAAACCCAACAATCTCGGTGGGTGTGGTTTGCAGGCCTTCCGGGGGTACTGTGGATTTGACATATCCGACCCAAAATCTTGTTTAAGTTGGATAGCTCATCGCTGTTATCCTTAAGAGGCGATGTTTTGTTGTTTGGCTGCGACCTTTTGAATCCGGCGTTGACCGCCGTGCTCTTTGGGCTTTTCTCTTTATTTCGGCGCTGGTCTTTTCTGCACCGTGATTTTCCGTTTCCATCTCTGATCTCGGATGTACTTGGGTCGCTGGTGCTGCATCTTGCTAGCCAGCTATCCTCTCCCGCACAAAAGCGGGTCATGAGGCTTGTTAGCGCGGACATTGTCCTCGGCTTCTCTTGGCCGAGGTGTCTGGCGAGCCATTCGTCTCGGACGTCGTGTTTAAAAGCTGCTAAGGCTTCGGCGTCCGGACAGTCGACTATTTGGTTCTTTTTGGTGAGGAACCTGTTCCAGAATTTGCGCGCTGACTCTCCGGGCTGTTGAGTTATATGACTTAGATCATCTGCATCCGGAGGGCGGACATAAGTTCCTTGAAAGTTTGCTTTAAACGCGTCCTCGAGCTCTTCCCAACTTCCAACAGTGTTTTCTGGGAGGGTTTTGAGCCAATGACGGGCTGGCCCATTGAGCTTGAGGGGTAGGTATTTTATGGCGTGGAGATCATCTCCTCTAGCCATGTGTATGTGTAGTATATAATCTTCTATCCAGACTCCAGGGTCTGTTGTTCCGTCGTAGGCCTCTATGTTTATGGGTTTAAATCCTGCTGGGAATTCATGATCCAGCACCTCGTTGGTGAAACATAGTGGGTGTGCGGCGCCCCTGTATTTGGGTGTACCGCTGTCTTCAGACACTTGGCGTGTTGCATTGCTTCCTGGGGCCCTCTTCTTTGGCCCGTAAATGGACCTTGGTGGGCCATCTGTCTTTCCAGGGTCATTGGTCGGTTTATGTGCGGCGCCGCTTTCAGATTTTGGCCTATCATCTGGCCGTCTATCCAACCACGCAGCCTCTTTGTTTTTTGACTGTGGGGCTCTATGGCCTCCTCGTCAAATTCTGGCAGCAGCTTGCGCTTCGGGTAGCTCTTTGATTGATGGCCATTGCCGTATTTGTCTGCGGTTTTGAGCACTTTGCTCCACCTCATTCTGAGTGTATCTTCCGCTGTTTTGAGCTTCCGAATTTCCTTTTTCAAACTTCTTGCGGTGGCGACGAGTCTTTTCCGAAGGTTTTTATTCTCCGATGTTGTGTCCGGCGTGAGGTCATCTGGACTGTTGTTTTCGCCGGGCCTGGATTGATTATCTGACTCGTCCTGTTCGGACGGTTGCTTGTCTGCGTGTTCGTCGTCCACTGGTTTGCCCTGCTGTATTGCTGGGTCATTAGGAGCGCTGTTGTTGTCCAGGTGGGACTTAGGGCGGCGTCTGCGTCGCCGTTTTGGTTGTTTGTCGGCGGGATTATCTTCTGCCGCGCCCCCTTGGTCCTCGTTATCGCTTCCTTTTGGGGTATCCACCATGTATACGTCGTATGATGAGGTGGTCTTCCCGTGCCCTGTAGGCGCTGGTTCTTGTTCATCTCCGGCATCGTCGTCCATACCGTCGATGTCTTCGGAGTCATAGTTTAGCATGTCGGTTAGATTGTCGACAGTGGCTACAAAGTGGGTGGTGGGTTGCCTTTGAATTTCTTCGTCGTCCGAATCCCAACCGTCCTGGCCGTAGTCCGGCCAGGTCTCTCCGGATAGCGATAGGTGTTTTAACGAATTTAGGATGTCGCCAAAGGGCGAGTGTTGGAAGATGTCCGCGGCGGTGAATTCCATAACCAGCGCCCGATCAGATTTGATTGGCAGGGGCACGGGCGGTCCGGAGTCTGGCAGGGAGTCCGGCACCTCGGAGTCACGAGCTTCGCAAGGGATAAGGTTAGTGTTCGGCTCCATCGCCGTGGAAGTTGAAGCCCCCGAGGCGGTGTCCAACCACCGGTCCTCGATCTGGGCGATCGGCTCCGGACTAAGGGCCGGAGCGGATTCTTGTGCGGCCACCAAGGCACTGTTCGGCGGCAGAGCTAGATCGTGCCCATCGTAATAGTGCGGCACGCTTGGCTGTGGCTCGAGCCCTTCGAAGATCAAGTCCCCGCGGATGTCAGCCGTGAAGTTTAGGCTTCCTAACCTGACCTGATGGCCAGGGGCGTAGCTTTCGATCTGCTTCAGATGGCCAAGTGAATTAGCCCGCAGTGCGAAGCCACCGAATACGAAGATCTGTCCGGGGAGAAAAGTCTCACCCTGGACAGCGTTGTTGATTGAAGAAGCCATCGAGCCTATCGGTGACGACACAGAGGAACTCTCAATGAAAGCACCAATGTCGGTGTCAAAACCGGCGGATCTCGGGTAGGGGGTCCCGAACTGTGCGTCTAGGCAGATGGTAACAGGAGACAAGGGACACAATGTTTTACCCAGGTCCGGGCCCTCTTGATGGAGGTAAAACCCTACGTCCTGCTTGATTAATATTGATGATATGGGTAGTACAAGAGTGGATCTACCACGAGATCAAGGAGGCTAAACCCTAAAGCTAGCCTATGGTATGATTGTTGTAATGTATGTTGTGTCCTACAGACTAAAGCCCTCCGGTTTATATAGACACCGGAGAGGGCTAGGGTTACACAGAGTCGGTTACAATGGTAGGAGATCTACATATCCGTATCGCCAAGCTTACCTTCCACGCCAAGGAAAGTCCCATCCAGACACGGGACGGAGTCTTCAATCTTGTATCTTCGTAGTCTTGGAGTCCGGCGGACGATGATAGTCCGGCTGTCCGGACACCCCCTAGTCCAGGACTCCCTCAGCCGTCAACAGGCTGAAAGACACACGGGCCGGAAACTAGCCCAACATTTAAATGGGTCGCTAAAAGGCCAAAAGATGTACATCCTGAAAATTGGCCCATCCATTAAACGGGCCGTTAACAGGCCGAAATCTCATCGGGCCGATATTGAGCCCAAATATATAGCGGGCTGTTAATGGGCTCAAACTGACGATGGGCTGCAATGGTGTCAAATCTTTAATGGGCCGTTAACAGGCCGAATTGGCTCATCTCCTATGGGCCGTGGGCTTAAATGGACCTGACACAAGTAGGCCTTATATGGGCTGGCCTGCTAATTTTTACTGGGCCGGCCTTTTCACAGGAATGGGCCTCTGTTGGGCCGTGCCATGTGTCGACGTACCATAGGCGTCTTCCATCCAATAAGTGGATGACATCTGTCCCAACGGTGAGCCGACACATGTTTCCTCCAGCCAATGATGATTTTACACGTGGAAAATCCCCATTGGTCGGGGCTGTTAACGGGTTATCGGATCCAAAACCCGACCCGATAGCTTAACAGCGTTCCGTTATGGTGGATGTCACGTGTCGATCACCCTTGACGAAAGCACTTCTATGACGCGCGATTTATCGTCATGGAAGTGGACACTTCCGTGATAATAATTTTGGTAATGTCATGGAACACTTCTATGATAGCAGAGGAATGACTATCTTGATTCTGTCATAAATTTGTCATGGATGTACATGCATGACAAAAAACGCGACCTACTGTGACAAACACTTATCATCACGAAAGTGTATTTTTTTTGTAGTGGAGGCACGACAATAGAAGCAAGACCAATAATCGCATCCTTACTAGGTGATTCTCTATCACGATCACGAGGTTGACTACAGAACTTAGCAAAATTGAACTCATGAGACACATCCTCTAAGCCAATTGTAACAGTATCCTTTTCACAATCAATCCTAGCATTAACAGTATTCAAGAAGGGTCTACCAAAAATAATGGGACAAAAGTCATCTTGTGGGGAACCAAGAACAAGAATATCAGCAGGATATTTAACCTTCCCACACAAGACTTCAACATCTCTAACAATCCCAAATGGCTTAATAGTATACCTATTGGCATGCTTAATAGTAACATCTATATCTTCCATTTCAGTGGGTGCAATATCATGCATAATTTCTTTATATAAGTCATAAGGTATTGCACTAGCACTAGCACCCATATCACATAAGCCATGATAAAAATGATATCCTATTTTAACAGAGATAACAGGCATGCCTACAACAGGTCTATGTATCTTAGCATCTGGTCTAGCTATATTAGCAGTCTCATCACACAAATAAATAACATGCCCATCTAAATCATCATCCAAAAGATCTTTAACCAAAGCAATACTAAGTTCAACTTTGATTTTCTCAGGAGGTGTATAAGTTCTAGTATTACTCTTACGAACAACAGTCGAAGTTTTAGCATGATCCTTTATCCTAACAGGAAGAGGAGGTTTCTCAAACATAAGTAGTAGGAACAATAGGATCACTATAAGTGATAGTCTTTTCTTCAACTGTAATAGGTGCAACTACTTTTACTTCAACGGGAGGATTATATTTAAACCACTTCTCCTTAGGGAGATCAACGTGAGTAGCAAAAGATTCACAGAAAAGAAGCTACTATCTCAGAGTCAAGTCCATACTTAGCGCTAAATCCACGAAAAGCATCGGTATCCATAAAAGATTTAACGCAATCAAACTTAGGTGTCATACCTGACTCCTTACCATCGTCGGAACCCCAATCTTCAGAGTTGTGTTTAATTCTTTCCAATAAATCCCACTTGAATTCAATAGTCTTCAGCATATAAGAACCAACATAGGAAGTATCGAGCATGTTGCGATAATTGGGAGAAAGCCGAGCATAAAAATTGTGAATAATCATTTCTCTGGAGAGCTCATGATTGGGGCATGAATATAACATTGATTTCGGCCTTCCCCAAGCTTGAGTGATGCTTTCTCCTTCGCGAGGACAGAAATTATATATGTAATTACAATCACGATGAACAAGATGCATAGGATAGAATTTCTGGTGAAATTCCAACTTCAATCGTTTATAATTCCAAGATCCCATATCATCACATAGCCTATACCATGTCAATGCATCTCCATTCAAAGATAAAGGGAAGACCTTCCTTTTGAAAACATCATCGGGAATACCTGCAAGCTTAAATAATCCACAAACTTCATCCACAAAGATAAGGTGTAAATCGGGATGCAATGTTCCATCTCCTGCAAATGGATTAGCTAGTAGTTTCTCTATCATACCTGAAGGAATCCCAAAGTAAATATTTTCAGTAGGTTGAGGAGCAACTCTTTGTTCTTCTGGTCGGGGTGAATATACCCCAAACAAGCCCCTCAAAGGATTAGTTTCCATAGTAACATGTGACAGAAAATTTCAGCACACTATATAAATGTTTCCTTACCAAGTTCCACTCACCAAAAGCGCTACGCTCCCCGGCAATGGCGCCAGAAAAGAGTCTTGATGACCCACAAGTATAGGGGATCTATCGTAGTCCTTTCGATAAGTAAGAGTGTCGAACCCAACGAGGAGCAGAAGGAAATGACAAGCGGTTTTCAGTAAGGTTTTCTCTGCAAGCACTGAAATTGTAGGTAACAGATAGTTTTGTGATAAGATAAATTGTAACGAGTAACAAGCAATGAAAGTAAATAAAGTGCAGCAAGGTGGCCCAATCCTTTTTGTAGCAAAGGACAAGCCTGGACAATTTCTTATAATGAGAAAAGAGCTCCTGAGGACACATGGGAATTATCGTCAATCTAGTTTTTATCACGCTCATATGATTCGCGTTCGGTACTTTGATAAATTGATATGTGGGTGGACTGGTGCTTGGGTACTGCCCTTGCTTGGACAAGCATCCCACTTATGATTAACCCCTATTGCAAGCATCTGCAACTACAAAAGAAGTATTAAGGTAAACCTAACCACAACATTAAACATATGGATCCAAATCAGCCCCTTACGAAGCAACACATAAACTAGGGTTTAAGCTTCTGTCACTCTAGCAACCCATCATCTACTTATTACTTCCCAATTCCTTCCTATAGGCCCAAATAATGATTAAGTATCATGTAGTCGACGTTCACATAACACCACTAGAGGAGATACAACATACATCTCATCAAAATATCGAACGAATACCAAATTCACATGACTACTAATAGCAAGACTTCACCCATGTCCTCAGGAACAAACGTAACTACTCACAAAGCATATTCATGTTCATAATCAGAGGAGTAATAATATGCATTAAGGATCTGAACATATGATCTTCCACCAAGTAAACCAATTAACATCAACTACAAGGAGTAATCAACACTACTAGCAACCCATAGGTACCAATTTGTGGTTTTGATACAAGATTGGATACAAGAGATGAACTAGGGTTTTGAGAGGAGATGGTGCTGGTGAAGATGTTGATGGAGATTGACTCCCTCCCGATGAGAGGATCGTTGGTGATGACGATGGTGATGATTCCCCCCCTGGAGGGAACTTTCCCCGGCAGAACAGCTCCGCCGGAGCTCTAGGTTGGTTCCGCCAAAGTTCTGCCTCGTGGCGGCGGAGTTTCGTCCCGTAAGCTTGCCCACGATTTTTTCAGGGTAAAAGCCTTCATATAGCCGAAGATGGACACCGGAGGGCCACCAGAGGGCCCAGGAGACAGGGGGTGCGCCCAGGAGGGGTGGGCGCTCCCCCACCCTCCTGGCCAGGGTGTGGGCCCCCTCTGGTGTTTATTTCGCTCAATAATTCTTATTAATTCCAAAAATAACTTATGTGGAGTTTCAGGGAGTAGTGCAGAATAGGTTTCCAATGTTTGCTCCTTTTCCAGCCAGAATTCCAGCTGCCGGCATTCCCCCTCTTCATGGTAAACCTTGTAAAATAAGAGAGAATAGCCATAAGTATTGATATATAATGTGTAATAACAGCCCATAATGGAATAAATATTGATATAAAAGCATGATGCAAAATGGACGTATCAGCCCCCCACCGGATTTTGCCACATGTACAATCTAGAAGACTCCATGGTTGAACTTAAGCATAATGCACAAACCTCAAAACAACAGTGGTTCTTCTTTGTTCTAGAATCTTCTGTATCATAACTGCCCAAACTTTTTTTCTAGTTGATTTTCCATTATTTGTTTTTACTTTATGCTTTACAACGCACAATTCCATGAATCATAAAATAGATTAAGGGCTTCTTTGATTCAAAGGATTCTCAAACGAATTTTGGAGGATTCTAATCCTTAGGAATTTTTCCTATCTTGGTTGTTTGATTCGTAGGATTATAAACCATAGGAATTTTTCCATATGATTCATTCATAGGAAACATCCCATCCACTCAAACTCTTTGAAAGAATTCTGTGTTTTTTCTATGCACAATCGAACACTCGTACAATCCTGTAGGATTCAAGACGACATTCCACTATAATCCCATGTTTTTCCTATTCCTGCGTTTTGGAAATCCTACGAATCCAAGAGGGCCTAGCTTTTTTTTATAAAAAACTAATTGATTTTGAATGAGATGAACTATAAGAATTAAATGAAGGTCTACATCAGGCATATATGACTCAGAGCTTACATGCTATAGTGTGGTATTTATTCATAATTTGTTTGCAAAATCTGATGCGTACAATGCACGTGTACCTTACTAGTACTTCGAGTATGTGCAAAACACGTAAATTAGAATTCCAATGGCACGCTACACAGTGTCTCTCTTATAGTTCATGAAGCCACGTGGCACATGTGGAGGCGTTGTCGCGACCTCCTTGTGTGGATTGATCACAGTGACGTGCTGCTGGTTCCAGAAGAATGTACTCGTCCTCCCTGAGCCATACTGTCGGTACATGCATGAAGCGAAGATGTGCACGCATGCCACACACACACTCATTCCCTCGCATGCACACGCGGGTACACGGGCGGATGCAATTTTGTACCGAGATCCACCCCATGTGATAATTTGACGCGTGTAAATTCGTTCACTTCATTGATGGTCAATTAGTACAGCGCATGCGAATAGAGTGGACGTGAGGGCGGAAGAAAGACATTACTACTCCACTGCACGCATGCGAGTAGTTAAATCATGGTTTGCTAGTAGTACTTCCATTCGTCTCCCTCGTATTTGGTGCCAATTTTTGATAGTAACATAATATTTACACATTTGAGCAGTGTAGTCTACTTGAAATTTATGTTCCACTAAACTCATCGGGAGCCGTTTCGGGCCTCGAAACCAAAACCATCAATTAATATTTACCTTGTTCCTATCACATTCGAAAGCCTGTTCCCACCTACTAGTACATACCAAACCTGAACGTGTTCCCACTATGCAGTTATTAGTACTAGTGCTAGTACTTAGGTTATAAAAAGGGGAACTACCTAAACGAAAATTAGTCTACCTTTCCTCCTCATAAGTGCTTCTTCTTCATTCGTCCTTGCCATGGCCGGTGAGAAGAGTTCTAGGTCGAGAACTACTCGTAACAAGGGAGCGGCAACCAAGGCTGTAGAAAAAAAAGGGCTCGCCACCACGCAGAGACCTCAAAAGATCTCTCACGGGAAGGCGATGGCTCCCAGGAGCGCCCTAGCCATGGAGGCGAACATGCCGAGCTGGCGGCGCTGGAGTCGTTATCCCTTGACGGCATGCCCGATCAGCTCAATAAGTACCTCAATAAGCAGAAGGAGTTAATCCGCGGCTTGGTGGAGCTACTGAAGGAGAGCCTCGATGACATGCCCGCTGAGCTCAGTAAGCAGGGGGAGTTGACCATCGGCTTGGTGATGCTGCTGAAGAAGAGCATTGCCTCGGAGAAGAAGGCGACCGGCGAAATCCTGCAACTTTAGGAGGACAAGGCAAAGCTCTGCCATGAGCTCGACCTATTAAAGGAGAAGAACGCTGGCTGGAAGAAGCTGCATGAGAATAGTAGTTCCTCGATGAAGATGCTGCAGGCCCTCGTCATGGAACAGAAGGAGGAGTTGGCAAAGCTCCGCATCGAGCACCCGGCTGCTGTTAAGGTACGTAATGCAGCCGTGGAACAGATGATGAATGCTCGCGTCAAGAAATCCCGCGTCATTGATAGAATGAAGAAGATGGTGGAGGAGACGCACAAGGAGATGGAGGTCGTGGAGGCAATGAAGAAGCAGTTACGACTCTGCGGCGAATTAGATCATTTGGGGTGATAATCTTCCTTCTTCTTTTCTCCTGTGTTTCATCTTTTGCTTCGAGTGTTTCGCCGCATGTGTCATGTTCTCTGCGAGGCATGAATAGAACAATGCTAACAATGAGATGACTAGCAAATTAGATCATTTTTTATCGCCATATGGCACCGGGCTGCCGTGTTTTGTGCTCCTCCGTCGTAGTACTACTCTAGTGGAAAACTTGCAGTATACCGCCCGGTTCTTTGCTCCTCCTCAGGTCGTCGGCACATTTCTACGAGCAGTAAAATCACAAGGCCCCGCCTTCTAGTAGTAATGAGCCATCAAATCACAAAGACCCTCGCCTCTCGTGAAACCTACCAAGCTAGACCGCCTCGCCCTCTAGCCTTTTAAAAAAACATATACTTTTGTATAGTAGTAGTATCGATGGATTGCGCCATGGAGCAAAACTTGAAATTAAAAAAAAGGTGGTACATATAGAGAGCGCTCGTCGCCAAATTATGCATATAGTACTATTAAAAAAGCTAGTCACAATAATGGTGTCCAGCACAACCCACCCCTCAAATAAAACTAAGCCCCTGGAATTCTTTGACAAAGCTAAGCACCCTGAAATTCTTTGACAACTAAACTGCTGGCTATATGATGTTGGCCATATATATTGTACGTACATAATGTGAAGAAACGAGTGGTAGTACTATACCAACTAAAAGATGAAATGTAAGAAATACTAGTATGTACGTACTGAAGAGTTAAAGTAACGAGAAGAAACATAACATAGTTCTGTTGGGGCTCAGCACAACACACCCCTCAAATTAAACTAAGCACACCTGCAATTAAACTATGCAACTAATCTGGTAGACATTGCATTAGAACCACCATGAGCAACGACACTGCCACCGTACTCGGAGTCCTCGTCCACGTCCTCGACTTTGTCCTTGTCCCTATTCCTCTTGGCCGATACTTCTTTGCTTGAACCGCACACTTGGCTCTTGCTCTTCATCCAACCCTTGTAGATATTGAAACAAAGGTAGCCATCCATTGCAGCATAGCGGATGTGGTCTATATCTAGTACATTCTGCTGCCATGCATGACGATGAAACGTGTAATGAGGTTTCTCCAGTTTACCGTACAAAGGATGAACCATGGCTCCTGCCAGGGTCAGCATTGAAGGCTGGACATTGAAGGGCAGCAACCGATTCTTCTGGAGGTCGAAGGGGTTGCCTACAATGAGGCCTATCCGACCAAGGATTCTTTTGTCGTTCGTAAAGTCTACAGTAACGAATTTGACTAGGTCGATCTTGAGGAAGTTCTTAAAATCCTGGCATTCAACGTCGGCATGGCATATGTGGTAGATCAAGCATAAGTCATGCACACAAACCTGGATCACGGCGGGCTTCTTCCTCTCTTCCTCCTTTAGATCCTTCTCTCGTCCCAGCACTGTGGTGTAATCAACATCTAGCCCAGCGACCCACTCATCATCTGAGTTTTCAAACATGCGTCTGAAGCGAGCAAGGCATCCTTTCACCGTCGCGGAAGAACGGGTGTAGATGACGTCGAACTCATCGCCGGTGATGGTTCTAACCTTGTACTCACCACCGATCATGGAGATGTGGGACGCCATGGATTTGGGAGGAGGGTTAGGATTAGTGGAACTGCCGTAATGTGAAAGGATGGGATGACTAGGAGCGAACCGCCGTAATATTAAAGGACGTGCGGGGACGAGTAGGAGCGTGATAACCCACAAGTATAGGGGATCACAACAGTTTTCGAGGGTAGAGTATTCAATCCAAATCTATTGATTTGATACAAGGGGAGCCAAAGAATAGTGTCAAGTATTAGCAGTTGAGTTGTCAATTCAACTACACCTGGATAACTTAGTATCTGCAGCAAAGTATTTAGTAGCAAAGTAGTATGGAAGTGACGGTAACAGTAGCAAAAGTAACAGTAGCAGTTGTGTAGTAATTGTAACAGTAGTAACGGTAAAGTAACTAAGCAAAGCACAATATGTGAAAAGGTCGTAGGCATTGGATCGGTGAAGGATAATTATGTCGGATGCGATTCCTCATGTAATAGTTATAACATAGGGTGACACAGAACTAGCTCCAATTCATCAATGTAATGTAGGCATGCATTCCGAATATAGCCATACGTGCTTATGGAAAAGAACTTGCAAACATAATAGGTTCAGATCTGAAATCATGAAACTCGGGCCCTAGTGACAAGCATTAAGCATAGCAAAGTCATAGCAACATCAATCTCAAAACATAGTGGATACTAGGGATCAAACCCTAACAAAACTAACTTGATTGCATGGTAAATCTCATCCAACCCATCACCTTCCAGCAAGCCTACGATGGAATTACTCATGCACGGCGGTGAGCATCATGAAATTGGTGATGGAGGATGGTTGATGATGACGACGGATGAATCCCCCTCTCCGGAGCCCCGAACGGACTCTAGATCAGCCCTCCCGAGAGAGATTAGGGCTTGGCGGTGGCTCCGTATCATAAAACGCGATGAAACTTTCTCTCTGATTTTTTTCTCCGTGAAAGCAAATATATGGAGTTGGAGTTGAGTTCGGTGGACGTCCAGGGGGGCCACGAGGTAGGGGCGCGCCCCCCACCCTCGTGGACAGGGTGTGGGCCCCCTAACGCTGATTCTTTCGCCAATTTTTTTTATTAATTTTGAAAAGTTGCTCCGTGGATTTTCAGGTCATTCCGAGAACTTTTATTTCTGCACAAAAATAACACCATGGCAGTTCTGCTGAAAACAGCGTTAGTCCGGGTTAGTTCCATTCAAATCATGCAAATTAGAGTCCAAAATAAGGGCAAAAGTGTTTGGAAAAGTAGATACGATGGAGACGTATCAACTCCCCCAAGCTTAAACCTTTGCTTGTCCTCAAGCAATTCAGTTGACAAAATCTGTTTGCTCTTGTTGTTGCAAATATGTAAAGCCAACATTCAAGTTTTCAGCAAATATTATGAACTAACCATATTCACAATAACACTTAGGTCTCATGTTTACTCATATCAATGGCATAATCAACTAGCGAGCAATAATAATAAATCTTGGATGACAACACTTTCTCAAAACAATCATAATATGATATAACAAGATGGTATCTCAGTAGCCCTTTCTAAGACGGCAAAACATAAATGCAGAGCACCTTTAAAATCAAGGACTGACTAAACATTGTAATTCATGGTAAAAGAGATCCAGTCATAGTCATACCCAATATAAACTAATAGTAATGCATGCAAATGACAGCGGTGCTCTCCAGCGGGTGATTTTTAATAAGAGGGTGATGACTCAACACAAAAGTAAATAGATAGGCCCTTCGCAGAGGGAAGCAGGGATTTGTAGAGGTGCCAGAGCTCAATTTTGAAATAGAGATGAATAACATTTTGAGCGGTATACTTTCACTGTCAACATAACAACTAAGAGATCTCGATATCTTCCATGCTACACACATTATAGGCGGTTCCCAAACAGAATGGTAAAGTTTATACTCCCCCACCACCAACAAGCATCAATCCATAGCTTGCCCGAAACAATGGGTGCCTCCAACTAGCAACAATCCTGGGGGAGTTTTGTTTGCAATTATTTTGATTTGATTTGAGCATGGGACTAGGCATCCCGGTGACCAGCCATTTTCTCGTAAATGAGGAGCGGAGTCCACTCCTCTTGAGAATAACCCGCCTAGCATGGAAGATACAAACAACCCTAGTTGATACATGAGCTGTTCGAGCATACAAAACAGAATTTCATTTGAAGGTTTGGAGTTTGGCACATACAAATTTACTTAGAACGGCAGGTAGATATCGCATATAGGAAGGTACGGTGGACTCATGTGGAATAACTTTGGGGTTCATGGAGTTTGGATGCACAAGCAGTATTCCCGCTTAGTACAGGTGAATGCTAGAAAGAGACTGGAAGCGACCAACTGAGAGAGCGACAACAGTCACGAACATGCATTAAAATTAATCAACACTGAGTGCAAGCATGAGTAGGATATAATCCACCATGAACATAAATATCGTGAAGGCTATGTTGATTTTGTTTCGACTACATGCATGAACATGTGCCAAGTCAAGTTACTCAAATCATTAAAAGGAGGATACCACCCTATCATACCACATCACAACCATTTTAATAGCATGTTGGCACGGAAGGTAAACCATTATAAGCTCCTAGCTAATTAAGCATGGCATAAGCAACTATAATCTATAATTGTCATTGCAAACATGTTTATTCATAATAGGCTGAATCAGGAATGATGAACTAATCATATTTACAAAAGCAAGAGAGGTCGAGTTCATACCAGCTTCTCTCATCTTAATCAGTCCATCATATATCGTCATTATTGCATTTCACTTGCATGACCGAACAGTGTGGATAATAATAATAGTGCATGTGCATTGGACTAAGCTGGAATCTGCAAGCATTCAATTCAAGGGAGAAGACAAGGTAATATGTGCTCTTGGTTAAATCAACAATCGTGCATATGAGAGCCACTAAACATTTTCATTATGGTCTTATCCTCTCGACCCCTAAAGGAAAGGAAAGAAATAAAACTATTTACACGGGAAAGCTCCCAACAAGCAAAAGAAGAACGAGAAATCATTTTTTGGGGTTTTCTTTTAATTACTACTACTACAACATGGAAAGTAATCTAACTAATTTTTTGTTTTTCTTAAGGTTTATCAAACACACAAGAAGAAAGCTAGAAAAAGAAATTAAGCTAGCATGGATAGTACAATGAAAAAGTATGAGCACCGACGACTAGAATGAGTGTGTGAACATGAATGTAATGTCGGTGAGAAATACGTACTCCCCCAAGCTTAGCATTTTGGCCTAAGTTGGTCTATGGCCATGGGTAGCCTGGCTGATATCCGAAGTTGTAACTGGGCTTGTACCGAGATGCAGCAGTCATTGCCTCCTGAGCTACATCATGGCGGCGAGCTGCCTCCGTCCTCCTCTCGTACTCGTTTGCCTCCTCCCTGGTTATAACATATCTTCCTTTTGCCTGATAGTCAAAGAGGGCAGAAGCAGGGAGAGTTATATGGACAGCGCGATGTCTGTCAAAGATTAGTCGATACTGGAGGAATTGTCCATTCCTCTCAAGAAAATGATGATTAACCATGGCATTATAATCTAAATAAGCGGGAGGCAATTCCCTATCATTTTCATGTGAAGGTATACCAAGATAATTAGCCACACGGGTCGCATAAATCCCTCTAAACAAGTCTCCAACTAAAGCATTATTACGCAACCTACGTGCAATAATTGCCCCCAAGTTGTATTGTTTATCACCTAATACAACACTCTTGAGAACACAAAGATCAGGAACACACATGTGACATGCTTAATCTTTACCGTTAATGCATCTACCAATGAAGAGAGCAAAATAATGTATAGCAAGAAAGTGAATGCTCCCTATGGTAGCTTGTGCTATTTCTCTAGATTCTCCCACAGTGATACTACCAAGAAAGTCTTTATATTTAGATTTACGAGGTTGATTAACACTGCCACACTGCGGGAGTTTACAAGCAGTAGTGAAATCTTCTAGGTCCATGGTATATGATTTATCATAAATATCAAACAGGACATTTTGAGAATTGTGTGAAGATGTAAATTTAAACCTTCTCACAAAGGAATTAGTCAAATGATAGTATTGAGAACACTTATCTTGCATGAAGTCCTCAAGATCGGCATTACACACATATGCATCAAATTCATCCTTAATGCCTACTTTGACCATAAACTCCTCTGACGGCCATTCACAAGGCCGCACGTCAGCTTCCCTTGGTGGTTCGTCGTCTTTCTCACGTATTGCAAGCCTCGGTCCTTTCTTCCTTGAAGAACCACCTTGGTACATTTTCCTGGACATATTTATTCCTCTGATTTTTTTTGAAATTTTTAGGAACTCAAAATAAAAGTGAACCAAACTCAACAAATTGATAGCAACTACTCCCACAAGTTCCTAGAGGCTATATCATGCATTAGAATTACTTGGGACCATATAAATTTGACATGCAAGCTCAAGAAAAGGGTCACCTAGGCAGCAAAAAATTGCAATGAATAAAGCACTAGAACAAAAACTAATTGGATCTTTGGAGGAGTCACATACCAAAGAACAATCCCCCAAAGCAGTTTTGTGAATGGAGCTTTGAGCAAGGAGATAAAAAATGGCAGCAAAATGAGAAAGAACTCGTGCTTGAGCTGGATGGTGATTTATTTTGGGAGGAAGAAGTGTGTGGGTGCAGGAATAAGTGGAGGAGGGCCACCATGGGCCCACGAGGCAGGGGGCGCGCCCTGGACCCTTGGAGATTTAACACGGTGCGTTAGGCTATCTGATGTTGGCATGCCATACATAGTCATCACTTAGTCACTCATACTACAACAAGGTTAGCTATAAGGTTGGCTATAAGTGTATTTTTTTACTTCTCTCAATCTATTTCTTCGTACTCCCTCTGTCCCATAATATAAGAATGTTTTGGACACTAGTGTAGTGCCAAAAACGTTCTTATATTATGGGACAGAGGGAGTAGTATTTATTGCATTTGCCAAGGAGTGACCTCTTCCAATGAAATGGTGCTTAGATGAGGTGCTAAGGGCATTAACTGGCTTAGCAATCAAGTCCCTAATGCATAGGTGCTTAGTTTTTTGTTGCTAAGTCTGCTTCATTTAATTAGCTATAGACTCAAAATTGTCTTTTCACCTAGGTACACGCGCTTAGCACCGTTTCTTCCTTGGGTCACCAAACTAGTCTCTCTCTTCTTAATTAACTTGCCACATCAGACTTTATGCCTATGTGGCAAGCTTAGCCCCTGTAGGAGCAACTAAGTACAATAGTGGGCTATAAGCCTGCTTTACATGTCATTTTTGCATATGTGGAGGAAAGAGGCAAGGAAAAAGTGGAGAAGTGGGCTCTCATGCAAGAGACAGCCTCTACATGATGGAGCATTGGGAGAGGCACCTGTATGGAGGTGGTCAGGAATCGGAAGACTCACGCCGGTCGTAGCGCCGCAGTTAAAATGATAATGGCAAGTCAAATCACGGGGCCCACCTGTCCAGCAGTAACTCGCTGTCAAATCACACAGCCCTACGTTTGCAGCAGCCTACTCCCTCATCTTCTCACGTCTCTATCGAACCGACTAGGCGGAACTGCCCCGCCTACCGCGCAGGAAAAGCCCCGCCCTCGACTTTTAAATACTACGGTATACTAATTTTGTATCCATGGATTGCGCCATGGAGCAAAGCCTCAAGAAAACGGCGGTACACATGTACGGAGTATACAGCACGCCCGTCGCATTTGCGTCGCACCCCAGACGGTCGGTCAGTCTGGCACGCTGCTCTCCAAATGGAACGCGTGTCATATTGCATTTGCACACACATGTGGGACCGCAATTGAGAACCGACCATAGGCACACTCCCCGGCCCCGGCAAGTCGGGTGACTTAATAGAAGAGAGAGACGAGTGATAGTACTAGAGAAGTGTTGTACTACGTTGGTGCCTGGACGATCCCTACAAGACACGGATGATCAGTTCGTCCATGCATGTGACCAGACTCCAGCAGACACGCCTGGATTGGCTATCGTCTACATATCGTGCAGGCTGTGTTGTACAGGGCTGTAGTTCTGGTGAGAAATCTAAAAAAAGGCTACTTTTCATCTCGCAAAATTAGGTTTCATGTGCTTTAGATCACTGCGAGGGTTAAACAGCGACAACTGAGTTGGGCTAGTCATTGGGGGCACATGCACGAAGACTACTCGGCTGCCATCTAGGTCAAGCCGGCTATGTTAATTAGGACATCTATCGATGGACCCCTTTTCTATGAGTTTATCTTTAATTTGAGCTTTGATCCTCGTCTAGTTTGTTTGTCGGGATTCATGTTGTCTCCTTTGGGCAGTGAGGTTACGATTTCTTGGCATGTGGCATTTTTTCGTGTTATATGTTATATCTGGTGCTTCAGATCAAGATGACAACAACTGCGCCTTCGGGCCATGTGCATGAAGACTTCTCGACAGTCATTGACGAGGTCAAGCCGGCTCCGGTAGACAAAAGAAAACTAGTACTCCAGTATATAGGCAAGACCTCCGCGCTTACTTGCTAGTGTCGCTCTCTTCACACTATCTCGTCCTATCCAGATCTAAACACGAAAGGGATGGCTCACTCTCTCTCTCTCTCTCTCTGCTCATCGCTGGTCATAGATCCAGCCGGATCCTCTCCACCGGGGAAGGTGATAAGGTGCAACGTTCACGCGGTCGTCCTTGCTGACGGCTCCTACCCACTGCCGGCACGTCCCGATCAGCGTGCCTTGATGTTCTCTCCCAAGCACCGCTGGCGAGGGAGGGCCCCCGACCCCTTCTTCCTCGCTGCCGTAGTGTGGGCAGATCCGGCCTCCCGCCGCCCACCTAGCGACATCCCGACGACCCTCAGGTATAACTTCCTTCGAAACCAGCCTTGCTCTACTTCCCGAGCTCCTGACGTCACTGCATTTGTATCTTTTACTATTTCTCAGGCCCCCTCATAGATAGTATCGATCGGCTATTTGAAAACCACCTACATTTTTACGGTCAAGAGGTAAAACTAGTTCATGCACTCGAATCTAGTACTACTTGGTTCAAACAAGGAAGAAAGGGGGTGGGGGTGGGGGAAGATTTGTTACCTGAATCTAGGACTTGGTCGAAAGAGGAAATAATGGGGGCGAAAAGTAGGAGAGACTGGCTATCCAACTGGTCTCTAGGTCTAATAGGGAAATAAAGGGAAACGCAATACAAACTCAATGTAAACCCGATCTATTGGTGAAAAAGGAAAGAAAAGTGGGGACTGGGGGAGAAGTCAACAGAGTAAGTCCAGCACTAGATTTGCTAGCCTCACATAGTACAAGGTGGCTATACCGAACAAAAATGGGACCAACCCAGATATCCTGTTCTGATGTTTGTTGCCCCGAGCCACTCTTATGTAATGCCACTGGTAAAATGTAGTAGTCGCACTGTTAAAAGTAAGGACACGTTAATCCAATGTTGTTTTCAATGTAATGCCTCCAGTAATATGAATCAATGGCACTTTTTTACATGTCCTACTAAATTTCATTAAGATAAGTTGCTTCTTTTTGTTAGAAATGCAACTGTCCTGGTCCGCCTACTCTCTCATGCCCAAATACCGACTCTGTAGCAGCTGTTAATGTAATGTTGCTGGTAAAATGAAGCAATGGCACCATTAAAGTAATGTCATATTTAACAGTTGTCATAGTTAATCCTAATGCCCACACTAATATCTAGCAATGCCGCTGCTTTAGAAATTGCTACTGTCCTTGTAGGATTGCCATTCAGATAAGGAACATGCTTATTTTCATTTGATGCATGTTTCATCACTTGTTAGTCACCCTCCTTTCCACCTTTTTTGTGCAAACAGAGATATACATTTCACGTTGGATCTTAGTTGAACTGCACAAATGATATCCAAATTATAGTTGAACATTCCAGGAGCTTCACAACCAACCTTGATGTTGCTCAATTTTATTGCAACTAATGAAGAAGAAGCTATGTGGGTTTCGTTTTCTGATGGAAATGGAACCGTGGCTGGAGCCCTTTTCTTAAAGAAATGAAGAAGAAGCTGCTAGCTCATGGGATATTGCTTTATTTTAGGTGAACTACACCAAAAGGTCCCATGAATTGAATCATCCATGTTGGTGACTGAAAGGGCCAGCTTCAGCATCCCAGTCTAAGCACCCCCGGCCTCCATCCTTGTGACGCACGGTACACCTAGTTTGCCAGCTGCTCGACCCTACTGTCACTGATAAAATGAAGTAATAATACAGTTAAAATAGAGCGAGTGTCCTCTCTATCATTTCATTTCCAATGTAGATAAAGAAAGTACCTCTCTTTATTAATGTATGTTTCATCAACTAGTCCCATTGTTAATGTTTAAGCGTTTCGGCAAACTGGGGTGTTTAATTTTAGTTGATCTGCACAAAAATAGAGATTTGAATGTCTCCAGGCGCCTCCCTGTACTAACGTTGTACACTGATGTTCATCACTGGCAGAAGGTGTATCTGGGAGACTTGGGACGATTTCCAGTATGAGGTGTACCGTATGAGGCGTCGCAGGGCCCATCTCGCCCTCGCATCATGGCATACTATGATATTATCGCAATATTTTCTTCTATTTATTTTATGTGTTTCATCAACTAGTGCCACTATAATGTAATCACGCTTTTTCATTATCTGTGCAAACAGGGTTATTCGGCTGCATTTTGGTGGAATTGCACAAATCTATGTATGGAACCGTCATATATGCAGAGTGCGAGGTGTGCCAAGTAAAAATTACCGACACCAACCATGCTCCATGCACGCACTGGCATCCACCACCACCAGTGGGATGTGTGGCGCTCTCTGTGGACGGATCTTTCTCAGCAGCAAATCCTCTAACCAAATACTAGTAGCTTATATTGGCAGCTTTCTAGGGAGTACTCTTTTCTGAAAGAAGCACCAATCTATTTTTCTTTATTTGTACACTGTGTCACAACTTTGAACCAAAGGTCGAGAGCTATTTTACGGTGATTGGTGTACTACTCGAAGACTGATTGTAAGCATGATTTGCATTAGCTGTCACACTGATTGTAAGCATGAGCAGGTGGAAGATTAGGTTAGTGCGAAGCTTACCTTAAACCCTACTGCCGCCGTTAAAACGAGGCGAGCGTCGAGGGAACCGTGGAGAACGGCGGGGAAGCGACGTTGTGCCATCCGGACTCCTCTTGTGATGGGAAAACAAATACTCCTGTAGCTCCGGCTGGCTCTGCACCGTAACAAATGGCACACCATACTCGATTGATTCGTTATCCTCTTGATGCTCGACCTACGACCTGTACGCCCACCATCTCCGTCTGACTGTCGCCTCGGGAAAATCTGTCTGCTCCATCACCCAGAGGAGATACTCGATGAACTCGGAGGATGATGACCCACAATTATAGGGGATCTATCGTAGTCCTTTCGATAAGTAAGAGTGTTGAACCCAACGAGGAGCAGAAGGAAATGATAAGCAGTTTTCAGCAAGGTATTCTCTGCAAGTACTGAAATAAGTGATAACAGATAGTTTTGTGATAAGATAAATTGTAACGAGCAACAAGTAACAAAAGTAAATAAAGTGCAGCAAGGTGGCCCAATCCTTTTTGTAGCAAAGGACAAGCCGGAACAAACTCTTATAATAGGAAGAGCGCTCCCGAGGACACATGGGAATATCGTCAAGCTAGGTTTCATCACGCTCATATGATTCGCATTCGGTACTTTGATAATTTGATATGTGGGTGGACCGGTGCTTGGGTGCTGTTCTTACTTGAACAAGCATCCCACTTATGATTAACCTCTATTGCAAGCATCCGCAACTACAACAAAAGTATTAAGGTAAACCTAACCATAGCATGAAACATATGGATCCAAATCAGCCCCTTATGAAGCAAAGCATAAACTAGGGTTCAAGCTTCTGTCACTCTAGCAACCCATCATCTACTTATTACTTCCCAATGCCTTCCTCTAGGCCCAAATAATGGTGAAGTGTTATGTAGTCGATGTTCACATAACACCACTAGAGGTTAGACAACATACATCTCATCAAAATATCGAACGAATACCAAATTCACATGACTACTAATAGCAAGACTTCTCCCTTGTCCTCAGGAACAAACGTAACTACTCACAAAGCATATTCATGTTCATAATCAGAGGGGTAATAATATGCAGAAGGGATCTGAACATATGATCTTCCACCAAATAAACCAACTAGCATCAACTACAAGGAGTAATCAACACTACTAGCAACCTACTAGCACCAATCCCGGACTTGGAGACAAGAATTGGATACAAGAGATGAACTAGGGTTTGGAGATGAGATGGTGCTGGTGAAGATGTTGATGGAGATTGCCCTCTCCCGATGAGAGGAGCGTTGGTGATGACGATGGTGATGATTTCCCCCTCCCGGAGGGAAGTGTCCCCTGTAGAACAACTCTGCCGGAGCCCTAGATTGGTTCCGCCAAGGTTCCACCTCGTGGCGGCGAAGTCTCGTCCCGAAAGATTGCTTATGATTTTTTTCCCATTGAAAGACTTCATATAGGAGAAGATGGGCGTCGGAGAGCCACAAGGGGGCCCAGGAGGTAGGGGGCGCTCCCAGGGGGAGGGGCGCGCCCCCCACCCTCGTGAGCAGGGTGTGGGCCCCCTGGCCTTCATCTTTGGCGATGATTTTTCTTTATTTATTTTAAGATATTCCGTGGAGTTTCAGGACTTTTGGAGTTGCACAGAATAGGTCTCAAATATTTGCTCCTTTTCCAGCCAGAATTCCAGCTGCCGGCATTCCCCCTCTTCATGGTAAACCTTGTAAAATAAGAGAGAATAGCCATAAGTATTGTGACATATCGTGAAATAACAGCCCATAATACGATAAATATCGATATAAAAGCATGATGCAAAATGTACGTATTAGAGGACTGCGGCGTGACTGCCACCGAGGAGTACATGTACATTGCCGCCCTCATCGTCGCCGTCTCACTCTTTCCATACATTGCCACATGGCCCTCACCGTCCTTGAAATCTCCCACTTATTGTCAAACCAAGTAAGGATCTCCTTCAACATGGCTAACTTTGCCTGGTCACCGCCGGTGATCTGCCTGACTAGCTGCTGCATCCTCTCCATAGATGTCCTTCTGAGTGGTCCGGTGCTAGATTTGGAAGATGGGAGGAGAGACGGTGGTCTTGCAATAGAGAAGAGGGAGAGGCGAGACGGTGGTTTTGGAATGGAGAAGATGGAGAGGAGAGGAGGTGGTTTTGCAATGGAGAAGAGGGAGAGGCGAGACGATGGTTTTGGAATGGAGATGATGGAGAGGAGAGGAGGTGGTTTTGCAATGGAGAAGAGGGAGAGGAGCATGTTGTTGGTGTCAAAACCGGCGGATCTCGGGTAGGGGGTCCCGATCTGTGCATCTAGGTTGATGGTAACAGGAAGCAAGGGACACAATCTTTACCCAGGTTCGGGCCCTCTCGATGGAGGTAAAACCCTACTTCCTGATTGATTAATATTGAA
Source organism: Triticum timopheevii (assembly GCA_963921465.1). Classification (NCBI taxonomy): domain Eukaryota; kingdom Viridiplantae; phylum Streptophyta; class Magnoliopsida; order Poales; family Poaceae; genus Triticum; species Triticum timopheevii. Next base: position 486,692,423 of record OY997266.1, on the reverse strand, counting down.
GATATGGGTAGTACAAGAGTAGATCTACCACGAGATCGTAGAGGCTAAACCCTAAGAGCTAGCCTATGATGGTATGGTTGTAATTGTGATCGGCCTTCTAAGGACCAACCTCTCCGGTTTATATAGACACCGGAGAGAGCTAGGGTTTACATGGAGTCGGTTACAAGGAGGGAAACACAATATCCGGATCGCCAAGCTTGCCTTCCATGCAAAGGAGAGTCCCATCCGGACACGTGCCGAAGTCTTGAGTCTTGTATCTTCACGCTTCAATAGTCAGGACGATGTATACAGTCCGGCTGTTTGGATACCCCCTAATCTAGGACTCCCTCAGTATCCCCTGAACCAGGCTTCAATGACGATGAGTCCGGTGCGCAGTCTTGTCTTCGGCATTGCAAGGAGGGTTCCTTCTCCGAATACTCTAGGATAATTATCGAACACTTGAATCATGTCCGGATCCACAAAATGATCTTCACATACCACTGTAGAGAGAATGGTATTTCACAAATGCAATCTGCTGACAACTTTTTAGACAACGTGACGTGTCATTACGGTCGGGTCATTATTCGAACCGTTTTCCTACAACCAGCCACAGCGCATATTGCGAGGCGGTTTCCTTGACACGTCTTGTCAAAGCAGAGATTGTGTCACCTTATCACGGGATTCTCATCAATATGGGTATGGGTAATCCCACCGCGCCATTAATCGTGGCGCTTGGGAAGCAAGCGATCCCCAACGGGCAAGTGGGGAGGCGCACCGCTTTCGTTGCCTCTATAAAGGGATAAGATTTCCTCATTTTTACCCACGCCTTCTTATTCCTTTGCCCACCCTTGCCCCCTCGAGCTCTAGCACCCAAGCCCAAGTCTTCTCCGCACAACTAAACATGTCCGGAGCAGGAGGCAAGTGGGTGGCCTCCACCGTCAAGGAGACACATATCACAAATCTTCGGGCGGCCGGATACTTGGCTGCAGACATAGCGCACCGGCTACCGGACGCCGGGCAGGTCATTCCGACCCCAGGACCCCACGAGAGGGTCGTGTTCACCGCCCACTTCGTCCGTGGACTGGGATTTCCACTTCATCCCTTCGTCCGCGGGCTCATGTTCTACTACGGGCTAGATTTCCATGATCTAACCCCAAATTTTGTCCTCAACATCTCGGCGTTCATCACCGTATGCGAGGCCTTCCTCCGCATCAAGCCTCATTTCAGCTTGTGGCTGCAAACCTTCTGCGTGAAGACAAAGATTGTGAGCGGCCAGTAAGCGGAGTGCGGAGGAGCCATGGTGGGCAAGATGCCTAACGTCACCTGGCTAGACGGCTCCTTTGCGGAAACCGTGAAGGGGTGGCAGTCGGGGTGGTTCTACATCACCGACCTGCGCGACGCCAACTGGGCGGCGGCCCCCGAGTTTTGACCCGGCACCCCTAAGCGGCTCACCTCCTGGGAAAGGAAGGGCCTATCCTGGGGTGAATCTACAGAGCTGACCGGACTCCAAACCTGCATCAGGAGCATGAAGGACAAGAACATCAAGCTTGTCAACGTGATCCAGGTCATGCTCGTTCGCTAGATTCTACCGTGTCAAAGGCGGGCATTCAATCTGTGGGAGTTCATCTCGGCCAAACACCAGACGCTTCAGAGGCTCTACAACATGACGCATAAAGGTGCGTGGAAGGTGTTGTTCAAGGCCTCCGAAGTACCTCCTCCCACATCTGAGGACCGTGGGCTTCACACCACGTGGCCTCCCAGTAAGGTGAGTTTTCAGGCTACCACCGGATTTAGTTCTTCCCAATGTATTCATGGGGAGTCTTAAGTAACTGCGCATATTTGCTCAGGATTATGTCGAGACAACAGAGCAGATTGACTGTCCAGCTCCGCTGCCAGAAAGCCCCGCTGATGCTCTCCTAACTGAGATGCTAGTCCTGGCACCCTACAAGGTGCCGGAGAAGAAGGTCGAAAAGAAGGCCCCAGGGATCCGAAAGGGTCTCCGGCGTAAGGTTGTGTCGGAAGCCTCGTCCGAAGACAATGAGGCGCACTCCTCCCAGGAAGGGGAGGAAGAAGAAGAAGAAGACGCCCCATCCAGAAAGGATGAGGGGCTTGGGAAGGTAGACCAGGGGGCCGGAAAGGGCCCCCGATGCAAGGCCATCATACCCACGTCGTCCAATGACGACGAGATAGATTCATCCCGCGGAGGCGGGAGGAAGTAAGAAGAAATTCTACCTCCCCGCACTGGGGAGGAGAAAAAGAGGAAAACCGCCCCGGAGGGGGAGGCCGGGGCGTCCAAGAAGGGAAAGGTGTCCCTTCCAGACTATTCTGCCACGGCCGCTCTCAGCGAGGAGGGGTGGCTGCCCCGGGGGAAGCCCCCAGTGCGACCGTAAGTGTCCGCACTCTATCATGTCTTGACTCCATAGCTTTTTTATAATGCCGAACATATGTGTATTCCGGCCTGGGCTCACCCCGAGGTATCTTCTTCCGGGTCCATGAGCGATTCGGAGATGAATTCGCTTCCGACGGCCACTACTCCTCAGCCCGCAGATGACAGGAGGTGTTGTCCCGAAGGCTCCCAGAGCGGGGGGGGGGGGGGAGGTGACTCTGGAGATGCCCCAAGGCGGGATTCCAGATGTCGGACACGCGGGGTTCAAGATCCCCATGGATCGTGTCGATGAGAGCCACAGCAGGCCGGGCTCTCAGCCGAACACTGTTCCGGAACCTTCAGTGGTTCCAGACTCAGGCTGGCAGCCCCTCGTTAGGGAGGGCGAGCCGTCTGCATCGAGGACTTCCGTTGCACCCGAGGCACCGGATTGTCTGCTGGAAGCGCTTCGCGGCGCTTCCATGGATGAAGAGCATCGTACTCTTATGAGTGTGGTGATTTAGAAGGTTTCTTCCGCGAAGAGCGGACTAACCGAAGCTCGCACCAGCCTTTTGACAGGCTTTGAGGTAAGTAATAAATGTGTGTAAAATTACCACCCGATAGGTAGTAGCCCCTAATACTCTATTTGGTGTTCGGAAAGAAAAACCAAATGGAGGGTCAATTATAATCCGCAGGAGTCTAATAATAAATATTCATGTGAATAAGCAGGTTGTGCTGCTTGCCGCTGTTGCCCGCACAGCCGAGGTTGCCTTACTAAAGCGGGACCTGGAGCAGGCATAGGGAGAGCTCGACCTCACGAAGAGGCAGCTCGAAGAGAACAAGGGTAAGTGATTCCCCGCTCTTATGTAGTTAAGGATAGAAAAAATTGGTTAGTCTAATGCCAAAGCATCGTGACCGTGTAACAGGGACCATCGCCGAAGTGGCGTCCCTGAAGAAAGCAATGTCCAAAGGCCGAAGACAAGGCAGCCTTGGAATGCAAGGAGCGCGAAAAGCAAAGTGCTAGAGTGGGCGAGGTACAGCTAGTGCTCCGGGACCTCGGCAAGAAGTTCGAGTCCGTGGAGCATGATCTGAAGATGAAAGAGGCCGAGCTCGCGAAGGCCCTTGTGAGTATGAAGGATGCCAAGGCCGAAGCCAAGAAGGCACAGCAGGAAGTCTAGGAGGCCAAAAAGATAGCGGCGGGTAAGAAATTCTTTATGCAAAGCAAACATGTGGAGGAGGCGTTTCTTTTACTTACTCGAATTCGGAGCTCTCTAGGGGCATTCGCAGATCTGCCACGCAGCATTTCAGATGCCGCGGAGTTCTACCGTGCCCAAGAGGGGAGCTCAACGGAGAAGTTGTTCTGGTCCCAGTATGCTGGGGCCGAACAGCCAATGCCTCTGAGTGACCAACTGAAGCAGTTGGTCGAACTCCACAGGGCGGCCGAAGTGGCTATGAAAGATTTCATAGTCCGGATGTGGCCTGGTGAGCTCCTGCCCACTAGCTACTTCGGCCTGATCAAGCAAATGGTGGATGCCTGTCCGCGGTTTGAAGTGATCAAGCGATCCGTTTGCATTGAGGGTGCCCGCCGGGCCTTTGCCCGCGCTAAGGTGCATTGGGGCAAGTTGGACGTGGAGAAGTTGGTGAAGGACGGGCCGCCAGAGGGCAAGGCGCATCGCCATCCCGAGATGTACTATGATGGCGTGATGAAGGGCGCTCGTCTCGTGGCCGATGAATGTACCAAGGACACAATTTTAGAATGAATTCACTTCTTTCATGTTTATAATTTAAAGACGAAGTTACTTGTGCTATGTAGCACTGTTCGATTTAAAATATTACCTTCTGTGCGGCTGTTTATAAAATTCTGAAAGTAGGCCAGTCCTCGGCTTCCGCCCCCACGTAACTAGTACTGGGGTGTTCGTGGAAAACCTGGACACTCTTTATCCAAATGTTTGGTCCCTTAAGGAGGTGTCCGGTGCAGCGAACAAGGCAATCGGACTATGCGGCTTTATAACTTTCACTTAGCCATAGAAGTCTACAATTTTAAATTTGAGCAAAGCCCCTAGAATCCGGAAGGCAAATTGGGGCGCTATATACGCCTAGATTGGACGAAGCCGATTTATCGCCTAAAGTGGAAAAATCTTTAAGGATTTTAAGACCTCTCGAACAGCGACCAGCTCTCGCCACATCATGCCGGTCAGTTTTCGGCTTTCTCTACTGAGGTGCTCGTCCGGACGAACCGGGACACAATCGCAGTAGTTCTCCCTGTGCTACCTTAGCCGATAGAACGGAACATAAGGTACCAAAACAAGGGAGCCCGGCTAACCCAACTGTAGACCCAAGACATGATTCAGAGCTGATGCATATAGTGCTATAAGTTTGGGGTGCCGCACTGTTGAAAGTGTTCGGACTTGTCTTGCCGTATTATGGGGCCCCATAAGAAGCCCCTGGCAAGCTGAACGTACCAAGGTGTACGGATGCAATATCAAATAAACATTAAGAAAAGATGCTCAAATCTCTACCTAATAATAAAGCAAATTGGGTTTCGGTCGTCCGTCACGCACTTTTGCAGAAAACCCCCTGCGTCTTCTATGAACTAACCCGCAGTATACACTTAAGTCATAACCGAACCGTTATTTTACATTTTGACAGAAACCCCCTGACGTATTAGATAATTCACCCGTCGATCATATATAAGTCAAACACATGTTTTTGCTAAATTATCCATATCTTTTAAACCGTAACTCCGATTTTAACATGTTATATATGAAAATTGATTATAAAAATGTGTAGAATCTGAATATGATGTTATTTTGTTTGTTAAATATTTTTTAAATATTATTTTGGAAGATATTTAAGTCAAACAAATATTTTTCTTAATTATCCATATATATTAAACCGTAACTCTGATTTTAACATGTTATATATGAAATTTGAATAGCAAAATATGTAGAATTTGAATTTGATGTTATTTTTACCTATAAAATATTTTAAAATATTATTTTAAAAGCAAACTTGTAACCTATAGGGCACGTCCGTTTCTCTTTTGTACCGCGACGATCTGGATTGCAAATCAACAACCACTAAAATCATAAAGAGACGAAAGAAAACATCGATAACCACACATGAGCACATCTGAACAAACTGGTAGGGGAAAAACAACACTCAAACATACTTTGGTTTGTGTGAACACTAAGGCCACTGAAGGTGAGAAGGAGGATAAGCAGCAACACAAAAATGATGCCTCGCTAAAATAAAGGGCATGAACACATTATGGTTATTGGGTTAAGAGTGTGTGTTATTTTTTCTCCCGTTGCAACGCACGGGCTCTTTTGCTAGTAAGAATAATAAGCTGACGCTATTTATGATCTCCCATTAATGAATCATACGTTTAAGTGCATGTTTACAGTGGATGCGTTGAGCGGAGATAAATAGGACTATTTGACATGTCCTATCCAGGGGCAGGCCGCGTACAGATAGATAAAACAGGTATAACGATCGTAAATAGATTCCACCTGGGTATTTCCTTATGCGTGCAATGCCTATTGCCTCCTTGGTTTTCTCTCCTATGTGAGTCCGGAAATCTGGCTCTTCTGAAGAGGCTGCCCTAAAGCAATGTCCTGAAAGGTAAAAGGGAAGGGTTATGAAGGTATGTAGCGGTTGCCCGTACTATTGACTGAGTCGTTGTTGCGCCTCCGCCTACGCCCATTGTATCTTGAGTGCGTAATTGTGTGTGCGTGGCACGAATGCTGCTTTGGTGGGGCTTGAGCGGAGGCCGGACTGCTAGTCGCGCTCTTGGCTTGTGTCGGCATTCTGGGAACGGGGGTCCCCAGACTTGCCTGCCTGCGGCCCACAGCGTGGCTCAAAAGGGGGCCCAGCACGACCCATCTTCATCAACACAAGCTCAAGACCCTCGCGAGGGGCCAAGCCTCGCGGGGCGGACGACAAGGAGCTTCCTCAGGCGCGGCCTCATCAGGCTGGCTCACGAGGAGGCGGAGAGTTGAAGGCGGGGTACCTCGCGAGGTGCACATGATGCAAGCCATGACGACCAAGGGCGCCAGTCGGGCGCCAGCCCGCGCAGTGTCCTCCTTTCCTCTTTGGTGCAAAGGGAGCAAGCGCAGGCGAGAGTATCAAGCAAAGGCGTCCATTTCAGTGCAACAAGACCAAGACCAACCCAACGGCAGGAAGGAAGTCATTGTGGAGCCCAAGCCGGCGTCACGACCAGAGCCTTTGACAGGCGAGGACCAACTTTAGTCAGGATAAGTGTACCCACTGTTCCCTTTCAAAATGGCCAATTGTTGGCGCCCTTCCCGCTCAATATTTGGGAAGAGGCCCAGGGCCTTTGCCTATAAATAGGACTAGCCACCCCTAGGATAGAGGCATCGACCTAGCATCTGAAAGACACGCAGAGAGAGAGAGAGAGAGATAGAGGCATCTGGATCCTAGCCAAGAAACCAGTAGAGAGAGCGATTGAACCCCTCCTAGCAGTTCATCATCTCAACCAAGAACAGACCCTCACGAGGCTGTTCTTCCTTGTATTGTTCATCATCAGCCCATGAGGCAATCCACCACACCACACACTGGAGTAGGGTATTACACCACAATGGTGGCCTGAACCAGTATAAACACTCTGTGTCTCTTGTGTTGTTCCTTTCGTAGTTTAGATCCTAGCGAGTCGGCGAGGAGCAGGAAGGTAGAGGGCGAAAGCTCCGCGTGCACCCCAGTGTTCGAACCTCAAGGGTCTGCCGGAACCCTAAATCCGACATTTGGCGCACCAGGTAGGGGTGCGCCGGAATTCGTCTTCCGTCTCCCTGTTCTTCTCCGACCATCGCATCCATGTCTGACGCTCGTCGGACCCGCGGCGAGCGCCGAGCCGCTCTCGCTTCCCGCGTCGCCCAGACGGCCCCCGTCGGCGGCCACCCCCGCCGTTCCCTATCGCCTGCCGTCAACGCCGCCACCAGCCCGGCGGGGAACGAGCAGCAAGCATCGTCCAAGCATCCATCCATGAGGCGAGATGGCCGCACTGCTACACCCTTGCTCACCCTAGCTGGTTCTTCGTCCCACGCGCCATGCGCGGCCATGGAGGCTCGAGCTGCGCTCATCGCGGCAAACGAGCTCCTGCGCTATCGTCCCGTCGATGACGTCTACAAAGAATGGCTCCACCGAGTCGCCGAGCTCGTCCGCGCCGCAAGGGGTCTCCCCCGCGCCGTCCTTCTCACTGCACCGTGCCCCGCCCTGCGCGGGCGACGAAGCTCCAGGGGCGCCTCAGCCGCCTCCCCCTCAAGAAGGCGCCCTGGCCCCAAGGCGCGTGGCCCCTGGGTGGAACCCGCTCCGTCAGGCGCCAGCGCGGCAAGAGCAGAGCTGCCAAGAAGTACCTCGCCCGTGAGAAGCTGCCCGAGTGCTCCCCGCTCCGGCTCGTCGCGACCACGCTCCTGCCCCAGCGCATCAAGACCCTGCGCTGCTCCCAGATGCAGCACATGGGGACCCGCAGGACCAAGCTCTTCGTCACCCAAGGCCTCCCGTGGCCACAGCAGGCTGGCGCGCCTTCACCACCGAGCTGCGCAGCATCGCGTGGCCCGGCAAGTTCAAGCCAGACCTGCCTCCTCGCTACGATGGCATGGCTGACCCCGCAGAGTTCCTCCAGCTCTACGAGCTGGGCATCGAAGCCGCCAACGGAGACGAGAAGGTCACGGCGAACTGGTTTCCCATGGTGCTCAAGGACGGGGCCCGCACCTGGCTCCTGAACCTGGCTCCAGGCATGATCTCCTACTGGGAAGAGATGCGCACCCGCTTCATCGCCAACTTCCAGGGTACTCGCGACCGGCCACCCGCCGCGAGCGACATGTGCCGCATCAAGCAGCAACCAGGGGAAACCCTGTAGAAGTACATCCAGCGCTTCAACAACGCGCGCCTCAAGATTCCCAAGGTGACCGAGGAGGCCATCATCTCAGCCTTCTCCGACGGCGTGCATGACGTCAAGATGAAGGAGGAGTTGGTGATGCATGAAGACCTATGCACTTCCTTGGAACTATTCAACTTGGTGACCAAGTGCGCCAGGGCTGAGGAAGGGTGTCGGTGTCAAAACCGGCGGATCTCGGGTAGGGGGTCCCGAACTGTGCGTCTAGGCGGATGGTAACAGGAGACAAGGGACACGATGTTTTACCCAGGTTTGGGACCTCTTGATGGAGGTAAAACCCTACGTCCTGCTTGATTAATATTGATGATATGGGTAGTACAAGAGTGGATCTACCACGAGATCAAGGAGGCTAAACCCTAGAAGCTAGCCTATGGTATGATTGTTGTAATGGAGGTTATGTCCTACGGACTAAAGCCGTCCGGTTTATATAGACACCGGAGAGGGCTAGGGTTACACCGAGTCGGTTACAATGGTAGGAGATCTACATATCCGTATCGCCAAGCTTGCCTTCCACGCCAAGGAAAGTCCCATCCGGACACGGGACGGAGTCTTCAATCTTGTATCTTCATAGTCTTGGAGTCCGGCGGACGATGATAGTCCGGCTGTCCGGACACCCCCTAGTCCAGGACTCCCTTAGTAGCCCCCGCACCAGGCTTCAATGACGATAAGTCCAGCGCGTATATAGTCTTCGGCGTTGCAAGGCGGGTTCTCCTTTTAAGTTCCACGTACCTGCCGAACAGTGTCCGGCTTCCTCATCAATGTTGTGCTTCTTGGCTTCCACGCCCAATAATGGCCTTCTTCCACGCGTCGCACAAATGCGAAAAGCCAGGGTATCTTTTATGTTTCACCCCCCGGCCGTGCAAATAATCTGCCTATAAGAGAGGCAAAAATCCAGATCCAAATCACACCATCTTCCTTCCGCGAATGCTCATCGGAGCGCCTTTGACCAAAAATCCATTCCATCATGGACCGTCGACGCGGCTCCTCTTCTCGCGCTCCCAGCCCTCTGCCAGGAGATTGGAGGAGATGCTCTGTTCCGCACAGCGAGCTGGTGAAGCTCCAAGCGGGGGGATATCTCCCACCGGCCTTCATGGTTCCGGTTCGAGCCGGGTTGGCCACCTACCAAGGTGGGAAGCAAGCGGAGGCTACCCCAAGTCCCAACAAAGGGGAGCAGGTATGCTTCGTCCCCTATCTGATAAGGGGACTCGGATTTCCTATACATCCGTTCCTCCGCGGGCTCCTGGAGTTCTACGGACTCCAGCTCCATCACCTTACACCCGCCTCTATCCTGCATATCGCGGGTTACGTAGCTCTTTGCGAGCTATTTCTGGGCATCGAGCCCCATTTTGCACTGTGGAAGAGGTTGTTTTGCCTCGTACCCCGTTCTCATGAGGGGTCCATATATCAAGTGGGCGGTGCCGAAATATGGCGCATTGTCGGGACCGGATATCCATCCGGAACCCCTAAGAAGGCGTCCGAAGACTGGCCTTCGGAATGGTTTTAAATAGAAGACGCTCTGCTGCCGGACCCAGTCCGGGTCGGCCTCCCGGAGTTCAGTACTGCTCCTCTGAAGAAACGCCTTAGTTGGCGCCCGCGGAGCCCCCAACTGGAGGAAGACAAGAGCGTCCATTACCTGATGGGCCGAATAAGATTACTAGCCCATTCCGGGTTGACCATGATTGGAGTCATGGCAACATGCATTATGCGGGGGGTACAACCACTGCAATACAGGGGCCACCCCATGTGGGATTTCAACGGGGAAGACGATGCCACCCGCCATGGCCGCAAAGGGCCGGATTCGACCGAGGATCTGGTGCAGATCCTGTCCGGCCTGTACAAGGGGGAGAAGGAGGACTTCCTTCGGACGAACCCCTTGAATGGGTTTTCCATGAATAACCCTCAGCGTTGGGTAAGCAAACACTTTTAAGGGCCCGACCCATGCTTTCAAAGTTTAAGCTTCTTACATTATGTCTTCGGCACAGGAACTGCGCCGGATTGTGGAGGACATGGTAAGTCCAGCTCCGCAACCCGAGGATCCAGAGAGATCCCAGGATCCGGCCTCTGAAGAGGATCCGGATATCAAGGTGGAGCTAATTGACGGGGTGTTCCACTAGCTCAGCATGGATAATGCTTTAGTCGCCATTACGGCGGACTACCCCGGATTATATCTGGTTTTCCAGGTGATTGTGACCGAGGTCCGGACACCATTATCTCTTCCTTGCCCATTTCTGACCTTCACGTACGATGGTGTTTTGCAGGAAGCGCCTTCAAGGCGGGAAGCCGAGCCCGCGGCGGCTGACCAACAAACGCCAGTCCGGACCAGCAAGCGGAAAAGGAGCGCGGCACGGACTGAAATGTCGCCGCAAAGGTATAGCTCATATTTAATTATTCAGATCAACGTTCCTAGGAAGCTTTTGAGTGCTCATGATCTTTGTAGGAGAAAAAGCGCCCGCCGGACTGCGGGCGTAGAGGTTGCCGATCCGACCTATACCAGCCAGGCTCCAGCGCCCGGTCTGGAGGGGGAGGCAAGCGCAAGGCGTGGGCCGGATACTCCTCCAACGGAGGATGCCGACAAACTGTCCGCCACCAAGTATGAGGTGGAGAGCGCCATGAACCACAGGCGCCGCCGGACAGTATTTCGTGAAGCATGCTTCTCCCCTGAGGCATTGAACGCCTTTAACGCGGGGGACGCGCACCTCCGTGCTGCTCAAGATGGTTTTACCAGAGCCACGGAGCAGTATGTAAAAGACATACGGGTAAGGGAATTTAATAGTTATATATGCCAGTAGCCCCCGAGACTTAAAGTAGTTATGTTAACTGATTTAAGGATCATTTGAAATGCAGGATCTTACCGAGAAGAATACCCAACTGTCTCAGGAGCTGCAAGAGTGCAAGGCCCAACTTGAGGCCGCACTTGCTGCCGCAGGAGGAAACACAGAGGCCCCTCCTGGTAACACATTTGCTTTTAAATATAAGCGTCGTGCGGCGTGCGCGCAAGTCTAATAATGATATTGCAGGTGCTGCCGGACAAGATCCGGATAGGCAGGAACTGCTGCGCCAGCTGAAGGCCGGTGAGAGGGTGCTAAATAGAGTGCAGCAGGAAAGGAACAAGCTCCAAGATGCCCACGCCCAGGTTGGAGAAGAGCTGAAAGGCGTTCGGGTCGAGCTGTCCGGCTCCGTTAAGGAGAATCAGCGGCTTCGTCGCGGCATCTATAGTAAGTGCTTGAGCGAACTCCTTTGAAAAGAAGAGTTTGGCGAGGAAGTCAATTGACAAAATATGTCTTGTAGGTATACTCACAGGTCGCCATGCGGAGGAGATGCCCGTATCAACGGGTGATCAACTTCCTGAGCTGTTGCAACTGCTCGAACGAGTTCGGCAGGCGATGAGCGGCATCGTCCAGGCTTTATGGCCAGCCTTCTCCCTACCCGAGGGCCTTGGGGAGCTTGCGGAGAAGCTTCAGGGAGTGCGGCAGCACTTCCGTTTATGGAAGATTTCGGCCTGCCGCCAAGGTGCCAGGGAGGCTTGGGCCATGGTGAAGACGCGGTACAAGAAGGCGGATCCCAACCACATGGCCGAGGTCGGACCGGTGGGGCCCGATGGGAAGGAGATCCCTGTGAGTTTAATATACAGCCAAGTAGAGTTGGCTGCTAAATTTTCCCAACGGGATTGTAAGTTAGACAGCCTGTTAGACGGGATTGAGGAGGAATACAATCAGTAAATTTGACAATGTATTTTAAAATGACATGTGAAATGCCTTCTAGCCGGATTGTAGATCGTTTGTCTTTGCCGACCTTTTCGCTTCGACCTCGGGACCCTAGAGTCCAGAGGGTGTCCGAATACCTTTTCGGTTAAGAAACAACCGCGGGTATGCATGGAGACCAGGCGTAGGGGTCATTATTGCTTTATCAGACAAGTGCCCAACTAGTTATGTTATATTACATGGTTAGTAAGAAACATCTTCCAGGGAGAATAGTTCCGTTAACGGTTCCTTTCCCTGGGAGGCATGCCCTAAAGTGCATGTCCGGACTGCAAAAAAAGCAGAAAAACATCTGGGGGCAGATAAATAGGTAGGTAAAAAATCATCTTTTAAGTCATCGATCGAATATTCCCTGAAGAACTCTAGCTTTCGGCTTCACCCAGTCTGAGGTACACATCCGGCTGACCCGGCAGTAACAATCGCAGAGGTGCTCCCTTTACCTCCTAGCCAAAAAATCGGGAACGTAGGGGTAAGCACAGGAGCCAGGCAACCCAGCTTGGCCAAAACTTAAGTCATATCGATGCATATAATGGTGAGTAAAAGGTACATGTGGAAGCTTGACACATGTGCTAGGCATGAAGCCCTTACAATTGAGCTTCTTGAAAAGAAGCCCCCAGGTATAATGAGTGCGGATGGCACATCAAGTATGTGCGAACAATGCGCAAGTAGGCCCTTAAGGGTTTTTATGAAAAAGGGTTAAGAGAAGAAAGAGAAACAAAGTGCAGCTGAAGTGTAAAAATTTGGACGGGGGAAGGGGACGAACTCATAGTCCGGCGCTAGGCATAGAATGTTCGGAGGCGGGCTGCGTTCCATGGGTTCGGCTCGAGTCGGTTGTCCGATGCATTTCGTAGACGGTACGCCCCGTCGGTCAGGACTTGGTCGATAATGAAGGGGCCCTCCCATTTGGACTTGAGCTTGTCCTTTTTCTTGTCCGGCAGGCGTAGAACTAGTTCGCCAATGTTGTAAGTCTTGGCCCGTACTTCTCTGCTTTGATATCTTCGAGCCTGCTGCTGATAAAATGCGGAACGAGCCTTGGCAATGTCGCGTTCTTCCTCCAATGCGTCCAAGCTGTCCTGCCGATCCAGCTCGGCTTCTCGTTCTTCGTACATGCGCACTCGAGGTGAGTCATGAATGATGTCGCAGGGCAAAACTGCCTCTACGCCGTATACCATAAAAATGGTGTGAATCCGGTAGTACGGTTGGGCGTTGTCCGCAGCCCCCAGAGTACGGAGTCGAGCTCCTCTACCCAGTGCGTGTCAGATTTCGTAAGTGACCGCACTAGTCTGGGTTTAATGCCGCTCATTATTAGACCATTTGCTCGTTCCACTTGACCGTTGGTTTGAGGATGATAGACTGAAGCGTAATCGAGCTTAATGCCCATGTTTTTGCACCATGACTTAACCTCGTCGGCCGTGAAGTTCGTGCCGTTGTCGGTGATGATGCTGTGGGGGACACCGTAACGGTGTACAACCCCGGATATAAAGTCTATCACTGGTCCGGACTCTGCCGTTTTGACTGGTTTGGCCTCTATCCATTTGGTGAATTTATCCACCATGACCAATAGGTACCTTTGCTTGTGGGTTCCCCCTTTAAGGGGTCCAACCATATCAAGCCCCCAGACCGCGAACGGCCAGGTAATGGTTATAGTGTTGAGGGCGGTGGGTGGCATATGGCTCTGATTAGCAAAGAGCTGACAACCGACGCATCTCTGGACTAAGTCCTGGGCATCTGCCCGGGCCGTCGGCCAATAAAATCCTGTACGGAATGCCTTTCCTACAAGGGCCCGGGCTGCTGCGTGGTGTCCGCCTAGTCCGGCATGAATTTCAGCCAGGAGGTTTCGCCCTTCCTCTTCGGAGATACACCTTTGAAGGACTCCGGTTGTACTTTTCTTATAAAGTTCTCCCTCATGGACCTTGTAGGCTTTCGATCGCCGGACTATGCAGCGGACCTCATTTTGGTCTTCGGGAAGTTCCTGCCTAAGCAAGTAGGCTAGGAATGGTTCTATCCACGGGGCGATTACTGCCATTATGTTGTGGGCTGAAGATGTTATGTCATGGGCTGAATCGAAGGTTGGCACGGTTTTTTCCTGTTTGTCGTTTTCGGACCCCTCTTCCCATAGTACGGATGGCTTGAAGAGCCATTCCAGGAAGATATTTGGGGGGACAGCGTCACGTTTTCTGCCGATGCGCGCCAGTACGTCGGCTGCTTGGTTATTATCTCGGGCTACGTGATGGAATTCAAGTCCTTCAAACCGAGCTGACATTTTTAGGACAGCGTTGCGATATGCTGCCATTTTCGGATCCTTGGCGTCAAAGTCTCCGTTTATTTGGGATATTGCAAGGTTTGAATCCCCGCGCACCTCTAGGCGTTGAATTCCCATGGAGATTGCCATCCGGAGACCATGTAGAAGGGCCTCGTATTCGGCTGCGTTGTTGGAGTCCGTGTACATTATTTGAAGTACGTATTGGACTGTGTCCCTGGTCGGGGACGTCAATACGACGCCAGCCCCCAGTCCGGCCAACATTTTGGAGCCGTCGAAGTGCATAGTCCAGTTGGAGTATGTGCCGTACTCTTTAGGGAGTTCGGCTTCAGTCCATTCAGCGACAAAGTCAGCCAAAACTTGTGACTTTATAGCTCGCCGAGGTTTGTAGGTTATATCGAATGGTAGGAGCTCAATGGCCCATTTTGCAATCCTGCCCGTTGCGTCGTGGTTGTTTATAATGTCATTGAGTGGTACTTCGGAGGCCACCGTTATCGAACACTCTTGAAAGTAGTGTCGGAGCTTCCAGGATGCCATGAACACCGCATGCGCTATCTTTTGATAGTGCGGGTAACGGGACTTGCAGGGGGTTAACACAGTGGAGACGTAGTACATTGGTTTCTGAAGAGGGAATTTATGCCCTTCTGTCTCTCATTCGACGACGAGTACCGCGCTTACAACTTGATGTGTTGCCGCGATGTATAACAACATTGGTTCGCCCAGGTTGGGCGCAGCCAGGACCAGATTTGTTGCCAATATGGCCTTTATTTCTTCGAGTCCGGCAGTGGCAGCATCCGTCCACTCAAAGTGTTCGGTGCGCCTAAGGAGGCGATAGAGGGGCAGTGCCTTTTCTCCCAAGCGGGAGATAAAGCGGCTTAAAGCTGCCACGCATCCAGTCAATTTTTGTATCTGTTTGAGGTCTTTTGGAATATCCAACTGTGACAGAGCTCGGATCTTGGCCGGGTTTGCTTCAATTCCTCTACCGGATACGATGAAGCCCAGCAGCTTTCTGCTGGTACGCCGAAAACGCATTTTTCTGGATTCAGCTTGATGTCATATGCTTTGAGGTTGTCGAATGTGAGCCTCAAGTCGTCTACTAAAGTTCCGACGTGTTTGGTTTTGACGACTACGTCGTCTACGTATGCCTCTACTGTTTTGCCGATCTGGGTAGCCAGGCATGTTTGGATCATGCGCTGATATGTTGCGCCGGCGTTTTTAAGTCCGAAGGGCATCGTGTTGAAGCAGAATGGTCCATATGGAGTAATGAATGCCGTTGCGGCTTGGTCTGCTTCCGCCATCTTGATTTGATGGTAGCCAGAGTATGCGTCGAGGAAGCACAATGAATCGTGCCCTGCAGTAGCATCGATTATTTGGTCGATGCGGGGGAGGGGGAAGGGATCCTTTGGGCAAGCCTTATTGAGGTCTTTAAAGTTGACGCATAGGCGCCAGGATTTGCCCTTCTTTGGTACCATTACCAGATTTGCTAGCCAATCCGGATGTTTGATATCTCTGATGAATCCGGCTTCCAATAGTTTGGCTAGCTCTTCTCCCATTGCCTATCTTTTGGGTTCGGAAAATCGTCGAAGAGCCTGTTTGACTGGCTTGAATCCTTTTAGGATGTTTAGGCTGTGTTCTGCCAATCTGCGTGGGATTCCGGGCATATCCGAGGGGAGCCAGGCGAAAATGTCCCAATTTTCCCGAAGGAATTCTCGCAGTGCGGCGTCTACATCAGGGTTCAATTGTGCACCGATGGAGGCCGTCTTTGTTGGGTCCGTTGGATGGACCTGGAATTTTACTATTTCATCTGCTGGTTTGAAGGAGGTGGACTTGGATCTTTTATCGAGTATCACATCGTCCCTATTCACTGTAGAGCGCGGCGCGGTGAGTTCTTCTGCCGCTAGGGCTTCGGATAGTGCCTCCAGGGCTAGTGCGGCTGTCTTGTTTTCGGCGCGGAGTGCTATGTCCGGATCACTAACGAGAGTGATTATTCCGCCGGGCCCAGGCATTTTGAGCTTCATGTACCCGTAATGGGGTACGGCTTGAAAAATTGTGAATGCCTCTCGTCCTAATATAGCGTGATCTCCGCTGTTGAACGGGGCCACTTGGAATGTGACTTATTCGGATCTGTAATTTTCGGCGAGCCGAACACCACATCGAGTGTGATTTTTCCGGTGCAGCGCGCTTCCCGGCTAGGGATTATTCCTCTGAAGGTTGTGCTGCTTCGCTCAATACGGCTCCAGTCTATTTCCATATTTTGAAGAGTTTCCTCGTAAATGAGGTTTAGTCCGCTGCCGCCATCCATGAGGACCTTTGTAAGCCGAAAGCCATCCACTATGGGACTAAGCACCAGTGCGGCTGGTGCTCGGGCTGTTCGGAATTTTGGTTCATCGCTGGCGTTGAAGGTGATGGCTGTGTCGCTCCATGGATTTGCTGTTGCTACTTGGTAGACTTCGGCGAGGCCGCGGATTGTTCGTTTTCGCATATTATTTGATGCGAAGGTCTCGAAGACTGTTGATACCATACCGGTATTGTTGGAGTGGTTTTCCGGGTCTAGAAGCTCCTCGCCACTTTTGGCCACCTGCCGTAATATCCAACATGCTCGAAGGCTATGTGTTGGGCGGCGCCCTCTGTACTGTGAAGTTTACAGGGTCCGCTGATCCATCCCTCCAGTACGGTTCCATGCCCTCTATGGGGTTCTTGCTTTTTGGTTTTTGTATCTGGGGCCTGAGTGTGATGCACCCTTTAGTTGCGGACTAGGGTTGTATTCGGGGCCGGATTGTCCCAAAACTGGTTTTCGTTTTTCCGGAAACTCGCCATCGCACAGTACTTTCGTACTATGGACCAGATCAGCGAAGCGTGTAATTTTACGATGGCTCATGGCGTTCAATATTCCCTTTTCCGTGCAATTATTGCAAAAGATTGAGATTGCATTTTCCTCTCGGCAGTCCTTTATCCTGTCCATAACCAGGAGGAATCTGGCCCAGTAGTGATGTACTGTTTCAGCGGGCTCTTGCCGTATTAGAGATAGATTGCATATGTCTGGGCGGGTGGGTGGAATAAAGTCCGGGACCCTACCCATCTCAAGGCTTGAAGGCCGTGAAGTTTCCAAATTTGGAAGCTCGGATTGCTGGACGTTGTCCAACGAGTCCGGTCCGATGCCTGACTTTAAGTTCAGTGCTTGATCGAAGTCCGTCCCTCCGCGGAAATCCGGCATGGAGGGTTCGGGAGCCCGAACATGGCTAGTTTTCAATACAGGAGAAGAGTCGCCGCATTGTTCCTCTACCACTGCGGCGTGATGGGTGACCTGGGGAGAGTTAATCTCTCTCAGATCGGTTTTAAGCCCAATCTGATTGTAGTCCGTAGCGACTCCCAGGGCGGCGATGCGATCCAAGATCTCGTTGACAGACGAGAGCTCTATTGGATCCAGCTGCTCGGCGAGTTCCGAGCTGACGTGAAGATTGCTTTTGACGACTTGAGAAGTCATTGTTAAGCAGTGGCCGGACAGGCAGTCATAAGAAAACCACCTAGGCGGATAGTTTGGCCTGCGGCCAAGGCCCCTTTGGCGAAAATACCGTCCTTGAAGACGGGTGGAGGCATCCTTCCTATCGGCGACGGCACAGAGGAACTCTCAATGAAAGCACCAATGTCGGTGTCAAAACCGGTGGATCTCGGGTAGGGGGTCCCGAACTGTGCGTCTAGGAGGATGGTAACAGGAGACAAGGGACACGATGTTTTAGCCAGGTTCGGGCCCTCTTGATGGAGGTAAAACCCTATGTCCTGCTTGATTAATATTGATGATACGGGTAGTACAAGATGTTGGGGAACGTAGTAATTTCAAAAAAATTCCTACGCACACGCAAGATCATGGTGATGCAAAGCAAAGAGAGGGGAGAGTGTTGTCTACGTACCCTCGTAGACCGAAGCGGAAGCGTTGACACAACATAGAGGAAGTAGTCATATGTCTTCCCGGTCCAACCGATCAAAGCACCGTTACTCCGGCACCTCCGAGTTCTTGACACACGTACAGCTCGATGACGCACCCCGAGCTCCGATCCAGCAAAGCTTCGGGGAGGAGTTCCAATCAGCACGACGGCGTGGTGACGATCTTGATGTTCAACTGTCGCAGGGCTTCGCCTAAGCACCGCTACAATATGACCGAGGTGTAATATCGTGGAGGGGGGCACCGCACACGGCTAAGGAACGATCACGAAGGTCAACTTGTGTCTATGGGGTGCCCCCTGCCCCCGTATATAAAGGAGTGGAGGAGGGGAGGGACGGCCCTCTCTATGGCACGCCCTTAGTGGAGTCCTACTCCCACCGGGAGTAGGATTCCCCCTTTCCTAGTCCAACTAGGGGTCCTTCCAAGTAGTAGGAGTAGGAGACAAGGAAGGGGAAGAGAGAAGGGAAGGAAGGAGGGTGTGTGGCCCCTCCCCCTAGTCCAATTCGGACTAGGCCATGGTGGGGCGTGCGGCCTGCCCTAGGCAGCCCCACTCTCTTTCCCGTATGGCCCAATAAGGCCCAATACTTCTCCTCGGCGAATTCCCGTAACTCTCCGGTACTCCGATAAATACCCGAATCACTCGGAACCTTTCCGAACTCCGAATATAGTCGTCTAATATATCGATCTTTACGTCTCGACCATTTCGAGACTCCTCGTCATGTCCCCGATCTCATCCAGGACTCCGAACTCCTTCGGTACATCAAAACTCATAAACTCATAATATAACTGTCATCGAAACCTTAAGCGTGCGGACCCTACGGTTCGAGAATAATGTAGACATGACCGAGACACGTCTCCGGTCAATAACCAATAGCGGGACCTGGATGCCCATATTGGTTCCTACATATTCTACGAAGATCTTTATCGGTCAGACCACATAACAACATACGTTGTTCCCTTTGTCATCGGTATGTTACTTGCCCGAGATTCGATCGTCGGTATCCAATACCTAGTTCAATCTCGTTACCGGCAAGTCTCTTTACTCGTTCCGTAATACAT
The DNA here is from genome assembly GCA_963921465.1 of Triticum timopheevii. NCBI lineage: Eukaryota > Viridiplantae > Streptophyta > Magnoliopsida > Poales > Poaceae > Triticum > Triticum timopheevii. The sequence goes on along the minus strand of OY997266.1, from coordinate 486,673,151 downwards.
CATCTCGCAACTAACTCATTAGTTGCAATGCTTGCAAGGCTTAAGTGATGTGCATTACCAAGAGGGCCCAGAGATACCTCTCCGACATTCGGAGTGACAAATCCTAATCTCGAAATACGCCATCCCAACAAGTACCTTTGGAGACACCTGTAGAGCACCTTTATAATCACCCAGTTACGTTGTGACGTTTGGTAGCACACAAAGTTTTCCTCCGGTAAACGGGAGTTGCATAATCTCATAGTCATAGGAACATGTATAAGTCATGAAGAAAGCAATAGCAACATACTAAACGATCGGGTGCTAAGCTAACGGAATGGGTCATGTCAATCAGATCATTCAACTAATGATGTGATCCCGTTAATCGAATAACAACTCTTTGTCCATGGTTAGGAAACATAACCATCTTTGATTAACAAGCTAGTCAAGTAGAGGCATACTAGTGACACTCTGTTTGTCTATATATTCACACATGTATTATGTTTCCGGTTAATACAATTCTAGCATGAATAATAAACATTTATCATGAAATAAGGAAATAAATAATAACTTTATTATTGCCTCTAGGGCATATTTCCTTCAGTCTCCCACTTGCACTAGAGTCAATAATCTAGTTCACATCGCCATGTGATTTAAAACCAATAATCATATCTGTATATGATTAACAACCATAGTTCACATCGTCATGTGACCAACACCCAAAGGGTTTACTAGAGTCAATAATCTAGTTCACATCGCTATGTGATTAACACCCAAAGAGTACAAAGGTATGATCATGTTTTGCTCGTGAGAGAAGTTTAGTCAACGGGTGTGTCACATTCAGAGCCGTATGTATTTTGCAAATATTCTATGTCTACAATACTCTGCACGGAGCTACTCTAGCTAATTGCTCCCACTTTCAATATGTATCTAGATCGAGACTTAGAGTCATCCAGATCGGTGTCAAAACTTGCATCGACGTAACCCTTTACGACGAACCTTTTGTCACTTCCATAATCGAGAAACATATCCTTATTCCACTAAGGATAATTTTGACCGCTGACCAGTGATCTACTCCTAGATCACTATTGTACTCCCTTGCCAAACTCAGTGTAGGGTATACAATAGATCTGGTACACAGAATGGCATACTTTATAGAATCTATGGCCAAGGCATAGGGAATGACCTTCATTCTCTTTCTATCTTCTGCCGTGGTCGGGTTTTGAGTCTTACTCAATTTCACACCTTGTAACACAGGCAAGAACTCTTTCTTTGACTGTTCCATTTTGAACTACTTCAGAATCTTGTCAAGGTATGTACTCATTGAAAAAACTTATCAAGCGTCTTGATCTATCTCTATAGATCTTGATGCTCAATATGTAAGCAGCTTCACCGAGGTCTTTCTTTGAAAAAATCCTTTCAAACACTCCTTTATGCTTTGCAGAATAATTCTACATTATTTCCGATCTACAATATGTCATTCACATATACTTATCAGAAATGATGTAGTGCTCCCACTCACTTTCTACTAAATACAGGCTTCAACGCAAGTCCGTATAAAACTATATGCTTTGATCAACTTATCAAAGCGTATATTCCAACTCCGAGATGCTTGCACCAGTCGATAGATGAATCGCTGGAGCTTGCGTATTTTGTCAGCACCTTTAGGATTGACAAAACCTTCTGGTTGCATCATATACAACTCTTCTTTAAATCCATTAAGGAATGTAGTTTTGTTTATCCATTTGCCAGATTTCATAAAAATGCGGCAATTGCTAACATGATTTGGACAGACTTAAGCATCGCTACGAGTGAGAAAATTTCATCGTAGTCAACACCTTGAACTTTGTCAAAAACCTTTTTCGACAAGTCTAGCTTTGTAGATAGTAACACTACTATCAACGTCCGTCTTCCTCTTGAAGATCCATTTATTTTCTATGGTTTGCCGATCATCGGGCAAATCCATCAAAGTCCATACTTTGTTCTCATACATGGATCATATCTCAGATTTCATGGCCTCAAACCATTTTGCGGAATCTGGGCTCATCATCGCTTCCTCATAGTTCATAGGTTCTTCATGGTCAAGTAACATGACCTCCAGAATGGGATTACCGTACCACTCTGGTGCGGATCTTACTCTGGTTGACCTACGAGGTTCGGTAGTAACTTGATCTGAAGTTACATGATCATCATCATTAGCTTCCTCACTAATTGGTGTAGTAGTCACAGGAACAGATTTCTGTGATGAACTACTTTCCAATAAGGGAGAAGGTACAATTACCTTATCAAGTTCTACTTTCCTCCCACTCACTTCTTTCGAGAGAAACTCCTTCTCTGGAAAGGATCCATTCTCAGCAACGAATGTCTTGTCTTCAGATCTGTGATAGAAGGTGTACCCAACAGTCTCCTTTGGGTATCCTATGAGGACGCATTTCTTCGATTTGGGTTTGAGCTTATCAGGATGAAACTTTTTCACATAAGCATCACAACCCCAAACTTTAAGAAACGACAACTTTGGTTTCTTGCTAAACCACAGTTCATATAGTGTCGTCTCAACGGATTTAGATGGTGCCCTATTTAACGTGAATGCAGCTGTCTCTAATGCATGATCCCAAAACGATATTGGTAAATCGGTAAGAAACATCATAGATTGTACTATATCCAATAAAGTACGGTTATGACGTTCGGACACACCATTATGATGTGGTGTTCCAGGTGGCATGAATTTGTGAAACTATTCCACATTGTTTTAATTGAAGACCAAACTCGTAACTCATATATTTGTCTCCGCAATCAGATCGTAGAAACCTTATTTTCTTGTCACGATGATTTTCCAGTTCACTCTGAAATTCTTTGAACTTTTCAAATGTTTCAGACCTTTGTTTCATCAAGTAGATATACCCATATCTGCTCAAATCATCTGTGAAGGTCAGAAAATAACGATACCCACCGCGAGCCTTAACACTCATCGGATCACATACATTAGTATGTATTATTTCCAATAAGTTATTTGCTCGTTCCACTATTCCGGAGAACGGAGTCTTAGTCATCTTGCCCATGAGGCATGGTTCGCAAGCATCAAGTGATTTATAATCAAGTGATTCCAAAATCCCATCAGCTTGGAGTTTCTTCATGCGCTTTACACCAATATGACCTAAACGGTAGTGCCACAAATAAGTTGCACTATCATTATTAACTTTGCATCTTTTGGTTTCAATATTATGAATATGTGTATCACTTCGATCGAGATCCAATGAACCATTTTCATTGGGTGTGTAACCATATAAGGTTTTATTCATGTAAACAGAACAACAGTTTATTCTCTTACTTAAATGAATAACCGTATTGCAATAAACACGATCAAATCATATTCATGCTCAACGCAAACACCAAATAACATTTATTTAGGTTCAACACTAATCCCGAAAGTATAGGGAGTGTGCGATGATGATCATATCAATCTTGAAACTACTTCAACACACATCGTCACTTCACCCTTAACTAGTTTCTGTTTATTCTACAACTCCCGTTTCGAGTTACTACTCTTAGCAACTGAACCAGTACCAAATACCGAGGGGTTGCTATAAACACTAGTAAAGTACACATCAATAAAATGTATATCAAATATACCTTTGTTCACTTTGCCATCCTTCTTATCCGCCAAATACTTGGGGTAGTTCTGCTTCCAGTGACCAGTTCCTTTGCAGTAGAAGCACTTAGTCTCAGGCTTAGGTCCAGACTTGGGCTTCTTCACTTGAGCAGCAACTTGCTTGCCATTCTTCTTGAAGTTCCCTTCTATCGCTTTGCCCTTTTCTTGAAACTAGTGGTCTTGTTAACCATCAACACTTGATGTTCTTTCTTGATTTCTACCTTCATCGATTTCATCATCATGAAAAACTCGGGAATCATTTTCATCATCCCTTGCATACTATAGTTCATCACGAAGTTCTACTAACTTGGTGATGGTAACTAGAGAATTCTGTCAATCACTATCTTATCTGGAAGATTAACTCCCACTTGATTCAAGCGATTGTAGTACCCAGACAATCTGAGCACATGCTCACTAGTTGAGCGATTCTCCTCCATCTTTTAGCTATAGAACTTGTTGGAGACTTCATATCTCTCAACTCGGGTATTTGCTTGAAATATTAACTTTAACTCCTGGAACATCTCATATGGTCCATGACGTTCAAAACGTCTTTGAAGTCCCGATTCTAAGCCGTTAAGCATGGTGCACTTAAACTATCAAGTAGTCATCATATTGAGCTAGCCAAACGTTCATAACGTCTGCATCTGCTCCTGCAATAGGTCTATAACCAAGAGGTGCATCCAGGACATAATTCTTCTGTGCAGCAATGAGGATAAACCTCAGATCGCGGATCCAATCCGCATCATTGCTACTAACATTTTTTCAACACAATTTTCTCTAGGAACATATCAAAATAAACATATGAAAGCAACAACGCAAGCTATTGATCTTACAACATAATTTGCAAAATACTACCCGGACTAAGTTCATGATAAATTTAAGTTCTATTAATCATATTATTTAAGAACTCCCACTTAGACAGACATCTCTCTAGTCATCTAAGTGATCACGTGATCCAAATCAACTAAACCATAACCGATCATCACGTGAGATGGAGTAGTTTTCAATGGTGAACATCTTATGTTGATCATATCTACTATATGATTCACGCTCGACCTTTTGGTCTCCGTGTTCCGAGGCCATATCTGCATATGCTAGGCTCGTCAAGTTTAACCTGAGTATTCCGCGTGTGCAAAAACTGGCTTGCACCCGTTGTAGATGGACGTAGAGCTTATCACACCCGATCATCACGTGGTGTCTGGGCACGACGAACTTTGGCAACGGTGCATACTCAGGGAGAACACTTCTTGATAATTAGTGAGAGATCATCTTAAAATGCTACCGTCAATCAAAGCAAGAATAAGATGTATAATAGATAAACATCATATGCAATCAAAATATGTGACATGATATGGCCATGATCATCTTGCGCCTTTGATCTCCATCTCCAAAGTATTGTCATGATCTCTATCGTCACCGGCACGACACCATGATCTTCATCATCTTGATCTATATCAATGTGTCATCACATGGTTGTCTCACCAACTATTTCTCTTGCAACTATTGCTATCGTATAGCGATAAAGTAAAGCAATTATTTGGCACTTGCATCTTATGCAACAAAGAGACATCCATAGGGCTTCTGCCAGTTGCCGATAACTTCAACAAAACATGATCATCTCATACAACAACTTATATCTTATCACATCTTGACCATATCACATCACAACATGCCCTGCAAAAACAAGTTAGACGTCCTCTACTTTGTTGTTGCAAATTTTACGTGGCTGCTACGGGCTGAGCAAGAACCGATCTTACCTACGCATCAAAACCACAATGATAGTTTGTCAAGTTGGTGTTGTTTTAACCTTCGCAAGGACCGGGCGTAGCCACACTCGGTTCAACTAAAGTTGGAGAAACTGACACCCGCTAGCCACCTGTGTGCAAAGCACGGCGGTAGAACCAGTCTCGCGTAAGCGTACGCGTAATGTCGGTCTGGGCCGCTTCATCCAACAATACCGCCGAACCGAAGTATGACATGCTGGTAAGCAGTATGACTTATATCGCCCACAATCACTTGTGTTCTACTCGTGCATATAACATCAAACCATAAAACCTAGGCTCGGATGCCACTGTTGGGGAACGTAGTAATTTCAAAAGATTTCCTACGCACACGCAAGATCATGGTGATGCATAGCAAAGAGAGGGGAGAGTGTTGTCTACGTACCCTCGTAGACCGAAGCGGAAGCGTTGACACAACATAGAGGAAGCAGTCGTACGTCTTCCCGGTCCAACCGATCCAAGCACCGTTACTCCGGCACCTCCGAGTTCTTGACACACGTACAGCTCGATGACGCACCCCGAGCTCCGATCCAGCAAAGCTTCGGGGAGGAGTTCCGTCAGCATGACGGCGTGGTGACGATCTTGATGTTCAACTGTTGCAGGGCTTCGCCTAAGCACCGCTACAATATGACCGAGGTGTAATATCGTGGAGGGGGGCACCGCACACGGCTAAGGAACGATCACGAAGATCAACTTGTGTCTATGGGGTGCCCCCTGCCCCCGTATATAAAGGAGTGGAGGAGGGGAGGGCCGGCCCTCGCTATGGCGCGCCCTTAGGGGAGTCCTACTCCCACCGGGAGTAGGATTCCCCCTTTCCTAGTCCAACTAGGAGTCCTTCCAAGTAGTAGGAGTAGGAGACAAGGAAGGGGAAGAGAGAAGGGAAGGAAGGAGGGGGTGCGGCCCCTCCCCCTAGTCCAATTCGGACTAGGCCATGGTGGGGCGCGCGGCCTGCCCTAGGCAGCCCCTCTCTCTTTCCCGTATGGCCCAATAAGGCCCAATACTTCTCCCCGGCGAATTCCCGTAACTCTCCGGTACTCCGATAAATACCCGAATCACTTGGAACCTTTCCGAACTCCGAATATAGTCGTCCAATATATCGATCTTTACGTCTCGACCATTTCGAGACTCCTCGTCATGTCCCCGATCTCATCCGGGACTCCGAACTCCTTCGGTACTTCAAAACTCATAAACTCATAATATAACTATCATCAAAACCTTAAGCGTGCGGACCCTACGGTTCGAGAATAATGTAGACATGACCGAGACACGTCTCCGGTCAATAACCAATAGCGGGACCTGGATGCCCATATTGGTTCCTACATATTCTACGAAGATCTTTATCGGTCAGACCGCATAACAACATACGTTGTTCCCTTTGTCATCAGTATGTTACTTGCCCGAGATTCGATCGTCGGTATCCAATACCTAGTTCAATCTCGTTACCGGCAAGTCTCTTTACTCGCTTCGTAATACATCATCTCGCAACTAACTCATTAGTTGCAATGCTTGCAAGGCTTAAGTGATGTGCATTACCGAGAGGGCCCAGAGATACCTCTCCGACATTCGGAGTGACAAATCCTAATCTCGAAATACGCCAACCCAACAAGTACCTTTGGAGACACCTGTAGAGCACCTTTATAATCACCCAGTTATGTTGTGATGTTTGGTAGCACACAAAGTGTTCCTCCGGTAAAAGGGAGTTGCATAATCTCATAGTCATTGGAACATGTATAAGTCATGAAGAAAGCAATAGCAACATACTAAACGATCGGGTGCTAAGCTAACGGAATGGGTCATGTCAATCAGATCATTCAACTAATGATGTGATCCCGTTAATCAAATAACAACTCTTTGTCCATGGTTAGGAAACATAACCATCTTTGATTAACAAGCTAGTCAAGTAGAGGCATACTAGTGACACTCTGTTTGTCTATATATTCACACATGTATTATGTTTCCGGTTAATACAATTCTAGCATGAATAATAAAGATTTATCATGAAATAAGGAAATAAATAATAACTTTATTATTGCCTCTAGGGCATATTTCCTTCACAAGAGTGGATCTACCACGAGATCAAGGAGGCTAAACCCTAGAAGCTAGCCTATGGTATGATTGTTGTAATGGAGGTTATGTCCTACGGACTAAAGCCCTCCGGTTTATATAGACACCGGAGAGGGCTAGGGTTACACCGAGTCAGTTACAATGGTAGGAGATCTACATATCCGTATCGCCAAGCTTCCCTTCCACGCCAAGGAAAGTCCCATCCGGACACGGGACGGAGTCTTCAATCTTGTATCTTCGTAGTCTTGGAGTCCGGCGGACGATGATAGTACGGCTGTCCGGACACCCCCTAGTCCAGGACTCCCTCAAAGGGCATCTCTCCCTCCTCGAGTTGCCTGCCGCAGACCCAGAAGAGAAGAAACCCAAGGCCAAGGATGTGAAGCGCAAGGGGGCTGCCGTGCTCGCGGCAGAACCAGACACCAAGCGGGGCAGAGACCAGCCCGAATCTTCCAAGGGCAGCCGGTACTGCATGTACCACGACCTCCACACCCACAACACCAACGAATGCCAAGAGCTCTGAGCCGTGCGAGAAGGAAGGACTGGCCGACGCCCCGACCGCAGCAACCGGGGCTACGGCCGAGGAGGAGGAAGGAACGCAGGACGCTGGGAAGATCGCGGCCCTCGCCAAGGGTGGCGCGACAAACCTTGCGAGGATCGCTGGCAGGACCCGCCTTGCGAGGGAGCCTGGAGGGATCAGCCTCGCAAGGACCGCCCACAAGGCAATGCAGGCCTCCCTCCACTGCCGCCGCAGCCAAGGAGAAATGAGGACCGTCATCAGGACGAGGGGGCTGGGGGCTTCCAGGAACCACGTGCGATCGGCTGCATCCTGGGCGGAGCTCAAGCCCCAGCCTCTCAGCGCATCTTCAAGCAGTTCGCCCGCGAAGTAAATGCAGCCCTTCCCAAGCTCGAGGCCACGCGGCCTCTCAGGTGGTCGGCGTGCACCATCATGTTCAGCTCAGCAGATCAGCTCAAGTGCGCGGCCACCGCCGGAGTCCTCCCAATGCTCTGTTCCCCAATCATCAGCAATGTGCTAGTCACCAGAACCCTCATCGATGGTGGGGCAGGGCTCAACGTCCTGTCCGTGGAAACGTTCAACAATCTCCAAGTGCCCTACAATCAGCTTCAGCCAACCAAGCCTTTCTCCAGAGTCACCGACGGCTCCACGGTCCCGATTGGGCAGGTCCGCCTCCCTATCACCTTCGGGGCACGCGACAACTACCGCACCGAGCTCATCGACTTCGACGTCGCCCACATTCGCCTGCCGTACAACGCCATCCTCGGGTACCCAGCGCTGGCCAAGTTCATGGCCGTAACCCACCACGGCTACAATGTCCTAGAGATGCCAAGAAGTGGCGGAGTCATCACGGTGCCCTGCAAAGAGAGTGACGCGGTGTGCTCCCTGGAACGAGCCTTTCAGGCCGCGTCACTGGAAGACACAGATCGTGAAAGTAGGAGGCTTCCCGAGACCGCCCCCAAGAAGAAGAAGACATCGTCCGGCCCGGCCCCTCAGGAGGCAGGCCCCCCCATGCTCCACGCCTGCCCAGGGGGAACCTCCCTCCATCGCATAGGAAAGCGCGCCCGGCGCCCTCCTCAGGCAGGGCTCGTGGGCTCTCCCCTGGAGGGCCGCCGATCTCGCCAAGGTCACGAGGGAGGCGCCTGGGCACCACTTGGAGGCGTGTTTCGAAGCACGTTTCCCTCAAGAAGGAGCAAGGCAAGGAGGGCCGAACCCTCAGGAGTTCGTCAGCAAGGCCGTTCAGGAGCTACAGGAGTCAAGAGTCATGAGAGGCGGCCGCCGCTTACCCGTTGTGGCCCCCCATCCAGGCGAGGATGGTGGGCTGCGCGTCTGCATCGACATACCAGGGCTCAACCAAGTCGCCTCTCGGGAGCGCCTCTGGCCCTCGCGAGTGGGGCACTATGAAGGTCCACCCCACAGCTACGTTCGCATGCCTTACGGCTTGCCGAACGCGGCTGCCACGTACCAGCGCCTCATGAGGGGCATCCTAGGGGCTCAAGAGGTCAGCCGTTCCGCAGCCCTGGCAGAGATGGAGATGGTCCGCGAGGAGCCACCAGCGCCTCCGGAGCCTCGCGAGGCCCCAGGACCTGGGGGCTCGTGAGGATCGGCTCCCGCAGCCCACCGAGCTGCTACACCAACACCCCTTCGTCTTCAACATCATCAGGTGACATCTTTCAAGTTTCATTTCCAGCTGGGAGCGCCCTCAGGGCTGCATCATTCCCAGGCCGTGTGGGTCCATCCCTGCAGCGTGTATCCCTTTTGCTCGTGTTTTTAGCTTACCTTGTTGGGGGCGCCCCTCGGGCAGCATCATCCCCAAGTCGCTCGGGTTAGACCCAGCGGCGTGTACCCTTCTTGCGTTTATCTTAGGGCTATGCTTTCGACCCATCATGCTTGTTATTTGGTGCCTGTCCGTGGCACCTTTTCTTCTTGGATGTCGGAAGCTTGCGCGTTAAAGGGGGGGTGCCTGAGCATCGCGACTCAGGGCTCCTACCGGCTCTCCAGCCCTCACCCTCAGGCCTTGTCCACGGCATCGCGCCTGGCATACCAGCGACGGCTGAGACCAGCTCAAGGGCCGGGACCCGAGGACGTAGAGCTCCAATATCTAACCAAGCTTGCGTGTTAAAGGGGGGGTGCCTGAGCATCACGACTCAGGGCTCCTACTGGCTCTCTAGCCCTCACCCTCTGGCCTTGTCCACGGCATCGCGCTTGGCATACCAGCGACAGCTAAGACCAGCTCGAGGGCCGGGACCCGAGAACGTAGAGCTCCGATATCTAACCAAGCTTGCGCGTTAAAGGGGGGTGCCTGAGCATCGTGACTCAGGGCTCCTACGGTCTCTCCAGCCCTCACCCTCTGGTCTTGTCCACGACACCGCGCCCTGGCATACCAGCGACGGCTGAGACCAGCTCGAGGGCCGGGACCCAAGGATGTAGAGCTTCAGCATCTAGCCAAATTTGCATGAACACACCACAAGATAAGGCCCAGTGCCAGGCGCAACCCGCCTTGAGGTAGGGCCCCGTGAGTCCCGCGCTGGCTCACGGGAGCCCCAATACACCTCGCCAGGCCTTTCGTGCCTCGTCGCCTCTCCAAAGCAACTAACGGCTGACTGTCGATTGTCACGGTGAACTCTCGTTCTTTCTGTGATGAGCCTGCAGGATCTCTTCAAGGAATAGCGTCAGGCGAGGCCCTCACGGTGTCTTCTTCACTCTCGTCTGTGCAAACCGCTTGCACGTTAAAGGGGGGGTACCTGAGCATCGCGACTCAGGGCTCCTACTGGCTCTCCAGCCCTCACCCTCTGGCCTTGTCCACGGCATCGCGACCTGGCATACCAGCGATGGTTGAGACTCGCTCGAGGGTCGGGACCCGAGGACGTAGAGCAAAAAGGGGAGTGAAGGCGAGAGGGGAGAGGCACGCGAGGACCTCGCCAAGCAACCCGTCGCATGCTGATGCATAGGCCCGACGATACACCACGGAGCGGACCCTGACTCTTGAGATAAGTCACTCTCCGGAAACACTTCCTATCGCAGCACCGTCACCACCTCCAATGCAATCCCGTGTTAGCAACATCACATTCCTTTCTCACCAAACGATGGCCGCTTGAGTGCTCAGGGGGACCTCCTGAGCATCACGACTCAAGGGCTCTTACTGGACCTCGGGCCGCTCACCTCCTGGCCTTGACCATGGCATCGCGACCTGGCATACCAGCGACGGCTAAAGCCACCTTGGGACTGGGACCTGTTGGCGTAGAGCATCAAGCCCTCGCGAGGTTCGAAAGGAAGAAACTAAGCTAAAACAGAATAGGCATCTCGCACTGCTTCACGATGAGGATCATATTGACAAACGGAGCTACAGACACCTTACAAGCCCCCACGGGGTACATTCTTGGCTCCTCGCAGGAACAAAAGACGCGTATCCTAAGTAGTCCTAACTCTAAGAACCACCGCGACAGACGCCATCATCAACAGTGGGATGCCTGCCACCGGCGCCAACCCCATCCAGATCAGGGCGGCGGCTTGATGAGCCCGCCCTGCTCCGAGAGCAGCGCAGGCTTGGGGGCTCGTAGCTGTCGTCGCTCGTCTCCGGAGTCGCGAAGAGCTCGGCGGAGTCGCCGGATCTTCCGACGCCTCCATCGCCTGAGGAGCTGCCAAGGGAGCGGTTAGCCGTCCTCGGCCTCGCCATGGCGGGGTCCCGATCGCCTCTCCCGGGGCAGCACTCCAGCCGGCGACCATCAGCATCGAAGACCTTGAAGAACATCACCGAAGCACCGTCATACTCCAGGTGGATCGTCAGGGCGCCCCTTGTCTTGCAGACCCGGGGGATCTCGCCCCAGCCTCGAGTCATGAAGACCTCGCCCGGGGCAACGACCGCGACCTCTGCCCCGGTCGCGAGGGTGCTGCAGCCAGAGCCCCAAGAGTTGCCCCTGCGGGATGACGGAGGCGAAGAAAGGAGGAAGGCGAATCCAAGACTGAGGAGGCGTGGAGGAGTGGAGCACGAACTCTCGGGAGGAGCCTTCGGCGTGGACTCCAGGGGGAAAGACGCACACCTTCATGACCCGCCGGCGCCGACGGCGGCGCGGCCCGTGGCGATCGGCATCGACTCCTTCAGGGCCCTCTATCTGGGCGTACAAGGGAAGCGGGAACCCTGGTGGTGGCCGCTCACACCAGGGCCTCAACGCTTCCTGGTAGGCGCCCTCACCCTGATGGCAGAGGGCTAGCCGTTTCTTCGGCGGAAGCAGGTCAGGATCCTCTCGAGGAGCTTTTCCCTTCTCTACCGCAGAGAACCGGCGGATCGGAGCCATAGCAGCGAGACGGAGCAAGGACCGGGAAGAAGGAGAAGCAAGAACAGATGAACCGGAAGGGCACGCGCCGTTCCGTACTTATAGCCGGCGAAGGCCAACCGTCGACCTCCACGATCGCAGGTAATCATGACCTGCTTTGCATGCAGGGACTTGTTGAATCCGCGCAGTTGCCGAGGCATCATGGGGAAGTGGAGACGCCCGCGTCCAATCAACCGCCATGCGGCGCCCAAGGCCGCAGGCTGTTAAGGCCCGCAGCGCTTCGCACTTGCCCTTTCGCCTCTCTGCTCGGACAAGTCTGGGCGCGCCTTGGGCCCGGGGGCTACTGTTGGTGTTCTGGGACCGGGGGTCCCCAGACATGCCTGCCTGCGGCCCGCGGCGTGGCTCAAAAGGGGGCCCAGCATGGCCCATCTTCATCAACACAAGCTCAAGACCCTCGCGAGGGGCCAAGCCTCACGGGGCAGACGACAAGGAGCTTCCTCAGGCGCGGCCTCATCGGGCTGGCTCACAAGGAGGCGGAGAGTTCAAGGCGGGATACCTCGCGAGGTGCCCATGACGCAAGCCATGACGACCAAGGGCGCCAGTCTGGCGCCAGCCCGCGCAGTGTCCTCCTTTCCTCTTTGGTGCAAAGGGAGCAAGCGCAGGCGAGAGTATCAAGCAAAGGCGTCCATTTCGGTGCAACAAGACCAAGACCAGCCCAACGGCAGGAAGGAAGTCATTGTGGAGCCCAAGCCGGCGTCACCACTAGAACCTTTGACAGGCGAGGACCAACTTTAGTCAGGATAAGTGTACCCGCTGTTCCCCTTCAAAATGGTCAATTGTTGGCGCCCTTCCCGCTCAATATTTGGGAAGAGGCCCAGGGTCTTTGCCTATAAATAGGACTAGCCACCCCCAGGATAGAGGCATCAACCTAGCATTTGAAAGACACAGAGAGAGAGAGATAGAGGCATCTGGATCCTAGCCAAGAAACCAGTAGAGAGAGCGACTGAACCACTCCTAGTAGTTCATCATCTCAACCAAGAACAGACCCTCGCGAGGCTATTCTTCCTTGTATTGTTCATCATCAGCCCAAGAGGCAATCCACCACACCACACACTGGAGTAGGGTATTACACCACAATGGTGGCCTGAACCAGTATAAACTCTGTGTCTCTTGTGTTGTTCCTTTCGTAGTTTAGATCCTAGCGAGTCGGCGAGGAGCAGGAAGGTAGAGGGCGAAATCTCCGCGCGCACCCCAGTGTTCGAACCTCAAGGGTCTGCCGGAACCCTAAATCCGACAGCGTGCTTGATGGTCCTGTTGCGGGGTGCTCCGGACTCTCTTAACGGTGCTCAAAGTTGTCGTTGCCGGATTGGTTTGTCGGAGTAGGACGCATTGTACTTCCGCCGCGAGGGCTGCAGTATGCTCCTCTATTCGGAGAGAGCGGTCCATGTTTCCGTTGACTGTTATGACCCCGCGTGGTCCTGGCATCTTGAGCTTGAGATATGCATAGTGTGGTACCGCACTGAGTCTAGCAAATGTGGTTCGTCCGAGCAGTGCGTGGTAACCACTGCGGAAAGGGACGATATCGAAGATTAACTCTTCGCTTCGGAAGTTATCCAAAGAACCGAAGACCACTTCCTATGTTATAGAGCCTGTACAACAGGCCTCTACTCCAGGAATCACGCCTTTAAAGGTGGTTTTGGTGGGCTTGATCCTTGAAGGGTCAATGCCCATTTTGCGCATGTGTCCTGATAAAGCAGGTTCAGACTGCTGCCACCGTCCATAAGGACTCGCGTGAGGTGAAATCCGTCGATGATTGGGTCTAAGACCAATGCGGCTGAGCCACCATGACGGATGCTAGTAGGATGATCCCTACGATCAAAGGTGATCGGACAAGCTGACCGTGGGTTGAACTTGGGGGCGACTGGCTCCATCGCGTAGACGTCCCGTAGTGCCTGCTTCCATTCCCTCTTGGGGATGTGAGTGGCGTAGATCATGTTGACCGTTTTCACCTGGGGGGATTTCTTTTGTCCCCCCGTGTTCGGACGCCGGGGCTCTTCGTCATCGTCGCTGTGCAACCCCTTGTCCTTGTTTTGGGCATTTATTTTGCCGGCCTGTTTGAACACCCAGCAGTCTCTATTGGTGTGGTTGGCTGGCTTGTCTAGGGTGCCATGAATTTGGCACGAGCGCTCCAGTATGCGGTCCAGACTGGACGGTCCCTGATCATTTCTTTTGAACGGCTTCTTCCGTTGACCGGACTTGGATCCGCTGAATCCGGCGTTGACTGCCGTGTCTTTAGTGCTGTCGCTGTTGTTCCGTCGCTTATGTCTGTTACGCCATGGCTTGCCGTTAGTATCGCGGTCGTACGAGGTGCCGGAATGTGGCGTGGTGCCGCTGCGAGCCAACCAGCTGTCCTCGCCCGCGCAAAAGCGGGTCATTAGTGTTGTGAGAGATGCCATGGATTTGGGTTTTTCATGGCCGAGGTGTCGAGCGAGCCACTCGTCACGGATATTATGCTTAAAATCCGCCAGGGCTTCGGCGTCCGGACAGTCGACTATTTGGTTCTTTTTAGTTAGGAACCGAGTCCAGAATTTCCTAGCTGACTCTCCGGGCTGTTGAGTATTGTGGCTCAGGTCATCAGCGTCCGGTGGTCGCACATATGTGCCCTCGAAGTTGTCGAGGAATGCGTCTTCTAGGTTTTCCCAACTGCCAATGGAATTTGCTGGCAGGCTGTTTAGCCAGTGCTGGGCTGGTCCTTTGAGCTTAAGGGGAAGGTATTTGATGGTGTGTAGATCATCTCTGCGGGCCATCTGAATGTGGAGAAGGAAATCTTCGATCCATACTGTGGGGTCTGTTGTGCCATCGTATGATTCGATGTTTACGGGTTTGAACCCTTCTGGGAATTCATGATCCATCACTTCGTTATTGAAGCAGAGGGGGTGTGCGGCGCCTCTGTGCCGGGCTATGTGGCTGCGCAATTCGAATTGGTCTAGGTTGCTGTGTTCGGCCCGGCCGGACTTGTTGATGATGTATCCGGCGTGACGGTCATCATCGCGCGCTGGGGCACGCCCCCGCGATCCGTAGATCGATCTTGGCTACCCTGCTTTGTTTTCCAGAATATCTTGCAGGTCTTGCCTGTTGCCCTGGGCCGTAGTGTATTGGCGTGGGGGTGCGGACGGGCTTCTATCCCGTTTTATCCCGGCCACGGGGTGGCCGGTCAGCCGTTTGGCGCTCGAGCCCGTATTCCTCGGCTGTCAGGACTTCACTCCATCTATCTGTGAGCAGGTCTTGATCAGCCTGGAGTTGCTGCTGCTTCTTCTTCAGGCTCCTTGCAGTGGCAATAAGCCGGCGCTTGAAGCGCTCCTGCTCCACAGGATCCTCAGGCACGCCGAACTCATCGTCGCCGAGGCTAATCTCGTCTTCGGAGGGGGGCATATAGTCGTCCTCCTCCGGATATCCATCGGTCCCCTGTTCGTCTGGGCTGACCTGCTCATCTTCCTGTTCGGCCTGCTCGAAGGCGGGCTGGTCAGGGTTGTATTCCTCTTTGGCGCCATCCAGATTGCTTTCATCTCCGGGGCCGGTATTGCTGTGGTGGGGCTTGGAGCGGCGCCGACGACGCCCATGCTTTGCTTTTCTCCCTGAGGGGTTATCCATCATTGCCTCATCACCATTGGTTTCCTTCGGAGTGTCCACCATGTATATATCGTATGAGGAGGTAGCCGCCCACCGTCCTGTGAGCGGTGGCTCCTGTAGTTCTCCTGCATCGTCGTCTGTACCGTCGATGTCTTCGGAGTCGAAGTCAAGCACGTCGGTTAAATCATCGACCGTCGCAATGAAGTGGGTGGTGGGTGGGCAGCGAATTCCTTCGTCGCCTGCTTCCCACTCAAGCAGGACATAGTTCGGCCCAGAGCCTCCTGACAAAGAGAGAGACTTTAATGAGTTTAGCATGTCGCCAAAGGGCGAGTGCTGAAAGATGTCCGCACCGGTAAACTCCATTACCGGAGCCCAGCCTGACTCGACTGGCTCAAGGGTGTGCGGACCGGAGCCAACAACCAGATACGAGTCTGGGGGCCCGGGGTTACAGGCCTCCATAGAGGTGAGACATGTGTTCGGCTCCACCGCCAATGAGTGTGCGGCCTGCACGGCGAGGTCCATCCCTCCGTCCTTAGGCAACGCAACTTGCTCCAGGTTTAGATCCGGGGCTACTACAGGGGTGATATCCCGAGCTTTCTCCGACAGCAGGTTTAAGCCGTGCTCGTCGTGACTGTTCGGTGCCCCTGGCGCGGGCCCAAATCCGTCGAAGATCAAGTCTCCACGAATATCGGCTGTGTAGTTCAAGTTTCCAAACCTGACCTGGTGGTCGGGGGCGTAGCTATCGATCTGCTCTAGATGGCCAAGCGAATTGGCCCGCAGTGCGAAGCCGCCGAACATGAAGATCTGTCCGGGCAGAAAAGTCTCCCCCTGGACCGTGTTGTTGACGATTGAAGGCGCCATCGAGCCCTGCAGCAACGACACAGAGGAACTCTCAATTAAAGCACCAATGTCGGTGTCAAAACCGGCGGATCTCGGGTAGGGGGTCCCGATCTGTGCGTCTAGGCTGATGGTAACAGGAAGCAAGGGACATAATGTTTACCCAGGTTCGGGCCCTCTCGATGGAGGTAAAACCCTACTTCCTGCTTGATTAATATTGAAGATATGGGTAGTACAAGAGTAGATCTACCACGAGATCCTAGAGGTTAAACCCTAAGAGCTAGCCTATGATGGTATGATTGTGATTGTGATCGGCCTTCTAAGGACCAACCTCTCCGGTTTATATAGACACTGGAGAGGGCTAGGGTTTACATGGAGTCGCTTATAAGGAAGGAAACACAATATCCGGATCGCCAAGCTTGCCTTCCATGCAAAGGAGAGTCCCATCCAGACACGGGCCAAAGTCTTGAGTCTTGTATCTTCACGCTTCAATAGTCCGTACGATGTATACAGTCCAGCTGTCCGGATACCCCCTAATCCAGGACTCCCTCACGTGCGTCAGCGATTTAGGATTGGACGAGAGGGCCGGTGCGCTGTGACTGGATCAAAATCAAAATCAATTTACCCTTCAATTAAGAAGCGACCCCACATTAACTAGTCTCCCTTTTATTCTGGGTCATAATTGACCATGATTTTCGTAAATAAAATATATGTTATACGTTGCAAAAATAATATAATTTGAAAGTACATTCAGATACGAACCAAATGATACAATTTTGGTGACATGCATTCACATTTTTCTTGTCAAATACAATACGTGGTCAAACTTTGACCCAAAATACGCAAAACAAAAAAATACTTCCAAGACCAGTGCCGCTCTTCCGCTCTTCTCCTCTTAAACCACCGCCGCTCCTCTCCTGTTCCAATCTAAATCCAACGCCGCTCCTCTCCTCTTCCATTTCAAAACCATCGCCCCTCCTCTCCTGTTCCAATCCAAAACCAGCGTCACTCCTCTCCCGTTCTAATCCAAAACCAGCGCTGCTCCTCTCCTCTTCCATTCAAAAACCACCGCCGGCGAGTGAAGGTGCTGTGGAGAAGTAGATCGATGGAGGAGTACAACCAGTACGTGAGGATCGCAGACGGTGACCCTGTGAAGCTAGCTAGGATGTTAGAGATACATTCTTGGTTTGACAACAAGGACCAACTAGCGGCGATGGTGACATCCATGGCCAAATATCTGCAACAGAGCGAAAAGGTGGCGATACTCCCGGAGGGAGTCGCGCGGGAGTACATAGAGCTGCTCCTCTGGGCCATGGAGCAAACAGATTCATCGAATCCGATCGTGAGGGAGCGGTGGTGGGAGTATCGATCCCAGATGGAGCATCCACCAGAGATTGAAGGATCGAGCATCTACAGGGTGTCGTTTGTGAGGGTGTCGTGCTAGAGCGAGCTGCTGGAGTCTTCGTCGACCGAACCCAACTGCAAGAGGAGAAAAGCAGTTGGCCTGACGACACTTCCCCGCCATCCTCTCCCTCGCCGTTCACATCGTCTCACGTGGCGGTTGTCTGCCGCCAAGACTTCCCCCCAGCCCAATAGTCGGGCAGGTTGTGAATCGTCAGGAGGAGCTTAGGGTTGTCAGTATTTGCAGGTCGTGAATTGTGTTTTGTGTTGTATATTTTGAGAGTACTTTCATATATGAATGTCTTTTGAATTTCAGATTTGCAGTATTGAGCATATGAAGTATTTTATGAATCCTAGAGATCTATTTTTGGCACTTAAAAAAATGTAGTTTCATAGGAGTATAAAAGTGCAAACAATGTGATTCTCAGAGAAGAAACTGCAAGTTTCAGTTTCAGATAAGAAACTGCAAGTTCAGTTTTAGATAAGAAACTGCAACTTTCAGAGGCAGAGCATTTATATTAGCACGGCCTTTTCAAACAGGGTTAACATCATGTTGGAAGTTTTATTCATGGTCAAAAATGGAACTACCAGCCAGTTAACGTCATGCTGATCAACATTCATGCATATCACATCTTCATATGATGCATAGTCAAAAAGATATGCTATTTTCAAAATGCCCACACAATGTCGAGTGTGCGAAATACAGAGAAAACGAGGGACAAAATTTTGTTAATTGTTGGATGTGGTGTGCGTAGATGACAATGGGGACCCACATGTCCATAAAGGCAGAGGCACAAAATTTGGAGATATTTTCCCTGCACAGGTGGAATCAAACCCGGGCAGAACAGCTGTCGGGTAGTGTCACTTGGCAACTAGGCTAGTTCAGTAGTTTCGTTAATAATAAGGCACTTCCTCAGGTGGTCGGATCCCCTCCTGCGCCTTTGTGCGCTCGCCGCGACACTGCTGTCTGCCGTTGTGAACATGCTGAACAAACGAGAGGAATCTGGAGAGGACTGTACATGGAGAGGTGGACAGCCGGGACCCACCAGGTCTATGGCCGTACGCAAGCAAGTGCCTCATCAAAAAAGTACTTCCTCCTAATGCTATACTGACATTGGGGCCCATGGGTTTGTCAACATAGTTACATTTTTTTAGGTGCTTCAACATAGTTACTATAGGAGATAAATTCACAACAAAGCCGGGGAGCTAGCAAGTATCATTTATTATCCCTGGGGCAGCAAGTATCAGCTGGGTTTTGGGCTGCCCCGTCTAGGCTTTCTTTTTTAACATGCGCAGCCCATGACCTTGGATGGGAGGTCCATAGGCCTGTTTGTATTTTCTTGAGGGCCGTCATGTGTCGACCGGCCTATGGACCTCCCATCCGAGGTTTTATTTTTCCTGAAACATCGGCAGCCCAATTTATGTATTTTTTTGAAGAAAACGCAGAGGTCTGTTCTATTTTTCTATATAAGAATAGGAATGCCTGGTCCAACTTATGTTTCCCTTCTAACTATATTATATATATTTAAATTATTTTATATGTTATTATATATTATTTTTATTGTCATCATATATTTAATACATACTTACATATGTAAGAAAACAATATCCCACATCTTATTAACTTATAAAAATAATTTCTTAACAATAAAATCCTGGATTGTTTTGGCACGAAAATCCTAGTGATTGTGTACAAAAGCTTGGTAAGATTTAAGGACGAACATAATAATAAATCACTTATTATTTAAATATATTTATAACAAAATGCTCAACCCCTGCTTATTTTTTGATAACATTGCTGGCCCAACCCAACATTATAATTAGAATCAGCCCAGCAAAATCGTATATTTCGAGAAAGTGCAAATGGCCTGTAATTTTTTAGGAAAATAAATAAATGGGCTGCATGGACGCTACATTATTTGTTCACCCGGCCCAGCTAATGGACTGTAATAAAAAAAGATCAAATTGACTGTAAATTCTACCCCGCAAAAGAAAAGACTGTAAATTCTGAAAAAATGGGTTGAATACGTGCCACATTTTTGGAGGCTGAAGTGTGGGCCAATAGGTCGAAGCCAACGCAAGTCGTTGTCAACTTAGTCAAAAATTGATTCTGACATCGTTAGCCGTTGGATTTACATCCAATGACCGGCATCCATCTTCAATCTCTCGTCTTCTTCCTCTAGCGCCGCCGGGACCACCTCCTGCCTCCTGCTGCTAGCAGCTCTGCTTAGCACGCTTCGCTGTGAAGCGCTACTCCACCGTTGGCCAGGCCATTCCTCCAGCCCTCCACCCCTCCTGTTCTTCTCCACCGACTGTCGAACCACACTGCACCAAAACCAGTTAACCCTCGTACACATCTCCGTCTGCGACTCTACTCCCACGTCTTCCCATCTCCGGCTTGTTGCTGTTCGGGGCCTCGCCGTCGTCCACCACCTTGGATGTGCTCGGTGTGGCGTGGTCAACATGGTCAAAGAATGACACCATCGGAAGTAGACTGTGCATGGAGAGGCTGACCGCTGGGTCCACGGCCGCACACAAGGAAATGCCTCCTTATTACGCGCAAAATAATGATTCCTCCACCTGACATCTGGGACCCACCGGAAGGGCCTCTGTATTTCGCGAAAAAATGTGCCCCCCGCTGATAGGTCGGACCCACCAGCTATCTCCGCACACAAGGAAGTGCCTCCTTATTACGCACAAAAAAATGAATACTCCCCCTGCCAGCTAGAACCCAGCATAGTGGGAGGCCGACTTGTGGGCCTACCAAGTTGACGGGGCCGGAGGGCTCTGTCAACTTAGTCAATATGAACGATTCTAGCTCCAGTTACCGTACGATGTTCATCCAATGGCCGCAGTGCTTCTTCAACCTCTGGTCTTCTTGCTCCAGCCGCCCAAACCAGCGCCGGTCGTTCCTGTGCTCCTGCCTCCCATGACCGGCTGTGATGCCGCGGAGACTTCACCGCCCCCTACTACTCCCACCACTGGCCAGGCCATCCCTCTAATCACCCACACCCCTTATTATTCTGCGGCGACGGCAGCCTCACACCGCAGCCGAACTAGTGAACCCTCGTACTCCTCTCCATGCGGGCTTCCACTATCGCGTCTTCCCCGGCTCCACGTCATCCCCTTCCTAGGCCTCGTCGTCGTCCACCGCCCTGGTGCTCTCAGCGCGGCGTGGTCAATGTGGTCAAGGAACAACTTCCATCGAAAGAGTATTGTACGTGGAGAGGCTGACAGCTGGGTCCACGGCAGCCGCAAGGAAGTGTCTCCTTATTATTACGTGCAAAATAATTATTCCTCCACCTGACAGCAAGGACCCACCGGGCGGGCCACCGTATTTCGTGAAAAAAAAATGTTTCCTCCTTGACTGCTGGGATCCACCAGGTACATCTTCGCACGCAAGGAAGTGCGTCCGGGCAAAAAAATGATTCGCCCCCTGACTGTTGGGACCCACCAGCTACATCTTCACACGCAAGGAACTGCCTGACAGTCGGGACCCACCTGGTCGAAGCATACGTAGTATTGTCATTCTGGTGGCGAACGTGTACGTACATACTGGTCGATGTAGAGGCGCGCACGTGTCATAGTAGAGGCGCGCACATGTCGTAGTAGAGGCGCATACGTAGCATGTACACGTACGTACAGCAGCCAGTGTGCAAGAAAGAAAATACGGCCACGTACGTACATATGGGATGGGTCTCGAATGCCTACTCGCGCATACGTATGGCCAGGGCTCGTGTACATGGTTGGATCGGAATGGAGAAACAGCGTCGTCGTTGTGTTCATGGAGAGCCAACCGGCTGGGTCGGGACGGAATGCGTCGTCGTGTTCATCGTAAGGCTTTGACGGAACAGCCGATGAAAACAAGGCCTGGCGTACCGCAGAACGGAGGAAACGGCCTTGTGTTCGACCGGCCACGTTCGAAACGAGATCCTATTCATCGAGAGGGGTCTGGCGTACCGTAAAATGGAGGAAATGGACTTGTGTTGGACCTCCTACAGTTGAAACTGGGTCCTGTTGATCAGGAGGGGTGTGGCGTACCGCAAAACAAAGGAAACGGACTTGTGTTGGAGCGCTACGGTCGAAACGGGGGTCCTGTTCATCAGAAGGGGTGTGGCGTACCGCAAAACGGGACTCCACGGGATACTGTTCATCTCCACCATCGACCTCCTCCAGCCTCCACGGGCTACTGTTCATCCACCGTCGACCTCCTCCAGCCTCCACCTGTGACTGTTCATCCACAGGCTCCTGTTCATCTAGCCTCCACCATGCGCTACTCCACCGGCTACTGTTCAACCAGCCCTCTCCATGGGCTCCTGTTCAACAACCCCTCCACGGGCTACTATTCATCCACCCCTCCATCGTCTACTGTTCAACCAGCCCTCCACGGGGTCGTCCTGTTCATCCAGCCCTCCACGGGGTCCTGTTCATCCAGCTCCAACTGGCTCGATCGATCGTGGTCCTGTTTATCCAGAGGCAACACCACGGGGTCCTGTTCATCCACCCCCACCGCTCACTGTTCATCCAAACACCCCAGCAACACTCACTATTCATCCAGAGGTAGCATCGATCAGCTCCAGTTAGCAGCAGTAGCAAAGGAATCACTCAGGTTCAGTAATGTAGCTAGTGCAATCGCTCGGGTTCAGTTAGAGCCCAACGCCTCGCACCCACGTGCGTACGGTACGAGAGAAACGCGCATCGCTCGGCCCCCGACCACCCAACGTAACCAGCAACTCCCCGATATTTTCCTCTCCCTCGCTTCTACCATGTTTTTTTCGTCATGGATGGCCCAAAGAATGTCATGCAACTGCGTCTCCGGCCCGCCCAGGACGAAAAGCCCATTTTATGTCATGATTTTTTGTCATAGAAGTAGGAGCCCACCACATCTATGATGATACCGGGTTTTGTCACAACTATCGTCATAGAAGTGTCATAAGTATGACAGAAAAAAATTGTTCGGCCCAAAATGTCACAGATGTGTCTTTTTTTTGTAGTGCAATGAGTAGTGAAATAATTAACTAGCCATGAGAGGACTCTCCCTTTTTCAAGATTTTAGATCCAATGACTTTATTCAAACAACAACTAAAATTAAAACACGCTCCAAGCAAAACACATATCATGTGACGAATAAAAATATAGCTCCGAGTAAGGTATACCGATGGTTTTGAAGGCGAAAGAAGGGATGCCTTCCGGGGCATCCCCAAGATTAGGCGCTTGAGTCTTCCTTGAATATTACCTTGGGGTGCCTTGGGCACCCCCAAGCTTAGGGTCTTTCCACTCCTTATTCTCCTCCTATCGATATCTCACCCAAAACTTGAAAATTTTCAATCACACAAAACTTAACGGGACTTCGTGAGATGGGTTAATATGATAAAAATAAATCATTCACTTTGGTACTGTAAAAGACAAGATTCATAATTGTTTTCACACAATGCCTACTATACCATATCATTTTTACAATTTATATTGAGCAATATAAGCCACTGAAACTAGAAAACAAGTAAATTATGCATTGAAAACAGAATCTGCCAGAAACAGAACATTCTGTAATGATCTGAACAACAACCATATTTTTGCTACTCCAAAAATTCTAAAAAATTAGGAAAACCTAGGAAATTTGTATATCAATCTTGTGTAAACAATTCAGATCAAAAGCACGCTTCTGTGATTTATTAACATTCTGGCAATGAGCGCAAAAGTTTCTGTTTTTCAGCAAGATCAAATCAACTATCACTGTAAGCTATCCCAAAGGTCTTACTTGGCACTTTATTGAAGAAAAGCTATAAAAATGATTAATAAAGTAGCTTAATCCTGTTAACACACAAAAACAGTAAGGATAAATATTGGGTTGTCTCCCAACAAGCGCTTTTCTTTAATGCCATTTTAGCTAGGCATGATATTCAAATGATACTCTTCCAAGCCCAATTCTGATAATCATTTTATTCATACTCTAAAAGATATAAGTGAAGTTCATAGAAAATTCTACAAATAATATAAATTTACCAATATCTAAGCTCAAAATATATAAGTGAAGCACATGACTATAAAGTTATATCCAAAAGATTTAAGTGAAGCACAAAGAGCATTCTATAAAGCCATACTCATAGAATTTAAGTGAAGCAAAAAGAGCATTCTACAAATCAATGAAGGGATATCTCATACTAGCATGGATCATAAAGGAAATTAAAGGAAAAATAAACACAAAAGACGCATGTGATGTGAACAAAACAAACCCGGGGTATACCGATAATTGTTTGAAGAAGAAAGATGGGATGCCAACCGGGGCATCCCCAAGCTTAGATGCTTGAGTATCCTTGAAATATTTACTTGGGGTGCCTTGGGCATCCCCAAGCTTGAGCTCTTGCCTCTCCTTATTCTTCTCATATCGGTAAGTCCTCGTTCTTTGAACACTTCATCCACACAAAACTTAACAAACAATCTTGTGAGATCTGTTAGTATAATAAAACAAATCACTACACTTAGGTACTATTGTAAACTCATTCCAATTTCATATTAGCATTATATCTACTGTATTCCAACTTTGTGATGGTTCATACCCCCAATACATCACATAGATTCATCAAAATAAGTGAACAACACGTAGAAAACATAATTTGTCAAAAACATGGCAGTCTGTAGTAATCTGCAACTTCCTTATACTTCTGTAACTCCAAAAATTCTAAAAAATAGGACAATTTAAACAATTTCATAGGAATTCGATGTTCTAGTAAAAAAAATGAGATTTCACGTGCTACAACCAAAGTTTCTGCTTTTGCACTGCACATAGCAAACAAACAATCTAATCATCCTACAACCAAAACTTGGTACATTATTTTTATAATACAATGAATATATACAAGGGGATACTTATTTTTGATAAACTTCCATGAAAAATTCTACATTATTTCCATGTGCATGAACACAAGTTTTCAAGGTGGACCCTCACTTCTCCAATGCACAACCTTCCAATCGCTTCTCTTTTTGAAAAAGTTTTTAGGCATAAGAGGCATGTAAAATTTCTTTTTGGTATTTTCATTTTGTAATTTTTTTGTTTGTTTCACCCACAACTAAGCAAAAAAAGGGAAAACAAAAACTACTTAGTGAAGAAAGCAAACAAGCATACACGAAAATATTAACCATACGCTATTGCTCCCCGGCAACGACGCCATAAAAGAACTTGATAATCCCCAAGTGCAAGGAATCATCGTAGCAATTTCCAAAGGTGGAAGTGATAAGTATGGAGTGTCAAACCCACAAGGAGCTAAAGGTAAGATCAATATTCTCTCAAGTCCTATCTGCCACTGATACGACTCTACGTACACCGAACGTTTGCTTTCAATTAGAAATGAGAAATAAAACTATGTTGTGGGTATAAAGAGGATAACTTTGCATGATATCAAAGAACTAAAATATAAAAGTAAGTGCTATTAACATAAAGTTATAATATATTAATATATATTATAAATAGAAAGTGTGTAATAATGATGGGTCGGTGTGCGGAATTGTCCTAGGCAATTGTTAACAAGATCGGTAATCATTATTGCAATTTCATATGAGGGAGAGGCATAATCTACCATACTTTCTCTTCTTGGATTATATGCACTTATGATTGGAACTCTAGCAAGAATCCACAACTACTAAAGATCATTAAGGTAAAACCCAACCATAGCATTAAAGTACCAAGCCCCCTCTATCTCATATGCAACAACCCCCTTACACGGGTATAAGATTCTGTCACTCTAGCAACCCACTCTAAGCGAATCATTAACGTATTGCAACACCCTACAGCGGAAATCCCCCACGTGTGCGCGGCACAAAAGGCACCATAGGACATCACCAAAGTAAAACATACAACTGAAACCAATATATATCATCAATCAACCCAAAAGACAAAAGAAATCTACTCAAAACATCATAGGATGGCAACACATCATTGGATCATAATATCTGGCATAAAGCACCATGTTCAAGTAGGGGATTACAGCGGGGTGCAGGAGAGTGGACCGCGTAAAAGAGATGAGGATGGTCATGATGACAGTGATGTTGATGAAGACAATCACCGCGGCGATGGTTCCCCCGGTGGCACTCTGGTGCCACCGAGAGAGGGGGGATAGGATCTCTCCCTTGTGCTTCCTCCTCCATGGCCTTCCCCCTAGATGGGTAAAGGATCTCCCTCTGGTCCTTGGCCTCCATGGCGATGATGGCCTCTCCGGGATCCTCCTTCATGGCCACCGGTGACGATGGCCCCCTTCGGCAGGGTGCCAGAGAGGGCCTAGATTGGTTTTTCGTGGCTACAGAGGCTTACGGTGGCAGAACTTCCGATCTCTCTTCTGTTCTAGGGTTTTTAGGATTTATAGGAGGGGTTGGAATCGGTTTCACGTCAGGGGGCACCACGAGGCGATCACAAGGTCGGAGGGCGCGCCCTCCACCCTTGTGGTTAGCTCGGGACTCTTATTTCGCATCTTTTTCTTCCAGTATTTTTATATTTTCCAAAAAAATTCTTCATTAATTTTTAGCTCGTTCCAAAAACTTTTATTTCTGCACAAAAATAACACCACGGTAGTTCTACTGAAAACAGCGTCATTCCAGGTTAGTTCTTATCAAATCATGCCAAAATCATATAGAATTATTATAAACATGGCATGACTACTTCATAAAGTATAGATACGTCGGAGATGTATCATTAATAACTCTAAATCATGTCATCTTACTAAAGGCGTTACTCCGTTCTTTATGAACTTAATACTCTAGATGCATGCTGGATAGCGGTCGATGTGTGGGGTAATAGTAGTAGATGTAGGTATGAGTAGGTCTACTTGACACAGATGTGATGCCTATATGCATAATCATTGCCTTGGATATCGTCATAACTTTGCGCTTTTCTATCAATTGCTCGATAGTAATTTGTTCGCCCACCGTATTATTTGCCTTCATGAGAGAAGCCTCTAGTGAAACCTATGCCTCTCGGGTCTTTTTGTCATCATATTACTTTCCGATCTACTATTTTGCAATCTTCTATTTTCAGATCTATATACCAAAAAACCCAAAAATATTTTATCTTTTATTTATCTACCTCTATCAGATCTCACCTTTGCAGGTGACTGTGAAGGGATTAACAACCCCTTTATCGCGTTGGGTGCAAGTGTTTCATTGTTTGTGCAGGTGTTGGTTATTTGTGCGTTCTTCTCCTACTAGATTGATACCTTGGTTCTTAACTGAGGGAAATACTTACCTCTATTGTGCTGCATCACCCTTTCCTCTTCAAGGGAAAAACCAACGCAAGCTCAAGAAGTAGCAAACCACAACACTGGTCCATGTCATGTTTTTGTCACTTTCTTTGAGCGTACTAGGCATAATCATAATCTACTATAGTATTCGTCACTGCTAGATCCATAACCACAAACTTGATCAATATCATGTTTTTGTTTATTTGTTATTGTAGAAGTTCAAGAACCATTGTCGCAAGCTAGTGGGCATGCTTGGGTGTGCTAGCTCGGTTAATGTGCATGTTCCTAGACTATCGACATGTACCGTTGCTTCGTCGAGCCATGCCGGCAGAGGTTCCTCTAGAAATGCCGCCTCATCGTCTCACATTGTTGAGGAGGACGGGGAAGATGAGGAAGAAGAGCATGAGGAACAAGTCGAGGGAGAAGAAGAAGGGGATGACAAGGAGTATGATGAGGAAGATGGACCACCACCCACTTAGCCAACCCATGACAAAATGAGGAAACAACCAAATATGCAATGGAAGAGTCCATCCCCGTTCTGAGGGAGCGTACTTCTCGTCACACAACAACAATTACGCAAGAGACCCTCTTGAAGAGAAACGAGGAGCGTACCGCTAAGAGGGAGAGGAAGACCAAGTGATATGGTCATGTTGAACTACTCGCTTTGTGTTGAGCTGAATGAGAACTTGTTGGCTATGTTCAAGTACTTGCTATCATGAATTTGTTGAACTATTTGCTATGTTAGACATGTAAACCTATTTGCAATGTTGGGTACGTTGAACTATTTTGATGTGTGGTGCATATTATGATGTGTGAGATACTAATTTTATTTCCAGATGATATTATGATGTGTGAGGTTGTGCTATTTATATTGAATGATCAAATTTTGCAGGAAAGGAATTAAAGTTTAAAGGGGATAGATACCTAACGCCAGAGAGTGTAGGTTTGCGTACCCTACCGCAAATGAAAATCCAGTTTCAGGAACAAAACCAATTTCCCCTCTTTGACACCTACTGCCGAGGTAGCTGGCTGCAGGGTTGCATACCCTACTACAAAATAAAACCCTGTTTCAAGAACAGATATGCCTCAGCTTGGGGTTTGGGGGGAGGGTTCAGGCCTACCGATAGAGACTATGGCGGTATGGTACTTCAACCTACCGTTGCCCTCTTTGGCGGTAGACACTCTGACCACGTCAGCAACAACCGATGATCGTGTGCCTCTGTCGTCAACCTACCACTAGGGACCTTAGTGGTAGGCTGTGATAACCTACCGCCATCGACCCCGACGGTAGAAAAAATTTCAAATCCTGATATTTTTTAAACCGGTGTCATATCCGGCATAACTTTGCCAAAAGGGTCAAAACACTGAATTTGGCAGTTTAGACCATCTCTACCCAACACAAGCCTTGGTCGAAGTCATTGTTTTGATCCCAACCTAGTTGCGAATCAGTACCTCCACATTTTTTTGAGGGGCTCCCTCAATACATATAATCTCTTGCGTCTTCTGGCTGGGCCGGTCAGCTGTTGGAGGCCCAACAAGGCCCAGATCGCTGACACGGGACCATATGGCATCCGAGCTCATTAGTCTATCGACGGTCCATGTTGCGAGAGGTTGGGTCTTGTCAAAGATGTATTCACCACCTTTACGTTTGGCTCTCGTCAACCGTGCACACATATTTAGTCCGAGAGGAGCGGGGCTAGAAGGCCATTGTCTTCGGGCCAACTCATCGGCCTAACGACCTTCCCTTGCGCCCCCACCGCCTCCTTCACGTCCGCCTCATCCTTCCCAAGGTATGCTCCCCCCTCCCCCACCTCCATCCTACTTGCTTATTTTCCCAGGGTTAAAGGATTGATATTGCCCTGCGGGTTCGTTCTTCTGCCCGATGTACAATTGGGCTTTGGGTGTTTCTTTAGATGCCGGAGTAGCTCTGTAGAATTCATCGTTTTTGTGTTAGTTTCAGAAAGAAAAAAATATCACCACTGGTTGCTGGCGGAAAGGGAGGGAGGGTTAGGTTGGGCCCTGGCCCAGTCCATATTTTGGTATATCTTTCGAAAACAACAGTATATATCAATCCTGACCCTAACCCTCCCTCCCCCACGACCCCCTCCTCCTCTCGATCTCGCCGCCGCCTCCCGATCTGATCGTTCCTGCCCATTGCCGCCGCCTCCCGATCAGTATGTGGTGATGGAGCTGCTAACACTTGAGTTTGTAATAATCAATTGAAAACAGTCCAATTTATAATTCTGGTTATGCAGGTTGCAACGATGGGGCTGCTAACGCTCGAGTCTGTGAATATAATGAAGACAGCCCACGACCGCGTTGCTAGAGGGTTGGATAATCTTGAACGGACTCTGCAAACAGTACGTCTTACATATATACATCTCACAGATAGAGGTCCGGCTTTTGCACCCGATGCTTAGTTTGTTTCTTGTTTTAGATTAACAAGCTCGTGGAACAATCTCGAATGATTTCAGAGTTTATCCCCATGGGCAAAAACACAGTTAGTGAACACGCGAGTTAGGGAACAAGGGTGGAGGGCGCGCCCTACCCCCCTAGGCGCCCCCCCCCAACATTGTGGCCACCTCGTGGGCCCTCCAGACTCCGTTTCTTGCATAATACTTCTTATAGTCGGTAAAAATTCATTATGTAATTTCCCGAAGGTTTTGACCACCGTACCACGACAATATCTCCTGTTTTTGTTTTGAGCTGTTTTCTGCCAGAGTTTTCAAAGCCAGGCATCATGTCGTCCCCCTCTTCCAACAACGCTGGCGATGATGCTTGGCTAATGAAGATAGAGATGAAGAGATAAGAACTTGGGGAGATCAACAAGGGTGATAAGATCAAGAAGGCCGCGGAGGATCAAGTTCCGGCAGCAGAAGAAAAAGACATTCTTCAACCTTACTACAATCATCTTACCCCTACTGAAATTGAAGCTTTCAAGATGATTGAAATAGCTCGGGTGCAAAAAAAAGTATCTAAATCGTGAAAATATTCTGTTGCAAGAGCATATCATCGCACTCAAGGGCATTATTCGTAAATTGGAGCACCCCCTGTGTTCGATGTTGGAAGACAAACCTGCTTCATCAATAACTCCATCATCACCACCTCCGAAGAAAGAGATCTAAATACATGAGTATTGGCACTCCCCTTGGCAACTGCCAAGCTTGGGGGAGTGCGCCGGTTTCGTATCACCATCACATCTTTATCTTTATCGTTTTTCTTAGTTCGATCCTTTTGGTTATATCTTGATCTAGTAGAATAAAAAATTTAGAATGATCTAGCTTTGAGTTTTGCTTTATGTTCCCTCTATTTAATCGAGTCTGTGAGATATATAATAAAGAGTAGATTTGAGATAAGGGCTTTGCTTTCTTGCTATGATCTTGAGGGAATTAAATAAAGAAAGAACAAAAAGATATAAAACGATCATATACTGATCTTATGGAGAGTAATGACTTCACATATAAAGAGTATGATGAATAAAAGTTGTTGAGAGTTGACAAACTTAGCTTTGGTCATTGTTGCAATTAATATGAAGTAATAAAGAAAGAGAGGCTTCACATATAAATATACTATCTTGGACATCTTTTTATAATTGTGAGCACTCATTAAAATATGAAATGCTAAAAAGTTGATGTTGGACAAGGAAGACAACATAATGGGTTATGTTTTCTTATATCCGAATAGAAGTTATATTGTCATGGATCATCCAACATGTTGAGCTTGCCTTTCCCTCTCATGCTAGCCAAATTCTTTGCACCAAGTAGAGATACTACTTGTGCTTCCAAACATCCCTAAACCCAGTTTTGCCATGAGAGTCCACCATACCTACCTATGGATTGATTAAGATCCTTCAAGTAAGTTGTCATTGATGCAAGCAATAAAAATTGCTCTTTAAATATGTATGATCTATTAGTGTGAAGACAATAAGCTTTATATGAACTTGTGATATGGAAGAAATAAAGGTCCTTATCACAAGTGGCAATATAAAATGACGTTCTTTTGCATTAAGATTTTGTGCATCCAACCATAAAAGCACATGAAAACCTTTGCTTCCCTCTGTGAAGGGCCTATCCTTTATTTTTATATCCTGCCCTTATACAAGAGTCATGGTGATCTTCATCTTTCCTTTTTACACTTTTTCCTTTGGCAAGCTCTATGTGTTGGAGAGATCCGAATATATATATCCACTCGAATGTAGGTTATCATAAAGTATTATTGTTGACATTACCCTTAAGGTAAGAAGTTGGGAGGCGAAACTATAAGCCCCTATGTTTCTCTGTGTCCGATTGAAACTTTGTACCCATGAGTATCGCGTGAGTGTTAGCAATTGTGAAAGATCATATGATAGTTGAGTATGTGGACTTGCTGAAAAGCTCTTATTTGACTCTTTTCGATGTTATGATAAATTGCAATTGCTTCAATGACCGAGATCATAGTTTGTTAGTTTACAATGAAGTTTCTGATTCATACTTTACCTTGTGAATGAATTGTTACTTTATCATAAGAAACTATATGGCATTATATGTTGTTGTTGTAAAGATGATCAGGATGCCCTCATGTCCGTATTTTATTTTTATTGACACCTCTATCTCTAAACATGTGGACATATTTTTCGATATCGGCTTTTCGCTTGAAGACAAGCGAGGTCTAAGCTTGGGGGAGTTGATACATCCATTTTGCATCATGCTTTTATGTTGATATTTATTGCATTATGGCTGTTATTACACACTATATCACAATACTTATGCCTATTCTCTCTTATTTTATAAGGTTTACATGAAGAGGAAGAATGCAGGAAGCTGGAATTCTGGGCTAGAAAAGGAGCAAATATTAGAGACCTATTCTGCACAACTCCAAAAGTCCTGAAACTTCACGGAGCTTAATTTTGGAATACATAAAAAATATTGGGTGAAGAAAGAACCAGAGGGGCCCACCAACTAGCCACAAGAGTGGAGGGTGCGCTCTACCCCCCTGGGCGCGCCCCCCGACCTTGTGGGCCCCCTAGCAGGCCTTCGATGCCCATCTTCTTCTATATGGTGTGTTTTACCCTGGAAAAAATCATAAGAAGCTTTCGGGACGAAGCCCACCGTCTCGAGGCGGAACCTGGGCAGAACCAATCTAGGGCTCCGGCGGAGTTGTTCTGCTGGGGAAACATCCCTCCGGGAGGGGGAAATCATCGCCATCGTCATCACTATCGATCATCTCATTGAGAGGGGGCCAATATCCATCAACATCTTCACCAGCACCATCTCCTCTCGAACCCTAGTTCATCTCTTGTATTTGATCTTGGTCCCAAAACCTGAGACTGGTACATGTGGGTTGCTAGTAGTGTTGCTTACTCCTTGTAGTTGATGCTAGTTGGTTTATTCGGTGGAAGATCATATGTTCAGATCCTTCATGATAATTAATACTCCTCTGATTATTATTATGAATATGCTTTGTGAGTAGTTACGTTTGTTCCTGAGGACATGGGAGAAGTCTTGTTATAAGTACATAATCATGTGAATTTAGTATTCGTTCGATATTTTGATGAGATGTATGTTGGCTTTCCTCTAGTGGTGTTATGTCAACGTCGACTACATGACACTTCACCATTATTTGGGCCTAGGGGAAGGCATTGGGAAGTAATAGGTAGATGATGGGTTGCTAGAGTGACAGAAGCTTAATCCCTAGTTTATGCGTTGCTTCGTAAGGGGCTGATTTGGATCCATATGTTTCATGCTATGGTTAGATTTACCTTAGTACTTCTTTTGTAGTTGCGGATGCTTGCGAGAGGGGTTAATCATAAGTGGGAGGCTTCTCCAAGGAAGGGCAGCACCCAAGCACTGGTCCACCCACATATCAAATGATCGAAGTAACGAAGCGTGAATCATATGAGCATGATGAAAACTAACTTGACGATAATTCCCAGGTGTCCTCGGGAGCGCTTTGCTTTATATAAGACTTTGTCCAGGCCTGTCCTTTGCTTCAAAAAGGATTGGGCCACCTTGCTGCACCTTGTTTACTTCTATTACTTGTTACCCGTTACGATTTATCATATCACAAAACTATTTGTTACCGATAATTTCAGTGCTTGCAGAGAATACCTTGCTGAAAACCACTTGTCATTTCCTTCTGCTCCTCGTTGGGTTCGACACTCTTACTTATCGAAAGGACTACGATAGATCCCCTATACTTGTGGGTCATCAGGCTACTTCTAGATGCTTCCACTCTTGTGTAGTGTTTCTTTTCTTTTCTTTCTTTTCTACCCTACCTGTTGTTTCTAGAGTTCTCTAGTTATAAGTAGTTATGAGTAGAATGGTGAATCCTAAATAATGTTTTCTAGAGTATTCCATCTATAAGTAGAAGTATGTGAAGGCTTCCCAAAGCCCAATAAATAGAGGTCCTCACCTCTACTTTGTAACCCAGACTATGTACCCACTACCTATAATAGAATGTGTTATTCTTATCTATGATCTTAGAGTAGATCTTGTGCTCTAGGAGTTCTGGATTGAACTCTTGCTGCCATATCGGCCTACATTCGCCACTAGAGCGATATCTAGCGCAACACGTTGAAGTTGTTTCTTCAACACTTATGTTGTACACATTGTAGCAGCAAGGTGGACTTGCTCCTCCACAACCTTTGTGCTGTTTCAGGTGGTACTAGAGCCTCGTTGATCCATACTAGTTCTTGTTGTCCTTGATACGTCTCCGTCGTATCTATAATTTTTTATTGTTCCATGCCAATATTATTCAACTTTCATATACTTTTGGCAACTTTTTATACTATTTTTTGGACTAACATATTGATCCAGTTCCCAGTGCCAGTTCTTGTTTGTTGCATGTTTTATGTTTCGTAGAAACCCCATATCAAACAGAGTCCAAAAGGGATAAAAATGGATCGAGATCATTTTTGGAATATTTATGATTTTTGGGAAGAAAAACCAACGCGAGACGGTGCCCGAGGGGGCCACGAGGCAGGGGGCGCGCCCCTGACCCTCATGGGCTCCCCGTAAGGCAGTTAGTGCTCTTATTTTTCCGCAAGAAAGCTAATTTTTGGAGAAAAAATCTGGGCAGAAGTTTCAACCCAATCGGAGTTACGGATCGCCGGATATAAAAGAAACGGTGAAAGGGCAGAATTTGAGAACGCAGAAACAAAGAGAGACAGAGAGACAGGTCCAATCTCGGAGGGGCTCTCTCCCCTCCCAATCCATGGAGGCCATGGACCAGAGCGGAAACCCTTCTCCCATATAGGGATAAGGTCAAGGAAGAAGAAGAAGAAGGGGGGCTCTCTCCCCCTTGCTTCCGGTGGCGCCAGAACATCGACGGAGGCCATCATCATCATCGCGATCAACACCAACACCTCCATCATCTTCACCAACATATCCATCACCTTCCCCCATCTATATTCAGCGGTCCACTCTCCCACAACCCATTGTACCCTCTACTTAAACATAGTGCTTTATGCTTCATATTATTATCCAATGATGTGTTGCCATCCTATGATGTCTGAGTATATTTTTGTTGTCCTATCGGTGATTGATGAATTGCTATGATTGGTTTATTTTGCTTGTGGTTATGTTGCTATCCTATTGTGCCGTCCGTGTCATGCAAGCGTGAGGGATTCCCACTGTAGGGTGTTGCAATACGTTCATGATTCGCTTATAGTGGGTTGCTTGAGTGACAGAAGCATAAACCCGAGTAAGGGGGTTGTGGCATATGGGATAAAGGGGACTTGATCCTTTAATGTTATGGTTGGGTTTTACCTTAATGATCTTTAGTAGTTGCATTTGCTTGCTAGAGTTCCAATCATAAGTGCATACGATCCAAGAAGAGAAAGTATGTTAGCTTATGCCTCTCCCACATAAAACTTGCTATCAGTCTAGTAAAGTAGTCAATTGCTTAGGGACAATTTCACAACTCCTACCACCACTTTTCCACACTCGCTATATTTACTTTATTGATTATTTATCTAAACAGACCCTAGTTTATATTTGTGTGCTCTTTATTATCTTGCAAACCTATCCAACAACACCTACAAGTATTTCTAGTTTCATACTTGTTCTAGGTAAAGGGAACACTAAGCGTGCGTAGAGTCATATCAGTGGCAGATAGGACCTGAGAGAATATTTGTTCTACCTTTAGCTCCTCGTTGGGTTAGACACTCTTACGTATCGAAAGAGGCTACAATTATCCCCTACACTTGTGGGTTATCAAGACCTTTTTCTAGCACCGTTGCCGGGGAGTCATAACATGGGGTGAATATTCTCGTGTGTGCTTGTTTGCTTTATCACTAAGTAATTTTTATTTGCTGTTCTTAGTTGTTTTCTATCTTTAGTTATGGGTAGGAAACGCAAAATACCAAAAAAAAGTTGTACCTACTTAACCAATGGTTTAAGAACCACTCAAAATCTATCACACTCCTGAAGCTTTTTACTTGGATCATCTTCGATCCCTTTGTGCTCGTGCTGAAACCCCCACTAGCTTAGTTGAGGGCAAATCTTTAGATGAGCATGATTGTTATGTGCAACACCGTATATCTGAAAAAGGGAAACTTTTACTGGATCAAATTCATCGTTTACAATGCTATGCTTGGAATTTATGTGAAATTTATGATTTTACTTGTTGTTCTGAAAACCCTAAGAAACACCTTCCCTACCAATGTGAGTTTAGTGATAATGGAATCGTATCTTCATATGCTAAGGGTGTTTATAATTACTATGATGTTCAACAAACTGAAGAATTTGTTGCTTTTAAGGGTGCTTATGAAATTGCTTCTTTGATTGAAAAGTATGATGCTACTCTCTACAAATCTAAATTTTTTGCCATATTTAAATATTGCTATGATAATTATGCTTATAATGCCTATGTTAAACCATATATTGGGGACTCCTCCGCTATCCAAGAAGAGATTAATATTTTGCAGGAGTCTATGGAAGAAGAAATTGATGAAATTGTGAGCTCATTGGATGAAAAAGATGATGAGGAGAGCGAAGAACAAAAGGAGGAAGAGCGGATTAGCTACCCATGCCCACCTTCTAATGAGAGTAACTCTTCAACTCATACATTGTTTAATTTCCCTTCGTGCTTACCGAAGGATGTGTTGGGGAACGTTGCAGAAAATTAAAAAATTTCCTACGGTTTCACCAAGATCCATCTATGAGTTCATCTAAGCAACGAGTCAAGGGAGTGAGTTTGCATCTACATACCACTTGTAGATCGCGTGCGGAAGCTTGCAAGAGGATGGTGATGATGGAGTCGTACTCGACGTGATTCGGATCACCGATGTCCAAGTGCTGAACGAACAGCACCTCCGCGTTCAACACACGTACGGGATGGGAGACGTCTCCTCCTTCTTGATCCAGCAAGGGGGGAGGAGAGGTTGAGGAAGATCGCTCCAACGGCAGCACGACGGCGTGGTGGTGTTGGTGCAGCAGTACTCCGACAGGGCTTCGCAAGCGCGTAACGGAGGAGGAGAGGTGTTGGGGAGGGGAGGGGCTGCGCCTTGGAGGTGTGTCCAGCAGCCCTCCCCTCACCCCTCTATTTATAGGGGAAGGGGCAAGGGGGGCCGACCCCTCTAGATGGGATCTAGAGGGGGGGCGGCGGCCAGGGAGGGGAGGCTTGCCCCCCAAGCAAGGGGGCGCCCCCCTTAGGGTTTCCCCCCCAACCCTAGGCGCATGGGCCCAAGGTGGGGGGCGCGCCCAGCCCTCCAGGGGCTGGCTCCCTCCCCTTTGCAGCCCATGTGGCCCTCCGGGTGGGGTGTCCCCTCCCGGTGGACCCTCGGAACCCCTCCGGTGGTCCCGGTACATTACCGATAGACCCCCGAAACTTTCCGGTGTCCGTATGACAACTTCCCATATATAAAACTTCACCTCCGGACCATTCCGAAACTCCTCGTGACGTCCGGGATCTCATCCGGGACTCCGAACAACATTCGGTAGTCACATACTAGTCTTCCTAATAACCCTAGCGTCACCGAACCTTAAGTGTGAAGACCCTACGGGTTCGGGAGACATGCAGACATGACCGAGACCACTCTCCGGTCAATAACCAACAGCGGGATCTGGATACCCATGTTGGCTCCCACATGCTCCTCGATGATTTCATCGGTTGAACCACGACGTCGAGGATTCGATCAAACCCCGTATGCAATTCCCTTTGTCAATCGGTACGTTACTTGCCCGAGACTCGATCGTCGGTATCCCAATACCTTGTTCAGTCTCGTTACCGGCAAGTCACTTTACTCGTACCATAATGCATGATCCCGTGGCCAACACCTTGGTCACCTTGAGCTCATTATGATGATGCATTACCGAGTGGGCCCAGAGATACCTCTCCGTCATACGGAGTGACAAATCCCAGTCTCGATCCGTATCAACCCAATAGACACTTTCGGAGATACCTGTAGTGCACCTTTATAGTCACCTAGTTACGTTGTGACGTTTGATACACCCAAAGCACTCCTACGGCATCCAGGAGTTACACGATCTCATGGTCGAAGGAAGAGATACTTGACATTGGCAAAGCTCTAGCAAACGAACTACACGATCTTTGTGCTATGCTTAGGATTGGGTCTTGTCCATCACATCATTCTCCTAATGATGTGATCCCGTTATCAACGACATCCAATGTCCATAGCCAGGAAACCATGACTATCTGTTGATCACAACGAGCTAGTCAACTAGAGGCTCACTAGGGACATATTGTGGTCTATGTATTCACACGTGTATTATGATTTCCGGATAATACAGTTATAGCATGAATAAAAGACAATTATCATGAACAATGAAATATAATAATACTTTTATTATTGCCTCTAGGGCATATTTCCAACAGTCTCCCACTTGCACTAGAGTCACCAATCTAGTTACATTGTGATGAATCGAACACCCATAGAGTTCTGGTGTTGATCATGTTTTGCTCGCGAGAGAGGTTTAGTCAATGGATCTGTGACATTTAGATCCGTATGTACTTTGCAAATTTCTATGTCTCCATCTTGAACATTTTCATGGATGGAGTTGAAACGACGCTTGATGTGCCTAGTCTTCTTGTGAAACCTGGGCTCCTTGGCAAGGGCAATAGCTCCAGTGTTGTCACAGAAGAGTTTGATTGGCCCCAACGCATTGGGTATGACTCCTAGGTCGGCGATGAACTCCTTCACCCAAATCGCTTCATGCGCTGCCTCCGAGGCTGCCATGTACTCCGCTTCACACGTAGATCCCACCAGGACGCTCTGCTTGCAGCTGCACCAGCTTACTGCTCCACCATTCAACATATACACGTATCCGGTTTGTGACTTAGAGTCATCCAGATCTGAGTCGAAGCTAGCGTCAACGTAACCCTTTACGACGAGCTCTTCGTCTCCTCCATAAACGAGAAACATGTCCTTTGTCCTTTTCAGGTACTTCAGGATATTCTTGACCGCTGTCCAGTGCTCCTTGCCGGGATTACTTTGGTATCTTGCTACCAAACTTACGGCAAGGTTTACATCAGGTCTGGTACACAGCATGGCATACATAATGGATCCTATGGCTGAAGCATAGGGGATGACACTCATCTCTTCTTTATCTTTTGCCGTGGTCGGTGACTGAGCCGAGCTCAATCTCACACCTTGTAACATAGGCAAGAACCCTTTCTTGTACTGATCCATTTTGAACCTTTTCAAAATTTTATCAAGGTGTGTGCTTTGTGAAAGACCTATGAGGCGTCTCGATCTATCTCTATAGATCTTGATGCCTAATATATAAGCAGCTTCTCCAAGGTCCTTTGAAAAACACTTATTCAAGTAGGCCTTAATGCTGTCCAAAAGTTCTATATCATTTCCCATCAGGACTATGTCATCTACATATAATATGAGAAATGCTACAGAGCTCCCACTCACTTTCTTGTAAACGCAGGCTTCTCCATAAGTCTGCATAAACCCAAACGCTTTGATCATCTCATCAAAGCGAATGTTCCAACTCCGAGATGCTTGCACCAGCCCATAAATGGATCGCTGGAGCTTGCATACTTTGTTAGCATTCTTAGGATCGACAAAACCTTCCGGCTGCATCATATACAGCTCTTCCTTAAGATGTCCGTTAAGGAATGCCGTTTTGACGTCCATCTGCCATATCTCATAATCATAGTATGCGGCAATTGCTAACATGATTCGGACGGACTTCAGCTTCGCTACGGGAGAGAATGTCTCGTCGTAGTCAATCCCTTGAACTTGTCGATAACCCTTAGCGACAAGTCGAGCTTTATAGATGGTAACATTTCCATCCGCGTCCGTCTTCTTCTTAAAAATCCATTTGTTTTCTATCGCTCGCCGATCATCGGGCAAGTCTGTCAAAGTCCATACTTTGTTTTCATACATGGATTCTATCTCGGATTTCATGGCTTCAAGCCATTTCTTCGAATCTGGGCCCGCCATCGCTTCTTCATAGTTCGAAGGTTCACCGTTGTCTAACAACATGATTTCCAGGACAGGGTTGCCGTACCACTCTGGTGCGGAACGTGTCCTTGTGGACCTACGAAGTTCAGTAGCAACTTGATCCGAAGTACCTTGATCATCATCATTGTTTTCCTCTTCGGTTGGTGTGGGCATCACAGGAACATTTTCCTGAGCTGCACCACTTTCCCGTTCGAGAGGTAATACTTCATCGAGTTCTACTTTCCTCCCACTTACTTCTTTCGAGAGAAACTCTTTTTCTAGAAAGCATCCGTTCTTGGCAACAAAGATTTTGCCCTCGGATCTTAAGTAGAAGGTATACCCGACAGTTTCCTTAGGGTATCCTATGAAGACGCATTTTTCCGACTTGGGTTCGAGCTTTTCAGGTTGAAGTTTCTTGACATAAGCATCGCATCCCCAAACTTTTAGAAACGACAGCTTAGGTTTCTTCCCAAACCATAATTCATACGGTGTCGTCTCAACGGATTTAGATGGTGCCCTATTTAAAGTGAATGTAGCTGTCTCTAGAGCTTATCCCCAAAATGATAGCGGTAAATCGGTAAGAGACATCATAGACCGCACCATATCCAATAGAGTGCGATTACGATGTTCGGACACACCGTTTCGCTGAGGTGTTCCAGGCGGCGTGAGTTGTGAAACGATTCCACATTTCCTTAAGTGTGTACCAAATCGTGACTTAAGTATTCTCCTCCATGATCCGATCGTAGAAACTTTATCTTTCGGTCACGTTGATTCTCTACCTCATTCTGAAATTCCTTGAACTTTTCAAAGGTCTCAGACTTGTGTTTCATCAAGTAGACATACCCATATCTACTTAAGTCATCAGTGAGAGTGAGAACATGACGATATCCTCCGCGAGCCTCAATGCTCATTGGACCGCACACATCGGTATGTATGATTTCCAACAAGTTGGTTGCTCGCTCCATTGTTCCCGAGAATGGAGTCTTGGTCATTTTGCCCATGAGGCATGGTTCGCATGTGTCAAACGATTCATAATCAAGAGACTCTAAAAGTCCATCAGCATGGAGCTTCTTCATGCGCTTGACACCAATGTGACCAAGGCGGCAGTGCCACAAGTATGTGGGACTATCGTTATCAACTTTACATCTTTTGGCATCCACACTATGAACATGTGTAATATTACGCTTGAGATTCATTAAGAATAAACCATTGACCATCGGAGCATGACCATAAAACATATCTCTCATATGAATCGAACAACCATTATTCTCAGACTTAAATGAGTAGCCATCTCGTATTAAACGAGATCCAGATACAATGTTCATGCTCAAACTTGGCACTAAATAACAATTATTAAGGTTCAAAACTAATCCCGTGGGTAAATGTAGAGGCAGCGTGCCGACGGCGATCACATCGACTCTGGAACCATTCCCGACGCGCATCGTCACCTTGTCCTTCGCCAGTCTCCGTTTATTCCGCAGCTCCTGCTGTGAGTTACAAATATGAGCAACAGCACCGCTATCAAATACCCAGGAGTTACTACGAGTACTGGTAAGGTATACATCAATTACATGTATATCAAATATACATTTGGTGTTGCCGGCCTTCTTATCCGCTAAGTATTTGGGGAAGTTCCGCTTCTAGTGACCCTTCCCCTTGCAATAAAAGCACTCAGTCTCAGGCTTGGGTCCATTCTTTGACTTCTTCCCGGTAACTGGCTTACCGGGCGCGGCAACATCCTTGCCGTCCTTCTTGAAGTTCTTCTTGCCCTTGCCCTTCTTGAACTTAGTGGTCTTATTGACCATCAACACTTGATGTTCTTTCTTGATTTCAGCCTCTGCTAACTTCAGCATCGAGAACACTTCAGGAATGGTCTTCACCATCCCCTGCATGTTGTAGTTCATCACAAAGCTCTTGTAGCATGGTGGGAGCGACTGGAGGATTCTGTCAATGACCGCCTCATCTGGATGGTTAATGTTCAGCTGGGTCATACGGTTGTGCAACCCAGACATCTTTAGGATGTGCTCACTGACAGAACTGTTTTCCTCCATCTTACAACTGTAGAACTTGTCGGAGACATCATATCTCTCGACCCGGGCATGAGCTTGAAAAACCAGTTTCAGCTCTTCGAACATCTCATATGCTCCGTGATGCTCAAAACGCTTTTGGAGCCCCGGTTCTAAGTTGTAAAGCATGCCGCACTGAACGAGGGAGTAATCATCAGCACGAGTTTGCCAAGCATTCATAATGTCTTGGTTCTCTGGGACGGGAGCGTCACCTAGCGGTCCATCTAGAACATATTGCTTCTTGGCAGCTATGAGGATGATCCTCAAGTTCCGGACCCAGTCCGTATAGTTGCTGCCATCATCTTTCAGCTTGGTTTTCTCTAGGAACGCGTTGAAGTTCATGTTGACATGAGCGTTGGCCATTTGACCTACAAGACATATTTGCAAAGGTTTTAGACTAAGTTCATGATAATTAAGTTCTAATCAAATTATGAACTCCCACTCAGATTAGACATCCCTCTAGTCATCTAAGTGTTTACACGATCCGAGTCGACTAGCCCGTGTTCGATCATCACGTGAGACGGACTAGTCATCGTCGGTGAACATCTTCATGTTGATCGTATCTTCCATACGATTCGTGTTCGACCTTTCGGTCTCCGTGTTCCGAGGCCATGTCTGTACATGCTAGGCTCGTCAAGTTAACCCTAAGTGTTTTTGCTGTGTAAAATTGTCTTACACCCGTTGTATGTGAACGTAAGAATCCATCACACCCGATCACCACGTGGTGCTTAGAAGCGACGAACTGTAGCAACGGTGCACAGTTAGGGGAGAACACTTCTTGAAATTTTTTGTAAGGGATCATCTTATTTACTACCGTCATCCTAAGTAAACAAGATGTATAAACATAATAAACATCAAATGCAATTATATAGTTGTGACATGATATGGCCAATATCATATAGCTCCATTGATCTCCATCTTCGGGGCTCCATGATCATCTTGTCACCGGCTTGACACCATGATCTCCATCATCATGAACTCCTTCATCGTGTCTTCATGAAGTTGTCACGCCAACGACTACTTCTACTTCTATGGCTAACGCGTTTAGCAATAAAGTAAAGTAGTTTACATGGCGTTCTTCAATGACACGCAGGTCATACAAAAAAAATAAAGACAACTCCTATGGCTCCTGCCGGTTGTCATACTCATCAACATGCAAGTCGTGAATACTATTACAAGAACATGATCTCATACATCACAATTCATCATTCATCACAACTTCTGGCCATATCACATCACATGATCAATTGCTGCAAAAACAAGTTAGACGTCCTCTAACTGTTGTTGCATCTTTTACGTGGCTGCAATTGGGTTCTAGCAAGAACGTTTTCTTACCTACGAATAACCACAACGTGATTTTGTCAACTTCTATTTACCCTTCATAAGGACCCTTTTCATCGAATCCGCTTCAACTAAAGTGGGAGAGACAGACACCCGCCAGCCACCTTATGCAACTAGTGCATGTCAATCGGTGGAACCGGTCTCACGTAGGCGTACGTGTAAGGTTGGTCCGGGCCGCTTCATCCCACAATACCGCTGAAGCAAGAAAAGACTAGTAGTGGAAAGCAAGTTGACAAGATCCACGCCCACAACAAAATTGTGTTCTACTCGTGCATTAGAGAACTACGCATAGACCTAGCTCTGATACCACTGTTGGGGAACGTTGCAGAAAATTAAAAATTTTCCTACGGTTTCACCAAGATCCATCTATGAGTTCATCTAAGCAACGAGTCAAGGGAGTGAGTTTGCATCTACATACCACTTGTAGATCACGTGCGGAAGCTTGCAAGAGGATGGTGATGATGGAGTCGTACTCGACGTGATTCAGATCACTGATGTCCAAGTGCTGAACGGACAGCACCTCCGCGTTCAACACACGTACGGGACGGGAGACGTCTCCTCCTTCTTGATCCAGCAAGAGGGGAGGAGAGGTTGAGGAAGATCGCTCCAACGGCAGCACGACGGCGTGGTGGTGTTGGTGCAGCAGTACTCCGACAGGGCTTCGCAAGCGCGTAACGGAGGAGGAGAGGTGTTGGGGAGGGGAGGGGCTGCGCCTTGGAGGTGTGTCCAGCAGCCCTCCCCTCACCCCTCTATTTATAGGGGAAGGGGCAAGGGGGGCCGACCCCTCTAGATGGGATCTAGAGGGGGGGCGGCGGCCAGGGAGGGGAGGCTTGCCCCCCAAGCAAGGGGGGCGCCCCCCTTAGGGTTTCTCCCCCAACCCTAGGCGCATGGGCCCAAGGTGGGGGGCGCGCCCAGCCCTCCAGGGGCTGGCTCCCTCCCCTTTGCAGCCCATGTGGCCCTCCGGGTGGGGTGGCCCCTCCCGGTGCACCCCCGGAACCCCTCCGGTGGTCCCGGTACATTACCGATAGACCCCCGAAACTTTCCTGTGTCCGTATGACAACTTCCCATATATAAAACTTCACCTCCGGACCATTCCGAAACTCCTCGTGACGTCTGGGATCTCATCCGGGACTCCGAACAACATTCGGTAGTCACATACTAGTCTTCCTAATAACCCTAGCGTCACCGAACCTTAAGTGTGAAGACCCTACGGGTTCGGGAGACATGCAGACATAACCGAGACCACTCTCCGGTCAATAACCAACAGCGGGATCTGGATACCCATGTTGGCTCCCACATGCTCCTCGATGATTTCATCGGTTGAACCACGACGTCGAGGATTCGATCAAACCCCGTATGCAATTCCCTTTGTCAATCGGTACGTTACTTGCCCGAGACTCGATCGTCGGTATCCCAATACCTTGTTCAGTCTCGTTACCGGCAAGTCACTTTACTCGTACCGTAATGCATGATCCCGTGGCCAACACCTTGGTCACCTTGAGCTCATTATGATGATGCATTACCGAGTGGGCCCAGAG
Organism: Triticum timopheevii; assembly: GCA_963921465.1. Classification (NCBI taxonomy): domain Eukaryota; kingdom Viridiplantae; phylum Streptophyta; class Magnoliopsida; order Poales; family Poaceae; genus Triticum; species Triticum timopheevii. The sequence goes on along the minus strand of OY997266.1, from coordinate 486,628,459 downwards.
ATACCTCTCCGTCATACGGAGTGACAAATCCCAGTCTCGATCCGTGTCAACCCAATAGACACTTTTGGAGATACCTGTAGTGCACCTTTATGGTCACCCAGTTACGTTGTGACATTTGATACACCCAAAGCACTCCTACGGCATCCAGGAGTTACACGATCTCATGGTCGAAGGAAGAGATACTTGACATTGGCAAAGCTCTAGCAAACGAACTACACGATCTTTGTGCTATGCTTAGGATTAGGTCTTGTCCATCACATCATTCTCCTAATGATGTGATCCCGTTATCAACGACATCCAATGTCCATAGCCAGGAAACCATGACTATCTGTTGATCACAACGAGCTAGTCAACTAGAGGCTCACTAGGGACATATTGTGGTCTATGTATTCACACGTGTATTACGATTTCTGGATAATACAGTTATAGCATGAATAAAAGACAATTATCATGAACAATGAAATACAATAATACTTTTATTATTGCCTCTAGGGCATATTTCCAACAGGATGATTGCTATGATGATTGTTATGATCCCGTTGATTCTCTTGAAATACCCCTTTTTGATGATGCTTGCTATGCTTGGGGCCAAGATGCCAATATGAATTATGCTTATGGAGATGAACTTCCTATAGTTCCTTATGTTAAACATGAAATTGCTGCTATTGCACCCACGCATGATAGTCCTATTATCTTTTTGAATTCTCCCTAATACACTATATCGGAGAAGTTTGTGCTTATTAAGGACTATATTGATGGGTTGCCTTTTACTACTACACATGATGATTTTGATAGATATAATATGCATGTGCTTGCTGCTCCTACTTGCAATTATTATGAGAGAGGAACTATATCTCCACCTCTCTATGTTTCCAATATGATAAAATTGCAAGAAACTGTTTATACTATGCATTGGCCTTTACTTGGTGTGCATGAATTGTTCTTTTATGACATGCCGATGCATAGGAAGAGAGTTAGACTTCGTTTTTGCATGATATATGTTACTTTGTGCTCACTATTAAATCACAAATCATTGTTAATTAAAATTGGCTTTGATATACCTTGGGATCCGGGTGGATCCATTACTTGAGCACTATATGCCTAGCTTAATGGCTTTAAAGAAAGCGCTGCCAGGGAGACAACCCGGAAGTTTTAGAGAGTCATTTATTTCTGTTGAGTGCTTTTATATAGTCTAAAAACAAACAAAATAAAGAGGGGAACCCAAAACTTTTCAAAAAGGAAAGTGAAAGTGAGAGAGACAAGCATTGTTGAAGTGGGAGAGCTCCTTGAACTTTGTTCATGCTCACAGAAACTTTGTGAATCTTAACTACAGAAACTTTTCATCAAAAATAATTAACCCCCTGTACAATTCCATTGTATTATAAAAATAATGTGCCAAGGTTTGCCTTTAGGATGTTTACAATGCTTGTTGGTTTGTGCGGTGCAGGACAGAAACTTTGGCTGTAGTGCGCGATTTTATATTTTTTACTGGAACGCCAAACGGTTCTGATTATTTTTTAGCTGTCTTGATGTACAAATGTTTTATTTTTCATAATTTGAGTAGAATTTTTGGGGTACCATAAGTATGGTGAATGTTCAGATTGCTACAGATTGTTCTGTTTTTGACAGATTCTGTTTTTGATGCATAGTTTGCTTGTTTTCATGAAACCATCAATTTCTATCAGCGGATTAAGCCATGAAAAGTTATATTACAGTAGACAAAATGCAAAAACAAAATATGAATTGGTTTGCAACAGTACTTAGAGTAGTGATTTGCTTTATTATACTAACGGATCTTACCGAGTTTTCTGTTGAAGTTTTGTGTGGATGAAGTGTTTGATCGAGGAGGTCTCGATATGAGGAAAAGGAAGAGAGGCAAGAGCTCAAGCTTGGGGATTCCCAAGGAACCCCAAGTAAATATTCAAGGAGACTCAAGTGTCTAAGCTTGGTGATTCCCCGGAAGGCATCCCCTCTTTCTTCAACAAGTATCGGTATGTTTTCGGATTCGTTTCGTTCGTGCGATATGTGCAAATCTTGGAGCGTCTTTTGCATTTAGTTTTCACTTTTCTTTTATGCACCATGCTGGTATGAGATAGTCCTTGGTTGATTTATAGAATGCTCATTGCACTTCACTTAAATCTTTTGAGTATGGCTTTAGAGAATGCTTCATGTGCTTCACTTAGATCATTTGAAGTTTGGATTGCCTGTTTCTGACATAGAAAACCGCCATTTGTAGAATGCTCTTTTGCTTCACTTATATTTGTTAGAGCATGGGTATATCTTTTGTAGAAAGAATTAAACTCTCTTGCTTCACTTATATCTATTTAGAGAGATGACAGGAATTGGTCATTCACATGGTTAGTCATAAAATCCTACATAAACTTGTAGATCACTGAATATGATATGTTTGATTCCTTGCAATAGTTTTGCGATATAAAGGTGGTGATATTAGAGTCATGCTAGTGGGTAGTTGTGGATTGTAGAAATACTTGTGTTGAGGTTTGTGATTCTCGTAGCATGCACGTATGGTGAACCGTTGTGTAACGAAGTTGGAGCATGAGGTATTTATTGATTGTCTTCCTTATGAGTGGCGGTCGGGGACGAGCGATGGTCTTTTCCTACCAATCTATCCCCCTAGGAGCATGCGCATAGTATTTTGTTTCAATGACTAATAGATTTTTGCAATAAGTATGTGAGTTCTTTATGACTAATGTTGAGTTCATGGATTATACGCACTCTCACCCTTCCATCATTGCTAGCCTCTTCAGGACCGTGCATTGCCCTTTATCACCTCGAGAGTTGGTGCAAACTTCACCGGTGCATCCAAACCTCGTGATATGATACGCTCTATCACACATAAGCCTCCTTATATCTTCCTCAAAACAGCCACCATACCTACCTATCATGGCATTTCCATAGCCATTCCGAGATATATTGCCATGAAACTTCCAACATCATCATATACATGACTTGAGCATTCATTGTCATATTGCTTTGCATGATCGTAAGATAGCTAGCATGATGTTTTCATGGCTTGTTCGTTTTTTGATGTCATTGGTACGCTAGATCATTGCACATCCCGCTACACCGCCGGAGGCATTCATATAGAGTCATATCTTTGTTCTAGTATCGAATTGTAATATTGGGTTGTAAGTAAATAAAAGTATGATGATCATCATTATAGAGCATTGCCCCATAAAAAAGAGTGGCCAAAGAAGCCTAAATAAAAAAAGGGGGGGCCAAAGAAGCCGCCCAAAAAAAGAGGAGCAATGTTACTATCTTTTTACCACACTTGTGCTTCGAAGTAGCACCATGTTCTTCATATAGAGAGTCTCTCGAGTTATCACTTTAATATACTAGTGGGAATTTTTCATTATAGAACTTGGCTTGTATATTCCAATGATGGGCTTCCTCAAATGCCCTAGGTCTTCATGAGCAAGCAAGATGGATGCACACCCACTTAGCTTCAGTTTGAGCTTTCATACACTTATAGCTCTTAGTGCATCCGTTGCATGGCAATCCCTACTCCTCGCATTGACATCAAAATGGGCATATCCATAGCCCATTGATTAGCCGCGTCGATGTGAGACTTTCTCCCTTTTTGCCTTCTCCACACAACCTCCACCATCATATTCTATTCCACCTATAGTGCTATATCCATTGCTCATGCTCATGTATTGCGTGAAAGTTGAAAAGGTTTGAGAACGTCAACAGTATGAAACAATTTCTTGGCTTGTCATCAGGGTTGTGCATGATTTGAATATTTTGTGTGATGAAGATGGAGCATAGCCAGACTATATGATTTTGTAGGGATAACTTTCCTTGGCCATGTTGTTTTGAAAAGACATGATTGCTTTATTAGTATGCTCGAAGTTTTGTTGTTCTTATATAAAATGATAGACTATTGCTTTGAATCACTCGTGTCTTAATATTCATGCCATGATTAGATACATGATCAAGATTATGCTAGGTAGCATTCCACATCAAAAATTATCTTTTTTATCATTTACCTACTCGAGATGAGCAGGAATTAAGCTTGGGGTTGCTGATACGTCTCCGTTGTATCTATAATTTTTGATTGTTCCATGCCAACATTATTCAACTTTCATATACTTTTGGCAACTTTTTATACTATTTTTGGGACTAACATATTGATCCAGTGCCCAGTGTCAGTTCCTGTTTGTTGCATGTTTTATGTTTCGCAGAAACCCCATATCAAATGGAGTCCAAACGGGATAAAAACAGACGGAGATCATTTTTGGAATATTTATGATTTTTGGGAAGAAAAACCAACGCGAGACGGTGCCCGAGGGGGCCACGAGGCAGGGGGTGCGCCCCAGGGGGGCAGGCGCGCCCCTGGCCCTCGTGGGCACCCCGTAAGGCAGTTGACGCTCTTCTTTTGCCGCAAGAAAGATAATTTTGGGAGAAAAATCTAGGCGAAAGTTTCAACCCAATCGGAGTTACGGATCTCCGGATATAAAAGAAATGGTGAAAGGGCAGAATTTGAGAACGCAGAAACAGAGAGAGACAGAGAGACAGATCTAATCTCGGAGGGGCTCTCGCCCCTCCCAAGCCATGGAGGCCATGTACCAGAGGGGAAATCCTTCTCCCATCTAGGGAGAAGGTCAAGGAAGAAGAAGAAGATGGGGGCGCTCTCCCCCTTGCTTCCAGTGGCGCTAGAACGCCGACGGAGGCCATCATCATCACCGCGATCTACACCAACACCTCCATCATCTTCACCAACATCTCCATCACCTTCCCCCATCTATATTCAGCGCTCCACTCTCCCACAACCCGCTGTACCCTCTACTTAAACATTGTGCTTTATGCTTCATATTATTATCCAATGATGTGTTGCCATCCTATGATGTCTGAGTAGATTTTCGTTGTCCTATCGGTGATTGATGAATTGCTATGATTGGTTTAATTTGCTTGTGGTTATGTTGCTGTTCTATTGTGCCCTCCGTGTCGTGCAAGCATGAGGGATTCCCGCTGTAGGGTGTTGCAATACATTCATGATTCACTTATAGTGGGTTGCTTGAGTGACAGAAGCATAAACCCGAGTAAGGGGGTTGTGCCGTATGGGATAAAGGGGACTTAATGCTTTAATGCTATGGTTGGGTTTTACCCGAGTAGTTGCGGATGCTTGCTAGAGTTCCAATCATAAGTGCATAGAATTCCAAGTCAGGGATGACATGCTAGCAGTGGCCTATCTCACATAAAACTTGCTATCGGTCTAGTAAAGTAGTCAATTGCTTAGGGACAATTCCACAACTCCTACCACCACTTTTCCACACTCACTATATTTACTTTATTGCTTCTTTATCTAAACAGCCCCTAGTTTATATTTACGTGCTCTTCATTATCTTGCAAACCTATCCAACAACACCTACAAGTATTTCTAGTTTCATACTTGTTCTAGGTAAAGTGAACACTAAGCGTGCATAGAGTCATATCAGTGGAAGATAGGACTTGAGAGAATATTTGTTCTACCTTTAGATTCTCGTTGGGTTCGACACTCTTACTTATCGAAAGAGGCTACAATTATCCCCTACACTTGTGGGTTATCAGTCCTCTTCGAGAGCAAGCTGCAGCAAGCAATGGAGCAATTGGAGAAGAGGATGGATGTTGCAGAACAACAAATCAAAGAGCCGTGTGAAGATCTTAATCGTAGATTTGACCAGCTGGTTGAGATGATAAAAAGGGTGCCCCCTGCTACCAATGAAGGAGATTCATCTAAAGAAGAAGAAGTTGTTCGTCAAGTAAGAAGGAGAGGTAATCTTGGAGCAAGACCGCCACAACAACATGTTGTTCAATGTGCTTCAAGAAGGCCAATTTATGTTGAAGCTTCTGAAGGTGAAGAGTATGATGATGCCCTTGAAGAACCAAATCTCTATGCATATCGGAGAGCACCCAACCCTACATATGCAAGAGATACATACAAGGTGAAAGTTGAGATCCCAAGTTTTAATGGAAATGTTGATATTGAAGGGTGCCTGGATTGGTTATATGAAATGGAGACTTTCTTTGAGGTCATGGAGGTCAGGAAGATCGTAGAGTTCCTTTGGTCGCATACAAGCTGAAAGGAGGAGCCGGTGCATGGTGTCATCGCGTTCAAGAAGAGCGCAGGCTGAGAGGAGAACCTCATTTGAGAATTCGGAGGTGACGTACGTTCGGTACTCGATCGGTGGAGCGCGAAGAAAGTTTGAGTACATCAACCGCGTTGTGAAACGCTTTCGCTTTCGGTCTACGAGGGTACAAGGACACACTCTCCCCCTCGTTGCCATGCATCTCCATGGATAGATCATTTTGTACGCGTAGAATTTTTTTGTTTTCCATGCAACATTTCCCAACATTTGAGCCTCGGAGAAAAGGAATACCATACGGAGTCCAAATGGAATAAAACTTCACAATGATTTTTCTTGGACCAGAAGACACCCAGGGGACTTGGAGTCCAAGTCAGAAGAGCCACGAGGCGGCGACAAGGCTGGGAGGCGCGCCCTAGGGGGGGCTACCTTGTGGGCCCCTCGGGACTCCCCTAACCTAGATCTTTCTCCCATAAATTCACATATATTCCAAAACCACCAGAGGCATCCACAAAAACACTTTTCCACCGCCGCAACCTTCTGTTCCCATGAGATCCCATCTTAGGGCCTTTTCCGGCATCCTGTCGGAGGGGGAATTGATCACGGAGGGCTTCTACATCAACTTCATTGCCCTTCCGATGAAGCGTGAGTAGTTTACCTTAGACCTACGGGTCCATAGCTAGTTGCTAGATGGCTTCTTCTCTCTCTTTTATTCTCAATACCACGTTCTCCTTGATGTTCTTGGAGATTTATCTAATGTAATCTTCTTTTGCGTGTGTTTGTCGAGATCCGATGAATTGTGGATTTATGATTAGCTTATCTATGAATATTATTTGAATCTTCTCTCAGTTATTTTATGCATGATTTAATATCTTTGTATTTCTCTTCGAATTATCGATTTGGTTTGGCCAACTAGATTGGTTTTCTTGCAATGGAAAAGGTGCTTAACTTTGGGTTCAATCTTGCGTGATTTCACCCAGTGACAAAGTAGGGGTAGCGAGACACGTATTGCATTGTTGCCATCAAGGATAAAAAAATGGGGTTTTCATCACATTGCTTGAGTTAATTCCTCTACATCATGTCATCTTACTTAAGGCGTTACTTCGTTCTTTATGAACTTAATACTCTAGATGCATGCTAGATAGCGGTCAATGTGTGGAGTAATAGTAGTAGATGTAGATAGGAGTCGGCCTACTTGACATGGATGTGATGCCTATATGCATAATCATTGCCTTGGATATCTTCATAACTTTGCGCTTTTTTATCAATTGCTCGACAGTAATTTGTTCACCCACCGTATTATTTGCCTTCACGAGAGAAGCCTCTAGTGAAACCTATGCCCCCCGGGTCTATTTTTCATCATATTACTTTCTGATCTACTATTTTGCAATCTTTTATTTTCAGATATATATACCAAAAAACCGAAAAATATTTTATCTTTTATTTATCTATCTCTATCAGATCTCACCTTTGCAAGTGACCGTGAAGGGATTAACAACCCCTTTATCGCGTTGGGTGCAAGTGTTTCATTGTTTATGCAGGTGTTGGTTATTTGTGCGTTCTTCTCCTACTGGATTGATACCTTGGTTCTTAACTGAGGGAAATACTTACCTCTATTGTGCTGCATCACCCTTTCCTCTTCAAGGGAAAAACCAACGCAAGCTCAAGAAGTAGCAAACCACAACACTGGTCCATGTCATGTTTTTGTCACTTACTTTGATCGTACTAGGCATAATCATAATCTGCTATAGTATTTTTCATTGCTAGATCCATAACCACAACTTGATCAATATCATGTTTTTGTTTATTTGTTATTGCAGAAGTTCACGAACCATTGTCACAAGCTAGTGGGCATGCTTGGGTGTGCTAGCTCGGTTAATGTGCATGTTCCTGGACCGTCGACACGTACCCTTGCTTCGTCGAGCCATGCCGGCATAGGTTCCTCTAGCAATGCCGCCTCGTCGTCTCACATTGTTGAGGAGGACGAGGAAGATGAAGAAGAAGAGGATGAGGAACAAGTCGAGGGAGAAGAAGAAGGGGATGACGAGGAGGAGTATGATGAGGAAGACCAACCACCACCCACTTAGCCAACAGGACAAAATGGGGAAACAACTAAATACGCAATGGAAGAGTCCATCCCCATTCTGAGGGTGCGTAGTTCTCGTCGCACAACAACAATTACGCAAGAGACCCGCTTGAAGAGAAACGAGGAGCGTACCGCCAAGAGGCGGAAGAAGACCAAGTGATATGGTCTGTTGAACTACTCGCTTTGTGTTGAGCTGAACGAGAACTTGTTGGCTATGTTCAAGTACTTGCTATCGTGAATTTGTTGAACTATTTGCTATGTTAGACACGTAAACCTATTTGCAATGTTGGGTATGTTGAACTATTTCGATGTGTGATGCATATTATGATGTGTGAGATACTAATTTTATTTCCAGATGATATTATGATGTGTGAGGTTATTCTATTTATATTGAATGATCAAATTTTGCAGGAAAGGAATTAAAGTTTAAAGGGGATAGATACCTACCGCGAGAGGCTGACGATAGGTTTGCGTACCCTACCGCAAATGAAAATCCAGTTTCAGGAACAAAACCAATTTCCCCTCTTTGGCACCTACTGCCGAGGTAGCTGGCGGCAGGGTTGCATACCCTACTGCAAAATAAAACCCTGTTTCGGGAATAGATATGCTCGAGCTTAGGGTTTGGGGGGAGGGTTGAGGCCTATCGACAGAGACTATGGCGGTATGGTACTTCAACTACCGCTGCCCTCTTTGGCGGTAGACACTCTGGCCACGTCAGCAACAACCGATGATCGCCTGCCTATGCCGTCAACCCTACAGCCAGGGACCTCGGTGGTAGGCTGTGATAACCTACCATCATCGACCCCGGCGGTAGACAAAATGTCAAGTCCTGATTTTTTTTTTAAACCGGTGTCATATCCGGCATAACTTTGCCAAAAGGGTCAAAACACTGAATTTGGCCGTTTAGACCATCTCTACCCAACACAAGCCTCGGTCGAAGCCGTCGTTTTGATCCCAGCCTAGTTGCGAATTAGTACCTCTACATTTTTTTGAGGGGCTCCCTCTATACATATAATCTCTTGCGTCTTCTGGCTGGGCTGGTCAGCTGTTGGAGGCCCAACAAGGCCCAGGTCGCTGACACGGGACCATATGGCATCCGAGCTGTTACTGGAAAAAAAAAATATGGCATCCGAGCTCGTTAGTCTATCGACGATCCACGGTGCCAGAGGCTGGGTCTTGTCAACGATGTATTCACCGCCTTTACGTTTTGGCTCTCGTCAACCGCGCACACATATTTAGTCCGACAGGAGCGGGGCTAGAAGGCCACATTGTCTCCGGGCCAACTCGTCGGCCGAACGACCTTCCCTTGCGCCGCCGCCGCCTCCTCCACGTCCGCCTCATCCTTCCCCCTGTATGCTCCCCCCTCCCGTCCTACTTGCTTATTTGCCCAGGGTTAAAGGATTGATATTGCCCTGCGGGCTCGTTCTTCTGCCCGATGTCCAATTGGGCTTCGGGTGTTTCTTTAGCATGCCGGAGTAGCTCTGAAGAGTTCATCGTTTTTGTGTTAGTTTCAGAAAGAAAAAGAAAAATCACCACTGGGTCGCTGGCGGAAAGGGAGGGAGGGTCAGGTTGGGCCCTGGCCCAGTCCATATTTTGGTATATCTTCCGAAAACAACAGTATATATCAATCCTGACCCTGACCCTCCCTACCCCACGACCCCCTCCTCCTCCCGATCCCGCCGCCGCCTCCCGATCCGATCGTTCCCGCACATCGCCGCCGCCTCCCAATCAGTACGTGGCGATGGAGCTGCTAACGCTTGAGTTTGTAATCAATTGAAAACAGTCTAATTTATAATTCTGGTTATGCAGGTTGCGACGATGGGGCTGCTAACGCTCGAGTCTGTGAATAAAATGAAGACAGCCCACGACCGCGTTGCTGGAGGGTTGGATAATCTTGAACGGTTTCTGCAAACAGTACGTCTTACATATACAGGAGTACATCTCACAGATAGAGGTCCGGCTTTTGCACCCTATGCTTAGTTTGTTTCTTGTTTCAGGTTAACAAGCTCGTGGAACAATCTCGAATGGTTTCAGAGTTTATCCTCATGGCCAAAAACACAGTTAGGGAACACGCCAGTCAGAAAGAGCAGCTTCAGCAGAAGATGCAAGACGAAGCCGTCCTGAAGGAGCAGCTGCAGAAGAAGATAGAGGAGGGAGCTGCCTTGAAGGAGCAACTGCAGACTCAGATGCAAGAGAATACGTCTTTGAAGGAGCAGATACAGAAGAAGGACCAAGAAAGTGCCATCTTGAAGGATCAACTAAAATCTTTGAAGGAGCAGATGCAGAAGAAGGACCAAGGAAATGCCATCTTGAAGGAAAGTAAAAAAACAACCTTTTTTAAGAGAAAAATGCCATCAAGAAAATGCAAGAAAATGCCATCTTGAATGAGCTGAGGTGTTTAACCAGTAACAATGATGGCCCAATAATTTAATTTGAGCCCGTAAAATAATTTTGAAGTATACTTTCAAATTCGATTTCATGGTTTCAAAGATGACGGTGGGCTTGAACATGGCTTTCAAAAAACTGCCCTCGCTAAGTATATAGGCAATTTAGAAAAAAGCAGTTCTTTCCATTTTTAGTGCATACGATCGATGCATCAAAGAATCATTCTCATCCTTATTTCCAAATGACATCCACGGCTGTATGCTTCTGCATGTTTTGGTACTGAATCAAACGTGAAGGTTTGATTCTAAGCATACAAACGGTTCGATCTATATTTTCAAGATAAATCTCACCCAGACAGAGATGTTCATTCTTTAGTGCTGCCAAGTGAACAGGGGAGAGGTCTAGCGAATACATTTTCCAGAGAAAGATACGTTTAGTGTGTTTGTTCATTCATTTTAGTCCGTCTGTAGTCCATATTAAAATATGCAAAACATGTTACATTTGTGGAAGAAGGAGCATTTGATAATTATAAGCGAAACAATAGACATTAAAATGAAATACGATATGACACAAAACGGCCAACAAAAAATACATTACATCGAAAATTACATTGTCCTTCCCTCCACTATACGTCGTCCACCAGAACTTGAGAATAAACTTAACTGACATCAGGAGAAAGAGACACCTGCAAACGCCTCGTTATACTAGGATTTGAAGACCTCGATATCACTGGCGGCAGAAACGAGATGTAGCAACTGTTGAAGAAATATCAGTTAGGACACCACCCAATGCAGCGCAGGCTTGCAATACTTCAACATCTATCTAGAAAGTTGGAGAAACCGGGCCGTGCCACAAAACAACTAGAAAGAATAAGTCAACGCGCCAAGAGCCAGCCAATTGCTTCCGTTGACGGACACATCAACTGCTCCGACTGAAGATAGCCAGTATATTTGACAACATCTACTTGCATATGCCTCTCGTAGGCGTCGATCCTATTCCAACGTGGCATCGCAAACACCACCTCGCTGAAGGAAAATAAGAATCTACTAGACCTACAAAAATTGATAGGGGCGGATTTCCACTCCTCTAATTGCCGATAAACCGTCGATCGAAAGAGATGAGCGGGGCCGAAACAACGATGTTGAGGAGACCTTGATGACAGTTAGGGTTGAGGAATGAGTGTTGCAAAAGGGAAAACAAACTTTGTAGGCTTCGTTAGAGAAATTTGCAACGACCATATGCACGCTGACACGACGAGGAAAGAAGAAACCACGAGGCGCGCGCACACACAGAGAGAGATGGTGCCGCTAAAAATCCTCTGTAACTAAATATAAGATGAACTACAAAAACCGGAAATCCAATTCGGCTGTTGGGAACATATGCTCCTGTCCGGCAAAAATGTTTTTTTCGGAAATGTCACATTTAAAAAAATGTGTCCCTTGTCACAACAAAATGCTACCTGCAGGTTTTTTGGAGGAAAGCTTAAGTATTTTGATTAGTGAAAAAAAAACAAAGTCAAACGACAAATGTTACCTTCAAATGTTACATTTTTTTTGTCTTTTTCACCGACGAAGCATCGTCATTCCGTTTCGCATGAAAATTATCAAGCACGCTTGTTGTCTAACAAGAACATCTAAAAAAATCAGAATTTTAAAATTTTATTTACTATTTATTTTGAATTTATTGTTCATTAGGGAGCATTTGCACCCCAAAGCCAAAGATGTCTTATATTTAGTTACAAAGGTAGTAGACTATTATATATTTAGTTACAAAAGCAGTCGAACGCTTTTATATTTCTTCACGGAGGGGGTATTATGTAGGGCCAGTTCTTCGGGCAACTTAAGAAATAAGCCGCCTCCTCCCCAGCTTTTTTCATAAGCCGCGTCTCTTATTCATTGAGGCTTCTAAACTAGTTATGGATAAATAATTTAGAAGTCTCAACGAATTTAGAGGACGGCTTATTTTATAAGCCGAAGAGTGACAACTTATTTTTTAAAGCCGCCCAAAAAAATTTGGCCCTTACTGCTCTAAAACGTTATGCATTTGTCTATAGAGGGAGTACCTAAAAGGATAATTTGTAATCTCCGCACGGTGTATAGAAACAAATCTCATATAACTTTTCAAATTTGATTTAGTACTATAACTTTTCTTCCTTGTTTGGGCAGAAATTGTTTGGTAGCAGAGATTAGGAAGTTTTCTATGAGTGTAGTAATGGGAAGTATTTTTTTTCTTGATGATTCGTTTTCATGCATGATGATGGTAAATTAGGCCAACATTCACCACTATTTATCAACGTCATCAATCGTATCCATTCCTACCAGTTTTAAGGGAATCTGCTCGCTATGTCTTTTCTAAGGGGATCCGCTCGCTAAGTCGTCGTCGCACGTTATTTTCACAAACAATCTCTACTCCTAATGGAGCAGTTGGTAATCTCGCTTCCAGGTTTTTTTCCATCCCACCACTTTCGTCCGGTTTTTTTCGTAGGTTAACCATCGTAGATTTTTTTCATCGCCTCCCCCACTTCATCGGTTTATTTTCACTTCACCCTCTCACACAACGAAAAAAATGAATGGATCAGAACTTTCCATACTGACGCAAATTATTTAGTAATGTCTTTATGTAAAAGAATCAATCACAATCAATCTCTAAAGATCAAATCTAAATTAATTAATTTTCATAACGTTTGTTTATTTTTGTCCTCCTCCCACCTCCGCTGGTTCTTTTTCTCTCCACTCTTTCCTTGCAAACCAATAATTTACTAACATACAAAAGATCACGAATCTATCTTTCCTTACCCGAACCAATCGCGCCCTACATCAGTGCATTTCTTTATTAAGAAAACTACCACGTAAATCTTAACGCATTGTAAACAAATCCCGTTATGGACCTAATTAATTTATTATGGAATCTATACGTGGTCGCATTGGTTCTTTTTCTCTCCACTCTTTCCTTGCAAACCACTAATGTCCTAACATACAAAAGATCACGAATCTATCTTTCCTTACCCGAATCAATCGATCCCTACATCAGTGCATTTCTTTATTAAGAAAACTAACACGTAAATCTTAAAGCATTGTAAAGAATTCCCGTTATGGACCTAATTAATTTATTATGGAATCTGTATGTGGTCGCATCTCTCCCCTCGTGAAAAAATCGCATCCATCTCCCGTTAAAAAGAAAAAAGAGAACATGAACGATCAATCCCACACCATGCATCTCAGTAGCAAAAAATCGCCCCCGCCTCTGCTACTGCGCCTCGCCGTGTGCCCGGCTCGACCCATGCCTCGCCTGCATGGCTGGACGCCGCCGTCTCCACCGCCACGTACAAGAAAACGGTGGGCAGAACCATCCATTCAAATCGCACACCCCCACCCTCCTCCGCAATCCCTAGCCCCGCATCACCCTATCGCTTTCTCGCCTCTCTTTCCCCTCGATGTAGATGGTGCCGGGCAGCGGCCTTGAGCACCGGCAGTGCCGCCCTCTCTATCTTCGTTGCGTCGAGAGATGGGCCGAGGCTATCGTCGGTTCGCCGCCCACGATTGGGCCGCCTCCGGTTGTCGCACACCACCGGCTCCACCTAACGTGCCCGACCCTCTCCGCTTTCGACCTTCCGGCGACCACATCCCTCCGCGCCTCCATCCATCATCCACAAGGCCACTCCCTGCACCCACCCTCCTAAATTCTCCATACCGGCGGACAATCACCGAAGATCCAAGTTGGCCCGATATCAATTTTCTTACATGCTTTCTTTATCAGTTGGTGATGGGAATGGGTTCCAATTCCTCTCTCTGACTGTGGATTCGCAGGCAATAAGCGCTTCTACATGCATCCTCCTGTCGGTCCCTAAAGTACCAAGGTAAATGGTTGATGTTGCGTTTGTCTAGGATGATATATGTTGGCTCTGTTCCGGTTCATCCGAGCAGTTCCGGTACATCGTGCATTTATCTTGCCAGTAATGTTCTGTGATGCTCTGATGCACTTTGGAAATTGTTTATCTTGTCTTCAGTGCAGAACATTTGTTTATTAATGCATGAGAAGAATCCTTGTTACTACCTTGAACCTGTTTTATAATCCATATTGTTATGCACTAGCGTGTGTGCGTGTGAAATAGATGGATTATGGTCCTGTACCGAATAAGATGGATATGTGTGTGTTAGAGAGAGAGAGAGAGAGGGAGGGAGAGGGGGAGAGAGAGTGAGGAGGGAGGGAGGGAGAGAGTGTGTGTGAGAATTTGATGGTAAAAAGGTCGCCAATGTCACTTGATATGTATGAGAATATTAAATGTAATATTAACATAATTGATATTGAACTCTTAAATTTAATGTGGCCCCGTTGCAACGCATGGATGTTCTTCTAGTGTACACTAAAATAGCAGTATTTTGATGAATCAAATAACTATTCATCCTAGCTTCCAAAAAAGAAAAGAGAAAAACTATTCATCCTCCACATCACCCCCCAAAAAATCAGACCTCGTACACAATTAAAAAAAAATGAAGAATGGTTGTAAATATCCACAATTCAATTGCATCTTTACGCGCCACGAGAAGCTGAAGGCAAATGTTTGATCAGCTGTCCTCGTCGTCGTACCGACGGCTCCGGAGAACCGAGCTCACCGAGCTGTAGCCGAGCACGTGGTGGAGTAGCCCATGGTCGGGGCCCTGCCGTAGCTGCTCGCCGCTCAAACGGCTCCTCGCAGTTGCACGCGTGTTCTGCTCCTCCGCGTCGTCGGCGCCGAAACCAGCTGGCTGCGGCGCGGAGAATATCTTCCTCGGCCGGTCCGTCGTCGAGCCGGCGCCCCTCGCCGGCAGCGTCACCTCGAGCATTTCCTCGCAACCGCCGCATTGCAGCCTGGCGATTTTGTCTACAGATAGGCCGGCCGGTAGCAGCAGTATCTCCTCGCACTTGTCGCAGAGGACGAACGGCGTGCCGCCCATCACCGGGCGGCAGATTAGGTGCCTCGCCGACGCACCGCGCCGGCTGCTCGATGCCGATGCCGGTGCCGATACCGGTGCCAATGCCGACGCCGACGCCGACATCCACGAAGACAATGATGAGGAGGTGGTGGCCGTGCCAGGGCGCCGGCCGCTGCCGGTGGCCGGCAATGCCTGGGCGAGCTGCGACTCGAGGCGGCGCAGGATGCGGGAGTCGCGGCGTGTGACTTTCTGAGGGGCGCTGTTGCTGCCAGACGCGCTCTTGGGAGGCAGGCCGGGAGCGAGCCGGGGCGCGTCGACTCTGAGCGGCTCCTCGACGGCGACGATGAGCTTCCGGAGGTTCTCGAGAGCGTGCAGGAGGTTCTGCTGGAACCCCGGGTCAGCCAGCGGCGATCTCGAGGCCACACCAGCGGCCGGTCCATTCCCCGACATGCACATCGCCGCCTCGAGTTCCTGCGAGCTGAGCGGCGACGCCCGGCGGCCGTAGGACGAGGCCGACCTCGTCCGCGGCACGTCGAACTCTCCGCCCCCGTCCTTGGGCGCGTCGAGGTCAGCGCTCGCCGGCCGCCTGGTCCTCCGGGACGCCGGCCGGAGCTCGCTCACGCGGCTGTGGAGCAGCGACCCGCTTCCTCGAACCTGATCCGCTTCGTCGTGCCGGCCCAGATCGCCGCTCCTTGGACCGGTCCTGATCGCGCTGTAGGGCCGGTACGCGGACGAGGAGGACGCGACCCCGTTGTCCCGGCTGGTCGGCTCGAGGTCCCCGCCATTGGACGGCTCCGTCTCGTCGGAGTAGGTGGACATGGTGTCGAAGGAGAGGATCTCGAGCTGCGCGAGCGAGTACTCGGTGTCGTCCGTGGGCTCCGGGTTCTTGCCTCGGATGGGCGTGCGGCACTTGCTGCAGTAGTAGATGACGGCCTGCGGGTCCTGGTAGATCATGGCGCGGCAGTAGGGGCACCGCCCGAACCGCCGCTTCACCTGCTCGCTCTCCATGGCCCCCGTCGTCTCCGGCCTCTTCTCACGACACGAGCTGCAGGAAACGAGCTGGGTTAGCAAATACAGTAGCAATGCTCTCCTCCGTGCTCGATTGGGGATTCATCTCTCAAATTACTCCTCCACTGCAAAGCATCTGGCATGTCGAATCAGTGGGCAGCTAGGGTTGGAGAGATCATCCCCCATATGCATCGAGAATTCTACATGATCCCGTCCTCTGTTATCCAACCTATACCCAACTTTGGCAAGAACAGGGGGAGAATTCATGAGCAGGACCAAGAACTGATAGAGGGTTTACCTCGATCGATGCCGGTCAAATTCTCAGTCCTCAGACTCCTCGCTCGCTGATCATTCACAGCCCGATCTCCCACGGGAAGAGCAAAGAAGATAAAATAGCTCTGCGTATTTTCTTTTCTGCAACGCGGATCCCAAAGCAAGCAAGCAACCAGTAGGAGCAGGACGACCTGGCGAGGAAGCGAAGCAGCAGAAAAGTCTCCCTCCAGCTCCCGTGACAGCGAGCGAGGAAGCGGCCAGCGGGGAGAAGAGATGTGAGGATGACAATTCTCGACGATGCCAATTAAGAGGAGGCCACGCCACACGTTTAGGAAAGGAAGGGGCCGGAGCCGGAGCCGGAGCGCGGATCGCTGCTTCCAAACCCCCGCGTTGACGGGCGCATGAATTCATACGGTAGGTGCACTGGCGTTGAAAGCGAAGAATAGTCGGGACCTGGTCCTGCCTGCGAGCTCTACCCCCCTCGTCCTGAAGAATTCTTGTACTGCCAACTGCTACTTAGGACCTGGGAGTAGTATAGACCCTCAAACATCGTGCATCAAACCGTCAACGTCCGGACGTTCAAATTCTCGCAAACTGGAAGCAAACCGGAGGAGGTTTGCTGGTGCCGGGACAACCGCCACAGCGAATTCCGGCACCCGCTGCCCACAAAAAGAAAATCACTCAGAGCCTTGCTTTCTTACTCCGTTCCTCTGCCCTTGCGGTGTATCGGCGTAGTCCAAGACCACCATCGCCGTTATACTACCCGCTCCGCGGCCCGGGCCTTACTAGACCTTCGCCGTTCCACCCTAGTGCTAGCCGACTTGCCTACACCTCCCTTCCACCCTTGGTCCGGCCGCCGCGCAAGTACCCTTTGCCCCTGCACATTGCCGTGCATGGCGGATACCACGCCAACAAAGTGTTCTGCCAAGTGCCATAGCCAAATTTACTGACTTTTTTGTTGTTTACTTTGAAGCAAACACGATGAATTCAACCTTGGAGTACTTCTTCGCCAAGTTCATGGTTTAGCCCTCGTCAGATGAGGGCTCGATGAGGATGAAACGAAGATGATGCATGCAGTTCTCGAAGATGCCTGACGTGCTAAGGAGCATGTTCTCAATTTCAAATGATCAATCAAGGGATCTAGAAAGGATGTTGAGAGGGCATTTGGAGTGCTCCAAACTCGTTTTGCAGTTGTTCGGGGACTTGCAAAAACACGGGATCCAGCGACTTTGTGAGAGATGATGACAATTTGTTTAATCATGCACAACATGTTTAAAATTTACGCATTTTCTTTCTTTTTTTGCCGGGATTCGCAGCTACGCATTGACGTCAAAGGGAGGACCAGGACCAGGATCAAGCTGCCGTCCGCGTTAATTAATTCACTAATCAGCCACGTGAAAAAAAGTCAGGCTCGTGAGGGTTGTGGCCGCGTCTACGCGTTCCCACGGTTCCGACGCGCTCTCTACTCTCTACTCGTGGAAACTGAAAATGTGTGCATGGTTCATTCGGAGAACGGACACAGCAATGACATTTCGTAGAGTTTTTCCTTTTTTGCGAAAACATTTCGTAGAGTTTACTTGCACTTTCAGGCGCGCTCCCACATTTGTGGTATATTTAAAAAAAAATCAATGGAGGGGAGAGAATCCCACCGAATTGTATCCCTTCATAGTGTCAGAAACGCTCTTATATAACAAAGAGAGTATTTCAAAGGTCCCGCTTAACGCGACAGAAAATCACGCCACATTCAGGCATGATGTTTTGTTCTGGCTTCTGAAGCCGATTTGTCCATAGGGTTAAGTCTGAACAATATTGGCTATTACAACATTAGTGGGAAGGTTCTCATTGCAGAAAACCTTAGCATTTCGAGAATCCCAAATCTTTCACATCATTGTGAGTGACTCAAACGGTTTGAGAGAGGTTGGCAACTACGGTGTCAGAGTTGAGGCCCATGGTGAACCAATGGTCTTGTAATTAGGCGTGGTATTCATCTTTTTCCAGATCCATTGCGCGAAGCTACATTGGAAAAAGAGGTAATCTCGATGTTCCTAGAAGTTGTCGTGGAAGGGGGCATGATTCATCGTCAATAATCTTTTTCTTCTTAAGGTTTTGGCGTATGTTGATGCGATCCATGTGCACTAGCCAACCAAAGATTTTGATGCAAGCCGACACTTTAGCATACCATCTGCGGGAAGCACTTCAAGGATCATTTGATTCTGCAGCGCTGCATAAGCTCCTTTGGTTGTGAAGAGCTCTCACCCAAGAATTTGACGGACATCAGCCGCATCTTGTAGGTTCACCTGCAACACAAGAAGATGCAAACAGTACAGTTCTGAAGCCGCATCCACGGTTAGTCGGCTACACAAGGAATGGTCGATCCTATCATGGAATATAATAGCTATGAATGCATTGGGCTTTATGCGGTGCGAGAAAATAGCAAGGAAAGAAATGACAAGAGGTTCATGAAGAAACCATCAATCTAACCAAAAGAAGGTGGGGCAACCATCGTTGACTAGGCATTGTGTGATCTAACTAAGGGTGGCAAGGTTCTATGAACTATCCTACCTACGTAGGAGGCATTGTTCTCTGAGCTCACCGGATAGGGAGATTGGTGGAGGACCCAACTTTTCGAGGGTAGGGTGGTGCATGAAGGAATTTGTAGGAAAATTTCAGTAATAGGAAATATTTTGCACATTATGTTCTTAATGTCAAGACCACCAGCAGTTTTGGGAGTATAAACTTAGTCCCGCGTTAAAGGGCATTTTGCTTTGGTAACCATCATGCCTAGACCATATCCAGTTCTTCCCCTAATTTTTTAATCCCTTCAAAAAAATAGAATTAAGACCTACCTAAGTTTTCTCCTATTCCTTTATTTCCCCAAAGGTTTAGCTTTTCATCCCTCAAACCATACCCCTTTGGACAAAGTTTACTCTAAAAATGACAAGTCTCGTCAAATTCTCTATCATCGTACTAGCCACACCCCCCGCCACCATCGATGATCCCCATCACTCTGAGTCGTCTGCAACTTGCTTTTGGCCCGCCCTAGTCTAGCAACATCCATGCCCTCTCTCCCGCTGGCCATACCCCCCATGTTCGTTGACAGGTTGAGCCATGTTGGAACTATGCCTTAAAGGCAATAATAAAGTGGTTATTATTATATTTCCTTAATCATGACAAAGGTTTATTATTGATGCTATAATTGTATTGATCGAAAACTTAAATACATATGTGAATACATAAGCAAATACAAGGTCCCTAGTAAGCCTCTACTAGACTAGCTCGTTGATCAGAAGATGGTTAAGGTTTCCTAACCATAGACATGTGTTGTCATTTGATAACGGGATCACATCATTAGGAGAATGATGTGATGGACAAGACCAATCTGTTAGCTTAGCATATGATCGTTCAGTTTTTGCTACCGCTTCCTTAATGTCAAATACATATTCCTTCGACCATGAGATCATGCAACTCCCGGATACTGGAGGAATACATTGTGTGCAATCAAACGTCATGGGTGATCATAAAGGTGCTCTGCATGTATCTTCGGCGGTGTCTGTTGAGTTGGCGTGAATCAAGATTGGGATTTGTCACTCCGTAGAACGGAGAGGTATCTCTGCGCCCTCTCAGTAATACAACATCACAAGAAGCTTGCAAGCAAAGTGACTAAGGAGTTAGTTACAAGACGATGTATTACGGAACGAATAAAGTGACTTGCTGGCAACAAGATTGAACTAGGTATGGAAATATAGACGATCAAATCTCAGGCAAGTAACATGCCGACAGACAAAGGGAACTATGTATGTTGTCATAAATGTTCGACTGATTAAGATCTTCGTATAATATGTATGAACCAATATGGGCATCCAGGTCCTGCTATTGGTTATTGACAGGAGAAGCATCTCGGTCATGTCTACATCATTCTCGAACCCGTAGGGTCGGCACGCTTAACGTTTGTTGATGATATAGTACTATGTGAGTTATGTATGTTGGTTACCGAATGTTGTTCGGGGTCCCAGATAAGATCACGGACATGAGAGAAGCTCCAGAATGGTCCAGAGGTAAATATTTATATATACGATGAAGGTATTCGGGTTTCAGAAAGGTTTCAAAATACATCAGAGTGCCGGAAGGGTTTTTGGGAGGCCACCGGTAGGTTCTACTTATTTGGTGGGCCTCATGGGCCAAAGGAGGGAGGCGCACTAGCCCACAAGGGGGCTAGGCGTGGTCCACCTCCCCTGTCCTGCGCGCCAGAAGGAAGGAGGGGCGCCCTAGGGAAGTTGACCCCCCTTTCCTTTCCCCCATGCACCATATATGGAAGGGGGGAGGCGCCTGAGGCAGGGCAGTCACCGGTGTTGGGAAACATAGCATGCAATTACAAAAAAATTCCTACGCTCACGCAAGATCTATCTAGGAGATGCATAGCAATGAGAGGGGGAGAGTGTGTCCACGTACCCTCGTAGACCTAAAGCGGAAGCGTTAACTTAACGTGGTTGATGTAGTCGAACGTCTTCTCGAATCAACCGATCAAGTACCAAACGTACGACACCTCCGAGTTCTGCACACGTTCAGCTCGATGACGTCCCTCGAACTCTTGATTCAGTAAAGGTACGAAGGAGATGAGTTCCGTCAGCACGACGGCGTGGTGACGGTGATGGTGATGTGATCTGCGCAGGGCTTCGCCTAAGCACTACGATAATATGACCGGAGGAGTAAACGGTGGAGGGGGGCACCACACACGGCTAAGACAATTGATGTGCTTTGGGGTGCCCCCTTGCCCCCATATATAAAGGAGGAGAGGGGAGGAGGCCGGCCCTAGGGGGCACGCCAAGTGGGGGGAGTCCCACTAGGACTCCTAGTCCTAGTCGCCTCCCTTTCCTTTCCAACGGAGGGGGAAAGAGGGAAGTGGAGGGAGAGAGGGAGAAGGAAAGGAGGCTGCGCCCCCTCCCCCTTGTCCAATTCGGACTCCCATGGGGGGGGGGGCGACACCTCTTGCGGCCTGCCTCCTCCTCTCCATTATGGCCCAATAAGGCCCATTACTTCCCCGGGGGTTCCGGTAACCCCTCGGTACTCCAAAAAATACCCGAACCACTCCGGAACCATTCTGGTGTCCGAATATAACCTTCCAATATATCAATCTTTACCTCTCAACCATTTCGAGACTCCTCGTCATGTCTGTGATCTCATCCGGGACTCCGAACAACATTCGGTCACCAAAACGCATAACTCATATAATACATATCATCATCGAACGTTAAGCGTGCGGACCCTACAGGTTCGAGAACTATGTAGACATGACCGAGACACCTCTCTGGTCAATAACCAATAGCGGAACCTGGATGCTCATATTGGTTCCCACATATTCTACGAAGATCTTTATCGGTTGAACCGCAATGTCAACATACGTATTCCCTTTGTCATCGGTATGTTACTTTCCCGAGATTCGATCGTCGGTATCTTCATACCTAGTTCAATCTTGTTACACGCAAGTCTATTTACTCGTTCCGTAGTTCATCATCCCGTAACTAACTCATTAGTTACATTGTTTTTGCAAGGCTTCATACGATGTGCATTACCGAGAGGGCCCAGAGATACCTCTCTGATATTCGGAGTGACAAATCCTAATCTCGATCTATGCCAACCCAACAAACACCTTCGGAGATACCTGTAGAGCATCTTTATAATCATCCACTTAAGTTGTGACGTTTGATAGCACACAAGTCATTCCTCCGATGTCTGGGAGTTGCATAATCTCATAGTCGGAGTAATATATATTTGGCCCGAAGAAAGCAGTAGCAATAAAATTGAACGATCATTATGATAAGCTAAGTGATGGGTCTTGTCCATCACATCATTCCACTAATGATGTGATCCCGTTTATCAAATGACAACTCATGTACATGGCTAGGAAACTTAAGCATCTTTGATCAACGAGCTAGTCTAGTAGAGGCATACTAAGGACACGCTGTTTTGTCTATGTATTCCCACATGTATCAAGTTTCCGGTTAATACAATCTAGCATGAATAATAAACATTTATCATGAATAAGGAAATATAAAATAACAACTTTATTATTTCCTCTAGGGCATATTTCCTTCAGTCTCCCACTTGCACTAGAGTCAGTAATCTAGATTACATTGTAATGAATCTGACACCCATGGAGTCTTGGTGTTTATCATGTTTTGCTCGTGGAAGAGGCTTAGTCAAGGGTCTGCAACATTCAGATCCGTATGTAATTTGCAAATCTCTATGTCTCCCTCCTTGACCAAATCTTGGATGGAGTTGAAGCATCTCTTGATGTGTTTGGTCTTTTTGTGAAATCTGGATTCCTTCGCCAAGGCAATTGCTCCAGTATTGTCACAAAAGATTTTCATTGGACCCGATGCACTAGGTATTACACCTAGATCGGATATGAACTCCTTCATCCAGACTCCTTCATTTGCTGCTTCTGAAGCAGCTATGTACTCCGCTTCATACGTACATCCCGCCACGACCCTCTGCTTGGAACTGCACCAACTGACAGCTCCACCATTCAATAAAAATATGTATCCGAATTGCGACTTAGAGTCATCCAGATCAGTGTCAAAGCTAGCGTCGACGTAACCACTTACGACAAGCTCTTTGTCACCTCCATAAACGAGAAACATATTCCTAGTCCTTTTTAGGTACTTTAGGATGTTCTTGACCGCTGTCCAGTGATCCACTCCTGGATTACTTTGTTACCTCCCTGCTAAACTTATAGCAAGGCACACATTAGGTCCGGTACACAGCATAACATACATGATAGAACCTATGGCTGAGGCATAAGGAATAACTTTCATTTCCTCTCTATCTTCTGTAGTGGTCTGGCATTGAGTCTGACTCAACTTCACACCTTGTAACACAGACAAGAACCCTTTCTTTGACTGATCCATTTTGAACTTCTTCAAAACTTTATCAAGGTATGTGCTTGCGAAAATCCGCAACCGTCTTGGTCTATCTCTATAGATCTTGATGCCCAATATATAAGCAGCTTCACGAGGTCTTTCATTGAAAAACTCTTGTTCAAATATCTTTTTATGCTATTCAGAAATTCTACATCATCTCCAATCAATAATATGTCATCCACATATAATACTAGAAATGCTATAGAGCTCCCACTCACATTCTTATAAATACAGGCTTCTCCAAAAGTATGTATAAAACCATATGGTTTGATCACCTCATCAAAGCATATATTCCAACTCCGAGATGCTTGCACCGGTCCATAAATGGATCGCTGGAGCTTGCAAACTTTGTTAGCACCTTTAGGATCGACCAAACTTTCTGGTTGCATCATATAAAACTCTTCTTTAAAAAATCCATTAAGGAATGCAGTTTTGACATCCATTTGCCAGATTTCATAATCATAAAATACGGCAATTGCTAACATGATTCGGACAGACTTAAGCATCACTCGGGTGAGAAAGTCTCATCGTAGTCAACTCCTTGAACTTGTCGAAAACCCTTTTCAACAAGTCGAGCTTTATAGACAGTAACATTACCATCAACATCAGTCTTCTTCTTGGAGGGCCATTTATTCTCTATGGGTCGCCGATCATCGGGCAGATCCACCAAAGTCCACACTTTGTTCTCATACATGGATCCTATCTCAGATTTCATGGTCTCAAGCCATTTATCGAAATCTGGGCTCATCATAGCTTCTTCATAGTTCGTAGGTTCGTCATGGTCAAGTGATGTATACTACACAACCTTCTTCTTGTAGACGTTGTTGGGCCTGCAAGTGCACAGGTTTGTAGGACAGTAGCAAATTTCCCTCAAGTGGATGACCTAAGGTTTATCAATCCGTGGGAGGCGTAGGATGAAGATGGTCTCTCTCAAACAACCCTGCAACCAAATAACAAAGAGTCTCTTGTGTCCCCAACACCCCCAATACAATGGTAAATTGTATAGGTGCACTAGTTCGGCGAAGATATGGTGATACAAGTGCAATTTGTATGGTAGATATAGGTTTTTGTAATCTGAAATATTAAAAACAGCAAGGTAACTAATGGTAAAAGTGAGCGTAAACGGTATTGCAATGATAGGAAACAAGGCCTAGGGTTCATACTTTCACTAGTGCAAGTTCTCTCAACAATGATAACATAGATAGATCATATAACAATCCCTCAACATGCAACAAAGAGTCACTCCAAAGCCACTAATAGCGGAGAACAAACCTAGAGATTATAGTAGGGTACGAAACCACCTCAAAGTTATTCTTTCGGATCAATCTGTAAAAGAGTTCGTACTAGAATAACACCTTAAGACACAAATCAACAAAAACCCTAATGTCACCTAGATACTCCATTATCACCACAAGTATCCATGGGCATGATTATACGATATGCATCACATAATCTCAGATTCATCCAACCGACACAAAAGTACTTCAAAGAGTGCCCCAAAGTTTCTACCGGAGAGTCAAGAACGTGTGCCAACCCCTATGCATAGGTTCATGGGCGGAACCCGCAAGTTGGTCACCAAAACATACATCAAGTGGCACATGATATCCCATTGTCACCACAAATAAGCACGGCTAGACATACATCAAGTATTCTCATAAAAGACTCAATCCGATAAGATAACTTCAAAGGGTAAACTCAATTCATCACAAGAGAGTAGAGGGGGAGAAACATCATAAGATCCAACTACAATAGCAAAGCTCGGGATACATCAAGATCGTGCCGTAGAGGGAACATGAGAGAGAACACGAGAGAGAGAGAGATCAAACACATAGCTACTGGTACATACCCTCAGCCCCGAGGGTGAACTACTCCCTCCTCGTCATGGAGAGCACCGGGATGATGAAGATGGCCACCGGTGATGGATTACCACTCCGGCAGGGTGCCGGAACGGGCTCCCGACAGGTTTTTGGTGGCTACAGAGGCTTGCGGTGGCGGAACTCCCGATCTATCTTGATTTTTGATGGTTTTAGGGTATGTAGGTACATATAGGCAAAAGAAGTCGGTTGGAAGGTACTCGAGGGGTCAACGGGACACGGGGCCGCGCCCTGTAGGGGGGGGGGGGCTATCTCCTGGGCTCCTCGAGGGTCTTCTGACTTGATCTCCAAGCCTCGAGGATGATATTCTTCCAAAAAATCACGATGCCGAAGGTTTCATTCTGTTGGAAATATGCCCTAGAGGCAATAATAAATTAGTTATTATTATATTTCCTTGTTCATGATAATCGTTTATTATCCATGCTATAATTGTATTGTTAGGAAACTCAGATACATGTGTGGGTACATAGACAACACCATGTCCCTAGTAAGCCTCTAGTTGACTAGCTCGTTGATCAATAGATGGTTATGGTTTCCTGACCATGGACATTGGATGTCGTTGATAACGGGATCACATCATTAGGAGAATGATGTGATGGACAAGACCCAATCCTAAGCCTAGCACAAAGATCGCAGTTCGTATGCTAAAGCTTTTCTAATGTCAAGTATCATTTCCTTAGACCATGAGATTGTGCAACTCCCGGATACCGTAGGAATGCTTTGGGTGTACCAAACGTCACAACATAACTGGGTGGCTATAAAGGTGCACTACAGGTATCTCCGAAAGTGTCTGTTGGGTTGGCACGAATCGAGATTGGGATTTGTCACTCTGGTAAATGGAGAGGTATCTCTGGGCCCACTCGGTAGGAAATCATCATAATGTGCACAATGTGACCAAGGGGTTGATCACAGGATGATGTGTTACGGAACGAGTAAAGAGACTTGCCCTGTAACGAGATTGAACAAGGTATCGGTATACCGACGATCGAATCTCGGGCAAGTACTATACCGCTAGACAAAGGGAATTGTATACGGGATCGATTGAGTCCTTGACGTCGTGGTTCATCCGATGAGATCATCGTGGAACATGTGGGAGCCAACATGGGTATCCAGATCCCGCTGTTGGTTATTGGCCGGAGAATGTCTCGATCATGTGTGCATGGTTCCCGAACCCGTAGGGTCTACACACTTAAGGTTCGATGACGCTAGGGTTATAAAGGAAGTTTGTATGTGGTTACCGAATGTTGTTCGGAGTCCCGGATGAGATCCCGGATGTCACGAGGAGTTCCGGAATGGTCCGGAGGTAAAGATTTATATATGGGAAGTCCTGTTTTGGTCACCGGAAAAGTTTTGGGTTTTATCGGTAACGTACCGGGACCACCGGTAGGGTCCCGGGGGTCCACCAAGTGGGGCCACCAACCCCGGAGGGCTGCATGGGCCAAGTGTGGGAGGGGACCAGCCCCAGGTGGGCTAGTGCACCCCCCACAAGGGGCCCAAGGCGCAGGGAAGAGTGGGAGGGGGCAAACCCTAGGGCAGATGGGCCCTAAGGCCCACCCCAGGTGCGCATCCCCTCTCTCCCCCTCTGGCCGCCACCCAGATGGGATCTGGGGGCTGCCGCCACCCCTGGGAGGGAACCTAGAGGGGGCGCAGCTCCCTCCCCTCCTCCTATAAATAGTGGGGGTTTTGGGGCTGCTAGAGACACGAGAACCTCTCCCTCAAGGCGCAGCCCTACCTCTCTCCCTTCTCCTCTCCCGCGGTGCTTGGCGAAGCCCTGCTGGATTACCACGCTCCTCCATCACCACCACGCCATTGTGCTGCTGCTGGACGGAGTCTTCCTCAACCTCTCCCTCTCTCCTTGCTGGATCAAGGCGTGGGAGACGTCACCGGGCTGTACGTGTGTTGAACGCGGAGGTGCCGTCCGTTCGGCACTAGGATCTCCGGTGATTTGGATCACGACGAGTACGACTCCTTCAACCCCGTTCTCTTGAACGCTTCCGCTTAGCAATCTACAAGGGTATGTGGATGCACTCTCCTTCCCCTCGTTGCGGGTTTCTCCATAGATAGATCTTGGTGACACGTAGGAGAATTTTGAATTTCTGATACGTTCCCCAACAGTGGCATCATGAGCTAGGTCTATTGCGTAGATTCTTTGCACGAGTAGAACACAAAGTAGTTGTGGGCGTTGATTTTGTTCAATATTCTTACCGTTACTAGTCCAATCTTGTTTCGACGGTATTGTGGGATGAAGCGGCTCGGACCGACCTTACACGTACTCTTACGTGAGACAGGTTCCACCGATTGACATGCACTTGGTGCATAAGGTGGCTAGTGGGTGCCAGTCTCTCCCACTTTAGTCGGAACGGATTCGATGAAAAGGGTCCTTATGAAGGGTAAATAGCAATTGACATATCACGTTGTGGTTTTTGCGTAGGTAAGAAACGTTCTTGCTAGAAACCCATAGCAGCCACGTAAAACATGCAAACAACAATTAGAGGACGTCTAACTTGTTTTCACAGGGTATGCTATGTGATGTGATATGTCCAAGAAGAATGTGATGAATGATATGTGATGTATGAGATTGATCATGTTCTTGTAATAGGAATCACGACTTGCATGTCGATGAGTATGACAACCGGCAGGAGCCATAGGAGTTGTCTTTATTTATTGTATGACCTGCGTGTCATTGATCAACGCCATGTAATTACTTTACTTTGTTGCTAACCGGTAGCCATAGTAGTAGAAGTAATAAGTTGGCGAGACAACATGGAGACATGATGATGGAGATCATGATGATGGAGATCATGGTGTCATGCCGGTGACGATGATGATCATGGAGCCCCAAAGATGGAGATCAAAAGGAGCAATATGATATTGGCCATATCATGTCACTTTTTGATTGCATGTGATGTTTATCATGTTTATGCATCTTATTTGCTTAGAATGACGGTAGTAAATAAGATGATCCCTCTTTAAAATTTCAAGAAAGTGTTCCCCCTAACTGTGCACCGTTGCGAAAGTTCGTCGTTTGGAAGCACCACGTGATGATCGGGTGTGATAGATTCTTACGTTCACATACAACGGGATTTACACACGCGAAACACTTAGGTTGACTTGATGAGCCTAGCATGTACAGACATGGCCTCGGAACACAAGAGACCGAAAGGTCGAGCATGAGTCGTATAGTAGATACGATCAACATGAAGATGTTCACCGATGATGACTAGTCCGTCTCACGTGATGATCGGACACGGCCTAGTTGACTCGGATCATGTAATCACTTAGATGACTAGAGGGATGTGTATCTAAGTGGGAGTTCATAAGATGAACTTAATTATCCTGAACATAGTCAAAAGATCTTTGCAAATTATGTCGTAAGCTCGCTCTTTAGTTCCACTGTTTAGATATGTTCCTAGAGAAAATATAGTTGAAAGTTGACAGTAGCGATTATGCGGACAGTAGAAAGCTTATGTCCTTAATGCACCGCTCAGTGTGCTGAACCCCAAACGTCGTTTGTGGATGTTGCGAACATCGGACATACACGTTTTGATAACTACGTGATAGTTCAGTTAAACGGTTTAGAGTTGAGGCACCAAAGACGTTTTCGAAACGTCGTGGAACATATGAGATGTTTTCGAGGGCTGAAATTGGGATTTCAGGCTCGTGCCCACGTCAAGAGGTATAAGACCTCCGACAATTTTCTTAGCCTGCTAACTAAGGGAGAAAAGCTCAATCGTTGAGCTT
This sequence comes from Triticum timopheevii, assembly GCA_963921465.1. Classification (NCBI taxonomy): domain Eukaryota; kingdom Viridiplantae; phylum Streptophyta; class Magnoliopsida; order Poales; family Poaceae; genus Triticum; species Triticum timopheevii. The sequence continues at coordinate 486,599,173 of OY997266.1, read as the reverse complement.
GTGCTCAGATTGTCTGAGTACAACAATCACTTGAATCGAGTGGGAGTTGATCTTCCAGATGAGATAGTGATGTTTCTCCAAAGTCATTGCCACCAAGCTGCTAGAGCTTCGTGATGAACTATAACATATCAGGGATAGATATGATGATCCTTGAGGTATTCACGATGTTTGACACCGCGAAAGTAGAAATCAAAAGGAGCATCAATTGTTGATGGTTGGTGAAATAACTAGTTTCAAGAAGGGCAAGGGCAAGAAGGGATACTTCATGAAACGGCAAATCAGCTGCTGCTCTAGTGAAGAAACCCAAGGTTGAACCCAAACCCGAGACTAAGTGCTTCTGTGATAAGGGGAATAGTCACTAGAGCGGAATTACCCTAGATACTTGGTAGATGAGAAGGCTGGCAAGGTCGATAGAAGTATACTGGATATACATTATGTTAATGTGTACTTTACTAGTACTCCTAGTAGCACCAGGGTATTAAGATACCAGTTCGGTTGCTAAGTATTAGTAACTCGAAATAAAAGGCTACGGAATAAACGGAGACTAGCTAAAGGTGAGATGACGATATGTGTTGGAACTGTTTCCAAGTATGATGTGATCAAACATCGCACGCTCCCTCTACCATCGAGATTAGTATTAAACCTGAATAATTGTCATTTGGTGTTTGCGTTGAGCATAGACATGATTGGATTATGTCTATCGCAATACGGTTATTCAGTTAAGGAGAATAATGGTTACTCTGTTTATTTGAATAATACCTTCAATGGTCTTGCACCTGAAATGAATGGTTTATTGAATCTCGATCATAGTGATACACATTTTTCATGCCAAAAGATATAAGATAGTAATGATAGTACCACTTACTTGTGGCACTGCCATGTAAGTCATATTGGTATAAAACGCATGAAGAAGTTCCATGTTGATGGATCTTTGGACTCACTCGTTTTTGAAAAGATTGAGACATGTGAACCATGTCCATTGGTATATACGCATAAAGAAATTCCATGCAGATGGATCGTTTGGACTCACTTGATTTTGAATCACTTGAGATATGCAAATCATACCACATGGGCAAGATGACTGAGAAGCCTCGTTTTCAGTAAGATGGAACAAGGTAGCAACTTGTTGGAAGTAACACATTTTGATGTGTGTAGTCCAATGAGTGCTGAGGCATGCAGTGAATATCGTTATGTTCTTACTTCACAGATGATTCGAGTAGATGTTGAGTATATTTACTTGATGAAATACAAGTCTGAATTATTGAATGGTTCAAGTAATTTCAGAGTGAAGTTGAAGAACATTGTGACAAGAGGATAAAATGTCTATGATATGATCATAGAGATGAGTATCTAAGTTACAAGCTTTGGCACGCAATTAAGACATTGTGGAAATTGTTTCACAATTAATACCGCTTGGAACACCATAGTGTGATGGTGTGTCCGAACATCATAGTTGCACCCTATTGAATATGGTGCGTACCATGATGTCTCTTATCGAATTACCACTATCGTTCATGGGTTAGGCATTAGAGACAACCGCACTCATTTTAATAGGGCACCACGTAATTCCGTTGAGATGACACCGTATGAACTATGGTTTAGAGAAACCTAAGCTGTCATTTCTTAAAGGTTTGGGGCTGCGACGCTTATGTGAAAAAGTTTCAGGTTGATAAGCTCGAACCCAAAGCGGATAAAATGCATCTTCATAGGACACCCAAAACAGTTGGGTATACCTCCTAATTCAGATCCGAAAGCAATAGGGATTGTTTCTTGAATCGGGTCATTTCACGAGGAAAAGTTTGTCTCAAAAAGTTGAGTGGGAGGATGGTGGAGACTTGATATGGTTATTGAACCGTCACTACAACTAGTGTGTAGCAGGGCACAGGAAGTTGTTCCTGTGGCACCTACACCAATTGAAGTAGAAGCTTATGATAGTGATCATGAAACTTCGGATCAAGTCACTACCGTACCTCGTAGGGTGACAAGGATGCGTACTGCTTTAGAGTGGTATAGTAATCTTGTCTTGAAGGTCATGTTGCTAGACAACAATGAACCTACGAGCTATGGAGAAGCGATGGTGGGCCCAAATTCCGACAAATGGTTAGAAGCCATGAAATCCGAGATAGGATCCATGTATCAGAACAAAGCATGGACTTTGATGGACTTGCTCAATGATCGGCAAGCCATTGAGATAAATGGATCTTTAAGAAGAAGACGGACGTGGACGGTGATGTCACCGTCTAGGAAGCTCGACTTGTGGCGAAGAGTTTTTTCACAAGTTCAAGGAGTTGACTACGATGAGATTTTCTCATCCGTAGCGATGCTTAAGTCCGTCGGAATCATGTTAGCATAAGCTGCATTTATGAAATCTGGCAGATGGATGTCAAAACGAGTTTCCTTACCAGTCTTCGTGAGGAAAGGTTGTATGTGATACAATCAGAAAGGTTTTGTCGATCCTAAGGATGCTAAAAGGTATGCTAGCTCCAGCGATCCTTCCATGGACTGGAGTAAGCATCTCGGAGTTGGAATATGCACTTTGATAAAATGATCAAAGATTTTGGGTTTATACAAAGTTTATGAGAAACTTGTATTTCCAAAGAAGTGAGTGGGAGCACTATAGAATTTCTGATAAGTATATGTTGTAAACATATTGTTGATCAGAAATGATGTAGAATTTCTAGAAAGCATATAGGGTTATTTGAAAAGTGTTTTTCAATGGAAAACCTGGATTAGGCTACCTGAACAATAAGCATCAAGATTTATAAGATAGATCAAAATGCTTAATAGTACATTCAAATGAGCATATACCTTGACATGATCTTGAAGGTGTTCAAGATGTATCAGTCAAAGAAGGAGTTCTTGCCTAAGATGTAAGGTACGAAGTTAAGACTTAAAGCTTGACTACGGCAGAATAGAGAGAAAGGACGAAGGTCGTCCCCTATGCTTCAACGTAGGCTCTATAGTATGCTATGATGTGTACCGCACCGGAAGTGTGCCTTGCCATGAGTTATCAAGGGGTACAAGAATGATCCAGGAATGGATCATTGAACAGCGGTCAAAAATTGTCCTTGGAGTAAATAAGGACATGTTACTCGATTATGGAGGTGATAAAGAGTTTGGCGTAAAGGGTTACGTCGATGAAAGCTTTAACACATATCCGAGTGACTTTGAGTAGCAAACCGGATACGTATAGTGGAGCAACCATTTGGAATAGCTCCAAGTGGAGCGTGGAAGCAGCATTTACAATATGACATAGAGATTTGCAAAGAACATACGGATCTGAATGTTGCAGACCCGTTGACTAAAACCTCTCTCACAAGCAAAACATGATCAAACCCCTGAACTCATTGAGTCTTAATCACATGATGATGAGAACTAGTTTAGTGACACTAGTAAACTCTTTGGATGTTGGTCACATGGCGATGTGACCTATCAGTGTTAATCACATAGCGATGTGAACTGGATTATTGACTCTAGTGCAAGTGGGAGACTGTCGGAAATATGCCCTAGAGGCAATAATAAATTAGTTATTATTATATTTCCTTGTTCATGATAATCGTTTATTATCCATGCTATAATTGTATTGATAGGAAACTCAGATACATGTGTGGGTACATAGACAACACCATGTCCCTAGTAAGCCTCTAGTTTACTAGCTCGTTGATCAATAGATGGTTACGGTTTCCTGACCATGGACATTGGATGTCGTTGATAACGGGATCACATCATTAGGAGAATGATGTGATGGACAAGACCCAATCCTAAGCCTAGCACAAAGATCGTAGTTTGTATGCTAAAGCTTTTCTAATGTCAAGTATCATTTCCTTAGACCATGAGATTGTGCAACTCCCGGATACCATAGGAATGCTTTGGGTGTACCAAACGTCACAACGTAACTGGGTGGCTATAAAGGTGCACTACAGGTATCTCCGAAAGTGTCTGTTGGGTTGGCACGAATCGAGACTGGTATTTGTCACTCCGGTAAACGGAGAGGTATCTCTGGGCCCACTCGGTGGGACATCATCATAATGTGCACAATGTGACCAAGGGGTTGATCACGGGATGATGTGTTACGGAACGAGTAAAGAGACTTGCCGGTAACGAGATTGAAAAAGGTATCGGTATACCGACGATCGAATCTCGGGCAAGTACTATACCGCTAGACAAAGGGAATTGTATATGGGATCGATTGAGTCCTTGACATCGTGGTTCATCCGATGAGATCATCGTGGAACATGTGGGAGCCAACATGGGTATCCAGATCCCGCTGTTGGTTATTGGTCGGAGAACGTCTCGGTCATGTCTGCATGGTTCCCGAACCCGTAGGGTCTACACACTTAAGGTTCGATGACGCTAGGGTTATAAAGGAAGTTTGTATGTGGTTACCGAATGTTGTTCGGAGTCCCGGATGAGATCCCGGACGTCACGAGGAGTTCCGGAATGGTCCGGAGGTAAATATTTATATATGGGAAGTCCTGTTTTGGTCACCGGAGAAGTTTCGGGTTTTATCGGTAACGTACCGGGACCACCGAGAGGGTCCCGGGGGTCCACCAAGTGGGGCCACCAACCCCGGAGGGCTGCATGGGCCAAGTGTGGGAGGGGACCAGCCCCAGGTGGGCTGGTGCGCCCCCCACAAGGGGCCCAAGGCGCAAGGAAGAGTGGGAGGGGGCAAACCCTAGGGCAGATGGGCCCTAAGGCCCACCCCAGGTGCGCCTCCCCTCTCTCCCCCTCTGGCCGCCACCCAGATGGGATCTGGGGGCTGCCACCACCCCTGGGAGGGAACCCTAGAGGGGGCGCAGCCCCCTCCCCTCCTCCTACAAATAGTGGGGGGTTTTGGGGCTGCCAGAGACACGAGAACCTCTCCCTCAAGGCGCAGCCCTACCTCTCTCCCTTCTCCTCTCCCGCGGTGGTTGGCGAAGCCCTGCTGGATTACCACGCTCCTCCATCACCACCATGTCGTTGTGCTGCTGTTGGACGGAGTCTTCCTCAACCTCTCCCTCTCTCCTTGCTGGATCAAGGCGTGGGAGACGTCACCGGGCTGTACGTGTGTTGAACGCGGAGGTACCGTCCGTTCGGCACTAGGATCTCCGGTGATTTGGATCACGACGAGTACGACTCCTTCAACTCCGTTCTCTTGAACGCTTCCGCTTAGCGATCTACAAGGGTATGTAGATGCACTCTCCTTCCCCTTGTTGCGGGTTTCTCCATAGATAGATCTTGGTGACACGTAGGAAAATTTTGAATTTCTGCTATGTTCCCAAGACATTCTGTTTGGACTCTGTTTGATATTCCTTTTCTTTGAAATACTGAAACAGGCAATAAAACAGCAATATGGGTTGGGCCTCCGGTTAGTAGGTTAGTCCCAAAAATGATATAAATGTGTAAAATAAAGCCCATAAACATGCAAAAGGGGTAATATAATAGCATGGAACAATCAAAAATTATAGATACGTAGGAGACGTGTCATCAAGTAACATGATCTCCAGAATAGGATTACCGTAGCACTCTGGTGCAGATCATGCTCTGCCAGACCTACAAGGTTCCACTACTAGGGAAAACCTTATACACAGAATGTTACCAGTAGCGCTTGTTGAAATGAGGCGCTACTGCTACTTAGCAGTAGCGCGCCTGGCAGAACCGCGCTACTGTTAGCCGCTTAGCAGTAGCGCGGCAGGAGCAGAAAGAGCTACTACTATAATTGCCACACCATTCCCGACGTGCTAGGTATAGTAGTAGCGCCCTTCTACGAACAGCGCTACTACTACGGATTTTAGCAGCAGCGCGTTTTTCCTCCCAAAGCTACAGTTAAAGCTATTTTCACCTAACTCCCCTCATTCCCTCTCCTCTACTTCCTCCCCCAATTCTCCTCTACTATTCCTCGTCGCCTCCGCCTCGCCGCCGTCTCCCCCGACCCCGCCTCGCCGTCGTCTAACCCGACCCCGCCTCGCCGCCGTCTCCCCCGACCCCGCCTCACCGCCGTCTCCCCCGACCCCGCCTCGCCGCCGGCTCCCTCGACCCGCCTCGCCGCCGTCTCCCCCGACCCCGCCTCGCCGCCGTCTCCCCCGACCCCGCCTCGCCACGCCTCGGTGCCGCCGTCTCCCCCGACCCCATCTCTCTCCCCGCCCTCTGTAAGCACTCTCCCCTTCCGATCCCTCTTCTCTGCTTTGTATGAACCCTAGCTATTTAGTGCTAGTTAGTATGAACCCTAGGCTATTTTTAGTGCTAGTTAGTTAATTACTTAGATGGTAATTAGGGCAGTAGTTCCTAGGTACTAATTAGTTAGTAAGAACTAGGTACTAATTAGGTACTAGAATATTTTTATTTATAGTAAGTTTATTTTTAGTAAGAACTAGTTGAATTAATAGAACTAGTTAGTAAGAACTTGTTTCTATTTTTTAGTTAAAGCAATTTTTCCCGCCTCGACGTGGACGATGCCTATCCGCATCCTCGTCGTCGAGTCGGCGGAGGACGACACCTGCTTGACCAGATCGGCCATGTCCGGTACTGGGCTCCGCTGGGGTGGTACTGGGAGGCGCTACCTACCGGGGGGCGCAGGTTGGTGAGGAGCCAGCCTATCGTTGACCCAAACCTTCTTTGGTGGCAGTCGCGTGGGCTAGTGACGATCCAGAGGCTCGAGGACTCCGCGGAGGTGGTGCGTCACCGTGTCAGTGAGGAGGATGCGCACGTCCGTTGCTACTTGTTTGCGTTGGAGCACAGTCCGTTCTCCAATACCTGGCAGGTTCTCCGAGGATCTCAGTGGAGCTATTATCCCGTGATGGTTCCTTCTCTGTGGGTGTCCACCGCCCGCGCCGATACCGGTCGTGTGCTAGAGTTTTAGTTGTATTAGTGATGTTATATGTATGACACTATTCGTGATGTATTAGTGATAATATTCGACGATGTACGGACGCATGAGATGATTTACTTTTGCTTATTGAATGCATGCTAATTTGAGTCCTATAAGATATTTTGAAATGTATATCTTGTGTTGCTCAATATCCAAGTGGCCGTTCATGTTTGTAGGTTACACCTCCGAGTGGCCTATGTTTTGCCGGAGTGTTGATTCATTTCCGTTCCGGCAAATTTTAGGCGCTCGATATGTCCTATTTTAGCAAAGGTCATGCTGGATTTTTCCGTGAATTTTGGCATGACTTGTGCCAGAATATGTAGGAAATATCAAGTGCCCCGGATTTGTGTGTTGAGTATCTTGGTAGTTGTCTTCGATCGATTTTCAATTAATGTTTTAACTATGAACATAGGAAATGTCTGATGACGAAAAGGATTTCGGTATTTGCAAATACTGCGAAGACGAGCGTGGCCTGTGCGACGGAATCTTCCTAGATGATAATAGGCGCTTCAGCATCAAGCTGGACGAGAACTTCGAAGTGGATACAGTAAGTCACAACGACAAGTCTTTTTTCGTAATTAAGCATGACATCTGCTTCATTTGCTTCAACTTATATTTTTTTACTATTCTACTAGCGTATCCCCTGCCATGCAAGAGTTTTTGTATTGGATAAGATAGGTTTCAGTCATAGTATGGAGGAAAAGAAAGTTTACTTGAAGACCGAGTATGGTTATATTTTCCATGCAAAATTATACAATTCAGACGACTACACCTATTTTGGATGCAAAACATGGCGAGCACTATGCAAGACTTATGCATTTGAGCCTGATATGGTTATCACCTTTGATATTCGTCCGAAAGATGATATTGAAGGTAATACCGACATCTGGGTCGATGTGCAGACGCCTCCAGTTATACCATTATGTAAGTTTCTCAACCATATTTATGTTTTTGATATTGTTTATTCAAAAATAGTTGACAACTAATTTGTATTGTCAGCTTATTTCGGTGCAAGCAAACATGTCCAGCGCTTGGTAGACAGGACCGTATACTGTCCTGGGGCTGAACTCAACTGCGAGGAGCTCAGTCATTATGTTTCATGGCTTGAGGATCTTGATACTGTCAAGACAAATTTTCTTCCTGCATTTAGAAATGTTAGTACTGAAAATGTGCGACCAATAGTGTTCGTAATGAACTACGGTCACATCTATTTAGGAAGGATGGTAAGATTTTTACTATTTGTCATCAGTGCATCTTTTCCATACATTATTTTTGTAGCTAAACTTCATTGCTAAGTATGTTACCGTACGATGTTCTTCAACAGGGACTCCCGATGAATGTTGTGCCTTATGGGACCGAGACTAAAGGTACCATGAGTATTATCAGCTTACGGCCAAGATATCCTACAGATTACTTTAGTGCATTCAAGATTAGCAATGGATGCTTAATAGTGCAAGACTGGACCAAATATGTGATGGGGGAGCGCAGAGAAGTACTAGGGGGCAGCAAACAGATGCGCTACCCACAATTAGGAGACAGGTTCATCTGCATGCTCCAGTTTGATCAAGGAGGAGAGCTATACATGTTTTATGTTATTTTACCTAAGAGAGAGTAGCAGGAGTGATTAGCTAGCTAGAAATGAGTTTGAGGATGGTGATGTGCTACACTATTACTATGATGATAAAATAGATAGTGTTGGTGGTAATGACTATGATGATTATTATTAGCTAGTGTTAGTGGTGATTAAATAAATACTGTTGGTGGTAATGACTATGATGATGATTAAATAGCTTGTCCTGGCGGATTAGATTCAAGTGGACGCAACATGTGGTGCACATCGAAAGTACTACAAGTCCAAACTAGATCAAGTTTGGATTAGTAGTATACTTTTGACATGCACCACATATTGCCTCCACTTGAACCTAATCCACCTTCATTTGACACACTGTTATGGACATAATGATGTAAACCTCATAACTGGTATTGTACCAATATTTGTACGATGGCGCATAAATACACTAAAAATAAAAAAATAAAAACAATACTAGTAGCGATGGACAGAAAAACACGCTGCAAGTAGTTATCTTAGCAGTAGCGTGGTTCTGAATAAACGCTGCAGCTATTTGTCCTAGCACACGCGCTACTGCTAAGCAATAGCTGTAGCGCCTTATTAGTAGCGCGGCCACCCGCGCTACTAGTGGACACAAAACCCGCGCTACTGCTAGGGTTTTTCCTAGTAGTGTTCTGTAGCAACTTGATCTGTAGTTTCATGATCTTTATCATTAGCTTCCTCTCCAGTTAGTGTAGGCATCACGAGAACAGATTTCTTGGATGAGTTACTTTCCAAATTGAGAGCAGGTACAATTACCTCATCAGGTTCTACTTTCCTCCCACTCACTTCTTTCGACAGAAATTATTTCTCTAGAAAGGTTCTGTTCTTAGAAACAAAGATTTTGCCTTCGGACTTGTGGTAGAAGGTTTACCCAAATGTTTCCTTAGGGTATCCTATGAAGACACACTTCTCCGATTTGGGTTCGAGCTTATCAGGTTAAAGCTTTTTGACATAAGCATCACATCCCCAAACTTTAAGAATCGACAACTTAGGTTTATTGCCAAACCATAGTTCATACGGTGTCGTCTCAATGGATTTTGATGGTGCCCTGTTTAAAGTGAATGCAGCTGTCTCTAATGCATAACCCCAAAACGATAGTGGTACATCGGTAAGAGACATCATAGATCGCACCACTCAATAAAGTGTGGTTACGACGTTCACACACACCATTGCGCTATGGTGTTCCTGGTGGCGTGAGCTGTGAAACTATTCCATATTGTTTTAAATGAAGGCCAAACTCGTAACTCAAATATTCTCCCGCACGATTAGATCATAGAAACTTTATTTTCTTGTTACGATGATTCTCCACTTCACTATGAAGTTATTTGAACTTTTCAAATGTTTCAGACTTTTGTTTCATTAAGTAGATATACCCATATCTGCTCAAATCATCTGTGAAGGTCAGAAAATAACGATACCCGCCACGAGCATCAACACTCATTGGACCACATACATCGGTATGTATTATTTCCAATAAATCACTAGCTCATTCCATTGTTCTGGAGAACGGAGTTTTAGTCATCTTGCCCATAAGGCACGGTTCACAAGTATCAAATGATTCATAATCAAGTGATTCAAAAAGTCCATCTTTATGGAGTTTCTTCATGCGCTTTGCATCGATATGATCCAAACAGCAGTGCCACAAATAAGTTGCACTATCATTATCAATTTTGCATCTTTTGGCATAAATATTATGAATATGTGTATCATCACGATCAAGATTCAACAGAAATAGACCACTCTTCAAGGTTGCATGACCATAAAAGATATTACTCATATAAATAGAACAACCATTATTCTCTGATTTAAATGAATAATCATCTCGCACTAAACAAGATCCAGATATAATGTTCATGCTCAACGTTGGCACCAAATAACAATTATTCAGGTCTAAAACTAATCGCTAAGGTAGATGTAGTAGCGTGCCGACGGCGATCACATCGACCTTGGAACCATTTCTGGCGCGCATCGTCACCTCATCCTTAGCCAATCTTCTTTAATCCGTAGTCCCTGCTTCGAGTTACAAATATGAGCAACCGAACCGGTATCAAATACCCAGGCACTACTACGAGAATTAGTAAGGTACACATCAATAACATGTATATCAAATATACCTTTGCTCACTTTGCCATCCTTCTTATCCGCCAAATACTTGGGGCAGTTCCACTTCTAGTGACCAGTCCCTTTGCAGTAGAAGCACTCAGTTTTAGGCTTGGGTCCAGCTTTGGGTTTCTTCCCGGGAGTGACAACTTGCTTGTCATTCTTCTTGAAGTTTCCCTTGTTTTTACCCTTGCCCTTCTTCTTGAAACTAGTGGTCTTGTTAACCATCAACACTTGATGCTCCTTTTTTATTTCTACCTCCGCAGCCTTTAGCATCGCGAAGAGCTTGGGAATAGTATTATTCATCCCTTGCAAATTGTAGTTCATCACAAAGCCTTTGTAGCTTGGTGGTAGTGATTGAAGAACTCTGTCAATGACACAATCATCTGGAAGATTAACTCCCATCTGATTCAAGTGATTATGGTACCCATACATTCTGAGTATGTGTTCACTAACAGAACTGTTCTCCTCCATCTTGCAGCTATAGAACTTGTTGGAGACTTCATATCTCTCAACTCGGACATTTAATTGAAATATTAACTTGAACTCCTGGAACATCTCATATGGTCCATGACATTCAACACGTCTTTGAAGTCCCGATCCTAAGCCGTAAAGCACGACACACTGAACTAGCGAGTAGTCATCAGATCGAGCTTGCCAGGCATTCACATCGTCAGCTTCTGCTCCTGCAGTAGGCATTGCACCTAGCGGTGCATCAAGGACATAATTCTTTCGTGCAGCAATGAGGATAATCCTCATGGTTATGGACCCAGTCCATGTAGTTGCTACCATCATCTTTCAACTTAGCTTTCTCTAGGAACGCATTAAAATTCAAAGGAACGGTAGCACGGGCCATTGATCTATTGCATAGATATGCAAAAAACTATCAGGACTAAGTTCATGATAAATTAAGTTCAATTAATAATATTACTTAAGAACTCCCACTTATATAGACATCCCTCTAGTCATCTAAATGATACGTGATCCAAATCAACTAAACCATGTCTGATCATCACGTGAGATGGAGTAGTCTTCAATGGTGAACATCACTATGTTGATCATATCTACTATATGATTCACGTTCGACCTTTCGATCTCCAGTGTCCCGAGGCCATATCTGTGTATGCTAGGCTCGTCAAGTTTAACCCGAGTATTCCACATGTGCAAAACTTGCTTGCACCCGTTGTATTTGAACGTAGAGCTTATCACACCCGATCATCACATGGTGTCTCGGCATGAAGAACTTTCGCAAAGGTGCATACTCGGGGAGAACACTTATACCTTGAAATTTTAGTAAGGGGTCATCTTATAATACTACCGCCGTACTAAGCAAAATAAGATGCATAAAAGATAAACATCACATGCAATCAAAATATGTGACATGATATGGCCATCATCATCTTTTGCTTTTGATCTCCATCACCAAAGCAATGTTATGATCTCCATCATCACCGGCTTGACACCTTGATCTCCATCGTAGCATCGTGCTCGTCTCGCCAACCATTGCTTCTACGACTATCGCTACCGCTTAGTGATAAAGTAAAGCAATGACATAGCGTTTGTATTTCATATAATAAAGAGACAACCATATGGCTCCTGCCAGTTGCTGATAACTTTTTACAAAACATGATCATCTCATACAACGATTTATATCACATCATGCCTTGACCATATCACATCACAACATGCCCTGCAAAAACAAGTTAGACGTCCTCTACTTTGTATGTTGCAAGTTTTACGTGGCTGCTACGGGCATCTAGCATGAACCGTACTTACCTACGGCACAAAAACCACTATGGTGATTTATCAAGTTTGTTGTTTTAACCTTCAAAGGGACCGGCCACAGTCAAATTTGATTCAACTAAAGTTGGAGAAACAGACACCCGCCAGCCACCTTTATGCAAAACTAGTTGCACGTTTGTCGGTGGAACCGGTCTCATGAACGCGGCCATGTAAGGTTGGTCCGGGCCGCTTAATCCAACAATACCGCCGAATCAAAATAAGACATTGGTGGTAAGCAGTATGACAATCACCGCCCACAACTCTATTTGTTCTACTCGTGCATATCATCTACGCATAGACCTGGTTGTGATGCCACTGTTGGGAAACGTAGCATGCAATTTCAAAAAAAAATCCTACGCTCATGCAAGATCTATCAAGGAGATGCATAGCAACGAGAGGGGGAGAGTGCGTCCACGTACCCTCATAGACCGAAAGCAGAAGTGTTAACTTAACGCGGTTGATGTAGTCGAATGTCTTCTCGAATCAACCGATCAAGTACCGAACATACGGCACCTCCGTGTTCTGCACACGTTCAGCTTGATGATGTCCCTCGAACTCTTGATCCAGTAGAGGTACAAAGGAGATGAGTTCCGTCAGCACAACGGCATGGTGATAGTGATGGTGATGTGATCTGCGCAGGGCTTCGCCTAAGCACTACGACAATATGACCGGAGGAGTAAACGGTGGAGGGGGCATCACACATGGATAAGACAATTGATGTGCTTTGGGGTGCCCCCTTGCCCCCATATATAAATGAGGAGAGGGGAGGAGGCCGGCCCTAGGGGGCACGCTAAGTGGGGGGAGTCCCACTAGGACTCATAGTCCTAGTTGCCCCCTTCCTTTCCAACGGAGGGGGAAAGAGGGAAGTGGAGGGAGAGAGGGAGAAGGAAAGGGGGCCGCGCCCCTACCCCTTGTCCAATTCGGACTCCCATGGGGGGGCTACCTCTTGCAGCCTGCCTCCTCCCCTCCACTATAGCCCAATAAGGCCCATTACTTCCCCGGGGGGTTCCGGTAACCCCTCGGTACTCCAAAAAATACTCGAACCACTCCGGAACCATTCCGATGTCCAAATATAACCTTCCAATATATGAAACTTTACCTCTTGACCATTTTGAGACACCTCGTCATGTCCGTGATCTCATCCGGGACTCTAAATAACCTTCAGTCACCAAAACACATAACTCATATAATACATATCATCATCGAACGTTAAGCGTGCGGACCCTACGGGTTCAAGAACTATGTATACATGACCGAGACACCTCTCTGGTCAATAACCAATAGTGGAACCTGGATGCTCATATTGGTTCCCACATATTCTACGAAGATCTTTATCGGTCGAACCACAATGTCAACATACATTATTCCCTTTGTCATCAGTATGTTACTTGCCGGAGATTCGATTGCCGGTATCTTCATACCTAGTTCACTCTCGTTACCGAAAAGTCTCTTTACTTGTTCCGTAGTGCATCATCCGTAACTAACTCATTAGTTACATTGCTTGCAAGGCTTCATACGATGTGCATTACCGAGAGGGCCCAGAGATACCTCTCCGATACTCGGAGTGACAAATCCTAATCTCGATCTATGCCAATCTAACAAACACCTTCGGAGATACCTGTAGAGCATCTTTATAATCACCCAGTTACGTTGTGACGTTTGATAGCACATAAGGCATTCCTCCGGTGTCTGGGAGTTGCATAATCTCATAGTCGGAGGAATATATATATTTGGCACGAAGAAAGCAGTAGCAATAAAACTAAACGATCATTATGCTAAGCTAATAGATGGGTCTTGTCCATCACATCATTCCACTAATGATGTGATCCCGTTTATCAAATCACAACTCATGTCCATGGCTAGGAAACTTAACCATCTTTGATCAACTAGCTAGTCTAGTAGAGGCATACTAGGGACACGGTGTTTTATCTATGTATTCACACATGTATCAAGTTTCCGGTTAATACAATTCTAGCATGAATAATAAACATTTATCATGAATAAGGAAATATAAAATAACAACTTAATTATTGCCTCTTGGGCATATTTCTTTCAGCCGGCTCCCCTCCTACCCTTTCCTCCATGCCTAAGGGGAGGAAAGGGGGGATGCGCCTAGGGCTGCCTCCTCTCCCCCTCCACCTATATATATGAAGAGGGGAGGGGTAACACACATCATGAATCCCCAAGCCATGTGTGGTGCCCCCTCTCCCTCTAGTTCATCCTCCGCCCTAAACCGTTGTGCTTGGCGAAGCCCCACGGAATAGTTTCACCTCCACCGTCACCACACCGTCGTGTTGCCGGAACTCATCTACTACTTCACCTCTCTTGCTGAACCGAGAAGACGAGGACGTCATCGAGCTGAACGTGTGCTGAACACGGAGGTGGCGTACATTCAGTACTTGATTAGGATGGGTCGTGAAGGTGTATGACTACATCAACCCGTTGATAAACGCTTCCTCTTAGCGATATACAAGGGCATGTAGATGCTCTCCCCCTCTCATAGCTATGCATCTCCAAGGATAGATCTTGCGTGTGCATATAATTTTGTTTTTGTTTTCCATGCAACGTTCCCCAACAGTGGTATCAGAGTCAGGTCTATGCATAGATGATATGCACGACTAGAACACAAAGGAGTTGTGGACGGTGATATTCATATTGCTTCCCACCAATGTCTTACTTTGATTCGACGGCATTATGGGATGAAACGGCTCGGACCAACATTATATGTCCGCGCACATGATACCGGTTCCATCAACTGACATGCAACTTGTTTTGCATAAAGGTGGCTGGCGGGTGTCAGTTTCTCCCACTTTAGTTGAATTAGAATTGACTAGGGCGGTCCTTGCAGAAGATTAAATAGCTACTTGAGAATCACCATTGTGGTTATGCATAGGTAAGAACGGTTCTTGTTAGTTTCCCGTAGCAGCCACGTAAAACTTGCAACAAGAAAGTAGAGGACGTCTAACTTGTTTATGCAGGGCATGTTGTAATGTGATATGGTCGAGATGTGATGTGATATATGTTGATGTATGAGATGAATATGTTTTATAATAAGTTCACGACTTGCATGTCGATGAGTATGACAACCGACAAGAGCCTTAGGGTTGTCTTTAATTATTGTATGACTTGCGTGTCAATCACTTAAGGGCCATGTAATTGCTTTACTTTATCGTTGTGCGTTAGCAATAGTTGGCGAGATGACCCTGACGCAATGATGGAGATCAAGGTGTCGTGTCGGTGATGATGTAGATCATGTCATTGCTTTGGAGATGGAGATCAAAAGCACAAGATGATGATGGTCATATCATGTCACATATTTTGATTGCATGTGATGTTTATCCTTTATGCATCTTATTTTGCTTAGAACGACGGTAGCATTATAAGATGATCCCTTCACTTAGTTTCAAGATAAAACTGTTCTCCCCGAGTATGCACCGTTGCTAAAGTTCATCGTTTTGAAGCACCTCGTGATGATTGGGTGTGATAGATTCTACGTTCACATACAACGAGTGTAAGCCAGTTTTGCACATGCAGAATACTTGGGTTTAACTTGACCAGCCTAGCATGTACAGACATGGTCTCCGAACATCGAACATGAGTCATATAGTAGATATGATCAACATGGATATCTTCACCATTGAATACTACCCCATCTTTTTTTGAGCAAACACAGTGGGGAAGACCCCCACTGTAACTCTGATTTTCACTAATATGGGGTCACAAATTACATGACTGTAAAGGTGTTACAATAGCAAGAAAGAGTCTACAAGTAATCTAGCCAGCTTTGCATACCCTCTTTCAAGCTAGTTTTTGCTTTTTTAATGATCATCTAAAAGTGCTCCTTGAAAGTACTAATATAGTATCGCATGCTCTTAGATTTATGATAAAAAATGATGTTGTTCCTATGCTTCCATATACTCCAACATCTTGGTATAAGACATTCCTTGAAACAAACAACATTGTTATGCCTCTTTCCATCCATAAGCATCTCCAGAAGCTCAAGGTCAGTATTCCATTGAAAGCCAATAGCCATCCAAAAGTTCTAGCTGAAGTCACAGCTAAAGAACAAGTGAGTAAGATATTCCTTTGGTTCATCATCACACAACACACATTTGGTAGATTCAATGTGGAAGTTTTTCCTGGTAAGCAAATCTCTAGTATTTAGTCTGTCCTGTAGCAGTAACCAGAAGAATTTTTTTTTGCTTAGCTAGTGTGCAAGATTTCCATATCCAATGAAATGGTTTGGGAGCATCAGGAGGGTTTCCAATATATTCTAGATATATTTTTTTGTTGGAGTAATTAGCACCACCCCAATAGAATTGCCATGAGTCCATATCTGTCTGATTCCCCCTGTCATTTATCATATCTCTTAGTTGAGTACTTTGTTGGACAACAATACTGGACATTGGCAAATGAAACATCTCATAGAAGTTGGTATCATCTAGATTGCTGGCAGCCTCCAGGGTGATATGATCATTTTTTGCATAGGAAAACAGTTGATCCATCATGTTCATCAATGGTTGTGAGCACCATTTGTCATACCATAAGCTAACAGGACTACCAATCCCTACAGAACAAACTGTCATGCTTTTATAGTCTTGGAGAATCGAGCAACCGTCTCTCCACCAGAAGGATCCCGCGGGAGTGGGAAATTTTGGCAATTCCCCATTATGATAGTAACTATTCCATATCAATTTCACCCATGGTATATTTTTCTTGTTGAAGAATTTGTACAAGTATTTGGTAAGTAGAGCTCTATTTTGCATTCTGAGATCTAGCACTCCTAGTCCTCCTGCCTCTTTAGGTAGACATACTTTCTCCCACTTAACCAGCTCTGTTTTGCATTTTGAGATCTAGCACTCCTAGTCCTCCTGCCTTTTTAGGTAGACATACTTTCTCCCACTTAACCAGACAGTTGCCATGTTTATTGATGCCCTTTCCATACTAGAGGAAGCATCTCCCAGACTTCTGAAAGTGATCTAGGATGGTAAATGGTACTCTGATACAACACATGACAAAAATGGGCAATGCAGATACAATGGCTTTAAGATGTGTGAGCCTACCAGAATATGACATCATGGTGGCAATGCTAGTTAATCTGTTATCCAATCTTGAGTCCATGGGCATTAGGTCAGTTACTTTAGGTCTGGTTGTGACCATAGGCAATCCTAAGTAAGTGAAGGGCATGGATTCCTTCTTACATTTGAGTAGATCTGCCAATTCTTTGTCTCTGTCATCAGAGATATTGATTGGAATAAGAGATGATTTGCTGTAGTTGACAATTAGCCCAGTGAACCTAGAAAAACTGTCTAGTATGTCAGTGAAAGTCTTAATTTGCTCCTCATCTGCTGGTAAAATTACGAGAGTGTCATCATCATACTGGATAATGGGATAATATTCAGAGTAATTGGTGTCAATAAGTAAACTAAGAGCACCATTTCTCCATGCATCATTGACCAAAATCTACAGTAATTCTCCCACCAATACATATAATAGTGGAGAAAATGTGTCCCCTTACCTAACACCACATTTACAATGTATAGTTTTCCCAGGCACAACACCGAGTATACCCGAGGTAGATGCAGTAGACAAAATCATGTTGACCCATCTGATCCATTTATCACTAAATCCAAAGTGATTCATCATGAAAAGAATAGCATTGTAGTTTACCTTGTCAAATGCTTTCACAAAGTCAATCTTGAAAATGGTGATCTCCTTTTTTTTGATTTGTGACACATATGGATGTATTCAAAACTCCATGCAAGACAATCCTAAATATTCCTAGATTTTATAAAACCATACTAATTTTTGCTAACTCTTGATAAGATAACTGGCTGAGCTCTGTTGGCAAGTAGTTTTGTGAGAACTTTAATAGGCATACTCACTAGGGAGATAGGCCTATAATCATTAGGAGATTCAGGGTTGTCATTTTGAGGGATAAGAGCAATATATCCAGTATTGATAGGCTACAGAGATACATATTCTAGATGAAAGTCATTAATGAACTTATAAAATCCATGTTTGATGATGTGCCAACACTTTTTCATAAAAAGAACATTAAAGCCATCAGGTCCAGGGGACTTGTCATTGGGCATGTGTTTGATAATGTCATCAACTTCCTCAGTAGAGAAAGGCCTGTGAAGATCTTTGGGGATATTATTCATGGTCAAATGTGAAATGTCAAAGTCCCTATAACTGTCATTCTGTGTGCCAATTCTCTCCTTGAATGAAGCCCAAATAATGGCAGCCTTTTGATCATGATCATAACTATATTGACCAATAATGGAAATCAGGAAAGTGATGTAATTGTGCCTAAATACATGTGAAGCAATAGCATGAAAAAACTTTGTATTTTCATCACCAAGCTTGGCCCATCTGATATTTGCTCTGATTCTCCAGTATATTCTTTTAGCCTCCAAAAGCTTGTTTGTATGGTTGATGAGAGCTTCCCTGATTTTTTTCCTCCTGGTAAGCAACCTTTGATCCTCCAGTCCATCAATAAGTTTTACATAGAAGCAACAGTTCTCAATAGTTTTACTGAGTTGAGAGAATTGCTTACTCCATGTTTTGAGGCCCCTTCTAAGTGCCTTAAATTTTCCATTAAGATGTTTGGCCGAGTCTAGAAAGTGTATGGAGTTATACCAATGGTTCTCCACTGTTTCAATAAAACCATTAAATTATGTCCAAAATTCCTCAAATCTAAAAATGTTGCATTTAGGAATGTTGCTATCTACCATGATTTTGATGGGCACATGGTCAGATGAGATCTTGGACAAGGGGATTGCCATGGTAGATGGGTGAATAGTAGTCCAGTGGGAGCTTGTGAACACCCAATCCAACTTTTCCAACAGTGGTGTATCCTGTTTATTGTTCCATGTAAAGGATCTTCCTTTCAATGGTATTTCCACCAAATCAATATTTATAATGATGTTGTTGAAAAGCATCATGTTGTTTGGATCACCACCTAGTTTATTTCTATTATCTAGGCCTTTGATGAAGTTGAAATCCCCTAGAATCATCCATAGCTTGTTTTGATTGATGTTGAGATTTTGCAACCAAATCACAAACTCTAGTTTGCCTTCCATAGAGTTAAGTCCATACACATTAGTGACATACCAACAACTGTTATCCATGTTGGAAGTGAATTTAATAGTAATATGAAAATAATTTTGTGATATGACCTCACCATTAAACATATTCCCATTCCATATAGTGATAATGCCACCATAGTTACCATTAAATGGAGAGAAACAGTACTGATTGAATCTCTTGGGACAGAAGTTCTTAATATATGCCAGATCAAAATTATCTCTTTTGGTTTCTTGAAAGGTCATAATGCAACAAGCACTTTCATCAATTTTCTTCCTGATATCATCCCATATGGTAGGAGAGTTAATCCCTCTAACATTCCAGTTTAATAATTCCAACTTCTATTCATGATTAACATATAGCAATAGTGATGAGATCATACTATGAGCAGCATAGCATGATATATCCTTAGAAGGGCAGGGGCAATTATGTGATGACATACTGAGATTAAAGCAGTAAAGCACTATTAATCTAGGCAGCATATATTGAGCATTTATGCCCTCATAACAAAAGAGAACTCCATAATAGCAGCAGCATAAGTTTGACATGCTAAGAGATCCATGGAAACAGAAGTGCAAATTATTACAGACCATAGTAGTTTGTGATGCACGCATGCATCCAATGAGATAAGGAAATAAAACAACTGATAAAAGATAACTAGGAGGCAGTTTGGGGAGCCATCCATGCCCCATAGGGAAAACTCTCTCCTAATCATCAGAGTTGTCATAGTCCAGGGCATGTGATGACACTTCATAAGGTGCCATCTTGCATGGGCCTGTTCAAATAGCCTGCAGAGTGTCCAAGGGTAGTTCTGGTGGAGGAGGTGCATGCTTTTTAATCACAATATCATCAAATTTGGGGCCCAAATTGACTGAAACAACACTCTTTTGTTTTTTAGCTATGTTGCATACTCTGTTGGACAGTAGGAATGTCCATTTTCATACTTGCAGCATCAGCAACAACTTTGTTCTTAAAACCCTTGGTGATGTGAGCAATTCTGTTACTCCTCCTACAAAGAGACTCATCAATGATAGGCTTTTTCTTCTTTTTGTTGCAAGGCTTCTGAATTTCAGCGAATTCTTGACTGCTAATTTCCTCAATGTTGATAGTACTAGATTGCTATGGCAGATCTTGGACAGTCTGTATCTGAATAAAGCACCTTTTATTTGATCCATTGGTGCCCATAACATCCACAACATTGCATTTAGCATTGATGATCTTGCTGCCACCAAGTTTGGGGACGATCTCATTAGCATTAGTGACCAGGTTGCCCACTAAGTCCTGGAGAACAGCAATGTGTTCAGACAATCCTTCCATAGATATGTTGCATGTTTAAACAGGCTGAGTAGTACTGGTGGATGGCATCTCATTGTAGTTCATATCAGTGTTCTTGGGAATGAACACAGGGCTAGCATTTGGTGGGAAAGATTGTTGGGCAACCTCCTGATCAGGTGGGATGTAATCAGGCCCCATAGTTTCATGCACCAATGGCTGATCATCATCCATGGCAGCATCATTCGTACCAACTACATTGGTTAATACCACAGTAGCATTAGGAGCAGAATCGGGACCATCATCGTTAGAAGCCTGCTCAACATGCTCATCATTCACAACATTATGATTAGCATTATTATTATTATTGACAGCATCAACATCCTCATAAGGTGCTCCCAGGTTTTCATTGTGAGGATTGATAACAACTTGGTCCATGGGGATATTGTCCAACACTTCATCATGCAAAAAAAACCATGCACATGAGGTAGGGGGTGTGGATTGCCACCATCTTGTGGAAGTGGATCTTCATCTCCACCCTACTACCAGATCTCACGTGATGATCGGACATGGGTTAGTTGATTTGGATCATGTATCACTTAGACAACTTGAGGGATGTTGATTTAAGTGGGAGTTCATTAGCAATTTGATTATTTGAACTAAAATTATCATGAACTTAGTCCTAATAGTTTTTGCAAATCTATGTTGTAGATCAACGGCCCGTGCTACCGATCCCTTGAATTTTAATGCATTCCTAGAGAAAGCTAAGTTGAAAGATGATGGTAGCAACTACACAGACTGGGTCCATAACTTGAGGATTATCCTCATTGCTGCACAGAAGAATTATGTCCTTGATGCACCGCTAGGTGATAGACCTTCTGCAGGAGCTGATGCAGACGTTATGAATGCCTGGTAGGCTCGATTCGATGACTACTCGATAGTTCAGTGTGCCATGTTTTATGGCTTGGAACCGGGACTTCAAAAGCATTTTGAACGCCACGAAGCATATGAGATGCTCCAAGAGCTGAAATTGATATTTCAAGCTAATGCCCGGGTTGAGAGATATGAAGTCTCCAACAAGTTCTTTAGATGTAAGATAGAGGAGAACAGTTCCGTCAGTGAACACATACTCAAATTGTCTGAGTACCACAACCACTTGACTCAACTGGGAATTGATCTTCCAGTTGAAAGTGTTATTGACAGAGTTCTTCAGTCACTGCCAACAAGCTACAAAGGCTTCGTGATGAACTATAATATGCAAGGGATGACGAAAACGATTCCCGAGCTTGTCGCGATGCGGAAATCAGCGGAGGTAGAAATCAAGAAAGAGCATCAAGTGTTGATGGTTAACAAGACCATGAGTTTTAAGAAAAAGGGCAAGTGAAAGAAAGGGAACTTCAAGAAGAATGGCAAGCAAGTTGCCTCTCCCGTGAAGAAGCCCAAATTGGACCCAAGCCTAAAACTGAGTGTTTCTACTGCAAAGGAAATGGTCACTAGAAGCGAAACTGCCCCAAGTACTTGGGCAGATAAGAAGGATGGCAAAGTGAACAAGTATATTTGATATACATGTTATTGATGTGTTCCTTACTAATGCTCGTAGTAGCGCCTGGGTATTTGATATCGGTTCGGTTGCTCATATTTCTAACTCAAAAGCTGTAGAATAAATGAAGATTTGCTAAGGACAAGGTGACGATGCGCGTCAGGAATGGTTCCAAGGTTGATGTGATCGCCGTTGGCACGCCACCACTACATCTACTTTCGGGATTAGTTTTAGACCTGAATAATTGTTATTTGGTGCCAGCGTTGAGCATGAACATTATATCTGGATGCTTTTTATTGCGAGACGGTTATTCATTTAAGTCAGAGAATAATGGTTGTTCTATTTATATGAGTAACCTTTTATGGTCATGCACCTTTAATGAATGGTCTATTCTTGTTGAATCTTGATCGTAGTGAAACACATATTCATTATATTGCTGCTAAAAGATGCAAAGTTGATAATAATAGTGCAACATGTTGGGGAACATAGTAATTTCAAAAAAAATTCCTACGCACACGCAAGATCATGGTGATGCATAGCAACGAGAGGGGAGAGTATTGTCCACATACCCTCGTAGACCGTAAGCGGAAGCGTTATGACAACGCGGTTGATGTAGTCGTACGTCTTCACGGTTCGACCGATCCAAGTACCGAACGTACGGCACCTCCGAGTTCAGCACACGTTCAGCTCGATGACGATCCCCGGACTCCGATCCAGCAAAGTGTCGGGGATGAGTTCCGTCAGCACGACGGCGTGGTGACGATGATGATGCTCTACTGGTGCAGGGCTTCGCCTAAACTCCGCGACGATATGACCGAGGTGGAATATGGTGGAGGGGGGCACCGCACACGGCTAAGGAACGATCCGTAGATCAACTTGTGTGTCATGAGGTGCCCCCCTGCCCCCGTATATAAAGGAGCAAGGGAGGAGGAGGCCGGCCCTAGGAGGAGGGCGCGCCAAGGGGAGTCCTACTCCCACCGGGAGTAGGACTCCTTCTTTCCTAGTCCAACTAGGAGAAGGGGGGAAAGGAGGGAAGTGGAGAAGGAAGGGAGAGGGGGGCGCGCCCCAAACCCCTTGTCCAATTCGGACTGGGCTTGGGAGGGGCGCGCGCCACCTCCTGGCTCCTTCCCACTAAGGCCCATCAAGGCCCAATACTCTTCCCCGTATTCCCGTAACTCCCTGGTACTCCGAAAAATACCTGAATCACTCGGAACCTTTCCAATGTCCGAATATAGTCGTCCAATATATCGATCTTTACGTCTCTACCATTTCGAGACTCCTCGTCATGTCCCCAATCTCATCCGGGACTCCGAACTCCTTCGGTACATCAAAAACTCATAAACTCATAATAAAACTATCATCGAAACCTTAAGCATGCGGACCCTACAGGTTCGAGAACTATGTAGACATGACCTAGAACTATTCTCGGTCAATAACCAATAGCGGAACCTGGATGCTCATATTGGCTGCTACATATTCTAGGAAGATCTTTATCGGTCAAACCGCATAACAACATACATTGTTCCCTTTGTCATTAGTATGTTACTTTCCCGAGATTCGATCGTCGGTATCCAATACCTAGTTCAATCTCGTTACCGACAAGTCTCTTTACTCGTTACATAATGCATCATTCTGTAACTAACTCATTAGCTACATTGCTTGCAAGGCTTATAGTGATGTGCATTACTGAGAGGGCCCAGAGATACCTCTCCGACAATCAGAGTGACAAATCCTAATCTCGAAATATGCCAACCCAACATGTACCTTCGGAGACACCTGTAGAGCTCCTTTATAATCACCCAGTTACGTTGTGACGTTTGGTAGCACACAAAGTGTTCCTCCGGTAAACGGGAGTTGCATAATCTCATAGTGATAGGAACATGTATAAGTCATGAAGAAAGCAATAGCAACATACTAAACGATCAAGTGCTAAGCTAACGGAATGGGTCAAGTCAATCACATCTTTCTCCTAATGATGTGATCCCGTTAATCAAATGACAACTCATGTCTATGGCTAGGAAACTTAACCATCTTGGATTCACGAGCTAGTCAAATAGAGGCATACTAGTGACACTATGTTTGTCTATGTATTCACACATGTATTACGTTTCCGGTTAATACAATTCTAGCATGAATAATAAACATTTATCATGAAATAAGGAAATAAATAATAACTTTATTATTGCCTCTAGGGCATATTTCCTTCACAACTTACTTGTGGCACTGCCGTTTAGGTCATATTGGTGTAAAGCGCATGAAGAAACTCCATGCAGATGGACTTTTGGAATCACTTGATTATGAATAATTTGATACTTGTGAACCATGCCTCATTGGTAAGATGACTAAAACTCCGTTATCTGGAACAATGGAGCGAGCTAATGACTTACTGGAAATAATACATAACGTTGTATGTGGTCCGATGAGTATTGAAGCATGCGACAGGTATCATTATTTTCTGACCTTCACAGATGATTTGAGTAGGTATGGATATATCTACTTGATCAAACAAAAGTCTGAAACATTTAAAAAGTTCAAAGAATTTCAGCGTGAAGTGGAGGATCATTGTAACAACTAAATAAAGTTTCTACAATCTGATCACAGAGGTAAGTATTTGAGTTACGAGTTTGGCCTTCATTTAAGACAATGTGGAATTATTTCACAACTCACATCACCTGGAACACCACAGCGTAATGGTGTGTCCCAATGTCATAACTGTACTTTATTAGATATGGTGCATTCTATGATGTCTCTTACCTATTTGCCTTCATCGTCTTGGGGTTATGCATCAGAGACAACCGCATTCATGTTAAATGGGGACCCATCTAAATCCATTGAGACGACACCATATGAATTATGGTTTGGCAAGAAACCTAAGCTGTCGTTTATTTAAGTCGGGGGATGCGACGCTTATGTCAAAAGGCTTCATCCTCATAAGCTCAAACCCAAAGTGGAGGTGTGCGTCTTCATAGGAACCCTAAAGGAACTATTGGGTATACCTTCTATCACAGATCCGAAGGCAAAATCTTTGTTGCTAAGAATTGGTCATTTTTAGAGAAGGAGTTTCTCTTGAAAGAAGTGAGTGGGGGGGGAGTAGAACCTAATGAGGTAGTTGTACCTTCTCTTGAATTGGAAAGTAGCACATTGATGTTTGCTTGAACTACATCGGTATTTCCCCAAAGAGGAAGGGATGATGCAGCACAGCAATGGTAGGTATTTCCCTCAGTGATGAGACAAAGGTTATCGAACCAGTAGGAGAACCACACAACACTATGTAAACGGTACCTGCACACAAAGAACAAATGCTTGCTACCCGACGTGTTAAAGGGGTTGTCAATCCCTTTCGGGTAACTGTGTCACAAATTGTTAAGTTGACGGGATAAAATTGTAGTAGATTGATAGATGCAAATAAAAGCAAATAAATTCAACGAGGTATTTTTGGGTTTTTGGATTAATAGATATGAAAATAAAAGCAAATAAAAATAGATCTCAAAGGAAAATATGATAAAGAAGAGACCGGGGGGGCGTAGATTTCACTAGTGGCTTCTCTTGAGAAAAATAGCATACGGTGGGTAAACAAATTACTGTTGGGCAATTGATAGAACTTTAGATAATTATGACGATATCGAGGCAATGATCATTATATAGGCATCACATCCAAGATTAGTAAACCGACTCCTGCCTGCATCTACTACTATTACTCCACACATCGACCACTATCCAGCATGCATCTAGTGTATTAAGTACATGGAAAACGGAGTAATGCAATAAGAACGATGACATGATGTACACAAGATATATTCATGTAGGAATTAGACCCCATCTTGTTATCCTTAATGTCAATGATACATATGTGTCGGTTCCCCTTCTGTCATTGGGATCAAGCATCGTAAGATCGAACCCATCACAAAGCACCTCTTCCCATGGCAAAAAAATCAATTTAGTTGGCCTAACTAAACCAAAGATTCGAAGAAGAAATATGAGGCTATAAGTAATCATGCATATAAGAGACCAAAAGACTCAAATAACTTTCATGGATAAAAACATAGATCTAATCATAAACTCAAAGTTCATCAGATCCCAACAAACACACCGCAAAAAAGAGTTACATCAAATAGATCTCCAAGAGACCATTGTATTGAGAATTAAAAGAGAGAGAGAGAGGAAGCCATCTAGCTACTAACTACGGACCCGTAGGTCTACAATGAACTACTCACGCATCATCGGAGAGGCACCAATGAGGATGATGAACCCCTCCGTGATGGTGTCTATATTGGATTAGTGGTTTCTGGAACTTGCGGCGCCTGGAATTGATTTTCGTCGACTCCCCTAGGGTTTCTGCAATATTGGGGTATTTATAGAGCAAAGAGGCGGTATGGGAGGCGGCCAAGGTGGGCACAACCAACCTGGGCGCGCCTGGGCCCCCAGGCACGCCCTGGTGGGTTGTGCTCCCCTCAGAGCCCCCTCAGGTACTTTCTTGGCCCATCGTGTGTCTTCTGGTCTAGAAAAAATCACTAAAAAGTTTCCCTGCGTTTGGACTCCGTTTGGTATTGATTTCCTGCGAAGTAAAAAAGAAGCAAAAAACAGCAACTAGCACTGGGCACTATGTCAATAGATTAGTCCAAAAAATGGTATAAGGTTGCTATAAAAGATTGTACAACATCCAAGAATGATAATATAACAGCATGGAACAATAAAAAATTATAGATACGTTGGAGACGTATCAGCATCCCAAGCTTAATTCCTGCTCGTCCTCGAGTAGGTAAATGATAAAAACAAAAATTTTGATGTGGAATGCTGCCTAACATGTTCATCACATATTCTTTTCTTTGTAGCATGGACATTTGGACTTTTATATGATTCAAAGCAATAGTCTATTTTTGACATGAAGATTTCAATACTCAAGCATATCAACAAGCAACCATGTCTTCCAAAATATCAACACTAAAGCAAGTTATCCCTACCCCATTATGCTCAATCATTGATCCATTCATGAAACACACTCGCATATTAGCTATACCCAATGCTCAAGTATGATCAAGTGCCCCTTAGTTGGTTCTTTATAAGAGAAGATGGAGACTCAAATAAAAATAAAAATTGCATAAAGTAAAAGAAAGGCCCTTCGCAGAGAGAAGTAGGGATTTGTAGAGGTGCCAGAGCTCAAAGCGAAAACTATAGAGATAAAAACATTTTGGGTGGCATGCTTTTCATGTTATGAAAATGATCGATTAGTTCCCAATACTTTACATGCTAGATATATCATAGGCGGTTCTCAAACAGAAAATAAAGTTTATTCCTTTTTCCACCATACTTTCACATTCCACGGCTAACCGAATCCACGTGTGCCGTCCATGCCAACACTTTCCAAGGAATTTATTATTTAACAACATAAAGTAAATTCATTTTCCATTTCGGGACTGGGCATCCCTAATACCTTTGTTGTACTCTCGTGCAAGGACAAGTGAATAAACACTCATCTTGAGAATAACACATCTAGCATGTAAAAATATCAGCCGCCCCCTACCATTTCATGAGTGGTATGAGCACACAAAAAAGAAATTTATTTTGAAAATTAGAGATGGCATATACAGATTTGCTTAGTACGACACGGAAATACCGGATATAGGTAGGTATAGTGGACTCATATGGAAAAATTGGGTTTAATTATTTTGGATGCACAAGTAGTGATCATACTTAGTGCAAATGAAGGCTAGCAAAAGATTGAGAAGCATCCAACCAAGAAACAAAAAATGTCATAAGCGAGCATTAAGCATAACTAACACCAAATAATGCACCACAATTAGGATGTAATTTCATTGCACAACTATTGACTTTCGTGCTTGCATAGGGAATCACAAACCTTAACACCAATATTCTTACTAAAGCATAATTACTCATCAACATGACTCACATATTATATCAACATATCGCAAAACTATTACAAGGAATCAAGTTTATTTTGTCCAATGATCTTCATGAATTTTTTTTATTATATCCCTCTTGAATATCTATCACTCTGGGAATAATTTCATATGTTGCTTTTGATAGCTCGAACAAATCTAATTGAAGAACATGGGCATACAAATTTTCTTCCCTCAAAATAATTGAAGAGAAGCAAGAGATAATTTCTTAAAAAATTTATGAACTTTCAAATAAATCTAAGTGAAGCATGAGAGCATTTCTTTAAAAATACTAAAGCACATTGTGCTCAAAAAGATATAAGTGAAGCACTAGAGCAATTCCATAGCTCATAAAGATTTAAGTGAAGCATAGAGAGCAATTCTAACAAGTCATAGCATATTTTGGCTCCCTCAAATAGGTGTGTCCAGCAAAGATAGATGATTTAAACAAAAAGCAAAACAAGCAAAGACTCATATCTTACAAGACGCTCCAAGCAAAACTCATGATATGTGACGAATAAAAATATAGCTCCAAGTAAAATTCCGATGGTCGTTAGAAGAAAGAGTGGATGCCACTCGGGGCATCCCCAAGCTTAGTTGCTTGCTTCTCTTTTAGATAATAGCTTGGGATGCCATGGGGCATCCCCAAGCATAGGCTCTTCTTACTCCTTATTCCTTCATCCATCGTGATCTCACCCAAAACTTGAAAACTTCATGAGATCCGTTAGTATAACAAAGCAAATCACTACTCTAAGTACAGTTGCAAACCCATTCATATTTTATTTTTGCATTATATCTACTGTATTACAACTTTACTATAGCTTATACCCTCTAGTACAAACCATAGATTCATCAAAACAAGCACACAACGCAAAGAAAACAGAATCTGTCAAAAACAGAACAGTGTGTAGTAATCAGAGAACTTCGTATACTTATGTAACTAGAAAAATTCTGAAAAATTAGGACCACATGGGCAATTTTTATATCAATCATGTGTAAAACATTTAGAGCAAAAGCATGTTTGTGTGATTTATGAAAATTATTTTTCTAAGCACAAAAGTTTCTATTTTTCAACAAGACCAAATCAGCTATCACCGAACATGATCCCAAAGGCTTTGCTTGGCACAAACACTAACTAAAACATAAAAAACACAATCATAACAGAGGCATAATTGTGCAAACACTCAAGAACAGAAAGAAGAAGACAAAAATAATTTTTATTCATTGGGTTGCCTCCCAACAAGCGCTATCGTTTTATGCCCCTAGGTAGGCATAATGCATAGATCTAAGTGTTGTCATCTTTGACTTCCAACTCTTCAATCACACAATCAGATTTCTTTGAAGATTTAGCAAGTAAAATAGCAAAATTTCTAGGCATAAAATTGAGGAAATCATTCTTATTAATAGGGTCTCTTATAAATTCAACAAAATCCGGGCAAATACTAATCATTTTAAGATCTTCTTTATTATTAGTACTAGAAGTTGCACCCTTGTTATTAGTGATTTCATTACCCTTGCTAATTTTAATGGGTTTTTTTTCAATATTTTTAACAGAAGCAAAAGTCGTGCTTATATTGCTAAAAATTTCCTCCAACTTATCGATCCGAGAAGGGCTTTCTTCAATTCTGTCGTGAATTACGGTTCCCTTTTCTTTTAACAACTTAAAAACCTCTCTCGCTTTTGACCCAATTTTACTAGCAAAATTATGCATCGTTTTATCCAAGTTCTCAGGATGTTCTTCAGTAAGCATTTTCTTTTCAATGGCATCTAGCCTTTCCATAACATGCTCGACAGTCAAAGTTCATTCATTAACCATAAGAGCCGGTGATCCCACTAAATTTCCGATAGCATTAAAAGCATCAAGAGAGGATCACATCAAGAAATTTCCACCAGTAAATGCATCAAGGATGAACCTATACCAAGTGGTGATGCCCACATAAAAACAGCGATGGAGAACAACGGTGGATTGCTTACGGATAGATCTATTATGAGCATTGCAAATCCTATACCAAGCATCTTTTAAATTATTCCCTCCCCTTTGCTTAAAGTTAAGAACCTCGTTCTCGGGGGTGCATGCAATAGACGAAGAGCTATCCATAATGGCAAGAGTGCACACAAAAGCAGATCTGACGAGAAAACAGCGAACGAAAAAGAGGGCGAATAAAACGGCAAATTTTTGTGAAGTGGGGGAGAGGCAAACGAGAGGCAAATGGAAAATAATGTAAATTGCAAGGACATGAGATTTTTGATTAGGAACCTGGTAGATGTTGATGACGTCTCCCCGACAACGGCGCCAGAAATTCCTTTTGATGTTTGCTTGAACTACGTCGGTATTTCCCCAAAGAGGAAGGGATGATGCAGCACAACAATGGTAGGTATTTCCCTCAGTGATGCTACCAAGGTTATGGAACTAGTAGGAGAACCACGCAACACTACGTAAACAGTACCTACACACAAAGAACAAATACTTGCAACCCAATGTGTTAAAGGGGTTGTCAATCCCTTTCGGCTAACGGTGCGAGAAATTGTCAAGTTGACGGGATAAAATTGTAGTAGATTGATAGATGCAAATAAAAGAAAATAAAATTCAGCGAGTTATTTTGGGGTTTTAGGATTAATAGATATGAAAATAAAAGTGAATAAAAATAGATCTCAAAGGCAAATATGATAAAGAAGAGACCCGGGGGCCGTAGATTCCACTAGTGGCTTCTCTCGAGAAAAATAGCATAGGTGGGTAAAGAAATTACTGTTGGGCAATTGATAGAACTTCTGATACGGCCATGACACCATTGGTTGTTGATGCTACTGATGATGAGCAAATTAAGGAGTCAAGGCATGAAAGAGATGTGAAAAATAATGCCATGCATGCGGCTCAACTTCATGAGGGAAATGATGGTCGTGTGCGTCAAGTATGTGGACCGAGAATCTGTTCTGTAATGAACGGACCAAAGAACAATTGTATGGCATGTTTATTGAATTCAAGAAAGATTGGCACGTCGGCGCATGGTCCTGTCCCCATGGCATCTAGAGGTGTACGATTAGTTCAAGCAAAGAAGAGATACAAGGAAAGTCATGTACACCTGATATGGCAAGAGGTCATGGTAGTTTCCAAAACAAAAGGGAAAGGAAGCTGTACCAGCTAGATTACAGGAAAATACTAGAGACTAAAGAGGAACCAATGCCAGCTTCAGTAGATCCTAAATTTTTGTAAGCCGCTGTTTCAACTTATGATAGGAAAAATCATAATGGATATTTGTTAGGATTCACTACTTTGGTTAGCTAGCTAGCATGGTAGTATGAGCCCTTTCCCGTTTCCAGTTAGGATTCTTTTATTTGTTATTACTAGTATATCATTGGTAGATGACGTGAGAGATTAGGAATCTAGATTAGAGTGCACCATATAAAAGCTAAGGCCTTTTCCATGTATGGGACATGTCGTGGAATTGTCACGTCAGATGCCCTAGCATGAGGACTTAGGTGTGGAGCCATCGCAATGTAGTTTGCTTGAAGGGGTTAAAACGGGACAAGGTACACAGAGAGTTTTATACTGGTTCAGCCCCTCGCGATGGAGGTAAAGGCCTACTCTAGTTTAGGATTGTATTGCTTGGGCTTCGATTACCAGGGAGCAAATACGCTTGACCTAGTTCTCGATCTCTTCTTTCTTGCCCTAAACCGCCACCGGGTCACCCCTTTATGTACATAGGCTGATGCCCAGCAGCCTATGGAGTCCCGACCGGCTCATACACAACGTGTCTGGCTCGGTGAAAGAATCTATACTTTCCTTAACATACAAGTTAACATATGGCGGTTTACGCCCGTGGGCCTCAACTCGCCTTTGGGTCTTAGGCCTTCAGTAAGCTTGCTTCCTGAACCGCCATCTTCAACATCTTCATGGGCCTTGTCATTAAGAACCGCCAGTGGTATGACCCGGCCCCTCCTGGGCGGGTCATACCCAATAGCTATATCCCCAACATTAGGCCCCACGTTGATGTGAACTTGTTCATATCAATCTTCAACACTTAGAAAAATCATTCCTCATTTGTTCTTGCGAGATCTTGTAACCCTCCATGACGTCATCTCCTAGGATTGTCGTAATCCGCCGTGACATCACCTGTCATTAATATCACACAAGGCCCAAATCTAAATATACCTACTCTTTTAATGAACCTTCGAAAATCGAGGCGTCTGAGCTGTCACATATCCATTTTTTAGCCTCCTCGATTCCTGCACATGCCACTTATCCTTCCAGCCTTATAAATAAGGCCAGGGGTCCCTTTCACTTTCCCTCCTTGCCTCCTCGTCTCCATATTCTACCTCACGACGCCTCTGCGCCCGAGCACTGCCGCCATCGTTGTCCTCACCACTGCCTCAACTACGGCTGTTGCATCAACCTGAACTGACCAGAGTCCGTCCGCGCGCCTTCGCTGTTCAGCAGCTCTAGTGAGTTTTACCCTTTCCTTTCACCGTAGATCCCGTTAGGGTTTCCACGAGTTCATCGAAGTTCATCTCCGCCCTTCTTCGTTCTTCACTGTATTTTGGGATTTTGATCCAAACTTTATATTCCTCCTGCGCGGCAGTAATTGTAATACTCATTTTTGATATTAGAACATCTCCTTTACATGAGAAATCCAATCTGGACACATGAACTGCTCAACTGCTACAACTTAGGTTTAGATATTTTCCATTATTTGAAGTGTTGTAGATCCAAAATCATAGCATCAATCTGTGAAATCTGTTTTTCCAACACTTAATAATTTTTCCACTCTCAGATCTGTAAATCAGTAACTGTGCGGGCGGCTTAGCTCATAATACGTAACCCGCCAGGCACCATTAGTCCGCTCTTAAGCCGCCAATAGCTCACCTTTATAACTTCAATGCCATCCTCCGGTTTAACACCTTTGCATGAATGTTCATCATTATTTGCCTTTAAACCAACAACCAGCTTAACCACATAATCTTAAAACGGCATAATCTTCCTTTCAGATCATGAAAAATGACTAAGACATACACTGCCTGCAACTCTGTCCCATCCCGGGTCACTGAAGAAGACCTGGACAATTTCGTTGCGACTGGCACCCTAGCCAAGAAAGAGGACATCCACTTGAGGGTCCCAGGTGAAGAAAATCCTCCTAAGCCCAAGGACGGAGAGGTGATTGTTTTTATTGATCACATGATCCATGTGTTCAGCCCGCCCAGCTCAAAGTTTTTCCGTGGCGTACTTCATTTTTTCCAACTTCACCCTCAAGACATTGGACCCAATTCTGTGCCCAATATTTGCAACTTCCAAGTATTCTGTGAAGCTTATCTTCAAGAGGAGCCCACAGTTGAATTGTTTAGAGAGTTTTACTACTTGAACCGTCAGACAGAGTTTACTGACGGGCCCAACTTGGAACTCGATGGAGTTTCAATTCAGAAGAGGAAAGAAGCCAGCTTTCCCTATGCCAAGCCGCCGAGCCATCCCAAGGATTGGAACCAAACTTGGTTCTACTGTCAAAACACATCTCCAGCAGACGAAAATCCTCTGTCGGGTTACCGCGACCACCGGCTTAGCAACACACACCCTCTCCTCCCACGGATCAGCACAAAGGAGCGGGCCAAATATGCTCCAACTTTTTCAAAGCTCAGAGCCTTCATGGCTAATTTTTTAACCGGCATCGACCTTGTTCGGTGCTGGGTCTCCTGGAGGATCTTGCCTTTAAGCCGTCGCCCCGTCTTAATGTGCGAATATATTGGCGATTCGAAAGACCCCCAGCGCCACTGTGACATTCAACTATCTGACGCAGAAATCACTGAAGCCACTAAGGCGTTGCTGAATGAATCTTGGGTAGAATGCAGTAAAACAGGACTTAGTCCTTACTGCACTTTCAACAAGCCGCCAGCTGCAAGTGTTGCACACCTTCCACTTAATCATA
Organism: Triticum timopheevii; assembly: GCA_963921465.1. NCBI lineage: Eukaryota > Viridiplantae > Streptophyta > Magnoliopsida > Poales > Poaceae > Triticum > Triticum timopheevii. The sequence continues at coordinate 486,565,122 of OY997266.1, read as the reverse complement.
TTTGCATTAATATAACCCACTCATGATCTTTTGATCTCAACAGGTCAACTCTCCATTCTGGAAGAAGAAGCCACAAGATAAGCCGGCCAAACCGGCTCGTACCAAGACCAAGGCCGTCAAGAGGCCTGCCAAGAAGAAGATCACCAATCCCGGCAAGTTAAACTTGGATGACGACGGTGATGATGATGAGTCGGAGGTAGAACTTGACTCTCTTGGCTCATTTTTTATACATCTCATTGACAATGATTGTTATCAGGAGGAATCTGAAGCCAGCCGTGTGGGTGATGATGAGGTAATTGTTCTTTCCTCCGGCTCAGAGTCTGTGCCAAAAAAGAAAACTCTCCAAGCAAGATGGAAAGTAAGGTTTTATCATCCTTTGGCTTATTTGGATCCCAACTTTATTTTGAAGAAGCAACAACATGAAGCTCGCCGCACGACCCAGAACAGCGGAAGCGAGATCCTTTCCTCCGGGTTATTGAACACCCCAGCCCCTCGCAAATGTTGTCTAGAGGTCTCAACAAACTCCGACTTAACTTATCCCAAAGCCGGTCTTTACCGACAACCTCTTAATCCTTTTGATTCAAATTACCAGGGAACATCTCACTCTTCCTCTGGCGACTCAAGGGGACTCATGTCCCGGCCTTCAAACCGGTGCCAGGGTAAGACTATCAAGCCTTTGCTTTCAATTATATACTCAACTATTGTACTAACCTTGTCTTGTGTTTCATTCACAGGGCCATGGCAAAGCCTAGTAAGAAGGAGAAGGTGACAAAAACTCCTGAGAATCCTTCTGAGCCGGAGCAGCAATCAGCAGAAACCTCTCAGCAAGCTCCTGAAGCCACAATTGATGAACCACCACTGGTTGATCACAATGTTGACATTGACCAGATGGACGTTGACCCAGCTATCACCAATCCTCCCAGCCCCATCAATCCAGCAAGCCCTATTAAACCGGCTGAAGAAAAAGATGACGATGTTACCATCACTGGTCATGGCTATACAGAGCCAGGAAAACCCACTGTCCTATCCAAGCACAACGCTAAGGAAGAAATTTCTGTTGCTGACAAGGGCAAGTTTTCAACCAATCTAGACAGTTATGCCAATTTCAGTGCCCAAGAGATTCACTCTGGGTATTTGAACCATCTTTACACAAGCCGCGACTATGAAGCCGACTTAGTGAACTTGATGAAGGAGTGCTTTGAGGTAAGCACTACAACTCTTCTTCATATAAATATACTTCCATAGTTCCATTAGCCGCCAAGTTTATTGGACATGATAGAATAGAATGTGTTGTAAACTTGAATAGCTTCATAGATCGATTCATGTAGCCCCCAAGGGCCGGTTTATGCTTTCAAGATAAAGCGAGACTTCCAATAGTAGTACTTTAATTCTGCACGTGTAGCCCCCAAGGGCCGGCTTAATCTATCAAGATAAGTCGGGTCTCAATACCATACGTATTCAGAAAACTTTAGCATATAGCCCCCATGAATCGGCTATAGTCAACATATAATAATCAAGTTATCATAGACTTGTCTTAGAAAAGAGCAAGGTGCATTAGCCCCCAAGTGCCAAGTAAAATACTATATTGTGCTTGGGACTTCTCAAATAAATTCATTGCAATCCCACTCATTGTTTATATCTTCCAGGATGAGCTTAATAGCAAAGAATCCCAAGTCGCTGACCTTCAAGAAAACATCAAGTCTCAGCAAGCAGAAACCTCCAAGGCCAAAAATGAGTTGACCACTGCTTTAGAGGATATGGAGAAGCTGAAGAAAAACTTCAAAACTAAACAGGCGGGCTGGGAAACAGAGAATTCAACCCTGTTGAAGAGAGCAGAGGACACTGAAGCGGCTCTTAAGCCGGTAGTTGTAGAGCTCGCGGCTTAAAACATCAAGTCAATGTCATGACTGCTGCCATCGTTGGTAAGTAATTACATCTCCATATTTGCTTTGACTGTATTTTAGTCAATACGCATCCGGCTTATAAATTTTTCCTGATGATGCAGGCTCCAGAGTTGCCCACCTTGGCACGGATATGCGTAAGAAGTTGAAAGTAGCCTACATGCTCATAGAGCAGCTATATACTGGCGCGTAACGAGCCATCTGCACAGCTGCTCACAAAAAACAGCCTCCAACCCTCATCAAGGATACGTTGGAGAAACTATCGTTGCTGCCTCTGTGGATAGAAGAGTTGAAGCAATCAGCTGCAAGAGCTGGTGCACTCACCGCGCTAACCTGGGCCAAAGCATGGCAAGCCGATCTTAAGCCGGCAGACTTGGCAAACGGCTGCCCAAGCGTAATAGAAGACGAGTCACCCTTCAACGTGGAAGACTTTGCCACAATAGCAAGGTAAATGTGTCCTCTGTCCAGTAAGCTGGCTAAAGATACCAATCTTTCACATTATCAGCCGGTTTATGATGCTGACAACAAGAAGCTCAAAACGTCGGTTCATGATTCACAGGACCTGACTCCTCCGATCCGTAAGCACACTTTTGCCTCTGATGTTGACCCATCAACACTTATAAGTGATGAAGCTGTATTCAGAGCTTTGACTGGGATCAACTGGGCAACCACTAATTTCCAGCCATTGGGTGAAGAGGAGCAAGATGAACCGGTGCTGGACGATCCACAACCTTCAACTCGTCAAGGCCAAGACCAGTAAGCCTCAGGCAAGCTTAGCATCTGCTTTCTGTGAAACTGCCAAAACATTTATTCTTTTGGGCCATCAGTTGCCCTATAATAGGCTAGCTGTCAAACAATTTATCTGCCAAGCCATCGCGCATGTTTACTTGCACAACTCTTTTAATGAGCTGTATTGATCTTCTTTCATGATCTAATATTCAAGCTCATAATCATTATCAATTCTGCCTAAGCATATTGTCATGTACCCTGCATACAAACTAAGCACAAGTACCTTGGCGGTTTACCCCAAGGCAGGCCAAAAAGCCCCATATAACAAACCACTGGTGACTATATCATCCAGATCCAGGGCCGGCTTATCAAAACCTCATATAAACATAACAAAATAAATATCATACCTATGATACTTATGTGTATGGACGACTTACAAGGCCAAATGCAATAAGGGCAACAGTCCCAATACAGAGCGCGGCATTGTGTAATATATCCACGCCGCCGGCTTACAACGCCTCAGATAGAATTCCATGAATCATACACTGGCGACTCAACGTCCAAAGCCAGGCCGGGTTATCAAAACACCGGATTTTATCAAATCAAGATCAAGGCATCATGGTCTAAATCGAATTTCGACCATATATCAATATGGCACAAGTATATAAGTCATCAAAAATATTCAAAGGCAAAAGAAAACAGAAAAATCAAGGCATTCAAAGGCTGCCACGCCTCAACATCAGGTGCTATTCAAAGGCTGCACAACCACTGAGTTATTTCTTAATTCAAACCTGTAAGCATACGACGAGTCATTCCAGCATTACCTGGTCAGAGTACAAACTTACACAGGCAGGATAACCTGGTTTGTTGGTGAATACACCTGGCGACCAAGCCTATTACGAGCGACAATGAAGCTTTTGTTCATTTAACAAAGAGCCTCGAAGTAATATTGTGATCCAGGCGTATAAGCCGGATCAATAGGGTAGTCACAGCTATGCTCAAAGAGCAGGAAGCCCCCCAAGCTTTTGCATTCAAGGCGTACAAGCCAGATCAAAAGGGTCATAGCTATGCTCAATGAGCAGGAAGCCCCCAAGTGAGTCCTTGTGGTGTCGAACATTGATAAGGTAGTATGACCCGTTGTTCAGATTTTTGCTGACCACAAAGGGCCCTTCCCAAGGTGGGGATAACTTGTGCATGTCAGTTTGATCCTGGATGAGCCGGGGCACCAAATCTCCTTCTTGAAAGGTCCTGGACTTAACCCGGCGGCTGTGATAATGATGCAGATCTTGCTGGTAAATCACCGAATGAGCCTCCGCAAGGTCACACTCTTCATCCAATAGGTCAATAGCATCCGAACGTGTCGTCTCATTATCAGCTTCAACATAAGCAACCACACGAGGAGAATCGTGACGTATGTCACTAGGGAGAACCGCCTCAGCTTCATAAACTATGAAGAAAGGCGTGTAACCCGTAGATCTATTGGGGGTGGTATTGATACTCCAAAGCACTGAGGGCAACTTCTCCACCCAACAACCCGGTGTCCTCTACAAAGGGACCATAAGTCGGGGCTTGATACCTCTCAAAATTTCTTGATTAGCTTGTTCAGCTTGGCCATTAGACTGGGGGTGAGCCACTGATGACACTGTTGGAAATATGCCCTAGAGGCAATAATAAAAGTATTATTATATTTCATTGTTCATGATAATTGTCTTTTATTCATGCTATAACTGTATTATCCGGAAATCGTAATACACGTGTGAACACATAGACCACAATACGTCCCTAGTGAGCCTCTAGTTGACTAGCTCGTTGTGATCAACAGATAGTCATGGTTTCCTGGCTATGGACATTGGATGTCGTTGATAACGGGATCACATCATTAGGAGAATGATGTGATGGACAAGACCCAATCCTAAGCATAGCACAAAGATCGTGTAGTTCGTTTGCTAGAGCTTTGCCAATGTCAAGTATCTCTTCCTTCGACCATGAGATTGTGTAACTCCCGGATACCGTAGGAGTGCCTTGGGTGTATCAAACGTCACAATGTAACTGGGTGACTATAAAGGTGCATTACAGGTACCTCCGAAAGTGTCTGTTGGGTTGACACGGATCGAGACTAGGATTTGTCACTCCGTATGACGGAGAGGTATCTCTGGGCCCACTCGGTAATGCATCATCATAATGAGCTCAAAGTGACCAAGGTGTTGGCCACGGGATCATGCATTACGGTACGAGTAAAGTGACTTGCCGGTAACGAGACTGAACAAGGTATTGGGATACCGACGATCGAGTCTCGGGCAAGTAACGTACCGATTGACAAAGGGAATTGTATACAGGGTTTGATCGAATCCTTGACATTGTGGTTCAACCGATGAAGTCATCGAGGAGCATGTGGGAGCCAACATGGGTATCCAGATCCCGCTGTTGGTTATTGCCCGAGAGTCGTCTCGGACATGTCTGCGTGTCTCCCAAACCCGTAGGGTCTACACACTTAAGGTTCGGTGATGCTAGGGTTATTAGGAAGACTAGTATGTGACTACCGAATGTTGTTTGGAGTCCCGGATGGGATCCCGGACGTCACGAGGAGTTTCGGAATGGTCCGGAGGTGAAGTTTTATATATGGGAAGTTGTCATACGGACACCGGAAAGTTTCCGGGGGTTATCGGTATTGTACCGGGGCCACCGGAGGGGTTCCGGGGGTCCACCGGGAGGGGCCACCCCTCCCGGAGGGCCACATGGGCCGCAAAGGGGAGGGAGCCAGCCCCTGGAGGGCTGGGCGCGCCCCCCACCTTGGGCCCATGCGCCTAGGGTTGGGGGGGAAACCCTGAGGGGGGCGCCCCCCTTGCTTGGGGGGCAAGCCTCCCCTCCCTGGCCGCCGCCCCCCCTCTAGATCCCATCTAGAGGGGTCGGCCCCCCTTGCCCCTTCCCCTATAAATAGAGGGGTGGGGGGAGGGCTGCTGTACCCATCTCCAAGGCGCAGCCCCTCCCCTCCCCAACACCTCTCCTCCTCCGTAAGCGCTTGGCGAAGCCCTGTCGGAGTACTGTTGCACCAACACCACCACGCCGTCGTGCTGCCGTTGGAGCGAGCTTCCTCAACCTCTCCTTCCCCTTGCTGGATCAAGAAGGAGGAGACGTCTCCCGTCCCGTACGTGTGTTGAACGCGGAGGTGCTGTCCGTTCAGCACTTGGACATCGGTGATCTGAATCACGTCGAGTACGACTCCATCATCACCTTGCAAGCTCCGCACGCGATCTACAAGTGGTATGTAGATGCAAACTCTCTCCCATGACTCGTTGCTTAGATGAACTCATAGATGGATCTTGGTGAAACCGTAGGAAAATTTTAATTTTCTGCAACGTTCCCCAACAGTGGCATCATGAGCTAGGTCTATGCGTAGTTCTCTAATGCACGAGTAGAACACAATTTTGTTGTGGGCGTGGATCTTGTCAACTTACTTGCCTCTACTAGTCTTTTCTTGCTTCAACGGTATTGTGGGATGAAGCGGCCCGGACCAACCTTACACGTACGCTTACGTGAGACCGGTTCCACCGATTGACATGCACTAGTTGCATAAGGTGGCTGGCGGGTGTCTGTCTCTCCCACTTTAGTTGGAGCGGATTCGATGAACAGGGCCCTTATGAAGGGTAAATAGAAGTTGACAAAATCATGTTGTGGTTATTCGTAGGTAAGAAAACATTCTTGCTAGAACCTAATTGCAGCCACGTAAAAGATGCAACAACAATTAGAAGACGTCTAACTTGTTTTTGCAGCGATTGATCATGTGATGTGATATGGCCAGAAGTTGTGATGAATGATGAATTGTGATGTATGAGATCATGTTCTTGTAATAGGATTCACGACTTGCATGTTGATGAGTATGAAAACCGGCAGGAGCCATAGGAGTTGTCTTTATTTTTGTATAACCTGCGTGTCATTGAAGAATGCCATGTAAACTACTTTACTTTATTGCTAAACGCGTTAGCCATAGAAGTAGAAGTAGTCGTTGGCGTGACAACTTCATGAAGACACGATGATGGAGATCATGATGATGGAGATCATGGTGTCAAGCCGGTGACAAGATGATCATGGAGCCCCGAAGATGGAGATCAATGGAGCTGTATGATATTGGCCATATCATGTCACAACTATATATAATTGCATGTGATGTTTATTATGTTTATGCATCTTGTTTACTTAGGACGACGGTAGTAAATAAGATGATCCCTTACAAAAATTTCAAGAAGTGTTCTCCCCTAACTGTGCACCGTTGCTACAGTTCGTTGCTTCTAAGCACCACATGATGATCGGGTGTGATGGATTCTTACGTTCACATACAACGGGTGTAAGACAGTTTTACACAGCGAAAACACTTAGGGTTAACTTGACGAGCCTAGCATGTACAGACATGGCCTCGGAACACGGAGGCCGAAAGGTCGAACACGAGTCGTATGGAAGATACGATCAACATGAAGATGTTCACCGACGATGACTAGTCCGTCTCACGTGATGATCGGACACGGGCTAGTCGACTCGGATCGTGCAACACTTAGATGACTAGAGGGATGTCTAATCTAAGTGGGAGTTCATAATTTGATTAGAACTTTATTATCATGAACTTAGTCTAAAACCTTTGCAAATATGTCTTGTAGATCAAATGGCCAACGCTAATGTCAACATGAACTTCAACGCATTCCTAGAGAAAACCAAGCTGAAAGATGATGGCAGCAACTATACGGACTGGGTCCGGAACCTGAGGATCATCCTCTGCCAAGAAGCAATATGTCCTAGATGGACCGCTAGGTGACGCTCCCATCCCAGAGAACCAAGACATTATGAATGCTTGGCAAACTCATGCTGATGATTACTCCCTCGTTCAGTGCGGCATGCTATACAGCTTAGAACCAGGGCTCCAAAAGTGTTTTGAGCATCACGGAGCATATGAGATGTTCAAAGAGCTGAAACTAGTTTTTCAAGCTCATGCCCGGGTCGAGAGATATGATGTCTCCGACAAGTTCTACAGTTGTAAGATGGAGGAAAACAGTTCTGTCAGTGAGCACATCCTAAAGATGTCTGGGTTGCACAACCGTATGACCCAGCTGAACATTAACCTCCCAGATGAGGCGGTCATTGACAGAATCCTCCAGTCGCTCCCACCAAGCTACAAGAGCTTTGTGATGAACTACAACATGCAGGGGATGGTAAAGACCATTCCTGAAGTGTTCTCGATGCTGAAGTCAGCAGAGGCTGAAATCAAGAAAGAACATCAAGTGTTGATGGTCAATAAGACCACTAAGTTCAAGAAGGGCAAGGGCAAGAAGAACTTCAAGAAGGACGGCAAGGATGTTGCCGCGCCCGGTAAGCCAGTTGCTGGGAAGAAGTCAAAGAATGGACCCAAGCCTGAGACTGAGTGTTTTTATTGCAAGGGGAAGGGTCACTGGAAGCGGAACTGCCCCAAATACTTAGCGGATAAGAAGGCCGGCAACACCCAAGGTATATTTGATATACATGTAATTGATGTGTACCTTACCAGTACTCGTAGTAACTCCTGGGTATTTGATACCGGTGCCGTTGCTCATATTTGTAACTCACAGCAGGAGCTGCGGAATAAACGGAGACTGGCGAAGGACGAGGTGACGATGCGCGTCGGGAATGGTTCCAGAGTCGATGTGATCGCCGTCGGCACGCTGCCTCTACATTTACCCACGGGATTAGTTTTGAACCTTAATAATTGTTATTTAGTGCCAAGTTTGAGCATGAACATTGTATCTGGATCTCGTTTAATACGAGATGGCTACTCATTTAAGTCTGAGAATAATGGTTGTTCGATTTATATGAGAGATATGTTTTATGGTCATGCTCCGATGGTCAATGGTTTATTCTTAATGAATCTCGAGCGTAATGTTACACATGTACATAGTGTGGATGCCAAAAGATGTAAAGTTGATAACGATAGTCCCACATACTTGTGGCACTGCCGCCTTGGTCACATTGGTGTCAAGTGCATGAAGAAGCTCCATGCTGATGGACTTTTAGAGTCTCTTGATTATGAATCGTTTGACACATGCGAACCATGCCTCATGGGCAAAATGACCAAGACTCCGTTCTCCGGAACAATGGAGCGAGCAACCAACTTGTTGGAAATCATACATACCGATGTGTGCGGTCCAATGAGCGTTGAGGCTCGCGGAGGGTATCGTTATGTTCTCACTCTCACTGATGACTTAAGTAGATATGGGTATGTCTACTTAATGAAACACAATTCTGAGACCTTTGAAAAGTTCAAGGAATTTCAGAATGAGGTGGAGAATCAACGTGACCGAAAGATAAAGTTCCTACGATCAGATCGTGGAGGAGAATACTTAAGTCACGAATTTGGTACACACTTAAGGAAATGTGGAATCGTTTCACAACTCACGCCGCCTGGAACACCTCAGTGAAACGGTGTGTCCGAACGTCGTAATCGCACTCTATTGGATATGGTGCGGTCTATGATGTCTCTTACCGATTTACCGCTATCATTTTGGGGATACGCTCTAGAGACAGCTACATTCACTTTAAATAGGGCACCGTCTAAATTCGTTGAGACGACACCGTATGAATTATGGTTTGGGAAGAAACCTAAGCTGTCGTTTCTAAAAGTTTGGGGATGCGATGCTTATGTCAAGAAACTTCAACCTGAAAAGCTCGAACCCAAGTCGGAAAAATGCGTTTTCATAGGATACCCTAAGGAAATTGTCGGGTATACCTTCTACTTAAGATCCGAAGGCAAAATCTTTGTTGCCAAGAACGGATGCTTTCTGGAAAAAGAGTTTCTCTCGAAAGAGGTAAGTGGGAGGAAAGTAGAACTCGATGAAGTACTACCTCTCGAACGGGAAAGTGGTGCAGCTCAGGAAAATGTTCCTGTGATGCCCACACCAACTGAAGAGGAAAACAATGATGATGATCAAGGTACTTCGGATCAAGTTGCTACTGAACTTCGTAGGTCCACAAGGACACGTTCCGCACCAGAGTGGTACGGCAACCCTGTCCTGGAAATCATGTTGTTAGACAACGGTGAACCTTCGAACTATGAAGAAGCGATGGCGGGCCCAGATTCCAACAAATGGCTTGAAGCCATGAAATCCGAGATAGAATCCATGTATGAAAACAAAGTATGGACTTTGACAGACTTGCCCGATGATCGGCGAGCGATAGAAAACAAATGGATTTTTAAGAAGAAGACGGACGCGGATGGTAATGTTACCATTTATAAGGCTCGACTTGTCGCTAAGGGTTATCGACAAGTTCAAGGGATTGACTACGACGAGACATTCTCTCCCGTAGCGAAGCTGAAGTCCGTCCAAATCATGTTAGCAATTGCCGCATACTATGATTATGAGATATGGCAGATGGACGTCAAAACGGCATTCCTTAACGGACATCTTAAGGAAGAGCTGTATATGATGCAGCCGGAAGGTTTTGTCGATCTTAAGAACGCTAACAAAGTATGCAAGCTCCAGCGATCCATTTATGGACTGGTGCAAGTATCTCGGAGTTGGAACATTCGCTTTGATGAGATGATCAAAGCGTTTGGGTTTATGCAGACTTATGGAGAAGCCTGCGTTTACAAGAAAGTGAGTGGGAGCTCTGTAGCATTTCTCCTATTATATGTAGATGACATACTCTTGATGGGAAATGATACAAAACTTCTGGACAGCATTAAGGCCTACTTGAATAAGTGTTTTTCAATGAAGGACCTTGGAGAAGCTGCTTATATATTAGGCATCAAGATCTATAGAGATAGATCGAGACGCCTCATAGGTCTTTCACAAAGCACATACCTTGATAAGATTTTGAAGAGGTTCAAAATGGATCAGTCCAAGAAAGGGTTCTTGCCTATGTTACAAGGTGTGAGATTGAGCTCAGCTCAGTCACCGACCACGACAAAAGATAAAGAAGAGATGAGTGTCATCCCCTATGCTTCAGCCATAGGATCTATTATGTATGCCATGCTGTGTACCAGACCCGATGTAAACCTTGCCGTAAGTTTGGTAGCAAGATACCAAAGTAATCCCGACAAGGAACACTGGACAGCGGTCAAGAATATCCTGAAGTACCTGAAAAGGACAAAGGACATGTTTCTCGTTTATGGAGGAGACGAAGAGCTCGTCGTAAAGGGTTACGTCGACGCTAGCTTCGACTCAGATCTGGATGACTCTAAGTCTCAAACCGGATACGTGTATATGTTGAATGGTGGAGCAGTAAGCTGGTGCAGCTGCAAGCAGAGCGTCGTGGCGGGATCTACGTGTGAAGCGGAGTACATGGCAGCCTCGGAGGCAGCGCATGAAGCGATTTGGGTGAAGGAGTTCATCACCGACCTAGGAGTCATACCCAATGCATCGGGGCCGATCAAACTCTTCTGTGACAACACTGGAGCTATTGCCCTTGCGAAGGAGCCCAGGTTTCACAAGAAGACCAGGCACATCAAGCGTCGTTTCAACTCCATCCGTGAAAATGTTCAAGATGGAGACATAGAGATTTGCAAAGTGCACACAGATCTGAATGTCGCAGATCCGTTGACTAAACCTCTCTCGCGGGCAAAACATGATCAACACCAGAACTCTATGGGTGTTCGATTCATCACAATGTAACTAGATTGGGGACTCTAGTGCAAGTGGGAGACTGTTGGAAATATGCCCTAGAGGCAATAATAAAAGTATTATTATATTTCATTGTTCATGATAATTGTCTTTTATTCATGCTATAACTGTATTATCCGGAAATCGTAATACACGTGTGAACACATAGACCACAATACGTCCCTAGTGAGCCTCTAGTTGACTAGCTCGTTCTGATCAACAGATAGTCATGGTTTCCTGGCTATGGACATTGGATGTCGTTGATAACGGGATCACATCATTAGGAGAATGATGTGATGGACAAGACCCAATACTAAGCATAGCACAAAGATCGTGTAGTTCGTTTGCTAGAGCTTTGCCAATGTCAAGTATCTCTTCCTTCGACCATGAGATTGTGTAACTCCCGGATACCGTAGGAGTGCCTTGGGTGTATCAAACGTCACAATGTAACTGGGTGACTATAAAGGTGCATTACAGGTACCTCCGAAAGTGTCTGTTGGGTTGACACGGATCGAGACTGGGATTTGTCACTCCGTATGACGGAGAGGTATCTCTGGGCCCACTCGGTAATGCATCATCATAATGAGCTCAAAGTGACCAAGGTGTTGGCCACGGGATCATGCATTACGGTACGAGTAAAGTGACTTGCCGGTAACGCGACTAAACAAGGTATTGGGATACCGACGATCGAGTCTCGGGCAAGTAACGTACCGATTGACAAAGGGAATTGTATACAGGGTTTGATCGAATCCTCGACATCGTGGTTCAACCGATGAAGTCATCGAGGAGCATGTGGGAGCCAACATGGGTATCCAGATCCCGCTGTTGGTTATTTCCCGAGAGTCGTCTCGGTCATGTCTGCGTGTCTCCCGAACCCGTAGGGTCTACACACTTAAGGTTCGGTGACGCTAGGGTTATTAGGAAGACTAGTATGTGACTACCGAATGTTGTTCGGAGTCCCGGATGGGATCCCGGACGTCACGAGGAGTTCCGGAATGGTCCAGAGGTGAAGTTTTATATATGGGAAGTTGTCATACGGACACCGGAAAGTTTCCGGGGGTTATCGGTATTGTACCGGGGCCACCGGAGGGGTTCCGGGGGTCCACCGGGAGGGGCCACCCCTCCCGGAGGGCCACATGGGCCGCAAAGGGGAGGGAGCCAGCCCCTGGAGGGCTGGGCGCGCCCCCCACCTTGGGCCCATGCGCCTAGGGTTGGGGGGGGAAACCCTGAGGGGGGCGCCCCCCTTGCTTGGGGGGCAAGCCTCCCCTCCCTGGCCGCCGCCCCCCCTCTAGATCCCATCTAGAGGGGTCGGCCCCCCTTGCCCCTTCCCCTATAAATAGAGGGGTGGGGGGAGGGCTGCTGTACCCATCTCCAAGGCGCAGCCCCTCCCCTCCCCAACACCTCTCCTCCTCCGTAAGCGCTTGGCGAAGCCCTGTCGGAGTACTGTTGCACCAACACCACCACGCCGTCGTGCTGCCGTTGGAGCGAGCTTCCTCAACCTCTCCTTCCCCCTTGCTGGATCAAGAAGGAGGAGACGTCTCCCGTCCCGTACGTGTGTTGAACGCGGAGGTGCTGTCGGTTCAGCACTTGGACATCGGTGATCTGAATCACGTCGAGTACGACTCCATCATCACCTTGCAAGCTTCCGCACGCGATCTACAAGTGGTATGTAGATGCAAACTCTCTCCCATGACTCATTGCTTAGATGAACTCATAGATGGATCTTGGTGAAACCGTAGGAAAATTTTAATTTTCTGCAACGTTCCCCAACAGACACATCAAGACGAATATGCTCTTGTTGACAGAATTATTTTATTGCCCCCTTAGACAGATTAGTGCCATTATCAGTGATGATACTATGAGGATATCCAAAACGAAAGATCACCTTTTTAATGAATTGAACCGCCGTGGCTGCATCACATTTATTGACTGGCTCAGCCTCAACCCACTTTGTAAACTTGTCAACTGCTACCAAGAGGTTAGGTTTTTTATCCTTAGACCTTTTGAAAGTCCCAACCATATCCAGCCCCCATACTGCAAACGGCCAAGTAATTGGAATCATCCTCAATTCTTGAGCAGGCACATGAGCTCGTCTTGAAATTTTTTTGACAACCATCACACTTACTTACTAGATCTTCTGCATCAGCATGAGCCGTCAGCCAATAAAACCCATGACGAAAGGCTTTAGCAACAAGAGACTTAGAGCCAGCATGATGACCGCAATCTCCTTCATGAATTTCCCTTAAAATTTCATGGCCCTCCTCCGGAGACACGCACCATTGAAACACTCCAATAACACTACATATGTGGAGCTCACCCTTGATGATAGTCATTGACTTAGATCTCCGGGTTATCTTCCTGGCCAAGGTTTCATCCTGAGGTAACTAGCCCCGGGTCATATAAGCCAGATATGGAACAGTCCAATCAAGAATAGCATGGAGAGCCGCCACCAACTGTGCCTTCGGGTCAGGAACTTCCAAGTCCTCCTCTATAGGAAACTTTACTAATGGGTTATGCAAAACGTTAAGGAAAACATTAGGGGGGACCGGCTTACGCTGAGATCCCACCCGGCTTAACACACTAGCAACCTCATTTTTCCTGCGATCAACATGCTCCACTTTATAACCCTCGAAATAACCAACAATATTATCAACCTCTCGGTGATAAGCCACCATGAGTGGCTCCTTTGAATCCCAAGTCCCTGACACTTGCTGAGCCACCAAATCTGAGTCGCCAAAGCATCTTACCTGGCTTAGATTCATCTCTTTAGCCATCCGAAGACCATGGAGTAAGGCTTCATACTCAGCTGCATTGTTAGTACAATAGAACATCAACCTTAAAACATAACAAAATTTATCACCTCGTGGGGAAGTCAATATAACTCCAGCCCCCAAGCCTTCCAATTGCCTGGATCCATCAAAATGAATAGTCCAATATGTATTGTCTGGCTTATCCTCAGGCATCTGCAGCTCTGTCCAATCATTGATAAAGTCCACAAGTGCTTGAGATTTTATAACCGTCTGAGGCACATACTTCAAAATATGGGGTCCAAGCTCAATGGCCCACTTAGCTACCCGACCTGTGGCTTCTCTGTTTTGAATAATTTCCCCAATAGAGTAGAGCTAACCATAGTGATGGGATGACCAAGGAAATATTGCTTCAAATTATGACTGGCCATGAACACGCCGTAAACTAGTTTCTGCCAATGTGGATATCTCTTCTTAGACTCAATGAGAACCTCACTGACATAATAAACCGGATACTCCTTGCCTGATGCCTTCTTTCAACCACAACTCACAGCCCTGTTGTTTGCAGCCACATATAACAGCAAGGGATCCTTCTCAATAGGAGTTGCAAGAACCGACGACTCAGCCAATTGTTTCTTAAGCGCCTCAAACTCCTCATTAGCAGCATCGCTCCAGACAAAGTCATCTATCTTCTTCATCATCTGATACAAAGGGATAGCCTTCTCGTCCATGCGGCTTAGAAACCGGCTCAAAGCCACGATACGACCCGCCAAACGCTGGACGTTATTGATACACACCGGCTTAGCCAAAGAGGTGATAGCCTTGATCTTCTCCTAGTTAGCTTCAATGCCCCTCTCAGAAACCAGGAAACCCAATAATTTGCCTGCTGGAACGCCAAAAACACACTTGGCCAGGTTAAGCATCATCTTGTAGACCCAGAGATTGTCAGAGGTCTCTTTCAGATCCTCAATCAATGTCTCCTTCTTCCTGGATTTCGCAACAATATCATCCACATAAGCATGAACATTGCACCCAATCTGTCCATGGAGGCAATTCTGAACACACCGTTGGTAAGTCGCTTGGGAACTCTTGAGCCCAAAAGGCATAGACACATAGCAGAAGGCTCCAAAGGGAGTGAAGAAAGTCGTCTTCTCCTTGTCCTTAACTGCCATTTTGATCTGATGATAACCAGAGTAAGCATCTAAAAAGCTCAAATGCTCACAACCCACCATAGCGTCAATAATTTGATCAATACGCAGGGGAGCAAAAGGATCAGCCGGACAGGCCTTGTTAAGGTCTGTATAATCCACACACATACGCCAAGTGCCATTTTTCTTAAGGACTAACACCGGGTTAGCGCACCACTCAAGATGAAAAACTTCAATGATGAACCTTGCTGCCAAGAGCCGGGCCACCTCTTCACCAATTGCCTTGTGCCTCTCCTCATTAAACCAACGAAGAAACTGCTTGACCAGCTTAAACTTGGGATCCACATTAAAGGTGTGCTCAGCGAGTTCCCTTGGTACACCTGGCATATCAGAAGGCTTCCATGCAAAGATGTCCCGGTTCTCACGGATGAACTCGATGAGCGCGCTTTCCTATTTTGGATCCATATTAGCACTGATGCTGAACTGCTTTGATGAATCACCAGGAACAAAATCAACCGTCTTAGTATCATCTGCCGATTTAAACTTCATTAAGGGCTCATTCTCCGTGGTTGGCTTCTTCAAATGCGTCATATCCGCCGGGTCAACATTGTCTTTATAAAACTTCAACTCCTCAGTAGCACAAGCTGACTCAGCATAAGCAGCATCACCCTCTTCACAATCCAGAGTGATTCTTCTATTACCATGCACCGTGATGGTGCCCTTATGACTCGGCATCTTATGTTGCAAATAAACATAACATGGTCGTGCCATAAACTTGGCGTAAGCCGGCCGCCCAAACAAAGCATGGTACGGGCTCTTGATTTTCACCACCTCAAAGGTTAACTTCTCAACTCTGGAATCATTGTCATCGCCAAAAGCCACCTCCAGTGTTATCCTTCCCACTGGATAAGCCGACTTACCAAGAACCACCCCATGAAAAACAGTAGAAAACGGCTTAAGATCCTTGTCAGTCAAATACATACGACAAAAGGTCTCATAGTAAAGGATATTGATATTGTTGCCTCCATCCATGAGCACCTTCATGAGCTTATATCCTCCTACCTGTGGAGCAACCACTAATGCCAACTGACCTGGATTGTCAACCCGGGTGGGTGATCCTCTCGGCTCCATAGAATGGGCTGCTCAGACCACCTTAAGTAACGAGGTACCGCCCGCTCAACGGAGTTCACCGCCTGCTTATGAATTTTCTGATCTCGCTTGCACATACTTGTGGTGAACACATGATACTGACCACCATTCAGCTGCTCTGGACTAGTCTGATAACCAGATTGCTGCTGTTGATTCCCTTGGCCAGATTGCTGATTAAAACCACCATGATTTCCTTGGCCTTGAAAGCCAGAGCTTGAACTGCCACCTCCAAAGCCAGGTCCATGAGAACCGGAACCTGAATCGCCGTTCGGGCCATGATTGTTCTGAAAAAAGTTAGAATTTCTATACTCCCTCATGATGAAGCAATCCTTCCACAAATGACTGGCCAGCTTATCCTGGGTCCCAGGTTTCGGACAAGGATGATTCATCATGGCTTCAAGGTTGAACTTTGGCCCTCCAAACCGGGGCGCTTGAGCTTTCCCCTTATGACGTTGGTTATTATTCTGCGAGCTGGTGTTAGCCACAAAATCTAAACCGCCATCCGCCTTACGTTTACCATTACCACCTTGACCCGCCGTGTTATGATGTCCTTTTGCATTGCCACCCTTCTTCCCCTTCCCAGTCTTCTCATCATCAGACTCGGGATCTTTAGTGCTATTAGAGTCAGCATACTTGACGAGAGCCGCCATGATCTCCCCCATATCATTGCAATGACGCTTAAGCCGCCCCAATTTCTGCTTAAGGGGAAGGAAGCGACAATTCTTCTCCAACATAAGGACTGCTGAACCGGCATTGATACTGTCCGACGAGTGTATAACAGCTGAAATCCGGCGCACCTGATTGGTTGTTGACACGCCTTCACCTTGAACGCAAGAATCCAAATCCAAAATCGACATAGGCTACTTGCATGTGTCTTTAAATTTTGAATAAAACGCCTCTTCAACTCTGCCCATGATCCAATGGAGTTAGCGGGCAGGCTTTTCAACCAAGTACGAGCCGGGCCATCCAACATCATGGTGAAATACTTAGCACATGCGGCATCATTGACATCCAGCATGCTCCATAGCCATCTCATAACTCTCAATCCAAGCCTATGGGGGCTGATCCGTCGTGTAGTTAGGCACCTTACAGGGGCCCTTGAAATCCTTAGGCAAGCGCTCATTGCGTAGAGCCAGCACTAAACACGACACATCCAAGGTTCTAGAGGTCACCCCTGCCTCCATGGACGCTGAAGGATAAACCAGAGATTGTTGTTGAGCTGCCAACTGAGCTGCCAGCTCCGCCTCACGCCGCGCTCTGCCCTGGTCTACCAAAGCCTAAGCATCATTACAAGTGCATGGCGGGTCAGGCCTACGAGGCTGGTTGCGGTGCCGTTCACTGCTTGACACGACTGGTTCATCAATATGCCTGCTATAACTCCTACTTGGACGTGGTGTTGAGTGGATACGATCACGACTGTATGAATAAGCCGCCTATTGGGCCACAGCCATCTGAAGAAGTTCTCCGGCTCGCCGTATTTCCATTGCTACTGGCGACTCATCCTGAGCAGGGAGAGCCGCCAGCCGAGTAGCCGCAGCTATCATGTTATCCAAGGGGTTAGAAAAATGCCCCGAAGGCGTTGGAACGTGCTGAGGAGGGGTCAAGTTCAAACGTGGGGGGCTATAGCACGCGGCTAAACCGGCCGCCGATGCCTCAACGGCCTGACCCACACAAGGTAGGTTACTGGTTCCTGCCCCAGGTGTGTTGAAAAGGTTCTTCGCATCATAAGTCGGGGGCAGCCTACTCACATGCCTTCTGTTGAAGATGGCGTTTGATGCATCCCGGTCCAGGCTTAAGAGGAAGCTCTCTGCCTGAAGCCGTTCTGCCGCCCTCTGCAAGGCGGCTCGCTCCGTTGCCATCCGGGTGTTCTCCGTGTTTAGCTCCTCCTTGTCTTGTGCTATCTCATCACGTAATTTTGCAACCTCTATGTTATGTTGATTTTGATTCGCCGAGTTAACCTCCATCGTCAAAAATGTTGTCAGGGCATCCAACAGATCGCACAAGACTTGAGACGGCGGGCGCATAGGGCCTCCTGCCCCGGCAGCTGTCGTCGTTGCTGACCCAGAGATCATTGCTGCTACAGTCATAGAATCCTGCCCTGGCTGTGTACCGGCCATGAAGATCATGACCCGGTGTGGCGGCTCGTAGGGGTCTGGAATACTGTCACCATCAGAACAGCCCCCAAGCCAGCCATCCTAAACCTGATAGATGGAGTTGGTCTCACCAGTAGAGGACTCATTGCCTGAGTAGACAACCATCTCACCACTAGATTCAGATCGTCCTTCTAGCTCCGTTCCATGAACGAAACCAACAAAGATATGCTTCGGGGAAACTTTAACCTTGGCAGGTCGCGCGCGCTGAGCCGACTCGACGATGTCGGTGCAGATGTCTGGCTCAGCTTCCGAATCGCTAATCTTGCCAATGAAGACGTGGACTCCGCCAAAGGGGACTCGGTACCCGTACTTGATTGAGTCGGCCTCGGGGCCCCAGCCCTCGTCGTTGATGTAGAGCTTGCCGTGACGACTCTTGGTCATCTAGCCAACATCATACCCCTTGAGCCCTGCAAAGCTGGCCTTCAAGAACTCAAAACCATCGTGTGTTGGCCCCATGGTGGGCGCCAACTTTCGTGGAATTTTCACATCAGATGCCCTAGCATGAGGACTTAGGTGTGGAGCCATCGCAACGTAGTTAGCTTGAAGGGGTTAAAACGAGATAAGGGACACAGAAAGTTTTATACTAGTTCAGCCCCTCGCCGTGGAGGTAAAGGCCTACTCCAGTTTAGGGTTGTATTGCTTGGGCTTTAATTACCAGGGAGCGAATACGCTTGACCTAGTTCTCGATCTCTTCCTTCTTGCCCTAAACCGCCGCCGGGTCACCCCTTTATATACATAGGCTGATGCCCGACAGCCTATAGAGTCCCGGCCGGCTCATACACAACGTGTATGGCTCGGTGACCGAATCTATACTTTCCTTAACATACAAGTTAACATATGGCAGTTTACGCCCGTGGGGCTCAAGTCGCCTTTGGGTCTTAGGCCTTCAGTAATCTTGCATTGTGAACCACCATCTTCAACATCTTCATGGGCCTTGTCATTATGAACCGCCACTGGTATGACC
Organism: Triticum timopheevii; assembly: GCA_963921465.1. Classification (NCBI taxonomy): domain Eukaryota; kingdom Viridiplantae; phylum Streptophyta; class Magnoliopsida; order Poales; family Poaceae; genus Triticum; species Triticum timopheevii. The sequence goes on along the minus strand of OY997266.1, from coordinate 486,545,713 downwards.
CGGCCTCTCCTGGGCGGGTCATACCCAATAGCTATATCTCCAACATGACAGTTTTGAGTTTTATTTCGAGTATGAGATATACATAAAAATGTTCGAGTTGCGGGCGGTCATATCTTGTATATTATCTGTGATTTTCCCATCGTGGAAATTTACTGGCGACGGAGGGTTGATCATTACATCGACGCCTACATGCTGATCCAAGGGGGTCATTATTTTTATTCATGTATTTTTGTACGCGAGTGAAAATTATCTTGAAGCTTGCGAGGAGGAACATGGGGATGAACTATTGATCAAGCATCGCCGTGAAAGATCGGGCCATCGACGCGCACGAATTAGTGTCTGGCCAGTTTGTGCTCCATCAAGTGGTATCAGAGCAAATGTTAGTCACGATGATTCAATCTGCATTATTATCTGCATAGGCGAGCATCAACATGTTGGGCAAGAACATATTGATAGAGGAGGAAGGCATCGGCGAGGCCGTTCTTTTTCACACTCGTTGCATCGTGAAGGAGCGGTGTGTCAATTTGACGATTGATGAAGGTATTGTGGTCAACATGGTGAGCATCAAGGTGGTGAAAAAATTGGGGTTGAATATGGCGCCTCTTGAAAGACCGTACACGTTGAACTGGTTCAATGGTGAAATCAAAATTACAAATCGGATTTTGCTAATTTTTTATTTGGGAAAATATTGTTGTGCAGAATTTTTTCACGTTTGTCCAGTGTCCATGGTGTCGTGCCATCTGCTTCTTGGAACCCATGGTGCACGCACGTCGGTGCAATTCGGAATGTCAAGAAAAATAGTATCTCTCTTTCATGGAAGGGTCAAGGAATTTGTTTTATTCCTATGCCAGTGGATGTGTTCACAAAGGACTGGAAAAGTCGTTTGCTGAAAAGAAGAGAAGAACAAGAAGAAATAAAGGAAGAAATCAATGCACTGGTACAAGGGATGAATCTTTTGGTGGAGAAGGTGCAAGAGGATGGTGGTGCAAAGGGGCATCGGTGGAGTGTTTTTAAAACCCAGTGTAAGATCAAAAATCATGCTTGCAAGATGATAATTGATGGTGGTAGCTTTACCAACACCATTAGGAAAGATCTAGTGGAAGCTTTGGGTCTGTCCACGTGGCGGCATCCATGGCCGCACCACGTGGAGTGGTTGTACAATTCCGGTAAATTAAAAATCACACACAAGGTACGCGTAACATTTGTAGTTGGAGATTACATTGATAAGGTGGACTGTGATGTTGTGCCGATGGATGCCTGTCAGTTGCTATTAGGAAGACCATGGCAATTCGATCATGATGCAGTGCATGCAGGAAAATCCAACACATACACATTCATGCATGATGGAAGGAGACACGTACTGAAACCAATGCCAGATTCTAGAATAAAAATAGAATTGCTAGTGCCGAACAAATCGATGGTAGCGAAAAATGAGTCAAAATCAAGGACGGTTTCATTTAAAGGGAGGGAGGATGATACGGCCATGACACCATCGGTTGTTAACGCTACTGATGATGAGCAAGTTAAGGAGTCAAGGCATGAAAAAGATGTGAAAAATAATGCCATGCATGCGGCTCGACTTCATGAGGGAAATGATGGTCATGTGCGTCAAGTATGTGGACCGAGAATCTGTTCTGTAATGAACAGACCAAAGAACAATTGTATGGCATGTTTATTGAATTCAAGAAAGATTGGCACGTCGGCGCATGGTCCTGTCCCCATGGCGTCTAGAGGTGTACGATTAAGTTCAAGCAAAGAAGAGTACAAGGAAAGTCATGTACACCTGCTATGGCAAGAGATCACGGTAGTTTCCAAAACAAAAGGGAAAGGAAACTGTACCGGCCAGATTACAAGAAAATGCTATAGACTAAAGAGGAACCAACGCCAGCTTCAGTAGAGCCTAATTTTCGTACGCCACCGTTTCAACTTATGACATGCAGAACCGTAATGGATATTTGTTAGGATTCACTACTTTGGTTAGCTAGCTAGCATGGTACGGGTATGAGCCCTTTCCCCTTTTCCAGTTAGGATTCTTTTATTTGTTATTACTAGTATATCATTGGCAGATGAGGTGAGAGACTAGGAATCTAGATTACAGTGCGCCATATAAAAGCTAAGGCCTTTTCCATGTACGGGACAGTTTTGAGTTTTACTTCGAGTATGAGATATACAGAAAAATGTCCGAGTTACGGGCGGTCATATCTTGTGTATTATCTGTGATTTTCCCATCGTGGATATTTACTGGCGATGAAGGGTTGATCATTACATTGACGCCTACGTGCTGATCCAAGGGGGTCATTATTTTTATTCGTGTATTTTTGTACGCGGGTGAAAATTATCTTGAAGGTTGCGAGGAGGAACAGGGGGACGAACTATTGATCAAGCATCACCGTGAAAGATCGGGCCATCGACACGCACAAATTAGGGTCTCGCCAGTTTGTGCTCCATCAACTTCAAATAATTATGACAATATCTAGGCAATGATAATTATATAGGCATCACGTCCAAGATTAGCAGACCGACTCTTGCCTGCATCTACTACTATTACTCCACACATCGACCGCTATCCAGCATGCATCTAGTGTACTAAGTTCATGGAAAACGGAGTGATGCAATAAGAACGATGACATGATGTAGACAAGATCTATTCATGTAGGAATTAGACCCCATCTTGTTATCCTTAATGGCAGTGATACATACGTGTCGGTTCCCCTTCTGTCACTGGGATCAAGCACCGTAAGATCAAACCAATCACAAAGCACCTCTTCCCATCGCAAGAAAAATTGATCTAGTTGGCCTACCTAAACGAAAGATTCAACGAAGAAATATGAGGCTATAAGTAATCATGCATATAAGAGATCAAAAGACACAAATAACTTTCATGGATAAAAACATAGATCTGATCATAAACTCAAAGTTCATCGAATCACAACAAACACACCACAAAAAAGAGTTACATCAAATAGATCTCCAAGAACCATTGTATTGAGAATCAAAAGAGAGAGTGGGAGCCATCTAGCTACTAACTACGGACCCGTAGGTCTACAATGAACTACTCACACATCATCGGAGAGGCACCAATGCGGATGATGAACCCCTCCGTGATGGTGTCTAGATTGGATCAGTGGTTTCGGGAACTTGCGGCGGCTGGAATTGCTTTTCGTTGACTCGCCTAGGGTTTCTGGAATATTGGGGTATTTATAGAGTAAAGAGGTGGTGCGGGAGGCGGCCGAGGTGGGCACCACCCACTTGGGTGCGCTTAGGCCCCCAGGCGCGCCCTTGTGGGTTGTGCTCCCCTTGGAGCCCCCTCAGGCACTTTCTTGGCCCATCGTGTGTCTTCTGGTCCAGAAAAAATCACCAAAAATTTTGCCGCGTTTGGACTCCGTTTGGTATTGATTTCCTGCAAAGTAAAAAATAAGCGAAAAACAGCAACTGGCACTGGGCACTATGTCAATAGGTTAGTCCCAAAAAATGATATAAAGTGGCTATAAAGTGATCGTAAAACATCCAATAATGATAATATAACAGCATGGAACAATCAAAAATTATAGATACGTTGGAGATGTATCACACATCAGAGAAAACCGTTCCCGTGATGCCTACACCAACTAGAGAAGAATCTAATGATGATGATCATGAAACTTCATATCAAGTTAGTAAAACCTAGTAGGTCGACCAAAACACATAACGCACTAGAGTGGTACGGTAATCCTGTCTTGGAAGTCATGTTGTTAGACAATAGCGAACCTACGAACTATGAAGAAGCTATGATGAGCCCAGATTCCGACAAATGGCTTGAGGCCATGAAATCTGAGATAGGATCCATGTATGAGAACAAAGTGTGGACTTTGGTGGACTTGCCTGATGATCGGCAAGCCATTGAGAATAAATGGATCTTCAAGAGGAAGACAGACACTAATGGTAATATAACTATCTACAAAGGCCGACTTGTCGCAAAAGATTTTTGACAAGTTCAAGGGGTTGACTATGATGAGACTTTCTCACCCGTAGCGATGCTTAAGTGTGTGAGAATCATGTTAGCAATTGCCGCATTTTATGATTATGAAATCTGGCAAATGGACGTCAAAACTGCATTCCTTAACAGATTTCTTAAAGAAGAGTTGTATATGATGCAACCAGAAGGTTTTGTCGATTCTAAAGGTGCTAGCATAGTGTGCAAGCAATGGGGATCCATCTATGGACTGGTGCAAGCATCTAAGAGTTGGAATATATGCTTTGATGCGGTCATCAAAGCATTTGGTTTTATACAGACTTATGGTGAAGCCTATATTTACATGAAAGTGAGTGGGAGCTCTGTAGCATTTCTGATATTATATGTGGATGGCATATTGCTGATTGGAAATGATATAGAATTTCTAGATAGCATAAAAGGATACTTGAATAAGAATGTTTCAACGAAAGACCTCGGTGAAGCTGCTTACATATTGGGCATCAAGATCTATAGGGATAGATCGAGACGTTTAATAGGACTTTCACAAAGCACATACCTTGACAAAGTTATGAAGAAGTTCAAAATAGACCAGTCAAAGGAAGGGTTCTTGCCTGTGTTGCAAGGTGTGAAATTGAGTCAGACTCAAAGTCCGACAATGGCAAAAGATAGAGAGAGAATGAAAGTCATTCCCTATGCCTCAGCCATAGGTTCTATAATGTATGCCATACTGTGTACCAGACCTTATGTGTGCCTTGCCATATGTTTGGCGGGGAGGTACCAAAGTAATCCAGGAGTGGATCACTAGACAGCGGTCAATAAAATCCTGAAGTACCTGAAAAGGACCAAGGATATGTTTATTGTTTATGAAGGTGACGAAAAGCTCCTCATAAAGGGTTACGTCGATGCTAGATTCGACACAGATCTGTATGACTCTAAGTCACAAACCGGATACGTATTTATATTGAATGGTGGAGTGATAGCCCACAAGTATAGGGGATCACAACAGTTTTCGAGGGTAGAGTATTCAACCCAAATTTATAGATTCGACACAAGGGGAGCCAAATAATATTTGCAATTATTAGCAGCTGAGTTGTCAATTCAACCACACCTGGAGATTAATGAACCAATGGCTCTCTTTCCATTCCATGTTTTCTAGCAACAAAGTCTCTTTTATCATATCTTTTATTCTTGGGTTGTGGGTTATCAAGATTAACAACTGGTTCTATCTCAACATCATTGTCTGGTTCTTTATAATTAGTTTGAGTGTCTTCATGAACCTCATCATTATCTTTTTCATTATCGGAAGGTGAGTGTTCACTATCAAATTGAGTTTCAGCATCAGAGATAGAAACTTCATTATCATTATTAGGAGGTTTTTCTACTTCAGGTTCACTAGAGGCAGGCAAAGTCCTATTATTTTTCTTCTTCTTTTTCTTTTTAGAAGGACTAGGTGCATCAGTGTTAATTCTTTGAGAGTCTTGTTCAATTCTCTTTGGGTGTCCCTCAGGATAAAGTAGTTCCTGAGTCATTTTACCTCATCTAGTTGCTACTCTAACAGCAAAGTCACTTATATTATTGTTCATTTCAACAGGCAACTCTCTTTGAGATTTAGCAACTTGTTCTAATTGAGTTTGAACCATAGAGGCATGCTTTCCTACACATTCTAAATTAACAAGTCACTTAAGCGAGCAATCATATCAGATTTGTATTCAATTGTTTCATAACATTTGCATTGAAGTGATCTTGCTTTCTAATGTAATTATCAAACTCATAAAGGCATTGGCTAGGATGTTTATTATGAGGATTATCACTATCATTGAATTTCATTGAAGAATTTACCTCTACCACCTTAGGTGGTGGTGGTGTATCAAGCCCATGTATTTCTTCAATAGGAGGTAGATTTTTAACATCCCCTGCTTTAATACCTTTTTCCTTCATAGATTTCTTTGCCTCTTGCATATCTTCAGGACTGAGATATAAAATACCCCTGTTCTTCGGAGTGGGTTTAGGCGGTGTTTCAGGAGGAGTCCAATCATCATATTTTTTCAATATGTTATTCAATAATTCTTCAGCTTGCTCAATAGTTTGTTCCCTGAAAACACAACCAGCACAACTATCTAGGAAATCCCTAGAAGCATCGGTTAGTCCATTATAGAAGATATCAAGTATTTCATTTTTCTTAAGAGGATGATCAGGCAAAGCATTAAGCAATTGGAGAAGCCTCCCCCAAGCTTGTGGGAGACTCTCTTCTTAAATTTGCACAAAGTTAAATATTTCCTGCAAGGCAGCTTGTTTCTTATGAGCAGGGAAATATTTTTTAGAGAAGTAATAAATCATATCCGGGAGACTACGCACACAACCAGGACCAAGAGTATTGTACCAAGCTTTAGCATCACCCTTCAATGAGAATAGAAATAATTTGAGGATATAGTAATAGTGAATCTTCTCATCATGAGCAAAAAGGGTGGCTATGTCATTCAACTTAGTAAGATGTGCCACAACAGTTTCAGTTTCATAACCATGGGAAGGACCATACAACCAAAGTAATTAACTCTGGGTCGACAGAGAATTCATAATCCTTATCATCAATAAAGATAGGTGAAGTAGCAAACTTAGGATCACATTTTATTCTAGCATTCGAAGATCTTTCTTTATACTTGCATAATAATTTTTCTAGATCATCTCTATCCTTACAAGCAAGAATATCTCTAGTTGCCTCCTCACCTATAACATAACCTTCCGGTACCTTTTGCAATTCATATCTAGGAGGGCTAGTTCCCATAGGTGTTTCAAGATTTTGAATTTCAAGCTCATCATCAGTTTCAACAATATCATGATGTCTTACTCTAGCAATTTGTCATCAAGAAATTCACCTAGTGGCACATTATCATCAAGCAAGGTACTTGCATCATCATGGGTAGCATTCACAACAGAAGTAGCATCATCAATAACTTGCGACATATCAGAATTAATAGCATGTGGTGGTGTTGCAAGTCTATTTATAACAAAATATGAATCTAAAGCGGAGGTGGATGGCAGTTCCTTACCTCCACTCGTCTTAGAGGGGAAAATCTTAGTCTTAACATCCTTCAAATTCTTCATAGTGATAATTTGATAATAAGCCCAAGTGACTCAATAAATATAGCTATGCTCCCGGGCAACGGCGCCAGAAAAAGGCCTTGATAACCCACAAGTATAGGGGATTGCAACAGTTTTTGAGGGTAGAGTATTCAACCCAAATTTATAGATTCGACACAAGGAGAGCCAAAGAATATTTGCAAGTATTAGCAAATGAGTTGTCAATTCAACCACACCTGGAGATTAATTATCCGCAGCAAAGTGATCAGTAGTATGATAGTTTTGATAGTAGTATCAACAACAGTAGTAACGGTGAAAGTGATAGCAGTGATTTTGTAGCAAGTAAATAGTGAAACTAGCAGTAGTAACTTAGCAAGAACAATATGTAGGAAAATTGTAGGCATTGGATCGGCGATTTGTTGGATGATATTCACCATTAGACACTCATAACATAGGACGATACGACACTAGCTCCAGTTCATAAATATAATGTAGGTATGTATTCCGTAAATAGTCATACGTGCTTATGGAAAGAACTTGCATGACATCTTTTGTCCTACCCTCCCATGGCAGCGGGGTGATACGTCTCCAATGTATCTATAATTTTTTATTGTTCCATGTTGTTATATTATCATTCTTGAATGTTTTACAATCATTTTATAGTCATTTTATATCATTTTTTGGGACTAATCTATTGACCCAGTGCCCAGTGTCGGCTCCTATTTTTTGCTTGTTTTTTACATCACAGGAAATCAATATCAAATGGAGTCCAAACACTGTGAAACTCCTGGAGGATTTTTTTTCTGGACCAGAACACTCAGGATGGGCCAGAGCAGCACCTGGGGGGTGCCCCAAGGGGGGCACAACGCACCAGGGCGCGCTTGGCCCCCCTGGCGCACCCAGGTGGGTTGTGCCCACCTCAGTGGCCTCCCGCACCCCCTCTTTACCCTATAAATTCACAAATATTCCGAAACCTGTAGGGGTAGGCCTAGATCAGAAGTTCCGCAGCCGCAAGGCCTTTGTATCCACGAGATCCAATCTAGACCCTGTTTCGGCACCCTGCCGGAGGGGGGAATCATCTCTGATGGCCATCTTCATCATCCCGATGGCCACCACGATGAGGAGGGAGTACTCCACCCTCGGGGCTCACTACTGGAAACAAGGAATTTGCCGTCTGCCATCTCTTTGTCGTCAGCTAGCGGACGGCAAAGAAGGTCTTTGCCATCAGCTGCCAAGAAGCGGATGGCAAACAACTGGCAGACGGCAAAGAAGGTCTTTGCCATCGGCCATTTCTTTGTCGTCCGCTAGCTGACAGCAAAGAATCTTTGCCGTCCGCTGGTTGATGGCAAAGAGGGAGGTGGCACCCACTAACGAAAAAACTTAACGTCCCCCCTCTTTGCAAAAAAGCGGACGACAAAGGCTAACCTGACTAACCTAACTAACGGCCGAGCCCCCTTCTCCCGCCCGTTACTCTCTCTATTCTCCCTCTCCTCCCCGACGCCCACATCCACCCATCACGCCGCCCCCGCCGCCCTGCGCCGCCCCCGCCACCGCCCCCTCCCCCACCCACCGACGCCCCACCATCCCGCTGCCCCGGCGCCGCCCCCGCCACCGCCGCCCGGCGCCACCCCCGCCACCGCCCCTTCCCCCACACGCCGACGCCCCACCATCCCGCCGCCCGACGCCGCCCCCCCCCCCCCCCCCCGCCGCCCGGCCGTCCCATTGCCCCGGAGCCCCGCCGCCCCCACCCGCCCACCACCCCGGCGCCAGCGTCGCCCCCGGCTCCGGTGAGTATTTTTTTTTCTTTTTTTTTCTTTTTTTTGTTGTTTAATTGTTAGTGTTAGTGTTAGATTTAGTGTTAGAAAAGAAGAAGATTTAGTGTTAGTGTTAGAAAAAAGAATATGTAGAAGAAAAGAAGAAGAAGACGAAGAAGAAGAAGAAGAAAAGAAGAAAAGAAAAGAAGAAGTAGAAGAAGTAGAAGAAGAAGAAAAGAAGAAAAGAAAAGAAGTAAAAGAAGTAGAAAAAAGATGAAAAAGAAGAAGAAGAAAAGAAGTAGAAGAAGTAGAAGAAGAAGAAAAGAAGAAAAGAAAAGAAGTAAAAGAAGTAGAAAAAAGACACCACAACCCGACCCCGACATGACACCCCGACCCCCTGACCCCCTGACCCCGACACCCCGACCCCGATATCACACCCCGACACCCCGACCCTGACACCACACCCCGACACCCTGACCCCGACACCATACCTCGACACCCCGACCCCAACACCACACCCCGACACCCCGACCCCGACACCACACCCCGACACCCCGACCCCCTGACCCCCCGAGCCCGTCATTGATTATAGCGATGATGATGATTATGCATTTATTCATGATACTGATCGAGATTATTAGTACGTAGTGTCAAGTATTCAATTTTTTTATGTTGTACTTGATGATGATACACTTAAGTGATATACATATTATTATTCATGTCGGTATTTTTTTATGTTGTACTAATTTCGTTTACTCTTTGTCATGGCAGGTGTTGAAAGATGGTGGGCCCTGGTCGGGAGCGCTCCGAGGACCCTTCTTTGTCGGTGCGTGGTGCGAGGTCTTCCATTCCACACGCACCTCTCCGCCGAGCGTTGCTGGACAGTATAGAGACACCGCCAGGCCCTTCTTCGTCGACCGCGATGCCGAGCAGGGGACAAGGTAAGAAGAAGAGAGGAGTTGGAGCACGTGGTCGCGGCAGAGGAGGTAGGGTGACTGTCAGGGCGCCTTCCTCGCCGCCACCCCCAGCTGTTTCACCCGAGCACGTGACTGCTAGGGTGGACTCGTCCGAGGAGGAGGCTACATGGACTCCGGTCCACGGGCCTTCGGCCCATGAGCCTCGGGTTGATGGGCCTTCGGGCCACGAGAGTTCGGCCCACGAGACCCCGGAGGAACACACATCTGGATGGGGTACCTGGCTGAATCAGCCTGAGGGGCCGAATGGCCATGCTGATGATGGCGAGGAGCCGACTGATATTGAGGAGGAGGGGGGCATCGTCTACCAGCGTGGTTGTACACGGCTCTCGGACGTGTTGGCGACCCACGAGCAGAGGTGGTTGATTTTCCCTGATGGGGAGAGGTAAGTGCATTTAATCTTTTTGTACCCTTCTGCATTCACGTTTCTTCAAATATCTAATGCGTTGGCCTTGTCATGCTGTAGGGGTTGGGACCACCATCATAGTGTCCGCCGGCCCAACTCAGTCCTTGGAGTTCTTTATCGGCAAAACTTCCCGGGGTTTGTCACGTTGCCTGGTGAGGGTCGGCTTCCAGAGCTTGGTTTGAGTTGGGAGCACTACTTGGCTGCCTCGGCGCCGCTGGGTGAGATTATCGACGGTGTCTTGTGCAAGACGAGGGCAGACGTGGTGATTAGAAAGTTCTGGGTAATTTCTCCTTTACACAATTAAAAATCTTAAACTAGCTAGTTATTAATTGTACTAATAATATTGTCTCATTTGATTGCAGACATTCTACAGATGTGAGGAGGGATACGAGGAGGAGGCGGCAAATGTTATTGATAATGTCTGCAAGCGCCTACTACAGAACTTACAGCACGAGGCTCGGGTGCAGGCTGTTCGAGACTACTACGCCACGCGTGGTATCAAGAAGACCAAGATGGCGTGCCGCGAGAAGTTCTTGAGTAAGGAGGAGTACATGAAGGTAATTCTTAAGGCCTTGTACTTTACTTCCTTCATTTAGTAATTCTTAGCCGTAGCGCTCAAGTTTCTATTTCCTAACTTAGGCCCCTCCGAGATGGTGTGCGGATCGGATGGATTGTTGGGAGGTGTTGGTCAATGAGTGGTGCTCAAAAGAATGGCTAGCCCTCCACAACGAGGCCAAGGACAAACGCGCCCAAATATAAGGTGTGCCACACCATCAAGGCAGCTCCAACTTATATCAGTACGGGTGGAACTGGGTATGTGGTTTGCTTCATGATTCATGCAATTTGTTTGTCATGCTAGCTTTAGCCCTTTAATTACTAATTTACTTTGTTTCTCTCTTTCAGACACGCTACAATAAGTCGGATAAGGTGCCAAAGGTGTACGACCTGTATGCCATGGCCCACACTGGCTCTTACAAGAAAGTTAAGGCATTCTTTGCGTCTGACCTTGATGATCCAAAAAACTTCACCAACATCTCCTCCCACGACAAGCTCGTGAAATATAGAGATGAGGGGAAGGCGAGGAAAGGGGAGGACTTTAACCCGAGCCAGGGTCCCATTGATATAGAGCTGCTGATGATATCTGGTGGCGGGAGGTCCCATGGCTCCATAACCATGGTAGATGGACTTATCCATTATCCTAGCACTCTCCCAGAGATCAAGGCGCGCCAGTCGAGCTCCGCTCCTGAGATAAGGCCTCGTGAATGGCCAATCCAACTCGCCTTCAAGGTTAGTTATACATACTCAGCTATCTTTCTCCATTACATTGTGTGCGCTTCCATCAATGATTACAAATGGTAACAAGGAGTGGTATTGCAGGCTGCTATACAAAGTGAGAGAGATAGAACGGAGAAACTTCTGGCGGAGGCGGCGGAGAGGCAGCGGAGTTGGAGGAGAGGACGACAAAGATGTTGGAGGAGGAGAGGGCACGGGATGACATGCAGGCAAGGGCCATGTACGAGCTCCTTGTGGTAAGTTTTTTCTACACATTAGCCAAAACATTCATGTAGTGTTTGTCTCATTACTAACTAGTATGACTGAGTCGTCAAAACCAAATGTGCAGTCTGTGTGCGGGAAGTCCGGTCAGATCGCTCCGCCGATGCCAATGATTGCTCTTGGGACCACGGTGAGTTTAATTTGAATGGACATTACTTGCTAGTCTTAACATTTGAGTGTCATCATGCTAACGAGACATTGGAAATGATCTTTAGTGCAGCGTAACTCCAGACAAGCATCGCACGATCCTTCTCCAGCTACCGGCACGAGCCACCCCGCTACTACACCTCCATGATTACGGTAAGTGTCTCTAGTGTTTTGCTTAACAAATGCATAAAGACCTAGACTTAGCTTTATTTCCTCCAATATGCTTACCATAATGACTTAGAGTTAGCTTCTTTTCCTCCAAAATGACTTAATAAGCTTACTGACCTCCAAAACTATCCATTTTACCTATGTTAGCTCTAAAACGATATGTACTTAGCTTACTTATGTAAAAAATGGCATAATTAGCTTAGTTAGCTCATAAACGATCCCATTTTACCTAAGTTAGCTCTAAAATGACCCATTTTACCTTACTTAGCTTATAAATGATCCATTTTACCCAAGTTAGCTCTAAAATGACCTATTTTAACTAGATTAGCTTCTAAATGATCCATTTTACCTACGTTAGCTCTAAAATGACCCATTTTACCTAGGTTAGCTCCAAAATGACCCATCTTACCTAGGTTAGCTCTGAAATGATGCATTTTAACCAAGTTGGCTCTAAAATGGCCCATTTTACCTAGATTAGCTCATAAACGATCCATTTCACCTAGGTTAGCTCTAAAATGACCCATCTTACCTAGGTTAGCTCCAAAATGACCCATCACACCTAGGTTAGCTCTAAAATGATCTTTTTACTAAGTTAGTTCATAAACGATCCTTTTCAACTAAGTTAGCTCATAAACGATCCATTTCACCGAAGTTAGCTCAAAAACGATCCATTTCACCTAAATTAGCTCATAAATGATCCATTCCACCTAAGTTAGCTCATAAATGACATATACTTCTTGTTCTACTCTTCTTCTTGAAGTCACCTTTTTCTAAATTTCTTATTTTCCATTTTGCAGATTTCATTCACTTCACAGAAGCCAGCTTGCTATGATGGAGTGCTTGTTTTTTCTTTCATTCTCTTCAACTATTCTTCTAGCTTGCTATCTTGATGAAACTTTGCATTGTAATATGTATGGATGGAACAATGTGTATCCGCAACTTGGTATGTATGAATGGATGGAACTATATATGTATGTACGATGAAACTTATGTGCTAGATATGTCATATGTTTGCTGCTAAATAGCCCTGTCAAATATATATATATATATATATATATATATATATATATATATATATATATATATGTCATATATATTTGCTGTGAAAATTGTTGGATTTAAAAAAAATAGAAAAAAGAGGCAATGCAGGATCTTTGCCGTCAGCCACTGATGGCAAAGCCACCTTTGCCGACAGCCGCGGACGGCAAAGAAGCCATGCGGCGGCCACCTGTGCTTCCTGGTGGGCTGACCCATTTGGTCAGTTTGCCTACAGCGGTGGACGGCAAAGGCTTTGCCTACAGCAGCGGACGGCAAAGGCTTTGCCTACCGCAGCAGACGGCAAAGGCTGTCGTTAGCCACCTAACAGACTAACAGCGTAATTATTGCCATCTGCTTTCTTTGTCGTCAGCTGCTAACAGCAAAGGCCCCTTTGCCGTCAGCCTCAGAAAGCAGATGGCAAAGTAGCTCTTTGCCGATCCTTAGTTTGTCGGAGCCTTTTGCCGTCCGCGGCAGACGGCAAAGACCTTTGCCGTCTGCCATTCCTGCCTTTGCCGTCCGCCATGGCGAACGGCAAAGTAGCTGATTCCTATAGTGGCTGAGGGTTTGTACCAGTAGCTATGTGTTTGATCTCTCTCTCTCTCTCTCTCTCTCTCTCTCTCTCTCTCGTGATCTATATCATGGGCTTTGTTAATATAGTCGGATCATATGATGTTTCTCCCCTCTATACTCTTGGTATGATGAATTGAATCTTTACCCTTCAAAGTTTTGTCTTGTCGGATTGAATATTCAGAGATGAGAACAAATGATATATGTCTTGCAATATGAATACTTGAGGTGACAATGAGGTATCTTATTGATTCACTTGATATGTGTTATGGCATTCAACTCGCGGATTCCCGCAGTGATATTGGGGTAATCTATGCATAGGGGTTGATGCATTTTTTTCTCCAACAGAAACTTTGGGGTCTCTTTATAGTTCTTTGTGTGGATTGAGTATTATGAATATGAATTTGCTTTGGTGTTATTCTAGTACGAACTCTAGGATAGATCGAACGGAAAAAATAGCTTTGTGTTATTTTAGTACTAACTCTTGAATAGATCGAACGGAAAGAATAGCTTTGAGGTGGTTTCGTGACCTACAAACAATTCCTATATTTTGTTCTCCGCTAATACGAACTCGGGAGTGATTCTTTATTGCACTTTGAGGGATAATCATATGATCCAACTATGTTAGCATTGTTGAGACGTTGCACGAGCGAAAGTACCGACCCTAGGCCTCATTTTTAAGCATTGCAACACCGTTTTTGTGCCCGTTTACTATTTGCTACCTTGCTGTTTTTATTTATTCAGATTATAAAAATATATTTCTACCATCCATATTACACTTTTATCACCATCTCTTCGCCGAACTAGTGCACCTATAGAATTTGCCATTGTATTGGGTGTGTTGGGGACACAAGAAATTTCTTGTATTTGGTTGCAGGGTCGTTTGAGAGAGACCATCTTCATGCTACACCTCTCACGGATTGATAAACCTTAGGTCATCCACTTGAGGGAAAATTGCTACTATCCTACAAAACTCTGCGCTTGGAGGCCCAACATGTGTCTACAAGAATAAAGTTGTGTAGTAGACATCAAGCTCTTTTCTAGCGCCGTTGCCGGGGAGGTGAGTGCTTGAAGGTATATCTTTAGATCTTGCAATTTGATCTTTTAGGTTCTTGTTTTATCACTAGTTTGGTTTACAAAAAGAAAACTACAAAAAATGGAATTGAGGTTGCATCATATTATCGATCATCTTTATAATATCTTTCTTGAAAATGATGGATTGGAAAATTGTGCTCAATTGTTAGAAGAAGAAGTCAATAAAATGTTTGGCACAAAATATTTGAATGATGAGCATGATTGCAATATTGTTGGTATGAACTCTTTGAATATCCATGATGCTAACTATATGCAAAGCCATAAGCTTGGGGATGTTATGTTTGATGAAGATGATATTTTTAGTCCCCCAAGATTTGATGTGAAAATTTGTTATAATGATTGCATGCCTCCTATTTATGACGATTATAATGATGAAAGTGGATTTGGAGAGCTAATGACTTTATTTAGTGATGAATCCACCATTTTGGATGAGGCTTCAATTGACTATGATAACAAAGTTGCTATCTATGATGATTATGGTGATGACGTGTATCCTATAAAGAATAATGATAACCATGAAACTTGTCATCATGATTTTAATTTTCAATCACATGATAGTTATTTTATTGAGTTTGCTCCCACTACTATGAATGAGAATAAGTTTGCTTGTGTGGAGAGTAATAAATTTTCTATGCTTGTGGATCATTAAAAGAATGTTTTATGTGATAGTTATATTGTTTAATTCATTCATGATGCTACTGAAACTTATTATGAGGGAGGAACATATGCTTGTAGGAATTGCAATAATATCACTTTTCCTCTCTATGTGTTGAAAGTTTTGAAGTTATGCATGTTTTGCCTTCCTATGCTTGTTGATTCTTGCTCCTGTAAGTTGTTTGCTCACAAAATCCCTATGCATAGGAAGTGGGTTAGGTTTAAATGTGCTTTCCATGTGATTCATGATGCTCTTTTTCATGTTTCAGTTCTTATCTTTTATGCGAGCATCATTGAAATCATCATGCCTAGCTAAAAGGCGCTAAAGAAAAGCGCTTGTTGGGAGACAATCCAACACTTTTACCTACTGTTTTTGTATCTTCACATGATTGTGCTACTGTAGTAATCAAGTTTTATTGCTTTTGTTTCAATAAAGTTCCAAGTAAAGCCTTTGGGATCATGTTGGCTGATAGTTGATTTGATCTTGCTAAAAAACAGAAACTCTTGCGCTCACAAAAATAGCTCTCATTTTTAACAGAAGAGTTATTTTGAGTTGATTCTTTTTGCAGAAGCTTAATATACAAATTTCTCACGTGGTCCAATTTTTTCATAATTTTTGGAGTAGCAGAAGTATGGTTTGAGTACATATTACTACAGACTGTTTTTGACAGATTCTGTTTTCAATGCATAGTTTGCTTGTTTCCTTGTTTCTATGGCTTATATTGCTCAATATAAATTGTGGAAATGATATGCTACAGTAGGAATTGTGTGGAAACAATTATGAATCTTGTCTTTTACAATACCAAAAGTGAAATGGTTCGCTCTTTATCATACTAACCTATCTCACAAGGTTCCGTTAAGTTTTGTGTGATTGAAGTTTTCAAGTTTTGGGTGAGATGTCGATATGAGGAGAATAAGGAGTGACAAGACACTAAGCTTGGGGATGCCCAAGGCACCCCCAAGGTAATATTCAAGTAAGATCCAAGCAACTAAGCTTGGGTATGCCCCGGATGGCATCCCCTCTTTCGTCTCCAACATTATCGGTAACCTCACTTGGAGCTATGTTTTCATTCGTCACATGATATGTGTTTTGCTTGGAGTGTCAATTTATTTTGCTAGGATTTGCTTGATGTTATTTAGAATAATGTTTTGCATCTTTTATTTCAATAAAAGTGGCAATGATATCCTTTGCGATGCTTATTTTGCAAGTATACTTGTTGCTGTTTGAAAACAGAAAGTTTATCGATGTTGCAAAATTCCCTAGAAAAGTCAGAATATGATAAATTGTTGATTATTTTTTTCAAAATAAGCTCTGAAAATTTTATACATTGTAGTATTTTTCTCATAATTTTTGGAGTTAGGGAAGTATGATGAATCTTGCATTCTTTACAGACTGTACTGTTTTGGCAGATTGCTGTTATGTTTGCATTGTTTGCATATGTTTGCTTGTTTAATGATTCTATTTGAGGATAGGACTATTAAATATGCAGAGGAATTTAGTATGATATGTTGAATAATAATCTTAGTAATTTGCTACAGTAGATGATGGTAAGGTTTTGCATTGATTTATACTAACTCATCTCACGAGTTCTTGTTGAGTTTTGTGTGGATGAAGCTTTTGAGATTTAGGAAAACCGTGATATGAGAAGAATTAAGGAGACCCAAAAGGTCAAGCTTGGGGATGACCAAGGCACCCAAAGATAATATTTCAAGAAGTCTCAAGCATCTAAGCTTGGGGATGCCCCGGTAGGCACCCCACCTTTCTTCATCAATAATTATCGGTTAGTATCGGTTGAGCCTACGTTTTTGCTTCTTCACATGAGTTGTGCTATGCTTGAAATGTAATTTTGTTTTGTTTTGCTTGTTGTTTTAACAAAATACTTAGACCTGAAAGTTTTTAAATAAAATAGAGTCCTCAAATAGGAGGCTAGGTAAGCGGCATTCACATCCCGTCAACGAAGCTCTTTTCTATGGAATTGATCTAGTACTTCACTTATATCTTTTTGAGCACCGTGTGCTTTGTTAATTTTGAAGAAATGCTCTCATGCTTCACTTAGATTTATTTGGGAGTTAGCAAATTTTTAAGAAATTCTCTCTTGCTTCACTTAGATTATTTTGTGAGAAAGAAAAAAAATATGTTCATGATCTTCACTTATATTTGTTTGAGCTTATCAAAAGCAACATATGAAAATAGTCCCAAAGTGATAGATATCCAAGGAGGATATAATAAAAACTTTCATGAAGATCATTGGACAAAATAAACTTGATTCTTAGTAATGGTTTTGAGATATGACGACATGATATGTGAGTCGTGTTGATGAGTAATTGTGCATTAGTAAGAATATTGATGTTAAGGTTTGTGATTCCCTATGCAAGCACGAAAGTCAATAGTTATGCAATGAAATTTATATCCTACTTATGGTGCATCATTCGGTGTTACTTATGCTTAATGCTTGGATACGAGATTTTTCGCTTTTTGGTTGGTCGCTTCTCAATCTTTTTGCTAGCCTTCATTTTGCACTAAGTATGATCACTACTTGTGCATCCAAAACCCTTTAAACCAATTTTGCCTTATGAGTCCACTATACCTACCTATATGGGTATTTCCATGCCGTTCTAAGCAAATTTTCATGTGTCATCTCTAATGTTCAAAATAAATTTCTCTTTTGTGTGCTCCACTACTCGCAAAGTGGTAAAGGGTAGCCAATATTTTCCATGCTAGATGTGTTATTCTCACGATGAGTGTTTATTCACTTGTCATTGCACGAGAGTACGGCAAAGGTACTAGGATGCCCAGTCCCGAAATTAATAATGAATTTACTTTATGTTGTCAAATAATAAATTCCTTGGAAAGTGTTGGTATGGAGGGCACCCGTGGATACGGTTAGCCATGGAAAGTTAAAGTTATGGTGGAAAAAGGAATAAACTTTATTTTATGTTTGGGAACCGCCTATGATGTATCTATCATGGAAAGTGTTGGGATGCTCCAAGTCGTTTTCGTTGGCAGGAAAAGTATGCCTCTCAAAAAAAAAATTTATCTCTCAATTTAAGCTTTGAGCTCTGGCACCTCTACAAATCCCTACTTCCCTCCGTGAAGGGCCTTTCTTTTACTTATGCAATTTTTGTTTTGAATTTGAGTCTCCATCTTCTCTTATAAAGCACCAACTAAGGGGCACTATGATTGTATTTGAGCAATGGGTGTAGCTAATATTCAAGTGTGTTTCATGAATGGATCAATGATTGAGCATGATGGGCTAGGGATAACTTGCTTTAGTGTTGATATTTTGAAAGACATGGTTGCTTGTTGGTATGCTTGAGTATTAAAGTCCTCATGTCAAAACTAGACAATTGCTTTGAATCATATAAAAGTCCATATGTCCATGCTATAAAGAAAAGAATGAGATGAACATGATAGGCAGCATTCCACATCAAAAATTCTGTTTTTATCATTTACCTACTCGAGGATGAGCAGGAATTAAGCTTGGGGATGCTAATAAGTCTCCAACGTATCTATAGTTTTTGATTGTTTCACGCTGTTATATTATCATTCTTGGATGTTTTACAATCATTTTATAGTCATTTTATATCATTTTTGGGACTAACCTATTGACCCAGTGCCCAGTGCCAGTTGCTACCTTTTGCTTGTTTTTTACATCGCAGGAAATCAATATCAAACGGAGTCCAAACACCGTGAAACTCCTGGAGGATTTTTTATGGACCAGAACACTCAGGATGGGCCAGAGCACCACCTGGGGGGTGCCTCGAGGGGGCACAACCCACCAGGGCGCGCCCGGGCCCCTTGGCGCGCCCAGGTGGGCTGTGCCCACCTCGGTGGCCTCCCGCGCCCCCTCTTTACCCTATAAATTCACAAATATTCCGAAACCCATAGGGAGAGCCCTAGATCAGAAGTTCCGCCATTGCAAGGCCTCTGTATCCACGAGATACAATCTAGACCCTGTTTCGGCACCCTGCCGGAGGGGGGAATCATCTCCCATGGCCATCTTCATCATCCCGGTGGCCACCACGATGAGGAGGGAGTAGTCCACCCTCAGGGCTGAGGGTTTGTACCAGTAGCTATGTGTTTGATCTCTCTCTCTCTTGTGATCTGTATCATGGGATTTGTTATATGATGTTTCTCCCCTCTATACTCTTGTTATGATGAATTGAATCTTTACCCTTCAAAGTTTTGTCTTGTCGGATTGAGTATTCAGAGATGAGAACACATGATATATGTCTTGCAATATGAATACTTGAGGTGAAAATGAGGTATCTTATTGATTCACTTGATATGTGTTATGGCATTCAACTCGCGGATTCCCGCGGTGATATTGGGGTAATCTATGCATAGGGGTTGATGCATGTTTTTCTTTGACGGTAACTTTGGGGTCTCTTTATAGTTCTTTGTGTAGATTGAGTATTATGAATATGAATTTGTTTTGGTGTTATTATAGTACGAACTCTACGATAGATCGAACAAAAAAAATAGCTTTGTGTTATTTTAGTATGAGCTCTTGAATAGATTGAACGGAAAGAATAGCTTTGAGGTGGTTTCGTGACCTACAAACAATTTCTATATTTTGTTCTCCGCTAATAGGAACTCGGGAGTGATTCTTTATTGCACTTTGAGGGATAACCATATGATCCAACTATGTTAGCATTGTTGAGAGGTTGCACCGGCGAAAGCACGGACCCTAGACCTCATTTTTAAGCATTGCAACAACATTTTTGTGCCCGTTTACTATTTTCTACCTTGCTGTTTTTATTTATTCAGATTATAAAAATATATTTCTACCATCCATATTACACTTTTATCACCATCTCTTCGCCGAACTAGTGCACCTATATAATTTGCCATTGTATTGGATGTGTTGGGGACACAAGAGATTCTTGTATTTGGTTGCAGGGTCGTTTGAGAGAGACCATCTTCATCCTACACCTCTCACGGATTGATAAACCTTAGGTCATCCACTTGAGGGAAAATTGCTACTGTCCTACAAAACTCTGCGCTTGGAGGCCCAACACGTGTCTACAAGAATAAAGTTGCGTAGTAGACATCATGGGGTCCTATTGGAAACTAAGGGATATTAAGGCCTTCTTTTAATAGAGAACCGGAACAAAGCATTAGCACACGGTGAATACATGAACTCCTCAAACTACGGTCATCATCGGGAGTGGTCCCGACTATTGTCACTCCAGGGTTGCCGGATCATAACACGTCGTAGGTGACTATAACTTGCAAGATCGGATCTAGAACATAGATATAATGGTGATAACATAAACGGTTCAGATCTGAAATCATGGCACCCGGGCCAAAAGTGACAAGCATTAAGCATGGCAAAGTCATAGCAACATCAATCTCATAACATAATGGATACTAGGGATCAAGCCCTAACAAAACTAACTCGATTACATGATGAATCTCATCCAACTTCTCACCGACCAGCGAGCCTACGAAGGAATTACTCATTCCTAGTGGGGAGCATCATGGAATTGGCGATGGAGAAGTGTTGGTGATGACGAAGATCAAAGATCCCCCTCTTCGGATCCCCAAACGGACTCCAGATCTGGCCTCCCGATGAAGAACAGGAGACGGCGGCAGCTCCGTCTCATAAAACGCGATAATTCTTTCTCCCTGA
This sequence comes from Triticum timopheevii, assembly GCA_963921465.1. Lineage (NCBI taxonomy): Eukaryota > Viridiplantae > Streptophyta > Magnoliopsida > Poales > Poaceae > Triticum > Triticum timopheevii. Next base: position 486,524,690 of record OY997266.1, on the reverse strand, counting down.
TTTCTTTCTAGAAAAAATAGGATTTTATAGCGTCAGTTTCAGGGTCTGCGGGGCCACCAGGTGGGGACAACCCACCTGGGCGTGCCTGGAGGGGGTGGTGTGCCCTAGTGGGTTGTGCCCACCCAGGTGTCCCCCTTCGGTGGTTCTTGGCTCCAGAAATTATTTTTTATTGTATAAAAAATCCTCCAAAGTTTCATTCCATTCCGAGAACATTACTTGTGCACAAAAACAACACCATGGTAGTTCTGCTGAAAACAATGTCAGTCTGGGTTAGTTTCATTCAAATCATGCAAATTAGAGTCCAAAACAAGAGGAAAAGCATTAGGAAAAGTAGATACGACGGATACGTATCATGGAGTTGTCAGTTCGTGCAGTTCTAAGAAGAGCGTCATGGTGAGATCTACATGTGTGAAGCGGAGTACATAGCTGCTTCGGAAATAAGGCATGAAGGAGTCTGGATGAAGGAGTTCATATCCGATCTGGGTGTAATACCCAGGGCATCGGGTCCAATGACAATCTTTTGTGACAACACTGGAGCAATTGCCTTAGCCAAGGAATCCAGGTTTCACAAGAGAACCAAACACATCAAGCGACGCTTCAACTCCATTCGTGAAAAGGTCAAGGATGGAGACATAGAAATTTGTAAAATACATACAGATCTGAATGTGGCAGACCCATTGAGTAAACCTCTTCCCCGGGAAAAACATGATCAGCACCAAGACTCCATGGGTGTTAGATTCATTACTATGTAATCTAGATTATTAACTCTAGTGCAAGTGGGAGACTGTTGGAAATATGACCTAGAGGCAATAATAAAGTGGTTATTATTATACTTCCTTAATCATGATAAAGGTTTATTATTCATGCTATAATTGTATTGATTGGAAACTTAAATACATATGTGAATACATAAGCAAATACCAAGTCCCTGTTGGGTAACGTAGTAATTTCAAAAATTTCCTACGTGCATGCAAGATCATGGTGATGATATAGCAACGAGAGGGGAGAGTGTTCGTCCACGTACCCTCGTAGACTGTTAGCGGAAGCGTTAGCACAACGCGGTTGATGTAGTCGTACGTCTTCACGATCCGACCGATCCAAGCACCGAACGTACGGAGCCTCCGAGTTCAGCACACGTTCAGCTCGATGACGATCTCCGGCCCTCCGATCCAGCAAAGGCTCCGGAGATGAGTTCCGTCAGCACGACGGCGTGGTGATGATGATGATGTTCTACCGGCACAAGGCTTCGCCTAAGCTCCGCGACGATATGACCGAGGTGGTATATGGTGGAAGGGGGCACCGCACACGGCTAAGGGACGATCCGTAGATCAACTTGTGTGTCCATGGGGTGCCCCCTGCCCCCGTATATAAAGGAGGGAGGGAGGAGGAGGCCGGCCCTAGGAGGGGCGCGCCATGGGGAGTCCTACTCCCACCGGGAGTAGGATTCCCCCTTTCCTAGTCCAACTAGGGGTCCTTCCATGTAGTAGGAGTAGGAGACAAGGAAGGGGAAGAGAGAAGGGAAGGAAGGAGGGGGTGCGGCCCCTCCCCCTAGTCCAATTCGGACTAGGCCATGGGGGGCCGCGCGGCCTGCCCTAGGCAGCCCCTCTCTCTTTCCCGCAGGGCCCAATAAGGCCCAATACTTCTCCCCGGCGAATTCCCGTAACTCTCCGGTACTCCGAAAAATACCCGAATCACTCGGAACCTTTCTGAACTCCGAATATAGTCGTCCAATATATTGATCTTTACGTCTCGACCATTTCGAGACTCCTCGTCATGTCCCCGATCTCATCCGGGACTCCGAACTCCTTCGGTACATCAAAACTCATAAACTCATAATATAACTGTCATCGAAACCTTAAGCGTGCGGACCCTACGGGTTCGAGAACTATGTAGACATGACCTAGAACTATTCTCGGTCAATAACCAATAGCGGGACCTGGATGCCCATATTGGCTCCTACATATTCTACGAAGATCTTTATCGGTCAAACCGCATAACAACATACGTTGTTCCCTTTGTCATCGGTATGTTACTTGCCCGAGATTCGATCGTCGGTATCCAATACCTAGTTCAATCTCATCACCGGCAAGTCTCTTTACTCGTTCTGTAATGCATCATCCCGTAACCAACTCATTGGTCACATTGCTTGCAAGGCTTATAATGATGTGCATTACCGAGAGGGCCCAGAGATACCTCTCCGACAATCGGAGTGACAAAACCTAATCTCGAAATATGCCAACTCAACATGTACCTTCAGAGACACCTGTAGTACTCCTTTATAATCACCCAGTTACGTTGTGACGTTTGGTAGTACCCAAAGTGTTCCTCCGGTAAACGGGAGTTGCATAATCTCATAGTTACATGAACATGTATAAGTCATGAAGAAAGCAATAGCAACATACTAAACGATCAAGTGCTAAGCTAACGGAATGGGTCAAGTCAATCACATCATTCTCCTAATGATGTGATCCCGTTAATCAAATGACAACTCTTTTGTCTATGGCTAGGAAACATAACCATCTCTGATAAACGAGCTAGTCAAGTAGAGGCATACTAGTGACACTATGTTTGTCTATGTATTCACACAAGTATTATGTTTCCGGTTAATACAATTCTAGCATGAATAATAAACATTTATCATGAAATAAGGAAATAAATAATAACTTTATTATTGCCTCTAGGGCATATTTCCTTGAGTCTCCCACTTGCACTAGAGTCAATAATCTAGTTCACATCGCCATGTGATTTAACACCAATATTCATATCTGTATATGATTAACACCCATAGTTCACATCATCATGTGACGAACATCCAAAGGGTTTACTAGAGTCAATAATCTAGTTCACATCGCTATGTGATTAACACCCAAAGAGTACTAAGGTGTGATCATGTTTTGCTCGTGAGAGAAGCTTAGTCAACGGGTCTGTCACATTCAGAGCCGTATGCATTTTGCAAATATTTTATGTCCACAATGCTCTGCATGGAGTTACTCTAGCTAATTGCTCCCACTTTCAATATGTATCCAGGTTGAGACTTAGAGTCATCTGGATCAGTGTAAAAGTTTGCACTGATGTAACTTTTACAACAAACTCTTTTATCACCTCCATAATCGAGAAACATCTCCTTAGTCCTTACTAAGGATATTCTTGACCAATGTCCAGTGATCTACTCCTAGATCACTATTGTACTCCCTTGCCAAATTCAGAGCAAGGTATACAATAGGTTTGGTACATAGCATAGCATACTTTATAGAACCTATGACTGAGGCATAGGGAATGACTTTTCATTCTCTTTCTATTTTTTGCTGTGGTCGGGATTTGAGTCTTACTCAATTTCATACCTTTGCAACACAGGCAAGAACTCTTTCTTTGACTGTTCCATTTTGAACTATTTCAAAATCTTGCCAAGGTATGTACTCATTGAAAATCTTATCAAGCGTCTTGATCTATCTCAATAGATCTTGATGCTCAATATGTAAGTAGCTTTTACTGAGGTCTTTTCTTTTTAAAGAACTCCTTTAAAACACTCCTTTATGCTTTGCAGAAAAATTCTACATCATTTCTGATCAACAATATGTCACTCACATATACTAATTAGAAAGGCTGTAGTGCTCCCACTCACTTTATTGTAAATACAGGCTTCATTGTAAGTCCATATAAAACTATATGCTTTGATCAACTTATCAAAGCGTATATTCCAACTCCGAGATGCTTGCACCAGTCCATAGATGGATCGCTGGAGCTTGCACATTTTGTTAGCACCTTTAGGATTGACAAAACCTTCTGGTTGCATCATATACAACTCTTCTTTATAAATCCATTAAGGAATGCAGTTTTGACATCCATTTGCCAGATTTCATAAAATGTGGCAATTGCTAACATGATTCAGACAGACTTAAGCATCGATACGAGTGAGAAAATCTCATCGTATTCAACACCTTGAACTTGTTGAAAACCTTTCGCAACAAGTCGAGCTTGGTAGATAGTAACACTACTATCAGTGTCCGTCTTCCTCTTGAAGATACATTCATTTAACATGGCTTGCTGATCATCGAGCAAGTCAATCAAAGTCCATACTTTGTTTTCATACATGGATCCCATCTCAGATTTCATGGCCTCTAGCCATTTTGCGGAATCTGGGCTCATCATCGCTTCCTCATAGTTCGTAGGTTCATTATGGTCTAGTAACATGACTTCCAGAACATGATTACTACACCACTCTGGCGCGGATCTTACTCTGGAAGACCTACGAGGTTCTGTAGTAACTTGATCTGAAGTTTCATGATCAATATCATTAGCTTCCTCACTAATTGGTGTATTTGTCACAGGAACTGATTTCTGTGATGAACTACTTTCCAATAAGGGAGCAGGTACAGTTACCTCATCAAGTTCTACTTTCCTCCCACTCACTTCTTTCGAGAGAAACTCCTTCTCTAGAAAGGATCCATTTTTAGCAACGAATATCTTGCCTTCGGATCTGTGATAGAAGGTGTACCCAACAATTTCCTTTGGGTATTCTATGAAGACGCACTTCTCCGATTTGGGTTCGAGCTTATCAGGATGAAAGTTTTTCACATAAGCATCGCAGCCCCAAACTTTAAGAAACGACAACTTGGGTTTCTTGCTAAACCACAGTTCATATAGTGTCGTCTCAATAGATTTAGATGGTGCCCTATTTAACGTGAATGCAGCTGTCTCTAATGCATGATCCCAAAACGATATTGGTAAATCGGTAAGAAACATCATAGATTGTACTATATCCAATAAAGTACGGTTATGACGTTCGGACACACCACTATGATGTGGTGTTCCAGGTGGCATGAATTTGTGAAACTATTCCACATTGTTTTAATTGAAGACCAAACTCGTAACTCAAATATTCATCTCCATGATCAGATCGCAGAAACTTTATTTTCTTGTTACGATGATTTTCCACTTCACTCTGAAATTCTTTGAACCTTTCAACTATTTCAGACTTATGTTTTATCAAGTAGATATACCCATATCTGCTCAAATCATCTTGTGAAGGTCAGAAAATAATGATACTTGCCACGAGCCTTCATACTCATTGGTCTGCATACATCGGTATGTATTATTTCCAATAAGTCAGTAGCTTGTTCCATTGTTCCGAAGAACGGAGTTTTAGTCATCTTGCCCAAAAGGCACGGTTCGCAAGCATCAAATGATTCATAACCAAGTGATTCTGAAAATCCATCTTTATGGAGTTTCTTCATGCGCTTTACACCGATATGACCCAAACGGCAGTGCCACAAATAAGTTGCACTATCATTATTAACTTTGCATCTTTTGGCTTCAATATTATGAATGTGTGTATCACACGATCGAGATCCAACAAACCATTTTCATTGGGTGTATGACCATAGAAGGTTTTATTCATGAAAACAGAACAACAATTATTCTCTAACTTACATGAATAACCATATTGCAATAAACATGATCAAATCATATTCATGCTCAACGCAAACACCAAATAACACTTATTTAGGTTTATCACTAATCCCGAAAGTATAGGGAGTGTGTGATGATGATCATATCAATCTTGGAACTATTTCCAACACACATCGTCACTTCACCCTTAACTAGTCTCTGTTTATTCTGCAACTCCCGTTTCGAGTTACCAATCTTAGCAACTGAACTAGTATCAAATACTGAGGGGTTGCTATAAACACTAGTAACGTACACATCAATAACATGTATATCAAATATACTTATGTTCACTTTGCCATCCTTCTTATCCGCCAATCACTTGGGGTAGTACCTCTTCCACTGACCAGTCTCTTTGCAGTAGAAGCACTTAGTCTCAGGCTTAGGACCAGACTTGGGTTTCTTCACTTGAGCAGCAACTTGCTTGCCGTTCTTCTTGAAGTTCCCCTTCTTTTCCCTTTGCCTTTTTCTTGAAACTAGTGATCTTGTTAACCATCAACACTTGATGCTCTTTTCTTGATTTCTACCTTCGCCGATCTCAACATCGCGAAGAGCTCAGGAATAACTTTTGTCATCCCTTGCATATTATAGTTCATCACAAAGTTCTAGTAACTTAGTGATGGTGACTAGAGAATTCTGTCAATCACTATCTTATCTGGAAGATTAACTCCCACTTGATTCAAGCGATTGAAGTACCCAGACAATCTGAGCACATGCTCACTAGTTGAGCGATTCTCCTCCATCTTTTAGATATAGAACTTGTTGGAGACTTCATATCTCTCAACTCGGGTATTTGCTTGAAATATTAACTTCAACTCCTGGAACATCTTATATGGTCCATGACGTTCAAAAACGTCTTTGAAGTCCCGATTCTAAGCCGTTAAGCATGGTGCACTAAACTATCAAGTAGTCATCATATTGAGCTAGCTAAACGTTCATAACGTCTGCATCTGCTCCTGCAATAGGTCTGTCACCTAGCGGTGCATTAGGGACATAATTCTTCTGTGCAGCAATGAGGATAAACCTCATGTCACGGATCTAATCCGCATCATTGCTACTAACATCTTTCAACACAGTTTTCTCTAGGCACATATCAAAATAAACATATGAAAGCAACAACGCGAGCTATTGATCTACAACATAATTTGCAAAATACTACTAGGACTAAGTTCATGATAAATTAAAGTTCAATTAATCATATTACTTAAGAACTTCCACTTAGATAGACATCCCTCTAATCCTCTAAGTGATCACGTGATCCAAATCAACTAAACCATGTCCGATCATCACGTGAGATGGAGTAGTTTCAATGGTGAACATCACTATGTTGATCATATCTACTATATGATTCACGCTCGACCTTTCGGTCTCCGTGTTCCGAGGCCATATCTGTATATGCTAGGCTCGTCAAGTTTAACCTGAGTATTCCGCGTGTGCAACTGTTTTGCACCCGTTGTATTTGAACGTAGAGCCTATCACACCCGATCATCACGTGGTGTCTCAGCACGAAGAACTTTCGCAACGGTGCATACTCAGGGAGAACACTTCTTGATAATTAGTGAGAGATCATCTTAAAATGCTACCGTCAAACAAAACATAATAAGATGTATAACAGATAAACATCATATGCAATCAAAATATGTGACATGATATGGCCATGATCATCTTGCGCCTTTGATCTCCATCTCCAAAGTACTGTCATGATCTCTATCGTCACCGGCACGACACCATGATCTTCATCATCTTGATCTATATCAATGTGTCATCACATGGTCGTCTCACCAACTATTTCTCTTGCAACTATTGCTATCGCATAGCGATAAAGTAAAGCAATTATTTGGCACTTGCATCTTATGCAACAAAGAGACAACCATAGAGCTTCTGCCAGTCACCGATAACTTCAACAAAACATGATCATCTCATACAACAACTTATATCTCATCACGTTTTGACCATATCACATCACAACATGCCCTGCAAAAACAAGTTAGACGTCCTCTACTTTGTTGTTGCAAGTTTTACGTGGCTGCTACGGGCTTAAGCAAGAACCAATCTCACCTACGCATCAAAACCACAACGATAGTTTGTCAAATAGACTCCGTTTTAACCTTCGCAAGGACCGGGCGTAGCCACACTCGGTTCAACTAAAGTTGGAGAAAGTGACACCTGCCAGCCACCTGTGTGCAAAGCACGTCGGTAGAACCAGTCTCGCGTAAGCGTACGCGTAATGTCGGTCCGGGCCGCTTCATCCAACAATACCGCCAAACCAAAGTATGACATGCTGGTAGGCAGTATGACTTATATCGTCCACAACTCACTTGTGTTCTACTCGTGCATATAACATCAAACCATAAAAACCTAGGCTCGGTGCCACTGTTGGGTAACGTAGTAATTTCAAAAATTTCCTACGCACATGCAAGATCATGGTGATGATATAGCAACGAGAGGGGAGAGTGTTCGTCCACGTACCCTCATAGACCGTTAGCGGAAGCGTTAGCACAATGCGGTTGATGTAGTCGTACGTCTTCACGATCCGACCGATCCAAGCACCGAACGTACGGAGCCTCCGAGTTCAGCACACGTTCAGCTCGATGACGATCTCCGGCCCTCCGATCCAGCAAAGGCTCCGGAGATGAGTTCCGTCAGCACGACGGCGTGGTGACGATGATGATGTTCTACCGGCGCAAGGCTTCGCCTAAGCTCCGCGACGATATGACCGAGGTGGTATATGGTGGAAGGGGGCACCGCACACGGCTAAGGGACGATCCGTAGATCAACTTGTGTGTCCATGGGGTGCCCCCTGCCCCCGTATATAAAGGAGGGAGGGAGGAGGAGGCCGGCCCTAGGAGGGGCGCGCCATGGGGAGTCCTACTCCCACCGGGAGTAGGATTCCCCCTTTCCTAGTCCAACTAGGGGTCCTTCCATGTAGTAGGAGTAGGAGACAAGGAAGGGGAAGAGAGAAGGGAAGGAAGGAGGGGGTGCGGCCCCTCCCCCTAGTCCAATTCGGACTAGGCCATGGGGGGGCGCGCGGCCTGCCCTAGGCAGCCCCTCTCTCTTTCCCGCAGGGCCCAATAAGGCCCAATACTTCTCCCCGGCGAATTCCCGTAACTCTCCGGTACTCCGAAAAATACCCGAATCACTCGGAACCTTTCTGAACTCCGAATATAGTCGTCCAATATATCGATCTTTACGTCTCGACCATTTCGAGACTCCTCGTCATGTCCCCGATCTCATCCGGGACTCCTAACTCCTTCGGTACATCAAAACTCATAAACTCATAATATAACTGTCATCGAAACCTTAAGCGTGCGGACCCTACGGGTTCGAGAACTATGTAGACATGACCTAGAACTATTCTCGGTCAATAACCAATAGCGGGACCTGGATGCCCATATTGGCTCCTACATATTCTACGAAGATCTTTATCGGTCAAACCGCATAACAACATACGTTGTTCCCTTTGTCATCGGTATGTTACTTGCCCGAGATTCGATCGTCGGTATCCAATACCTAGTTCAATCTCATCACCGGCAAGTCTCTTTACTCGTTCTGTAATGCATCATCCCGTAACCAACTCATTGGTCACATTGCTTGCAAGGCTTATAATGATGTGCATTACCGAGAGGGCCCAGAGATACCTCTCCGACAATCGGAGTGACAAAACCTAATCTCGAAATATGCCAACTCAACATGTACCTTCGGAGACACCTGTAGTACTCCTTTATAATCACCCAGTTACGTTGTGACGTTTGGTAGTACCCAAAGTGTTCCTCCGGTAAACGGGAGTTGCATAATCTCATAGTTACAGGAACATGTATAAGTCATGAAGAAAGCAATAGCAACATACTAAACGATCAAGTGCTAAGCTAACGGAATGGGTCAAGTCAATCACATCATTCTCCTAATGATGTGATCCCGTTAATCAAATGACAACTCTTTTGTCTATGGCTAGGAAACATAACCATCTCTGATAAACGAGCTAGTCAAGTAGAGGCATACTAGTGACACTATGTTTGTCTATGTATTCACACAAGTATTATGTTTCCGGTTAATACAATTCTAGCATGAATAATAAACATTTATCATGAAATAAGGAAATAAATAATAACTTTATTATTTCCTCTAGGGCATATTTCCTTCAGTCCCTAGTAAGCCTCTGTTAGACTAGCTCGTTGATCAGCAGATGGTTAAGGTTTCCTAACCATAGACATGTGTTGTCATTTGATAATGGGATCACATCATTAGGAGAATGATGTGATGGACACGACCCATCGGTTAGCTTAGCATATGATCGTTCAGTTTTTGCTACTGCTTTCTTAATGTCAAATACATATTCCTTCGACCATGAAATCATACAACTCTCGGACACCGGAGGAATACCTTGTGTGCTATCAAACTATACTTCCTAAATGGGTGATCATAAAGGTGCTCTATGATACGTCTCCAACGTATATATAAACTTTTATTGTTCCATGCTATTATATAATGATTCTTAGATGTTTTGTAATCATTTTATAGCAACTTTATATAATTTTTTGGGACTAACCTATTGACATAGTGCCCAGTGTCAGTTGTTGTTTTTTGCTTGTTTTTTTACTTTGCAGAAAATCAATACCAAACGGAGTCCAAACGTAGCGAAACTTTTTGGTGTTTTTTTTCTGGACTAGTAGACACATGTTGGGTCAAAGAAGTACTAGAGGGGGGCTCTGAGGGGAGTACAACCCACCTGGGCGCGCCTGGGGGCCCAGGCTCCCTGGTGGGTTGTGCCCACCTCGGACGCCTCCCGCACCGCCTCTTTGCTCTATAAATACCCCAATATTCTAGATCGGATCTAGAAAATTATGTAGAATCTAAATATGATGTTATTTTACCTATTAATAATTTAAAAAAATACTATCTAGGCTGCAATGTTAATGAACAATGTATTATACGTCTTCTTTTCATACCGGTACTGATTTTGATTGGGGATGAACACCTTAGCAAAATCAGGATTGGACATCAGATTGAAGATAAATTTGTTAGAGACACCCAATAAATAAGGACATGCATGACAAGAAAATAAAAGGGTCCAATAAAGATGGGTTGTCCGCTATAAATTAATAAAAAAGAAAATGCAGAGGAGATCCGATAAAGATGAGATGTTGTGCTATTCTCCTATATATAAGAAGAAGAAAAAGAGGACATGCATGAAAAAAAGTAAAAAGGAGGCATGCATGACAAAAATAAAAATAAAAGACAAGTTTGATAAGAAATAAATAATGATGAAACAGGGATCAATACATATGACATGTATGACAAGAAATAGTGATGAAATAGGGGTGCAAGTACCTGCGTTAACAGGAGACCATAAAAAATGTTCTTTTCCAGAAGAAAAAAAACCTCTTTTATGATTAAAAAATTCATATCTTTTTAACAACCTTTTTAACTCTTCATGTATTTAAGAAATAGCTACAAATTCTCAGATTATAAAATATTTTTTGTAAATTAAAAGCGTGTGGTGTTTTTTCTCCCATTGCAACGCACGGGCCTTTTTGCTAGTTTAACATAAAGAAACAGATTCGAACAGCAACACAGCAGCCAGAAATCTGTGCAATTTTCGCAAAAAAAATATATATCTGTGCAATTGGGTTGAACAAACACTTGAACTAAGCAATCAAAGAATATATGATAAAATAGCCTCTTGTTCAGAGCAATACATAAATAAATCATCATATATTGTATGATGAATGTTGGCAGTACGTCCCTTATTAGGAGAAGTCAGCATTAAGAACACATGAATTCTAGTAGGTGAAAAGGCAATCATCCACAGATCAGTGAACTATTATTTCAGGTACAAGAGGGCGGTAACTTGTTTTTACTTCTGTTCAAGACGCAGACATGTCAACCTTGTAAAGGAAGGAAAAATAACGGCAAATCTAACTGTCACACAGTAGGCAAACATCAGGAGAGGAGAGTGCATGCAGAGGCAAAGTAGAATTTAGCGCTGTTGTAAAAAAAGGAATTTTGCTGTTTTTATTAAAAAAAACAAAAGGCGAGCATTAAGAACACATGAATTCTAGTAGGTGAAAAGGCAATCTTCCACAGATCAGTGAACTATTATTTCAGGTACAAGAGGGCGGTAACTTGTTTTTACTTCTGTTCAAGACGCAGACATGTCAACCTTGTAAAGGAAGGAAAAATAACGGCAAATCTAACTGTCACACAGTAGGCAAACATCAGGAGAGGAGAGTGCATGCAGAGGCAAAGTAGAATTTAGCGCTGTTGTAAAAAAAAAGGAATTTTGCTGTTTTTATTAAAAAAACAAAAGGCGAGCATTAAGAACACATGAATTCTAGTAGGTGAAAAGGCAATCATCCACATATCAGTGAACTATTATTTCAGGTACAAGAGGGCGGTAACTTGTTTTTACTTCTGTTCAAGACGCAGACATGTCAACCTTGTAAAGGAAGGAAAAATAACGGCAAATCTAACTGTCACACAGTAGGCAAACATCAGGAGAGGAGAGTGCGTGCAGAGACAAAGTAGAATTTAGCGCTGTTGTAAAAAAAAAAAGGAATTTTGCTGTTTTTATTAAAAAAACAAAAGGCGAGCATTAAGAACACATGAATTCTAGTAGGTGAAAAGGCAATCATCCACAGATCAGTGAACTATTATTTCAGGTACAAGAAGGCGGTAACTTGTTTTTACTTCTGTTCAAGACGCAGACATGTCAACCTTGTAAAGGAAGGAAAAATAACGGCAAATCTAACTGTCACACAGTAGGCAAACATCAGGAGAGGAGAGTGCATGCAGAGGCAAAGTAGAATTTAGCGCTGTTGTAAAAAAAAAGGAATTTTGCTGTTTTTATTAAAAAAAACAAAAGGCGAGAATTTCGCACGGAAATATAAAAAAATACTGGCCCATGCAACGCAGACATGTCAACCTTGTAAAGGAAGGAAAAATAACGGCAAATCTAACTGTCACACAGTAGGCAAACATCAGGAGAGGAGAGTGCATGCAGAGACAAAGTAGAATTTAGCGCTGTTGTAAAAAAAAGGAATTTTGCTGTTTTTATTAAAAAAACAAAAGGCGAGCATTAAGAACACATGAATTCTAGTAGGTGAAAAGGCAATCATCCACAGATCAGTGAACTATTATTTCAGGTACAAGAAGGCGGTAACTTGTTTTTACTTCTGTTCAAGACGCAGACATGTCAACCTTGTAAAGGAAGGAAAAATAACGGCAAATCTAACTGTCACACAGTAGGCAAACATCAGGAGAGGAGAGTGCATGCAGAGGCAAAGTAGAATTTAGCGCTGTTGTAAAAAAAAGGAATTTTGCTGTTTTTATTAAAAAAACAAAAGGCGAGAATTTCGCACGGAAATATAAAAAAATACTGGCCCATGCAGGTCTCGAACCTGCGACCTTCGCGTTATTAGCACGACGCTCTAACCAGCTGAGCTAATAGGTCAATCGATCTAGAGAAATTCCATCTTAATAACTAATACCATGTTCGTAAGGACACGTAGCGCAACCTCTCTCAAGGCCTTGCCTACTGATCAAGATTTTAAAACGTATGAATAGTGAAACACATGATCGAGAAAGATTTCAGAACACCAGGATTTTATAAGAGCTGCCTTTAGATGGTGCATAGAAGAAAAATGCACGAGTTCTTAGTGCAAGCACATTGGCTTTTCTTGGGAAAAATAAAAGAGGTGTGGGCTCATGTTGAGATTCCTATGGAATGAAAAGTATAGGAAAATATGAATTTGTTGACCCAAAATCCTATGGTCCAAAAGTCTTAGAAACTCCAAGGCTACCAACGCAGACATGGTAGAGCCGATTTGTAGAATTGGGACAAATCGGAGTCCACTTAAATTTTGATCTTTTTTAGAAATAGAGACCATTCACATAGATATTGATTAAAAACTTACAAAGGTTTTCACAAAATAAAATAATACTCCCTCCATCTCATAATAATTAACGCTCAAATGGATGTATCCAGATCATAATAATTGAAGCTGAATATCTAGCATAAGATACATCCATTTAGCGTCAGGCTAGATACATCCATGCAACAAGATGCATCCATTTCAGCGTCATGCTAGATACATCCATTCAGCATCTATGGGAAGGAGTGAATATAACTTTGTGACCTTGCCACCTAGGTCAAAAGGGCTACAGATAGTTTTGAAGCTTGAACTTAACCCTTAGGGCAGCACTGTGCGCCGGCGCACCGGCCGAAAGTTTCGGCTGGTCTGGCTAGATCCGTTCGATCTACACGCGCAACCGTTAGATCTCTCTCTCCCGTCTTCTCCAGCACCCATCGTCAACCTCCCGCACGGGGGAAAAGGAGAAGGAAGGAGAGCGCCCCCACCCCCCTCCCCACCCCTCATGCACGCGAGCCGCACCACTAGCCTTCCCGCGCTGCGCTTGCAACCTCGTCGCCGCCGTTCGCATCCCTCATCGCTGTCCGTCGTGTTCCTTGCAGCTCCTCGCCATGGCGGGTCGCCGCTTCCACATCACGCCTATGTAGCACCGGCCAGCAGCGGTTGCACCTCGCCGCCCCCATGGTTGCAACACCAGGTGCGCGCCCGGGCACCCTCGTCGACCCTCGCCGCCAGGTGCATGCCGCTCGCATCGGCGTCGTATCTCTGGTCGCCACTTCCATCTGTCGCCATTGAAGCAAAAAGACTCACCGGTGGAAGCTTTGCAGGTTGCCGGTTGCAACAAAATCAGAGCTGCGGGGGTTGGTTGAAGCAAAATCGACAAACGCTTCCAGCAAAATTGAACACCCGTTCCAGCTTTTGTTTGGTCGGTTGTAACATTTTACGGCGTCGTCGGCGAGGGTGTCAAGAGCTCCGGTAGGCGGTTGAAGCAAAAATGAAAAACGCTTCCAGCAAACGTCAATGCCCGTTCCAGCTTTTGTTTTCGCCGGTTGCAACATTTTACACTTGAAAACATCTGGTTGTAGCAAAAGTCGGGCGCCATCGCCGCCGGCGACGCTCGTCGTCGTCCTGGTTGCAACAAAATCGAGCGTCGGTGCTAGCTTCCTCAAGACCAGTTGCAGCAAAAACGCAGCATCGTTGTCGGCGGAGGAGCGGGGTGGGGTGGGGGGTGGGGACGGAGCGCTGGGAGGCGGCGGTGGAAGCACGCAGCTTGGCAGCGGCCAACGGAGGGTGAGCTCGCGGGTGAAAAAGGGAAGATTGGATCGGGGGAGGAGGAAGGATGGTTACATGGTCCCACAAAAAAAGGAGGCGCGGCCCACTACGCTCGCGCTGGGCGCGTGACCGGCCGAAGCTTCGGCCCGTGCACCGTCTGGGAACGTTTCCCTAACCCTTAGCGTTCCCATCATTTTCATGTGATTCACAAATGGTACTATACTCCCTCCAATCCAAAACAAGTGTCACAGTTTTGAACAAAAGTTAGCTCAACCTTAGTTACAAATACATGAAAAAATGTACATTGGTTAGTTACAAATACATTTTTTCTTTTAAGTTTTATGAAATGGATGCACCAGAACCAGGATCATTCTAGCATTTGCTGATGCTAAGTCCTACAGCCAATCAAGGTATCAAGAAATAGAGCAGTAACATAACAGGAGAGGAGACACATGCGTGCAACTGAGCAAAAGCACGCAAAGTGGCCAACTGGCCACAGAACAAACATTTCCAGCCACGGGCACTATTTAGCGAATGGGAGAACCAACACCGGCGTAGTTATCACGAGAAGCATATGTCAATTTCATTATGGACTTTGGCAATGATAGGTTGATGTTTTGACTACGACGCGATCCTACATGGATCAGGGAGACACACGCGACCGACAAGTAATCAAAGAAAATAATGGCCCAGAGATAGTTTCTCGGGACAGCAACACAATCTTCTGCATGCAAGCAGTGGATACGAGCATGGGCTCCGTATCATCCCATGGCATACTTCTGCGTCCAGCTGCGGGCTGTCGTCTCATACTTGGACCGATCCGTCTTGTACATGTGGGCAATCTCGGGGACGAGAGGGTCGTCCGGGTTAGGGTCGGTAAGCAGCGAGCAGATTGAAAGCAGAACCTGGTGAAAACGACATTACTGCGAGTTAGTAGTGTGGCTACATTCTGCATATGCAATGCACCAAATGGTAACTGTAGATTACTAGACCTCGAGGAGAGGGCTGTTGGATGTTTTTATTAGGATGGTTTGCAATGTTTTGAGCCCCAAAAAAGTAACTGAGCTTAATATCTGCTAACAATATGATAGCATCAACATGAGATAACACCAAATGACTGCATTTGGACAAACAATTAAGGCTCCGGCCAAAAGGTCATTACAAGTTACACAGGAACATTCTAGAACCAGATGGCAAAACATTTAAAACTTTTTGTGGTGTCCACCAAATCACATCAAACATGTAGTCGAGATTATAAATAGTGTAATGAAGCAATGCAGAGAACTGTTGCTCATCGAGAGTGCTAGACTGCTAGGGCATGTAAATAATTCGTTTACTATGTATATACAGCATATCAGCGAAAGCTGAAAGGTGTAAAGGACTGAATTGTTGTGAGAGCACCTTAGAGATTGTCAAAGCAGGACTCCATTGCTCCTTCAGAATGTCGAGGCATATGCTTCCATTGCTATTGATGTTCGGATGGAAGACCTTGGTCTTGAACGATACCTGAAAGAAGAGATACTTGAGAACACAAAGCAGGAAAGGGGAAGATTAAAAACATCAACAGATAGACCCACAAAGTTGAACCTATCATAGAATGTGGTGTTAAAAGGAAAGATAGATTCAGGAACAGAACTTTTCTTTTAAAATTAAGATTAAGAGGTGATATAATAACGATTTTTGTAAACAAATGAGATATAACAAGATATAGTTGATCCTTAATATCAAAATGCAGGGATGAACATAAATCACACAAGCTAAAACTGAAACAACAATGGTACATGAAGAGGGGAGACATACTGACAGTTTGACAAGATCCATCTTTCAATAAATAAAGATGACAAAGATGCAAGGAAAATTGTTTGGCTCAACATTGTTCAGCACCAACCTTCGGAGGCTTGAAGGGGTAGTCCGGGGGGAAATGGATATTCACTAAGAAAACACCTCCAGCATAGGGACTATCAGGAGGACCCATAATTGTTGCCTGCCAATGGAACATATCCTCGCCAGAAGGACCTAAATAAACAGAAACCTATAATAAATTAACACAATCGTCTGTGCAAGCAAGGGAATAGTAAGCACTAAGCAGCAGCACGACATAATCCTGATTATAGAAGAACTGATGGTCAATTGTAGTGGTTGTTGATGGCTGTTCATCACTTACTAAGTTGAAATGTACTTTAAAGCACAGGAAGACTATATGCTACTCCCTCCGTCCCAAAATTCTTGTCTTAGATTTGCCTAGATACGGATGTATCTAATACTAAAACGTGACTTGATACATCCGTATCTAGATAAATCTAAGACAAGAATTTTGGGACGGAGGGAGTACTAGATACCTTTCTTAAATAAAAACATCAATTTAGCTAGTCAACCACAAAAAAGGGCACTGACAAGACAGCAACTGCTATAGTGATACATGCTCTTTGGGCAAGAACAGTGAATGAAACTGTGTATTATAATTCAGTTTCCTGGACAAGTGACTCAGCAAAATGAAATCCATTTAAGGAAATAATACATTCTATCAATGGACTGATGCCATAAATAGCTCCAGTGGAGTTATAGTCACGCAAAGAAATAATTGACAGCAAGGATATTTGTAGACACTGTGCATAACAAATAGCCTGCTAAAGGCTAGCCTTGATGGACATAGCCCTGTAATTTCACCAGAGATGGAAGGTGAATTACGACACACAAAGTTGAAAGTTCACATGACCACAGCATATATCAACACAGCTAAGATGCACACAACGTGGCTAACAGTCATAACTGAATCATAGATCTGGCTCGTACCTGCACTGCATGATGTCGGAGGATCTTTCTGCAAGTCCTTCAGTTCCTTCAGGATACGTTTTGAAGCCATGATAAGCTCCTGATTTGATTTACATTTACATATTTATGAGACTGAAGAATAAGTTACTAACTCTAGAGTTTAAACATGTTTTGGATCACCACATACTGCAAAAAGTTGGCAGCATGAAAATAACAAAAGGTAAAACAACAGGTTTATTGCCTCTAAGTATTTAGCCTGGCATTGAAGTAACTTCACTACTGACTCTGTATATATTCCTGCAAAGTAACCTAGAACATATTGGTGGTAACCTTAACATATTTGTTCCATTACACCAATACAACAAGTTATTTCAAAGCTGGCAAAATTAAACAAACTAGCATAAAACTCATCCTTGGACAAATACTTAAAAATTAATGTGGTTATCATATTAGCATTAGCAGATAGCGAGCTGTAGACACCAGGCTGCTAAACTACATTAACAAGCAAGGCATATCCCACCATATCAATGCCACAGGTTCACAGATCAATCTGCGCATACAACAGATCACTGGCTACGCTAGAAACGTAGCTCTCCACGCGAAGAAAATAAAAAGTAGTGACGAGTTGCACTTTTCTGAATCGGTGTAGCCTTGAGAAAATCTCAGTCGATTGGGACCTAGCAAGACCGTTTAGCCTGCATCACCCTACACACGCTAAGAGGAACAACAAAACACCTCCCCTCGACAGCCCGCGACTAGACGATCCTAACGAATCACATCACCCAACAGATCGAAGCTGACGATCCAACGGATTGAGCGAACGCGCGTCAAATCGACAGGCCGACGGACAAATCGACGCCGGCACACAACAAATCTACGCGCATGAGAGGCCCAACGGCAAGCGAAGCCCCGCCAGGCACCAGGCCACGGATCTACCAAAACAAAAAAAGATCAATCCAGACACGGCCAACGGAATTGGGGGGGAATTACGCGAAGGCCGGGAAGGAGACAGATCGGGATCGGACCCCGGCGTTACTGGCGCCGATCTGACGGAATCGAAGGAGGGGCGGCGACGGGGAAAGGCGGGAGGGGATCGGGGGCGGAGGTGCTACCTTTTCTTCGCGGCGGCCACGAGAGGTCGGGATGGAGAGAGAGGCCCTCGCTCCTTTTCCGCTCGGGGTCTTTGCTCCCTCTGTTTTTGTTGGGTGCGCGCACCCGATGCACGGCGTTATATTTTCCTTTCCTGAAATAATTACGGGAAGGAAATCTAGCAGAGGACGAGGCGTTCGGAATACGGTTCTCCTGTGTGAAGGCGATGTCGACACAGTGAGTGCAGAACGGGGAATTTCGGTGGTCCAAGTTACGAACGGGTCAAATTATAACCTTACCGGTGCATCACATAAATATAGTTAGATTCTTCCGCCTCTGTTTTTTGTCTCCAGTGGTATCACAATTTCTGTACTACCACTTCCATCTCGAATTGTTTGTCTTTACATTTATCTAGATATGGATCTATCTAATAATCTAATAATAAAATGTGTTTAGACACATCCATCGATGTATCTAGACTAAACTAAAACAAGTTATTTGGGAGGGGGGAATACTCTGTACTACTTACTTTTTTCGTCTGGACCGACTTGTCGTTGAAATTCTGCGTTCTGCGACAAGTAATTCCGAACGGAGGAGTGCTTACAAAAGTTTTTGTCACGCAACAGGCTTCGTCCAAATTTACGCACGTTCCTTTTCCTCTATTCATTATGATTTTTTCCTCATAATTTATATTTTGGGGGTAATATTATATGTCCATCGGATGAAAAAACGCGGATCTTGAAGCACTGGAAACTGCTACGTTTACGCACCTGTCGTTGGGAGCGAGCCTCGCGCGAACGATTCCATCTCATAGAAGCTTATTCATCCATCTCCCTCGCCACTCCACAGCCCCCCACCACTCTCACGCCCTCCCCATCTCCATCCAACCCAACCACGAACGGCGCACGCGGGATCGTGCAGCTACCGGCAGCGAGGTTTTGGTTGATCGTGCAGCTACCGGCGACGAGGTTTTGGGGACAAGGAGAATAGGGTGACGACTTTCTTTTCTCTGGAGGTTTGGCTCAGTCCCTCCAACCAGACATATAGTTGTGCCAGTAACAAGTCAACAAATCATGTGTCTTCAATGAGTCAATTGTTTCAATTTTCTTCACTCATGTTTTACTTTGTGTACTTTGCATCATGTGAAGAATTGACTCTCTCCTCTCTAAAGACTTCTGTGAATACTTTTCTGTTCCATTGCTTAGCTTCATGCTTACTTTTGTATTATATTTTGGTTGTTCTAAAGTTCTTCTGTCTGTTCGTCAAACTTCTAAATTTGTCGATGGTGGTGTGCTTCTTCTCCGACTATCGCCTGCGCTAGGTTTTGGTTGCATCCACTAGCTTCATCAATGTGTTTGGTGGAACCTCTAGAGACCTTGTATTTTCCTATATCTTGGGGTCTTTTGTCCATTATTTCTGGGCCTTTTTCGCTTCTCTAGTAGTTACCACGTGCAGAGGTATGTGGTTTCCAGCAAAAAAGAATGAAATGTGTGGTTTATTTGTATTAAAAATTGTTTTTCAATTGAATGCTGGAACTTTGAGTGGTTTTTTTGGCGACAAGGATGTTTAAGGAGTTGAAATTTGTCAAGTTGGTTGCAAGTTGTAAGTGCATCTAGTGCCCCCTTGGTGGTTTTGGAGTATTGAAGACAAATGAGTTAAGGGACTAATGTATTTGTGAGTATACACAGGAAGTAAAGTCCCTAGAGATTTGGGTTTAACTAAGGAAGGTGATCCCTAAAAATGTATGTTTACATTGAAGGAAATTGGTGCGCCCTTTGAAGAAATTGAAGTGAAGAATAGGAAGTTTGAAGACTTTGTTCTCATAGTTTCTTTCTTCTTTATTTGAGTCATAGGAAACACCACACTGTTAAAGCGGGTCTAGGTGATACATAGGTGTACTTCTGAAGTGATGTTCAAACCCAAACTTACCTATGTCTTCAAGTGAAGATTTTGGAAATCTCTTGCAATGCAAACGAGTTCTTTAGCGGCAGAGACGAAGTTCTTCTAGTCGCCAGCGAAATTGGTATGACTGAAGAAGTTAGAATTTCTCCAGTGCGACTCTCCTAAAGTGAGGAATTTGGAGTTCAATTTTCGACCGTCGATACACAAGTGTTAGCTGCCGAGTGGATCCTTATCCTAAAAACGGTCGTGTCCGAAGGGCATGATGGTCTTATTGTTGGAAATATGCCCTAGAGACAATAATAAAATGGTTATTATTATATTTCCTTGTTCATGATAATTGTCTATTGTTCATGCTATAATTGTATTGACTGGAAACCGTAATACATGTGTGAATACATAGACCACAACAAGTCCCTAGTGAGCCTCTAGTTGACTAGCTCGTTGAATCAACAGATGGTCATGGTTTCCTGACTATGGACATTGGATGTCATTGATAACGGGATCACATCATTGGGAGAATGATGTCATGGACAAGACCCAATCCTAAGCATAGCACAAGATCGTGTAGTTTGTTTTCTAAAGCTTTTCCAATGTCAAGTATCATTTCGTTAGACCATGAGATCGTGCAACTCCCGGATACCGTAGGAATGCTTTGGGTGTGGCAAACGTCACAACGTAACTAGGTGGCTATAAAGGTGCACTATAGGTATCTCCGAAAGTGTCTGTTGGGTTGGCATGAATCGAGACTGGGATTTGTCACTCCATATGATGGAGAGGTATCTCTGGGCCCACTCGGTAATGCATCATCATAATGAGCTCATTGTGACTAAGTAGTTGGTCACGGGATCATGCATTACGGAACGAGTAAAGTGACTTGCCGGTAACGAGATTGAACGAGGTATTGGGATATCGACGATCGAATCTCGGGCAAGTAATGTACCGATTGACAAAGGGAATTGTATACGGGATTACTTGAATCCTCGACATCGTGGTTCATCCGATGAGATCATCGTGGAACATGTGGGAGTCAACATGGGTATCCAGATCCCGCTGTTGGTTATTGGCCAGAGAGCTGTCTCGGTCATGTCTGCATGATTCCCGAACCCGTAGGGTGTACACACTTAAGGTTCGATGACGCTAGGGTTATAAGGAAGATTTGTCTGTGATTACCGAATGTTGTTCGGAGTCCCGGATGAGATCCGGGACGTCATGAGGAGTTCTGGAATGGTCCGTAGGTGAAGATTTATATATGGGAAGTCATCATACGGTCACCGGAAATATTCGGGGGTATACCGGTATTGTACCGGGACCACCGGAGGGGTTCCGGGGGTCCACCGGAAGGGTCCACCTGCTCGGAGGGCCTTATGGGCTATAGGTGGAAGGGAACCAGCCCCAAGTGGGCTGGGCGCCACCCCCCCAGGGCCCATGCGCCTAGGGTTGGGAGGGAACCCTAAAGGGGGCGCCCCTTGGCTTGGGAGGCAAGCCCCCTCCCCCCTTGGCCGCCCCCCTCCCCTCTAGATCCCATCTAGAGGGGTCGGCCCCCTTCCCCCTTCTCCCTATAAATAGAGGGGTGGAGGGAGGGGTGCAGCACCACGTCCAAGGCGCAACCCCTCCCCTCCCCAACACCTCTCCTCCTCCGCGTGAGCTTGGCGAAGCCCTGCCGAAGAACTGTCACTCCATCACCACCACGCCGTCGTGCTGCTGCCGGAGCCTTCTTCCTCAACCTCTCCCTCCTCCTTGCTGGATCAAGGCGCAGGAGACGTCACCGGGCTGCACGTGTGTTGAACGCGGAGGTGCCGTTGTTTGGCGCTTAGATCGGAATCCACCGCGATCTGAATCGCTACGAGTACGACTCCTTCATCCGTGTTCTTGTAACACTTCCGACTCGCGATCTTCAAGGGTATGAAGATGCACTCCCCTCTCTTTCGTTGCTAGTTACTCCATAGATTGATCTTGGTGATGCGTAGAATTTTTTTTAATTTCTGCAACGATCCCCAATAGTGGCATCATGAGCTAGGTCTATGCGTAGTTTCTATGCACAAGTAGAACACAAGTTTGTTCTGGGCTTCGATTTTGTTAATTTACTTGCCACTACTAGTCTTATCTTGTTTCAGCGGCATCGTGGGATGAAGCGGCCCTGACCGACCTTACACGTAGCTTACGTGAGACAGGTTCCACCGATTGACATGCACTAGTTGCATAAGGTGGCTAGCAGGTGTCTGTCTCTCCCACTTTAGTCGGATCAGATTCGATGAAAAGGGTCCTTATGAAGGGTAAATAGCAATTGGCATATCACGTTGTGGTTTTGGCGTAGGTAAGAAACTTTCTTGCTAGAAACCTATAGCAGCCACGTAAAAAACTTGCAACAACAATTAGAGGACGTCTAACTTGTTTTTGCAGCATATGCCGTGTGATGTGATATGGCCAAAAGGATGTGATGAATGATGTATATGTGATGTTTGAGATGGATCATGTTCTTGTAATAGGAATCACGACTAGCATGTCGATGAGTATGACAACCGGCAGGAGCCATAGGAGTTGTCTTAATTTATTGTATGACCTGCATGTCAATGAATAACTCCATGTAATTACTTTACTTTATTGCTAAACCGTTAGCCATAGTAGTAGAATTAATAGTTGGCGAGACAACTTCATGAGGACACGATGATGGAGATCATGGTGTCATGCCGGTGACGATGATGATCATGGCGCCCCGAAGATGGAGATCAAAAGGAGCAAAATGATATTGGCCATATCATGTCACTATTTGATTGCATGTGATGTTTATCATGTTTTACATCTTATTTGCTTAGAACGACGGTAGCATAAATAAGATGATCCCTCATAAAATTTCAAGAAAGTGTTCCCCCTAACTGTGCACCATTGCGAAGGTTCGTTGTTTCGAAGCACCACGTGATGATCGGGTGTGATAGATTCTAACGTTCGCATACAACGGGTGTAAGCCAGATTTACACATGCAAAACACTTGGGTTGACTTGACGAGCCTAGTTGTTGGAGATATGCCCTAGAAGCAATCATGTACGATGATATTTCCTATGTGTTTATGAATAAAGATAGTCCTTGGACATTATCAATGATGTCTATCAGCAAGTACGTGACTTGTTTGTGGGACTATGCATTGTATGATGACTGTCCTAAAAGGTCCCTAGTCGAAAGGGCTGTGTGGACGCGCAGCCGACCAGACTAGCATATGACATGGTCGATGGCTTGGTCTCACTAGCCATGGAGCATTGGAAATATGGACTTGGAAAGGTCTGGTCGGATTCGACGTAGTCGGATCCGAGTTGATATAAGGTCCGAGTCGGACAGACCCAACTATGAGACGCAGCGATATGTCATCTGTGAGTCTCTAGTACATCATACGTTCTATGTCCTAAGACCTGAGCTGACGCATGTACTTGGGATGGTGACAGACTTGCTTTGGGCCGACCAAACGCTACTCCGTGACTGGGTAGTTACAAAGGTAGGTTTCGGGTTTGTCTAGTCCCATGCTGCGAGACATGGTCGAGCAAGATGGGATTTGCCCCTCCGATATGGAGAGATATACTCTGGGCCCCTCGTGTGATCCAACAAGGATAAGCATGGCCATGCGACAAGGATTATGAGATAATCCGGTTTGTGGTAGGTATCACTAGAACGAGAAAGAGGTCGGGCTAGCACAAGGATGACAGTCTCGCCTTGAGCCCGACAACATATATCATGAGGCAAAGGGAATAGAAGTATGACACGTTGTACAAGTTCGCCTAACCAGCTTCATAGTCTGCTTGGTGGTCGGCACGCCTTGCTAGAGGCCGCTACCAACCGTGCAGGTCGGAGGTGATCCGAACTGTGATCGAGCTGACTTGAACCTAAGGGGTCGCGCGCTTAAGGGAAGGAACCTACAAGGTGGGATCCGAGGACACTGGTCGGATGTGGTCCGAGCTGTATTCGGATTGTGGCCGAGTAGACTTGTGGGATTTGGGGTCCGTGCGAGGCCCAAGTGTTGAGCCCGCGATGGGCGCCTATATAAAGTGGAGGTGCGGCACACTCATGTGGTTGATGTAACATCCCAAATTTTTAATTTGGAATGTTATACATAGATCATCATTGCATATCATATTTTTGTTGCATTGTTGGCTCGATCCTAGAAATTCTACGCAACTCAAGGACCCACGGAGAGAGTTGGGGATTTTATTATTTTCATATTTGAGTTTTCTCAAATTTTGAAAATAGGATCATTGATTTTATTTATTTTATCTTCAATTATTTCTACTACCAAAATTTCAGAGAGGGAATAAAATGACTTTCCCAAAATAAAGAAATGATGAAGATTTAATAAAAAAAATCAAATAAGAATTATTTTGGAGTTTTTCGCCTTCTATTTGAATTTAGGAAAAAATGCGCGTTTTTCAAAATTGCATTTAGGCCCCAAATAAATGTTCATCTTGTCCGGCTTGATTTTAGAAGCCGGGAAAAATTTATTTCGGGATTTTTGGAGTCCGTTTAGTACTTTTTTTTCGAGCGTAATTATTTAAAAAAACGCGCACCGCCTCTGGGCCGTGCCCGAGCGGGACTCCGCTCGGGGGCGCACTATATAAGCGCAGCCCCGGCGCACCCCCAGGCCCGTCAGCCCCGCGCCGCCGCCTACCCAGTCGCCGCCGCCGGCCCACCCCGCACCAAACCCTAACCCTAGCCGCCAGCCGCCGCCGCCGTCGCTAGATCCGTCGCCGCCGCCGCCAGCCGCCGCCCGCCGCCGTCGGCGGACTCTGCCGCCGCCGCCGGAGCCTCGTCGGACTTCGCCGCCGCTGCCGACGAGGTTCGCCGCCGCCTCGATCCGCGTGTCGCCGTTTTTTTTTATAAAAACCGAGCGGTTTTTCTTTGGTTTTTTTTTCTGTTTTTCATTAGATCAGTTTTTTTCGGTTCGGTTAATTAGCGAGCGTTCGTTCGTTCGTTCGTTTTAACGAACGTGTTCGTCAGATTAATTTAGTTAACGAACGTTCGTTCGTTAACCCGTTCGTCGTTTTTCTTTTTCTCGGATTTAATCCGCGATTTTTCTGATCGCGATTCCTGATCCGATTTTCGTTTTAGTTTAACTTTTCACTCGTTTATCGGAATCAGGCGCTTCAAGCGCCTGGAGTTTCGTCTCGAAACCCTATTTCCGAATAATCAACTTAAGCAAGTTTTTGCTTCTGTAAAATTTGACTTAGATCCAGATTAGTAAAACGAAGTTGTTTTCTTTCGCCATTTGACTTTCGTTGCTTTGTTTGATTTGATTCTTTTTGCAAACCGGAGTTCTTAAGTTGAACATTCTGGTTAGATCTCTTGTTCGAGTTTTACCTGTGCATTAGATGAGTACCTATTATATGCTTGTTTGTTTGTCTGCGATAGAATACCCGGAGTGCGCCGCCTGTTACTTCGAGTCTCTAGGTTTCGCGGATCATCAGCAAGGCAAGTAACACTTTGATCATACCTTTTCTACTACCCAGTTTTATGCATTAGATCAATCCTCAAACATTGCATGATTAGGATCTAATTAAATTGTGGGTTAAGAGAAGTAGATGAGGTAGTACCTATTACCTATTTTATTATCAAACCTTTGGGAGTTACTTCTACGTTTGCTTATTATGCCATGCTATGCTAGTAGACGTGGATTGGGTGAGTATATCCATGACAGATGTGAGTTTGTTAATCAATGGTTTATTTAAGGTGGCAACTTAAACACACATCTGGGTGGATTGAGGCACCTGGTTTCTATTAGGACTTGCCTGTTTTTCTTCGGACCGCCACTCAGGCTCAAAGGGATCATAAGATTATTCATGCTAGAAACTTCCGTGTGCAGCCACATGCTATTATGGGCTCTAGCATAGTTGACTAAGTCATGCGAACTCTTACAGGGTAGACTAGTAGATGTAGGGGATGTAGGTTGGTCCGGTCTACCCTATACGTAAGGTGCAAGCGCTTCTAAAAGACTATGTCTCGGTCATCCGTTTCTCAAACACCATGTAGTGCGAGAAACCAAACGGAGGAGATCGAGTCATGTGGGGAAAAGTGCGCAAACCTCTGTAGAGTGTATAAACTAATCATGGTTAGCCGTGTCCCTGGTTATGGACATCTTGAGTATCTAGTACTTGGATATCATGTGAATCTCATCACGTTACTTCTAAATTAATATTGTTGGGATGTTAATGAGTACTTTTTAATTGGGATTAAGAATGCTGTCAACCATTCTCAATGTTTAACAACCACCATGATAGTTAAATAAATTTATTCCTTTGCAGTAGGGAAAAATTGGCTTTATGCAAAACTGTAACCATAGAGCTTTTCCACCAGCCATATATGCATGTAGTATAGCTTATTCCATTGTTATTCTCTATGTGTTACATTGCCAGCATATTCCATGTGCTGACCCGTTTTCGGGCTGCAACGTTTCATGTTGCAGACTTTTCAGACGACGAGTAAGGTGCTTTTAGGTCATGGTTCTATACTCAGTGATGCCGTTGGAGTTGATGGACTCGCTTATCTTCCAAGCCTTCCGCTGTTATCGATTTTAGATGGCCTTAAGCCATATTTATTTCAATAAGTTCTCTTTTGAGACATTCGATGTAATAAGTGTGTGATTGCTACTCTGTTATAAATCCTCCAAGTATTGTGTGGTGTCAGCATTACTGATCCAGGGATGTCACTGAGCACAGAGATCAGATTGTTTGAGGTCTAGTCGATACAAAGGTGGTATCAGAGCACACGTTGACTGTAGGACTCGGCCACTAAGCTAAAGCCCTAGATCACTACTCTTTCTTCTCATTTCTGACTCCTCATCTTTTCTATTCTTTAGGATGGCGGATGCAAGGATCAAGTTCACACAACCAGATGAAAACTCACCTTTTGGATATCACTTGAAGGAAGCCACTAGATACCTGAACATAGGAGTACCAAGCTTCACCGGGACCTTCAACGCCACTTTACCGGAAGAGGAGCGCTGGATGATTCAAGTCTACATTCCAGGAAGGACATTTGCACCAGCCATGGAGCCAATAGAGTTTACCTTTGATGCACCAACATGGAGCCTAGGAAAGAGCATGGCAGCTCACATCGCCATGGGACGAATTGGAGAAGTTTACCATAACGATCTCAAGAATACTATCTACCAGATTTGTGGGCGCCGAGATGAGCATTGGGAAATGATCACCACTAGGAAGGACAGATCAATCGCAGCTTATATTCAGGAGTTAAACCAACACATCTGACGCCAGGAGAATTAGATGTGCGCAGATATGGAGGATCTACAGAAGGCTATGACCAAGATCAAGGAGCTAGAAGAAGAACTCAAGGCTACACGTAAAGACTATATGGAAGAAATCGTCGCTCTAGTAAGATAGAACGTCGACCTTAAGGAGAAGATTGGAGTATTCATGGGAGGATCAGCACCCAGAGGAGAAGAGGATGAACCTACTTGTCCAGATAATTATATCATCATCGACGACACCGACTCGGATCCCGACGACAGCGATGATGACTATGTTGATGAAGCTGGAGCAGATATCATGGAATCTGCATCGGAGCAGTTTTTCTAGTTGACCACCACAACAGTAGTAGAATTTTTCCACCATTTAATTAGTTTAGTCCAAGCACTTTTGTAACGATAGTTAGACCATTGTATGCCCTTGTTTGAATTGATTGGAGTGATATTGTGTGTTTTTTATCATGTGCATATGGGTAGTGTTATCTCACTAGACCTCATTCTATTCTTAACTCTCCTCTTTAAAACCCTCAGATGCCCCTGAGACGCGACCCCGAGTTTGTTTTTCCACCAGAGATCACTCAGTTGATTCAGCAGCAGAATGCCTTGATTCAAACATTGGTACAGAACCAAGGCAACAACAACAACAACCCACCACCACCACCTGTTGACCATCTGGCACGTTTCTTAAGGCTGAATCTGTCGGTGTTTTCCAGTAGCACCGAGCCGATAGTAGCAGATGATTGGCTCCGTAAGATAGGAAGGGAGTTGACCACAGTAGGATGCACAGATGGAGAAAAGGTGAAGTTTGCCGCGCATCAGCTTGACGGACCCGCAGCAGCATGGTGGGAGAATTTTACAGCCACTTACCTTGTAGACACTGTCACATGGAATCAGTTTCAGCAAGCTTTCCGTACTGCCCATGTTTCAGCAGGAGCTATGGCCATGAAGAAGCGTGAGTTTTGCAACTTACGCCAAGGAGGACGGACAGTTGGCCAGTATGTGGATGATTTCAGTAAACTAGCACGTTATGCCCCAGATGACGTTGCTACGGATGCAGCTAAGCAGGAGAAGTTTCTAGAAGGACTGAATGATGAGCTGAGCATGCAGTTGATGGTAGCCACTTTCAATAGCTACCAGGAGTTAGTAGATCGTGCTCTTATGATTGAGGGGAAGCAGCAGCAGATTGACAATCGTAAGAGGAAGTATGGACAGGGGAAGTACAATTCTGGAGCTCAGCAGAAACCACGCTTTACCCCAAAGTCAGGAGGACACTTTCAGCATACTCACGGAGGAGGCAGCTCGCACAATCATAATGGCACAAATAATGGAAACGGGAATGGAGGAAGCAATGGACAAAGCCGCACCAACCCGTCAACACCATCCAAGGTAGACCTGAGCCATATCACTTGTTATAAGTGCCATAAGACGGGACATTATGCAAATGAATGTCCTGAAGCCCAAAATGGAAATGGCAATGGAAGCTCAGGAAAGAAGCCGAACCCTTTCAACATGGGGCAAGTGAACCACGTTACCGTGGAGGAGGTTGAAACTCAGCCAGACGCAGTAATAGGTAAGTTTTTGGTTAAGGCATTTACTGCAGTTGTTCTTTTTTATACTGGTGCTTCGCATTCATACATATCAAGGGGATTTGTGGATAAATATAAACTACCAACCCAAGCACTTAGGTCACCCATGCTAGTAACCTCACCTGGAGCAGAGTATACGGCTAGTATATGGTGTGATCGACTGCCATTAAGGATTGGACACCATGTATTTCCCTCGGACCTAATAGTTTTGGAATCGCAAGGTTTGGATGTGATATTAGGCATGGATTGGTTATCGAAGTATGGAGGGAATATGGATTGCGCCAGTAAGTCAATTTTGCTTACCACCCCTGAAGGAAGAAGAATCAAGTATGTATCACGGCATGAGCCGAGAAGAGCACATGTAAATTCCTTATCAGGAGTTGTGCAGGAGGAAGTACCAGTGGTAAGGGATTTCCCCGATGTATTTCCAGAAGAGTTGCCAGGCATGCCACTGGATAGAGACATTGAGTTCCTAATTGAACTACTGCCAGGCACTAGGCCGATATCCAAGAGACCGTACAGGATGCCAGCCCAAGATTTGGAGGAAATTAAGAAGCAGATTAAGGAGTTGTTGGACAAAGGTTTTATTCGCCCAAGTTCTTCACCTTGGGGATCGCCAGTACTTCTGGTGGAGAAGAAGGATGGATCGTTAAGAATGGTTGTTGATTATCGCGGATTGAATGAAGTAACAATCAAGAACAAGTACCCACTACCAATGATCAGTGATCTGTTTGATCGGTTGCAAGGAGCTAAGGTGTTTTCCAAGATCGATTTGCGATCAGGGTACCATCAGTTGAAGATTCGGGAGCAAGATATACCGAAGACGGCTTTTACCACCAGGTATGGGCTGTATGAGTATACCGTTATGTCATTTGGTCTGACTAACGCCCCAGCCTATTTTATGAACATGATGAACAAGGTATTTATGGAGTTTTTGGATAAGTTCGTCGTGGTGTTCATTGATGATATTTTGGTTTACTCGAAGAATGAAGAGGAACATAAGGAGCACTTGCGTTTGGTACTCGAGAAGCTCAGAGAACATCAGCTATACACCAAGTTTAGCAAGTGTGAGTTTTGGTTGAAGGAAGTTGGATTTCTCGGACATGTTATATCCGGAGAAGGTATCGTAGTAGACCCCACTAAAGTTGCCACTGTGACAAACTGGGAAGCACCAACAACAGTTGGAGAGATAAGGAGTTTCCTTGGACTCGCAGGATATTACCGGAGATTTGTTGAAAATTTCTCGAAGATTGCGAAGCCTATGACCGAATTGTTGAAGAAGGACACTAAGTTCATTTGGACTGAGGAGTGTGAGGCTAGTTTCCAAGAGTTGAAGAAATGTCTGGTTACCTCACCAGTATTAATTCTGCCAGATCAGACCAAGGATTTTGAAGTGTATTGCGACGCTTCACGTCGAGGACTTGGAGCAGTGCTTATGCAGGAGGGAAGAGTTGTTTCGTATGCTTCACGACAGCTTAAGCCTCATGAGTTGAATTATGCTACTCATGATTTGGAGTTAGCAGCCGTAGTGCACGCACTGAAAACGTGGAGACATTTTCTCATTGGAAATCATTGTGAGGTGTACACGGATCACAAGAGTTTGAAGTACATCTTCACGCAGAAGGAGTTAAATCTCAGGCAGAGGAGATGGTTGGAGCTTATTAAGGATTATGATATGAGATTGCATTATCACCCCGGGAAGGCTAACGTTGTAGCAGACGCGTTGAGCCGCAAGAGCCATGTCAACACCCTAATGACCGAAGGTTTGCCACAAGAGTTAGCCGAGGATCTTCATGAGCTATGTTTGGAAATAGTTCTGAGAGGTTCCGTAGCAGCATTGGAGATTCAGTCTACTTTGATGGATAAAATCAGAGAAGCTCAAAAGGCAGATAAGAAAGTTGCTTCCATTAAGGAAATGATGAGCAAGGGAAAGGCTAAAGGATTTCATGAGGATGAGCATGATACCTTATGGTTTGAGGACCGTGTTTATGTGCCCAATGACCCGGAGATCAGGAAGTTGATTCTGCAAGAGGCACATGATTCACCATATTCGATTCACCCCGGAAATACCAAGATGTATTTGGATTTGAAGGAAACTTTCTAGTGGACCGGAATGAAGAAGGATATTGCAGAGTATGTAGCAGTTTGTGATGTATGTCAGAGGGTGAAGGCAGAACATCAGAAGCCAGCAGGATTGTTACAGCCATTGCCTATACCCGAATGGAAGTGGGATAAACTAGGCATGGATTTCATCACGGGATTGCCCAGGACTCGTTCAGGCTATGACTCGATTTGGGTTGTAGTCGATCGTTTGACGAAGGTAGCTCATTTCATTCCAGTAAAGACTACCTACAGCAGTGCCAAATTGGCTAAGATATACATGGAAGGATTGTATGTTTGCATGGAGTTCCGAGGAGTATCGTATCAGATAGAGGAACCCAATTCACCTCAAAGTTCTGGAAGCAGTTGCACGAAACATTGGGAACCAGGCTGGAGTTTAGCACAGCATTCCATCCACAGACAGATGGACAGACCGAGAGAGTCAATCAGATTTTGGAGGATATGCTTAGAGCTTGTGTTTTGGATTATGGATCAAGTTGGGATGACAACTTGCCATATGCGGAGTTTTCTTACAACAACAGTTATCAATCCAGTTTGAAGATGGCCCCTTTCGAAGCCTTGTACGGAAGGAGGTGCAGAACCCTGTTATTGTGGGATGAAGTAGGAGATCGCCAGTTGTTTGGACTGGATTTGATTAAGGAGTCTAACAGAAAGTAAAGTTAATTCGCGATAGGCTCAAGGTAGCCTAGTCAAGGCAGAAAAGCTATGCGGATTCAAAACGCAAGGGGACAAAATATGAAGTCGGAGACAGAGTTTATCTTCGAGTATCTCCGCTTCGAGGAGTTAAGCGTTTTGGAGTTAAAGGAAAGTTAGCGCCACGTTTTGTGGGGCCATACAAAGTTTTGGAACGCATGGGAGAAGTAGCGTACAAGTTGGAATTACCTGAGGGACTGTCAGGAGTTCAAGATGTGTTCCATGTTTCACAGTTGAAGAAGTGTCACGCAGAGATGGCTGATATACCACTGAGAGATACAGTGCCCCTGGAAGCGATTCAGTTGAAAGATGATTTGACCTATGAAGAGAAACCTGTTAAGATTCTGGAATATGCCAGCCGAGTTACCCGCAGTAAGGTTATCAAGTTTTCCAAGGTTCAGTGGAGCCACCACACCGAGGAGGAAGCCACCTAGGAGCGAGAGGAAGATCTTCTCAAGGCCCACCCTCACCTATTTGCTAGCCAACCCGAATCTCGAGGGCGAGATTCATCTTAAGGGGGCTAGGTTTGTAACATCCCAAATTTTCAATTTGGAATGTTATACATAGATCATCATTGCATATCATATTTTTGTTGCATTGTTGGCTTGATCCTAGAAATTCTAACCCACGGAGAGAGTTGGGGATTTCGTTATTTTCATATTTGAGTTTTCTCAAAATTTGAAAATAGGATCATTGATTTTATTTATTTTATCTTCAATTATTTCTACTACCAAAATTTCAGAGAGGGAATAAAATGACTTTCCCAAAATAAAGAAATGATGAAGATTTAATAAAAAAATCAAATAAGATTTATTTTGGAGTTTTTCGCCTTTTATTTGAATTTAGGAAAAATGCGCGTTTTTCAAAATTGCATTTAGGCCCCAAATAAATGTTCATCTTGTCTGGCTTGATTTTAGAAGCCGGGGAAAATTTATTTCGGAATTTTTGGAGTCAGTTTAGTACTTTTTTTTTCTGAGCATTATTATTTTAAAAAAAACGCGCACCGCCTCTGGGCCGTGCCCGAGCGGGACTCCACTCGGCGGCGCACTATATAAGCGCAGCCCCGACGCCCCCCAGGCCCGTCAGCCCCGCGCCGCCGCCAGCCCAGTCGCCGCCGCCGGCCCACCGCGCGCCAAACCCTAACCCTAGCCGCCAGCCGCCGCCGCCGTCGCCAGATCCGCCGCCGCCGCCGCCAGCCGCCGCCGCCGCCCGCCGCCGCCGCCGCCAGCCGCCGCCGCCGCCGCCCGCCGCCGTCGCCGGAGCCTCGCCGGACTTCGCCGCCGCCGCCGTCGAGGTTCGCCGCCGCATCGATCCGCGTGCCGCCGTTTTTTTAATAAAAACCGAGCGGTTTTTCTTCGTTTTTTTCGGTTTTTTGTTAGATCGGTTTTTTTTCGGTTCGGTTAATTAGCGAGCGTTCGCTCGTTCATTCGTTTTAGCGAACGTGTTCATCAGATTAATTTAGTTAACGAACGTTCGTTCGTTAACCCGTTCGTCGTTTTTCTTTTTCTTGGATTTAATCTGCGATTTTTCTGATCGCTTTTCCTGATCCGATTTTCGTTTTAGTTTAATTTTTCGCTCGTTTATGGGAATCAGGCGATTCAAGCGCCTGGAGTTTCGTCTCGAAACCCTCTTTCTGAATAATCAACCTAAACAAGTTTTTGCTTCTGTAAAATTTGACTTAGATCCAAATTAGTAAAACGAAGCTGTTTTCTTTCGCCATTTGACTTTCGTTGCTTTGTTTGATTTGATTCTTTTTGCAAACCGGAGTTCTTAAGTTGAACATTCTGGTTAGATCTCTTGTTCGAGTTTTACCTGTGCATTAGATGAGTACTTATTGTATGCTTGTTTGTTTGTCTGCAATAGAATACCCGGAGTGCGCCGCCTGTTACTTCGAGTCTCTAGGTTTCGCGGATCATCAGCAAGGCAAGTAACACTTTGATCATACCTTTTCTACTACCCAGTTTTATGCATTAGATCAATCCTCAAACATTGCATGATTAGGATCTAATTAAATTGTGGGTTAAGAGAAGTAGATGAGGTAGTACCTATTACCTGTTTTATTATCAAACCTTTGGGAGTTACTTCTACGTTTGCTTATTATGCCATGCTATGCTAGTAGACGTGGATTGGGTGAGTGTATCCATGACAGATGTGAGTTTGTTAATCAATGGTTTATTTAAGGTGGCAACTTAAACACACATCTGGGTGGATTGAGGCACCTGGTTTCTATCAGGACTTGCCTGTTTTTCTTCGGACCGCCACCCAGGCTCAAAGGGATCATAAGATTATTCATGCTAGAAACTTCCGTGTGCAGCCACATGCTATTATGGGCTCTAGCATAGTTGACTAAGTCGTGCGAACTCTTACAGGGTAGACGAGCAGATGTAGGGGATGTAGGTTGGTACGGTCTACCCTATACGTAAGGTGCAAGCGCTTCTAAAAGACTATGTCTCGGTCATCCGTTTCTCAAACACCATGTAGTGCGAGAAACCAAACGGAGGAGATTGAGTCATGTGGGGAAAAGTGCGCAAACCTCTACAGAGTGTATAAACTAATCATGGTTAGCCGTGTCCCCGGCTATGGACATCTTGAGTATCTAGTACTTGGATATCATGTGAATCTCATCATGTTACTTCTAAATTAATATTGTTGGGATGTTAATGAGTACTTTTTAATTGGGATTGAGAATGCTGTCAACCATTCTCAATGTTTAACAACCACCATGATAGTTAAATAAATTTATTCCTTTGCAGTAGGGAAAAATTGGCTTTATGCAAAACTGTAAGCATAGAGCTTTTCCACCAGCCATATATGCATGTAGTATAGCTTATTCCATTGTTATTCTCTATGTGTTACATTGCCAGCATATTCCATGTGCTGACCCGTTTTCGGGCTGCAACGTTTCATGTTGCAGACTTTTCAGACGACGAGTAAGGTGCTTTTAGGTCGTGGTTCTATACTCAGTGATGCCGTCGGAGTTGATGGACTCGCTTATCTTCCAAGCCTTCCGCTGTTATCGATTTTAGATGGCCTTAAGCCATATTTATTTCAATAAGTTCTCTTTTGAGACATTCGATGTAATAAGTGTGTGATTGCTACTCTGTTATAAATCCTCCAAGTACTGTGTGGTGTCAGCATTACTGATCCAGGGATGACACTGAGCACAGAGATCAGACTGTTTGAGGTATGGTCGCTACAGTTGATCGCTTCGGCGCTGCGACTAGGGTTTGCATGTGTTGCGAATAGCCACCTCCACTCACCACCGACTGTGTGATTGGACCTAGCAGTCCGCCGCACAGTGTTCCTCCTGCACGCGCGGATACCATTAGAGGCAGCGCACTTGCGCCGCTCCGGCAAACTTGTACGTGGGATCGGATAATCGGTTGTTCGAGGGAGATCAGACGAGGAGGAGACGATCCACGCGGACGCGCTGCCTCAACTCTACTTCCGCTACACGACATTGCACGTAGCATGTTCTTGGTTGTTCTGCGTGTAGGAAATTTTAATTTGCAGTCGATGCACCCTACCGTAGATCCCAACAGTGGTATCAGAGCCTCTGCTATAGGATTTGGATTCAGATCGTATGCATATTAGATATGCGGAGGCGGCATGTGAGATCTGTTGTTGTTTATGAGATCGGCTATGTGCACAGTTGATGTGATCAACTACACGTGGGGATCATTGAGGCTATGTTTTCTGTCAATCAGGATCGATGAGGTCGTGACACGATCTGCCCCTGCCGGTCGGTCACCCACCATAGGGGTTTACAATGAAACCTAAATCCGAATCGGATTCACGATGATCGATGAGATTGGTCAGATCAGAAAATTCAGCGTGAACGGAGTTCAGATGCGATCTGTGATTTCCAAAAACGCCGGGCGCTGCTCGCACCTACGAGGGGTGCTGCCCCTTCAAACCCCGCCCGCTAACCGGCTAGCGGGACCGCCGTGTGCGTAGCGCCGTGTATTTCGTACCCGACACACAAACCGGTAAAATGTGATTCTATGCATAACTTTGTTTTGCAGGTTTGATGTGAATAGTATGGCCCATGTGTATGTGATGCATGTGTGTAATTTATACATGGCCTGCGTGTCATGTTTGTCAGCCGGCAGGAGCCAAAGTGTTGTCATTATATTGTATAACGACATGCGTGTCGACTTGTGACTCTACGTAAAATTCATTACTAGTTGTAGTAGTTGGATTATAGAGATCAGGTTGGTGGCTTGGCGTCCCGGCGTGACAAACAAGATGGAGTTCCTAGATGGTCATCGGAGTTGGAGCCGACCTGGAAGAACGTCCATGAAGGAGCCATACTATTTCACAATATGTGTTTATTTGTGATTGTTACGCTTCTTTGCTATGCATGTTAGAATGCTAGAATGATCCCTCATGAATATCAAGCGAATTGCCATCCCCGATGTTGCACCTTCGCACGTCAAGTACATCTAGTAGTGGGCTCATAAAATTGGGGTGCTGCTGGGTGTCCTTGAACTGAAGGGTTCGTGTCGGACACGGACATGCACTGCTTCAGGTTAACTTGACAATGCTATCAAAACGGGTTTGGGCCTTGTGGCAAAGAAGGTTGGGAGCCGGGGTATGAGATACCTTCCCGACCGACAGGAGTCGTATAGAGATACGATTAGCAAGGAGTTGCTTACCGGATAGGCATGTTGTCTAGCAGTGATGCTAAAGCTCACTAGTCGCATGTGCTAGTCGGATCCTGAATCACTGAGAGTTTGCGGAGGGATGCTGACTTTAGTGGGAGTATTTCTGTTTAGGCTAGAATTACTCTACATAAACACGTTGCTTAGTGATTGCATATTTTCTGTTGTAGATCAATGGCACCACCTGCTCAACCCAACTTTGCATTGAAATCAATTCTGGAAAAGGATAAACTGAATGGAACAAACTTTACCACCTAGTATAGAAATTTGAGAATTGTTCTCAAGCACGATAAAAAGGAACATGTTCTAGAGGATCCACTTCCAGAGGAACCTGTCGATAATGCTAATGCTACTAAGAATGTGTCGGGGGTTGGATGCGATATATGCCAACGGGTGGCTTATCATGGTGGGGGCGAGTAGAACGTCGCCGGTGCCTGGAAACGGGATGAGGCGCAGACATGCACGCCGGCGAATCTTACCCAGCTTCGGGGCTCTCCGGGGAGATAACACCCCTACTGCTGCTCTGCGGGGTCTCCGCATGATCACTATGGGATGATAATACAAAGGTGCTCCTTGAGCTGTTTCGGGGGGCAGGAGGGAGCAAGGCTGGCTCTCTCCCCTGCTTGCTATGTGTCTAAAACCTATCCCAGGCCGAACCCTTTGCATGTGTGCCCCGGGGGGTTTATATAGGCCTACCCCCCGGGGGTACAATGGTAATCTGACTGGGCGTGGCCCCCAGCCGTCTGTCTCTCATGCCGCCGCCCTCCTGCCGGCTACTGGGGCCCGCCGACTGGTGGGTGCCGCGGACATGCAGAACACTGTGCAGCACTCCTGGTGACGCAGGCTCGGTCATGGGATCGTGGGAACAGTGCCGCCGTCAGTCAGGCAATCACTGTTGCCACTCCCCGTCCAATCTGGTTATGGCTCGTGGGGCCCTGGCGAGGAGGCGGCCGACTCCGGGGAGGCCGACTCCCACCGGGCCGACTCCAAGCGCTCTGGCCGTCTTCTACTCTCCCACTGACAGAGGGCCCGGCGATCTCCGGGCCGTACAGGCCGCCATCGTGGGCACAGTGCCACGCGCACTGTAGCTGAGGTCAGGGGGGGCATGGCAACAGTGCCGCGCCTCACCGGAGATCTTCTAGTGATACGGCTCACTGTAGCCATGCCCACCCCTCGTGGGCCAGAAGGGACGGCCACGTCGGGGCCGTACCCTGCATCGGTCTTCGAGAAAGGTCGCGGGCCGACTCCCATAGTCGGCCCCCCGAAGGTCGCAAACCCAGAGTCGGCTTGCTCCAGA
Organism: Triticum timopheevii; assembly: GCA_963921465.1. Lineage (NCBI taxonomy): Eukaryota > Viridiplantae > Streptophyta > Magnoliopsida > Poales > Poaceae > Triticum > Triticum timopheevii. The sequence goes on along the minus strand of OY997266.1, from coordinate 486,486,741 downwards.
GTCGCCGTCTGGGACTCGGCTTCTCCGAAGGTCGCCAGCTGGGACTCGGGATCCTCGAAGGTCGCCAGCTGGGACGCGGGCTGAGGGGCGCGGCTTGCCCCGATGTCTTGAAAGATCTTGGGTCCCGGGTCTGCCTACCCGTGGCCCATTACTCCGACAGTAGTCCCCGAAGCTGGTGAAGCCCGGCGGGGCCGCCTCGAGGGGCTTCAACAGTTTCAATTTTCCTAGTGCCGACTCTGAGACTCGGCCGCTGTTGCTTTGGGCCGCCACGCTGAAGTCGGACTCATTCAGCGGGGGGCGCTGTTCGCAAGTCACGGCGGGAAACGGGAGGCGTATCGGTCACGCTTCCCTGACATTATTGAGACAGTCCTATCGTGTGGTGCCACGTGGAGGCGATAGTCTGCCTACCCACGCGCGTGACGGGATGGGCCGTCAGGTGGGCCCCGCCATTACCGCGCCTCGGCCCCCGAGCGGATCCGCTGTGGCCGCGGACGGTTGGCATCCCCACGTCGTTACTGCGCGCAGTAACTTCGTGGGGGTTAATCGTGGGCGGCGTGGGGTCTTGGGCGCAGTTAATCCCCACGTCGCCCCCTCGGCTTCTCAGCCCGTAGGGCTATAAGTAGGTGGGGGGGGGGGGGAGCGGGCTGCACTGCACGCGCACTCTCTCCCCCGCTCTCCCGCCTTTCTCCTTCCTTCGCCGCGAGCCACGGCATTCTTCCCCGCCGCGAGCCAAGGCGTTCTTCCTCGCCGGCGATGAGTTCTTCTTCCGCCGCGCCCCCCGCCTCGCGCTCCGGCGAGTGGGATGGCTCGGACGTGGAGGCGGAGGACATCGAGTTCCTTCGCCTGACTCGCCGTCTCCCCAGCGCGGACCCGGTGCACGCCCGTCCCGCGCCGGCGGGAGAGATCCGGCCCGCGCCGGAGGAGGTCGAGCGGGTCATCTTCCGCTCGCATCTTATGCGCGGGCTGGGGCTTCCGGCGAGCGGATTCTTCCGCTCGTTTCTCGAGTTCCACAAGCTGCAGCCGCACCACCTTACCCCCAATGCGGTGGTGCTTCTCTCCGCCTTCGCCACCCTGTGCGAAGGCTACATCAGCGTTCTCCCCACCCTCGAGCTGTGGGGGGAGTTCTTCTCTGCAAAGCTCGACACTCAGGCCGCCGGCATGCCGGCTCAGTGCGGCACCTACATCGCGGTGCGGCGCTCGACGGCCGACAATCCTTTTCCGCCCATCCCGCTGGTGAAGTCGGTGAAGATGTGGCAGAAGTCCTACTTCTATGTGAAGAACATCTCCACTGACGGGGACTGGGTCAATCTGCCGCCTTTCGACCCCGAGCCGCTGACTGGCCCGCTGGCCAGTTGGTCCCATCGGTCCAAGTCACTTTCGACCTCCGGAAACGGCGCCGTGGTGCGGCTCCGAGTCATGTTGCAGTCGGAGGGGCTCGTCGCCTCTGATCTTCTGGCCACCTTCGTGGCGCGCCGGGTTCTTCCGCTCCAGGGCCGGCCTCACCTCATCTGCCAGATGTGCGGCCGCCGCGATCCGAGCCGGCTGTGCACCAAGGACATGCCGCGTGGGGAGGTGGCAAACTTGGTGAACCACATCGCCCACTGCGGGTTCACGGAGGAATGGCAGTTCGGCAAGGAGCCGTACTCGCGCGACAAACCCCCTCCAATGGTAAGTCGCATCCGTCTGTAGTTCGATCTTGTTTGCGTCTGACTTCGAGCTCTGACCTTCGTTGGCGTCTTCTGGGCAGAATCCCCTCACGGCGCCCGCAGCCGGCGCCACAAGACAGCCTCGCAACTACGTCCCAGATCGCGAGGACAGCGACGTTGACGACCCCGACTTGGGGGCGGCGACACTGGAGGCCGACGCCGAAGGCGGCGGAGAGGGGGCAAACGGCGGCCTCAGACCGTCGGCGACCTTCGCCGACTGGCCCGAGGGCGACGTCGACGCGGAAGTCGCCCCGCGCCGCCAGCCGAAAGCCGGCCCCTCCAGCCAAGCCGGCGCGAAGAGGCGTCACGCCGGGCCGAGTGTGCCCGGCGGCAAGTCAAAGAAGTTCAAGGGAGCCGCCGCCGCGACTAAGCGGGAGGAGGCGGCCGCGAAGGCCAACCGCTTCCGAAAGGAAGTGAAAAGGCCGCCGCTAGTTTCTTCGTGAGTCTTCTTACTCTGTCATTTCTTTTCTGGATCTCCTTTGAGTCTTTTCTGATTTTCCCTCCAATCTTCTCCAGAGCTCCCCTCTCCCTTGAGAGAGCCGCAGTCCCCTCCGTCATGGGGTCGGTAGAGACGTCCGCCAACACTCGGCGGATTGATCCCGCCGCCGACCTTCGGGAGGCGACGACACGGAACGCGCGAGAGAAGCGCGAGGAGGAGGAGACCGACCGCCTAGAGAAAGCGGAGGCCGAGAAGGCGGCCGCCAACGCCCAGCGACGCCTGGAGGAGGCCGAGACTGCGGCCGCAGCAAAGCGGCATGCCGAGGAGGTCGCACGTCGCCGATCGGCGATGCTTGTCCCCCCGCTGTCGTCGGCGCCGCCGGCCCTCGAGTTCACGGGGCAGACCGGGGAGGTCGGCACCGTGAACCCTCTCGCGGAGGAGGGCGGCGACGTCTCAGGCTCGGATACTCCCGCGCCGCCTCCGCCGCCTCCGCCGGCTCCGTCTTCGAGGCCGCATGGCAAACAGCCGGTGGACCCGCAGGATCCTCCGACTGCGGACGATGCTGATGCGCAACTGCTTCTTCGGGTCGCCGCGCCAGCGCGCCGCCGGATTGAGAGGACGAGCTCAGCGCCGCGAGCTCGGGAAACCGGCGCTGCAAGCTCGGCGAACCTGGACGTCGAGGCCTCAAGTGCCGCGCCCACCGGCTGGCTGCGTGAAGGCGGCACCGGCCCACTGAATCAGGCCCTTCTGGACGTCCAGTCGAAGCTGCGCAAAGAGGGCAACGCCCTCCAACTCTGTACCAAGGCGCATCTGGTCTTGCGGACCTCCGTCCGGGTACGTTTCGTTTCTCCTTTTTTGATTTCTGTCTTCTTCTGTGGGGGCGCGCCAGCGCACCCACTGGGTGTAGTCCCCGAGTTCGGGGCCGGCTGCTGAGTAGGCGGCTCGGAACTCCTTCTAGTGAGCTCCGAAGACTAACTTTTGCTTTGCCGGCTTTGCAGGAATACCACAATCTCCGTGCCACTGCCTTCAACCGCAACATTGAAGAGCTGAAGAAGCGGGCCGCCGATCTGACGGAAAGCCGAGGTGAGCTAATTCTTTCTTCTTCGCAGGGGCGCGCTGGCGCACCCGCGGGCTATAGTCCCCGAGATTCGGGCCGACTGCTGAGCAGTCGGGCCGGATCTCCCCGGCGATCTATCTTCCTTCTTCTCCGGGAGGGGCGCGCTGGCGCGCCCGCGGGCTGTAGTCCCCGAGATTCAGGCCGACTGCTGAGCAGTCGGGCCGGATCTCCCCGGCGACCTTCCTTACTGATGACCTTCTTGTCTTTCGATCTTCAGGCGCCAACGCCGCCCTCTAGGAGCAGCTGGGCGAGGCCAACACCGCACGCCGCGCCAAGGAGGAGGAGTGCGACAAGCTCGTCCAAGAGCGCGACCTGCTGGCGACGCAGCTGGCCGAGCAGAAAGAGCTGCTCCGGAAGGCGCAGGAAGACGCCAAGTGGCGGGAAGATGCCCTTATAGCCGAGTTCGAGGTCGAGCGCTCCGCCTGGACCGACCGGGAGGCGATGCTGACCTCCGGCTACCACGAGCTCGAGGACATCGTCGACGGTAATTCTTTTTCCTCTTCCTTGGTCTTCCGACTCTGTGTCGGGCTGATTTCTGATTTTTCTCACTGTCTTCTTTTCTGTCTTGGCAGACTTCTTTCCCGGCCACTCGCAAGCCATCCCTCTGGCTATCGAGGCGGCTCGGGAGGAGCGAAGGGCGAAGGGCGAAGTGATTGCTGCCAACGCCCCCCGAACCATCGACGAGCAGCTTCTGAGCATCGGGGTTCGCCTTCGTCCTGCTCATCGTCTGCTGTGCCGTCTTCAACGCGTCGGCGCCCAAGTGGTTGCCGCCCTGTGGCCAGAAGTGCCGACTCTTCGCACCGCCAGCCGGACGGCCGACTGGCTGGAGGTCGCCGCCGGTCGCTTCGAGGCTTGGAGCTCCTCGGCTCGGGCCGGAGCACGCCGAGCCTTGGAGTTCGTCAAAGGGTGGTATCCAGGGCTGGACCTGGACCGTCTGGCCGCGTTCCGGTCAGAGGCCCAGGCCGAGCTGGAGGCCGTGGAGGGCGCCCTTGTCGAGCGCGCGGCGGCCATCGCCGAGTACACGGACACCAGTGTTTTCGTGCCCGAGCGGACCGAAGGCGGCGAGGAGGTACCGCCGGAGTGGTTCGGGATGCACCCGGAGTACGAGGAGGACTTGGCGGAGGTGATCGGCTCTAGCGCCGAGGAGGAGGACGAGTCGGAGGACGGAAGCGAGGAGGAGGCGCCAGAGGACGAGGCAGGCGGCCACCCCCAGCCCGATCGTGCCTCCAGCAACGAGCCGCACAAGGATAAAGCGACCGTCGCCGGAGGCGACCAAGCTGAGGTCGCCCAACCGACTGCCCCGGCATCCGACACCGCCGTCACCTCCGACCCTCCGGCTCCGGAGGCCGCCCCCTAGAGTGCTTCTGTTTATCTGTCTTTCGTTGCTCTTTAAGAAACTTGTTAGGTTCGAACAATTCCACCCACTGGGTGTATTCGGCCAAGGGCCTTATGTAAATATTTATCTAATTTCCGCCTTTCCTTGCTTTGGTTCTTTAGACTTTTTCCTTTGCCGCCTTCCTTTGGTTGCCGCCTTGCCGACTGGGCAGCCGCTCTGCGGACTGCCGCCGGGTCAAGTGCTTAGCTACTTTTAGGGAGGCAAGTACTTAGTCGTTTAGAATATCTCAGCAAGTTGGCTAGAAACCGACAGGCCGACTATTCGAGAGTCAGCTATCCTTGATGAAAATCGAGACGGCGAGCCGACTGCTCATGAGTCGGCTCGGTAAGGGGAGGCTGGTTGCCGGCTTGGGCTATGCGTTGCTCTTAAGTCCTTAGCCGTTTTTCGTGTGTGCGCTCGTTCTTTCCTATCCCCTGCCTACCGACAGTCGCTCTGCGAACTGCGGCTTTCGGCAGGAGACGGCTTTGAGCGCGGCACATTACTTGTCTGACTTCAGGGAGCGTTTCATAGCGCAAGACGGCGAGTCCCCGGGCCGACTAGTCGGACCCGGTGCCAGACAGTATGATAAAAGGGAAAAGCATATTCGGAAGCGTAATCCATATCATACAGATAATCAAAAAGGCAGTCCCCGGGCTCGTCCCGGGGGGCCTAAGGTCTTAGTACTTTAATACAAAAGAGGGTAGCGCGATACATAATGCATCAACTGTAAAATCTTCGAAGAAGATTCGCGTTCCACGGGCGCTCTGTTTCTTTGCCGGAGTCGTCCCTCTTGCGTGCCTGAGGCTTCTGAGCGTCGATCAAATAGTAGGCGTCGTTCCCTAGCACCTTGCTGATGATGAAGGGACCTTCCCAAGGCGCCGACAACTTGTGCTGGCCGGCTGTTCTCTGAATCAGCCGGAGCACAAGGTCGCCCTCTTGGAACGATCTTGGCTTGACCTTGCGATTGTAGTATCAGCGCAGACTCTGCTGGTAGATGCCGGACCGACTGAGTGCCAACAGTCGACCCTCTTCCAGCAGATCGACGCCGTCTTGTCGTGCTTCTTCAGCTTCCTCTTCGGTGTACATGGAGACTCGCGGAGAGTCGAACTGTATATCCGTCGGGATGACGGCTTCGGCACCGTAGACAAGGAAGAAAGGCGTGAAGCCGGTTGACTTGTTTGGGGTTGTGCGCAGACTCCAGAGGACGGCAGGCAGCTCTTCGACCCAACAGCCGGCCGAGCGCTCGAGTGGTTCAACCAATCGAGGCTTGATGCCGGACAGGATGAGGCCGTTGGTTCGTTCCACCTGGCCGTTTGACTGCGGATGGGCAACGGACGCTAAGTCCAGTCTGATGCCCTGCGTCGCGCAGAAACGAGCCAAGGCGCCCTTGGCGAAGTTGGTGCCGTTGTCTATGATGATGCTGTGCGGTATGCCGTACCGCACTGTGATGTCGGCAATGAAGGTCACTGCTGTCGGCCCATTTAATTTCTTGATGGGCTTTGCTTCCACCCACTTGGTGAACTTGTCCACCGCGACAAGCAAGTGAGTTAGGCCGCCTCGGGCCGTCTTGAATGGTCCCACCATGTCCAGGCCCCAAACTGCAAAGGGCCAGGCAATGGGGATTGTCTTCAACGCGGAAGCCGGCTGAAGGGGCTTGGAGCGGAACACCTGGCACCCCTTGCATTTTTTGACTAGTTCTTTAGCTTCTTCCAGGGCAGTCGGCCAAAAGAAACCGTGCCGAAAGGCTTTGGCCACGAGCGCCCTCAAAGCCGCATGGTGGCCGCACTCGCCCTGATGGATGTCTCTGAGGATCGCTTGGCCTTGCTCTGACTCTACGTAGCGCTGGTGGACACCAGTGACACTGCGCCTGACTAGCTCTCTGTTGACTATGGTGTAGGCTGCTGCTCGGTGTTGCACTTGCCGAGCCAGGGTCTCGTCTGCTGGTAGTTCCTTGTTCACTAGGAACTTGAGGATGGGCTGTGCCCATGAAGGTGCTGCTATCTCTTCGACTGCTACCACAGCGACTTGGACAAGGGTGGCTGGGCTGGGAGGCGGCGGGTTGGAGTCTGCCGCCGCTTGCTGGACTGAGGGAATCTCTGGGCCGACTGGGGCAGCTCCCGGGCCGACTGGCGCAATCCCCGGGCCGGGCTTGGAAGTCCCCGGGCCGACTGGCGCAGTCCCCCGGCCGGGCTCAGAAGTCCCCGGGCCGACTAGCGCAGTCCCCGGGCTTGTTTCAAGTGTGGCTTTCTTGAGGTCGCCTGCCGGGGCCTTGGAGTCGGATCCGACTATTTCTGGTGGAGTCGGCACGAAGATGGAGTCGGATTCTGGTGAAGGCTTGACAGACGGCTTGAGGAGGTGCTGAAGGGCGACGCCGGAAGGTATTGCCTGGCGAGTGGAGCCGACTCGTGCCAAGGCGTCTGCTTGATCATTGTCGTTTCTTGGCACGTGAAGGAATTCGCACCCCTCAAAATATCCGCTGAGTCACTGCACTAGGAAGCGGTAGCTCGCCATGTTTGCGTCTTTGGCGTCCCAGTCTCCGGATGATTGCTGAACCACCAAGTCGGAGTCGCCATAGCACAGGATCCGGCGAATGCCGAGTTCTTTGGCAAGCCGGAGCCCGTGGATGAGCGCTTCGTATTCGGCGACGTTGTTGGAGGCGGCGAAATGGATTTGCAGCACATACTTGAGCTTGTTGCCCTTGGGGGAGGTGAGGACGACGCCGGCTCCAAGGCCGGTGCGCATCTTGGAGCCGTCGAAGTGCAGCCGCCAATGAGTAGAGTCGGGCGCTGGCGGCAGGTACTGGGTCTCGGCCCAGTCGACGAGGAAGTCGGCCAGCGCCTGCGACTTGATGGCGTGCGAGGTTGATAGTAGATGGTGTAAGGGGCTAGATCGATAGCCCACTTGGCCACTCGGCCGGAGGCATCTCGGCTTCCAATGATCTCGGCGAGTGGGGCGGTGCAAACCACCGTGATTGGATGCTCTTGAAAGTAGGGCTTCAGCTTCTTGGCGGCAAAATGCACGCCGTAGCACATCTTCTGGTAGTGAGGGTAGTTCTGCTTGGAGGTCAACAGTACCTCGCTCAGGTAATACACTGGTCTCTGGACCGGAAGTGCCTTGCCTTCCTCCTTGCGTTCAACTACAATGACTGTGCTGACTACCCGGCTGGTGGCGGCGATGTACAGGAGCATGGGCTCTTTGGGAGTCGGAGCCGCCAGCACAGGGGGAGTCGCCAGCATCTTCTTTAGTTGGAGAAATGCCTCATCTGCCTTGTGGTTCCACTCAAAAAAGGTGGTCTTCTTCATCAGTTGGTACAAGGGCAGAGCTTTCTCGCCCAGCCGACTGATGAATCGGCTGATGGACGCTAAGCAGCCGGTGAATTTCTGCACATCCAACAGTCGGCTGGGTACCTCCATTCTCTCAATGGCCTTGATCTTCACAGGGTTGCACTCTATGCCGCGTTCGGAGACCAAAAAGCCGAGGAGCTGGCCGGCTGGGACTCCGAACACGCACTTCTCAGGATTGAGCTTGATCTGGAATCGACGCAGATTTTCAAAGGTCTCTTTGAGGTCTTCCAGTAGCGTCCCATGCTTTTCCGTCTTCACCACCACATCATCCACGTAAACATGGGCGTTTCTGCCGAGTTGCTTGAGGAGGCACTTCTGCATGCAACGCTGAAAGGTGGCGCCGGCATTCCTCAAGCCGAACATCATTGTCAGGTAGCAGAAGGCTCCAAATGGCGTGATGAATGCGGTCTTCAGTCTGTCTGCCGGATTCATCTTGATCTGGTGATATCCTGAGTATGCGTCTAGGAAACTCAACAGCTCGCATCCGGCTGTGGAGTCTATCACCTGATCGATCCTTGGCAGGGCAAACGGGTCCTTCGGGCAGGCCTTATTGAGGCTGGTGTAGTCGATACACATCCGCGACTGCTTGTTTTTCTTCAATACCAGCACTGGGTTTGCTAGCCACTCTGGAAAAAACACTTCCATGATGAATCCGGCTGCCAGGAGCCGGGCTATCTCTTCTCCCACAACTCTTCTCTTCTCTTCTGACAGGCGGCGCAAGGGCTGCCTGGCGGGCTTCACATCCGGTCTGACGTGTAACTTGTGCTCGGCGAATTCCGTCGGCACACCTGGCATGTCCTTGGGGGACCATGCGAAGATGTCCCGATTCTCACGGAGGAAATCGACGAGCTCGCCTTCCTATTTGCTGTCAAGGCCTGTGCCTATGACAGCGTACTTCTCTGGGTGCTCTGGGTCCAAGGGTATCCTCTTGGTTTCTTTAGCCGGCTTGAATGATCCTTCTGCCTCCGACTCCTTGGGGTCGGGCGACATCTCTGGCTGCTTTCCGGCCATCGCCACGACCCGGGCGAGGAGCCGCTTCTCGGCTGCGATCACCAAAGACTCGGCCAGCCGACTGCTTTCGGCCGCGCAAGCAGACGACTTCTTGTAGTCGCCGGCAATAGTCAGGATCCCCTTGGATCTCGGCATCTTCATCTTGAGGTAGGCGTAGTGGGGAACCGCCATAAACTTGGCCAAGGCAGGCCGGCCAAGCAGGGCGTGGTACGGGCTCTCCAAGTCCACCACCTCGAACCAGACTGGCTCTCGGCAGAAGTGGTCTTTGTCTCCGAAGAGGACATCTATCAGGATCTTGCCGATTGGTGAGCAGGAGAGGCCGGGTACAATTCCATGGAATACTGTGCGGCTGCTCTGCAGCTGCCTTCGCCTGATTCCGAGTTTCTCCATTGTGTCCTTGTACAGGATGTTTATGCTGCTGCCTCCGTCTATCAGGACCCGCGAGAAACGAGCGGCCCGTCTATCAGTAGCCAAGGTCGCGCCTAGGACCAGGGCGTAGGAGCCCGGACTCGGCATCACTTCTGGATGGTCCGCCCGACTCCAGCTGATAGGCTTCCCGGACCAATGCATGAACTCTGGAACATCCGTTGCTACTGCGTTGACTTCTTGCTGTTGTTGGCGCCTGCTGCGCCGGTCATCCGCCATGCTGGTGAACACTACGTAGGCTCCGTGCTCTTCTGGGAACTCGTCTTGGACTGCGCCGACTGGCCGAGCCGCCGGCTGCTGAGGCGGCGGCCCTGCAGGTGGCGGAGGGGCAAGGCCGTCTCCCTTGGCGATCCTGGCGAGCCAGTGGCATTTTCTTGTGGTGTGGTTCGACGGCTTCGCGCCTCTGTGGAACTTGCAAGGTCCATCCAAAGTCTGCTCATAGGAGAAAGCCGGCAACCAGTTGGACTTGCCGCCTTTCTGCCGCTTGGCCGGAGGCTGCCCCTTCGGCTGCTGATCTTCTACTGCCGCGACCTGCCGACTGTTGGAAGTTGGCTGGGGGGCCTTGCGCTTGTTGTCGTTTTGCTGCTGTCGCCGGCTGGCGTCTCCAGCCGGGGTTCTGGGGGCCTGGGGAATCACCTTGCCAGCCGCGTTGACTTGAATCTCCATCTTCATAGAAGAGTCGGCCGTGGCGTACTTGTCTGCTATGACTAGCAGTTCGTCGAGGGTTTCGGGCTCGTCGCAGAGGAGCTTGTGCTTGAGGAGGGTGCCCTCTCGGCACCCGGCCGTGAAGTACTCGATGGCCTGCACCTCGTGCACGCTCTCGCAGGAGTTTCGAAGTTCGCCCCAGCGCGTGAGGTAGTCGCGTGTTGATTCTTCAGGGCCTTGCACGCACAAGGAGAGCTGGCGCGGCTTGGGAGGTCGCTTGTACGTGCTGGTGAAGTTACGAATGAAGGCTTTGGTGAAGTCGACCCAGCTATTGATGCTGCGGGGTTTCAGGCTATTCAGCCAGGTCCGGGCCGTGCCCTGGAGCATGAGAGGAACATACTTCACGGCAACTCGCTTGTTGCCGTTTGCTATGTTGACAGCTGTGGAGTAGTCTATCAACCAGTCCTCCGGCTTCACGGAGCCGGTGTACTTGGGCGTGTCTCGGGGAAGTGTGAACCCTTTGGGGAAGGGCTCGTCTCTGATGCGGGGCCCGAAGCAAGGCAGACCCAACTCATCTTCTTCTTCTAATGCCAGGGATCGGTGGAGTCGGTCGATCCGATGGCGGGCGTCATTCTCTCCGACTCCCTCTCGGCGGCCAAGGCGACCTCCGAGAGTCGGATGCTCAACAGGCGGCGGAGAAACTCGCCGCTCTCTTCGGGGTGGGGGAGGCAGATAATCACCTCGCCGTTCCACTGCTCTGGGGCGGCCGTCTTGGTCGTGCTCGATGGTGATGCGAGTCCGGCTGTGACTGACAGCCGGCTCCTTCTCTTTCCTTCCGCGGACTCCGCCAGTCGGCGTCCGGGAGGTCGCGCCTTGATCTCGGCGAGGGGGTAAGTCGTCGTTCGGCTCCTGCAGCGCGTCTGCGCGGCCGCCTGCCGCGTTTTGCGCAGCAACCGCATCGAGGAGCTGCTGGACTCGCTCCGTCATTACACGACGCTCTTCGCCTTTGAAGTTCTTCAGCTCTTCAGTCACTGCTTGAGCGGCGCGGATGTTCTCCGCAGGGGTGGCGTACACGGGGCGTTTCGCCCCGAGCAAGTCGGCGATGGCTGCGCCGCGCTCTCGGACCGCACCCAGACGGCTCGGCCCAGTCGGAGCCGGCGAGCCTCCTACAGCGCGATCCACCTCGCGCTGGTATGCTTCTGACAAGCGTCTCATGCTTGCCAACTTCTTGGCGCCTTCGATGATCTGAAGGCGGCGTTCTTCCAGCGTCTCAGCGTCCGCGTCCTCTGGAATGGACGCGGTCAGGTCTTGCAGGGCCGCTGGCAGCGGGTCCTGGGCGTCTTCGCCGGAGTGCTCGCCATGGCCTATGACGAGCACCTCCGTGACGGCGCTTCCGCCACTCTCCTCGTACGGAAGTGGCTTGTCGTAGACCACCACGTTGGTGGGGAAGATATCGAGCGATACGGCGTCGGAGTCGACCAGCATCAGGTCGGAGGAGCCTACGGACTCCAAATCTACGGTGGGCTCGCCGGCGACGTGGAGTTGGTCAAGGAGGCCCGCGACAAGGCTCTCGGGGCCACCCGTGTCTGCACTTGGTGCAGGCTCGTCGGAGAGGCGCACCTCGCCGATGAGTTCGGCGAGGCCGCTCGCAGCGCAGGCGGCTTCGGCGCTGCGCAGCGTGTCGGTGCAGACTCCATCTGGTGAGCCGGGCTGGCTGCGCTCGCCAGGGAGGAAGAGGGTTCCCGTCCAGAACAGATCTCCGGATCGGCGAGGCCGCTCGCAGCGCAGGCGGCTTCGGCGCTGCGCAGCGTGTCGGTGCAGACTCCATCTGGCGAGCCGGGCTGGCTGCGCTCGCCAGGGAGGAAGAGGGTTCCCGTCCAGAACAGATCTCCGGACGACGGTGCACCTCGCCCCACGGTGGGCGCCAAATGTCGGGGGTTGGATGCGACATATGCCAACGGGTGGCTTATCATGGTGGGGGCGAGTAGAACGTCGCCGGTGCCTGGAAACGGGATGAGGCACAGACATGCACGCCGGCGAATCTTACCCAGCTTCGGGGCTCTCCGGGGAGATAACACCCCTACTGCTGCTCTGCGGGGTCTCCGCATGATCACTATGGGATGATAATACAAAGGTGCTCCTTGAGTTGTTTCGGGGGGCAGGAGGGAGCAAGGATGGCTCTCTCCCCTGCTTGCTATGTGTCTAAAACCTATCCCAGGCCGAACCCTTTGCATGGGTGCCCCGGGGGGTTTATATAGGCCTACCCCCCAGGGGTACAATGGTAATCTGACTGGGCGTGGCCCCCAGCCGTCTGTCTCTCATGCCGCCGCCCTCCTGCCGGCTACTGGGGCCCGCCGACTGGTGGGTCCCGCGGACATGCAGAACACTGTGCAGCACTCCTGATGACGCAGGCTCGGTCATGGGATCGTGGGAACAGTGCCGCCGTCAGTCAGGCGATCACTGTTGCCACTCCCCGTCCAATCTGGTTATGGCTCGTGGGGCCCTGGCGAGGAGGCGGTCGACTCCGGGGAGGCCGACTCCCACCGGGCCGACTCCAAGCGCTCTGGCCGTCTTCTACTCTCCCACTGACAGAGGGCCCGGCGATCTCCGGGCCGTACAGGCCGCCATCGTGGGCACAGTGCCACGTGCACTGTAGCTGAGGTCAGGGGGGCATGGCAACAGTGCCGCGCCTCACCAGAGATCTTCCAGCGATACGGCTCACTGTAGCCATGCCCACCCCTCGTGGGCCAGAAGGGACGGCCACGTCGGGGCCGTACCCTGCATCGGTCTTCGAGAAAGGTCGCGGGCCGACTCCCATAGTCGGCCCCCCGAAGGTCGCAAACCCAGAGTCGGCTTGCTCCAGAGTCGCCGTCTGGGACTCGGCTTCTCCGAAGGTCGCCAGCTGGGACTCGGGATCCTCGAAGGTAGCCAGCTGGGACGCGGGCTGAGGGGCGCGGCTTGCCCCGATGTCTTGAAAGATCTTGGGTCCCGGGTCTGCCTACCCGTGGCCCATTACTCCGACAGAATGCCTACCAGAAACTCGTTGATGAATCAACGGAGATCAGCTGTCTGATGCTGGCTTGTATGGAGCCCAATTTGCAACAGCATTTCGAGAATGTTGAGGCTTACGATATGATCGAGAGTCTCAAGAGCATGTTTCAGACACAGGCTAGGACCGAAAGGTTCAACGTCTGGTGATCCTTGATGGATTGCAAGCTAAAGGAAAGTGATCCACTGAGCCCACATGTGATCAAGATGATCGGATATGTGCAAGCTTTGGAATGTTTGGGCTTCCCTCTCTTGGATGAGCTGGCTACTGATGCTGTTCTGGGTTCTCTTCCGCCCAGCTATGGGACATTCATCTCGAACTATCATATGCATGGCATGGATAAGAAGATCACTGAATTGCATGGGATGCTCAAAGTGGCAGAGCAGGATATTAAGAAAGGCACGCATCAAGTGTTGATGGTGCAGAAATCGGCTAAGTTCAAGAAGAGTTGGTCCAACAAAAAGGCTAAGGCAAAGGGCACGGAGACGGTAACCTCCGCCGCTGTGCTGAAATCTGGACCAGACTCGAAGACCGTTTGCTATCATTGAAAGGAGACCGGTCACTGGAAGAGGAACTGTAGCAAGTGGCTTGCAAAGCATGGCAAGAAGGACGGGAATGCTGCTTCAGGCAAAGGTACACTTGTTGCATATGTTATAGACATTTACCTTGCTGACATACCTAGTATCTCTTGGGTATTTGATACCGGATCGGTTGTTCATATTTGCAACTCGATGTAGGGGCTGGTAAGAACTAGGCATGTGGCACAAGGGGAGATTGACATCGGGGTCGGCAACAAAGCAAGAGTTGTTGCGTTGGAGGTCGGCACGATGCAGCTCCAGCTTCCTTCCGGATTCATTATGGAATTGAATAATTGTTATTACATTCCTGCACTTAGTCGGAACATTATTTCTGCCTCACGTTTGATGAGTCAAGGTTATGAATTCAATTTAAAGGACAATGGTTGTTCAATATTTTTGAATGGTATATTCCACGGCTATGCACCCATTGTTGATGGGCTATTTATATTGAATCTAGAACAGGAACCGGTCTATAATGTGAATGACAAGAGGAATAGGCCTAATGAGATAAATCTGACATACTTCTGGCATTGCCGGCTTGGACACATTAGTCTGAAACGCATGAAGAAGCTCCATGATGATGGGCTCCTAACTTCGTCCGACTTCGGGTCGTTCGAGACATGTGAATCATGCTTTCTCGGCAAGAGACTAAGTCTCCTTTTGCAAATAGTTGCGAGAGAGCGTCCGAGCTATTGGAACTTATACATAGTGATGTGTGTGGTCCAATGAGCACAACTGCCAGAGGTGGCTATCAGTACTTCGTGACTTTTACCGACGACTTGAGTAGATATGGATATATCTATTTGATGAGGCACAAGTCGGAAACTTTTGAAAGGTTCAAAGAGTTTCAGAACAAGGTTGAGAATTAGCTCGGCAAGACAATAAAGCTTCTACGATCTGATCGTGGAGGTGAATACATGATCCAGGAGTTTGATGATCATCTAAAAAGCCGAGGCATAGTACCTCAGCTCACACCTTCGGGTACGCCACAGAGAAACAGCGTGTCGGGACGGAGGAATAGGACCTTGTTGGACATGGTTCGGTCAATGATGAGAAAATCGGATTTACCCTTGTCATTCTGGGGATACGCTCTAGAAACTGCAGCTTTCACACTTAACACAGTACCATCAAAATCCGTAGACAAGACACCACATGAGATGTGGACCGAGAAGAGTCCCAGTTTGTCTTTTCTAAAGATTTGGGGTTGTGAAGCATTTGTCAAACGGCTTATGTCAGACAAGCTTACACCCAAGTCGGATAATGCATATTCGTGGGATATCCAAGGGAAACCTTGGGATATAGCTTCTACAATCGGGAAGAGAACAAAGTGTTTGTTGCTTGGAACGGGGTTTTCCTGGAGAAAGAGTTTCTCAGTCAGGAGGCCAGTGGGAGGATGGTCTGACTTGAAGAAATTCGAGGACCACTCGGGGACATCTCGCTGGTAATGAGATCATACCGGAGTTAGTTAGGGAACCCGTAGTGGAAGCGGCACCGGAACCACGGAGGTCGGAAAGATTGCGCAGAGTGCGTGATGTGTTATTGCTAGAAAGCGACGAACCGGTCACGTATGTGGAAGTGATGGTGAGCCCAGATTCCGAGGCATGGCTGGAGGCCATGAGATCCGAGTTAAAGTCCATGGATGAGAATCAAGTCTGGGACTTGGTTGATCCGCCGCCTTTAAGAAGAAAACCAATGTGGATGAAAATGTTCAGATCCACAAAGCTCGGCTTGTCGCTAAAGGTTATGGAGAAGTTCAAGGAATTGACTACGACGAGACTTACTTGTCGGTAGCGATGCTGAAGTCGGTGAGGATCATACTAGCTATAGCTGCATATTTCAATTACGAGATATGGCAGATGGATGTCAAAATGGCTTTCCTTCACGGAAATTTAATCAAGGACGTGTACATGATACAGCCCGAGGGTTTTGTCGATCCGACTAGCACTAGTAAGGTATGCAAGCTCAAGAGATCCATTTATGGGTTGAGACAAGCATCTCGGAGTTGGAACATTCATTTTGATGAGGTCGTCACTGGTCTTGATTTCATCAAAAGCAAAGAGGACTATTGTTTATACAAGAAGTTAAGTGGGAGCTCGATAGTGTTTTTGATCTTGTATGTGGATGACATATTGTTGAACGGGAACAATGTTTCGATGCTAAACTCGGTCAAGGAATCACTGAATGGCAAGTTTTCGATGAAGGACCTTGGTGAGGCAGTTTATATTTTAGGCATTAAGATCTATAGAGATAGATCGAGGAGGCTGCTTGGCTTAAGCCAGAGCACATACATAGATAAAGTGTTGAAGCGGTTCAACATGAGTGAGGCGAAGAAAGGGTTCTTGCCACTCTCACATTGTATAAGGCTAAGCGAGACTCAGAGTCCTTCGACATCTGATGAGCGAAGCAGGATGAGTAGGATTCCGTATGCCTCGGCAATCGGATCCATCATGTATGCCATGATATGTACAAGGCCTGAATGTTGCTTTTGCAATAAGCCTAACAAGTAGATACCAGGCCAACCCAGGTGAGAGTCACTTGGCAGCGGTAAAGACTATTTTGAAGTACCTGAAAAGGACTAAAGAGATGTTCCTAGTTTATGGAGGTGAGGAAGAGCTCGTCGTAAGGGGTTACGTCGATGCTAGTTTCCAAACTGACAGAGATGATTGTCGATCACAGTCCCGATTCGTGCACGTCCTGAACGGAGGAGCAGTGCACTGGATGAGTTCCAAGCAGGATATGGTGGCTGATTCTACCACAGAAGCCAAATACATTGCGGCTTGTGAAGCTGCAAAGGAAGGTGTTTGGATCCGGCATTTTCTGGATGATCTTGGTATTTTCCCAGCCTCAGTGAAACCGTTGGACCTTTATTGTGATAATTCTGGTGCCATCGCACAAGCCAAGGAGCCGAGGAATCACCATAAGGTCAGACACATAGATCGGAAATATCACCTGATATGAAAGATCGTAAAGAATGGTGATGTAGAGTTATGCAAGATTCACACGGATGCAAATGTTGCAGATCCGTTGACTAAGCCGCTTCCACAACCCAAGCATGAGGGGCACGTTAGAGCTATGGGCATTCGATGTCTATTTGATTGACTCTAGTGCAAGTGGGAGACTGTTGGAGATATGCCCTAGAGGCAATCATGTATGATGATATTTCCTATGTGTTTATGAATAAAGATAGTCCTTGGACATTATCAATGATGTGTATCATCAAGTACGTGACTTGTTTGTGGGACTATGCATTGAATGATGACTGTCCTAAAAGGTCCCTAGTCGAAAGGGTTGTGTGGACGCGCAGCTGAATAGACTAGCATATGACACAGTCCATGGCTTGGTCTCACTAGCCATGGAGCATTGGATGCTAACCGGATAATATGGACTTGGAAAGGTCTGGTCGGATTCGACGTAGTCGGATCCGAGTTGAGATAAGGTCCGAGTCGGGCAGATCCAACTATGAGACGCAACGATATGTCATCTGTGAGTCTCTAGTACAACATACGTTCTATGTCCTAAGACCTGAGCTGACGCATGTACTTGGGATGGTGACAGACTTGCTTTGGGCCGACCAAACGCTACCCCATTACTGGGTAGTTACAAAGGTAGGTTTAGGGTTTGTCTAGTCCCATGCCGCGAGACATGGTCAAGCAAGATGGGATTTGCCCCTCCGATAAGGAGAGATATACTCTGGGCCCCTCGTGTGATCCGACAAGGATAAGCATGGCCATGCGACAAGGATTATGAGATAATATGGTTTGTTGTCGGTATCACTGGAACGAGAAAGAGGTCGGGCTAGCACAAGGATGACAGTCTCGCCTTGAGCCCGACAACATATATCATGAGGCAAAGGGAACAGAAGTATGACACGTTGTATAGGTTCGCCTAACCAGCTTCATAGTCTGCTTCGTGGCCAGCACGCCTTGCTAGAGGCCGCTACCAACCGTGCAGGTCGGAGGTGATCCAAACTGTGACCAAGCTTACTTGAACCTAAGGGGTCCCGCGCTTAAGGGAAGGAACCTACAAGGTGGGATCCGAGGACACTGGTCGGATGTGGTCCGAGCTGTATTCGGATTGTGGCTGAGTAGACTTGTGGGCTTTAGGGTCCGTGCGAGGCCCAAGTTTTGAGCCCGCGACGGACGCCTATATAAAGTGGAGGTGCGGCACACTCATGGGGTTGATCGCTTCGGTGCTGCGACTAGGGTTTGCATGTGTTGCGAATAGTCACCTCCACTCGCTGCCGATTGTGTGATCGGACCTAGCAGTCCACCGCATGGTGTTCCTCCTGCACGCGCGGATACCGTTAGAGGCGGTGCACTTGCGCCGCTCCGGAAAACTTGTACGTGGGATCAGACAATCGGCTGTTCGGGGGAGATCAGACGAGGAGGAGACGATCCACGCGGACGCGCTGCCTCAACTCTACTTCCGCTGCACGGCACTACGCGTCTAGTGGTAATGAACTGTGATCCATCTCCCATAGCACGTTCTTAGTTGTCCTGCGCGTAGGAAATTTTAATTTTCACTCAACGCACCCTACCGTAGATCCCAACACTAGCATGTACAGACGTGGCCTCGGAACACAAGAGACCGAAAGGTCGAACATGAGTCGTATAGCAGATACAATCAATATGAAGATGTTCACCGATGATGACTAGTCCGTCTCACGTGATGATCGGACACGGCCTAGTTGACTCGGATCATGTAACACTTAGATGACTAGAGGGATGTCTATTTGAGTGGGAGTTCATTAAATAATTTGATTAGATGAACTTAATTATCATGAACTTAGTCTAAAATCTTTGCAATATGTCTTGTAGATCAAATGGCCCACGCTAATGTTGCCCTCAACTTCAATGCGTTCCTAGAGAAAACCAAGCTGAAAGACGATGGCAGCAACTATACGGACCGGGTCCGGAACTTGAGGATCATCCTCATAGCTGCCAAGAAAGCATATGTCCTAGATGCACCACTAGGTGAAGCACCCGTTTTCCCAGCAACTCAAGACGTTATGAACGCCTGGCAGTCGCGTAGTGATGATTACTCCCTGGTTCAGTGCGGCATGCTTTACAGCTTAGAACCGGGGCTCCAAAAGCATTTTGAGCAGCACGGAGCATATGAGATGTTCCAAGAGCTGAAAATAGTTTTCCAAGCTCATGCCCGGGTCGAGAGATATGAAGTCTCTGACAAGTTCTACAGTTGTAAGATGAAGGAGAATGGTTCTGTCAGCGAACACATACTCAAAATGTCTGGGTTGCACAACCGCTTATCTCAGCTGGGAGTTAATCTCCCGGATGACGCGGTCGTCGACAGAATCCTCCAGTCGCTCCCACCTAGCTACAAGAGCTTTGTGATGAATTTCAATATGCAGGGGATGGTGAAAACCATTCCTGAGGTATATTCAATGCTGAAATCAGCAGAAGTGGAGATCAAAAAGGAACATCAAGTGTTGATGGTCAATAAAACCAGTAGTTTCAAGAAAGGCAAGGGTAAGAAGAACTTCAAGAAGGACGGCAAGGGAGTTGCCGCGCCTGGTAAGCTAGTTGTCGGGAAGAAGCCAAAGCATGGACCCAAACCCGAGACTGAGTGCTTTTATTGCAAGGGAAACGGACACTAGAAGCGGAACTGCCCCAAGTACTTGGCGGACAAAAAGGCCGGCAACACCAAAGGTATATGTGATATACATGTAATTGATGTGTACCTTACCAGTACTCGTAGTAGCTCCTGGGTATTTGATACTGGTGCGGTTTCTCATATTTGTAACTCAAAACAGGAGTTGTGGGATAAGCGGAGACTGGCGAAGGACGAGGTGAGGATGCGCGTCGGGAATGGTTCCAAGGTTGATGTGATCGTCGTTGGCATGCTACCTCTACATTTACCTACGGGATTAGTTTTAAACCTCAATAATAGTTATTTAGTGCCAGCTTTGAGCATGAACATTGTATCTGGATCTCGTTTAATGCGAGATGGCAACTCATTTAAATCCGAGAATAATGGTTGTTCTATTTATATGAGAGATATGTTTTATGGTCATGCCCCGCTGGTCAATGGTTTATTCTTAATGAATCTCGAACGTGATGTTACACATCTTTAATACCTAAATAGTTCATCCCCACTATCTTATTTGTCTTGACATGCGGCCTATCCACATCATCAAATAGACTCCGCAAGATTTTTACTCAATTCTATAGCATCTATTCTGATTTTTCCTAAGCTTTGATCCACTTATTTCCACGACAGCACTCTGTCGCTAACATTGCGCCGTATACCCGCATGACTCTTGGACTTCTAAGATCACAACTCATGCTCTGGAACTGACGCAGGCATCCGAAGAGACATGAATTGATCGTGGGAATTCAACAAGACATGACTGATGGTTCCATTTACCATCTATAAATCTTAGCACGCGCCTCCACCTTGCATCAGGAAGGATCTCTTCAAATCTTGGATGATGCTGAAGGAGTAGGGAGGAGGAGGATAGAGAAGGAGAACCGTCGACGCGTAAGAGGTAGGAGGGCCACAGCTCGGAGTTACTCAAAGAGACTGTGCTGCCGCTCAAGTCGGCCATCTGCACCGGCGAGCAGTAGGAGGATAGAGGAGGCGCGATGGCGCGGGGGGGGGGGGGACCGCATCTCAGAGCTCCCCATTGTCCTGGGCTGTCGCTCAAGTCGCGATCTGCAGCGGCGCGACCTCTCGGAGAAGTGGTGACCCGTGTGTCATCTCTCCGCCTCCGAGTCCTGCCGTGCGCGACATGGATGGCAGTGACGGGGAACCAGATCCTAGACCTCGACAAATGAGAGAGTTCAGGCGAAATGAAGCTTGCTTCGCCGCACCGGCTCCATTGTGCCGCACCCGCTATGCGACGAGTTGCTGGAGGGTATGGACATTTACATGGAGGCCCAGTCCAGGTACTACGACGAGCTCGCGAGGAAGCCCACGTCTCTGTACAAGGTTGATGCGCGTCGTGGGAGGTAAGATGTACATGCTCACCGCGGGGCCACGTTGCATGTTCCCAGACGTGTCCCTCATGGCCGCGCTCGGTGCTGGGCTGTTCGACATCCTGTGCATGCAATTCCACGACAACCAGCCGTGCCAGTTCATTCCCGAAGACGGGAGCATGCAGAGCGAATGGCAGCAGTGGATGACGGATTTGCCTTCTCTGACTGTATACCTCGGCTTGCCGGCGTTGCTGGATATTGCATGCGAACAACGGGTTCTTCAACACGGACACGTTGCAGGTGATACCGCTGCTGGAAAGGTGTTACGGCAACCCTCATGTGGAGCTGTTCCTACGACGCTACGGAAGTACCCTGGCTTTAGGGTGACGCTGCAGAAAAACTTGCAAAACCAAAACAAAGATCATGTACCATCTTCTTTACAAGCTTACACCCATCTGTAGAGTTAAAAAACATTTAAATTATGAGGTTGTGTTGTGGTCGTTTATTCCTTGAGCAAGCTAATGTCTTCTTTTACAAGATTACAGGAAACTGCGCATCCTCCAATTCCAAAAGCAGGGTCTATAAGTGGTTACTCTTTTGTCCATTCTGATTCTAATTCTAACGCATTCCATTCATATTGACAGTGCATACATAGCCTAACTAAGGAATTTGCAGGTTGCTGATTTCATTGACATTTGAAAATACAAATTGCGAAGCTGTTATTTATGTTTAGTGTGTACTTAACCGCATCCCAATTCCTTATGAACAACCCAAAAGAGACCAATGCAATATTTGTAACCTTTAAAAAAATAACGATTTGAGCACTTGGAGGCCTATTACATGTCCCGCAGCAATGCGCGGGGTATCCATCTAGTATTCATAGTGTGAATACCAAAAGATGTAAGGTTGATGATACATCTTCAACGTATCTATAATTTTTGATTGTTCCATGCTATTATATTACCCCCTTTGGATGTTTATGGGCTTTATTTTACACATTTATATCATTTTTGGGACTAACCTATTAATCGGAGGCCCTGCCCGTATTGCTGTTTTTTTGCCTATTTCAGTATTTCAAAGAAAAGGAATATCAAACGGAGTCCAAACGGAATGAAACCTTCGGGAGCGTGATTTTTGGAACGAACGTGATCCAGAGGACTTGGAGTGCAAGTCAATAAGCAGCCAAGGCGGCCACGAGAGGCGAGGGCGCGCCCACCCCTACAGGGCGCGCCCCCTGTCTTGTGGGCCCCTCAGGCGGCCACCGACGCACTTCTTCCTCCTATATATGCCTACGTACCCCAAAAACATCCAAGGAGCCAACGAAACACAATTTCCACCACCGTAACCTTCTGTATCCGCGAGATCCCATCTTGGAGCCTACGTCGGTGCTCCGTCAGAGGGGGAATCGACCATGGAGGGCTTCTACATCAACACCATAGCCCCTCCGTTGAGTTGTGAGTAGTTTACCACAGACCTTCGGGTCCATAGTTATTAGCTAGATGGCTTCTTCTCTCTTTTTAGATCTCAATACAATGTTCTCCCCCTCTCTTGTGGAGATCTATTCAATGTAAACTCTTTTTGCGGTGTGTTTGTCGAGATCCAATGAATTGTGGGTTTATGATCAAGTTTATCTATGAGAAATATTTGAATCTCCTCTGAATTCTTTTATGTATGATTGAGTTATCTTTGCAAGTCTCTTCGAATTATCAGTTTGGTTTGGCCTACTAGATTGATCTTTCTTGCCATGGGAGAAGTGCTTAGCTTTGGGTTCAATCTTGCGGTGTCCTTTCCCAGTGACAGCAGGGGCAGCAAGGCACATATTGTATTGTTGCCATCGAGGATAAAAAGATGGGGTTTATATCATATTGCTTGAGTTTATCCCTCTACATCATGTTATCTTGCTTAATGCGTTACTCTGTTCTTTATGAACTTAACACTCTAGATGCAGGCAGGAGTCGGTCGATGTGTGGAGTAATAGTAGTAGATGTAGGCAGGCGTCAGTCTACTTGTTGTGGACGTGATGCCTATATCCATGATCATGCCTAGATAATCTCATAATTATTCACTTTTCTATCAATTGCTCGACAGTAATTTGTTCACCCACCGTAATACTTATGCTATCTTGAGAGAAGCCTATAGTGAAACCTATGGCCCCCGGGTCTATCTTTTATCATATAAGTTTCCAATCTACTTTTATTTGCATCTTTACTTTTTGCATCTATATTATAAAGGGATAATTAATTTGGTGCCCTTAGTTGTGTTACACTCAACAGGTTTACCCCTAGTTTCCGAAAACACTTGTTCCTGCCCGAACCACTTTGCTCCTCTTATGCTTTTGCCCTTTGACTGTTTGACCATCACTTTGAAAACTTCATAAAAATTTCATACTAACTCAGAAAAATTCAAATAAGATATCAAAATGTTCAGAAAAGCATCACCTATATGTGCATGTCATTTGCATTCATGAAAAAAGTGTTGGCCAGGCCCCATCTCAGTTTTAGCTCATATGATCTTATCATGAACAGTAAAATCTAAAAAAATTCAAAAAAGTCTAAATTTTTTTGTTGGCAAATTTTGACCAATGTTTTGAGTGCTTGCCAAGTTTCATAAGGGAATGTCATTGGTGGAAGTCATGGTAAAAAAAATGAAATTTTGGAGCACTGATTTTTGTTTTTTTGCCACAACTTCCACGAATGTCATTCCCTTATGAAACTTGGCAATCACTCAAAACATTGCTCAAAGTTTGCCACCAACTTTTTTTAGAATTTTTAGATTTTTTTAGATCTTACTGTTCATGCTAAGATCATAAGAGCTAAAACTGAGATGGGGACTGGCCAACACTTTTTTCATGAATGCAAATGACATGCACATATAGGTGATGCTTTTCTGAACATTTTGACATCTTATTTGATTTTTTCTGAGTTAGTATGAATTTTTTATGAAGTTTTCAAAGTGATGGTCAAACGGTCAAAGGGCAAAAGCATAAGAGGAGCAAAGTGGTTTGGGCAGGAACAAGTGTTTTCGAAAACTAGGGGTAAACCTGTCGAGTGTGACCCAACTAGGGGCATAAAATCAATTATCCCTATTATAAAATACCAAAAATATATTTATCTTATCATACTATCTCTATTAGATCTCACTTTCGTAAGTGGCAGTGAAGGGATTGACAACCCCTTGCGTTGGTTGCGAGTTCTTTGTTTATTTGTGTAGGTGCGTGGGACTTTTGAGGAGCCTCCTACTGGATTGATACCTTGGTTCTCAAAAACTGAGGGAAATACTTACGCTACTATTGCTGCATCACCCTTTCCTCTTCAAGGAAAACCAACGCAAGCTCAAGACATAGCAAGAAGGATTTCTGGCGTCGTTGCCGGGGAGGCTTCCACCAAGTCAAGTCAAGATTCGACCTCCCGTCAACGTGCAATTTCTGGTGCCGTTGCCGGGGAGGTCTTCGCTCAAGTCAAGACATACCAAGTACCCATCACAATCTCGTCTCCCTCGCATTTACATTATTTGCCATTTGCCTCTCGTTTTCCTCTCCCCCACTTCACCCTTGCCGTTTTATTTGCCCTCTCTTTCCCAATCTTCTCCTCTCTCTTTCGCTTGCCTTTTTCCGTTTGCTCGTGTGTTAGTTCGTCTACCTTGTCATCATGGCTAGTCCTCCTATCCTTATTATTACCCCCGAACACGAAATTCTCAATTTTAAGCAAAGGGAGGGAGAAAATTTAAAAGATGCTTGGCATAGAATTTGCAATGCTCAAAATAGATCTACTAGGAAGCTTTCTACTTCCGTTCTTGTTCGCAATTTTTATGTAGGCATTACTCCTTGGAATAGATGTGTTCTTGATACTGTTGCCGGAGGGGATTTCTTGAGTAGCCATAAGTTTGATGCTTATAATGCTACGTTAGATTTGTTTGGCCCACCACCTCTTTTGGTTAATGGAACTATTTTAACTTTAGAGCACATTATGCAACGGCTTGATATTATTGAAAATAAAGTTGCTACCGTTGAGTTGATTGAAAATTTGGATAAAAAGATTCATAATCACATTACTCAATATGGATCTAGGGTTGGAGTTACTTTGAAAAATCTTAAAGAGAAAGAACCTATAGTTAATGAAAAAAATAGATCTAGATTCTGGAAGAATTGGTAAACTTGAGGATATCATTACCAACTTAGGTTCCGTGTTTTCTTCCATGAAAAACACTCCAAAACCCCCTACCAAGACTGCCAAGTTTATTTATGTTCCTAAAAATAAGGGTGAATCTTCTAGTAAGGGAGACGCGGATCTCAAATCCATAAGTGTTCATCCCAATTGTCTCTCCATCGTTAAGGAACCTTTTGCTACAAACGAATTTCTTGAATTTTTGCCTAAAGGTTTAGTCATTGCTAAAAAGGGAGAAATCCCTAAAGATTATAAGTGCTCTATTGAGGAATTGAGTGCCAAAGATGGCACTACTTAGATCTATCTTCGCTTTTATGCCTAGCTAGGGGCGTTAAACGATAGCGCTAGTTGGGAGGCAACCCAATTTTATTTGTGTTTTTTGTTTTTGTTTATGTTTAGTAATAAATTTTGCATCTACCTTCTGTTTAGATGTGTTTTTATGTTTTAATTAGTGTTTGTGCCAAGTAGAACCTATAGGATAACCTATGATGATAGTTGATCTGATTCAGCTGAAAAACAGAAACTTTGCACGCACGAATTTAGTTTTTTTTAAATCACAGAAACGTGCTTTTGCATTGATTCTTTTTGCTGCTGATCAATTGACAAATTGTCCAGGACTTCCTATTTTTGTAGCATATTTAAAGTTCCAGAAGTTTGCGTTAGTTACAGATCGCTACAGACTGTTCTATTTTTGACAGATTCTGTTTTTCGTGTGTTGTTTGCTTATTTTGATGCATCTATGGCTAGTAAAATAGTTTATAAACCATAGAGAAGTTGGAATACAGTAGGTTAAACAGAAAAATAAATAAATAATGATTTCATTACAGTACATTATGTGGTGGTTTTGTTTTCTCTCACTAACGGAGCTTATAAGATTTCCTGTTGAGTTTTGTGTTTTGAAGTTTTCAATTTTTGGGTAAAGCTTTTATGGACTATGGAATAAGGAGTGGCAAGAGCCTAAGCTTGGGGATTCCCATGGCACCACAAGATATTCAAGAATAGCCAAAAGCCTAAGCTTGGGGATGCCCCGGGAAGGCATCCCCTCTTTCGTCTTCATTCATTGGTAACTTTACTTGGATCTATATTTTTATTCGCCACATGATATGTGTTTTGCTTGGAGCGTCGTGTATTATATTAGTCTTTGATTTTTAGTTTACCACAATCATCCTTGCTGTACACACCTTTTGGGAGAAGCCCACTTGATTAGAATTTGCTAGAATACTCTATGTGCTTCACTTATATCTTTTGAGCTTGATAGTTTTTGCTCTAGTGCTTCACTTATATCTTTTAGAGCACGGCGGTGGCTTAATTTTGAAGAAATTGATAGTCTCTCATGCTTCACTTATATTATTTTGAGAGTCTTTTAGAACAGCATGGTATTTGCTATGGTTACAAATTTGGTCCTAGAATGATGAGCATCCAAGTTGGGTATAATAAAAACTATCATAGAAAGTGAATTGGATGCTATGATCAATTTGATATTTGATAATTGTTTTGAGATATGTAGGTAGTGATATTAAAGTCATGCTAGTTTGGTGATTATGAAAAATGCTTGTGTTGAGGTTTGTGATTCCCGTAGCATGCACGTATGGTGAACCGCTTTGTGATGAAGTTGGAGCACAATTTTATTTATTGATTGTCTTCCTTATGAATGGCGGTCGGGGACGAGCGATGGTCTTTTCCTACCAATCTATCCCCCTAGGAGCATGCGCGTAATACTTTGTCTTTGATGACTTATATATTTTTGCAATAAGTATATGAGTTCTTTTGACTAATGTTGAGTCCATGGATTATACACACCCTCACCCTTTCACCATTGCCAGCCTATCTTGTGCCGCGCAACTTTCGCCGGTACCATACACCCACCATATACCTTCCTTAAAACAGCCACCATACCTACCTATTATGGCATTTCCATAGCCATTCCGAGATATATCGCCATGCAACTTTCCACCGTTCCGTTCATATGACACGCATTACTTTTGTCATATTGCTCTTTGCATGATCATGTAGTTGACATCGTATTTGTGGCAAGGCCACCTTCATAATTTTCATACATGTCATCTTGATTCATTGCATATCCCGGTACACCGCCGGAGGCATTCATATAGAGTCATATCTTGTTCTAGCTTTGAGTTGTAATTCTTGAGTTGTAAATCCATAAAAGTGTGATGATCTTCATTATTAGAGCATTGTCCCAGTGAGGAAAGGATGATGGAGACTATGATTCCCCCACAAGTCGGGATGAGACTTCGGACTTTACAAAAAAAAGAGAAAGGCCAAAAAGAAAAAAGAGAGAGAGAAAAAAAGAAAGGCCAAAGAAAAAAAAGAAAAAAAAGAAAAGAAAAATAAATAAAATGAGAGAAAAAGAGAGAAGGGACAATGCTACTATCTCTTTTTCCACACTTGTGTTCAAAGTATCACCATGATCTTCATGATATAGAGTCTCCTATGTTGTCATTTGCATATACTAGTGGGAATTTTTCATTATAGAACTTGGCTTGTATATTCCAATGATGGGCTTCCTCAAAATGCCCTAGGTCTTCGTGAGCAAGCAAGTTGGATGCACACCCACTTAGTTTCTTTTGTTGAGCTTTCATATATTTATAGCTCTAGTGCATCCGTTGCATGGCAATCCCTACTCACTCACATTGATATCTATTAATGGGCATCTCCATAGCCCGTTGATACGCCTAGTTGATGTGAGACTATCTTCTCCTTTTGTCTTCTCCACAACCACCATTCTATTCCACATATAGTGCTATGTCCATGGCTCACGCTCATGTATTGCGTGAAAGTTGAAAAAGTTTGAGATTATTAAAGTGTGAAACAATTGCTTGGCTTGCATCGGGGTTGTGCATGATTAAATACTTTGTGTGATGAAGATAGAGCAACAGCCAGACTATATGATTTTGTAGGGATAACTTTCTTTGGCCATGTTATTTTGAGAAGACATGATTACTTTGATTAGTATGCTTGAAGTATCATTATTTCTTATGTCAATATGAACTTTTATTTTGAATCATTTGGATCTGAACATTCATGCCACAATAAAGAAACTTACATTGAGAATTATGCTAGGTAACATTCCACATCAAAAATTCTGTTTTTATCATTTACCTACTCGAGGACGAGCAGGAATTAAGCTTGGGGATGCTTGATAGGTCTTCAACGTATCTATAATTTTTGATTGTTCCATGCTATTATATTACCCCTTTTGGATGTTTATGCACTTTATTTTACACATTTATATCATTTTTGGGACTAACCTATTAATCGGAGGCCCGGCCCGTATTGCTGTTTTTTTTGCCTATTTCAGTATTTTGAAGAGAAGGAATATCAAACGGAGTCCAAACGGAATGAAACCTTTGGGAGCGTGATTTTTGGAACGAACGTGATCCAGAGGACTTGGAGTGCAAGTCAAGAAGCAGCTGAGGCGGACACGAGAGGGGAGGGCGCGCCCCCTGTCTCATGGGCCCCTCGGGCGGTCACCAACGTACTTATTCCTCCTATATATGCCTACGTACCCCGAAAACATCCAGGGAGCCAACGAAACAGAATTTCCACCACCGTAACCTTATGTATCCGCGAGATCCCATCTTGGAGCCTTCCCGGCGCTCCGTCGGAGGGGGAATCGACCATGGAGGGCCTCTACATCAACACCGTAGCCCCTCCGATGAGTTGTGAGTAGTTTACCACAGACCTTCGGGTCCATAGTTATTAGCTAGATGGCTTCTTCTCTCTTTTTGGATCTCAATACATTGTTCTCCCCCACTCTTGTGGAGATCTATTCGATGTAAACTCTTTTTGCGGTGTGTTTGTCGAGATCCGATGAATTGTGGGTTTATGATCAAGTTTATCTATGAGAAATATTTGAATCTCCTCTGAATTCTTTTATGTATGATTGTGTTATCTTTGCAAGTCTCTTTGAATTATCAGTTTGGTTTGGCCTACTAGATTGATCTTTCTTGCCATGGGAGAAGTGCTTAGCTTTGGGTTCAATCTTGCGGTGTCCTTTCCCAGTGACAGTAGGGGCAGTAAGGCACGTAT
Source organism: Triticum timopheevii (assembly GCA_963921465.1). Classification (NCBI taxonomy): domain Eukaryota; kingdom Viridiplantae; phylum Streptophyta; class Magnoliopsida; order Poales; family Poaceae; genus Triticum; species Triticum timopheevii. The sequence continues at coordinate 486,457,903 of OY997266.1, read as the reverse complement.
TGTATTGTTGCCATCGAGGATAAAAAGATGGGGTTTACATCATATTGCTTGAGTTTATCCCTCTACATCATGCTATCTTGCTTAATGCGTTACTCTGTTCTTTATGAACTTAATACTCTAGATGCAGGCAGGAGTCGGTCGATGTGTGGAGTAATAGTAGTAGATGCAGGCAGGAGTCGGTCTACTTGTTGCGGAAGTGATGCCTATATACATGATCATGCCTAGATAATCTCATAATTATCCACTTTTCTATCAATTGCTCGACAGTAATTTGTTCACCCACTGTAATACTTATGCTATCTTGAGAGAAGACTCTAGTGAAACCTATGGCCCCCAGGTCTATATTTTATCATATAAGTTTCCAATCTACTTTTATTTGCATCTTTACTTTTTGCATCTCTATTATAAAATACCAAAAATATATTTATCTTATCATACTATCTCTATCAGATCTCACTTTCGCAAGTGGCCGTGAAGGGATTGACAACCCCTTTATTGCGTTGGTTGCGAGTTCTTTGTTTGTTTGTGTAGGTGCGTGGGACTTTTGAGGAGCCTCCTACTGGATTGATACCTTGGTTCTCAAAAACTGAGGGAAATACTTACGCTACTATTGCTGCATCGCCCTTTCCTCTTCAAGGAAAACCAATGCAAGCTCAAGACATAGCAGTTGATAACGATAGTCCCACATACTTGTGGCACTGCCACCTTGGTCACATTGGTGTCAAACGCATGAAGAAGCTCCATGCAGATGGACTTTTGGAGTCTCTTGATTACGAATCATTTGACACATGCGAACCATGCCTCATGGGCAAAATGACCAAGACTTCGTTCTCCGGAACAATGGAGCGAGCAACCAACTTATTGGAAATCATTCATACTGATGTGTGCGGTCCAATGAGCGTGAGGCTCATGGAGGCTATTGTTATGTTCTCACCCTCACTAATGACTTAAATAGATATGGGTATGTCTACTTAATGAAACACAAGTCTGAGACCTTTGAAAAGTTCAAAGAATTTCAGAATGAGTTAGAGAATCAACGTGACAGAATAATAAAGTTCTTACGATCAGATCGTGGGGGAAAATATTTGAGTCATGAATTTGGTACGCACTTAAGGAAATGTGGAATTGTTTCACAACTCACGCCGCCTGGAACACCTCAGCGTAACGGTGTGTCCGAACGTCGTAATCGCACTCTATTGGATATGGTGCGATCTATGATGTCTCTTACCGATTTACCGCTATCATTTTGGGGATACGCTCTAGAGACAGCTACATTCACTTTAAATAGGGGTCCGTCTAAATCCGCTGAGACGACACCGTATGAATTATGGGTTGGGAAGAAACCTAGGCTGTCATTTCTAAAAGTTTGGGGATGCGATGCTTATGTCAAGAAACTTCAATCTGAAAAGCTCGAACCGAAGTCAGAAAAATGCGTCTTCATAGGATACCCTAAGGAAACCATTGGGTATACCTTTTACCTCAGATCCGAAGGCAAGATCTTTGTTGCCAAGAACGGGTCCTTTCTAGAGAAAGAGTTTCTCTCGAAAGAAGTAAGTGGGAGGAAAGTAGAACTTGATGAAGTACTGCCTCTTGAAGCGGAAAGTAGCGCAGCTCAGGAAGATGTTTCTGTGGTGTCTGCACCGACTAGAGAGGAAGTTAATGATGATGATCAAGGTACTTTGGATCAAGTTGCTACTGAACTTCGTAGGTCCACAAGGACACGTTCCACACCAGAATGGTATGGCAACCCTGTCCTGGAAATCATGTTGTTAGACAACGGTGAACCTTCGAACTATGAAGAAGCGATGGAGGGCCCAGATTCCAACAAATGGCTTGAATCCATGCAATCCGAGATATGATCCATGTATGAAAACAAAGTATGGACTTTGACAGACTTGCCCGATGATCGACGAGCGATAGAAAATAAATGGATCTTTAAGAAGAAGACAGACGCGGATGGTAATGTTACCATCTATAAGTCTCGACTTGTCGCTAAGGGTTATCGACAAGTTCAAGGGGTTGACTATGATGAGACCTTCTCACCCATAGCGAAGCTGAAGTCCGTCTGAATCATGTTAGCAATTGCCGCATTCTATGATTATGAGATATGGCAAATGGACGTCAAAACGACATTCCTTAACGGCTTCCTTAAGGAAGAATTGTATATGATGCAGCCGGAAGGTTTTGTCGATCCTAAGAATGCTAACAAGGTATGCAAGCTCCAACGCCCCATCTATGGGCTGGTGCAAGCATCTCGGAGTTGGGACATTCGCTTTGATGAAATGATCAAAGCGTTTGGGTTTATGCAGACTTATGGAGAAGCCTGCGTTTACAAGAAAGTGAGTGGGAGCTCTGTAGCATTTCTCATATTATATGTGGATGACATACTATTGATGTGAAATGATATAGAACTTTTGGAAAGCATAAAGGCCTACTTGAATAAGTTTTTTTCAATGAAGGACCTTGGAGAAGCTGATTACATATTAGGCAACAAGATCTATAGAGATAGATCGAGACGCTTCATAGGTCTTTCACAAAGCACATACCTTGATAAGATATTGAAGAAGTTCAATATGGATCAGTCCAAGAAGAGGTTCTTGCCTGTATTGCAAGGAGTGAAATTGAGCTCGGCTCAAAGCCCGACCGCAGCAGAAGGTAGAGAAAAGATGAGTGTCATCCCCTATGCCTCAGCCATAGGGTCTATTATGTATCCCATGCTGTGTACCAGACCTGATGTAAACCTTGCCGTAAGTTTGGTAGGAAGGTACCAAAGTAATCCCGGCATGGGACACTGGACAGCGGTCAAGAATATCATGAAGGACCTGAAAAGGACTAAGGATATGTTTCTCATTTATGGAGGTGACGAAGAGCTCGTCATAAAGGGTTACATCGATGCTAGCTTCGACACATATCTGGATGACTCTAAGTCACAAACCGGATACATGTATATTTTGAATGGTGGGGCAGTAAGCTGGTGCAGTTGCAAGCAAAGCGTCATGGAGGGATCTACATGTGAAGCGGAGTACATGGCAGCCTCGGAGGCAGCGCATGAAGCAATCTGGATGGAGGAGTTCATTACCGACCTAGGAGTTATTCCCAATGCGTCAGGCCCGATGACTCTCTTCTGTGACAACACTGGAGCTATTGCCCTTGCCAAGGAGCCCAAGTTTCACAAGAAGACCATGCACATCAGGCGTCGCTTCAACTCCATTCGTGAAAATGTTCAAGATGGAGACATAGATATTTATAAAGTGCATACGGATCTGAATGTCGCGGATCCGTTGACTAAACCTCTTCCACGAGCAAAACCTGATCAACACCAGAACTCTATGGGTGTTCGATTCATCATAATGTAACTAGATTATTGACTCTAGTGCAAGTGGGAGACTGTTGGAAATATGCCCTAGAGGCAATAATAAAATGGTTATTATTATATTTCCTTGTTCATGATAATTGTCTATTGTTCATGCTATAATTGTATTGACTGGAGACCATAATACATGTGTGAATACATAGACCACAACAAGTCCCTAGTGAGCCTCTAGTTGACCAGCTCGTTGATCAACAGATGGTCATGGTTTCCTGACTATGGACATTGGATGTCATTGATAACGGGATCACATCATTGGGAGAATGATGTGATGGACAAGACCCAATCCTAAGCATAGCACAAGATCGTGTAGTTCGTTTGCTAAAGCTTTTCTAATGTCAAGTATCATTTCCTTAGACCATGAGATCGTGCAACTCCCGAATACCGTAGGAATGCTTTGGGTGTACCAAACGTCACAACGTAACTAGGTGGCTATAAAGGTGCACTACAGGTATCTCCGAAAGTGTCTGTTGGGTTGGCATGAATCGAGACTGGGATTTGTCACTCTGTATGACAGAGAGGTATCTGTGTGCCCACTCAGTAATGCATCATCATAATGAGCTCAATGTGACTAAGTAGTTGGTCATGGGATCATGCATTACGGAACGAGTAAAGTGACTTGTCAGTAACGAGATTGAACGAGGTATTGGGATACCGACGATCAAATCTCGGGCAAGTAACGTACCGATTGACAAAGAGAATTGTATACGGGATTACTTGAATCCTCGACATCGTGGTTCATCCGATGAGATCATCGTGGAACATGTGGGAGTCAACATGGGTATCCAGATCCCGCTATTGGTTATTGGCCAGAGAGCTGTCTCGGTCATGTCTGCATGATTCCCGAACCTATAGGGTCTACACACTTAAGGTTCGATGACGCTAGGGTTATAAGGAAGATTTGTATGTGATTACCGAATGCTGTTCGGAGTCCCGGATGAGATCCCGGACATCACGAGGAGTTCCGGAATGGTCCGGAGGTGAAGATTTATATATGGGAAGTCATCATACGGTAACCGGAAATATTCGGGGGTATACCGGTATTGTACCGGGACCACCGGAGGGGTTTCGGGGGTCCACCGGGAGGGTCCACCTGCCCCGGAGGGCCTTATGGGCTGTAGGTGGAAGGGAACGAGCCCCAAGTGGGCTGGGTGCCACCCCCTAGGGCCCATGCGTCTAGGGTTGGGGGGGGGGGGCCTAAAGGGGGCGCCCCCTTGGCTTGGGGGGGGGGGCAAGCCCTCTCCCCCCTTGGCCGCCGCCCCCCTCTATATCCCATCTAGAGGGCCCGGCCCCCTTCCCCCTTCTCCCTATAAATAGAGGGGTGGAGGGAGGGGTGCAACACCACATCCAAGGCGCAGCCCCTCCCCTCCCCAACACCTCCTCTGCGTGAGCTTGGCGAAGCCCTGCCGAAGAACTGCCACTCCATCACCACCACGCCGTCGTGCTGCTGCTGGAGCCTTCTTCCTCAACCTCTCCCTCCTCCTTGCTGGATCAAGGCGCAGGAGACGTCACCGGGCTGCACGTGTGTTGAACGCAGAGGTGCCGTTGTTCGACGCTTAGATCGGAATCCACCGCGATCTGAATCGCTACGAGTACGACTCCTTCATCCGTGTTCTTGTAACGCTTCCGACTCGCGATGTTCAAGGGTATGAAGATGCACTCCCCTATCTCTCGTTGCTAGTTACTCCATAGATTGATCTTAGTGATGCGTAGAATTTTTTTAATTTCTGCAATGATCCCCAACACTTATCATGTCTTGCCCTTGGCTATAAATAGACACCCCACAACCATTTGTTGGTTGGCTGCCTCGGGTGATTGACTAACCAATGTCAACTAGAGCAACCCATCCTCCGACGAATTTGAGAGAATCCTAAGTGGGGAAAAACCCAAACAACTAGAGCCCAAAGTGATTGAGCATCACTGAAGAGATTGTCTTGTGTGCTTTGATGCTTATTACCTTTGAAGGTTGTGATCTTCCAGACGGTAGGCATCATGTTCTGAGCACCCAAGAAGAAATTGTGGAGTGCCAATAGAACACGAGTTCGTGAAGGTTTTAGAAGTCTACCTTGAAGACTTACCACGAGTGATTGGGCAATGTTTAAGTGACCTTAGCTCAAGGAAAATAAGGTGAAGACTAAGTGTCTGCTGAGTAAAATCTCACGCTTCCCTAACTAGATGTACATTTGTCACAACAATTGGAACTGGTCATACAAATCCACTGTCTTCATCGAGCAACCCAGTTCCATTTCTTCAACTCCTTAATTTCTGCATCTGTGTGTTGAAGAATCTGTCTCCCTCCTCTTGGAGACTTTGCCTGAAGACTTTCGCAATTTCATTATCTTGCATTGCACTATGTTGACCTTCAGTCTTATTGTACTTAGCTCATTCATCTTTGTGTTGTATGTTTACATTTTATGCTACTCTTCATGCATGTTCTATTTGGTCATGACGACTTTGCAACTACTCTGATTTGCATGCTTAGTGTAGCGACTCCTCTTTTAAGTCATTCGTCGCACTGTTATTCTTCACAAAACTCGCTTATTTGAAGAATATGCTAAAATCCTCCATTCACCCCCTCCCCCACCCCTCCCCCTCCCCTTCCCCATCGATAACTTGCAATTTCACAAGTGTATGTAAAAGGAGTGGCAGCGCTCCATATGCATTATGAAGGTTCTCAGGTGATGCGTAAACTTTGAGCCCATATTCATAATCATGAGACCTACTCGTTGGCAGGGCATCTTTTTTTCCTAATCTCTCTACCATCATATGTGAGGTGGAAATCACTTGAAGTTTTCTTTGCCTCACATGATAGTACCGTGGATGCTGAGAGGTCTGGTATGAAAGGCACTCCATAAATTATGACGATCAGGAGGCATATCATGACTCTGCTAGGGTGCATGTTTTGTTCAAAATCGTCATACTGACAATTATTATGTTAATTTGGTCAAAATATGACAACTTTGCTAGAGTTGCTCTAATTCAACATGTTTCACTACAATTTTTATTTAAGGTAAAGCAAAGCTTTTATAACTTGACGGTGCTCAGATAAATCAGAGCCCAAAGTGATTGAGCATCACCGAAGAGATTGTCTTGGGTGCTTTGACGTTTGTTACCTTTGAAGACTGTGATCTTCCAGACGGTAGGCATCATATTCTGAGCACCCAAGAAGAAATTGTGAAGTGCAATAGAACACGATTCTGTGAATGTTTTAGAAGTCTACCTTAAAGACTTACCACGAGTGATTGGGCGAGGTTTGAGTGACCTTAGCTCAAGGGGAATAAGGTGAAGACTAAGTGTCTTCTGAGTTAAATCTCAAGCCTCCCTAACCAGATGTACAGTTGTCACAACAACTGGAACTGGTCAAACAAATCCATTGTCTTCATTGAGAAATCCGGTTCTATTTCTTCAACTCCTTAATTTCCGCATCTGTATGTTGAAGAATTTGTCTCCCTCCTCTTGAAGACTTTTGCAATTTCACCATCTTGCATTGCACTTTGTTTACCTTCAGTCTTACTGTACTTAGCTCATTCATCTTTGTGTTGTATGTTTACATGTTATGCTACTCTGTATGTTTAATTTTGTCATGGCGACTTTGCAACTACTCTGACTTGCATGCTTACTGTAGCGACTCCTCTGTTAAGTCATTCGCCGCACTGTTATTCTTCAGAAAACTTGCTAATCTAAAGAATCTATTAAAATCGCTCCTTCACCACCATCTCCACCACCCCCTCCCCGGTCCTTATTCACAATAATGAGACCTACTTGTGCACTAAGCAACAGATACATGCATGCGGGCAGGCACGAGACCTCCTATCTGTCGCATTCTGCGGCAGATTGGCAGGGTTTCGCATAGGCTATTCTTTGTGTGGGCCGGTCCACACAGAAGCACCCGGTGCTGGAAAACACAACGAAAAAACGAGATGCCTCACCCATGATTCGAACTCATGACCCGGTGCTAGTAAAGACGGTACCTTACCAAGGGAGCTGATGATCGCTTCTGTCAACACTGCAGCGTGAAGTCTCTTAGCACTACGAAAACAGACATATCAAAATATTTTCTATTTTCTTGCACATTTAAATAAAACTCTGAATTCTTTCAAAAGAAATTCTGAAGAATTTTTGACATACACGAATAAGTATTGAAAAAATTGCCCAATTTTTGGATTGGTAACAGAATTTCAAAACGAAAAGAATGTGTGAATTTGTGAACAAATTTGAAAATCAGGAACAATTTTTCAATTCCAATTTTTTTACAAACACGAACAATTTTTGAATTTGCGAACAAATCTAAAAAGCAGAATGTTCTCGGATTTTTGAACAAATTTCCGAAAAATGAACAATTTTAAAACAACATTTTGGACAAAAAGGACACATTTTTTTGCGTATGTAAATGAATATTGAAACTCTAAAATTGGAACTTATGATCATTATTGGAATTTATGATTTTTTTTGAAAAGTGGAACATTTTTTGGAGTTATGAACATATTTGGAACGGCGAACATTTTTTAGAAATTCAAAACATATTTCGAAATAGGAACATTTTTAAAATTTATGAACATTTTCTTAAAGGTGAACATTTTTACAACATATGCTAACAATTTGTTAAAAAAATTGGAACTTCTCAATAAAATAAAATAAAACAGGAACATATTTTTAACTTCAGAACATTTTTTGAAATCGAACAAATTTTAGAATTCTGGAAAATAAAAATAGAAAGAAGAAACGAATAGAAAAAGAATTACAAAGCAAATAAAAAAGGAAAAAGGAAAGACAAATACAAAAAGAAATAAATGAAACAGAAAAAAACAAAAAAGAAAGAAAAGAAATAGAAAACGAAAAAACCACAAACAAAAAAACGAAAACCACAGAAAACCGGTATAGGAACCTTCTAGAAGCTTCCCAAAACTAATCAGGAAACTTCTAGGAGGTTTCTAAAACCGGAAACAATAGCGCGTGAGTAATCTCGTAATCGGATTTACTCTTTCGCGATCGGCCGCTCCAGCGCTCGATTCGAACCAGCGCACAAGGCAAAACCGACAGGATTTCCAGGTAGGGCCCACCACGTGTGACAACCAGCCAACAAGGGATGGTGTTGTGCGCATCCACATGAAGGCACCATCGTGAAGGCCCACCCAGAATCAACACTAATCGCACCCCCCCTGATTTTCAGGGGGGGCCCACCTTAATTAATCCCCTAATCTTCAAAGAAAACAACTGTCTACTTTTCAAATCGGGAGCTGTCCGAAACCGAGCGCTCCAACGAGCGCGCGCGAGTTAGACTCTCTCTCGTAATTGCGTAGGCCCGCGAGTCGCTCGCTCTGTGCGAACCGGCGACAGTTTGCCGCAGAGAGCGGCAAATAGGAATTTCCGACAGGCACCACATCGCGAGTCCGCAAGCTACTAATCGATCCAAACCTCAGCGACACTAACATACTAGCACCGGTAGTTGGCAGCCATGGCAACGACATGCACACAATAAAGACCAGCCGCTGCCTGCCGGCATCTCGCACCGCACATCCAGGGAGGAGGTTGCCGACTCGCGGTCAGCGCTTGCTCGCCCTGCTCGCCGTATGGGCACCGGCCATGAGGTCCAGCCCTCATGCAGCAAGGCAGGAGCCGCCGTTGCAGTGAGCAAGATACTGCAAGTTATCTAACTTTTTCCCCTAAATTCAGAGTTAACGATTTTATTGCCTGCCTTTTTTTCACTTGTTTGTTCCTCATTTTTTTCCGAAATGGAGGCGTGCCCCCGGCCTCTGCATCATGACGATGCATGTAGCCATCTTATTAAAAAGTCTCGGAGTTCCACAGAAAAAAAAGTATTACAACTCGCATGCGGAGCGAAAAATAAAAGGAAAATTACATGCTCAAAATCCCAATTGGTAAGACAATGTCAAGGGCAAGCTCCCTAGACTCCTATCCTGTTATGCAACCGCCATCCGAACCGGTTGAATACTATCGTTTATGATTCAGAATCTAAAAAAAATGTTTGCTCTTTGTAATGTGGCCCGCCCATCATTTTCTTCGAAGCTCCGCCACTGCATGCTACTACCATGGATGCTGAGAGGTCTGATATGAAAGGCACTCCATAAATTATGACGATCCGGAGGCATACTATAACTCTAGTAGGGTGCATTTTTTGTTCAAAATCGTCATACTAACGATTATTATGTCAATCTGGTCAAAATATGAGAACTTTGCTAGAGTTTTTTTTGAACCGGGCATAACCCCTTTCCATTACTGCGACATAACGGAAATACAACCATGTCCAGGAAAATAAGATGGGAAAGAGGAAAGCGGGTTCAAGCATCGCCGGGAAACCCACCATGAGCACTTGCCATCGAGATTACTCACCATGGGGCGAAAACCCGATGACACCATAAACCCAAGACCCCATACAGCTAGCTCATAGTTTCCAAAAGGCTGACCACTACGAAACCACTTCTCAAACCAGAGCAACATGCCCCCATCATCCTCGCGCAGGAGGTATCTAACCAAAGCAACAAAGCTTAACGTAACATGTTTTCTCCCCTTCAGCAGGCTCCCTCGTCCTGGTACGCCACCGCGCAGATCCTCATCATGCGAGATGCGTTGTCCTTCAGCAGAGCTCCTCCAGCCCTCAGGTTCGCCGCGTCCTCCTGCTTCATCATACCTGCCCAGTAACAAAGAAGCGCACATGCAGAAAAGATGCATTCAAATGGGGTTTTGAGAGGAATATGCTCAAAAGTAGCTCGGTTGCGGCAGGTCCATATAGCCCAGCACATAGTGGCAATGCCAGCAGTATAAAATGTATCACCACCAGGGAAAAACACATAACACCAAACAGATGCCTGCCACAAGTTGTCAGGGCATAATTCAGTGCCAAATATGCACCCCACCACTCTCCAGGTAACCCTAGCAACAGGACAAGTAAAGAAGAGATGCTGGGAGGTTTCCCTCTCCCCACAAAACAAACACTTAGGTTCCCCTTTCCACCCACAACATTTCATCACGTCTCTGGTCAGCACCGCATCTTGCGATAAGTGCCACATAAAAATTTGGATTTTCAAAGGGATGCGAGCTTTCCATATCCATCGATAATTGCATCCAGAGATGTTTCTTTCCAGATAGGAATATAGTGCTTTGGTTGTGAAGTAGGGTTTAGGGCCCAGTCCCCATTTGATACTATCACTCTCTGTAGAAACACACAACTTTTTGACAGTCAAAACCATTTTTTGCCATTGCTCATTAAGCTCAAAACTCAGTCTCCTTCGGAAGAAGGAAACAGGGTCAGCCTCCAAGCATTCTTTTGCAACACAGTTAGGATAGTTGCAAATAGCAAAGAGTTGAGGGAATTGCACAACTAATGGAACTTGGTCACCAATTGGATATGTCCACAGCCTAGCTATGTCACCAGATTGGGCGACCACTCTTCTACCAGCCATATATAAGTCCTTCATAATGGCCTTCCAACAAGGGGAATCAGTAATTTTTCCTTTGATAGAAGCTACATCGTCCCTACCAAAGTACTTGGCTTTGATAATATCTTGCCAAAGTCCCTTTTTTCATCTCAAGTTTCCACCACCATTTCACCAAAAGGCAAATATTTTGCCTGTGAAGATCTTTCACCCCCAGTCCCCCTTTCTCTTTGGATCTACAAATCCTGGACCATCTAACCAGGTAGTATCTTTTTTGTTTTTAGTTACTTGCCAGAAGAATCTCCTTCTGTGTTTATCCAGCCTTTCTATGATGGTTTTAGACAAAAGAAACATGGACATATAATAGTAAGCTATGCTGGAAATATTAGCATTCAGTAAAGTCAATCTGCCCCCCGAGGAGGCATTACTTCCAAGACCAGACTCGCATCTTTTGACAAATTTAGCCTCAAGATAGTCCCAATCCACACCTTTCAGGGACGAATAACTGACAGGGACCCCGAGATATTTCATCGGGAAATGCCCAATTTGACATCCAAAAATATCAGCATACTCTTTCAAGATATTATCATCTCCTCCAACACTTAAAATTTCGCTTTTGTGGAAATTAATCTTCAATCTAGAAATGAGTTCAAACATATAAAGCAACAATTTCAGATTGAGTGCTTTTTCAGGGTTATGTTCAATGCAAAGTACCGTGTCATCTGCGTATTGCAGAATGGCAACTCCCTTATCCACCAAATCCAAAGCCAGCCCATCAATCAGACCATTTTTCTGAGCCTGCAGCACCATCTTACACAAGCTTTCAGCAGCGATGTTGAACAAGAAGGGGGACACCGGGTCCCCTTGCCTCACTCCTTTGTGGCTCTGGAAGTAAGGCCCTGAAGTATTATTTAACTTCACACTTACAGTGCCATTATGAAGGATTTTTTCCATCCAGCTACACCAAGTTTTCCAAACCCTCTAATCTAAAGGCACTTTAACAAGAAATCCTAGTTAACCTTATCATAGGCTTTTACAAAATCAAGTTTGATAATGATGCCAGATTTTTCCTTAACATGTGTATGATGCAAAATCTCATGCAAAGTCAGCACCCCATCCATGATATTTCTGTGCTTAATAAAAGCATTTTCGTGTTTGCTAAACAGAATGTCAGCATAGGGGGCTGCTCTGTTGTCTAACACTTTTGTGATCAGCTTATATGGACATCTAACTAAACATATAGGCGTAAACTGTTGGATTTTGTTCGCACCATTAACCTTAGGGATAAGAGTAATGATCCCATAATTCAATCTTTGTACATCAAGGGTTCCTTCATGCAGAGCAGCAAAATGTTTCATGATATCACCTTTCACAATCTCCCAACAGTGTTGGTAGAACTCTGCTAGAATGTTGTCAGGGCCAGGGGCCCTGTTACTGTTCATACCAAACAAAGCATTTTTAAATTCCTCTTCTGAAAAAGGTCTACATAAAACCTCATTGTCTCAACATTTAGTTTCTCCTCTTCCCCCCGCATATTAGGTTCCACCTGGAGCAAGTTTCTAGGGGCCGGCCCAAAAAGATTTTTAAAAAAATCAGTGGCATGATTCAAAAGATCATTCGTCCCCTCTATTACTACATACCCTACATTTAGGGAGTGAATAGTGTTTTTTCTTTTATTGCCATTAGCAATCTTTTGATAATAAGCAGAGTTACTATCCCCTTTGAGCAGCCACCTCTCTTTAGACTGTTGTAACAAGAATAGTTCTTCATTAACCAAAATTTCATTTAACTCCACTAAAAGCTCGTTTTTTGCAGAACATATCTGGGTCTAGCATCCCTCCCTCTTCTTCCTTTTTAATACTAGTCAGCTCCTCTCTAATAATCTTCTTCTTAATCTTCTCATGCCCAAACTTGTTAGATCCCCAACCCTTGAAGAATTTTTTAAAACGTTTCAGTTTGATGTTTAACACATCAACAGGATCTGTAGCTTTAACATATTGGTTCCAAATCTTATCCACTAAAGGTAGGAAATCTTCAGACTTGAGCCAGCTAATTTCAAATCTGAGCTCTCTTTGCTGTGGGACTCTGACAACATGATTGTTAGAGGACAGCAAAAGAGCATTATGATCAGAAACATCTCTAACAATTTTCCTGACATTGACTTGAGGAAATAAGTCCTCCTAGTTATTGCTCATAAGCACTCGATCTAACTTTTTTGGAGTAGGATGGGCTTGGTTGTTAGTCCATGTATACAGCCCCCCACACACACTCATGTGAATTTCATTCAAACACATCGTGTTAATCACAGAATTGAACATATATGTGTAAGGGTAATGATGCCAATTTTTATTCTTCTCTCCCTCATGTCTCAGAATATTAAAATCACCTCCTATTAACAGAGGAGCTTGCACATGAATGCAAAAGTCAGCTAATTCTATAAGAAATTCTTGCTTGTCATTATCATGAGCTGCCCCATAGACAGTTCAAAGAGTCCAGATCTTCTTAATCTTGATGTCAGATACAACAACTTGGAGGATAAACTTGCCTTTCCTCCAAGCAACAACTTCAAACCTCTCTTTTCTAACCCCACATAGAATGCCTCTATATTTCCCCACTGAGGGAACCCACTCCCACTCAAAAGCAGTGTAAGGGTCTATTTTCCTAAAATAACTGTCCTGAAACTTCTTCTTATGGGTCTCTTGCAAGCAAATAAAATCAAGGGAATGATCTCTAATTATATGGGGAAGGCAGGAGCTCATCCCCTTTTTTCCCGCCCCCCTACAATTCCAAAAAAGACCTATCATATCAACTAGGCTTTTTTTCTCCCCTTGGTGGCCCTGGTATGATAGACAGGGCTGCCAATTTTTCCTTTTTTATCACTAAATCAGGTTTTTGACTCCTGGTCAAAGGTCTAGATATTGCCACTTGGATTTTAGGATTTCGCTTCTTCCTAGATCTTACAAGGATAAAGTTTTCCTTCAAATCCTCCTCCCCATTAGCCCAATCAGAACTGATGGGTGTTTTATCCCCTTTCCCATTAGTTATAAACATCACTTTCTCATCCACTATAGTATCAGGTTTATGACTATTATTATTTTCACCATTCCTGACCCTCTCCAACTCTCTCAGGTATCAATAGAAGAGAAATTACTATCACAGATAATCACACCCATTTTTGATGCTCTAATCATAAGTTCATTATCAAAAAGAACATCAAAGGAGTTAAAATTGTAGTTACCTTCCAAGTTCCTCTTCTTTTAAATAGCAACAACCCTATCCTAGATCTTGTCACCCATATTCTGCACATTCCTTGTACTGAATCTCAGTGCATCCTCAGGTCTTAATGGAGGAGTAGGGATCACTTCCTCCACTTCATCAGAAGAGACAGGAAACTGTACCATGTACTCAGAGTGCATCCCATCCTTGCTAAAATCATCATCCATCAGCTCTTCCACCTGGGATTTTTTCATGCCCCCCCAAGTGAGAAGTACAGACATCATATATACTATTAGCAATAGATTCAAGTATCATTTGCTCTACCTGAATCTCATCCACATTCAACTTGTTATTATTAACAACAAGCAGTGCTTGAGACCCACCCAGATTTTCTCTCTCACAAGCCTCTTTGGCAATGGAGTCAATCAAGAGAGTATCATCTTCAGTTCCATCTAATTCCTCCTGCCCCTCTTCAATACTGTCACTGGGATCATCTTTTCCACAGGTATTGCTCATATAATCCCCCCCATATTTTCCTTTCTCAGTATTTTGAGGAGTAGCTCGAGCAAATTGCTTCCCATGGGATCAGTTTCTTTTTGCTGACTCAACCTGGGTCACACTGCTCGATCTCTTTGGATCTCTGACCATAACTTTTTCAATGTCATAGTAAAAATTAAAAAAGTGCGTTCCTAGGATAGCTTCGTCCGCACCAGCCAGCTCATCCACATTACGACATCCTAGCTGGACCCGCACATATTCAAGTTTATGTAGGGTGACCATGTCAATTTCAAGTGGAACACCAACCAAAGATGAGACAAAAGCCACATTTCTTTCATTTCTTCGTTCCAAAGGAACATTATCCACTCTCACCCAAGCAACCTCCATCACCCCACATTGGCAGACCAGGGGACAATCTTAACCACTACTCCACAAGATTTTAGAGTCATTCTGTCATTGTAAGGCCTTTTTCACATCTCTCTGATTAGGGAACCGCATAACATAAGTATTAGGACCTATAGGGCGGGCAGTATAGTTCCACTTAGTCCCAATATAATTAGAGAATGTATCTTCAAGCTCCTTCACACTAGCCTCTCCCTCAATCACAGTAATCACCACACTAGTGGCTCGCTCCTTAAGCTGCTTAGCAGTACACGAATCTGGGATGTAAAAGAAACCCTGGCCCTTGCCCTAGAAGGCACACATAGGAGCTACACATTCCCAGGGCAGAAACGTAGTGCAAATCCAAGCCAAGTGCCCCATCTTACTGCATCTCTCACAAAAAGCTGGCGGGCAACTACTAGGAGTATGACTAGTAGCTTTGTAGATCAGACAAGGATCATAGTTTTTGGTTGGGGGCACCTGAGTAGATGCTTCAGCCTGCTGAGCAGCGTCGGGGATCTGCTTCTTCCTGGAAGCATTGTCGACGTTGAATCCAGGGGGATTAGGGTTCGGGTGCTTCTCCACCCACATCCCCCCAGATCTTGCCCGCTTGGCCTGCTCCGCCATGCCGTCCCAGCGTGTGGTGTCGTCCGAGGCCGATGCCACCTCCTTGTTCGTGGAGAGGTCGTCGCCGTCCACCTCCCTGGACCACGAGAAGCGGCCCCGACCATGGCCCCGATCGAAACGACCGGCACTGCGCCCGAATCGCCTAGATCCGAAGCCTTCTCACCGACTTCCGTGGAAGAAACGACCCCCATGGTCCTTCATCGTCACTGGAGCGCTCGGCTTGGAAACCACCACCACCGCAAAGGATCTGCAATCCCCTCCAACTTTCCCCTTCCACCACAGAAAAGAGGAAGGCATTTTGGATCTAGGGTCTTGCGGCGCCTTCCAGAAGTGAGAGAACACGACGTCTAGGTCACAGGTGGAGGCGGGGTGGGCTCTTATACCTGCTGCGCAGCTTGCCTCCCGGCCATGGCAACCGGGATCCTCGTCCATGTGTCACGCATCCATGGCGGGAGCCTCGAACGCGCCTGGATGTGGCCCAAGGTGTTGGGGAACATAGTAATAATTCAAAAATTTCCTACGTGTCACCAAGATCAAGCTAGGAGATGCTAGCAATGAGAGAGAGAGAGAGGGAGAGAGAGAGAGAGAGGGAGAGTGCATCTTCATACCCTTGAAGATCGCTAAGCGGAAGCATTACAAGAACGCGGTTGATGGAGTCATACTTGCGGCGATTCAAATCGCGGAAGATCCGATCTAGCACCGAACGGACGGCACCTCCGCGTTCTACACACGTACAACCCGAGGACGTCTCCTCCTTCTTGATCCAGCAAGGGGAGAGTAGAAGTTGAGGGAGATCTCCGGCAGCACGACGATGTGGTGGTGGAGCTTGTGGTTCTCCTGCAGGGCTTCGCCAAGCACTACGGAGGACGAGGAGGTGTTGGAGGAGGGAGGGGATGCCCCAGGGAAGGGGTGTTGCAGCCCTCCCACCCTCCCGCTATTTATAGGGTCCCTAGGGATTCCCTAGGGGAGGTGCCGTGACCATAGGGGAAACCCTAGATGGGTTTGGGCGCCCCCACCCCTAGGAAACTTGCCCCCCAAGCCGGAAGGGGCGGCTGCCCTAGGGGAGGCACCCCCACCTCTCCAGGTTACGTAAGATGGGGTGGGAGGGGTGCACAACCCCTTAGTGGGCTGATGTGCCCCATCCCCTTGGTACATAAGGCCCCCCAACGCTTGTCGGGGCCTCCGAAACCCCTTTCAGACACGCTGGTCATCACCCGATACCCCCGGAACAATTCCGGACTCCAATACCCTTTGTCCAATATATCGATCTTCACCTTCGGACCATTCTGGAGTTCCTCGTCACGTCTGGGATCTCATCCGGGACTCCCAACAACCTTCGGTAACCACATACTATTTCCCATAACAACTCTAGCGTCACCGAACCTTAATTGTGTAGACCCTACAGGTTCGGAAACCATGCAGACATGACCAAGACGTTCTCTGGCCAATAACCAACAGCAGGATCTGGATACCCATGTTGGCTCCCACATGTTCCATGATGATCTCATCGGATGAACCGCTATGTCGGGGATTCAATCAATCCCGTATACAATTCCCTTTGTCCACCGGTATGTTACTTGCCCGAGATTCGATCGTCGGTATCCCAATACCTTGTTCAATCTTGTTACCGACAAGTCTCTTTACTCGTTCAGTAACGCATGATCACTAACTCCTTAGTCGCATTGAGCTCATTATGATGATGCATTACCGAGTGGGCCCAGAGATACCTCTCCGTCATACGGAGTGACGAATCCCAGTCTCGATTCATGCCAACCAAACAGACACTTTTGGAGATACCTGTAGTGCACCTTTATAGCCACCCAGTTATGTTGTGACGTTTGGTACACCCAAAGCATTCCTAGGTATCCGGGAGTTGCACAATCTCATGGTCTAAGAAAATGATACTTGACATTAGAAAAGCTCTTAGCAAACGAACTACACGATCTTGTGCTATGCTTAGGATTGGGTCTTGTCCATCACATCATTCTCCTAATGATGTGATCCCATTATCAATGACATCCAATGTCCATGGTCAGGAAACTGCAACCATCTATTGATCAACGAGCTAGTCAACTAGAGGCTCACTGGGGACATGTTGTGGTCTATGTATTCACACATGTATTACGGTTTCTAGTTAATACAATTATAGCATAAACAATAGACAATTATCATGAACAAGGAAATATAATAATAAACATTTTATTATTGCCTCTTGGGCATATTTCCAACAGTCTCCCACTTGCACTAGAGTCAATAATCTAGTTACTATGTGATTTTAATGAATCCAACACCCATGGGGTTTGATCATATCTCGCTTGTGAGAGAGTTTATTAGTCAACGGGTCTGAACCTTTCAGATCCGTGTGTGCTTTACAAATTTCTATGTCATCTTGCAGCTACCACGCGCTATTTGTGAAGGAAATATGCCCTAGAGGCAATAATAAAGTTATTATTTATTTCCTCATATCATGATAAATGTTTATTATTCATGCTAGAATTGTATTAACCGGAAACATAATACATGTGTGAATACATAGACAAACATAGTGTCACTAGTATGCCTCTACTTGACTAGCTCATTGGTCAAAGATGGTTGAGTTTCCTGACCATATATATGAGTTATCATTCGATCAATGGGATCACATCATTAGAAGAATGATGTGATTGACTTGACCCATTTCGTTAGCTTAGCACTTGATCGTTTAGTATGTTGCTATTGCTTTCTTCATGACTTATACGTGTTCCTATGACTATGAGATTATGTAACTCCCGCTTACCGGAGGAACACTTGGTGTGCTACCAAATGTCACAACATAACTAGTTGATTATGAAGGTGCTCTACAGGTGTCTCCGAAGGTACTTGTTGAGTTGACGTATTTCGAGATTAGGATTTGTCACTCCGATTGTCGGAGAGGTATCTCTGGGCCCTCTCGGTAATGCACATTACTATAAGCCTTGCAAGCAATGTAGCTAATGAGTTAGTTGCGGGATGATGCATTACGTAACGAGTAAAGAGACTTGCCGGTAACGAGATTGAACTAGGTATTGAGATACCGACGATCGAATCTCGGGCAAGTAACATATCGATGACAAAGGGAACAACGTATGTTGTTATGCGGTTTGACCGATAAAGATCTTCGTAGAATATGTGGGAGCCAATATGAGCATCCAGGTTCCGCTATTGGTTATTGACCGGGGATGTGTCTCGGTCATGTCTACACAGTTCTCGAACCCGTAGGGTCCGCACGCTTAAAGTTCGGTGACGATCGGTATTATGAGTTTTGTGTTTTGATGTACCGAAGGTAGTTCGGAGTCTCGGATATGATCACGGACATGATGAGGAGTCTCGAAATGGTCGAGATGTAAAGATCGATATACTGGATGACTATATTCGGACACCGGAAGTGTTCAGGGTGGTTTCGGATATATACCGGAGAACCGATAGGTTACTGGAACCTCCCGGGGGGTTATTGGGCCTTATGGGCCCAAGTGGAGGAAGAGGAGAGGCGGCCAGCTAGGGGTGCGCGCCCCTAGCCCAAACTGAATTGGACTAGGGGGCCGGGCCCCCTTTCCTTCTTCTTCTCCTCCCCTTCCTTCCCCTCTCCTACTAGGACTAGGGAAGAGGGAGGAATCCTACTTGGAGTAGGATTTCCCCCCTTGGGCGCGCCTCCTCCTCCTTGGCCGCCCCCTCCTCCCCTTGCTCCTTTATATACGGAGGGGGGAGCACCCCATAGACACAACAATTGATCGTTGATCTCTTAGCCGTGTGCGGTGCCCCCTCCACCATATTCCACCTCGATAATATCGTAGCGGTGCTTAGGCGAAGCCCTGCGTCGGTAGCATCATCAACACCGTCATCACGCCGTCATGCTGATGAAACTCTCCCGCAAAGCTCTGCTGGATCGGAGTTCGTGGGACGTTATCAAGCTGAACGTGTGCTGAACTCGGAGGTGCCGTATGTTCGGTACTTGATCAGTCGGATCGTGAAGACGTATGACTACATCAACCGCGTTGTGCTAACGCTTCCGCTTTCGGTCTACGAGGGTACGTGGACAACACTCTCCCCTCTGGTTGCTATGCATCACCATGATCTTGAGTGTGCATAGGAAATTTTTTGAAATTACTACGTTCCCCAACAGTGGCATCCGAGCCAGGTTTTATGCTCAGATGTTATATGCACGAGTAGAACACAAGTGAGTTGTGGGCAACACAAGTCATACTTCTTACCAGCATGTCATACTTTGGTTCGGCGGTATTGTTGGATGAAGCGGCCCGGACTGACATTACACGTATGCTTAGGCGAGACTGGTTCTACTGACGTGCTTTGCACATAGGTGGCTGGCGGGTGTCAGTTTCTCCAACTTTGGTTGAACCGAGTGTGGCTACGCCCGGTCCTTGAGAAGGTTAAAACAACACTAACTTGACGAACTATCATTGTGGTTTTGATGCGTTGGAACGGTTCTTGCTCAGCCCGTAGCAGCCACGTAAAACATGCAACAACAAAATAGAGGACGTCTAACTTGTTTTTGCAGGGCATGTTGTGATGTGATATGGTTAAGACATGATGCTAAACTTTATTGTATGAGATGATCATGTTTTGTAACAGAGTTATCGGCAACTGGCAGGAGCCATATGGTTATCGCTTTATTGTATGCAATGCAATCGCCCTGTAATTGCTTTACTTTATCACTAAGCGGTAGAGATAGTCGTAGAAGCAATAGTTGGCGAGACGACAACGATGCTATGATGGAGATCAAGGTGTCGCGCCGGTGACGATGGTGATCATGACGGTGCTTCGGAGATGGAGATCACAAGCACAAGATGATGATGGCCATATCATATCACTTATATTGATTGCATGTGATGTTTATCCTTTATGCATCTTATTTTGCTTTGATTGATGGTAGCATTATAAGATGATCTCTCACTAAATTTCAAGATAAAAGTGTTCTCCCTGAGTATGCACCATTACCAAAGTTCATCATGCCGTGACACCATGTGATGATTGGGTGTGATAAGCTCTACGTTTATCTACAATGGGTGCAAGCCAGTTTTGCACACGCAAAATACTTGGGTTAAACTTGATGAGCCTAGCATATGCAGATATGGCCTCAGAACACTAAGACCGAAAGGTCGAGCGTGAATCATATAGTAGATATGATCAACATAGTGATGTTCACCATTGAAAATTACTCCATTTCACGTGATGATCGGTCATGGTTTAGTTGATTTGGATCACATGATCACTTAGATGATTAGAGAGATGTCTATCTAAGTGGGAGTTCTTAAGTAATATGATTAATTGGACTTGAATTTATCATGAACTTAGTACCTGATAGTATTTTGCTTGTCTATGTTGTTGTAGATAGACGGCTCGTGGTGTTGTTCCATTGAATTTTAATTTGTTCCTTGAGAAAGCAAAGTTGAAAGATGATGGTAGCAATTACACAGACTGGGTCCATAACTTGAGGATTATCCTCATTACTACACATAAGAATTACGTCCTGGAAGCACCGCTGGGTGCCAGGCCTGCTGCAGATGCAACTGACAACATTAAGAACGTCTGGCAGAGCAAAGCTGATGACTACTCGATAGTTCGGTGTGCCATGCTTTACGGCTTAGAACTGGGACTTCAACGATGTTTTGAACGTTATGGAGCATATGAGATGTTCCAGGAGTTGAAGTTAATATTTCAAACAAATGCCCAGATTGAGAGATATGAAGACTCCGATAAGTTCTATAGCTGCAAGATGGAGGAGAATAGTTCTGTCAGTGAACATATACTCAAAATGTCTGGGGTATAATAATCACTTAATTCAACTGGGAGTTAATCTTCCGGATGATAGTGTCATTGACATAATTCTTCAATCACTGCCACCAAGCTACAAGAGCTTCATGATGAACTATAACATGCAAGGGATGAACAAAACAATTCCCGAGCTCTTCGCAATGCTAAAGGCTGCGGAGGTAGAAATCAAGAATGAGCATCAAGTGTTGATGGTTAACAAGACCACCAGTTTCAAGAAAAAGGGTAAAGGGAAGAAGAAGGGGAACTTCAAGAAGAACGGCAAACAAGTTGCTGCTCAAGAGAAGAAACCCAAGTCTGGACCTAAGCCTGAGACTGAGTGCTTCTACTGCAAGCAGACTGGTCACTAGAAGCGGAACTGCCCCAAATATTTGGCGGATAAGAAGGATGGCAAGGTGATCAAAGGTATATGTGATATACATGTTATTGATGTGTACCTTACCAGAGCTTGCAGTAGCACCTGGGTGTTCGATACTGGTTCTGTTGCTAACATTTGCAACTCGAAACAGGGACTATGGATTAAGCAAAGACTGGCTAAGTACGAGGTGATGATGCGCGTGGGAAATGGTTCCAAAGTCGATGTGATCGCCGTCGGCACGCTACCTCTACATCTACCTTCGGGATTAGTTTTAGACCTGAATAATTGTTATTTGGTGCCAGCGTTGGGCATGAACATTATATCTGGATCTTGTTTAATGCGAGACGGTTATTCATTTAAATCTGAGAATAATGGTTGTTCTATTTATATGAGTAATATATTTTTTGGTCATGCACCCTTGAAGAGTGGTCTATTTTTGTTGAATCTCGATAGTAGTGATACACATATTCATAATGTTGAAGCCAAAAGATGCAGAGTTGATAATGATAGTGCAACTTATTTGTGGCACTACCATTTGGGTCATATTGGTGTAAAGCGCATGAAGAAACTCCATACTGATGGACTTTTGTAATCACTTGGTACTTGCGAACCATGCCTCATGGGCAAGATGACTAAAACGCCGTTCTCCGGAACTATGGAGCAAGTAACAGATTTGTTGGAAATCATACATACCAATGTATGTGGTCCAATGAATATTGAGGCTCGCAGCGGGTATCGTTATTTTCTCACCTTCACAGATGATTTGAGCAGATATGGGTATATCTACTTAATGAAACATAAGTCTGAAACATTTGAAAAGTTCAAAGAATTTCAGAGTGAAGTGGAAAATCATCGTAACAAGAAAATATAGTTTCTACGATCTGATCGTGGAGGGGAATATTTGAGTTACGAGTTTGGTCTACATTTGAAACAATGCGAAATAGTTTCACAACTCATGCCACCCGGAACACCACAACGTAATGGTGTGTCCGAACGTCGTAATCGTACTTTACTAGATATGGTGCGATCTATGATGTCTCTTACTGATTTACCGCTATCGTTTTGGGGTTATGCATTAGAGACGGCTGCATTCACATTAAATAGGGCACCATCTAAATCCGTTGAGACGACACCATATGAACTGTGGTTTGGCAAGAAACCTAAGCTGTCGTTTCTTAAAGTTTGGGGCTGCGATGCTTATGTGAAAAAAACTTCAACCTAATAAGCTCAAACCCAAATCGGAGAAATGTGTCTTCATAGGATACCCGAAGGAAACTGTTGGGTACACCTTCTATCACAGATCCGAAGGCAAGACATTCGTAGCTAAAAATGGATCCTTTCTAGAGAAGGAGTTTCTCTCGAAAGAAGTGAGTGGAGGAAAGTAGAACTTGATGAGGTAACTGTACCTGCTCCCTTATTGGAAAGTAGTTCATCACAGAAACCGGTTCCTATGACACCTACACCAATTAGTTAGGAAGCTAATGATATTGATCATGAAACTTCAGATCAAGTTACTACCGAACCTCGTAGGTCAACCAGAGTAAGATCCGCACCAGAGTGGTATGATAATCCTATTCTGGAGGTCATGTTACTTGACCATGGCGAACCTACGAACTATGAGGAAGCGATGATGAGCCCAGATTCCGCAAAATGGCTTGAGGCCATGAAATTTGAGATGGGATCCATGTATGAGAACAAAGTGTGGACTTTGGTTGACTTGCCCGATGATCGGCAAGCCATCGAGAATAAATGGATCTTCAAGAAGAAGACTGACGCTGATGGTAATGTTACTGTCTACATAGCTTGACTTGTTGCGAAAGGTTTTCGACAAGTTCAAGGGGTTGACTACGATGAAACTTTCTCACCCGTAGCGATGCTTAAGTCTGTCCGAATCATGTTAGCAATTGCCGCATTTTATGATTATGAAATTTGGCAAATGGATGTCAAAACTGCATTCCTGAATGGATTTCTGGAAGAAGATTTGTATATGATGCAACCAGAAGGTTTTGTCGATCCAAAAGGTGCTAACAAAGTGTGCAAGCTCCACCAATCCATTTATGGACTGGTGCAAGCCTCTCGGAGTTGGAATAAATGCTTTGATAGTGTGATCAAAGCATATGGTTTTATACAGACTTTTGGAGAAGCCTGTATTTACAAGAAAGTGAGTGGGAGCTCTGCAGCATTTCTAATATTATACGTGGACGACATATTGTTGATTGGAAATGATATAGAATTTCTGGAGAGCATAAAAGGATACTTGAATAAAAGTTTTTCAATGAAAGACCTCGATGAAGCTGCTTATATATTGGGCATCAAGATCTATAGAGATATATCAAGACGCTTAATTGGACTTTCACAAAGTACATACCTTGATAAAGTTTTGAAAAAGTTCAAAATGGATCAAGCAAAGAAAGGGTTCTTGCCTGTAATACAAGGTGTGAAGTTGAGTCAGACTCAATGCCCGACCACTACAGAAGATAGAGAGAAAATGAAAGATGTTCCCTATGCTTCAGCCATAGGCTCTATCATGTATGCAATGCGGTGTACTAGACCTGAGGTGTGCCTTGCTATTAGTTTAGCAGGGAGGTACCAAAGTAATCCAGGAGTGGATCGCTGGACAGCGGTCAAGAACATCCTGAAGTACCTGAAAAGGACTAAGGATATGTTTCTCATTTATGGAGGTGACAAAGAGCTAGTCGTAAATGGTTACGTCGATGCAAGCTTTGACACTGATCTGGACGATTCTAAATCGCAAACCAGATATGTGTTTATATTGAACGGTGGAGTTGTCAGTTGGTGCAGTTCTAAACAAAGCGTCGTGGCGGGATCTACGTGTGAAGCGGAGTACATAGCTGCTTCGGAAGCAGCAAATGAAGGAGTCTGGATGAAAGAGTTCATATCCGATCTAGGTGTCATACCTAGTGCATCGGGTCCAATGAAAATCTTTTGTGACAATACTGGTGCAATTGCCTTGGCAAAGGAATCCAGATTTCACAAGAGAACCAAGCACATCAAGAGATGCTTCAATTCCATCCGGGACCAAGTCCAGGTGGGAGACATAGGGATTTGCAAGATACATACGGATCTGAATGTTGCAGACCCGTTTACTAAGCCTCTTCCACGAGCAAAACATGATCAGCACCAAAGCTCCATGGGTGTTAGAATCATTACTGTGTAATCTAGATTATTGACTCTAGTGCAAGTGGGAGACTGAAGGAAATATGCCCTAGAGTCAATAATAAAGTTATTATTTATTTCCTCATATCATGATAAATGTTTATTATTCATGCTAGAATTGTATTAACCGGAAACATAATACATGTGTGAATACATAGACAAACATAGTGTCACTAGTATGCCTCTACTTGACTAGCTCATTGATCAAAGATGGTTGAGTTTCCTGACCATAGATATGAGTTATAATTTGATCAATGGGATCACATCATTAGAAGAATGATGTGATTGACTTGACCCATTTCGTTAGCTTAGCACTTGATCGTTTAGTATGTTGCTATTGCTTTCTTCATGACCTATACATGTTCCTATGACTATGAGATTATGTAACTCCCGCTTACCGGAGGAACACTTTGTGTGCTACCAAATGTCACAACATAACTGGGTGATTATAAAGGTGCTCTATAGGTGTCTCCGAAGGTACTTGTTGAGTTGACGTATTTCGAGATTAGGATTTATCACTCCGATTGTCGGAGAGGTATCTCTGGGCCCTCTCAGTAATGCACATCACTATAAGCCTTGCAAGCAATGTAGCTAATGAGTTAGTTGCGGGATGATGCATTACGTAACGAGTAAAGAGACTTGCCGGTAACGAGATTGAACTAGGTATTGAGATACCGACGATCGAATCTCGGGCAAGTAACATATCGATGATAAAGGGAACAACGTATGTTGTTATGTGGTTTGACCGATAAAGATCTTCATAGAATATGTGGCAGCCAATATGAGCATCCAGGTTCCGCTATTGGTTATTGATCGGAGACGTGTCTCGGTCATGTCTACATACTTCTCGAACCCGTAGCGTCCACACGCTTAAAGTTTGATGACAATCGGTATTATGAGTTTTTGTGTTTTGATGTACCGAAGGTAGTTCGGAGTCTCGGATATGATCATGAACATGACGAGGAGTCTCGAAATGTTCGAAACATAAAGATCGATATATTGGATGACTATATTCGGACACCGGAAGTGTTCAGGGTGGTTTCGGATATATACCGGAGAACCAGGAGGTTACCGGAACCTCCCGGGGGGTTATTGGGCCTTATGGGCCCAAGTGGAGGAAGAGGAGAGGCGGCCAGCTAGGGGCGCGCGCCCCCCCTAGCCAAAACCGAATTGGACTAGGGGGCTGACCCCCCTTTCCTTCTTCTTGTCCTCCCCTTCCTTCCCCTCTCCTACTAGGACTAGGAAAGAGGGAGGAATCCTACTTGGAGTAGGATTGCCCCCCTTGGGCGCGCCTCCTCCTCCTTGGCCGCCCCCTCCTCCCCTTGCTCCTTTATATACGGAGGGGGGCACCCCATAGACACAACAATTGATCATTGATCTCTTAGCCGTGTGCAGTGCCCCCCTCCACCATATTCCACCTCGGTAATATCGTAGCGGTGCTTAGGCGAAGCCCTGCATCGGTAGCATCATCAACACCGTCATCACGCCGTCGTGCTGACGGAACTCTCCTGCAAAGCTCTGCTAGATCAGAGTTCATGGGACGTCATCGAGCTGAATGTGTGCTGAACTCAGAGGTGCCGTACGTTCGGTACTTGATCGGTCGGATCGTGAAGACGTACGACTACATCAACGCGTTGTGCTAACGCTTCCGCTTTCGGTCTATGAGGGTACGTGGACAACACTCTCCCCTCTCGTTGCTATGCATCACCATGACCTTGCGTGTGCGTAGGAATTTTTTTGAAATTACTTCGTTCCCCAAGAATTTGGAACTATTCCAAAATAACTGCTCTACTATACGAATCTGGTTTACTACTCAGAGTTATTCGGATTAGTGTCAAAGTTTGCATCGACGTAACCCTTTACGACGAACTCTTTCACCACCTCCATAATCGATAAAAATTCCTTAGTCCACTAAGGATAACTTTGACCGTTGTCCAGTGATCTATTCCTGGATCACTCTTGTACCCCTTAACTGACTCATGGCAAGGCACACTTCAGGTGCGGTACACAACACAACATACTGCAGAGCCTACGTCTAAAGCATAGGGGACGACCTTCGTCCTTTTCTCTCTCTTCTGCCGTGGCCAGGTCTTGAGTCTTACTCAATACTCACACCTTATAACACAGCCAAGAACTCCTTCTTTGCCGATCTATTTTGAACTCCTTCAAAATCTTGTCACAGTATGTATCCATTTGAAAGTACTATTAAGCGTTTTTGATCTATCCTTATAGATCTTGATGCTCAATGCTCAAGTAGCTTAATCTAGGTATTTCATTGAAAAACACTTTTCAAACAACCCTATATGCTTTCCAGAAATTCTACATCATTTCTGATCAACAATATGTCAACAACATATACTCATCAGAAATTCTATAGTGCTCCCACTCACTTCTTTGGAAATACAAGTTTCTCATAAACTTTGTATAAACCCAAAATCTTTGATCATCTCATCAAAGCATATATTCCAACTCCGAGATGCTTACTCCAGTCCTTAGATGGGTTGCTTGAGCTTTGCATACCTGTTAGCATCTTTTAGGATTGACAAAACCTTCTGGTTGTAACACATACAACCTTTCCTCAAGAAAATCATCGAGGAAACAATGTTTTGACATCCTATCTGCAAGATTTCATAAATAATGCAGTAACTGCTAATATAATTCCAACAGACTCTTAGCATCGCTACGAGTGAGAAAGTCGCATCGTAGTCAACTCCTTGAACTTGTCGAAAAACATCTTAGCGACAAGTTGAGCTTTCTTAATGGTGGCATTTCCCATCATTGTCCGTCTTCCTTTTAAAATCCATCTATACCCAACAACCTTACGGCCATCAAGTAGTTCTTCCAAAATTTATACTTTGTTTTCATAAATGGATCCTCTCTCGGATTTTATGGCCTCGAGCCATTCATCGGAATCCGGGCCCACCATCGCTTCTCCATAGCTCGTAGGTAAATTGTTGTCTAGCAACATGACCTCCAAGACAGGATTACCGTACCACTTTGAAGTAGTACGCATCCTTGTCGATCTACGAGGATTGGTAGTGTCTTGATCCGAAGTTTCATGATCACTATCAGCTTCCACTTCAATTGGTGTAGGCGCCATAGGAACGACTTCCTGTGCCCTGCTACACACTGGTTGAAGTGATGGTTCAGTAACCTCATCAAGTCTCCACCATTCTCCCACTCAATTCTTTCGAGAGAAACTTTTCCTCAAGAAAGGACCCGTTTCTAGAAACAATCAGTTTTGCTTCCGGATCTGAGATAGGAGGTATACCCAACAGTTTTGGGTGTCCTATGAAGATGCATTTATCCGCTTTGGGTTCGAGCTTATCAGCCTGAAGCTTTTCCACATAAGCGTCGCAGCCCAAACTTTTAAGAAATGACAGCTTAGGTTTCTCTAAACCATATTTCATACGATGTCATCTCGACGGAATTATGTGGTGCCCTATTTAAAGTGAATGCGGTTGTCTCTAATTCCTAACCCATCAACGATAGTGGTAATTCGATAAGAGACATCATGGTATGCCCCATATCCAATAGGGTACATCTATGATGTCGGGGGTTGGGTGCGACATATGCCAACGGATGGCTTATCATGGTGGGAGCGAGTAGAACGTCGCCGGTACCTGGAAGCGGGATAAGGCGTAGACACGTACGTCGGCGTACTTTACCCAGGTTCGGGGGCTCTCCTAGGAGATAACACCCCTAGTCCTGCTCTGCGGGATCTCTGCATGTTCACTAAGGCACAAGTGATACAATGGTCACTACAAAAAAAAGACACATCCGTGACATTTTGGGCCGAACGAATTTTTTTCCTGTCATACATATGACACTTCTATGACGATAATTGTGACAAAACCCGGTATCATCATAGATGTGGTGGGCTCCTACTTCTATGACAAAAAATCATGACAGAAAATGGGCTTTTCGTCCTGGGCGGGCCGGAGATGCAGCTGCATGACATTCTTTGGGCCGTCCATGACGGAAAAAATCATGGTAGAAGCGAGGGGGAGGAAAATTTTGGGGAGTTGCCGGTTACGGTGGGAGGTCGGGGGCCGAGCGATGCGCGTTTCTCTCGTACACGTACGCGTGTGTGTGTGAGGCGTTGGCTCTAACTGAACCCGAGCGAGGCATTGGGCTCTAACTGAACCCGAGCGATTGCACTGCAGGCTAGGCGTTACTGAACCCGAGCGATCGATCGATGGCTGTTAACTGAACCCGATCGAGCGATTCCTTCGCTGCTGCTGCTAACTGAAGCCAATCGATTGGATGAACAGTGAGCGTTGCGGGGGGGGGGGGGGGGTGGATGAATAGTGAGCGGTGGCGTTGCCTCTGGATGAACAGGACCCCGTGGTGTGGAGGGCTGGATGAACAGTAGACGGTGGAGGGGTGGCCGTGGAGGGGTGGTTGAAGAGGACCCCGTGGTGTGGAGGGCTGGATGAATAGTAGACGGTGGAGGGGTGCCCGTGGAGGGGTGGTGGAAATGTAGCTGGTGGAGTAGCGCACGGTGGAGGCTGGATGAACAGGAGCCCGTGGAGGCTGGAGGAGGTCGATGGTAGCCCGTGGAGGCTGGAGGAGGTCGACGGTGGAGATGAACAGTATCCCGTGGAGTCCCGTTTTGCGGTACGCCGTACCCCTCCCAATGAACAGGACCCCCGTTTCGACTGTAGGAGGTCCGTTTCGTCCGTTTTGCGGTACGCCACACCCCTCCCGATCAACATGACCCCCGTTTCGACCGTAGGAGGTCCATTTCGTCCGTTTTGCGGTACGCCACACCCCTCCCGGTCAACAGGACCCCCATTTCGACCGTAGCAGGCCCGTTTCCTCCATTTTGCGGTACTCCAGACCCCTCCCGATGAACAGGATCCCTTTTCGAACGTGGCCGGTCGAACACAAGGCCGTTTCCTCCATTGTGCGGTACGCCAGGCCTCGTTTCCATCGCCTGTTCCATCCAAGCCCTCCCGATGAACACGACCATGCATTCCGTTGCCTCCCCTTGAACACGACGATGATGCTGTTTCTCCGTTCTGACCCAGCCATGTACGTATGCGCGAGTAGGCGTTTAAGACCCTGCTCGTATGTACATACGTGGCCGTATTTTCTTTCTTGCACCATCACCGCTGTACGTACATGTACATGCTACGTGCACGCCTCTACTATGACACGTGCGCGCCTCTACTACGACACGTGCGCGCCTCTACATCGACCAGTATGTACGTACACGTTCGCGACCAGAATGACAACACTACGTACGCTTCGACCAGGTGGGTCTCGACTGTCAGGCACTTCCTTTCCTGCGAAGATGTAGCTGGTGGGTCCCAGCAGTCAGGGGGGCGAATTGTTTTTTTTGCCTGGACGCACTTCCTTGCGTGCAAAGATGTAGCTGGTGGGTCCCAGCAGTCAGGGGGGCGAATACTTTTTTTGCCCGGACGCACTTCCTTGCGTGCCAAGGTGTAGCTGGTGGGTCCCAGCAGTTAGGGGGAAACATTTTTTTTGCGAAATACGGTGGCTCGTTCGGTGGGTCCCTGCTGTCAGGTGGAGGAATAATTATTTTGCGCGTAATAAGGAGGCACTTCCTTACTGCGGCCATGGACCCAGTTGTCAGCGCCTCCACGCACAGTACTCTTTCGATGGAAGTCGGTCGTTAACCACATTGACCACGCCGCGCCGAGAGCACCACGGCGGTGGACGACGGCGAGTCCTAGGAGGGGGACGTCATGGAGGCAGGGAAGACTCGGTAGTTGTTTCCCACGCGAAGGGGAGTACGACTGTACGAGGGTTTACTGGTTCGTCTGCCGTCGCCGGAGAATAACAACAGGTGTGTGTGAGTAGAGGGATGGCTAGGCCAGCAATGGGAGTACGGTGGGGCGGTGAGGCCTGTGCGGCAGCACAGCCAGCCGCGGGGAGGAGGGAGCAGGCAGTCCCGCCGGCGCTTGTTTGAGCGGCTGGAGCAGGAAGAGCAGAGATTGAAGAAGCACGACGGCCGTTGGATGGACATCCAACAGTCACTGCTTGTGCGTCAACCTTTTTTTAGGAAAGCCTCAAATCTGTGGAAAACAACATACACCCCATCTGCCATTATTTCTAATAATTTACAGCCCATTTGCTAATTCTTAAGGTTTTTTTGGAGCCCATATTCTTTTTGTTAGCATTACAACCCATATTGTGGCCGGTTAAAAAATTATACAAAATTTTGCATATTTTGGTGCAGTCCTAACTGTTTTTAATCCCGAAATTTTGACTCACATTCAAATTGATTTTAAAATAAATGTATATCAATATAAAATCCAACAAATTCGCCAAGCATAAAAATTAATGTAATTTAAAATATTGAAATGAAAAAATATATTTGAAACTAATTGCCAGTTTGATGTGTTTTAAAAATGTACAACCCATTTCTCATTACTCATGGGCCATTTTCTCGGCTAGCCGAATGAAAGCTCTCCTCGTCTTGAAAGATTTGCAGCCCAACAGGCCTGAGAAAGCGACTTACTTGGCAAATAAAAAAAACTAGGCTGTGGCCGTGGACCCAGCTGTCAGCCTCTCCACGTACAGTACTCTTCCGATGGAAGTCGTTCCTTGACCACGCTGACCACGCCGTGCGGAGAGCACCACGGCGGTGGACGACGGCGAGGCCTAGGAAGGGGACGACGCGGAGCCGGGGAAGACGCGGCAGTGGAAGCCCGCGCGGAGAGGAGTACGAGGGTTCACTGGTTCGGCTGCGGTGTGAGGCTGCCGTCGCTGCAGGGCCTGGACAGCGGTGGGAATAGTAGGGGCGGTGAGGCCTCCGCGGCAGCACAGCCGACCACGGGAGGCAGGAGCATGCGGCACGACTGGCGCTGCTTTGGGCGGCTGGAGCAAGAAGACCAGAGGTTGAAGAAGCACTACGGCTGTTGGATGGACATCGTACGGTCACAGGAGCTAGAATCGTTCATATTGACTAAGTTGACAAAGCCCTTCATCCCCATCAACTTAGTAGGCCCACAAGACGGCCTCCCACCAAGGTGGGTCCCAGCTAGCCGGGGGAGTATTCATTTTTTGTGCGTAATAAGGAGGCACTTCCAGTGGGTCCGAGCTGAAAGCGAGGGGAATGTTTTTTTTCGTGAAATACGGTGGCCCGTCCGGTGGGTCCCAGCAGTCAGGGGGAAACGATTTTTTCGCAAAATACTGGTGGCCCGTCCAGTGGGTCCCCGCCGTCAGGTGGAGGAATAATTATTTTCCGCGTAATAAGGAGGCACTTCCTTGCGGCTACCATGGACCCAGCTGTCAGCCTCTCCACGTACAGTACTCTTCCGATGGAAGTCGGTCGTTGACCACATTGACCACACCGCGCCGAGAGCACCACGGCGGTGGACGACGGCGAGGCCTAGGAAGTGGACGACGTGGAGCCAGGCCATGGGAGGCAGGAGCAGGCGGTAGCACAGCCGGCCACGGGAGGCAGGAGCAGGCAGCACGACCGACGCTGCTTTGGGCAGCTGGAGCAAGAAGACCAGAGGTTGAAGAAGCACTATGGCCGTTGGATGGACATCATATGGTCACTGGAGCATTGACTAAGTTGACAAAGCCCTCCATCCCCGTCAACTTAGTAGGCCCACAAGTCAGCCCAACAATATGGTGGGTCCCAGCTAGCAGGGGGGTATTCATTTTTTGGGCGTAATAAGGAGGCACTTCCCTGCGTGCGAAGATATAGCTGGTGGGTCCGACCTGTCAGCCGGGGGAATGTTTTTTTCCCGAAATACAGAGGCCCTTCTTGTGGGTCCTAGCTGTCAGGTGGAGGAATCATTATTTTGTGCGTAATAAGGAGGCATTTCCTTGCGTGCGACCGTGACCCAGCTGTCAGCCTCTCCACGTACAGTCCACTTCCAATGGATGTCGTTCATTGACCACGTTGACTAGGCCGCGCCGAGAGCACCAGGGCGGTGGACGACGGTGAGGCCTAGGAAGGGAACGACACAGAGCTAGGGAATGATCGGCAGTTGTTTCCCACGCGGAGGAGTACGAGGGTTTACTGGTTCGTCTGCCGTCGCCGGAGAATAACAGCATGTGTGGATGAGTAGAGGGATGGCTAGGCCAGCGATGGGAGTACGGTGGGGCCGTGAGGCCTGCGCGGCAGCATAGCCGGCCGTGGGAGGAGGGAGCAGGTAGTCCCGCCAGCGCTTGTTTGAGCGGCTGGAGCATGAAGAGCAGAGATTGAAGAAGCACGACAGCCGTTGGATGGACATCCAACAGTCACTACTCTCGTGTGTTGACTAAGTTGACAGGGCGTTGCTTGTGCGTCAACTTTTTTTTATGAAAGCATACGCGTCAACCTGTAGTAGGCGCACAGGTCAGCCTCAAATCTGTGGAAAATAGCATACAACCCATGTGCCATTATTTCTAATAATGTACAACCCATTTGTTAATTACTAAGATTTTTTTGGAGCCCATCTTCTTTTTGTTAGCATTACACCCCATATTGTGGCCACGGTTAAAAAGTATACGAAATTTTGAATATTTCAGTGCGGTCAACTATTTTTAATCCAGAAATATCGATTCACATTCAAACTATTTTGAAAAATAATTTATATAAATATAAAATCCAAATAATTGTCCACGCATAAAAATCAATGGAATTTAAGATCTTGTAATGAAAAAAAATTGAAACTAATTCCCAGTTTGATGTGTTTTAAAAATGTAGAGGCCATTTCTGGGCAAACCGAATGAAACTCTCCTCGTCTTGAAAGATTTGCAGGCCAGCAGGGCCGATAAAGCAAGTAGGCCTTGTTTGGGTATTTCTTTTAAAAAATAGAAATGGGCTTGCCTTTTTCAGCAAGAAAAAACAACAACTGGGCTCATGATGTGGTAAACATAAATAAAACCATGGCTAGACGGGCCACAACCCCCGCACAGCCCCATTGTTACCCTGATACATCGCTAAAACTAGTATAAATAACAACTGCTTGTTCCTAAAAAAAAACGGCGCGACTTGCTTGGTCCCTGGTGTCAGCCGCTCGTAGTGTAATTCTCTCGTTTATTGACTACGTTGACAATGGCGTGAGCCCCAGATGTCCAACCATTAGGAGGAACCATATTTTTAGGCTTGCACTATAGAGGCACTTGCTTGCGTACTGCCATGATGCTGGTGGGTCCCTACTGTCATCCTCTCCACGTACAGTCATCCCCTTGTTCCTCTCGGTTGTTGACGATGTTGACAACGCAAGAGGGCGGCGCACCGCGCACGGCGAGCGAAACAAGGCCGCAAGGGGGAGGACAACGACGAGGCCTCGAACGAAACGAACATGAGCCGTTGAAGATGCGCCGGTCCAGTCGCAGGCAGAGGGGTGTACGAGGGTTGACTGGTTCAGGCGCGGGTGCATGTTGGGGCTGACGTCGCTGAAGAATAACAGGACGTGTGGGGGAATAGAGGGAGGGACTGGCGAACATTGGAGTGTACGTACGGTAGGGCGGTGGAGGCGCAGCCAGCCATGGGAGGCGGGAGCAGGCGGAGCCGACGGGGTGGTTTGGTTTGGGCGGCTGGAGGAAAAAGAAGACAAGTGATAGAAGATACACGATAGATGTTGGATGTCAATCCAACGGCTGGTAGGCAGAATCGTTTGTTGACTGGCTAGTAAGTCGACACCACCTTGGATAGGCTATTTCCTCGCGGGTCCCAAATGTTAGAATCCAAATCTATCACGATCATGCAGCCTTTCCTATGGAAATTCACAGCCCATTTGATGTGCTAGTTCGAAATAAGTTTGTGGGTGCTGGTGGGGGAAAATCGCTTGGCTTCTGTAATGCACAGTGAGCTCAAGCAGCCGGCGAGAGTGATATTATTTCCCTTGGTTGGGATTTGTTACAATATTTCACTCTAAATTTAACGAATGACAAGCCATTTGCCTTGTTTCAAAGAAAATATAACAGTCACAGCCGAGTTGAAAAGGGCAGGAACATCTAACTCCAGCTTACAAACTATACAAAAGCACGAGGGTTAATTGTTCATCAGGTTTACAAAAAACCCCAGATTGAAAAGGGAAACAACATCTAACTCCAGCACTGTTTTCAGCAGTCACAGTCAAATGGATCGGTCAGGTCCATAGAATGAACATCCTGGGTCGTAAAATTTACTGGATTATGACCACAATATGTTGTAAATAGAAGCCCGACACATTCAGAAGCTCTTTTGCCCACCTGAAACTCCTTTTTTTGCTCTTCGACATACCCATCCGTCAAAACCATGCTGCTAATAAACTTAAGCCTGATGGACAATAGTAACCTTGCATTCAGCAGGAAGAATGTGACAAATCTTGTGTTTGCACGGTTGGCTACATATCGTTCTAGCGTTATTGTCTTCAATCGAATCTCATGAGAAGTGAGAAAATCCCGATGCTTAGGAATCCACAGATTGGTTATAACTTTCTTACCCCGTCCTGTTGCCTAAATAGGATTGAAGATTGAAAACAGTTAAGGTCTAAAAGAAGAGTGTCGAAAGAGCAACAACTGAACGGTTAATTCTAGTACACTATATGCGGGCTTCCAATGTGCGTGAAATTATCACCTTTATATACAACTTCTCCAGACATGGAAAGCATTGCAGCATGCCAATAATCTTGTTCAAATCAAAACTATTCATTTGGATATATAAGATCTTGACAGAATCCAGCACCATTGATAGGCCATCCATGGAGAAACTCTTCATTGAGCATAGAACATAATATTAGTACAAAATGTGTACTCCAAGATGATATATAAATTATGCGCAGGAATTTAAAATGCAGCTTATGGTTACAAGTGTAGATGAATATAAAGTACCTGAAGAACTG
The DNA here is from genome assembly GCA_963921465.1 of Triticum timopheevii. Taxonomy (NCBI): domain Eukaryota; kingdom Viridiplantae; phylum Streptophyta; class Magnoliopsida; order Poales; family Poaceae; genus Triticum; species Triticum timopheevii. The sequence goes on along the minus strand of OY997266.1, from coordinate 486,422,278 downwards.
TGGAGCCAAACACCATATTGAAATGAGCACAGAGATCATGTATTACACCCAAGGTCTCCAGTTTAGCCGCAGAGAGGACAGTTATTTGCAACGGTGAATAACTAGAATCAAGGATCAACCTTTGAAGTGAAGGGGCATCTTGGACGATGAGCTGCCTTCTGTCAAAAGAAATTCCAATTCTTACAAGGTTAGGCAACTTTATTTGGAGACAACCGATTCTAACTGTGAAAACAAGCACCAAGCACTCCAGCGCAGGGCAACTGGAGTGGATGATTGATAACCCGCAAGTATACGGGATAGTTGTAGCCTCTTTCGATAAGTAAGAGTGTCGAACCCAACGAGGAGCTAAAGGTAGAACAAATACTCTCTCAAGTCCTATCGGCCACTGATATGACTCTACGCACGCTTAGTGTTCGCTTTACCTAGAACAAGTATGAAACTAGAAGTACTTTGAAGGTGTGATAGGATAGGTTTGCATGAAAGTAAAGAACACGTAAACATAAACTAGGGGCTGTTTAGATGAAGACACAACTAAATTAGTTCTAGTAGAGAGCTTTTGTCAACAATAAAGTTATTTGTCCCTAGGCAATCGATAACTAGACCGGTAATCATTATTGCAATTTTATTTGAGGGGGAGGCATAAGCTAACATACTTTCTCTACTTGGATCATATGCACTTATGATTGGAACTCTAGCAAGCATCCGCAACTACTAAAGATTCATTAAGGTAAAACCCAACCATAGCATTAAAGCATCAAGTCCCCTTTATCCCATACGCAACAATCCCTCTTACTTGGGTTTGTGTTTCAGTCACTCACCAACCCACTATAAGCGAATCATGAACGTATTGCAACACCCTACAGCGGGAATCCCTCACGCTAGCGCGACACGGAGGGCACCATAGGACATCACCAATAATAAAACATATAACTCAGACCAATCACGATCATCAAATAGCCATTAGGACAAAATAGATCTACTCAAACATCATAGGATAGCCATACATCATTGGGAAATAATATATAGCGTTGAGCACCATGTTCAAGTAGAGGGTACAGCGGGTTGCGGGAGAGTGGACCACTGGATATAGATGGGGGAAGGTGATGGAGATGTTGGTGAAGATGACGGTGGTGTTGGTGAAGATCGCGGTGATGATGATGGCCTCCGGCGGCGTTCCGGCGCCACCGGAAGCAAGGGGGAGAGAGCCCCCCTTCTTCTTCTTCTTCCTTGACCTCCTCCCTAGATGGGAGAAGGGTTTCCCCTATGGTCCTTGGCTCCCATGGCATGGGATGGGCGAGAGCCCCTCCGAGATTGGATCTATCTCTCTGTTTCTGCGTTCTCTGATTTTACCCTTTCACCGTTTCTTTTATATCCGGAGATCCGTAACTCCGATTGGGGTGAATCTTTCGCTCAGATATTCCTTGTAAAATTAGCTTTCTTGCGCCAGAAGGAGAGCATCAACCGCCTTACGGGTGGACCACGAGGGTTAGGGGCGCGCCTGGGGGGGTAGGGCGCGCCCCCCTACCTCGTGACCACCCTGGACACCGTTTCGCATTGATTTTACTTCCAGAAAATCATAAATATTCCAAAAAAATCTCCTTCCATTTTTATCCTGTTTGGACTCCGTTTGATATTGGGTTTCTGCGAAACAAAACACATGCAACAGACAGGAACTGGCACTGGGCACTGAATCAATATGTTAGTCCCAAAAATAGTATAAAAAGTTGCCAAAAAGTATATGAAAGTGAATAATATTGGCATGGAACAATCAAAAATTATAGATACGACGGAGACGTATCAATGATGCTGTGCAATGAGGCCTCCGATATATGACCCGCACAAGTGAAAGTTTCTTCAGAAATGGGAGTCCAAGGTTTAGTACCAGATTGTCTGGTAGGTAGCACAGCGCAAAAGTGGCGGTGTGGAGAGAGGAGGAAAACCGCGAGATGGACATCGGTGCTGAGGGCACAAGTTCATGGCGTTCGGTATGTGGTATGTGATTTCCAGGGGAATAGTAGAACTCAAGCAGCTGTAGTTCTGTGAATTCAGGGGATTTCATCCAGGCGTCCACCGTGCAAGGCATGGTATACTTGCTCAGGTAGCATGATGGGATGCAGAGGCTTTGAACAGAGCCTTGGTGGGAGGACATGATGGCTCTGGGGATTTCAAAATCATTGAAGAGAGATAGCTGACGACAGTCGAGATATAAGGGGCACGGCGCGCCATAGAGGGCGCCACAGAATTGAGAGGACTTGGGTGCGGCAGCAACCCTTGGTGGGGAGAAGCAAGATGATCTCCCCAAGGACGGCGTCCGGGAGATCGCTGATGCGGTCCACCCGAGATTCTACGGGTTCCTGGGATCCGGTGGGGGCGGGGTCGCCGCTTCTCCCCGCGCTGCCGGGTGCGGGATCTACAACAGGCGTCCCCGCTGGCGGGAGCCTCATCTTCTTGGCGCTGGGGTCAGCCGACTCCATTTTCCTCGAGGGCGTCGCATGGCACTCACGGATTTGAGCAGGGTAACGAATGACGAGCCTAGTTGTAGTGCGAGCGAAGAAGAAGGGGAGCTGGGGGTTTTCTGTAGGAGTGAGGAAGAAGGGGAGCTGGGGTTTTCTGTAGGAGTGAGGTGAGGAATTTGGGGGTACGAGTGGAGCGAGCTGACGTGAGGTGGGTGGGAGCGAGGAGGAAGAAGAGCACCCATGTTTTTTTGGGGGGGGGGGGGGGTGTGCTGGGTGTGGGTAGCGCCTCTCATTCAGTAAATATATGGGCTTTTGAATTGATTTTACTATTTACTAGTGTGGATGGGCTGTTTTGTCTTGGGCCCAGAGAAACAATCACTACTAGTACAGTGGAGACACTCTACAGCTACCCAGAAAAACAATTACTACTAGTACAGTGGAGACACTCTATCACTTCTGGCTCCTCCTAGGTCATTGAAACGTCTCCCTCTACTAAATGCCGTTATACTTTTGTTCACCGACATGCGGGCCATGCAGCGCGCGGGCCCAAATGCCATCCACCAAATTAGAAGGCAGTATCCAGGCAGAGAGTCACCCCGGTCGTAGCGCGGCAGTAACGAGCCGTCGTATCACAAAACCCCACCTCCCCGCAGTCTAAGTTTGACGGACGAAGCAACCATCATTTCACTCTTCGTTGAATCCCCTTCTCCCTCACCGTCTTCAAGAAAGGCAACACTCGCATCTGCCACTGTTCTTCTCTCCCAATGAAGGGAAGGTAAGCGGATCCGTGATGTTGGTATATTTTCATTCAGAGAAAAAATAGAACTTTTGCAAAGCAGTAACCGATCCTCACTCTCTTTTTTGTTTCATTGTCATTGCGATTGTGTTTTCCTTTCAGTGATCTCCTAGTATTCGTCAGTTTCATGATGGACCAAGGAGAACCAGGCAAAGATCTGCCGATATTGGAGTAGACGCGGGAGGCTGATCCCCACGAGACATAGAGCTCCAAGAAGATGGAGGCAACCACCGAGCCCACCCCAGATACGCTCACGGCCACTACTGAGATGGTCAATGCCCCGTTTGAGGTTACAGCCCCCGTGGCACTGTAGGAGTAGTTTTCCCCCTTCGAGGATGTATCCCCCCCCCCCCCCCCGCTGAGCTGCCCAAGGTGATTTCCTTCTTTGCCGATCTCGATTGTGGTTTTTCATCTAAGTATGTGGTGATTTTTTTAGAAAAGGAAGTATGTGGTGATTAATAATGCAAAATTTTATTAGCTTCGATGCCATGCTATACATAGTGGTTTAAATAACTTGTGTTTCTTATACTGAAAAGTAATTCAGAATTTGTTTCTGTTTCAATTAGAGCCCTGATGCAGACAAGGATTGTGTGGTTGTGCATGTCACTCGCTATGAGGCGAACGACCTGAATATACGCACTGGGAAAACAGAGTTCTTAGGCTGTTGGATCCTGGAAGCCATTTGCGGTTATACCAATAAAGAGTTGTATTCCAGCCTCACTGTTGTCAGGCGTGTTGTCCAGGGTGTACTGAAGCACAAGAAGTTCAAAGCTACTCCTTCGTTTGTGAGGCATACTGTTCTTGTCAAGCTTACGTAGGAAGATGACGTGGCATGCCTCCACAAACAAGTTTATCAGTGGCAAGGCCACAAGGTTGTCTTCATGAAGGTTCACAGGAGTGAGCTGTTGCGGGACGTCCTCGATGATGTTCATGGCAAGGTCCGTCTTGTGTCCAGCCCAAATTAGACCGAGGCATGAAATAGTTGCCCCAGCTAGTGTTTAATAGTAGTTTGGATTGTGTCTAATTATCCGAACCTTGCCTGGGCTAGTACTCTGTTTCAATCCGTCTATGGGAACTGCTGCTACTTTTGTGTGCCTGTGAATCATGTGAGAACCATCGTAATTGTTGCCGAAACAGATGCGTCCTCACTAGTTTTTTCATGAATATGGCATGGTAAGACATAAGTTGTCACGGTTTATCATACGAGCAGTGTGTGTTTTGATGAAATAGAGCACTCGTTCGAGAACCGTGCGCTGATGTATACATAAGTACTTGTAAACACTGTTGGTGCTACCCCACTTGTAAGCAGTTGTGCAAAACACGACACATTAGCTTAGCTCGCTTCAACACTAGGCTATCGACCAGCTAACAATCAACAATCTGCTGTCTGACATATAAGAAACTATGTATCTTGTTACAGTGGTTTATGCAGTTAATTGAGGCCACAATGTAATAAATTCCAAACGTTCACACGCTAGTCCAGCGCTCATGTGGAACACTCACATTAAACTCGTCTTCATAAAAATCTTGAAAAGCATAAGTTAAGCAATTTTATACATCTCAATGATTCATAGAACATAACAAACATATACTAGTTCACAACAAAAGACAAAGTTGTGAGAAGGTTTACTAATCAGGAAAAAACAAGCAAGGCTTCTCTGAGCAAAGGGCCTCCCGGCAGGCTTAAATTTCCTGGAGTTCACTCTGGTTTTTTCTTGTTGCCACCATTCAGGGTTAGGTTCTCTCATTCCAGAATAACCAATTATAATTGTGGTCTCAGCTGGAATGCTGAACTGAGCCATGCAGTGTACTGACCAGGTGAAATTCTTGTGCATTCCACTAAATTTAAGCACCGCTATTTGCAGAAATAAGCAGACCACAATGCCTCTTGTCCACGCATCTGTCCAAAAACCGCCGTGCAGCCGTGCCAGCTAATCCTTGGTCCATGGATGAACTGGTAGAAAGTGCATTCCGGACTAGGATGCAGTTGTTTTCGCTCGTCCCTGCACTGCAATCAGGAAGTAAAACGTACGAATCAGCTTCTTTTAGATTGCGTTGGTCATTCTACCTTAGTTACTACCAATGTAGGGATACCTTGAAGACGGGAGGTTAGACGACGTCAACGAGGGATAGCCATCTCATTTTGTGCAGTTGTACTAAAACTGAGGTGGGTGCTTTTGATTGCGCGGATAGAAACGATACGGAGATAGACATCCGGAAACAATATGGAGACAGACATCCCTGTTTGCGCATATATGAAATACGGTTATTTAAATAGTGACAAATATTACTACTTTCCCCCGTTTCCTCTTAGAACCAAGTCCTAGATTCATGCTACAGCTTTCCCACTTTCTTCCCTGTTTGAACCAACACTTTGAGTTGACTGCATGAACTAGCTTTACTTCTAATAATAGTAGAAGTCTAGGTGGCTTTGGAACAGCGGACAGAGGTAGAAAAGGATCCACACAAAGGGGGAAGAGCTGGGGCAGTAGAGCAAGGCAGGTTTCGAAGGAATATATACCTGAGGGTTGTCGGCATGTGGCAAGACGGCGTCGGGAGGCCGCATCTTGGCCACAATACCGCAGGGAGGAAGAAGGGGTCGGAGGCCCTCCCGAGCCGGCTCTCTCTCGGAGAGAATGGCACGGCCGCCGATCGGGATGCGCGGGCAGCCGTTGGTCTCCTCCATCGCTGCCAACAACAGCGTGAATGATTCACCTACACCCCTGCCCCGGTCGAGGTTGTCCGGCCGGATTTGTGACCAGCCGAGCTGAGAGAGAGAGAGTGTGGCCATCTATGTCTTGCTTAGATCTGGAGAGCATGAGAGAGTGAACGAGAGGAACCCTAGTAAAGTAAGCGCTAAGGCTCCTGCTTTTATATATAGTGGAGTTATTTTGTTGTACCAGCTTCAAAAAAATGCGCTCCTACGTGTACCCGCGAGTGGGTGTGAGAGAACTAGTGCGTGCGTGCACCGCTTCTCTTCGTGAGAGTACAATATACTATGCCCAAAGAACGTTCGCCGCAAGAGTAATAGTATAAGTGTGTGATGTGTGAGCTAAAATAAAATGTGCGTGCCGTCTTTTGTTTTTTAGAAGTTCTAAGGGTAGGGTGTGAAGAGCACATATGTGCGTGACGTCTACCTGCAGATAGACGGTGGGTGCGACGTGCGAGTCTGCGAGAGGACTCGGGAGAGTCGTGACTCGTGAGGGTGCGTGTGCGTGAGAGAGAGGGGGGCACGTATCAATGCAATGCATGTGTCCGTAAATCATTATCCGACAAATGTTCGCCACAAGCCTTTTCCTGACGAACGCCGTAAGAACCGTTAGATCGGCATCCGATAGTGTCAGTTTTTCCATGTCATTTAACAGAACAGCCACTGCTCCTACACACAAATCTTCCACGTGAGTGTTAGCAACTGCCGCATGCTTCCTCCATTCCGAAATGCAGTGCATATAGCTTTATTGAAAATTCGAACCTCGCAAACTTTTACCGAGTTTTCGTGTACCAAATTGCACATGTAGAATACCCTGTATATATCATTTCATTCATCTTCGAGAGGTAACTATAAAGATGGGTGAGGAGTCTACAAAGAAAGACCATCGTATCACCCGCAGCAATTTCAACCATCCTTTAGTGTCGAGGAATATCATAGGAACTCTATATGATATGATTTTTGTAGGATTTTTTTTCCTTTAGAGCCAATTGGTTCACAGGAATAGATTCATATACTGTACATTTCAAAGGAAATAAGCATGATATCATTTCTATAGCTTTAGAGCCACTTGGTTCATATGAATGGATTCCTCTCCCTTAATTTCAAAGGAAAATAAACATAAGCGTATATTCAATAGAAAATTTCCTATGATATGAACCAAATTACATCTCTTTACTAATCCCTCCTCGTAGGAATTGAGATACATGTCATCTCTAGATTCAATAGAAAAGTTCCTATGATGTGAACCAAATGACATCTCTTTTCCAATCCCTACTCATAGGAATTGAGATGCTCCATGTCATCTCTTTCCCTACAACTTCCATGTATACATCTTCTATTCCTAAATAGATAGTACAACCCACTAGTAGCTTTTTTCCAAAACATGCAACTATGGCACAAGAACTATATAGTGTGCCAATAACTTTGAAAGATGGTCGCTGGATGAAGCTAACCTGATAGTGCAGAGATGGGCAAATCTGAGCACTACTGGCTGTTGGATATCATCAACATTCCACCAGATCTGCCACATGTACAATTTAGAAGACTCCATGGTTGAACTTAAGCATAATGCACAAACCTCAGAACACAAGCACTTCTCCTTTGTTCTAGAATCTTCTGTATCATAATTGATTATTTTTTTCTAAATGAATTGCCATTATTTGTTTTTTACTTTATTTACAATGCACAACCCCATGAATCTTAACATTTTTATAAAAATAGTTGATTTTGAATGAGATGAACTATAAGAACTAAACGAACATCTACATCATGCATATATGACTCAAAGTTTTACATGCTATAGTGTGTATTTATTCATAATTTGGTTTCGAAATCTCATGCGTTCAATACATGTGTACCTTACTAGTTTTGAGTAGAGTAGCAAATTTCACGCGGCCCCGGGTATATCAAAATGCAGGGCCCATGCATCATTGCCTTTCGGTTGAACCTACGTCCACAATTTTTTGTATGTACTATATCTCCACTGGTCCCCGAACCCAAAATGCTGCCTCGTTTCCGTAAAACCAAGCGGCCCACACATATTTAAGGTGTCGACTCGAACCCGTTTATTACGACATGGCCCCGCACATCGTAGTACTCCTACAAACCCTACCGCCGCACTCATCATCGGTTTTCTTCAAGAGGACGAGGTAGAAGCCGATTTGTAGTGGAGGTGCTTTCAAAAAAAAGGATCTGTAGTGGAGACCCCTACCCTAGGGTGCCCTAGGTAGCTGCCACACGCATCATTGTTTTCTCTTTTCTTTATGCTCTTGCGCGCTAGAGTGAAATGATGGTTGCTTCGTCCGTCCAGCTTAATGCGGGAAAGGTGGGGCTTTGTGATTTGACCCCTCATCGCTCATTTTCTACTACTGCGGCGCTACGACCGGGGTGCCTCCAATTCCAACCGCTGCTCCGAACTGTAATTTGGTGCATCACACGTGGAACAAGACAGTGGATGAGCCACATGTCTGCCAAAGGGGTCCTGTTAAGTGTGTCGCCATTTCGTGTGTGGACTGACCCTGCTTGAGTTGCTACGCCAACACGACAGGAGCAGCCTACCACTTGGTTTTGCTCGTTGGTGAATCCCGACTATATTGATCTAAAAAGATACGTGCTGAACTACCCTCTCCGTCTCGGTTTTTTATTTGTAGGCGTCTCGGTTTATAGGGCCTGCATGTAGTTCTAGGTCATCCATTTGACTAACTAAATATGAGTTACTATCTCACAAAAAGTATATCATTGGATTCTTATTGGTTGATATGTGAAGAAACAAGAAACGAGGTAGAAGTTAATGCATCGCGCCTTAGTATTTTGGGATTATTTGGTTTTCGTAAGATGACTTACTCACCTAGACGGAGGGAGTAGTTGTATTTAAAAGGCGAGGGTGGGGCTTTTCCTACGCGGTAGGCGGGGCAGTTCCGCCTAGTCGGTTCGACAGAGATGCGAGAAGACGAGGGAGTAGGCTACTGCAAACGTAGGGCTGTGTGATTTGACAGCGAGTTACTGCTGGACAGGTGGGGCCCCATGATTTGACTTGCCATTATCATTTTAACTGCGGCGCTATGACCGGCGTGAGTCTCCCGATTCCTGACCACCTCCATACAGGTTCCTCTCCCAATGCTCCACCATGTAGTAGAGGCTGGCTCTTGCATGAGAGCCCACTTCTCCACTTTTTCCTTGCCTCTCTTTCCTCCACATATGCAAAAATGCCATGTAAAGCGCACTATTGTACTTACTTGCTCCTATAGGTGCTTAAGCTTGCCACATAGGCATAAAGTCTGATGTGGCAAGTTAATCAAGAAGAGAGAGACTAGTTTGGTGACCCAAGGAAGAAGCGGTGCTAAGCGCGTGTACGTAGGTGAAAAGACAATTTTGAGTCTATAGCTAATTAAATGAAGCAAACTTAGCAACACCATTTCATTGGAAGAGGTCACTCCTTGGCAAATGCAATAAATACTAGTACTCCCTGTGTCCCATAATATAAGAACGTTTTTGACACTACACTAGTGTCAAAAACGTTCTTATATTATGGGACGGAGGGAGTACGAAGAAAGAGATAGAGAGGAGTAAAAAAATACACTTATAGCCAACCTTATAGCCAACCTTGTTGTAGTATGAGTGACTAAGTGATGACTATGTTGACATGCCAACATCAGATAGCCTAACGCACCATGTTAAATCTCCAAGGGCGCGACCGCGCGAGCGACGCGACGGTCGTGGTAGGTGCGACCATGATACGGGCTGCTGGTAGCCCTTGGATCTGAGATCAAACGGTCGCATGCTAAGTTGCTGAAAATTTGCAGAATAACCCTCCAGGATAGGATATTCACCCATAGGTCTAGAATCACGCCATGCAACCGTTCGATCTCAGATCCAAGGGCTCTCGGAAGCCCGTATCATGGGAGAATGGAAAGTCACTACCCTGCTATTCGCATGCTGGCAGTTCGCCCTACTCGTCCTTTAATACTACGGCGGTTCGCTCCTAGTCATCCCGTCCATTCACATTACGGCAGTTCCACTAATCCTAACCCTCCTCCCAAATCCATGGCGTCCCAAATCTCCCCGATCGGCGGTGAGTACAAGGTTAGAACCATCACTGGCGATGAGTTCGACGTCATCTACACCCGTACTTCCGCGACGGTGAAAGGATGCCTTTCTCGCTTCAGACACATGTTCGAAAACTCAGATGATGAGTGGGTCGCTGGGCTAGATGTTGAGTACACCACAGTCCTCGGATGAGAGAAGGATCTAAAGGACGAAGAGAGGAAGAAGCCGACCGTGATCCAGGTTTGCATACATAACGTTTGCTTGGTCTACCACATATGCCATGCCGACGTTGGGTGCCAGGATTTTAAGAACTTCCTCGAGGACAAAACAGTGAAATTCGTTACTGTGACTTTAGGAACGACAAAGAAGTCCTGGGTCAGATAGGCCTCGTTGTAGACAACCCCTTCGACCTCCAGAAGAATCGGCTAGTGCCCTCTCGTCAGCCCTCAATGCTGACCCTGGCAGGAGCCATGGTTCATCATTCGTACCGTAAACTGGAGAAACCTCATTACACGTTTCATCTTCATGCATGGCAGCGGAATGTACTAGATATAGACCACATCCACTACGCTACAATGGATGGCTACCTTTGTTTCAATATCTACAAGGGTTGGATGAAGAGCAACAGCCAAGTTGGCGGTTCAAGCAAAGAAGTATCGGCCAACAGGAAGAGGGACAAGGACGAAGTCGAGGACGTGGACGAGGACTCCGAGTAAGGTGGCAGTGTCGTTGCTCATGGTGGTTCTAAACTTCTAATGCAGTGTCTACCGGATTAGTTGCATAGTTTAATTTCAGGTGTGCTTAGTTTAGTTTGAGGGGTGTGTTGTGCTGAGCCCCCAGCAGAACTATGTTATGTTTCTTCTCGTTACTTTAACTCTTTAGTATGTACATACTACTAGTATTTCTTTAATAGAATTTAGCACCCCAATTAAGCACGTACTAGCTTTTTTAATAGTACTATATGCATAATTTGGCGACGAGCGCTCTCTATATGTACCACATTTTTTTTAAATTTCAATTTTTGCTCCATGGCGGAATCCATTGATAGTACTACTGTACAAAAGTATACATTTTTTAAAAGGCTAAAGTACTATTCATCACATATATATATAGCCAGTTAAATTCTCAACCTAGAACGACGTGCATGCCATGTAGTAAACCGATACGGAGGAAGTATAGTAAAAATGAGGTGATTTTACCGAGCGATCGGCGGGGGAGCATGGCCTGTCATGCGGTCCCACGTGTCATGATGTACCAAGGCGATGCGCGTGTCCCTCTTGAGGCAGAGGCAATACTAGTACATGGTTTGAGATGATGTCGAACCGAAGTGTGAAATAATGGTTGCTTCGTCTGTCTGGGGAGGTGCGGCATTGTGATTTGACGTCTCATTGCTCATTACTACTACTGGGCCGGTACGAGTGGGGTGCGTCCCCCCTGTTGTTCTGCACTGTTATTTGGTGCTTGACACGTCGACCCAGTTGCTATATGTCCCACATGTCGGCGACAGGAAGTACAGAATTCATGAAAGGGAGCATCGACGGAGGAGTACACTACAGAATTCATGAAAGGGAGCGACTTAGTTTTGGAAAAACTGTTTTTATGGAGTACGTACCCACTAGGGTTTATAGGGCTCATCTAAAAAACATTCATTTTTCCGTTTGATAAGTCTCAATTCTACTATACTAGTAGTAGTACCATTACATGTTGGATTTCGAGGTGCGTTAGATCACCCGACGCAAGCAGTGTCAAGAGGAAACTAACCAATGCACGTACAAGTTCATGGAAATTTAGTGGTCATTCATGCATTCGTTCTAATTAATGCCTCGATGAACATAACTTCTTGAGAAAAATGAGCGTACTGTGCAAACTATGAAATTAATTTGACCACTCATCGTCTACCTTGGTTGGAGAGATTTTGAAATTGAGCCATAAACTGGAAAGGAGGGAGTAGTAACTTTTGTCTCGATTACTATTTGTGGCCTTGTATAGATGCAAAATGTATTTTTTTTATAGTGGCCTTGTATAAGTAAATGGAGGGAGTACTAACCAAAGTACGTTGTAGGGACGAGGAGTAAACGGAGGGAGTAGTAAAATTTTCTCCTCGTGCTGCGAGCCACCGCGCTCGTGGGCGAGGGAGCGGGCGTAAAGGCGTACAGTAGTAGTAAGCTTCACCTCATCCTGCGAGTCACCGCGCCCGTGGGCGGGGGAGACGGTGTACTAAGCAAGCTTCTCCTCGTTCTGCGAGTTGACGGGACACATCAAAAGTACTCCAGTGTATAGAGCCTTGCCTCTAAGGTAGGCCCCACATGGTTTGCCTCTTTTTTAATTTAACATAACACGTGAAGTCGCAATTTGTTTGTTCACCCGTCGTAGACGATCCTCCCTCCACCAAGTGGACAACCAGTACACGTGCCAAATTACCACGTGGGCTGCCTTTTTCGTACAGAAATGAGCTCCACCGTGTACCCGCGCGGGTGTGGTTGGGAAAGAGACGGGAGTACGTGCGCCATGCGTGCACCTCTTCTCTTTGTGCACGTCCCCCACCTACGTGGGTGTGTGTGAGAGAGATACAAACCTAGACATAATGCGCCGTCCATCCCCATGCCTCTGCCCAGTCCGACCATCAGTCACCACCACGGCACCACGCCCCACTCCTCCTCACCTTATCTCTCATATTTCTCCCTCCATTTTTATATACAAGGGGCCACTATCAAAATTACAATTTGCAGATATACAAGGCCACTAACACTAATCGATGCAATATTAGTGGTGTTTGCCTCGTGGTACTAGCAAAGGAGGACATTAATTATCCCTTGCATGCATGCGGGAGTTTGTAAAAAAATGCATCTTGATGTTCCGTGCAATGCACGGGCATCTTGCTAGTCCATGAAAACAACACATGGCAAAATTCCACGGCGAACGAGGGATTTGAATCTGTTGGGAGGGGCTGTTTGGATCTTGCCCGGGGTAGCCAAAATATTGGCGACCCTATTGTCCACTGGTGCCTTTGCCACCGATGAACGAGAAATGGCTCGGGTGCTCATGCTGTCATGCATCCTCCAGCGCGCACGTTGGAGATGAGCTCGCACGAGCTGTGTTTTTTTGTCCCACAACGCCGCCCGAGCCGCCCGTAGACCGACCGGCGACCCGCAAATTACGCCATCCAACCGTAGCCACACACATTATGACAGCAACTCAACCAACCAGTTGAAATTCATGCAAACACGTTGACAAACTGATATTTCATATAAACAACGACGGAAATCATATAAATTACCGGATTTTCACACAAACATGACGGATTTCATTACATTCAAATGAACTACTTGGTGCTAGTTCTGGACAGCACAGGTATATAATACCTGGCCTAAATGGTCGCTCGTTGATCGATTTGTGTTCCTCATGTCCGGCAGCACGATCACCAGACTGCCGGGAGCCCCGGAGGTATATGCTTCAGTGCAAAGGACGGCTCGGTTCCCCACTGCCCAACTGATATCATTGGCTGGTGCCGAAGATGATGGTGGCCGGCACCGGTTCGAGTTCATCACCGGCCACTACTTTGCCATGGCCGGAACTGGCTCGACTTCATCCTAACATTCCCCTCTTCCGTGGAGCCCATGCGGGGTCGACGAAGGTCCTCGGAACAAAAGGATCCGGCAAGACACCTGCTGTGTACGCCGGCGTCGCCTCCGCGGTGTCCTTTATGGGACCCAAGTGGCGGCGGCCTCCCGTATTCTACTTCTCCTCGAAGATGGCGGCGGACACGGAGGTGCTGGCCACCGACTCGTCGCTCTCCGCGCACCCGGCTTCTATTGCTGCTTGCATGGCGCGGCCGCCGACATGGGAGTCTCAGCCACAAAAATGGGAGACGTGGTACGAGGTGGCGGCGTGGACGGCAGCAACGACGCCCGTGCGCTGCTCCTCGTCGAGCTAGCCTGGAGCGGCGAGTTGCTTAACCGCGCGCCGGCTTGGGGCGGCAACTGGCTCCATCGGGCGAGGGGAGGGAGGTGGATCAGCAAGCTGCATAGCTCGTATCTGGCGGGCTACCCAGCCGGCTTGGATGCGGAATAACTACTCTTCATAAGTCATTGTAAGAGTGGACAAAATGGTGGAGGAGATAGGGGAGCGGCGGAGGTGTGCGATTCTTGGCCGATGTTTGGCCTCGTTTAAATAGGAGATTAAATAGATGGTGGACGGGAGGAGCTCGGCCGGCGTTGCGTTTAACGCTGGCCCGGTTGAGGGAGTCCTGGATTAGGGGGTATCCAGACTGCCGGACTATATACATCGTCCGGACTATTGGAGCGTGAAGATACAAGACTCAAGACTCCGTCCCGTGTCCGGATAGGACTCTCCTTTGCGTGGAAGACAAGCTTGGTGATCCAGATATTGTATTTCCTTCCTTGTAACCGACTCCGTGTAAACCCTAGCCCTCTCCAATGTCTATATAAACCGGAGAGGTTGGTCCTTAGAAGGCCGATCACAATTACAATCATAACCATCATAGGCTAGCTCTTAGGGTTTAGCCTCTACGATCTCATGGTAGATCTACTCTTGTACTACACATATCGTCAATATTAATCAAGCAGGAAGTAGGGTTTTACCTCCATCGAGAGGGCCCGAACTTGGGTAAACATTGTGTCCCTTGCTTCCTGTTACCATCAGCCTAAGACGCACATATCGGGACCCCCTACCCGAGATCCGCCGGTTTTGACACCGACATTGGTGCTTTCATTGAGAGTTCCTCTGTGTCGTTGCTGCAAGGCTCGATGGCCCGTCTCGTTGTCAAGGACAACATTACCTTTGGGGGAGCGCTGGCTGTAGGCCAAACTCTCCGACTTGGCGGCTTCATCATGGCTGCCCCATCGATGGTTGCGCCGACGATGGCCTCTCGGGTCATCACGCATAACCTTCGCGTCAATTCGGAACTCACCGAACAAATGGATCTGGTAGAGCTCTCCTCCCTTAATGAGATCTTGGATCGCATCACCGCTTTGGGAGTCACTATGGACTATGACCGGATCGGGCTTAAACCCGACCAGAAGGACATTAAATCCCCGCCGGCCACCCACGAGATAGCGGTAGTGGAGGAACCACACACGGCTTACCCTTCAATTTTGAGGATGAATTATGTCCGGATCACCGAGCTCCCTGAGCCGGACACCCGCTCAAGGGAAGACATGACCCTGGTCCCAGACTTAGAATTCAGCATTGGGACGGAGAAATTGGGCAGCACCCCGGATCCCGAGCTTTCAGACTCGGAAGCTCCCATGCCCCTGGGCGCTAGATCGGATCAGCATCCGGATTCAGCTACGCGCACCCAACCGGACTTGAACCGTCTCTCCCATATCAGGCAAGAGCCCCAGGAAACAGTACATCGCTACTAGGCCAGATTCCTCCTTGTGCTAAATAAGGTCAAGGACTGTCGCGAGCAGGACGTAGTCTCACTTTTCTGCAAAAACTGCACGAACAAAGGAATCCTTAATGCTATAAGTCGCCGTGACATAGTACACTTTGCTGACTTGGCAACCATAGTACAGAAGTACTGTGCGATGGAAAGTGCCTGGAAAACCCAAACAGAATTTTGGGATAGTCCGGCTCTCACCAAAACCTTTGTCCGAACTAAACGGGCGAACTCTCGTAAGTCAGCCGATCCAATCCCCAAGAAACCAAAGCCCACCCCAGGGCGGGGAACCGTATTGGAAGAATGGCTCAACGGGCCACGTAAACTCCACAGTACTCCGGACACAACACCAACTCATAGCCTTAGAGCATGTTGGATACTCCGGCAGGTTGCAAAAAGTGGCGAGGATCTTCTTGCAAGCCATAAAGCAGAACAACATCCCACCGACGAACACAATACGGTACTAATAGTCTTCGAGACTTTTGCCTGAAACAATAGGCGCAAGCGAGCTCATCGAAGCTCCGCTGAAATCTGCCATGTGGCAAAAATAAATCCAAGGAACGACACTGCTATAACCTTCAATGCCAGTGACGAACCTCAATTCAGACCGTCCGGGCACCAGCCGCTCTGGTCCTTAGCCCAATCGTGGAAGGCTTTCGGCTCACTAAAATACTCATGGACGGCGAAAGCGGATTAAACTTGATCTACGAAGAAACACTCAACAAGATGGAAATTGATAAAGGCCGCATTGAACAAAGCGGCACAGCCTTCAGGGGGATTATCCCTAGTCGGGAAGCACGGTGTGCGGGAAAAATCACACTCGATGTGGTATTCGGCACCCCGGAGAATTATAGGTCCGAAGAAATCACATTCCAAGTGGCTCCTTTCAGCAGCGGATACCACGCCCTTCTAGGGCGGGATGAGTTTACAAGCTTCCAAGCTATACCCCATTACGGGTACATGAAGCTTAAAATGCCCGGACCCAATGGAATCATCACTCTAGCCAGTGATCCAGACGTCGCACTTCGCGCCGAAAATAAAACCGCAGCACTAGCCCTGGAAGCCTTATCCGAAGCCCTAGCAGCCGAAGAATTATCAACACTGCGGGCCACCGTGGACAGGGACGACGTGATACTCGACAAGCGACCCAAGTCCACCTCATATAAACCCGCAGACGAGATAGTCAAATTCCAAGTCCATCCAACGGACCCCATGAAGACGGCTTCCATCGGGACACAGTTGAGCCCCGCAATGGACACCGCACTGCGAAACTTCTTACGCAAGAATTGGGACATTTTCGCCTGGCACCCGTCGGACATGCCTGGCATCCCATGCAGATTGGCCGAACACAACCTCAATATACTAAAAGGATACAAACCGGTCAAGCAGACTCTAAGGCGGTTTTTAGAGCCCAAACGGCAAGCCATGGGGGAAGAGCTAGCCAAACTACTCGAGGCCGGATTCATCAGAGATATCAAGCATCCGGATTGGCTGGCAAATCTGGTAATGGTACCAAAGAAGGACAAATCCTGGCGCCTATGTGTCGACTTTAAAGACCTTAACAAGGCTTGCCCCAAGGATCCCTTTCCCCTCCCTCGCATTGATCAAATCATCGATGCCACAGAAGGACAGGACTCGCTATGTTTCCTTGACGCATACTCTGGATACCATCAAATAAATATGGCAGAGTCTGACCAAGCTGCAACAGCTTTCATAACGCCATATGGCCCTTTTTGCTTCAACACTATGCCTTTCGGGCTTAAGAATGTCGGCGCAACCTATCAACGCATGATTCAAACATGCCTGGAAAAGCAAATCGGCAAAACAGTGGATGCATATGTGGACGACGTGGTCATAAAAACAAGACACATCAAAACCCTAATAGATGACTTGAGGCTTACATTCGATAACCTCTGGACATACGACATCAAGCTGAACCCGGAAAAATGCATTTTCGGCGTCCCCTCGGGGAAACTGCTTGGCTTCATTGTTTCCAATAGAGTAATTGAAGCGAATCCGGCAAAAATCCGAGCTCTGTCATAGTTGTCTATACCAACAGACCTCAAGCACATCCAGAAGCTAGCTGGATGCGTGGCTGCTTTAAGCCGCTTTATCTCCAGGTTAGGAGAAAAGGCATTACCTATTTACCGCCTTCTTCGTTGCACCAAACACTTCGTGTGGACGGATGCAGCCGCGGCCGAACTCTCTGAAATAAAGACCTTATCAGCCATTAATCCAGTCCTAACAGCGCCAAATATCGTCAAACCTATGCTGTTGTATATAGCTGCAACACATCAGGTTGTAAGCGCAGTGCTCGTTGTCGAACGAGAAGTTGACGGATACAAATTCCCGCTCCAAAAGCCGGTTTATTACGTATCCACGGTCCTCACCCCATGCAAATCCTGATACCCACACTATCAAAAAATAGCATACGCGGTCTTCATGGCATCCCGGAAACTACGACACTACTTTCAAGAGTGTTCGATTACGGTGGCTTCCGAAGTACCACTCAACGACATAATAAATAACCGTGACGCTACGGGCCGGATCGCTAAATGGGCCATCGAGCTCCTTCCGTTCGACATAACATACAAGCCACGGCGGGCCATCAAGTCGCAAGTACTAGCTGACTTTGTCGCCGAATGGACAGAAGCCGAACTCCCTAAAGAGTGCGGCGCGTACTCTAACTGTATCATGCACTTCAACGGCTCTAAAATGTTGGCCGGATTGGGAGCAGGTGTAGTCCTGACATCTCCCACCAGAGATACGGTCCAGTACGTCCTCCAAATATTATACACAGACTCCAACAACGCAGCCGAATATGAGGCTCTATTGCACGGTCTTTGGATGGCAGTCTCTATGGGCATTCAATGCCTAGAAGTGCGCGGGGATTCAAACCTCGCAATATCACAAATAAACGGAGACTTTGATTCCAAGGATCGAAAATGGCGGCCTACCATAATGTCGTCCTGAAAATGTCAGCTCGGTTCGAGGGGCTCGAATTCCACCATGTGGCTTGAGAAAACAATCAAGCGGCGGATATCCTCACCCGCATCAGCGCTAAGCGCGACCCTATCCCACCTAACATATTCCTGGAAAGACTCTTCAAGCCATCCGTGGTATGGGAAGGGGAGTCCGGCAATACTAGCACGGATCCGAATACACCCCCAGATTCCGAACTATCAGACATAATAGGAGGCTCTACCACCGAGATAACATCTTCGGCCCACAAAATCATGGATGTAATCGCCCCATGGACTGGTCCTTTCTTGGCCTACCTAAATAGGCAGGAGCTCCCCGGAGACCAAAATGAAGCACGCTGCATCGTCCGGCGTTCTAAAGCTTACAAAGTCCATGAAGGGGAACTCTATAAGAAAAGTGCGACCGGAGTGCTCCAAAGGTGCATCTCTGAAGAGGAAGGGCGGCAGCTCTTGGCTGAAATCCATGCCAGACTGGGCGGGCACCACACCGCGGCTCGAGCACTAGCCAGCAAGGCCTTCCTTACAGGATTCCATTGGCCGACGGCCCGAGCAGACGCACAGGACCTTTTCCAACACTGCGTCGGTTGCCAGCTCTTTGCCTATCAGAGTCATATGCCCCCTACCGCTCTCCAAACAATCCCCATAACTTGGCCCTTTGTGGTCTGGGGGATGGATATGGTCGGACCTCTTAAAGGGGGAAGCCATAAGAAAAAATACTTATTGGTCATGGTAGACAAGTTCACCAAATGGATAGAAGCCAAACCATTCATAACAACCGAATCCGGACCAGTAATAGACTTCATATCCGGGGTCGTACACCGATACGGTGTCCCCCACAGCATCATCACTGGTAATGGCTCAAATTTCACAGCCGATGAAGTGAAAACTTGGTGCGGCAAAATGGGCATTAAACTTGATTACGCTTCCGTATACCATCCCCAAACAAACGGCCAGGTCGAACGGGCAAACGATCTAATCATGAGCGGCATCAAACCCAGACTAGTGCGATCCTTGACAGAGTCGGATACGCACTAGGTCGAAGAGCTCGACTCCGTACTCTGGGGGCTGCGGACCACGCTGAATCGCACCACCGGATATACACCATTTTTATGGTGTATGGCGTGGAAGCAGTACTATCCTGCGACATAATACATGATTCGCCACGCGTGCGCATGTACGAGGAGAAGGAAGCCGAGTTAGATCGGCAGGATAACTTGGATGCCCTGGAGGAGGAGCGCGACGTCGCAAAAGCCGTTCTGCATTCCATCAGTAGTAGGCTCGACGATACCAAAGCAGAGAAGTGCGGGCTAAAACTTATAATATTGGCGAGCTCGTTCTACGCCTACCGGAGAAGAAGAAGGACAAGCTCAAACCCAAGTGGGAAGGTCCCTTCCTCATTGACAAAGTTCTTACCAGAGGAGCGCACCGCTTACGTAATGCATCCGATAACAGACTCGAGCCGAACCCATGGAACACGGCCAGACTCCGGAGATTCTACGCCTAGTGCCGAACTCGGTGTTCGTCTCCTTAAACCCCTCCTTTTTAATTATGACCTCTCCCCTTTCCTTTCTCGACCTTTTTTCCTCTTCACACAAAGTATTTAATACAGTACGGACTCCCAGATCCTTCCGGCCGCACTATGTGTGTAAGTAATACCTGGGGGCTTCCTATACAGAAGCTAAAAATAATTACTCTAATGGCTTTTTGCCCATCACATATGCATTTCTTTTTCCATATGTGCCTTTTCTTCACCATTATATGCATCGACATGACTTAAGATGTGGCCAAGCTGGGTTGCCTGGCTCTTGTGTTTATGCCCTACGTTCCCGTTAATTCGGCTAGGGCATAAGGGGAGCACCTCTACGATTGTTACTGTCGGTTCAGCCGGATGTGTACCTCAGACTGGGTGAAGCCGAAAGCTAGCATCCTTAAGAGAATATTTGGTCGGTGAACAAAAGATGTATTCGTTTATTACAACGTAAATCCCCAGAAGTTTTGTATCTTGCGCCCTTGTTCGTAGTCCGGGCATGTGCATCGTCGCATGCGTACCCAGGGAAAGGAACCCCTAACGGAACTATTCTCCCTGGAAGATGTTTCTTACTATCCATGTAATATAACATAACTAGTTGGGTACTTGTCTGTTCAAGCACTTATGACCCCTACGTCAGGTGTTCACGCATACCCCAGTTTTGTATAATTGAGTGGGTATTCGGACACACCCCGGACTATAGGATCCAGGTGCTGAAGCGAAAAGGTCCGCCATGACAAATGATTTTAATCCGGCTAGGGACTACTTATGTCCATTGAATTACACAGTCACTTGGACTGACCATATTCCTCCTCTATACCATCCAACAGGCTATCTAGCTTACAATCCTGTTGAGAATACTTTGCGGCTAACGCTACCTGGTCATATACCAGACTCACGGGAATTTCTTGCCCATCTGGCCCCGCGGGTCCGACTTCGGCCATATGGTTCGGGTCCAGCTTGGTGTAGCGCGTCTTCACCATTGCCCAGGCTTCCCTTGCACCTTGCCGGCAGGCTGACATCTTCCACAATCGGAAGCGCCGCTGTGCTCCTTGAAGCATTTCCACAAGCTCCCCCATGCCATTCGGCAGGAAGCTTGATGGCCACAAGGCCTGAGCAACGCCCTGCATCACCTGCCAAGCTCGCTCATGCAGTTGTGAGAGGTCTTGTAGTAAATCACCTGCAGATGAGGGCATCTCCTCCTCAGGGCGACCCATTAACATTCCTACAAGCAAAATCCTTTCAATATACTTCCGCGCCGAACTATACTACAGTTCGTCTAGGCACTTACCATAAATGTCGCGTCGAAGCCTTTTGTTCTCCTTCACGGAGTTCGCCAGCTGAGTGCAGACGTATTTTAACTCCACGTCCAGCTGGACTTTGGCATCTTGAAGATTGTTCTTATCCTGCCTAACTTGTGTAAGAATGCGCTCGCCAGCCTTTAGCTGCCTTTTCAGATGTGACTCGTCATCTCTTACGGCCTCCGGATTCACCCCGGGATTGTCTGCAGAATTTTCTGTTAGACTTCATATCAGCCATTTACTAACTGGTGCATCTTCGTACAATTGAGATAAATGTTACCAGAAGAGGCCTTCTGGGATCCCTCTAACTTGGCAACCGTGGCCCTTAGCTGGGCCTTGCACTCCTCCAGCTCCCGAGACAATTGGTCATTCTTATCTACAAGGACCTGTGCATAGATTGATCCTTAAAACAGTTGTTCCAACCGTTTCAAGTCTTAGGGGCTACTGCTATACATGCTTATCGAATCTTCTTACCCGTATATCTTTGGTATACTGGTCCGTCGCTCGGGCAAGCTCGCCTTGAGCAGCTCGGATGTATGCGTCTCCCGAATTGAAAGCATTAAATGCCTCTTCGGAAAAGATGTTGTTGCGAAGTACGGCCCATCGGCGCCGGTGATTCATGGCGCTCTCTACTTCGGAATTCGTGGCAGAGAGCATATCTGCGTCCTCTGTTGGAGAACTATGCGGCATCGACCCCACGTCCGCCTCCTCTCTCGAAGCTGGCTCTGGTATCCGGCTGGTAGAGGCGTGATTTGCAGGATCCTCGGATATAGTCCGGCTACTTCTCTTCCTGCAAGGACACGAAGGGCGCTGTTATACTTCAAAATACCATAACCGCAGGACAGATTTTTGCCTTACCTCTGTAGCGGCTTGTCGACCCTTACTGCCTTCCTCTTGAGCTTGCTCGATTCGGACGCCCGTGGCCGACGAGTCCCTAGGGGCTTGGCCCCGCGCTCCAACCGTCGTCTCTGCAAAAACACGACACTTCAAGGGTAAGGCATGACATCTGAAAGGAGTCCTCTCCGAAGGATAGGGTTTTTCGGCCTGGCTTACACGCGACGTAGGTAGCAGTCCGGGATAGTCAGCAATAATGGCCACTGAGGCTCCATCGTGGCTCACTTGATAAAATATCCCGTCGACAAGCTCCACGGTAATATCCGGATCTGCTTCGAGTCCTGGATCTAGGGCCTGATACGTCCATTTTGCATCATGCTTTTATATCAATATTTATTGCATTATGATATGTTATTACACATTATATCTCAATACTTATGGCTATTCTCCCTTATTTTACAAGGTTTACCATGAAGAGGGGAATGCCGGCAGCTGGAATTCTGGCTGGAAAAGGAGCAAACATTGGAAACCTATTCTGCACAACTCCAAAAGTCCTGAAACTCCACGAATCAACTTTTTGGATTTAATAAGAATTTATGAGCGAAAGAAATAGGCCAGGGGGCCCACACCCTGTCCAGGAGACAGGACAGCGCCCCCCCGTAGGGCGCGGCCCCCTATCTCCTGGACCCCCTGGTGGGCCTCCGGCGTCCATCTTCTGCTATATGAAGGGTTTTGTCCTGGAAAAAATCGTGGGCAAGCTTACGGGATGAAGCTCCGCCACCACAAGGCGGAACCTTGGCGGAATCAATCTAGGGCTCTGGCGGAGCTATTCTGCCGGGGACACTTTGTTGGAAATATGCCCTAGAGGCAATAATAAAATGGT
The DNA here is from genome assembly GCA_963921465.1 of Triticum timopheevii. Classification (NCBI taxonomy): domain Eukaryota; kingdom Viridiplantae; phylum Streptophyta; class Magnoliopsida; order Poales; family Poaceae; genus Triticum; species Triticum timopheevii. The sequence continues at coordinate 486,399,341 of OY997266.1, read as the reverse complement.
TATTATTATATTTCCTCGTTCATGATAATTGTCTATTATTCATGCTATAATTGTGTTATCCGGAAATCGTAATACATGTGTGAATACATAGACCACAACAAGTCCCTAGTGAGCCACTGGTTAACTAGCTCGTTTATCAATAGATGGTCACGGTTTCCTAACCATGGACATTGGATGTCATTGATAACGGGATCACATCATTGGGAGAATGATGTGATGGACAAGACCCAATCCTAAGCATAGCACAAGATCATGTAGTTCGTTTGCTAGAGCTTTTCCAATGTCAAGTATCATTTCCTTAGACCATGAGATCGTATAACTCCCGGATGCTGTAGGAGTGCTTTGGGTGTACCAAACGTCACAACGTAACTGGGTGACTATAAAGGTATACTACAGGTATCTCCGAAAGTGTCTGTTGGGTTGACACGGATCGAGACTGGGATTTGTCACTCCATATGACGGAGAGGTATCTCTGGGCCCACTCGGTAATGTATCATCATAATGAGCTCAAAGTGACTAAGTGGTTGGTCACGGGATCATGCATTACGGTACGAGTAAAGTGACTTGCCAGTAAGGATACCGATGATCGAATCTTGGGCAAGCAACGTACCGATTGACAAAGGGAATTGTATACGTGATTACTTGAATCCTCGACATCGTGGTTCATTCGATGAGATCATCATGGAACATGTGGGAGCCAACATGGGTATCCAGATTCCGCCGTTGGTTATTGGCCGGAGAGTCGTCTCGGTCATGTCTGCATGTCTCCCGAACCCATAGGGTCTACACACTTAAGGTTCGGTGACGCTAGGGTTGTAGAGATACTAGTATGCGGTAACCCGAAAGTTGTTCGGAGTCCCGGATGAGATCCCGGACGTCACGAGGAGTTCCGGAATGGTCCGGAGGTGAATAATTATATATAGGAAGTCTAGTTTCGGCCATCGGGAAAGTTTCAGGGGTCACCGGTATTGTATCGGGACCACCGGAAGGGTCCCGGGGTTCCACCAGGTGGGGCCATCTATCCTGGAGGGCCCCATGGGCTGAAGTGGGAAGGGGAACCAGCCCCTGGTGGGCTGGTGCACCCCCCTTGGACCTCCTACGCCTAGGGTTGGAAACCCTAGGGGTGGGGGCGCCCCACTTGGCTTGGGGGGCAAGCCACCCCCTTGGCCGCCGCCCCCCCTTGAGATCCAATGTCTAGGTGGCCGGCGCCCCCCTGGCCCCTATATAGAGAGGGGGGAGGGAGGTCAGCCGCACCTAATGTGACGCCCGGGTAATTAGGCTGCAGTAATCCCACGCTAATCGTGCCATGACACCCCGGTTACTGTTGCTGTCCTCGCAATAATTCGAAACCGTTCAAAATTCAAACTCAAGTTAATGACAACAATAAAAGTTTTCAAAAATTAAAACAAAAATGTTCGGTGGTTGCCGAATATTACAAGGGTAATTATGGTGCAACAAACACCTTTTTATAAAATGGCTAAATGGTTTAAAATGATTTAAACAGAAAAGAAAGAAATAATAAAAGAAAACAGAAAACAAACAAAAAAAGAGGGAAAAGGAAAAAGAAATAAAAGACAACCCCCCCTCCCCCCCGACTGGGCCTTGGCCCAGTTGGCTGAAGGAGCCAGTCGGCCCAGCCGACCCACTCCCGCACCTCCTGGCCCTACTAGGTCTCCTCGCCCCCGAAACCCTAACCTCACCCTCACTCACTCCACTCGGGCCCCCATTCCCACCTCGCGCCGCCAGGGACGAGTGAGAGCGCTCCCGCTCGACCCCCGCAGCTCCTCCCGCCGGCCACGCCCTGCCCCTCCCCCGAGCTCGCCTCACCCTCCCCTGCACCTACCCCGCCGCCACTCCCGCGCCAAAGCCCTCCCCCACAGACGCCTCGCCAAACCGACGCCGCTTGGCGCCGATCCCCGGTGCCAGCGCTTGCCGCCGTCGCCATGAACTTCGTCGCCCTCGCGCACACCAAGCTCCCCGGCGCCTGAGAACATGACCAGCTGCTTAACCGTCATCGACTATGTCGACTACGTGAATGGATTCGTCCTCGGAGCCCCTGCAACGCCGGATCGAGCCATGTTCCTCCGCCCCGCGCCTCCCGTCGCCTCCCCGACCCCGCCACTGGACCGCGCCGCCGGAGCCCCTCACCGTCTTCGCCGGATCAGCCACCGCCCCGTTGCCCTCGAGTCCTCCCCGCCGGACTGCCTCCCCGTCACCGCATCGCCGGATCTCGCGTCCCCGTCCACCTCCCCAAAGCCGCCCGTTCCCCTACAACGTGGGGTGAGGACCCCTTCTCTCCTTCCTTCCCTCTGTCGCCGGCGCCGTTCGCGACGCCCCGGCCACCTCTACCGTGTGCACGCACGCGCCATGCCCGTCGTGGCCCTCTGCTCGTCGCGCCGCTCGGAGCCGCGCCTCACGCTCCAGCGCCCTCTCATGCTCGCCGCTCACCATTACCGCTCGACCCCGCCGTCCCTTGCCGCGGCCTCGCCGCGCCTAACCACGCCCGGGCCGCCGCGTCCGCGCCCAGCGCGCCCACGGGCACGCGCCCATTCGGGTGGCGTTTGCGCCTGTCGCCCGTGCCCTCTAGCCCCTTCGGGCCATTGACATGTGGGGCCCGGCCCCAGAACGTTTTTAATAAAATAAAAATAAAATAAGTAAAAATGAATTAATAAAATTTATAATTAATTAATTAATTAATTAGTGAATTAATTAAGTTAATTAATCCTCTTTATTTAATCTAATTAACCTCTTAGTTTAAATAGACAGTAATTTGTTTAACCTAAACCCTAATCAACCTAGCAGTGTATGACAGGTGGGTCTCACTTGGCCCACACGTCAGTTTGACCAGTCAACACCTCTGTTGACTGCTGACGTCATGCTGACGTCATGATGACGTCAGCAAGCACTATTCTGGATAATGTTAGAATTAAATAGTTAAGTAAATCCTAAAAATGAATTAAATCTTTTAAAATTAATATAAAATAAACCGTAGCTCAGATGAAAATACTTTCTACATGAAAGTTGCTCAGAATGATGAGACGAATCCGGATACGCAGCCCGTTCGTTCGCCACACATCCCTAGCATAGCAAACACGCAACTTTCCCCCTCCGGTTCATCTCCGAAAACACGAAACACCGGGAATACTCTCCTGGGTGTTTCACCCTTTCGCCGGTACCACCTACTACCACGTTAGGTCACCCCTAGCACCGCGTATTTGCCATGTTATGCTTTGTGTTACCTTGATTGCTCTATTATTTATTGTGTTCCCCCTGTTACTTCTTTCCGGTAGACCCCGAGACTGCCGGCGACCCCCAGTTCGACTACGGCGTTGACGACCCCTCTCTCTTGCCAGAGCAACCAGGCAAGCCCCCCCCCCTTGATCACCAGATATCGCCTATTCTCCTCTATACTGCTTGCATTAGAGTAGTGTAGCATGTTACTGCTTTCCGTTGATCCTATTCTGATGCATAGCCTGACATTGTTGCTACATCTGTTGATACCTTACCTGCCGTCCTAAATACTTAGTATAGGATGCTAGTTTATCATCATTGGCCCTACATTCTTGTCAGTCTGCCTTGCTATACTATTGGGCCGTGATCACTCGGGAGGTGATCACGGGTATATACTATACATACATACATACTATACAGATGGTGACTAAAGTCGGGTCCGCTCGAAGAGTACCCGCGAGTGATTCACGGATTGGGGGCTGAAAGGACCTTTGTCCCGACGGCCCTCTGTGTGGATCTTTGTGGCGGAGCGACAGGGCAGGTTGAGACCGCCTAGGTGAGAGGTGGGCCTGGCCCTGGTCGGCGTCCGCGGTTGCTTCATAATAACACGCTTAACGAGATCTTGGTATTTGATCTGAATCTGGCCATTTGGTCTATACGCACTAACCATCTACGCGGGAGTAGTTATGGGTATCCCGGCGTCGTGGTATCAGCCGAAGCCTTCGTGACGTCAGCAACTGAGCGGCGCGCGCCGGATTGGACTAGAACGCCACTAGGCTAGGTCTGCTTCCGGCCGCCCATGCAACGTGCAGGTGTGCTCAGGGCGATGGGCCCAGACCCCTGCGCGCTTAGGTTTAGACCGGCGTGCTGACCTCTCTGTTGTGCCTAGGTGGGGCTGCGACGTGTTGATCTTCCGAGGCCGGGCATGACCCAGGAAAGTGTGTCCGGCCAAATGGGATCGAGCGTGTTGGGTTATGTGGTGCACCCCTGCAGGGAAGTTTATCTATTCGAATAGCCGTGTCCCTCGGTAAAAGGACGACCCGGAGTTGTACCTTGACCTTATGACAACTAGAACCGGATACTTAATAAAACACACCCTTCCAAGTGCCAGATACAACCCGGTGATCGCTCTCTAACAGGGCGACAAGGGGAGGATCGCCGGGTAGGATTATGCTATGAGATGCTACTAGGAGATGCTACTTGGATATGTTACTTGGAGGACTTCAATCTACTCTCTTCTACATGCTGCAAGACGGAGGCTGCCAGAAGCGTAGTCTTTGACAGGATTAGCTATCCCCCTCTTATTCTGGCATTCTGCAGTTCAGTCCACCGATATGGCCCTTTACACATATACCCATGCATAAGTATTGTAGCTCCTTGCTTGCGAGTACTTTGGATGAGTACTCACGGTTGCTTTCTCCCCCATTTTCCCCCTTTCCTTTCTTTCTGGTTGTCGCAACCAGATGCTGGAGTCCAGGAGCCAGACGCCACCGTCGACGATGACCCCTACTACACTGGAGGTGCCTACTACTACGTGCAGCCCGCTCACGACGACCAGGAGTAGTTAGGAGGATCCCAGGCAGGAGGCCTGCGCCTCTTTCGATCTGTATCCCAGTTTGTGCTAGCCTTCTTAAGGCAAACTTGTTTAACTTATGTCTGTACTCAGATATTGTTGCTTCCGCTGACTCGTCTATGATCGAGCACTTGTATTCGAGCCCTCGAGGCCCCTGGCTTGTATTATGATGCTTGTATGACTTATTTATGTTTTTAGAGTTGTGTTGTGATATCTTCCCGTGAGTCCCTGATCTTGATCGTACACGTTTGCGTGCATGATTAGTGTACGATTGAATCGGGGGCGTCACAAGTTGGTATCAGAGCCGACTGCCTGTAGGAATCCCCCTTCCAACTCCTTGGCCGAAGTCGAGTCTAGACTTTACAAAACCTTTACTAACATGGCTGTGCGGCCCATGTGCCCATGTCACCATTGGATGGTATTAGGATCTTTTACTCCTCGCCTATACTCTGGGGCTCTGAGCTCTCTTCTATTCGGGTTAAATGATTTTGCTAAAAACAAAACTAACTTTAGGTTCTCGATAATACTTTCTCCCGGAGAGCCCCTCACTTCAGATGATCGCCTGCTACACTAGAAGATTTCGAAGTTACTCTACGATGTTCTCTCGATTCTTTGTGCCATCGCATTTGCGATTTCCTTCCATCGTCAACCCCTATGAAAAACTGCTTACACTTGCCATTCAAAAAATCATTCCCCGTTGATCTGTTATTAGAAGATGTCCTGAAATACTCTTTGTTGTTCCGAAAATCCTTTAAGCTTACTGCCTTACAGTTCTTTACCACATGAATATCCCTATTGAAAATTCCTCGCACTTATTGAGTATCTGTTCATCTCCAGTTGTTCGTATGCTTCATAAGATACTCTGAAATACTATCCGACCTTCTGAGCATCCTCTTCAAACTATTGCTCGGCAAATACTTGTATGCTTACATTATGGATGCTCCCATATCACTAGCAATATTCACTAGTATCTTTTGACACCGTCATTTTGATCCTTTGATCTAGCATGTGTGCGAATGCACACAATCATCTATCAACCCTTCTAAATTTTCTTTCCAGCTCAGACGTCATTTTGAACATGAGCTGGTTCTCGACCAAACTATTTGTCGTCAATTTTGCCTCTGGTCTATCCAATTTATCCATCCTTGATCAGAGCGTCTGCTTCTAATCCTTTGTTTTGGAAATCATAATTCCTTTGTTAGCTAAGCATCGAATTATTCCAATGTTCTATAATATGATGCCCGTGCATTCTTTCTGGAGTATCGATACTCACATCAGCTCCGTTGTGGATCGCCCGATCCATTGTTGGATTTCATCCGACATCGTCCTTCATATTCAATCACTTTGGAAGTTCTTTCTCCATTGGTAAATCCTACCCTCTGATTGACCAACCATGCTCTGCTTTCGAGCTGGTGGTATTTACTATTGAAGCTTGTGGTATATGTTTCCATGATACCCTGACGGGTTGAACCTATGCCTTCCTTTATATGTGTGAACTCGGAAGTTTTCACGAGTCATACTCATCTGGTATTTCACCAGGTAAAACTTTCAACACTAATGCCTTTATCAAAGCGAGAAGTGAATGGAAGGTTATACATTGAAGAAGTGGGAGTCGACCTTGAACTTTGTGTTCATGCCCATGGACACGATGTAGATCCTATCATGGAAACTTCTTGTAGTAATAACTATTTTCTTGATAAATATCATCTGATATCTGTGAATTGATCCTTCGCAACCGTGGTTCCGACCATGTTTGTTCTCCCTTGATTCTATTTCTCAGACAAGTTAGAGTACTTGTCTTCTGCAGAGCATTACCCCAGTCCAACCTCTACTTTGATCTGTCGTTGAGTATTACCCCCCTGGTATCTCGAGATTATCATGGAACCGCATAACTTCTTATGAGTTCTTCATCAACTATTATTCTCGCCGATTCCAATGTTTCCTGGTTCTGAGTTATTATACACTCGAGGACTCCGATAACTAAATTGGGTCAGCACCACGATTAAACAACTCTTAGTAATCTCCTTTACTCACGAGTTTGTACTCGACCATGTCATTCCTGGCCTGCTTGGCTATATCATTATCATCTTGATTTTAAACTATGCTACCTGGTTCTTATTCCCAGAGCACAACTTTCGACGATGAGCTAATCTTACGTCGATCTTCCTTGTCCTACCGTTTCACCTCAAACAACAAGCTTGATTCCGAGTTTGTGTCGCATCCATGGTTTCAATAGCTTTTCGCTCCATCCTTCCCTTTGCTTGATGTCGTCGATGAGCGATTATATCTTCATGAAGCCTCTCGACGAATGTGTCATGATCATCATCAACATTCTGAGCTCTTCCAGGATATCAATTGAATTCATGAAGAGAAATACCATCATTGCCCTCGATGAGTTGTGTTATCATCAGCCACTTTATTGCCTTCCCTCCAACACAAACTTGTTCATATTTTGTGTTATACCTTGAGTTCCTTGCTACCCAGCATCATTCTTCTTTACCTTGGAGAATTACCACCTTTTATGTCAAGAATGTCGTGGGAATTTCACCACCTCTTAAGAATTCTTGGTATCGTGATACTTCTCACCATCACCATTCTTTCTTGGTCCTCGTGTTGATTCCAACCGGGGTACCAACAAGTGAACGGTGTTGTTTGGATTCTGCACTTCTAGCAACCCTATTGCTTTGAAGTTAATGGTCGGCCGTTCATTCTTAGATTATTGATTATTGAATCACCATTCTGACATTGGTCGTGCAACCCAACCCATATTTTGGGCGCACCTTTCAACCAATGTTCAATTGTGTATGTTTTCCGCGAGCATACTTCCTTATATCATTTGATCTGTCAAATGTTATCTCCTTGTTCACTTAATTGTGGAAATCCATCTTTTGGAAATCTTGATGAATTGCCGTTGAGTTCACCAGACACCTCCTTGTCCTCTCCTTGGGTTAATGATGAACTCTTGTTAACGGAAATCACTTCATAGTTCATTTCCCGAGAATCTTACATTGTCATCTCGTCAATTGTGTTGCACCTTTTCTTCTCAGGCATACTAAGTCGGAGGTATCCTGGCACTAATCAGATATGAATCTAGGTCACATATGATGGTCGGAACATATTTCCAAGAGTTACAACAATGGTCTTTATGTGACCCGGTAAGGTGATGTCATGCCTAGCACACCTGGCCGGAGGCCCTATTGTTATAGTTTCCTTTTTAGCCAAGCTATCCTTTCTTCCATGAGGAAATTGTAAGACTTATTTTATAAGTTCTTCCTGATGGACCCTTTTTGTTTCCAAAGTCTGAACTTGCTTGAAGACCATGCAATGCTATCTCGAAGCATGTTTGTGGTACTCCAATTTTCAACAAGGACATTTGAAGCCAATGCTAAATGTTTCCTGCTAAATTATCCACACACCGCTGTATGGGTAATGTCATGAAATTTCTCTCCCCTACCTAAAGAGTTTTCTATGTTATATCCTATCATGGATATCATGCTCTGCTTGTCCTCGGGAAGGATATACCCCTGAAAGATGTGTTTAAACACATTTTTCCTTTCCATTGTTCTGTTTAACCTGAGGATCACATTTTCCTTTCCATGGGTTTGTTTAACCTTTCTTGTGATCTATATGATCTAAACAGTAAGATTCTTCTGCTCATGTAAACACATCGGTGTACAATTCTATCAGGAAGACCCTGTTACTATTGTTGATGACATTCCGGTAGCCACCGATGGATGAGAACTTTTCCTATTGGTCCGCGAGCAGGAAAATGGTTCTCTTCGTCCCTCGCCCTTGGTACCGACGTTGTTGCCAACACAACTGGTAGGCTACCCTCTGACATGCCTTATCTACATGATCGTGCAAGGCATCACCACCCTTCCTACTTTTACCCCCACATGGTGGGCCCATAACCCACAGTTCCACAGGATCGAAACCTGACTCTCCTGTACACCCTGTTGTCAAAGTTATTCCCCACGCTTGACTTCGTATGTAATTCACGGGCCACCTGCCTAGTGATCTATTCTGGTATCAGGCGCAATACTTATTCCCATTGCTCTGAACCCCTTTCACATTTCGTATCAGGCAACAAATGATTGCCTATCCACTCGAAACTTCTTATTGTACCTTTGTACCTTGCTCTCGATATTTTCTTCAGTTTCAATTCGAGAGTTACTTTCTACCACCTTCCCCGATGTTATCGACCAGGTAGTCAACCTTGTAGAGGTCTGCTCTTTCAGAATAAGCACCCTTTATTCTTTCGTAAGAACGATGGAGATCCTGAAGAAAGGACGACAATTTCATCATGATGCGATGAAGCAGAAAATGAAGACGTCCATGTAAGGGATCGACCTCTTCGAGAAGAGCAACCGAGACCAAGAAGTTCCGTTAGAATTTCACAACCACAAATTTCCCCTTACAACACCTCTTAAATCTCGGGACGAGATTTCTTGTAGTGGAGGAGAACTGTGACGCCCGGGTAATTAGGCTGCAGTAATCCCACGCTAATCGTGCCATGACACCCCGGTTACTGTTGCTGTCCTCGCAATAATTCGAAACCGTTCAAAATTCAAACTCAAGTTAATGACAACAATAAAAGTTTTCAAAAATTAAAACAAAAATGTTCGGTGGTTGCCGAATATTACAAGGGTAATTATGGTGCAACAAACACCTTTTTATAAAATGGCTAAATAGTTTAAAATGATTTAAATAGAAAAGAAAGAAATAATAAAAGAAAACAGAAAACAAACAAAAAAAAGAGGGAAAAGGAAAAAGAAATAAAAGACAACCCCCCCTGCCCCCCCGACTGGGCCTTGGCCCAGTTGGCTGAAGGAGCCAGTCGGCCCAGCCGACCCACTCCCGCACCTCCTGGCCCTACTAGGCCTCCTCCCCCCCGAAACCCTAACCTCACCCTCACTCACTCCACTCGCGCCCCCATTCCCACCTCGCGCCGCCAGGGACGAGCGAGAGCGCTCCCGCTCGACCCCCGCAGCTCCTCCCGCCGGCCACGCCCTGCCCCTCCCCCGAGCTCGCCTCACCCTCCCCTGCACCTACCCCGCCGCCACTCCCGCGCCAAAGCCCTCCCCCACAGACGCCTCGCCAAACCGACGCCGCTCGGCGCCGATCCCCGGTGCCAGCGCTTGCCACCGTCGCCATGAACTTTGTCGCCCTCGCGCACACCAAGCTCCCCGGCGCCTGAGAACATGACCAGCTGCTTCACCGTCATCGACTACGTCGACTACGTGAATGGATTCGTCCTCGGAGCCCCTGCAATGCCGGATCGAGCCATGTTCCTCCGCCCCGCGCCTCCCGTCGCCTCCCCGACCCCGCCACTGGACCGCGCCGCCGGAGCACCTCACCGTCTTCGCCGGATCGGCCACCGCCCCGTCGCCCTTGAGTCCTCCCCGCCGGACTGCCTCCCCGTCACCGCATCGCCGGATCTCGCGTTCCCGTCCACCTCCCCAAAGCCGCCCGTTCCCCTGCAACGTGGGGTGAGGACCCCTTGTCTCCTTCCTTCCCTCTGTCGCCGGCGCCGTTCGCGACGCCCCGGCCTCCTCTACCGTGCGCACGCACGCGCCATGCCCGTCGTGGCCCTCTGCTCATCGCGCCGCTCGGAGCCGCGCCTCGTGCTCCAGCGCCCTCTCATGCTCGCCGCTCACCATTGCCGCTCGACCCCGCCGTCCCTTGCCGCGGCCTCGCCGCGCTTGACCACGCCCGGGCCGCCGCGTCCGCGCCCAGCGCGCCCACGGGCACGCGCCCATTCGGGTGGCGTTTGCCCCTGTCGCCCGTGCCCTCTAGCCCCTTCGGGCCATTGACATGTGGGGCCCGGCCCCAGAACGTTTTTAATAAAATAAAAATAAAATAAGTAAAAATGAATTAATAAAATTTATAATTAATTAATTAATTAATTAGTGAATTAATTAAGTTAATTAATCCTCTTTATTTAATCTAATTAACCTCTTAGTTTAAATAGACAGTAATTAGTTTAACGTAAACCCTAATCAACCTAGCAGTGTATGACAGGTGGGTCCCACTGGGCCCACACGTCAGTTTGACCAGTCAACACCTCTGTTGACTGCTGACGTCATGATGACGTCAGCAAGCACTATTCTGGATAATGTTAGAATTAAATAGTTAAGTAAATCCTAAAAATGAATTAAATCTTTTAAAATTAATATAAAATAAACCGTAGCTCAGATGAAAATACTTTCCACATGAAAGTTGCTCAGAACGATGAGACGAATCCGGATACGCAGCCCGTTCGTCCGCCACACATCCCTAGCATAGCAAACACGCAACTTTCCCCCTCCGGTTCATCTCCGAAAACACGGAACACCGGGAATACTCTCCCGGGTGTTTCACCCTTTCGCCGGTACCACCTACTACCGCGTTAGGTCACCCCTAGCACCGCGTATTTGCCATGTTATGCTTTGTGTTACCTTGATTGCTCTATTATTTATTGTGTTCCCCCTGTTACTTCTTTCCGGTAGACCCCGAGACTGCCGGCGACCCCCAGTTCGACTACGGCGTTGAGGACCCCTCTCTCTTGCCAGAGCAACCAGGCAAGCCCCCCCCCCCTGCTTGATCACCAGATATCGCCTATTCTCCTCGATACTGCTTGCATTAGAGTAGTGTAGCATGTTACTGCTTTCCGTTGATCCTATTCTGATGCATAGCCTGACATTGTTGCTACATCTGTTGATACCTTACCTGCCGTCCTAAATACTTAGTATAGGATGCTAGTTTATCATCATTGGCCCTACATTCTTGTCAGTCTGCCTTGCTATACTATTGGGCCGTGATCACTCGGGAGGTGATCACGGGTATATACTATACATACATACATACTATACAGATGGTGACTAAAGTCAGGTCCGCTCGAAGAGTACCCGCGAGTGATTCACGGATTGGGGGCTGAAAGGACCTTTGTCCCGACGACCCTCTGTGTGGATCTTTGTGGCGGAGCGACAGGGCAGGTTGTGACCGCCTAGGTGAGAGGTGGGCCTGGCCCTGGTCGGCGTCCGCGGTTGCTTCATAATAACACGCTTAACGAGATCTTGGTATTTGATCTGAGTCTGGCCATTTGGTCTATACGCACTAACCATCTACGCGGGAGTAGTTATGGGTATCCCGGCGTCGTGGTATCAGCTGAAGCCTTCGTGACGTCAGCAACTGAGCGGCGCGCGCCGGATTGGACTGGAACGCCACTAGGCTAGGTCTGCTTCCGGCCGCCCACGCAACGTGCAGGTGTGCTCAGGGCGATGGGCCCAGACCCCTGCGCGCTTAGGTTTAGACCGGCGTGCTGACCTCTTTGTTGTGCCTAGGTGGGGCTGCGACGTGTTGATCTTCCGAGGCCGGGCATGACCCAGGAAAGTGTGTCCGGCCAAATGGGATCGAGCGTGTTGGGTTATGTGGTGCACCCCTGCAGGGAAGTTTATCTATTCGAATAGCCGTGTCCCTCGGTAAAAGGACGACCCGGAGTTGTACCTTGACTTTATGACAACTAGAACCGGATACTTAATAAAACACACCCTTCCAAGTGCCAGATACAACCCGGTGATCGCTCTCTAACAGGGCGACGAGGGGAGGATCGCCGGGTAGGATTATGCTATGAGATGCTACTTGGAGATGCTACTTGGAGATGTTACTTGGAGGACTTCAATCTACTCTCTTCTACATGCTGCAAGACGGAGGCTGCCAGAAGCGTAGTCTTCGACGGGATTAGCTATCCCCCTCTTATTCTGGCATTCTGCAGTTCAGTCCACCGATATGGCCCTTTACACATATACCCATGCATAAGTATTGTAGCTCCTTGCTTGCGAGTACTTTGGATGAGTACTCACGGTTTCTTTCTCCCCCCTTTTCCCCCTTTCCTTTCTTTTTGGTTGTCGCAACCAGATGCTGGAGTCCAGGAGCCAGACACCACCGTCGACGACGACCCCTACTACACTGGAGGTGCCTACTACTACGTGCAGCCCGCTGACGACGACCAGGAGTAGTTAGGAGGATCCCAGACAGGAGGCCTGCGCCTCTTTCAATCTGTATCCCAGTTTGTGCTAGCCTTCTTAAGGCAAACTTGTTTAACTTATGTCTGTACTCAGATATTGTTGCTTCTGCTGACTCGTCTATGATCGAGCACTTGTATTCGAGCCCTCGAGGCCCCTGGCTTGTATTATGATGCTTGTATGACTTATTTATGTTTTTAGAGTTGGGTTGTGATATCTTCCCGTGAGTCCCTGATCTTGATCGTACACGTTTGCGTGCATGATTAGTGTACGATTGAATCGGGGGCGTCACACCTAAGTCCCTGGCGCCTCCCTCTCCCTCTGCAACACCTCTCCCTCTCGTAGAGCTTGGCGAAGCCCTGCCGAGATCGCCACTACTTCCACCACCACGCCGTCATGCTGCTGGATCTCCATCAACCTCTCCCTTCCCCTTGCTGGATCAAGAAGGAGGAGACGTCTTCCCCAACCGTACATGTGTTGAACGCGGAGGTGTCGTCTGTTCGGCACTTGGATCATCGGTGATTTGGATCACGACGAGTACGACTCCCTCAACCCCGTTCTCTTGAACGCTTCCGCGCGATCTACAAGGGTATGTAGATGCACTCCTCTATCTCGTTGCTAGATGACTCCATAGATTGATCTTGGTGAAGCATAGAATTTTTTTATTTTCTGCAACGTTCCCCAACAGTGGCATCATGAGCTAGGTCTATGCGTAGTTTCTATGCACGAGTAGAACACAAACTTGTTGTGGGCGTAGATGTTCTCAATTTTCTTGCCACTACTAGTCTTATCTTGCTTCGGCGGCATCGTGGGATGAAGCGGCCCGGACCGACCTTACACGTACGCTTACGTGAGACAGGTTCCACCGACTGAATGCACTAGTTGCATAAGGTGGCTAGTGGGTGTCTGTCTCTCCCACTTTAGTTGGAGCGGATTCGATGAAAAGGGTCCTTATGAAGGGTAAATAGAAATTGGCATATCACGTTGTGGTTTTACGTAGGTAAGAAATGTTTTTGCTAGAAACCTATAGAAGCCACGTAAAAACATGCAACAACAATTAGAGGACGTCTAACTTGTTTTTGCAGCATATGCCTTGTGATGTGATATGGCCAAAAGGATGTGATGAATGAAATATATGTGATGTATGAGATTGATCATGTTCTTGTAATAGGAATCACGACTTGCATGTCGATGAGTATCACAACCGGCAGGAGCCATAGGAGTTGTCTTTATTTTTTGTATGACCTGCATGTCATTGAATAACGCCATGTAAATTACTTTACTTTATTGCTAAACACGTTAGCCATAGAAGTAGAAGTAATCGTTGGTGTGACAACTTCATGAAGACACGATGATGGAGATCATGGTGTCATGCCGGTGACGAAGATGATCATGGCGCCCCGAAGATGGAGATCAAATGAGCAATATGGTATTGGGCATATCATGTCACTATTTGATTGCATGTGATGTTTATCATGTTTTGCTTCTTATTTGCTTAGTACGACATTAGTAAATAAGATGATCCCTTATAATAATTTCAAGAAAGTGTTCCCCCTAACTGTGCGCCGTTGCGAAAGTTCGTTGTTTCGAAGCACCACGTGATGATCAGGTGTGATAGATTCTAATGTTCACATACAACGGGTGTAAGAGAGATTTACACATGCAAAACACTTAGGTTGACTTGACGAGCCTAGCATGTATAGACATGGCCTCGGAACACAAGAGACCGAAAGGGCGAACATGAGTCGTATGGAAGATACGATCAACATGGAGATGTTCACCGATGATGACTAGTCCGTCTCACGTGATGATCGGACACAGTCTAGTTGAGTCGGATCATGTATCACTTAGATGACTAGAGGGATGTCTAATCTGAGTGGGAGTTCATTAAATAATTTTATTAGATGAACTTAATTATCATGAACTTAGTCTAAAAACCTTTGCAAAATGTCTTGTAGATCAAATGGCCAATGCTCATGTCAACCTCAACTTCAATGCGTTCCTAGATAAAACCAAGCTGAAAGATGATGGCAGCAACTATTCGGACTGGGTCCGGAACCTGAGGATCATCCTCATAGCTGCCAAGAAAGCATATGTCCTAGGAGGACCGCTAGGTGAAGCACCCATCCCAGAGAACTAAGACGTTATGAACGCTTGGCAGTCACGTGCTGATGATTACTCCCTCGTTCAGTGCGGCATGCTTTACAGCTTAGAACCGGGGCTCCAAAAGCGTTTTGAGCAACACGGAGCATATGAGATGTTCGAAGAGCTGAAAATGGTTTTCCAAGCTCATGCCCGGGTCGAGAGATATGAAGTCTCCGACAAGTTCTACAGTTGTAAGATGGATGAAAATAGTTCTGTCAGTGAGCACATAATCAAAATGTCTGGGTTGCACAACCGCTTGTCCCAGCTGGAGATTAACCTCCCGGACGAGGCGGTCATTGACAGAATCCTTCAGTCGCTCCCACCTAGCTACAAGAGCTTTGTGATGAACTACAATATGCAGGGGATGGTGAAAACTATTCCTGAAGTATTTTCAATGCTGAAATCAGCAGAGGTGGAAATCAAAAAGGAACATCAAGTGTTGATGGTCAATAAAACCACTAGTTTCAAGAAAGGCAAGGGTAAGAAGAACTTCAAGAAGGACGACAAGGGAGTTGCCGCGCCCGGTAAGCCAGCTGCGGGGAAGAAGCCAAAGAATGGACCCAAGCCTGAGACTGAGTGCTTTCATTGCAAGGGAAAGGGACACTGGAAGCGGAACTGCCCCAAATGCTTAGCGGACAAGAAGGCCGCTAACACCAAAGGTATATCTGATATACATGTAATTGATGTGTACCTTACCAGTACTCGTAGTAGCTCCTGGGTATTTGATACCGGTGCGGTTGCTCATATTTGTAACTCAAAGCAGGAGCTGCGGAATAAGCGGAGACTGGCGAAGGATGAGGTGACGATGCGCGTCGGGAATGGTTCCAAGGTCGATGTGATCACCGTTGGCACGCTACCTCTACATTTACCTACGGGATTAGTTTTAAACCTCAATAATTGTTATTTAGTGCCAACTTTGAGCATGAACATTGTATCTGGATCTCGTTTAATGTGAGATGGGTACTCATTTAAATCCGAGAATAATGGTTGTTCTATTTATATAAGAGATATGTTTTATGGTCATGCCCCGCTGGTCAATGGTTTATTCTTAATGAATCTCGAACGTGATGTTACACATATTCATAGTGTGAATACCAAAAGATGTAAAGTTGATAACAATAGTCCCACATACTTGTGGCACTGCCGCCTTGGTCACATTGGTGTCAAACGCATGAAGAAGCTCCATGATGATGGACTTTTGGAGTCTCTTGATTACGAATCATTTGACACATGCGAACCATGCCTTATGGGCAAAATGACCAAGACTCCGTTCTCCGGAACAATGGAGCGAGCAACCAACTTATTGGAAATCATACATACTGATGTGTGCGGTCAAATGAGCATTGAGGCTCGCGGAGGATATCGTTATGTTCTCACTCTCACTGACGACTTGAGTAGATATGGGTATGTCTACTTGATGAAACACAAGTCTGAGACCTTTGAAAAGTTCAAGGAATTTTAGAATGAGGTAGAGAATCAACGTGACCGAAAGATAAATTTCTTACGATCAGATCGTGGGGGAGAATATTTGAGTCATGAATTTGGTACACACTTAAGGAAATGTGGAATCGTTTCACAACTCACGCCGCCTGGTACACCTCAGCGTAACGGTGTGTCCGAACATCGTAATCGCACTCTATTGGATATGGTGCGATCTATGATGTCACTCACCGATTTACCGCTATCATTTTGGGGATACGCTCTAGAGACAGCACATTCACTTTAAATAGGGCACCGTCTAAATTCGTTGAGAAGACACCGTATGAATTATGGTTTGGGAAGAAACCTAAGCTGTTGTTTGTAAAAGTTTGGGGATGCGATGCTTATGTCAAGAAACTTCAACCTGAAAAGCTCGAACCCAAGTCGGAAAAATGCGTCTTCATAGGATACCCTAAGGAAACCATTGGGTATACCTTCTACCTCAGATTCGAAGGCAAGATCTTTGTTGCCAAGAACGGGTCCTTTTTGGAGAAAGAGTTTCTCTCGAAAGAAGTAAGTGGGAGGAAAGTAGAACTCGATGAAATACTGCCTCTTGAACCGGAAAGTAGCACAGCTCAGGAAAATGTTCGTGTGGTGCCTGCACCGACTAGAGAGGAAATTAATGATAATGATCAAGGTACTTTGGATCAAGTTACTACTGAACTTCGTAGGTCCACGAGGACACGTTCCACACCAGAGTGGTATGGCAACCCTGTCCTGGAAATCATGTTGTTAGACAACGGTGAACCTTCGAACTATGAAGAAGCAATGGCGGGCCCAGATTCCAACAAATGGCTTGAAGCCATGCAATCCGAGATAGGATCCATGTATGAAAACAAAGTATGGACTTTGACAGACTTGCCCGATGATCGGCGAGCGATATAAAACAAATGGATCTTTAAGAAGAAGACGGACGCGGATGGTAATGTTACCATCTATAAAGCTCGACTTGTCGCTAAGGGTTATCGACAAGTTCAAGGGGTTGACTACGATGAGACTTTCTCTCCCGTAGCGAAGCTGAAGTCCGTCCGAATCATGTTAGCAGTTGTCGCATACTATGATTATGAGATATGGCAAATGGACGTCAAAACAGCATTCCTTAATGGCCATCTTAAGGAAGAACTGTATATGATGCAGCCGGAGGGTTTTGTCGATCCTAAGAATGCTAACAAGGTATGCAAGCTCCAGCGCTCCATCTATGGGCTGGTGCAAGCATCTCGGAGTTGGAACATTCGGTTTAATGAAATGACCAAAGCGTTTGGGTTTATGCAGACTTATGGAGAAGCCTGCGTTTACAAGAAAGTGAGTGGGAGCTCTGTAGCATTTCTCATATTATATGTGGATGACATACTATTGATGGGAAATGATATAGAACTTTTGGAAAGCATAAAGGCCTACTTGAATAAGTGTTTTTCAATGAAGGACCTTGGAGAAGCTGCTTACATATTAGGCATAAAGATCTATAGAGATAGATCGAGACGCCTCATAGGTCTTTCACAAAGCACATACCTTCATAAGATATTGAAGAAGTTCAATATGGATCAGTCCAAGAAGGGGTTCTTGCCTGTGTTGCAAGGTGTGAAATTGAGCTTGGCTCAGTGTCCGACCACGGCAGAAGATAGAGAAAAGATGAGTGTCGTCCCCTATGCCTCAGCTATAGGGTCTATCATGTATGCCATGCTGTGTACCAGACCTGATGTAAACCTTGCCGTAAGTTTGGTAGGAAGGTACCAAAGTAATCCCGGCATGGAACACTGGACAGCGGTCAAGAATATCCTGAAGTACCTGAAAAGGACTAAGGATATGTTTCTCGTTTATGGAGGTGACGAAGAGCTCATCATAAAGGGTTACGTCGATGCTAGCTTCGACACAAATCTGGATGACTCTATGTCACAAACCGGATACGTGTATATTTTGAATGGTGGGGCAGTAAGCTGGTGCAGTTGCAAGCAAAGCGTCGTGGCGGGATCTACATGTGAAGCGGAGTACATGGCAGCCTCAGTGGCAGCGCATGAAGCAATATGGGTGAAGGAGTTCATCACCGACCTAGGAGTCATACCCAATGCGTCGGGGCCGATCACACTCTTCTGTGACAACACTGGAGCTATTGCCCTTGCCAAGGAGCCCAGGTTTCACAAGAAGACCAGGCACATCAAGCGTCGCTTCAACTCCATTCGTGAAAATGTTCAAGATGGATACATAGATATTTGCAAAGTACATACGGATCTGAATGTCGCAGATCCGTTGACTGAACCTCTTCCGCGAGCAAAACATGATCAACACCAGAACTCTATGGGTGTTCAATTCATAACAATGTAACTAGATTATTGACTCTAGTGCAAGTGGGAGACTGTTGGAAATATGCCCTAGAGGCAATAATAAAATGGTTATTATTATATTTCCTCGTTCCTGATAATTGTCTATTTTTCATGCTATAATTGTGTTATCCGGAAATCGTAATACATGTGTGAATACATAGACCACAACATGTCCCTAGTGAGCCACTAGTTGACTAGCTCGTTTATCAATAGATGGTCAGGGTTTCCTGACCATGGACATTGGATGTCATTGATAACGGGATCACATCATTGGGAGAATGATGTGATGGACAAGACCCAATCCTAAGCATAGCACAAGATCGTGTAGTTCGTTTGCTAGAGCTTTTCCAATGTCAAGTATCATTTCCTTAGACCATGAGATCGTGTAACTCCCGGATGCCGTAGGAGTGCTTTGGGTGTACCAAACGTCACAACATAACTAGGTGACTATAAAGGTATACTACAGGTATCTCCGAAAGTGTCTGTTGGGTTGACACGGATCGAGACTGGGATTTGTCACTCTGTATGACGGAGAGGTATCTCTGGGCCCACTCGGTAATGTATCATCATAATGAGCCCAAAGTGACTAAGTGGTTGGTAACGGGATCATGAATTATGGTACGAGTAAAGTGACTTGCCGGTAAGGATACCGACGATCGAATAACAGGCAAGTAACGTACCGATTGACAAAGGGAATTGTATATGGGATTACTTGAATCCTCGACATCGTGGTTCATTCGATGAGATCATCATGGAACATGTGGGAGCCAACATGGGTATCCAGATCCCGCTGTTGGTTATTGGCCGGAGAGTCGTCTCGGTAATGTCTGCATGTCTCCCGAACCCGTAGGGTCTACACACTTAAGGTTCAGTGACGCTAGGGTTGTAGAGATACTAGTATGCGGTAACCTGAAAGTCGTTTGGAGTCCCAGATGAGATCCCGGACGTCACGAGGAGTTCCGGAATGGTCCAGAGGTGAAGAATTATATATAGGAAGTCCAGTTTCGGCCATCGGGAAAGTTTCGGGGGTCACCGGTATTGTATCGGGACCACCGGAAGGGTCCAGGGGGTCCACCGGGTGGGGCCACCTATCCCGGAGGGCCCCATGGGCTGAAGTGGGAAGGGGAACCAGCCCCTGGTGAGCTGGTGTGCCTCCCTTGGACCTCCTGTGCCTAGGGATGGAAACCCTAGGGGTGGGGTACCCCACTTGGCTTGGGGGGCAAGCCACCCCCTTGGCCGCCCCCCCCTTGAGATCCAATCAATAGGGGGTCGGCCCCCTGGCCCCTATATAAAGAGGGGGGAGGGAGGGCAGCCGCACCTAAGTCCCTGGCGCCTCCCTCTCCCTCTACAACACCTCTCCCTCTCGTAGAGCTTTGCGAAGTCCTGCCGAGATCGCCGCTACTTCTACCACCACGCTGTCGTGCTGCTGGATCTCCATCAACCTCTCCCTTCCCCTTGCTGGATCAGGAAGGAGGAGACGTCTTCCCCAACCATACGTGTGTTGAACGCGGAGGTGCCGTCCGTTCGGCACTAGGATCATCGGTGATTTGGATCACGATGAGTACGACTCCCTCAACCCCGTTCTCTTGAACGCTTCCGCGCGATCTACAAGGGTATGTAGATGCACTCCTCTATATCTTTGCTAGAAGACTCCATAGATTGATCTTGGTGAAGCGTAGAATTTTTTTATTTTCTGCAACATTCCCCAACACACTTCCCTCCGGGAAGGGGAAATCATCACCAACGTCATCACCAACGATCCTCTCATCGAGAGGGGGTCAATCTCCATCAACATCTTCACTTGCACCATCTCCTCTCAAAACCCTAGTTCATCTCTTGTATCCAATCTTGTATCAAAACCACAAATTGGTACCTGTGGGTTGCTAGTAGTGTTGATTACTCCTTGTAGTTGATGCTAATTGGTTTACTTGGTGGAAGATCATATGTTCAGATCCTTTATGCATATTATTACTCCTATGATTATGAACATGAATATGCTTTGTGAGTAGTTACGTTTGTTCCTGAGGACATGGTGAAGTCTTGCTATTAGTAGTCATGTGAATTTGGTATTTGTTTGATATTTTGATGAGATGTATGTTGTCTTTCCTCTAGTGGTGTTATGTGAACGTCGACTACATGACACTTCACCATTATTTGGGCCTAGAGGAGGGCATAGGGAAGTAATAAGTAGATGATGGGTTGCTAGAGTGACAGAAGCTTAAACCCTAGTTTATGCGTTGCTTTGTTAGGGGTTGATACGGACCCATATGTTTAATGCTGTGGTTATGTTTACCTTGATACTCCTTTTGTAGTTGCGGATGCTTGCAATAGGGGTTAATCATAAGTGGGATGCTTGTCCATGTTAGGGCAGTACCCAAGTGCCGGTCCACCCACATATCAAATTATCAAAGTACCGAACGCGAATCTTACGAACGTGATGAAAACTAGCTTGACGATAATTCCCAATGTGTCCTCGGGAGCTCCTTCTTCATTATTAGAATTTGTCCAGGCTTATCCTTTGCTACATAAAGGATTGGGCCACCTTGCTGCACTTTAGTTACTTTATTTACTTTTTGCTCGTTACTATTTATCTTATCACAAAACTATCTATCACCTACTATTTCAGTGCTTGCAGAGAAAACCTTACTGAAAACCGCTTATCATTTCCTTCTGCTCCTCGTTGGGTTCGACACTCTTACTTATCGAAAGGACTACGATAGATCCCCTATACTTGTGGGTCGTCAAGACTCTTTTCTGGCGCCGTTTCCGGGGAGTGTCGCGCTTTTGGTGAGTGGAACTTGGTAAGGAAACATTTATATAGTGTGCTGAAATTTTCTGTTACTTGTCACTATGGAAACTAATCCTTTGAGGGGCTTGTTTGGGGTATCTTCACCCTAACCAGAATAGCAAAGAGATGCTCCTCAACCTACCGGGTATGATAGAAAAACTGCTAGCTAATCCTTTTGCAGGAGACGGAACTTTGCATCCCAACTTACACCTTATCTTTGTGGATGAAGTTTGTGGATTAGTTAAGCTTGCAGGTATTCCTGATGATGTTGTCAAAAGGAAGGTCTTCCCTTTATCTTTGAAGGGAGATGGAATGGCATGGTATAGGCTATGTGATGATACGAGATCTTGGAATTATAAGCGATTGAAGTTGGAATTTCACCAGAAGTTCTATCCTATGCATCTTGTTCATCGTGATCGTAATTACATATATAATTTCTGGCCTCGCGAAGGAGAAAGCATGGCTCAAGCTTGGGATGGCTTAAGTCAATGTTATATTCATGCCCCAATCATGATCTCTCTCGGGAAATGATTATTCAGAATTTTTATGCTTAGCTTTCTCTTGATAATCGCAACTTGCTCGATACTTCCTGTGCTGGTTCCTATATGCTGAAGACTATTGATTTCAAATGGGACTTATTGGAAAGAGTAAAATGCAACTCTGAAGATTGGGGTTCCGACGATGGTAAGGAGTTAGGTATGACACCTAAGTTTGATTGTGTTAAATCTTTTATGGATACCGATGCTTTCCGTGGATTTAGCTCTAAGTATGGACTTGACTCTGAGATAGTAGCTACTTTTTGTGAAACTTTTGCTACTCACGTTGATCTCCCTAAAGATAAGTGGTTTAAATATAATCCTCCAGTTGAAGTGAAGGTAGTTGCACCTATTATAGTCGAAGAGAAAACTATTACATATAGTGATCCTATTATTCCTACTACTTATGTTGAAAAACCTCCTTTTCCTATTAGGATAAAAGATCATGTTAAAGCTTCAACTGTTGTTCGTAAGAGTAATACTAGGACTTATACACCTCCTGAGCAAATTAATGTTGAACCTAGTATTGCTATGGTTAAAGATCTCTTGGATGAGGACTTAGATGGGCATGTTATCTCTTTCTTGGGTGAAACTGCTAATATTGCTAGACCCGATACTAAGACACGTAGACCTGTTGTAGGCACGCCTGTTATTTCTATTAAAATAGGAGATCATTGTTATCATGGTTTATGTGATATGGGTGCTAGTGCTAGTGCGATACCCTATGACCTTTATAAAGAAATTATGCACGATATTGCACCTGTTGAATTAGAAGACATTGATATTACTATTAAGCTTGCTAATAGGGACACCATTAAACCTATTGGGATTGTTAGAGATGTTGAAGTCTTGTGTGGGAAGATTAAATACCTTGCTGATTTTCTTGTTCTTGGTTCCCCACAAGATGATTTTTGTCCCATTATTTTTGGTAGACCCTTCTTGAATACTGCTAGTGCTAAGATTAATTGTGAAAATAATATTGTCACTGTTGGCATAGATGGTATGTCTCATGAGTTTAATTTCGCTAAGTTTAGTAGACAACCTCGTGAAAGGGAACGACCTAGTAAGGATGAAATTATTGGTCTTGCTTCCATTGTTGTTCCTCCAACTGATCCGTTAGAACAATATTTGTTAGACCATGAAAACGATATGTTTATGAAGGAAAGGGAAGAAATAGATGAAGTGTTCCTTAAACAAGAACCTATGCTGAAACATAACCTTCCCGTTGAAATTATTGGGGATCCCCCTCCACCCAAGGGTGATCCCGTGTTTGAACTCAAACCATTACCTGATAATCTTAAGTATGCTTATCTTGATGAAAAAGAAATATATCCTGTTATTATTAGTGCTAACCTTTCAGAGAAAGAAGAAGAAAGATTATTGAAAACTCTGAAGAAGCACCGAGCTGCTATTGGATATACTCTGGATGATCTTAAGGGCATTAGTCCCACATTATGTCAACACAAAATTTCAGTGGAGAAAGATGCCAAACCAGTTAGAGATCCTCAAAGACGATTAAATCCCAAAATGAAGGAAGTGGTAAGAAAGGAGATACTAAAGCTCCTTGAGGCAGGTATTATTTATCCCATTGCTGATAGTGAATGGGTAAGCCCTGTCCATTGTGTCCCGGAAAAGGGAGGTATTACCGTTGTTCCTAATGATAAAGATGAATTGATCCCGCAAAGAATTATTACAGGCTATAGGATGGTAATTGATTTTCATAAGTTAAATAAAGCTACTAAGAAAGATCATTACCCTTTACCTTTCATTGATCAAATGCTAGAAAGGCTATCCAAACACACACATTTTTGCTTTCTAGATGGTTATTCTGGCTTCTCTCAAATACCTGTGTCCGCGCAGGATCAATCTACAACTACTTTTACTTGCCCTTTTAGTACTTTTGCTTATAGACGTATTCCTTTTGGTTTATGTAATGCACCTGATACCTTTCAAAGATGCATGATGGCTATATTTTCTGATTTTTGTGAAAAGATTTGTGAGATGGATGACTTCTCCGTCTATGGATCCTCTTTTGATGATTGTTTGAGCAACCTTGATCAAGTTTTGCAGAGATGCGAAGACACTAGTCTCGTCCTGAATTGGGAAAAGTGTCACTTTATAGTTAATGAAGGCATTGTCTTGGGGCACAAGATCTTCGAGAGAGGTATTGAAGTTGATAAAGCCAAAGTTGATGCTATTGAAAAGATGCCATGTCCCAAGGACATAAAAGGTATAAGAAGTTTCCTTGTTCATGTCGGCTTTTATAGGAGGTTCATTAAGGACTTTTCAAAAATCTCTAGGCTTCTGACTAATTTATTGCAAACAGATATTCCTTTTGTCTTTGATGATGATTGTGTAGAAGCATTTGAAACACTTAAGAAAGCTTTGATCACTGCACCTATTGTTCAACCACCTGATTGGAATTTACCTTTTGAAATTATGTGCGATGCCAGCGATTATGCTGTAGGTGCTGTTTTAGGGCAAAGAGTCGATAAGAAATTGAATGTTATCCAGTATGCTAGTAAGACTCTTGATACTGCCCAGAGAAATTATGCTACTACTGAAAAAGAGTTCTTAGCAGTTGTGTTTGCATGTGATAAGTTTAGACCTTATATTGTTGATCCAAAAGTTACTATTCACACTAATCATGCTGCTATTAAATATCTTATGGAAAAGAAAGATGCTAAGCCTAGACTCATTAGATGGGTTCTCTTGCTCCAAGAATTTGACTTGCATATTATTGATAGAAAGGGAGCTGAGAACCCCGTTGCAGATAACTTGTCTAGGTTAGAGAATGTTCTTGATGACCCTCTGCCTATTAATGATAGCTTTCCTGATGAACAATTAGCGATCGTCAATGCTTCTCATACTGCTCCTTGGTATGCTGACTATGCTAATTACATTGTTGCTAAATATATACCGCCTAGTTTCACATACCAGCAAAAGAAAAAGTTCTTTTATGATTTAAGACATTACTTCTGGGATGATCCACACCTTTATAAAGGAGTAGATGGTATTATTAGACGTTGTGTGCCTGAGCATGAACAGGAACAAATCCTACGCAAGTGTCACTCTGAATCCTATGGAGGAAACCACGCTAGAGATAGAACTGCACACAAGGTACTACAATCTGGTTTTATTGGCCTACTCTCTTCAAAGATGCTCGTAAGTTTGTCTTATCTTGTGATGAATGTCAAAGAATAGGTAACATTAGTAGACGTCAAGAAATGCCTATGAATTATTCTCTTGTTATTGAACCGTTTGATGTTTGGGGCTTTGATTATATGGGACCTTTTCCTGCCTCCAATGGTTATACACATATTCTAGTTGCTGTTGATTACGTTACTAAGTGGGTAGAAGCTATTCCAACTAGTAGTGCTGATCATAACACTTCTATTAAAATGCTTAAAGAAGTTATTTTCTGAGGTTTGGAGTCCCTAGATATCTTATGACTGATGGTGGTTCACACTTTATTCATGGTGCTTTCCGTAAGATGCTTGCTAAGTATGATGTCAATCATAGAATCGCATCTCCTTATCACCCGCAGTCTAGTGGTCAAGTAGAGTTGAGCAATAGAGAGCTCAAATTAATTTTGCAAAAGACTGTGAATAGATCTAGAAAGAATTGGTCCAAAAAACTTGATGATGCATTATGGGCCTATAGAACTGCATACAAAAATCCTATGGGTATGTCTCCATATAAGATGATTTATGGAAAAGCATGTCATTTACCTCTTGAACTTGAACATAAAGCATATTGGGCTATTAAAGAGCTCAATTATGACTTCAAACTTGCCAGTGAGAAGAGGTTGTTTGATATTAGCTCACTTGATGAATGGAGAACCCAAGCATATGAGAATGCCAAGCTTTTCAAAGAAAAAGTCAAACGCTGGCATGATAAGAGGATACAAAAGCGTGAGTTTAACGTAGGATATTATGTGTTATTATTCAACTCTCATTTAAGATTTTTTGCAGGAAAACTTCTCTCAAAATGGGAAGGTCCCTACGTTATCGAGGAGGTCTATCGTTCTGGTGCTATAAAAATCAACAACTTCGAAGGCACAAATCCGAGGGTGGTAAACGGTCAAAGAATTAAACATTATATTTCAGGTAATCCTATCAATGTTGAAACTATTATTATTGAAACCATAACCCCTGAGGAATATATAAGGGACACTTTCCAGAACGATCCAGACTCCGAAAAGGAATAGGTACGTGGTACGGTAAGTATACCGACTCCAAAACAACTCTAATGGCAATTTTTATCAGTTTTGGATTATTTAAGAATTTTAGGAAGAAAGAAGTAGTCCGAAAGGGACACGAGGCTCCCACGAGAGAGGAGGCTGCGCCCCCCTATCTCGTGGGTACCTCGTGTGCCTCCCGGACTCCGTTTTCTTGTATGTTACGTATTTTGGTCGGTAAAAAATCATTATATATACTCCTGAAGGTTTTGACCAACGTATCACGCGAATATCCTCTCTTTTCGTTTCGAGCTGTTTCTGTTTCAAATCTAGAGCATCATGTCGTCTCCAAGCGCTCCCAAGGACAAATTTTTTGAGAGGGTTATCAACCCCTATCTCGCGGAGGTGCTGCATCACCCTCAAACCATTGAGATGCGTGAGGGGGTGCTGCACATCTGCGATGTGGAGGGACCAAGGCGTACCGGGAGCGTGGAGACAAAGCTCGAAGCCATGGAGCAAGAAGTTTTCTAGTGTCAAGGGATGGTGGAGTGTGGACTCAATGCCAACCAGATGATGATCACGGAGTTCGCCAACAACCACAAGCTGGATGCCAAAGTCATTGGGGAGACCATCTTCAAGCTTCAAGAGAAAATCGAGCACCTCCAAGCCCAGATTTATGAACTGCAAAACCAGAATTATGAGTATGAATATAGATTCAAGCGAATGAGGTTGGCTGCAGATTTAAGGATCCCAGAGACTCGATCATCCTTTTATGATGGAGAGCCTATGCCTTGGAAGACGGACGACAAGCCTGCATCATCAACAACTCCTACTTCACCACCTCCGAAGAAATAATCACATGGGTATGGGCACTCCCCTTGGCAACTGCCAAGCTTGGGGGAGGTGCCCCGGTATCATATCACCATCACACTCCTATCTTTACCGCTTTATTTAGTTCAGTCCTTTTAGTAGTATCTTGATCTAGTAGTTCAAAGTTTTTGATATCAAGTAGTTTTGAGTTTTGCTTTGTGATCTCTTTATGTAATCGAGTCCATGTGCTATCTATAATAAAGATTAGTGTTGAGTCAAGGGCTTTGCTATGTTGCTATGATCTTGAGAAAGTATAAAGAACGAAAGAGTTCATATTGATCTTATGGATAGTGATAACTTCACACATAGAAAGTATGAGGCATAAAAATTGTTGAGAGTTGATGAACGTAGCCTTGGTCATCGTTGCAATTAATAGGAAGTGATAAGGAAAGAGGGGTTCACATATAAATATATTATCTTGGACACCTTTTATGACTGTGAAGCACTCATTAAGTATGACATGCTAAAAGAATTGATGTTGGACAAGGAAGACAACGTAATGGTTTATGTTTTCCGACATCTCAGTTAAAGTATATTGTCATTGACCTTCCAAACATGTTGAGCTTGCCTTTCCCCCTCATGCTAGCCAAATTCCTTGCACCAAGTAGAGATACTACTTGTGCTTCAAAATATCCTTAAACCCAGTTTTGCCATGAGAGTCCACCATACCTACCTATGGATTGAGTAAGATCCTTCAAGTAAGTTGTCATCGGTGCAAGCAATAAAAATTGCTCTCTAAATATGTATGCTTATTAGTGCAGAGAAAATAAACTTTGTACGAACTTATTGTGGAAGTAATAAAAGCGACAGACTGCATAATAAAGGTCCACGTACAAGGGGCAATGTAAAGTGACGTTCTTTTGCACTAAGACTTTATGCATCAACCCTAAATGCGCATGACAAGCTCTGCTTCCCTCTGCGAAGGGCCTATCTTTTACTTTATGTTTTTACTTTATGCTTGAGTCAAGGTGATCCTCACCTTTCCCTTTTTATTTTTTATCCTTTGGCAAGCTCTTCATGTTTGAAAGATCATGATACATATATCCAATTGGATGTAAGTTGGCATAGGCTATTATTATTGACATCACGTAAAGGTGAATACGTTGGGAGGAAACACAATAAGCCCCTATCTTTCTCAGTGTCCGGCTGAAACTCTATAACCACAAGTATTGCGTGAGTGTTAACAATTATAGGAGACTACGAGATATTTGAGTATGTGAGCTTGCTAAAAAGCTCTATTATTGACTCTTTCTGATGTTACGATAAATTGCAATTACTTCAATGACTGAGATTATAGTTTGTTAGTTCCCAATGAAGTTTTTGAACCATACTTGACATTGTGAATTGCTTATTACTTGAGCATAGGAAATCATATGACAAAATCTATATATGTTACTGTAATTAGAATGATCATGATGCCCTCATGTCCATATTTTATTTTTATCGACACCTCTATCTCTAAACATGTGGACATATTTTTCGATTTCGGCTTCCGCTTGAGGACAAGCGAGGTCTAAGCTTAGGGGAGTTGATACGCCCATTTTGCATCATGCTTTTATATCAATATTTATTGCATTATGGGCTGTTATTACACATTATATCTCAATACTTATGGCTATTCTCCCTTATTTTACAAGGTTTACCATGAAGAGGGGGAATGCTGGCAGCTGGAATTCTGGCTGGAAAAGGAGCAAACATTGGAAACCTATTCTGCACAACTCCAAAAGTCCTGAAACTCCATGAAACAACCTTTTGGATTTAATAAGAATTTATGAGCGAAAGAAATAGGCCAGGGGGCCCACACCCTGTCCAGGAGACAGGAGGGCGCGCCCCCCTGTAGGGCGCGGCCCCCTATCTCCTGGGCCCCCTGGTGAGCCTCCGGCGTCCATCTTCTGCTATATGAAGGGTTTTGTCCCGGAAAAAATCGTGGGCAAGCTTACGGGATGAAACTCTGCCGCCACGAGGCGGAACCTTGGCGGAATCAATCTAGGGCTCTGGCGGAGCTGTTCTGTCGGGGACACTTCCCTCCAGGAGGGGGAAATCATCACCAACGTCATCACCAACGATCCTCTCATCGAGAGGGGTTCAATCTCCATCAACATCTTCACCAGCACCATCTCCTCTCAAAACCCTAGTTCATCTCTTGTATCCAATCTTGTATCAAAACCACAAATTGGTACCTGTGGGTTGCTAGTAGTGTTGATTACTCCTTGTAGTTGATGCTAATTGGTTTACTTGGTGGAAGATCATATGTTCAGATCCTTTATGCATATTATTACTCCTATGATTATGAACATGAATATGCTTTGTGAGTAGTTACGTTTGTTCCTGAGGACATGGTGAAGTCTTGCTATTAGTAGTCATGTGAATTTGGTATTCGTTCGATATTTTGATGAGATGTATGTTGTCTTTCCTCTAGTGGTGTTATGTGAACGTCGACTACATGACACTTCACCATTAATTGGGCCTAGAGGAAGGCATAGGGAAGTAATAAGTAGATGATGGGTTGCTAGAGTGACAGAAGCTTAAACCCTAGTTTATGTGTTGCTTCGTTAGGGGTTGATATGGACCCATATGTTTAATGATGTGGTTAGGTTTACCTTAATACTCCTTTTTGTAGTTGCGGATGCTTGCAATAGGGGTTAGTCATAAGTGGGATGCTTGTCCATGTTAGGGCAGTACCCAAGTGCCGGTCCACCCACATATCAAATTATCAAAGTACCAAACTCGAATCTTACGAACGTGATGAAAACTAGCTTGACGATAATTCCCAATGTGTCCTCGGGAGCTCCTTCTTCATTATTAGAATTTGTCCAGGCTTATCCTTTGCTACATAAAGGATTGGGCCACCTTTCTGCACTTTAGTTACTTTATTTACTTTTTGCTCGTTACTATTTATCTTATCACAAAACTATCTATCACCTACTATTTCAGTGCTTGCACAGAAAACCTTACTAAAAACCGCTTATCATTTCCTTCTGCTCCTCGTTGGGTTCGACACTCTTACTTATCGAAAGGACTACGATAGATCCCCTATACTTGTGGGTCATCAGGGCCCTTTCGGGGTCATCTGGCTGCGGGGAGGGGCTGGAGATTCCTTCTACGGCCCTCCTCAGTTCCTGCTTAGAAATATCGAAGCAGATAATCTTAGTGAAGAACGCCACAATAAGTGTAGCAGGGAAAGGAATGACGACTTACCCAGTTTGGGGGGTTGTGCATGGATAATCCATCCCGCGGTTTAATGTGAAGGAATTCTTCCTCTTCCCCTTTGTATAAATCGGACAAGATACTTGCCAGAGCAGTTGCGGAGTCCGGACCCTTACGGCCACAGCGGGTGACATCATCTTCCCCATTGAAGTGCCACATGGGCTTCCCCTGATATTGAAGCGGTTGCACTCCCCGCATTATGCATATTGCCATAACCTCGACTATCGTCAGTCCGGATTTGGCCAGTAAGTTTATCCTACTCATCAGGAAATGTATTTCCCTGGTATCCTCCTCTTGGGGGCCCCGTGGGCGCCAGCTTAGACGTGCCCTCTGCGGGGCGTTACTGAACTTGGGGAGACCTGTCCGAACTGGATCCGGAAGGGGAACGTCATCGATGTAAAACCACTCTGAAGGCTAGTTCTCTGGTGCCTTCTTGGGAGTGCCGGATAGGTATCCGGTCTCGGCAATACGCCATACTTCGGCCCCGCCCACTTGAAATAGGGATTCTCCCTGGTTGCGGGGGACAAGGCAGAACAGCTTCTTCCATAACCCGAAGTGAGCCTCACAGCCTAGAAATAGCTCCCAAAGGGCAACGTACCCTACTATATGTAGTACGGAGGCAGGGGTAAAATTGTGCAACTGGAGGCCGTAGAACTCCAGGAGCCCGCGAAGGAAAGGGTGGATGGGAAACCCGACGCCCCTTAGCAGATGCGGGATGAGGCATATTCGCTCCTCTGGAGATGGATTAGGAGATCCCTCCACCTGTTCCCCGTTGTTATAGGTGGCTATTCCGGCTCGGACGGAGACCATGAACGCCGGTGGGAGAAACCCTTGGGTTTGTAACTCTATCAAACAACTATGAGGAACTGAACACTCTTCCCAGTCCCCCGGGTTGGAATGAGGAGAGCGAGCAGAAGAGTTGCGACGACCGGCCATGCTGGAATGGTTTTTCCGGAGCGCTCTGTTGGATGCTTGCTCGAGGGGGGAGAGTGAGGTTTGGATCTGAGAATCCTCGTCTCTTCAAATAGACGGTCAGCCCGAAGGATTGGGGGTGGCAAATGCAAATATGCCTCAGCTCCTCGCATTCGCTCGACACGTGGAGATGGTCATTATTGAGGCACTGAAGCCGAGGAGTACAACATCGATGGGATGTCGGACACTATTCGTCATAACAGGTACTTTGGAGTATTCGGAGATGGAACCCGCCTTGCAATGCCGAAGACAAGACTGCGCGCCGGACTCATCGTCATTGAAGCCTGGTTCAGGGGCTACTGAGGGAGTCCTGGATTAGGGGGTATTCGGACTGCCGGACTATATACATCGTCCGAACTATTGGAGCGTGAAGATACAAGACTCAAGACTCTGTCCCGTGTCCGGATAGGACTCTCCTTTGCATGGAATACAAGCTTGGTGATTCGGATATTGTATTTCCTTCCTTGTAACCGACTCCGTGTAAACCCTAGCCCTCTCCGGTGTCTATATAAACCGGAGAGGTTGGTCCTTAGAAGGCCGATCACAATTACAATCATAACCATCATAGGCTAGCTCTTAGGGTTTAGCCTCTACGATCTCGTGGTAGATCTACTCTTGTACTACTCATATCGTCAATATTAATCAAGAAGGAAGTAGGGTTTTACCTCCATTGAGAGGGCCCGAACCTGGGTAAACATTGTGTCCCTTGCTTCCTGTTACCATCAGCCTAAGACGCATAGATCGGGACCCCCTACCCGAGATCCGCTGGTTTTGACACCGACACCGGTCATGAACGGACGTGTGTCCAGAGTGGGTTTCTCGGCTTCCACACGGGCAGGTTTCATGGAGGCGTTTGAATGCGGCACGGAGGCATGGTCAGCCGCGCGTGCCGCGAGTGGCGCCCTCGACTCTGACCTAGGACACCGTGTCGTTCTTCCACTGACGTGTGGGCTCTTTGGGTGTATGGCCTGCATGTCAGTGACCGAACGCAGTCAGCACACAACAGAGGAACCTTTGGTGGGCCAGGGCAGTCAGAAGCGGGCATTTCATAAACCGATGATTGTTCATTGAGTGTGACGTCATCTTTTTCATGTAGTTAAGCCTACTATGTTGATAGCCCGTTCGATACGTTGTGATTCATAAAGACCGCTGCAAACATCAATGTTCTGCTTATCACAGATAAGATTGATTAATACCCGTAATAATCCATGTCCTTAACAAAGGGTGCATGCACGTATAGGTTGAGCGTGTGTCTTGCGTCGTGTGCTGTGTGCATGCAGCCGTGCGAGTGTTGCGTGTGTGCAAGGGTGCGTTTCAGTGTTGCATGCATGGGTGCGTACGTGCGTGTGTTCGTGAGTGCATGTGTACGTGTTAGTGTTGCACACCAGCATGCGTGCGTGTGTATGCTATGTGTATGTGTCAGTGTTGCATGCCTACATGCGTGCGTGTCTTGCGTGCGTGCATGTGTACATGCGGGGTGAGGCTACACGTCAGTCGACTGACTTTTTCATCTCTGGTCATTAGATTTTCCATACGTTGGATACGAAATCAAGGGCCTCCAGTTTATCATCAAACTCCACCCCCTGGAGCCGCCAGCCACCACCGGCCGAACCGCCCACCCCCGCCGCCCGCGGCCGGCCCACCCTCCCCGAAACCACTCCCCACCGCCAGTCCGCCGCCGCACCGGCCATCCCTCTAGCCCCCCCCCTGCGTGCCGAGCTTTTTCTCCGGGGATACCCACCCCGCCGCCCAATGAACGCCCCCCAACCGCCGGTGACTGCCAACCAGAGGTCTCACGACTTCGAATACCCACCGACCACTAGTTTATTACCATTTCTGTCCTTCATATTCTCGCTGATGGGTGGGCCCTATGGTAATGTGCGCTGCTGAATGTGGACCGTTTGCCTAGTCAATTGATCATGTTATCAACAAATTACGGAGCTGTATGGTGAACCAGTGACCGTATGATCACCCTAAAATGTATTCCTATTTTATTAACACAGTACAGACTCAAACTACCATTTCTTTCTTTCATATACGGGCTGACAGGTGGGCCCCACGGTTACGCGCCCCGATGTTGCAACACTAGTTGTGCCGTTTGACTGGTCAGTTGATTGTGTGATCAACAAAATACGGAGTTGTACGGGTGAGCCAGTGACTGTATAATCATGACATGTATTTGTTTAACACGGTACAGACGCAAGGGCTCATATATACGCGCAAGCACTCACCGCTATAAGCGCACACACGCGAACCCTACCCCTATGAGCACCTTCGAGAGAGTGGGCCAGCATATATGATCTTGATATTTTACGAAGTCACCATAGGTGCCTCGTAGTCGAGTGGAACGTCTCCTCCCACTAAACGTACATCGCCGGAAAATACTGAAATTAACACAAGATAAATGCGAGCACCGGGACTTTAACCTTGGTGGGCTCGAGAAACCACTCTCCTCTAACCATCCAACCACATGTTGGTTAGCACGACAAAATGTATGTGGTGACCGTGATGAGCTTGTTCTGAAGTCCAGTGACCATATCGTGCTTTCGCTTCAAATACAATGACCGTAAGTGTCGTCAACAAAATACGGAGCACGCATCAAATGCAAAGTCCGTCAGTGTCATCAACAAAATATGGAGACGTGTCGTTAGCTAGATACCGTTGTACTATTGTATATGCTTATTTTCTTAGTGGCCGATTGCGTGTGTGGTGTGGTGGGCACATCATTTCTAGTTGTGGTGGGTCAACATGAAGACTCATGGGTCGGTTCCATCCTACGCCATATATAGGTTGGACCGAGATGTGTTATACGAAGACCCATGTGGAGGACTCGGCGTACAACACGAAGCTACCAGAGTCGCGGAGGACTCTATCCCCACTGGTGATAAGCCGACTATATATGATTTGTAACCCTAGGCCCTTAGTATGTTATACAATCTTGGGGGCTATTTCGTCGATAGTATACACACACGCACAATGCCTGGTATTCACGTGTACTTTGTACACACCCCTATCACTAATATACAGTACCAGGAGTAGGCTCTTTCTTCAACTGCAAGGGTCCGATCCGAACTAGGGTAAAACTTTGCCTCGTATTACCATCCAGCCTAACAGCCAGGGATATCCTACCGAATGATATGATGAAATCATATCTGCCAACTACTATTAGAGAGGTGTGTCGGGGGGGGGGGGTAATGTGTGCGAGAGAGGCCTAAAGATAATGTGCATGCGGGACACACACGTAGGCACATATATGTGCGTATAGAGGGCTAGTAGAGACCGTGCATGCGTATATATGCATGTGAGAGAAATAGTGTTTTCCAACTGAGATTAGTGAAAAGAGTGGTACATAGTAATCAGAAAGAGAGAGAGAGAGAGAGAAACAGAGAGAGCATGTGCGTGAGACACCCCGACACACTGAGAGAGATTGTGAGCATGTGTGAAAGAGAAATGCCGATGCATATAAAGTGTGTGCACTTATGCGTTAGATAGAGAGATATATAACGCGTTTGTGAGAACGGGGCGAGGCATAGTGCATCTACGTGTAAAAGGCGGTTCTACGCATTAAATTAAAATATAAATGGCATTATTATTTTTGGATGAGATCATGAATTTTGCAAAATTGCGTATGAACAAAAATCGGTCTATCAGACACCCATACTCTATTGAATTCTAGCATGTGCATGTGTTTATTTCATATTATCGATCCATAGAGTGAGTGCGGTTTGAAATACAGGCAATGGATGCTTTTGCAATTCATATATAAACATTAATTAGTGCACTCCATGTTGTTAGTGTGAATCACTTTATACATTTGTCACTTGCATGGATACATTCCAAGTTGCTAGCTACGAAATAAAATACATGTCGAATTCAACATAAAGGGGGTTTCGAAGATTCGAATTCATAGGAAGTGCATTCATCTATTTGAACCCGAGATAATGGCATTTTTAAATCAGATGTAAAAGGGGGCAACAATCTTTTTTGTGAGTTTGAACATGCTATATATATTCATACGCATATCTAACTTTTTTTTGCAACCAAGGAGATTATATCTGGAACCATGCATGAACTGAGGTAAGTTGCATATTTTTTAATATATACTCGTGTACAATGTATATTCAAATGTACCCCCTCCATTCCAAAATAATCGTAGCTTTTGGATTTTCAAGAGTAAAGATTTGTGAAGTTTGACAAATCCTGAAAGTTCAATTCAAGAGAACCGAAAACGTTAATGCTTCTGCTCCCAAAAATTGAACGAAGCGCCAAATAGGCCTCTGGTCACCCGAAACCGCGCGAGACTAATGTTTTGGTGGTAGGAAATTACTGTCCTAACTCTGGCCCGTGTAGCCTATCGGCCCGATGTCCAAAGATCTAAACCGGGGTAGGTTTGTAACTTCACCAAGACGCCAGTCTCAACCGCCTCCGAGAAGCATTCATACGCCGTGGGCGCCTAAACACCCATGCGCTTGGCCGAAATCTATCCCACCCACATTTGGGTCACCTGACATGACTGTCCTACCCCCAACCCACAATATGTCCGAAATTTTAGATGGGGGCAAAGTTTGTAACTTTCCCCAAATTTCAAACAAGCGCGTCTCAAACCGAAACATTGTTCCCCCTTAGTTCCCCGCCTCCCTCTGTTTCCTCATTCATACTCCGTGGGCGCGAAAACGCCCTCTCCACCAGCCGCGAAACCCCAGCCTCCTCCGTCCTCCACCCCATAGCGGCCAATCCACCACCGCCCTCCTCCATCATGCCAGAGCCGTTACCCCGACGTCGTCGTCCAACGCAACCACAACCGCAACGCCCTCAAGGACTTAGCAGCTGAAGCCGAGGCAGAGCTGCCTCCACGACGCCGACGCCGACGTGCGCCGTACCAGAACCACTCCGACCACGCCGTCCCGCGCCTCACTGTTGTGGCTCCACTGTCTCAACCGTCCACCGCACCGGAGCTGTTCCCACTACGCCGTCGTTCACCGCCTCGGATCTGCTTCCCCGCCGCCGACAGACGGCCACCGCACCACACTCAACAACTTGGCCATGGGTTCGTCCAAGGCTGCACCGTCCTCCACAACTTCTGGTTTCTGGCGAACAACAAGATCGTCGAAAAAACCGAAGGAGGACACAGCACTGCCAGCAGAAAGAGGTACTCCTCTTCCCTTATTCGTGCAAATCTTACGTCTCCGCTCACACCATATTCATCCCACGAAAGAAACTAGTTGAGCGCTTCTTACTGCATCTTCTTCGTGATACTAAATGCACAAGGTTTCCTCCCTTTTACTATTTCACCTTTGCTAGAGGTCAGTAGTCTGCCTGGATTTCAATTCTGGGTCAGTCAAACCGCAATTAAAAGAAGCAACACCCGCTTAGGCGCGCGGAGCACCTAGTCCGCCTGTTCCCCGGGGAAGCGGCGCATCGGTGTCTATCATAGGGGTGTGGGGCACAGGAGCTGCTTGCGCCCGATCTGGAGGTCGGCGGGGCTTGAATGGATGGCTGGGGGGTAGTGCCAAGCACGGCGGTGCGGTGAGGTCGAGGGGAGGGCACAGCCAGGGGAGGAATACTGGACCGGTGGTCACTGGCGTTTCAAGGAAGATCGTCAACACTGACTGGCTGGAGGTAGATGAAGGCGATCTGCCCGTTCTTTGTACATCGGACTGGCCTATTTTCTTTCAGTCGGCTGTTATTTTCATAGAATCCCGTAGTAATTGAGTGTGCCATGCATGTTGTAGAGCTATCATATGTCTCCCGCATTTATTTCTCACCGACCTGCTATCTGCTACCTTTACACTGTACTAATTGTGCACACACTTCACCCATACTCACACTATTGTTTTTTTATGCATGGGTATTTTAGACTCTGACGCAGTGTTGATGAATGCAGAAAAGAAAAGACAGAAGTCGCTCCAGTGTAATTCGAAGATAAGCACTAAGCGTTTCAACGCTCTAATGGGTGCAGTGTCAGCAGTTGGAGACAGTAAACGTAACTCTGCAGTTGATGATCTCAATTGCCACACACAACCATCCTAGGTGCTTGCTTTAACTTCGTGTTGTCAAATGTGGTTGCATGTTGCATATGGTGTCTAGCTTGTATTGCTTCCAATTTGGTTAAATTGCATCTGCTTACTTTACACATTATACCTTTGATAATGACATGCCTTCCTGTTTTTGATACATATTACATATGTCTATTAACCATGTTCGTACATCAAACTAATGCTCTTTTGTATCCCTCGTCAATCACTTATGATGAGACAGTCACCCGGGTGGGTTACTGTGAGACGCCCTACTCGTTTAAAGAGTGCAGTGTCATCCTCCCCACATGATTCTCAAGAAACAGCAAGTCTAAATGAAGATAGTCAACGTAGCTCTCTAGTTGATCACCGCAATTCCCCCACACCACTATCGCAGGTGCTTGCTCTTACTTGGCAGTGTGATATGTGGTTGCATGTTGCGTATGGTGTCTACCTTGTAATGCTTCTAATTAGGGTAAATTGCATCTACTTAGTTAACACATTATACCTGTGAATATGACATGCCTTCCTATTTTTGGTACATACTACGTCTTTCTATTAACCATGTTCTTACATCAAACTACTTTTCTTGTGTATCCCTCATCAATGCTCCTAATTTGTTAAATTGCATCTCCTTAGCTTACACATTATACATGTGAATATGACGTGCGTGGGTTAATATGAGACGCAATACTCTTATAAAGAATGCAATTTCATCCTCTCCACATGATTCTCAAGAAACATCAAGCCTAAATGAAGATATTGAACGTTGCTCTGTACCTGAAGACCGCACTTCCCCTACACTACCATCACCGGTGCTTGCTCCAACTTCGCAGTGTGATATGTGGTTGCATGTTGCATACGGTGTCTAGCTTGTAATGCTTCTAATTAGGGTAAATTGCATCTGCTTAATTTACACACTATACCTGTGAATATGACATGCCTTCCTATTTTTGGTACACACTACATCTATGTGTTAACCTTGTTCTTACATGAAACTACCTCTCTTCTGTATCCTGCATCAATCACTTACGATGAGCCACCTTTATTCGTTGCATATTGCATATTATTTCTCGCCTGTTGCCATGTATTGCTTCTAATTTGGTCAAATACATTTGTTAGGGCATCCTTTTAATTTGGCAGAGTGATATTGGTTTCATCTTTCATATGGTTTCTAGCTTGCATCGATTCTAACAAGTTCAAGCACCTTGTGCTTAGTTTACACTTTATACATCATACATGTCAATATGTCACGTCGTCCTGCTTTTCATACATATTCCATCCTCTTATCATGTGGCTGCCTTACATGAAAGTAGTGTTCGTCAGTATCATGCATCAATAAGTTCTGAAGAGCAAATTTTATTCCTTTTTCTTGTGGGTTTGACTTGATAAGGCAAAATCAAGAAAGAGGAAGGAAAAGAGTAAGGAAGGCGATGATGGTGGTCCTATGCAGCAACGTAAACGGAGCATCTGTAACGATTCTCCTTGTACTGATAGTGCATTACAAGGTCCAAGTCTCCGCTCCCCTACTCCACCATCCAAGGTGCTTGCTCTAACTTGGCAGTGTGATATCTGGTTGCATGTTGCATATGGTTTCTAGCTCGTATTGCTCCTAATTAGTGTAAACTGCATCTGCTTAGCTTACACATGATACATGTGAATATGACACGCTTTCCTGTTTTTGGTACATACTATATCTGTCTATCACACCATGTTCTTACATGAAACTACTCTTCTTGTGTATCCTGCATCAGTCACTTATGATGGGACACCTTTAAGTTGGCAGTGTGATATTGGTTTGCGTCTTGAATATGATTACTAGCATGTATTGCTTCTAGTTTGATGAACACCACCTATGACGAGACAGTTTTAACTTGGCAAAGTGATATTGATTGCACCTTCCATATGGTGTCTTGCAGTGCTTCTAATTTGTTGAAGTGCCTTCTGCTTAGTTACCACATCATAGGTGTGAATATGTCAAGCCGTCCATTTTTTCGTACATATTCCATCCTCGTATCATGACTTTGCCTTTCATTAGAGTAGTGTTCATCAGTATCATGCATGAATGAGTTCTGAAGAGCGAATGATATTCCTTTTTCTTGTCGGTATGACCTCATAATGCAAAATCAATAAAGCTGAAGGAAATTGGCAAGGCATTGGATGATGGTGGTCCTTCCGAGCAACTGAAACAGAGGTTCTCTACAGATTCTACTCAGCCATCCTCCCAACAAGATTCGCAAGACAACGCAAGGCTAGACAGTCAACGTAGCTGTGTAGATGATGAGCACATCTCCCCTACTCCACCATCACAGGTGCTTGCTCTAACTTGGCACTATTATATGTGGTTGCATGTTGCGTATGATGTCTAGCTTGTATTGCTTCTAACTTTGTTGAATTGCATCTGCTTACTTTACACATAATGCCTTTGAATATGACATGTGTTCCTATTTCTACATCAGACTACTATTCTTGCATATCCCGCATCAGTCACTTATGATAAGGCACCTTTAAGTCGCCACTGTGATATTGGTTGTGTCTTGCATATGATTTCTAGCATGTACTGCTTCTAATTTGTTGAAACGCCATATAGTTTGAACTTGGCAGAGTGATATTGGTTGCATCTTTCATATGGTGTCTAGCTTGCAGTGCTTCTAATTTGTTGAAATGCCTTCTGCTTAGTTACCACATCATAGGTGTGAATATGTCACACCATCCTGTTTTTCATACATATTCCATCCTCGCATCATGTGTTTGCCTTTCATCCGAGTAGTGTTCATCAGTATCATGCATGAATGAGTTCTGAAGAGCGAATTTTATTCCTTTTTCTTATCGGTTTGACTTCACAATGCAAAATCATTACAGCTGAAGGAAATTAGTCCAGCAGTGGATGATGGTGGTCCTTCTGAGCAACTCAAACAGGGGGTCTCTATAGATTCTACTCCGCCATCCTCCCAACAAGATTCGCAAGACAACACAAGGCTGGACAGTCAACGTAGTTGTGTAGATGATGAGCACATCTCCCCTACTCCACCATCAGAGGTGCTTGCTCTAACTTGACACTATTATATGTGGTTGCATGTTGCATATGATGTCTAGCTTGTATTGCTTCTAACTTGAATTGCATCTGCTTACTTTACACATAATGCCTGTGAATATGACAGGTGTTCTTGTTTCTAGAACATACGTGTACATGATGAGCACATCTCCCCTACTCCACCATCACAGGTGCTTGCTCTTACTTGGAACTGTTATACGTGGTTGCGTTTTCTGTATGATGTCTAGTTTGTAATGCTTCTGATTATGTAGAATTGCATCTACGTAGCTTACAACTTATACCTGCAACGATCACTTACCCATAAGACACATTTAACTTGGGACTGTGATGTAGGTTGCATCTTGCATTGTCTTCTAGCTTGTACTACTTCTAATTTCTTGAAATGGCACTTACGACGAGACACTTTTTACCTGATAGAGTGATATTGGTTGCATGTTCATATGGTGCCTAGCTTTCATTTCTTCTAATTTTGTTGAAATGCCTTCCGCTTACTGTTTTTTCATACATATTCCATCCTCCTATCATACGTGTGAATATGAAACGTTGTCTTTTTTTGTATATATTACATCCTCCTATCCTGCGCTTGCCTTACATCAAAGTAGTGTTCGTCTGTATCATGCATCAACCAGTTATGCAGAGCTAATTTTATTCATCTTGTTGTGGTTTTGACTTCATAAGGCAATATCAGAAAATAGGAAGGAAAAGTGTAAGTTAGGGGATGTTGGTGGTACTCCGCTCCAACGCAAACAGAGACTCTCTAGATTTGCCACTGCTACTGCTAATGAAGTTGTAGTCCCAAGTCTACATGATGAGTTCATCTCCCGTACTCCACCATCGTAGGTGCTTGCTCTAAGTTGACAGTGTGATAATTGGTTTCATGTTGCATATGTTGTCTAGCTTGTATTTCTTCTGTTTTGATTAAATTGCACCTGCTGAGTTTATACGGTATACATGTGCATATGCCATGGCTTTCTGTGTCTAGAATACACTGCATCTATCTATCATACCATGTTTTTACATCAAAGTACTGCTGTTGTGTATCCCGCATCAGTAACTCATGATTGGACGCTTTTAACATGGCAGTTTGATAGTGGTTGCATCTTGCATTGATTTCTACGTTGTACTGCTTCTAATTTTTCGAATTGCCACTTATGACAAGACACTTTTAACTTGGCTGAGTAATATTGGTTGCATCTTTCATATGGTGTCTAGCTTGCATTACTTCTATTTTCTTGAAAATCCTTCTGCTTAGTTTGCACATCTTAGCTGTGAATATGGCATGCCGTCCTATTTTTCTTACATATTCCATCCTCGTATGGTTGTCTTACATCAAAGTATTGCTTGTCTGTATCATGCATCAATGAGTTCTGAAGAGTGATTTTATTCTTTTGTGTTGTGGGTATAGCTTTTTGACATGGCAAAGTCAAAAAAGAGCAAGGAAAATAATATAGTAGGGAGTGCTGTTACTCGTCGGGTGAAATGGAAAAGGTTCTGCCGTCGAGATTCTACTGGTACTTATAGTGCAGTAGAAGATCCAAGTCCACCAGCTAAATCTACAAACACAATATCACCTGCTCCACCAGCTGCAGCATCTGCTTCAACTGTACCATCATCTCAACCAGTTACTCGTTCGTTTGCTCCGGAACTGGCCAGTTCCCAAGCTGCCTTCACATCTAACACTACTTCCGAAGCACTGCTAACACAACAGGACTTGGCAAGATTAGATGAACCTCATGAGCATCAACACCAAGACGGTACCTGACCGAGTCAAGTTGCAGTTGCATGCTCCTTTATATGTACTCTCACAGTTTGATGTACACTAACACTTTCCATATTCATTGTTGAACTAGCACCACGGTGCAAGCGGAAACAGACATCAGGGATAATGCTTGATAGATTAACAAAATCTAAAGGAGGAAGAATGGAGATGCATTTTGAGGCAGGTTTGAAAAGGCCACGTGATGCTACAGAGTCAGCCAAGTTAGTATCAGAGGCAGCCGTTGCCGTTAGGTGTCATGCGCGTATCCTCCCAACGTGGATCCAGTACAGGAATGAGAAAGACAATACCCAGTTTAACACCTTCCTTGACCATTTATCCGTAAGTAATGTTATTCATCGCAATTAGTAATATTGTCTTGCTCTGTCCCATACTTTCTAGCTTCCTCCTAATAAGACTCACATTCTTTTTTCAACAGATGAGGTTCAAGTTGGATCTGAAAGATGATGCAACTAAACAAGCATGCACTCATGTTTTTCAGTCTGCTTTGCGACAGTATTGGTACCACCTTAGAAAATCTCACTTTGAAGGCAAGGCTAAGAATGAAATCGCCCAAACATCTCCAGTGGAATATATTACAGATGAAGACTGGACATCCCTCGTTAAACACTGGTCTGATCCAAAGTATCAGGTAGGCTATATGTATTTGATGAGACCACATATTGAACTTGTATTTATGTATGTGCCTTACAAGTGTATCTTCTTCTAGGCTAACTGTTTGAAGAACAAAACCAACTGTTCTAAAGTGAAATTCCAACAGACAACAGGATCTCGTAGCTATACTGCACACTGCGAGGCTCTTGTAAATAGCTTCTACTTCCTTCTTCTTTTTTGTGCAATTATCTTATCTATATTGACTTGTTCCAAATATAGAGGAAAGCCCGTGCGTACCAAAAAGAACCTGAACCGAATGCAGTGCAAATCTTCAAGGATTGCCACACCAGCAAGATGAAGGGCATGAGCACACCAGTTCAAGCCGCTGTTGTAAGTGCTTACTCCTCCTGCCTTGAACTGATTGGTACTGTGATGTGTTCATTTAACTACTTGGTTTGCATCCTATGTTAGTTACTCTGTTCAGTTTTATACACAGTTGTCTTAACGTATCATTTGACCTTACATGGTTTAAAAGAGATGAAGGATATTCTTTTGGTCTTGATCTGTAATCTAGTTGTTATGTTCACGTGCGCACACAATGATAAAATAGCCTGTTTGTTTTATATCTGTTTTCCCATGATATGAATGATGTCATACTATGTTCATCCTACTTTAAACCATGTCTCTTTATCCTTAGATGTCAATGAATGTGAGGAAATAGACAATACAGTAGGCATGCTACATGGACATATGTTCCGAAAGTGATTTTATTATGTAGTTGGCACTACAATACATGCTAATGTATTACAGTAGTTCACCAAAATAAGTTATGTATAAACATTTAACCTACTTTGTTTGTTTTTGTCTCATTAGTAAATTATCTGGTACACTAATCTACAAGTTCAAACTTTCAGGAAGCTATGGAACAAATGATTGAACAGCCACAACCACCTGAAGGTGACGAGGCTACGACAGGCACAATGTCACCTCTTGCTGCAGTGCGTCAGTACCTCTCCACTACCAGTGCAAAAAGCACCTTCCTGCGTAATTCTGGGTTGGTTGTCAAGGTAACCTCGTCCAAATCGCCTACTGAACAAAATCTTCCTGCTAGACAGAGTGATATATATGTGCTCCAGACACAAGTCCAATCCTAATGGACGTTGTTTCGGAAACAAGAATAGTGGTTGAGAAATGTCGTCAAGATATGAATGGTTTTGAAACCAGACTATCAGACATCCGCTTTGTTGTTCAAGAGCAATGGCGGAAAAAAGGTGGAGATCGTGCTGCTCCATCAGATTCTACAGCCTGAAACATTAGCACTCAGGTCAAATGATCTGTGCTTCTATACATCTGAGGGTGCTTTTATCTGGAAGGACTGTAAACTTTATACCAATAGGCATTTTGTTGTATGGTTGGAATTTATTTTGTTGTGATACAACATTTATGATGCTGCCACATGCTGCAGTAATTTCGATGCTATTTTTGTATAGTGTAGGTTTGTCTTAGTAATGTATTCGGCCGAAAGCTTCGTAGGAGCCCAACATGCCAACATTCGTCGGGCCCATTCCAATTGGGCTAAAAGCGATTACGGGCCGAAATTGGCATGTAGCCCACTAAAAATATCTAGGCTTAAATCAGCATAAGCTTTCATATTTTTCTGGTAGGCCTGTGCACATAGTGGGCCTTTAACAGGCCTAAACATAATTTGGGCCCTCAATAAAAATAGGCCGTTTACAGGTGTAAATATCTCGAGCCCATAAAAAACATGGGCCTTTAATAGACCGAAAGTGAGATTGGGCCCTGATTGTGCCAAATAACCCGCTGGACTT
Organism: Triticum timopheevii; assembly: GCA_963921465.1. Lineage (NCBI taxonomy): Eukaryota > Viridiplantae > Streptophyta > Magnoliopsida > Poales > Poaceae > Triticum > Triticum timopheevii. The sequence continues at coordinate 486,354,770 of OY997266.1, read as the reverse complement.
AGCAGGCCGAAATGCTGGCCCATTTACGATGCGGATATTTGACAGGCCGAAATTCGGACGGGCCATAAATGCCCCGACCTAATACACGGGCCTTTAACAGGCCGGAACTTCGGTCGGGCTAGATTATCATCATTTTTATATGGGTCGTTAATGAGCCCTATATGACGTTGGGCCACATATGGCCCGTGGTTTACGTCCGGCGTTAACAGGCCGAAAATGACAACAGGCCGAAAGTAGCCCAAATCTATAGTGGGCCTCTAACAGGCCGAATGACAGACATGCCGAATATGACCCAAATCCTTCACGGTCGTTTATGGGCTGAAAGTTTTGATGGCCTGTAAATGGGCCCAAATGAAGCCGGACCTTTAACAGGTCGGAAATACATCGGGCCGTAATTCGGCCCAATTACTTAGCGGACTGTTAACGGGCCAGAAGTGACCATGGGCCGCATTGATGACAAGTTTAGACCAGGCCGTTGACGGGCCGATTTGACAGAGAATGTTGGGCCTTTAGCTGGACCGGCCCATTATGGTCTGTAGAATCTTGTGGGCCTTTAGCTGGGCCGGCCCATTGTGGTCCGCAAAATCTTGTGGGCCTTTAGCAGGGCCGGCCCATTATGGTCCACAAAATCGTTTGAACCTTTAGCTGGGCCGGCCCATTATGGTTTGCTAAATTTTGTGGGCCTTTAGCTAGGCCGGCCCATTATGGTCCGCTAAATCTTATGGGCCTTCGGTTGGGCCGGCCCATTTAAATTTGTGGGCCACTTTTGGGCCGGTCCACGTGTCAACATATCATAGGCCCATCTCGACCATTGGATGAGTGACACCTGTGCCAACACGGAGCTAACACGTGGACCCGTCAGCCAATGAGAATTTTACACGTGGAAAATCGGCATTGGTCGTGGCTGTTAATGGGTTATCGGATCCAAAATCTGACCCGGTAGCTTAACGGCGTTCCGTTACGGTGGATGCCACGTGTCGGTCACCCTTGACGAAAGCACTTATGTGACGCGCGATTTATCGTCATGGGTGGACACTTCCGTGATGATAATTTTGGTACCATGGAATACTTCTATGACAACACAGGTATGACTATCTTGATTCTGTCATAAAATCGTCATGGGTGTACATGCATGATAGAAAACGCGACCTACTATGACAAACACGTATCATCACGGAAGTGTATTTTTTGTAGTGGGTGCTCCTTGAGCTGTGTGCTAGAGGAAGAAGAAGGCAAGGCTAGCTCTCTTCCTGCTCTAGGGGAGTGGCTAGTTCTAATGGAGTGGGAACCCTTTGCACGGGTGCCCTGGGGGGTTTATATAGGTCTACCCCCAGGGGTACAATGGTAATCTGGCCGGGTGCTGGGCCCGCCTGTCAGTGTCTCCGGCCTCTGGCTTCTCCGCCGACTGCTGGGGCCCGCCGCTTGGTGGGTCCCGCCAACTGGTCTGGTACGGAGTTGACAGGCCGCTCCTGCCGCTGGCGGGTCTGGTTGGTGGTTGTTTACTGTAACCGTGCTACTAATGACGCGGGCATGGTCAGCAGAGTGTGCCTACAGTCCCGCCGCCTGGCGGTGGATCACTGTAGCCACACCAGGTCTTATCTGGTTGATGGCGCACGGGCCTCGAGGGAAGGACTGGGCGCCTGCCAGAGGTTGGCCTCCCTCGGGTCCGGCTAGTTTGGCTTCCGCCGTCTTCCGGGCTCTCGCTGCCTGGTAGGGTCCGCCGCTTGCAGGCCGTACCAACAGGCCGTCGTGGGGAACAGGGCTCCACCTGTTAGGAGTGACATCGAGGGGGGAGTGGCTACAGTGATGCACCATGCGAAGATCTCTGTCTGCACGGGGCACTATAGCCACGCCGAGCCCAAGATTCGAGGGTGAGGGGCTACACTGTAGCCTCGTCCTGTATCGTCCTCTTGATGAGGGCGCAAACTCTAAGGGAGCTGGGTGGCCGCCTGACAGACGTCGGCCTCTCTGGAGGTCGGCTGACTGGAGCCGGCCGCTCTTGGTGCCGTCTGCTGGTGGTTGGCCGTCCTCCGGTGGCCGACCATTGAGCCAGCCGGCCTCCGGAAGGCGGAGCTTCAGCTTGGGGTATTGCGGGATGAAGCCGGCCCGAAGTTTTGAGAGGTTCAGGGACTCGGGTGAGGCTACCCGTGGCCCATTACTCCGACAGTAGTCCCCGAAGCCGGTGAGGCATTGCGGTCGAGGGGTCGTGATGCCTCAGCGGCTTCCCCCCTCACTGGGCTCCAGGAGAATGTTCGATCCGCCCTGCGACGTGCCGACTGCTGGAATTGGCTTTGACAAGGCGGGATCGTCGTCTGATTTTGAACTCCAAGGCGGGAAAATAGGTGGCGTGCCTGCTAAGCTTCCCAGGCCCGCCGCTCACCACACGCACGCCTTGCGGCGCACGTCAGCCCGGCCAGCCTGCCATCCCACGCCCCTGATGGGATGTGACAGTGGGCTGGGCCTGCCACTACTGGGCCTCGGCACGCTGGCGGATCAGTTGCGGCCGAGGCGGGCGGTTGAGATTCCCGTGAGCGTTCAAGGTGCAGTAACTTTGCGCAGAAATTGGGGGTCGTGGGGTCATGGGCGAAGTTAATCCCATGATCCCACGCCCCGTCCCCTCGGCTTCATAGCCCGAGGGCTATAAGTAGGGGGAGGGAGGGGAGCGGCAGAGCACGCGCGCCCTCCTCCCCACACTCTCTTCTTCCTCTTGCTCTCTCCGCCACTGCTGCTGCTGCTGCTTGGTGCCTGCCGTGGTGGTGCCGCCGCCACGCCCCTCCTCCCGTCGTAGCCCCGCCTGAAGCCATGGCGCGCGAGAAAGGAGGTGACTGGGACGGCTCGACGATGATCGAAGACCACATCACCTTCCTCCGGGACACGCGCTGGATGCCCAACGTGGCATTCGTCAAGGCGCGGGTGCCGCCGGCGTAGGAGATTTCGCCGGCGCTGAAGAGGAACGAGCCGGTTGTCTTCCGCTCGCACTTCCTCCATGGCTTCGGCCTTCCGGCGAGCGGCTTCCTCCACTCGTTCATGGACTTCAACCATCTTCAGCCGCATCATCTGACGCCCAACACCGTGACCCTGCTCTCCGCCTTCGTCACGGCGTGCGAGGGCTACATCAGCATTCTCCCCACACTCGAGCTGTGGGGAGCATTCTTCTACGGCAAGCTGGGAACCTCTGCCAAGGACATGGCGGCCGAGTGCAGCGGATTCATCAACGTGCGCCGACCGGCGAAGAGGAATGCCTTCCATGTCATCAAGTTTTCACAGTCGGTAAAACTGTGGAAGCAGTCTTATTTCTATGTTGAGAACATCGATCCGACTGTTGACTTCCTCAACCTGTCGGCCTACGAGGCCGGCCCCCCTGTCAGGCTTCGGCCCAACTGGGGCTACAAGCCGAAGCCGGTGTCAGTGGACGCGGCAGCCGCCATCGGCCGACTCCGGGTGCTCCAGGAGTCGGAGGGTGTTGGGGAACGTAGTAATTTCAAAAAAATTCCTACGCACATGCAAGATCATGGTGATGGCATAGCAACGAGAGGGGAGAGTGTTCGTCCACGTACCCTCGTAGACCGTAAGCGGAAGCGTTAGCACAACGCGGTTGATGTAGTCGTACGTCTTCACGATCCGACCGATCCAAGCACCGAACGTACGGAGCCTCCGAGTTCAGCACACGTTCAGCTTGATGACGATCTCCGGCCTTCGATCCAGCCGAGCTCCGGAGATGAGTTCCGTCAGCACGACGGCGTGGTGATGATGATGATGTTCTACCGGCGCAGGGCTTCGCCTAAACTCCGCGATGATATGACCGAGGTGGAATATGGTGAAAGGGGGCACCGCACACGGCTAAGGAACGATCCGTAGATCAACTTGTGTGTTCATGGGGTGCCCCCTACCCCCGTATATAAAGGAGTGGAGGAGGGGAGGGCCGGCCCTCTTCTATGGCGCGCCCTAGGGGAGTCCTACTCCCACCGGGAGTAGGATTCCCCCTTTCCTAGTCCAACTAGGAGTCCTTCCATGTATTAGGAGTAGGAGACAAGGAAGGGGAAGAGAGAAGGGAAGGAAGGAGGGGGTGCGGCCCCTCCCCCTAGTCCAATTCGGACTAGGCCATGGGGGGGGGCGCGGCCTGCCCTAGGCAGCCCCTCTCTCCTTTCCCGCAGGGCCCAATAAGGCCCAATACTTCTCCCCGGCGAATTCCCGTAACTCTCCGGTACTCCGAAAAATACCCGAATCACTCGGAACCTTTCCGAACTCCGAATATAGTCGTCCAATATATCAATCTTTATGTCTCGACCATTTCGAGACTCCTCATCATGTCCCCGATCTCATCCGGGACTCCGAACTCCTTCGGTACATCAAAACTCATAAACTCATAATATAACTGTCATCGAAACCTTAAGCGTGCGGACCCTACGGGTTTGAGAACTATGTAGACATGACCTAGAACTATTCTCGGTCAATAACCAATAGCGGGACCTGGATGCCCATATTGGCTCCTACATATTCTACGAAGATCTTTATCGGTCAAACCGCATAACAACATACGTTGTTCCCTTTGTCATCGGTATGTTACTTGCCCGAGATTCGATCGTCGGTATCCAATACGTAGTTCAATCTCGTCACCGGCAAGTCTCTTTACTCGTTCTGTAATGCATCATCCCGTAACCAACTCATTGGTCACATTGCTTGCAAGGCTTATAATGATGTGCATTACCGAGAGGGCCCAGAGATACCTCTTCGACAATCGGAGTGACAAAACCTAATCTCGAAATACGCCAACTCAACATGTACCTTCGGAGACACCTGTAGTACTCCTTTATAATCACCCAGTTACGTTGTGACGTTTGGTAGTACCCAAAGTGTTCCTCCGGTAAACGGGAGTTGCATAATCTCATAGTTACAGGAACATGTATAAGTCATGAAGAAAGCAATAGCAACATACTAAACGATCAAGTGCTAAGCTAACGGAATGGGTCAAGTCAATCACATCATTCTCATAATGATGTGATCTCGTTAATCAAATGACAACTCTTTTGTCCATGGCTAGGAAACATAACCATCTCTGATAAACGAGCTAGTCAAGTAGAGGCATACTAGTGACACTATGTTTGTCTATGTATTCACACATGTATTATGTTTCCGGTTAATACAATTCTAGCATGAATAATAAACATTTATCATGAAATAAGGAAATAATAATAACTTTATTATTGCCTCTAGGGCATATTTCCTTCAGTCTCCCACTTGCACTAGAGTCAATAATCTAGTTCACATCGTCATGTGATTTAACACCAATATTCATATCTGTATATGATTAACACCCATAGTTCACATCATCATCTGACCAACACCCAAAGGGTTTACTAGAGTCAATAATCTAGTTCACATCGCTATGTGATTAACACCCAAAGAGTACTAAGGTGTGATCATGTTTTGCTCGTGAGAGAAGCTTAGTCAACGGGTCTGTCACATTCAGAGCCGTATGTATTTTGCAAATATTCTATGTCTACAATGCTCTGCACGGAGCTACTCTAGCTAATCGCTCCCACTTTCAATATGTATCCATATTGAGACTTAGAGTCATCTGGATCGGTGTAAAAGCTTGCACCTATGTAACTCTTTACGACGGGCTCTTTTATCACCTCCATAATCGAGAAATATTTCCTTAGTCCTCACTAAGGATATTCTTGACCAATGTCCAGTGATCTACTCCTAGAGCACTATTGTACTCCCTTGCCAAATTCAGAGCAAGGTATACAATAGGTCTGGTACATAGCATAGCATATTTTATAGAACCTATAACTGAGGCATAGGGAATGACTTTCATTCTCTTTTCTATTTTCTGTCGTGGTCGGGATTTGAGTCTTACTCAATTTCACACCTTTGCAACACAGGCAAGAACTCTTTCTTTGACTATTCCATTTTGAACTACTTCAAAATCTTGACAAGGTATGTATTTTTGAAAAACTTATCAAGCGTCTTGATCTATCTCAATAGATCTTGATGCTCAATATGTAAGTAGTTTTTACTGAGGTATTTCTTTTAAAGAACTCCTTTAAAACACTCCTTTATGCTTTGCAGAATAATTCTACATTATTTCCGATCAACAATATGTCATTCACATATATTTATCAGAAATGCTATAGTGCTCCCACTCACTTTCTTGTAAATACAGGCCTTTCCAAAAGTCTGTATTAAACCATATGCTTTGATCAACTCATCAAAGCGTATATTCCAACTCCGAGATGCTTGCACCAGTCCATTGATGGATTGTTGGAGCTTGCACACTTTGTTAGCATCTTTAGGATTGACAAAAACTTTCTGGTTGCATCATATACAACTCTTCTTTAATAAATCCATTAAGGAATGCAGTTTTGACATCCATTTGCCAGATTTCATAAAATGTGGCAATTGCTAACATGATTCGGACAGACTTAAGCATCACTACAGTTGAGAAAATCTCATTGTAGTCAACACCTTGAACTTGTCAAAAAACCTTTTGCGACAAGTCGAGCTTTGTAGATAGTAACACTACTATCAACGTCTGTCTTCCTCTTAAAGATCCATTTATTTCTTATGGTTTGCCGATCATCGGGCAAGTCCACCAAAGTCCACACTTTGTTCTCATACATGGATCATATCTCAGATTTTATGGCCTCAAGCCATTTCGTGGAATCTGGGCTCATCATCGCTTCCTCATAGTTCGTAGGTTTATCATGGTCTAGTAACATGACTTTCAAAACAGGATTACCGTACCACTCTGGTGCGGACCGTACTCTGGAAGACCTACGAGGTTCTGTAGTAACTTGATCTGAAGTTTCATGATCATCATCATTAGCTTCCTGACTAATTGGTGTAGGAATCACTGGAACTGATTTCAGTGACGAACCATTTTCCAATTCGGGAGAAGGTACAAATTACCTTATCAAGCTCTACTTTCCCCCCACTCACTTCTTTCGAGAGAAATTCCTTCTCTAGAAAGGATCCGAATTTAGCAACGAAAATCTTGCCCTCAGATCTGTAATAGAAGGTGTACCCAACAGTTTCCTTTGGGTATTCTATGAAGACGCACTTCTCCGATTTGGGTTCGAGCTTATCAGGATGAAACTTTTTCACATAAGCATCGCAACTCCAAATTTTTAGAAACGACAGCTTAGGTTTATTGCTAAACCATAGTTCATACGGTGTCGTCTCAACGGATTTAGATGGTGCCCTATTTAATGTGAATGCAGCTGTCTCTAATGCATAACCCCAAAACGATATTGGTAAATCAGTAAGAGACATCATAGATCGCACCATATCCAATAAAGTGCGGCTACGACATTTGGACACACCATAACGTTGTGGTGTTCCAGGTGGCGTGAGCTGTGAAACTATTTCACATTGTTTTAATTGAAGACCAAACTCGTAACCCAAATATTCATCTCCACGATCAGATCGCAGAAACTCTATTTTCTTGTTACGATGATTTTCCACTTCACTCTGAAATTATTTGAACCTTTCAACTATTTCAGACTTATGTTTCATCAAGTAGATATACCCATATCTGCTCAAATCATCTGTGAAGGTCAGAAAATAACGATACTTGCCACGAGCCTTCATACTCATTGGTCTGCATACATCAGTATGTATTATTTTTAATAAGTCAGTAGCTCGTTCCATTGTTCCGAAGAACGGAGTTTTAGTCATCTTGCCCAAAAGGCACGGTTCGCAAGCATCAAATGATTCATAACCAAGTGATTCCGAAAATCCATCTTTATGGAGTTTCTTCATGCACTTTACACCGATATGACCTAAACGGCAGTGCCACAAATAAGTTGCACTATCATTATTAACTTTGCATCTTTTGGCTTCAATATTATGAATGTGTGTATCACACGATCGAGATCCAACAAACCATTTTCATTGGGTGTATGACCATAGAAGGTTTTATTCATGAAAACAGAACAACAATTATTCTCTAACTTACATGAATAACCATATTGCAATAAACATGATCAAATCATATTCATGCTCAACGCAAACACCAAATAACACTTATTTAGGTTTATCACTAATCCCGAAAGTATAGGGAGTGTGTGATGATGATCATATCAATCTTGGAACTATTTCCAACACACATCGTCACTTCACCCTTAACTAGTCTCTGTTTATTCTGCAACTCCCGTTTCGAGTTACTAATCTTAGCAACTGAACTAGTATCAAATACTGAGGGGTTGCTATAAACACTAGTAACGTACACATCAATAACATGTATATCAAATATACTTATGTTCACTTTGCCATCCTTCTTATCTGCCAATCACTTGGGGTAGTACCTCTTCCAGTGACCAGTCTCTTTGCAGTAGAAGCACTTAGTCTCAGGCTTAGGACCAGACTTGGGTTTCTTCACTTGAGCAGCAACTTGCTTGCCGTTCTTCTTGAAGTTCCCCTTCTTTTCCCTTTGCCTTTTTCTTGAAACTAGTGATCTTGTTAACCATCAACACTTGATGCTCTTTTCTTGATTTCTACCTTCGCCGATCTCAACATCGCGAAGAGCTCAGGAATAACTTTCATCATCCCTTGCATATTATAGTTCATCACGAAGTTCTAGTAACTTAGTGATGGTGACTAGAGAATTCTGTCAATCACTATCTTATCTGGAAGATTAACTCCCACTTGATTCAAGCGATTGAAGTACCCAGACAATCTGAGCACATGCTCACTAGTTGAGCGATTCTCCTCCATCTTTTAGCTATAGAACTTGTTGGAGACTTCATATCTCTCAACTCGGGTATTTGCTGGAAATATTAACTTCAACTCCTGGAACATCTCATATGGTCCATGACGTTCAAAACGTGTTTGAAGTCCCGATTCTAAGCCGTTTAAGCATGGTGCACTAAACTATCAAGTAGTCATCCTTTTGAGCTAGCCAAATGTTCATAACGTCTGCATCTGCTCCTGCAATAGGTTTGTCACCTAGCAGTGCATTAAGGACATAATTCTTCTGTGCAGCAATGAGGATAAACCTCAGATCACGGATCCAATCCGCATCATTGCTACTAACATCTTTCAACACAATTTTCTCTAGGAACATATCAAAATAAACATATGAAAGCAACAACGCAAGCTATTGATCTACAACATAATTTGCAAAATACTACCAGGACTAAGTTCATGATAAATTTAAGTTCAATTAATCATATTACTTAAGAACTCCCACTTAGACAGACATCTCTCTAGTCATCTAAGTGATCACGTGATCCAAATCAACTAAACCATAACCGATCATCACGTGAGATGGAGTAGTTTCCAATGGTGAACATCACTATGTTGATCATATCTACTATATGATTCACGCTCGACCTTTCGGTCTCCGTGCTCCGAGGCCATATCTGCATATGCTAGGCTCGTCAAGTTTAACCTGAGTATTCCGCGTGTGCAAAACTGGCTTGCACCCGTTGTAGATGGACGTAGAGCTTATCACACCCGATCATCACGTGGTGTCTGGGCACGACGAACTTTGGCAACGGTGCATACTCAGGGAGAACACTTCTTGATAATTAGTGAGAGATCATCTTAAAATGCTACCGTCAATCAAAGCAAGAATAAGATGTATAACAGATAAACATCATATGCAATCAAAATATGTGACATGATATGGCCATGATCATCTTGCGCCTTTGATCTCCATCTCCAAAGTACTGTCATGATCTCTATCGTCACCGGCACGACACCATGATATTCATCATCTTGATCTATATCAATGTGTCGTCACATGGTCGTCTCACCAACTATTGCTCTTGCAACTATTGCTATCGCATAGCGATAAAGTAAAGCAATTATTTGGCACTTGCATCTTATGCAACAAAGAGACAACCATAGGGCTTCTGCCAGTTGCTGATAACTTCAACAAAACATGATCATCTCATACAACAACTTATATCTCATCACGTCTTGACCATATCACATCACAACATGCCCTGCAAAAACAAGTTAGACGTCCTCTACTTTGTTGTTGCAAGTTTTACGTGGCTGCTACGGGCTGAGCAAGAACCGTTCTTACCTACGCATCAAAACCACAACGATAGTTTGTCAAATAGACTCCCTTTTAACCTTCGCAAGGACCGGGCATAGCCATACTTAGTTCAACTAAAGTTGGAGAAACTGACACCCGCCAGCCACCTGTGTGCAAAGCACGGCGGTAGAACCAGTCTCGCGTAAGCGTACGCGTAATGTCGGTCCGGGCCGCTTCATCCAACAATACCACCGAACCAAAGTATGACATGCTGGTAGGCAGTATGACTTATATCGTCCACAACTCACTTGTGTTCTACTCGTGCATATAACATCAAACAATAAAAACCTAGGCTCGGATGCCACTCTTGGGGAACGTAGTAATTTCAAAAAAATTCCTACGCACATGCAAGATCATGGTGATGGCATAGCAACGAGAGGGGAGAGTGTTCGTCCACATACCCTCGTAGACCATAAGCGGAAGCGTTAGCACAACGCGGTTGATGTAGTCGTACGTCTTAACGATCCGACCGATCCAAGCACCGAACGTACGGAGCCTCCGAGTTCAGCACACGTTCAGCTTGATGACGATCTCCGGCCTCCGATCCAGCCGAGCTCCGGAGATGAGTTCCGTCAGCACGACGGCGTGGTGACGATGATGATGTTCTACCGGCGCAGGGCTTCGCCTAAACTCCGCGACGATATGACCGAGGTGGAATACGGTGGAAGGGGGCACCGCACACGGCTAAGGAACGATCCGTAGATCAACTTGTGTGTTCATGGGGTGCCCCCTACCCCCGTATATAAAGGAGTGGAGGAGGGGAGGGCCGGCCCTCTTCTATGGCGCGCCCTAGGGGAGTCCTACTACCACCGGGAGTAGGATTCCCCCTTTCCTAGTCCAACTAGGAGTCCTTCCATGTATTAGGAGTAGGAGACAAGGAAGGGGAAGAGAGAAGGGAAGGAAGGAGGGGGTGCGGCCCCTCCCCCTAGTCCAATTCGGGCTAGGCCATGGGGGGGCGCGCGGCCTGCCCTAGGCAGCCCCTCTCTCTTTCCCGCAGGTCCCAATAAGGCCCAATACTTCTCCCCGGCGAATTCCCGTAACTCTCCGGTACTCCGAAAAATACCCGAATCACTCGGAACCTTTCCGAACTCCGAATATAGTCGTCCAATATATCGATCTTTACGTCTCGACCATTCCGAGACTCCTCGTCATGTCCCCGATCTCATCCGGGACTCCGAACTCCTTCGGTACATCAAAACTCATAAACTCATAATATAACTGTCATCGAAACCTTAAGCGTGCGGACCCTACGGGTTCGAGAACTATGTAGACATGACCTAGAACTATTCTCGGTCAATAACCAATAGCGGGACCTGGATGCCCATATTGGCTCCTACATATTCTACGAAGATCTTTATCGGTCAAACCGCATAACAACATACGTTGTTCCCTTTGTCATCGGTATGTTACTTGCCCGAGATTCGATCGTCGGTATCCAATACGTAGTTCAATCTCGTCACCGGCAAGTCTCTTTACTCGTTCTGTAATGTATCATCCCCTAACCAACTCATTGGTCACATTGCTTGCAAGGCTTATAATGATGTGCATTACCGAGAGGGCCCAGAGATACCTCTCCGACAATCGGAGTGACAAAACCTAATCTCGAAATACGCCAACTCAACATGTACCTTCGGAGACACCTGTAGTACTCCTTTATAATCACCCAGTTACATTGTGACGTTTGGTAGTACCCAAAGTGTTCCTCCGGTAAACGGGAGTTGCATAATCTCATAGTTACAGGAACATGTATAAGTCATGAAGAAAGCAATAGCAACATACTAAACGATCAAGTGCTAAGCTAACGGAATGGGTCAAGTCAATCACATCATTCTCATAATGATGTGATCTCGTTAATCAAATGACAACTCTTTTGTCCATGGCTAGGAAACATAACCATCTCTGATAAACGAGCTAGTCAAGTAGAGGCATACTAGTGACACTATGTTTGTCTATGTATTCACACATGTATTATGTTTCCAGTTAATACAATTCTAGTATGAATAATAAACATTTATCATGAAATAAGGAAATAAATAATAACTTTATTATTGCCTCTAGGGCATATTTCCTTCAGAGGGCCTCGTGGCCTCCGACCTCCTCATCGCCTTTGTCGAGCGCCGGGTCCTCCCGCTTTAGGGCCAGCCTCATTTGATCTGTCGGATGAGCAGGCACCGCGACCCGAACAGGTTGTGCACGAGGGAGATGCCGACTGCTGGGGTCGCGAGGACGGTGAATGAGATCTCCGACCTCAAGGTGTCGGAGGGAGACTGGCAGTTCGGGAAGCGGCGGTATTCCCGCGACGACCCGCCGCCTACCGCAAGTCCCTCTATTTCTTCTTCTAGTTCTGACTTTTAATCTTGTTACTTGTGTGACGCAACTCTTTTTCTGGAGCGCAGATTTATAAGTCCGAGGCGACGGCCGCCATCGTGGGGCCAGATGAGACTACCTGCCGGACAGGGCAGTGGGCGATGTGGACGACCTCGACTTGGGGGCGGCCGCCTTGGTGGACGACGCAGCAGGCGGCGGCGACGGAGCAGGCGGCTCCGAGGAGGGTGGCAGCATGGAGACCTGGCCCGATGACCATGATGACAAAGATGAGCCGCGCCCCACCCGGAGCACTGCCAACACCAGCGCAGGCCCCTCCACTGGGCCGCCCGCTCGAGGTGGCAAGCGCAAGCGGAAGCAAGGTGCTGCTCTGTTCGGCAGTGCACTGAAGAAGCCCAAGAACCCGGCCGCGGCAACCAGGCGGAAGGAGGCCGCGGCCAAGGTGGCCAAGTACCAGAGGCAGCCGAAGGTGCCGCTCATGGTGTCAGCGTAAGTACCCTTCTCACGCTTCCACCTCTTTGCCGATCTGGCCTAAAAAACTTTTTTGTCTTGTCTTCTTATCTCAGGGTCCCGCTCACCCTCGAGAAGTCGGGCGCCGCCTCGGTCATCGAGTCGGCGGAGACCTCCAGCACCAGCTGGCGAATCGACCCGGCCGCCAACCTCCAGGAGGCGCAGGAGCGGAACACGCGGGAGGCGCGTAAGGAACAGGAGGCCGACCGCCTGGCGAAGGCGGAGGCGAACAAGGCCGCAGCATCTGCAGCAAGGAAGCTGGTGCAGGCAGAGGCCGACGCCGCGGAGAAGGAGTGGCTCATAGAGGCCGCACACCGCCAGGAGTCGTTTCTCGTGACTCCTCTGAACACCGCGCGACCTCCGCCCGAGTTTGAGGCGACGACTGGGGGAGTCGGCAACAAGCAGCCGGTCATGGAGAGGGAGGGCCGCGACGTGGCGATGCCGGACGTCATTGTGCCGCCGCCACCACCAACTGACGGAACACGGGACGAGCAGCCGGCCGCTCCGCCGGTGCCACCAGCCGGAGACATGGTGGTGACGGACTTGACTCCTGAGGTCCGCGCACCCCCGCGCCGCCGTCTTGCGAAGGCAGCCTCGGCACCGCGGCCGCTGGAGGCCGGCGCCACGAGCTCGTCAGTCCCCGACACCGAAGCGACCAACGCTGCGCCCACTGGCTGGGTACGCGGAGGTGGGATGGGCGCCCTGGCCCAGGCGTCCCTTGACGTCCAGGTCAAACTCCGAGCCGAAGCCGAAGCCCTCAAGTGATGCAACGAGGCATTCTTGGATTCACGGGCAGCCATCCGCGTAAGTTTCTTTCCTTCTCTTTATTTTGATCTTCCTGCTTCCTTCGTGGGGGCGCGCAAGCGCACCCACTAGGTGTAGTCCCCAAGTTTCGGGCCGGCTGCCGAGCAGGCGGTCCGGAACTTTAACTTGCAGGTGTCAAATGCTAACTTCAGCTGATATCCCTCTTGTAGGACTACCACAATCTTCGTGCGGTCACCTTCAACTCCAGAGTCCGGGAGTTGGAGACACAGACCGCCAATTTGTCCGAGAGCCGGAGTAAGTTCCGACTTCCTTTCTTTGCGGGGGCGCGCTGGCGCACCTGCGGGCTGTAGTCCCCGAGGTTCGGGCCGACTGTTGAGCAGTCAGGCCGAATCTCCCCAGTGATTTTATTTTGCTGGTAACTTCTTCTCTGCAGGGGCGCGATAGCCCACCCGCGGGCTGTAGTCCCCGAGATTCGGGCTGACTGCTGAGCAGTCGGGCCGGATCTCCCTGGCAACTGCATCCCTCTTTGTTGTTTGACTGATATTCTTCCTTCTTCTCTTTTACAGAGTCCAACACCGCCTTGCAACAGCAACTGGGCGAAGCCAACACTGCCATGCGTGGCAAGGAGGCGGAGTGTAGCAAGCTGGCCGAGGAGCATGACCGGCTGGTTGCTCAGCTCGCGGAGCAGGCGGAGGCCCTCAAGACGGCTCAGAGGGAGGCGAAAGAGACCGATCTCCTCGCCGAGTTCGAGATCGAGCGCTCCGCCTGGGCCGACAAGGAGGCACAGATGACGGCCTGTTTCAGCAGCATCAAGGACTTGGTCGATGGTGAGCTTCATTTTCTTTTCTTTCTTGTTCTGAGCTGCCGGCCCTTATATAGGCCGACTGCTAGTTTCTTACTTTGGCTTTCCTTGCCTTCTGTTCGAACAGACTTCTTCCCAGGCAACTCCATCATCGCGAACCAGATCATCGAGGCCCAGCGCCAGGAGCGGAGGGCGGAAGGCGTGCAGATCGCTGCTGACGCCCCCGGACCCTCAGCGAGCAGCTCCTCAGCATCCAGGCCCGCCTTCGGCCTGCCCATCAGATGTTGCGCCCCCTTCAGCGCGTCGGGGCCCAGGCGATCTCCGCACTTTGGCCAGGTGTGCCGGCTCCGCGCACCCCTAGTCATACTGCCGACTGGCTGGAGGTGGCGGACGGCCGCTTGGAGGCCTGGAAGGGCTCTGCAACCCGGGCAGGAGCGCGCCGAGCCTTGGAGTTTGTCAAGGCGTGGTATCCTGGGCTAGATCTAGCCCAGTTGACCATGTTTTGGCTGGAGGCGCAGGAGGAGCTGGCGGCGGTGGAAGCCGAACTTATCCACAGGGCGGCGGCGATTGCCGACTTCACCGACACCAGCGACTTCATCCCGGAGGTGGTCGAGGAAGGTGTCGAAGCGCCGTTGGAGTGGCTCGGGCTGAACCTGGAGGACAGCGAGGATTCGGCTGAAGTGATCGACTCCAATGATGAAGGGGAGGAGGAGGAGGAGGAGGAGGAGAGTGAGGACGACGTGTCGGAGGTTGGAGCGGATGGTCAGCCCCAGCCTGATCGGGCCTCAAGCAATGATCCGCGCTCCAAAGCGCCGACTGCTGGTGGAGGTGGCCAGGCGGAGACCGACCAGCCGCCCGTTCCTCCAACGGACGCCGCCGAATCTACCATCCAGCCATCCGCCGCCCCAACTGGGGCCGCCGACTCCGCTGTCTAGCCGGAGCCTTCGGCTACACCAACCAGCACCGCCGACCCCGCCGTCCAGCCGGAGCCCTCAGATGCACCAACCGGCACCGCCGACCCCAACATCCAGCCGGAGCCTTCTGCTGCCCCTTAGGATGTTTAACTTTTTCTTTTCCTGCTTTCTAGCCTGGACAACTTGGTTCAATTTGCACAATTCCACCCTCGGGGTGTACATCAAACTCTATTGAATGCTGGCCGATAGGCCTTTATCTATGTAAATATTTTATCGCAATTCATGCTTTGCTTTGTTGGCTTCTAACTCTTTCTTGCTTTATACTCTTTGCTTTTTTCCTTTGCTTCCCTCCCTTAGCTATCCTCTTGCCAGCCAAGCAGCCGCTCTGCGGACTGCGGCTGGGTTGAGTACTTAGATTTTTGCGGGAGGGCAAGTACTTAGCCGTTTGGAGTGTTGGCAAGACAAGCAGAAGCCGGCCAAACAGGCGCGGTGCCGGCCTCAACTATATGGGTTTTTTCCTTAGCCATTTTTCATGTGGGCACTGTTTTGCAACCCCCGCCTGCCATTCAGTCGCTCTGCGAGCTGCGGCTTGTCAACACACTACTTGTCCGGCTGCAGGAGGCGGCATATAGTAGAAGGCGGCGAGCCTCCGGGCCGACTGGTCGAACCCGGTGCCAGGTGAAAAATAATAAAACAATACACACTCATGGGCATAACACTTATCATATAGATAAAAGGAGGGTAGTCCCCGAGCTCGCCTCGGGGGACCCAGAGTCTTTATACATAATACAAAAGGTAGCGTGATACATACTGCTTTCAACTGTAAAATCTTCGGAGGAGATTGCGTTCCATGGCCTCTCCGTCTCCTTGCCTGAGTCATCTCTTTTACGTGCTCTGGGATTCTGAGCGTCGATCAGATAGTAGGAGTCATTGCCCAGCACCTTGCTGATGATGAAGGGGCCTTCCCAAGGTGCCGAGAGCTTGTGCTGGCCGGCTGTTCGCTGGATCAGCTGGAGCACAAGGTCTCCCTCTTGGAAGGATCTTGGCTTCACCTTGCGGTTGTAGTATCGGCGCAGACTCTGCTGGTAGATGGCGGACCGGCTGAGTGCCAACAGCCAGCCCTTCTCCAGCAGGTCGACGCCGTCTTCTCGTGCCTCCTTGGCGTCCGCCTTGGTGTACATAGTGACTCATGGGGAGTCGAACCCTATGTCCGTGGGGATGACGACTTCAGCGCCGTAGACGAGGAAGAAGGGCGTGAAGCCGGTCGACTTGTTCGGAGTTAAGCACAGTCTCCAGAGGACGGCCGGCAGCTCATCGAGCCAGCAGCCGGCCGAACGCTCTAGAGGCTCGACCAATCGGGGCTTGATGCCGGACAGAATGAGGACGTTTGCTCGCTCAACTTGGCCGATTGACTGCGGATGGGCAACGGATGCTAAGTCCAGTCGGATGCCCTGCGTCGCACAAAAACGGGCCGAATCTCCCTTGGCAAAGTTTGTGCCGTTGTCGGTGATGATGTTGTGTGGTATGCCGTACCGAGTGGTGATGTCGGCGATGAAAGTCACGGCAGTCGGCCCATTCAGATTCTTGATTGGCTTTGCTTCTATCCACTTGGTGAACTTGTCTGCAGCGACAAGCAGATGAGTCATGCCACCACGGGCCGTCTTGAATGGCCCCACCATATCCAAACCCCAAACAGCAAAGGGCCAGGCAATGTGAATGGTCTTGAGTGCAGAAGCTGGCAAGTGTGGCTTGGAGCGGAACTTCTGACACCCTTTGCACTTCTGGACTAACTCTTTGGCGTCTTCTAGAGCAGTCGGCCAGAAAAACCATGGCGGAAAGCTTTGGCAACAAGTGATCTTGAAGCCGCGTCGTGGCCACATTCGCCTTGGTGAATATCTTTGAGGATTGCTTGACCCCTGTCCGGCTCCACGCAGCGCTGGTACACACCAGTGACACTGCGCTGAACCAGTTCTTTGTTGACTGTGGTGTATGCTGCTGCCCGCCGTTGCACTTGTCGGGCTAGGATCTCATCGGCCGGCAGCTCTTTATTCACCAGGAAGTTGAGGATGGGATGAGCCCATGACGGTGCTATTATTTCTCCTTCTGCCACGACTGCAACTTGTACAAGGGCGATTGGGCCAGGAGGCGGCGGGTTGGAGTTGGCTGCCGCCTGTTGAGCTGAAGAAGTCCCCAGGCCGACTGCTGCAGTCCCGGGGCTGGGCTCTGGAGTCCCTGGGTCGGGTGCGACAGCTGCAGTCCCCGGGCCACCTGCCGAAGTCCCTGCCCCGGCTTCTAGGGTCCTCAAGTCAGATCTGACTGCTTCAGGAGGGGCCGGCACGAAGATGGAGTCGGACTCTGGTGATGGTTTGACAGACGGCTTGAGGAGGCACTATAAAACGACGCCGGCTGGTATCGCCTGCCGCGTGGAGCCGATCTGTGTGTCACGCCCAATATGCGACCCTATCCAAAAGGAACTCGAAGGTCCCACCAAGGATAGACCCGCATATTGGAACGCTTTTGCAAGGTGGATATCATTACATCAACATTACATAATAGATGGGGATACATACAAGAGGCATACAATGCCACACGAATACAACATCACATCACAAGAGATCAACATCCGACTACGGATGATACATAAACAGAAACTCAAACAATATCCACCCTGCTAGCCCAGGCTGCCGACCTGGAACCTATCCCCTGATCGAAGAAGAAGCAGAAGAAGAACTCAACGCAAGCAAGCATCGCTCTCGCGTCATGATCATCGCATAACCTGTACCTGCAACTGTTGTTGTAGTAATCTGTGAGCCACGAGGACTCAGCAATCCCATTACCATGGGTATCAAGACTAGCAAAGCTTAATGGGAAAGGAAGGGGTAAAGTGGTGAGGTTGCAGCAGCGACTAAGCAAGATATGGTGGCTAACATACGCAAATAAGAGCGAGAAGAGAGCAAGCGGAACGGTCGACAACTAGTAATGATCAAGAGGTGATCCTGAACTCCTACTTACGTCAATCATAACACAGAAACCGTGTTCACTTCCCGGACTCCGCCGAGAAGAGACCATCACGGCTACACACGCGGTTGATGCGTTTTAATTCAGATCTGGTGTCAAGTTATCTACAACCGGACATTAAAAATTCCCATCTGCCACATAACCACGGGCATGGCTCTCGAAAGTTTAAACCCTGCAGGGGTGTCCCAACTTAGCCCATGACAAGCTCTCGCGATCAACAAAGGATATTCCTTCTCCCAGGAAGACCCGATCAGTCTCGGAATCCCGGTTTACAAGACATTTCGACAATGGTAAAACAAGACCAGCAAGACCGCCCGATGCGCCGACATCCCGATAGGAGGTGCACATATCTCGTTCTCAGGGCAACACCGGATAAGCAAAGCGTACAGGTACCGACGAATCCAAGTTGCCAAGGAATGGTCCCGCACGGTGCTCTAGTTTGGGCCAACACTTAGACAAGCATTGGCCCGGGGGGGCTATAATAAAGATGACCCTTGGGTTAATTACTCCCAAGGGAAAAGTAGGTGGTGGTGAGGCAAATGGTAAAACCAAGGTTGGGCCTTGCTGGAGGAGTTTTATTCAAAGCGAACTGTCAGGGGGGGTCCCATAAATCACCCGACCGCGTTAGGAACGCAAAATCCAGGAACATAACACTGGTATGACGGAAACTAGGGCGGCAAGAGTGGAACAAAACACCAGGCATAAGGCCGAGCCTTCCACCCTTTACCAAATATATAGATGCATTAATAATATAAGAGATATTGTGATATCCCAACCAAAATCCTGTCCACCATGGAAAAATCTTCAACTTCACCTACAGCTAGCAACGCTATAAGAGGGGCTGAGCAAAGCGGTAACATAGCCAAGCAATGGTTTGCTAGGAATGGTGTCAAAGGTTAGAGGTTCATGGCAATTTGGGAGGCTTGAAGAGCAAATGATAGGTAACGCAGCATAGCGATAGAACGAAGCAACTAGCATAGCAATGATAGTAGTGAGATCCAGGGTAGCGGTCATCTTGCCTGAAATCCCGCAAGGAAGAAGAACGAGTCCATGAAGAAGATGAAGCCACGAAGACGAACCACACATAGACGAACGAATCCTCACGATCGCAACGAAACGGCAACTATCGAGAAGAAGCACACAACATGGTAAACACACCACACATGAACAAGACATGATGCACAACAAGCATGATGCATGACAAAGCTACATGAAGCTACTCATGGCAAGAGATGATGCAAACAAGAACAACACATCAAAGCAAGTTTAAATGAGGCCGGGAACAACATATAACAATTCCGGTAAGTCCTCATATGCAAATTACGAAATGGGTCCAGATCTGAATAAACCTTATGTTCAAGTTGTTAAACAGCAAGTTAAGATGCACCAAGATGATCTACACGAGATTCTAGTCAAGTTACATATAAAGTTCATTTAATTCGGAGCTACGGCCTAGAAGATATGAGCAAAACAAGTTAAACATGGCATTGATGCAAAATGCACCCAAACATCAAGCAAACACATCAAAACAAGGATGCACCATGGTAATATGAAACTACATGCAAAATCAAGCAAGTTTCATATAGAGCACACTCAAAACGGAGCAACGGTGCAACACATACACTCTATACAAGTCATAGCAACAATCTGTCCAAGACAACAACTAGGCATATTGCAAGCATCAAAACAACATGCTACAGCACCCCCAACATAATAATAAAAGGCATAGGCATGAAGTACTGGTAAAGCATAACAAAACATGAACACTGAGCTATCTCCAGAAACAACTAGAACATGCTCAAAAAGACATGGAAAGATTGCAAATAATAACAGTTTCAGACTTATCAGAAAATAATATCAGGTTGCAATGTTTAGAGCTATCAAACAACATGTTACAGGAACTAATCATGGCAAACGAAGGCATGGCATGATACTACTAAATGCATAGATCAAAAGTCCCTTACTGACCATGAGCCAAAAAGGATCAGAAGATATGATGGCACCCATGTAAACATGGCAAATTATATTATAGATTCATACATGGTAGGAACAACAATAAGTAGGCATGTTGGTGAGCTTGAACCACTCACCACAGAGCAATACATGGCATGACAAGGCAACCAACAGTAAGAAGGCACGTTTATTAAGCTAAGCATGGCAAGAACAAGTTCATAGGGTTCATGGATCACTAGAAAAGCACATGACCAAAACTGAACTTCATGTTAACAGGCTGACAGCAACATTGTTAAGCAACTTTGGAGCAAGATAACAACATGTTCCAGCAAGCTATAATTGCAACCAAGGGCATGAATGGATAGAGCATGACATGTAGATCAAAACATGTTTATAGGACATCTCCAGATAATGCACGAAATGACTTGTAGAAGCATGTTTACACAGCAACAAAATATAACAGAATCTGACTAGCAAAACAGCAACAGCAAGTACCCTACTTAGCAAGCTCGATGCACTCAGCACACAACTCACAAAAATACATGGATGGCACCTCTGGAAAGATGGCATGGCATAGATCAACATACATGTAGATATCAACCTCATAGGATGCACACATCAAACATGGCAAAAATGACAAATGAACAAGTTATAACAGTTTCAGCAGGTTAACATCAACATGCACTCTTCCAACAGCATTTCGGGCATCAAGATGAACTCAAATGAAAATGATGCAATGGAGTGAAATGATGTACTCGTTGAGACGAACAATTTGACATATTACACGCACGAAACGGAGCTACGGATGCAGAGATACAACAGGTCAAACATGGCATGATAATGTCTGAAAACGGGGACTTAGAGAAATATACCCCTCCGGAAAAATCAACCCGGGACGACGCGGTACCGGGACGGAGTGGATCGGGGGAGGCGTTTGGATCCGGGGTTTGGTGGATCTGGTCCAGGCCGACCAGATCTGGACCCGACCGGACTCCGGCGACGGGCGCCGCGGCGAGGGGTGGAGGAGACCGGCGACGGTGCGGCGAGGCGAGGCGGCTCCGCGGCGAGGCGGCGGGCGGCGGACCCGGCCGGTGGCGGGAGCCGGCGAGGCCGAGGCGGGCGGCGGTGGCGGCGCTCCTGGCCGGGAGGAGCTGGCGGCGCGGATGGCCGGGAGCGCCGGGCGGCGGAGGCGGGCGGCCGCGCCGGACGCGCAGGTCGCCGGCGGCGGAGGGCGCGGGCGGAGGCGCGGGGGCCGGCTGCCAGGGGCGGCGCCGGTGAGCCAACGACGGCGGCGGACGGGCGCACCGGCGGCGCGGCGCGGACGGGCCTGCGCGGGCCCACGACGGGCTCCGCGGGCCGGCGGCGAGGCGGGCGCAGGGGCGCCACGTGGCATGTCGGGATTGGGCGCGGGGGCGGCGGACATGTCCGACGGTGGGGGATTTCGTCCGGCGGCGCGAGGTAGAAGGAGGCTAGGGTTAGACCGAGAATTTTGGGGGAGGCACACATATATATAGGCAGAGGGAGCTAGGAGAGTCCAAATGAGGAGCGGTTTTCGGCCACGCGATCGTGATCGAATGACCGAGAGCATGGAAGACACTTAGATGGGTTTTGGGCCACTTTGGAGGGGGTGTTGGGCTGCAACAAAAGAGGCCTTTACGGTTCCCCGGTTAACCGTTGGAGTATCAAACGACCTCCAAATGGCACGAAACTTGACAGGCGGTCTACCGGTGCTATACCAAGGCCGCTTGGCAAACCTCGGGCCATTCCGAGAATGTTTAACACCCGCACATGAAAAGAGGTAAACGAGGGCGCCAGGGAACATAGGAGCGCCGGATTGCAAAACGGACAATGGGAAAAATGCTCGGATGCATGAGACGAACACGTATGCAAAATGAAATGCACATGATGACATGATAAAATGCAACACGCAAGCAAATGACATGGCAACGACGGCGAATAACTGGCAGACACCTGGCGCATCGAATCAGGGGCGTTACAACATTCCTCCACTAACAAGAGATCTCGTCCCGAGATCTTAGGACCGAGATGGAAGGGAAAAAGGGATGACGTGAAACAAGAACTCAAGAGAAGAAGCAAGGAATCGAGAACACTCGAGAAGAAGAAAGGAACAACGAGAATGACGAGAATCGAAAACTCACGGAATCAGATAGACTATGAAACGACTCGTTCTAACCGGAGTGGTTAGAATGAGAAAAGAAACGGATAAGGCCGAAAGGATTTAGGCAGCACTCCGGCTGAAAATGGAATGATTAGAACACGCGCTTGAGAGGATGGAATGATACTTGATGAAGACATCACACAAAAACCTCCGGAAAGAATTGAAAGAGTTGAATGAAAAGAACGGACAAGAAAATGACAACTTGTGCCACGAATGAAATAGAAAGCAACCTCGGAAGAAAGGATTGAACGGAGTTGTTGAGAAAATCAACAACGAAAAGAATAAGCTTGTTGTGGACTTATGGATAACATCTCAGAAATTATGAGGTGATAACCGACCACAAACGGAAATGATTGGATAGCTGAGAAGAACGAAGAAATGCAAAACTCCACTTCAAAAGAATACGGAGAATTAATTACACTTCAAGACTCGAGAAGAAAGATACTTGAACTCCACCAACAAGATCTTGATGAACTCTTGAAGAATGAATTAAATCAAGAAGAACCACCATGAAAAACTCCGGTGACTAAAGGATGAAGAGATAGAATGAAGGATGAAAAAGAAATAAGATAAAATCTTACGATGAATTAGATGGAGGTTCCGACGAAGTGACCGAGGAACATTGTGAAGGAAATATGCCCTAGAGGCAATAATAAAGTTATTATTTATTTCCTCATATCATGATAAATGTTTATTATTCATGCTAGAATTGTATTAACCGGAAACATAATACATGTGTGAATATATAGACAAACAGAGTGTCACTAGTATGCCTCTACTTGACTAGCTTGTTAATCAAAGATGGTTATGTTTCCTAACCATGAACAAGGAGTTGTTATTTGATTAACAAGGTCACATTATTAGTTGAATGATCTGATTGACATGACCCATTCCGTTAGCTTAGCACACGATCGTTTAGTATGTTGCTATTGCTTCCTTCATGACTTATACATGTTCCTATGACTATGAGATTATGCAACTCCCGTTTACCGGAGGAACACTTTGTGTGCTACCAAACGTCACAACATAACTGGGTGATTATAAAGGTGCTCTACAGGTGTCTCCAAAGGTACTTGTTGAGTTGGCGTATTTCGAGATTAGGATTTGTCACTCCGAATGTCGGAGAGGTATCTCTGGGCCCTCTCGGTAATACACATCACTTAAGCCTTGCAAGCATTTCAACTAATGAGTTAGTTGTGAGATGATGTATTACGGAACGAGTAAAGAGACTTGCCGGTAACGAGATTGAACTAGGTATTGGATACCGACGATCGAATCTCGGGCAAGTAACATACCGATGACAAAGGGAACAACGTATGTTGTTGTGCGGTTTGACCGATAAAGATCTTCGTAGAATATGTAGGAACCAATATGGGCATCCAGGTCCCGCTATTGGTTATTGACCGGAAACATGTCTCGGTCATGTCTACATTGTTGTCAAACCGTAGGGTCCGCACGCTTAAGGTTTCGATGACAGTTATATTATGAGTTTATGTATTTTGATGTACTGAAGGTTGTTCGGAGTCCCGGATATGATCACGGACATGACGAGGAGTCTCGAAATGGTCGAGACATAAAGATTGATATATTGGACGGATATATTTGGACACCGGAAAGGTTCCGGAGAAGTTTGGAGCTCCGGGAGGTTACCGAAACCCCCCCCCCCCCCCGGGAGGTATATGGGCCTTATTGGGCCCATGTAGGAGGAAGGGAGAAGGAACAAGGGAGGGGGGCGCGCCCCCCCAGCCCAATCCGAATTGGGGAGGGGGGCCGGCCCCCCCTTTCCTTTCTCCTTCCCCTCTTCCTATTACTACTACTAGTACTACTTCCTAATACTAGTACTCTTTCCTTCCCCCTCCAAATAAGATAAGGAAAAGGGGGGGAAACCTACTTGGAGTAGGTTTCCCCTCCCCTATGGCGCGCCCCCCTTGGGCCGGCCACCTCCTCCCTCCCTCCTTTATATACGGGGGTAGGGGGCACCCTAGGACACACAAGTTGATCATTGATCGTTCCTTAGCCGTGTGCGGTGCCCCCCTCCACGATATTACACCTCGGTCATATTGTAGCGGTGCTTAGGCGAAGCCTTGCGATAGGAGAACATCAAGATCGTCACCACGCCGTCGTGCTGACGGAACTCCCCCTCGGAGCCTCTACTGGATTGGAGATCGAGGGTGCGTCATCGAGCTGTACGCGTGTCAAGAACTCGGAGGTGCCGGAGTAACGGTGCTTGGATCGGTTGGACCGGGAGGACGTACGACTACTTCCTCTACGTTGTGTCAATGCTTCCGCTTCGGTCTACGAGGGTACGTAGACAACACTCTTCCCTCTCATTGCTATGCATCACCATGATCTTGCGTGTGCGTAGGAAATTTTTTGAAATTACTACGTTCCCCAACAGTGGTATCAGAGCCTAGGTTTTTATGGTTTGATGTTATATGCACGAGTAGAACACAAGTGAGTTGTGGGCGATATAAGTCATACTGCTTACCAGCATGTCATACTTTGGTTCGGCGGTATTGTTGGATGAAGCGGCCCGGACCGACATTACGCTTACGCTTACGCGAGACTGGTTTTACCGCCGTGCTTTGCACACAGGTGACTAGCGGGTGTCAGTTTCTCCAACTTTAGTTGAACCGAGTGTGGCTACGCCCGGTCCTTGCGAAGGTTAAAACAGCATCAACTTGACAAACTATCGTTGTGGTTTTGATGCGTAGGTGAGATTGGTTCTTGCTTAAGCCCGTAGCAGCCACGTAAAACTTGCAACAACAAAGTAGAGGACGTCTAACTTGTTTTTGCAGGGCATGTTGTGATGTGATATGGCCAAGACATGATGCTATATTTTATTGTATGAGATGATCATGTTTTGTAACCGAAGTTATTGGCAACTGGCAGGAGCCATATGGTTGTCGCTTTATTGTATGAAATGCAAACGCCCTGTAATTGCTTTACTTTATCACTAAGTGGTAGCGATAGTCGTAGAAGCAATAGATGGCGTAAACGACAACAATGCTACGATGAAGATCAAGGTGTCGCGCCGATGACGATGGTGATCATGATGGTGCTTCGGAGATGGAGATCACAAGCACAAGAAGATGATGGCCATATCATATCACTTATATTGATTGCATGTGATGTTTATCCTTTATGCATCTTATCTTGCTTTGATTGACGGTAGCATTTTAAGATGATCTCTCACTAAAAATTATCAAGTAGTGTTCTCCCTGAGTATGCACCGTTGCCAAAGTTCGTCGTGCCCAGACACCACGTGATGATCGGGTGTGATAAGCTCTACGTCCATCTACAACGGGTGCAAGCCAGTTTTGCACACGCAGAATACTCAGGTTATACTTGACGAGCCTAGCATATGCAGATATGGCCTCGGAACACAGAGACCGAAAGGTCGAGCGTGAATCATATAGTAGATATGATCAACATAAGATGTTCACCATTCAAAACTACTCCATCTCACGTGATGATCGGTTATGGTTTAGTTGATTTGGATCATGTGATCACTTAGATGACTAGAGAGATGTCTGTCTAAGTGGGAGTTCTTAAGTAATATGATTAATTGAACTGAAATTTATCATGAACTTAGTACCTGATAGTATCTTGCTTGTCTATGTTGTTTGTAGATAGATGGCCCGTGCTGTTGTTCCGTTGAATTTTAATGCGTTCCTTGAGAAAGCTAAGTTGAAAGATGATGGTAGCAACTACGCGGACTGGGTCCGTAACTTGAGGATTATCCTCATTGCTGCACAGAAAAATTACGTCCTGGAAGCACCGCTGGGTGCCAGGCCTGCTGCTGATGCAACTGACGACGTTAAGAACGTCTGGCAGAGCAAAGCTGATGACTACTCGATAGTTCAATGTGCCATGCTTTACGGCTTAGAACCAGGACTTCAACGACGTTTTGAACGTCATCGAGCATATGAGATGTTCCAGGAGTTGAAGTTGATATTCCAGAAGAATGCCCGGATTGAGAGATATGAAGTCTCCAATAAGTTCTACAGCTGCAAGATGGAGGAGAATAGTTCTGTCAGTGAGCACATACTCAAGATGTCTGGGTATTGTAATCACTTGATTCAACTGGGAGTTACTCTTCCGGATGATAGCGTCATTGACAGAATTCTCCAATCACTTCCACCAAGCTACAAGAGCTTCGTGATGAACTATAATATGCAAGGGATGGATAAGACGATTCCCGAGCTCTTCGCAATGCTAAAAGCTGCGGAGGTAGAAATCAAGAAGGAGCATCAAGTGTTGATGGTTAACAAGACCACTAGTTTCAAGAAAAAGGGCAAAGGGAAGAAGAAGAGGAACTTCAAGAAGAACAGCAAACAAGTTGCTGCTCAAGAGAAGAAACCCAAGTCTGGACCTAAGCCTGAAACTGAGTGCTTCTACTGCAAGCAGACTGGTCACTGGAAGCGGAACTGCCCCAAGTATTTGGCGGATAAGAAGGATGGCAAGGTGAACAAAGGTATATGTGATATACATGTTATTGATGTGTACCTTACTAGAGCTCGCAGTAGCACCTGGGTATTTGATACTGGTTCTGTTGCTAACATTTGCAACTCAAAACAGGGACTACGGATTAAGCGAACACTGGCAAAGGACGAGGTGACGATGCGCGTGAGAAATGGTTCCAAAGTCGATGTGATCGCGGTCGGCACGCTACCTCTACATCTACCTTCGGGATTAGTATTAGACCTAAATAATTGTTATTTGGTGCCAGCATTGAGCATGAACATTATATCTGGATCTTGTTTGATGCGAGACGGTTATTCATTTAAATCAGAGAATAATGGTTGTTCTATTTATATGAGTAATATCTTTTATGGTCATGCACCCTTGAAGAGTGGTCTATTTTTGATGAATCTCGATAGTAGTGATACACATATTCATAGTGTTGAAACCAAAAGATGCAGAGTTGATAATGATAGTGCAACTTATTTGTGGCATTGCCGTTTGGGTCATATCGGTATAAAGCGCATGAAGAAACTCCATACTGATGGACTTTTGGAGCCACTTGATTATGAATCACTTGGTACTTGCGAACCGTGCCTCATGGGCAAGATGACTAAAACGCCGTTCTCCGGTACTATGGAGAGAGCAACAGATTTGTTGGAAATCATACATATAGATGTATGTGGTCCGATGAATGTTGAGGCTCGTGGCGGATATCGTTATTTTCTCACCTTCACAGATGATTTAAGCAGATATGGGTATATCTACTTAATGAAACATAAGTCTGAAACATTTGAAAAGTTCAAAGAATTTCAGAGTGAAGTTGAAAATCATCGTAACAATAAAATAAAGTTTCTATGATCTGATCGTGGAGGAGAATATTTGAGTTACGAGTTTGGTCTACACTTAAAAGAATGTGGAATAGTTTCGCAACTCACGCCACCCGGAACACCACAGCGTAATGGTGTGTCCGAACGTCGTAATCGTACTTTACTTGATATGGTGCAGTCTATGATGTCTATTACAGATCTACCGCTATCATTTTGGGGTTATGCTCTAGAGACAGCCACATTCACGTTAAATAGGGCACCATCAAAATCCGTTGAGACAACACCTTATGAACTATGGTTTGGCAAGAAACCAAAGTTGTCGTTTCTTAAAGTTTGGGGTTGCGATGCTTATGTGAAAAAGCTTCAACCTGATAAGCTCGAACCCAAATCGGAGAAATGTGTCTTCATAGGATACCCAAAGGAGACAGTTGGGTACACCCTCTATCACAGATCCGAAGGCAAGACATTCGTTGCTAAGAATGGATCCTTTCTAGAGAAGGAGTTTCTCTCGAAAGAAGTGAGTGGGAGGAAAGTAGAACTTGATGAGGTAACTGTACCTACTCCCTTGTTGGAAAATAATACATCACAGGAACCGGTTTCTGTGACGTCAAAACCAACTAGTGAGGAAGTTGATGATAATGATCATAGAACTTCAGATCAAGTTAATACAGAACCAAGTAGGTCGAACAGAGTAAGATCCGCGCCAGAGTGGTACGGTAATCCTATTCTGGAAGTCATGCTACTAGATCATGATGAACCTACGAACTATGAAGAAGCAATGGTGAGCCCAGATTCCGCAAAATGGCTTGAAGCCATGAAATCTGAGATGGGATCCATGTATGAGAACAAAGTATGGACTTTGGTTGACTTGCCCGATGGTCGGCAAGCAATTGAGAATAAATGGATCTTCAAGAAGAAGACTGACGCTGACGGTAATGTTACTGTCTACAAAGCTCGACTTGTTGCAAAAGGTTTTCGACAAGTTCAAGGGGTTGACTACGATGAGACCTTCTCACCCGTAGCGATGCTTAAGTCTGTCCGAATCATGTTAGCAGTTGCCGCATTTTATGATTATGAAATTTGGCAAATGGATGTAAAAACTGCATTCCTGAATGGATTTCTGGAAGAAGAGTTGTATATGATGCAACCAGAAGGTTTTATCGATCCAAAGGGAGCTAACAAAGTGTGCAAGCTCCAACGTTCCATTTATGGACTGGTGCAAGCCTCTCAGAGTTGGAATAAACGTTTTGATAGTGTGATCAAAGCATTTGGTTTTATACAGACTTTTGGAGAAGCCTGTATTTACAAGAAAGTGAGTGGGAGCTCTGTAGCATTTCTAATATTATATGTGGATGACATATTATTGATTGGAAATGATATAGTATTTCTGGATAGCATAAAGGGATACTTGAATAAAAGTTTTTCAATGAAAGACCTCGGTGAAGCTGCTTACATATTGGGCATTAAGATCTATAGAGATAGATCAAGACGCTTAATTGGACTTTCACAAAGCACATACCTTGACAAAGTTTTGAAGAAGTTCAAAATGGATCAAGCAAAGAAAGGGTTCTTGCCTGTATTGCAAGGTGTGAAGTTGAGTAAGACTCAAAGCCCGACCACTGCAGAAGATAGAGAGAAAATGAAAAGTGTTCCCTATGCTTCAGCCATAGGCTCTATCATGTATGCAATGCTGTGTACCAGACCTGATGTGTGCCTTGCTATAAGTCTAGCAGGGAGGTACCAAAGTAATCCAGGAGTGGATCACTGGACAACGGTCAAGAACATCCTGAAATACCTGAAAAGGACTAAGGATATGTTTCTCGTATATGGAGGTGACAAAGAGCTCATCGTAAATGGTTACGTTGATGCAAGCTTTGACACTGATCCGTACGATTCTAAATCGCAAACCGGATACGTGTTTACATTAAACGGTGGAGCTGTCAGTTGGTGCAGTTCAAAGCAAAGCGTCATGGCGGGATCTACATGTGAAGCGGAATACATAGCTGCTTCGGAAGCAGCCAATGAAGGAGTCTGGATGAAGGAGTTCATATCCGATCTAGGTGTCATACCTAGTGCATCGGGTCCAATGAAAATCTTTTGTGACAATACTGGAGCGATTGCCTTAGCGAAGGAATCCAGATTTCACAAGAGAACCAAGCACATCAAGAGACGCTTCAATTCCATCCGGGATCTAGTCCAGGTGGGAGACATAGAGATTTGCAAGATACATACGGATCTGAATGTTGCAGACCCATTGACTAAGCCTCTTCCACGAGCAAAACATGATCAACACCAAGACTCCATGGGTGTTAGAATCATTACTGTGTAATCTAGATTATTGACTCTAGTGCAAGTGGGAGACTGAAGGAAATATGCCCTAGAGGCAATAATAAAGTTATTATTTATTTCCTCATATCATGATAAATGTTTATTATTCATGCTAGAATTGTATTAACCAGAAACATAATACATGTGTGAATATATAGACAAACAGAGTGTCACTAGTATGCCTCTACTTGACTAGCTTGTTAATCAAAGATGGTTATGTTTCCTAACCATGAACAAGGAGTTGTTATTTGATTAACAAGGTCACATCATTAGTTGAATGATCTGATTGACATGACCCATTCCATTAGCTTAGCACACGATCGTTTAGTATGTTGCTATTGCTTCCTTCATGACTTATACATGTTCCTATGACTATGAGATTATGCAACTCCCGTTTACCGGAGGAACACTTTGTGTGCTACCAAACGTCACAACGTAACTGGGTGATTATAAAGGTGCTCTACAGGTGTCTCCGAAGGTACTTGTTGAGTTGGCGTATTTCGAGATTAGGATTTGTCACTCCGAATGTCGGAGAGGTATCTCTGGGCCCTCTCGGTAATACACATCACTTAAGCCTTGCAAGCATTTCAACTAATGAGTTAGTTGTGAGATGATGTATTACGGAACGAGTAAAGAGACTTGCCGGTAACGAGATTGAACTAGGTATTGGATACCGACGATCGAATCTCGGGCAAGTAACATACCGATGACAAAGGGAACAACGTATGTTGTTGTGCGGTTTGAACGATAAAGATCTTCGTAGAATATGTAGGAACCAATATGGGCATCCAGGTCCCGCTATTGGTTATTGACCGGAAACATGTCTCGGTCATGTCTACATTGTTCTCGAACCGTAGGGTCCGCACGCTTAAGGTTTCGATGACAGTTATATTATGAGTTTACGTATTTTGATGTACCGAAGGTTGTTCGGAGTCCCGGATATGATCACGGACATGACGAGGAGTCTCGAAATGGTCGAGACATAAAGATTGATATATTGGACGGATATATTTGGACACCTGAAAGGTTCCGAAGAAGTTTGGAGCTCCGGGAGGTTACCGGAACCCCCCCGGGAGGTATGAGGGCCTTATTGGGCCCATGTAGGAGGAAGGGAGAAGGAACAAGGGAGGGGGGCGCTCCCCCCCCAGCCCAATCCGAATTGGGGAGGGGGGCCGGCCCCCCCTTTCCTTTATCCTTCCCCTCTTCCTATTACTACTACTAGTACTACTTCCTAATACTAGTACTCTTTCCTTCCCCCTCCAAATAAGATAAGGAAAAGGGGGGGAAACCTACTTGGAGTAGGTTTCCCCCTCCCCTATGGCGCGCCCCCCTTGGGCCGGCCACCTCCTCCCTCCCTCCTTTATATACGGGGGTAGGGGGCACCCTAGGACACACAAGTTGATCATTGATCGTTCCTTAGCCGTGTGCGGTGCCCCCCTCCACGATATTACACCTCAGTCATATTGTAGCGGTGCTTAGGTGAAGCCCTGCGACAGGAGAACATCAAGATCGTCACCACGCCGTCGTGCTGACGGAACTCCCCCTCGGAGCCTCTACTGGATTGGAGATCGAGGGTGCGTCATCGAGCTGTACGCGTGTCAAAAACTCGGAGGTGCCGGAGTAACGGTGCTTGGATCGGTTGGACCGGGAGGACGTACGACTACTTCCTCTACGTTGTGTCAACGCTTCCGCTTCGGTCTACGAGGGTACGTAGACAACACTCTTCCCTCTCGTTGCTATCCATCACCATGATCTTGCGTGTGCGTAGAATTTTTTTTGAAATTACTACGTTCCCCAACACATTGAACTCCGGAAAAAGAAAAGATGAAAACACTTGGAACTAGAATTTATTCACCAAGAACAAACTCCGAAGGAAGGGATTAATCACTCGGATGAAATAAGAATAAGATTTATTGTATGCTTATCCTTCATCAAATTAAATTGATGACAAGCAATGGATTTTTGCATACTACTTATTCTTCTTGAAAAGGATTGAGAAGTGATATATCGCAAACTTGAGAATATCTTCATGAACCACCGGTAGGATTGAAAAGAACGAATGGATTAATATGATAAACAAGGAAAAAGAATCTGAAAGAACCACCGTTAGAATTCGGAAATGACTGACGAAAGAGAATGAATCACCCGGAAGAATTAGAAGAACAAATAAGCTAGAGGGGATTTAGATGCAAAAGAACAAAGAGATCCTGAGCTGATTAAAGAACACTTGAACGAAGCACCGGAAGAATATTGAGACGAACGAAAGGGCACAGACATAGAATAATTGGAGAACGAATCTGAAAACTTAGAATGAAGAAATCTTCCGAAAAAAAGATGGCCTCCGGATGATCGAGAGAGAAAGCAACTCCTGAAATGCTCCGGATGGATGAAAAGAATTTGCATGACTTGAAACAAATAGGATAACACCGAGCTAGCACCATGAATCTCCGGGAGAACGGACAAGATTTAGACGAATAAAACTCTTCTTCGATCTTCAAATGATGGCGAGAAACACCATTAGAATTACTGAGGCACTCCGGGGGAACGAAAAGCGAAGAGGTTGAGCCAACAATGAAAATGATTTTCAAAGCGATCTTGGAGAAGGCATGTGACTGATGAAATTCATACTTACGTCACCCTTGAAAAGAATTGAGAATAACTCCGGGGAATTAGAAGAGTCAGGTAAGATCCTGGGAAAAGACCTGTGGGTCAGGGCCCACTGAAGAGAAAAACACCATTGAAAAAGGGATGTTGAACAGATAGATGATGCACCGGAACAATTGAAATATTTGAATGAGCTGACAACCTCAAATTAATTGGAACACAGACGAATCTCCTGAGATTTCTTCCGAACTCCGGAATGATAAACTGGCGAGAGGCGAACGAGCAGGGAAAACACTTGATCCAAGGAATAGAATGTGATCAACCCGACAACTTGAATTGAGTGCACCGGAAAAGAAAAAGAGATGAAGAAGGATGAACGAGACGAGAATTCACCGGTTGAAATAATTGAGGGAAGATTGCAAATAATAACAGTTTCAGACTTATCAGGAAATAACATCAGGTTGCAATGTTTAGAGCTATCAAACAACATGTTACAGGAACTTGTCATGGCAAACAAAGGCATGGCATGATACTACTAAATGCATAGATCAAAAGTCCCTTACTGACCATGAGCCAAAAAGGATCAGAAGATATGATGGCACCCATGTAAACATGGCAAGTTATATTACAGATTCATACATGGCAGGAACAACAATAAGTAGGCATGTTGGTGAGCTTGAACCACTCACCACAGAGCAATACATGGCATGACAAGGCAACCAACAGTAAGAAGGCATGTTTATTAAGCTAAGCATGGCAAGAACAAGTTCATAGGGTGCATGGATCACTAGAAAAGCACATGACCAAAACTGAACTTCATGTTAACAGGCTGACAGCAACATTGTTAAGCAACTTTGGAGCAAGATAACAACATGTTCCAGCAAGCTATAATTGCAACCAAGGGCATGAATAGATAGAGCATGACATGTAGATCAAAACATGTTTATAGAACATCTCCAGATAATGCACGAAATGACTTGTAGAAGCATGTTTACACAGCAATAAAATATAACAGAATCTGACTAGCAAAACAGCAACAACAAGTACCCTACTTAGCAAGCTCGATGCACTCAGCACACAACTCACAAAAATACATGGATGGCACCTCTGGAAAGATGGCATGGCATAGATCAACATACATGTAGATATCAACCTCATAGGATGCACACATCAAACATGGCAAAAATGACAAATGAGCAAGTTATAACAGTTTCAGCAGGTTAACATCAACATGCACTCTTCCAACAGCATTTCGGGCATCAAGATGAACTCAAATGAAAATGATGCAATGGAGTGAAATGATGTAATCGTTGAGACGAACAATTTGACATATTACACGCACGAAACGGAGCTACGGATGCAGAGATACAACAGGTCAAACATTGCAAGATAATGTCTGAAAACGCGGACTTAGAGAAATATACCCCTCCGGAAAAATCAACCCGGGACGACGCGGTACCGGGACGAAGTGGATCGGGGGAGGCGTTTGGATCCGAGGTTTGGTGGATCTGGTCCAGGCCGACCAGATCCGGACCCGACCGGACTCCGGCGACGGGCGCGGCGGCGAGGGGCGGAGGAGGCCGGCGACGGTGCGGCGAGGCGCGGCAGCGGCGCGGCGGCTCCGCGGCGAGGCGGCGGGCGGCGGACCCGGCCGGTGGCGGGAGCCGGCGAGGCCGAGGCGGGCGGCGGTGGCGGCGCTCCTGGCCGGGAGGAGCTGGCGGCGCGGATGGCCGGGAGCGCCGGGCGGCGGAGGCGGGTGGCCGCGGCGGAGGCGCAGGTCGCCGCCGGCGGAGGGCGCGTGCAGAGGCGCGGGGGCCGGCTGCCAGGGCGGCGCCGGTGAGCCAACAACGGCAGCGGACGGGCGCACCGGCGGCGCGGGATCTCGGCAGGGAGCGGCGGCGCGGCGCGGACGGGCCTGTGCGGGCCCGCGACGGGCTCCACGGGCCGGTGGCGAGGCGGGCGCAGGGGCGCCACGTGGCACGTCGGGATTGGGCGCGGGGGCGGCGGACATGTCCGACGGTGGGGGATTTCGTCCGGCGGCGCGAGGTAGAAGGAGGCTAGGGTTAGACCGAGAATTTCGGGGGAGGCACACATATATATAGGCAGAGGGAGCTAGGAGAGTCCAAATGAGGAGCGGTTTTCGGCCACACGATCGTGATCGAACGAACGAGAGCATGGAAGAGACTTAGATGGGTTTTGGGCCACTTTGGAGGGGGTGTTGGGCTGCAACAAAAGAGGTCTTTACGGTTCCCCGGTTAACCGTTGGAGTATCAAACGACCTCCAAATGGCACGAAACTTGACAGGCGGTCTACCGGTGCTATACCAAGGCCGCTTGGCAAACCTCGGGCCATTCCGAGAATGTTTAACACCCGCACATGAAAAGAGGTAAACGAGGGCGCCGGGGAACATAGGAGCACCGGATTGCAAAACGGAATATGGGAAAAATGCTTGGATGCATGAGACGAACACGTATGCAAAATGAAATGCACATGATGACATGATAAAATGCAACACGCAAGCAAATGACATGGCAACAATGGCGAATAACTGGCAGACACCTAGCGCATCGAATCAGGGGCGTTACAACACTCATCCACTAACAAGAGATCTCGTCCCGAGATCTTAGGACCGAGACGGAAGGGAAAAAGGGATGAGGTGAAACAAGAACTCAAGAGAAGAAGCAAGGAATCGAGAACACTCGAGAAGAAGAAAGGAACAACGAGAATGATGAGAATCAAAAACTCACGGAATCAGATAGACTATGAAACGACTCGTTCTAACCGGAGTGGTTACAATGAGAAAAGAAACGGATAAGGCCGAAAGGATTTAGGCAGCACTCCGGCTGAAAATGGAATGATTAGAACACGCGCTTGAGAGGATGGAATGATACTTGATGAAGACATCACACAAAAACCTCCGGAAAGAATTGAAAGAGTTGAATGAAAAGAACGGAGAAGAACATGACAACTTGTGCCACGAATGAAATAGAAAGCAACCTCGGAAGAAAGGATTGAACGGAGTTGTTGAGAAAATCAACAACGAAAAGAATAAGCTTGTTGTGGACTTATGGATAACATCTTAGAAATTATGAGGTGATAACCGACCACAAACGGAAATGATTGGATAGCTGAGAAGAACAAAGAAATGCAAAACTCCACTTCAAAAGAATACGGAGAATTAATTACACTTCAAGACTCAATAAGAAAGATACTTGAACTCCACCAACAAGATCTTGATGAACTCTTGAAGAATGAATTAAATCATGAAGAACCACCATGAAAAACTCCGGTGACTAAAGGATGAAGAGATAGAATGAAGGATGAAAAAGAAATAAGATAAAATCTTACGATGAATTAGATGGAGGTTCCGACGAAATGACCGAGGAACATTGAACTCCGGAAAAAGAAAAGATGAAAACACTTGGAACTAGAATTTATTCACCAAGAACAAACTCCGAAGGAAGGGATTAATCACTCGGATGAAATAAGAATAAGATTTATTGTATGCTTATCCTTCATCAAATTAAATTGATGACAAGCAATGGATTTTTGCATACTACTTATTCTTCTTGAAAAGGATTGAGAAGTGATATATCGCAAACTTGAGAATGTCTTCATGAACCACCGGTAGGATTGAAAAGAATGAATGGATTAATATGATAAACAAGGAAAAAGAATCTGAAAGAACCACCGTTAGAATTCGGAAATGACTGACGAAAGAGAATGAATCACCCGGAAGAATTAGAAGAACAAATAAGCTAGAGGGGATTTAGATGCAAAAGAACAAAGAGATCATGAGCTGATTAAAGAACACTTGAACGAAGCACCGGAAGAATATTGAGACGAACGAAAGGGCACAGATATAGAATAATTGGAGAACGAATCTGAAAACTTAGAATGAAGAAATCTTCCGAAAAAAAGATGGCCTCCGAATGATCGAGAGAGAAAGCAACTCCTGAAATGCTCCGGATGGATGAAAAGAATTTGCATCACTTGAAACAATTTGATAGGATAACACCGAGCTAGCACCATGAATCTCCGGGAGAACGGACAAGATTTAGAGGAAAAAACTCTTCTTCGATCTTCAAATGATGGCGAGAAACACCATTAGAATTACTGAGGCACTCCGGGGGAACGAAAAGCGAAGAGGTTGAGCCAACAATGAAAATGATTTTGAAAGCGATCTTGGAGAAGGCATGTGACTGATGAAATTCATACTTACGTCACCCTTGAAAAGAATTGAGAATAACTTCGGGGAATTAGAAGAGTCAGGTAAGATCCTGGGAAAATACCTGTGGGTCAGGGCCAACTGAAGAGAAAAACACCATTGAAAAAGGGATGTTGAACAGATAGATGATGCACCGGAACAATTGAAATATTTGAATGAGGTGACAACCTCGAATTAATTGGAACATAGACGAATCTCCTGAGATTTCTTCCGAACTCCGGAATGATAAACTGGCGAGAGGCGAACGAGCAGGGAAAACACTTGATCCAAGGAATAGAATGTGATCAACCTGACAACTTGAATTGAGTGCACCGGAAAAGAAAAAGAGATGAAGAAGGACGAACGAGACGAGAATTCACCGGTTGAAATAATTGAGGGAAGATTGCAAATAATAATAGTTTCAGACTTATCAGGAAATAACATCAGGTTGCAATGTTTAGAGCTATCAAACAACATGTTACAGGAACTTATCATGGCAAACAAAGGCATGGCATGATACTACTAAATGCATAGATCAAAAGTCCCTTACTGACCATGAGCCAAAAAGGATCAGAAGATATGATGGCACCCATGTAAACATGGCAAGTTATATTACAGATTCATACATGGCAGGAACAACAATAAGTAGGCATGTTGGTGAGCTTGAACCACTCACCACAGAGCAATACGTGGCATGACAAGGCAACCAACAGTAAGAAGGAATGTTTATTAAGCTAAGCATGGCAAGAACAAGTTCATAGGATGCATGGATCACTAGAAAAGCACATGACCAAAACTGAACTTCATGTTAACAGGCTGACAGCAACATTGTTAAGCAACTTTGGAGCAAGATAACAACATGTTCCAGCAAGCTATAATTGCAACCAAGGGCATGAATGGATAGAGCATGACATGTAGATCAAAACATGTTTATAGAACATCTCCAGATAATGCACGAAATGACTTGTAGAAGCATGTTTACACAGCAACAAAATATAACAGAATCTGACTAGCAAAACAGCAACAGCAAGTACCCTACTTAGCAAGCTCGATGCACTCAGCACACAACTCACAAAAATACATGGATGGCACCTCTGGAAAGATGGCATGGCATAGATCAACATACATGTAAATATCAACCTCATAGGATGCACACATCAAACATGGCAAAAATGACAAATGAGCAAGTTATAACAGTTTCAGCTGGTTAACATCAACATGCACTCTTCCAACAGCATTTCGGGCATCAAGATGAACTCAAATAAAAATGATGCAATGGAGTGAAATGATGTACTCGTTGAGACGAACAATTTGACATATTACACGCATGAAACGGAGCTACGGATGCAGAGATACAACATGTCAAACATGGCATGATAATGTCTGAAAACAGGGACTTAGAGAAATATACCCCTCCGAAAAAATCAACCCGGGACGACGCGGTACAGGGACGGAGTGGATCGGGGGAGGCGTTTGGATCCGGGGTTTGGTGGATCTGGTCCAGGCCGACCAGATCCGGACCCAACCGGACTCTGGCGACGGGCGCCGCGGCGAGGGGCGGAGGAGGCCGGCGACGGTGCGGCGAGGCGCGGCGGCGGCGCGGCGGCTCCGCGGCGAGGCGGCGGGCGGCGGACCCGGCCGGTGGCGGGAGCCGGCGAGGCCGAGGCGGGCGGCGGTGGCGGCGCTCCTGGCCGGGAGGAGCTAGTGGCGCGGATGGCCAGGAGCGCCGGGCGGCGGAGGCGGGCGGCCGCGGTGGAGGCGCAGGTCGCCGGCGGCGGAGGGCGCGGGCGGAGGCGCGGGGGCCAGCTGCCAGGGGCGGTGCCGGTGAGCCAACGACGGCGGCGGACGGGCACACCGGCGGCGCGGGATCTCGGCAGGAAGCGGCGGCGCGGCGCGGACGGGCCTGCGCGGGCCCGCGACGGGCTCCGCGGGCCGACGGTGAGGCGGGCGCAGGGGCGCCACGTGGCATGTCGGGATTGGGCGCGGGGGCGGCGGACATGTCCGACGGCGGGGGATTTCGTCCGGCGGCGCGAGGTAGAAGGAGGCTAGGGTTAGACCGAGAATTTCGGGGGAGGCACACATATATATAGGCAGAGGGAGCTAGGAGAGTCCAAATGTGGAGCGGTTTTCGGCCACGCGATCGTGATCGAACGACCGAGAGCATGGAAGAGACTTGGATGGGTTTTGGGCCACTTTGGAGGGGGTGTTGGGCTGCAACAAAAGAGGCCTTTACGGTTCCCCGATTAACCGTTGGAGTATCAAACGACCTCCAAATGGCACAAAACTTGACAGGCGGTCTACCGGTGCTATACCAAGGCCGCTTGGCAAACCTCGGGCCATTCCGAGAATGTTTAACACCCGCACATGAAAAGAGGTAAACGAGGGCGCCGGGGAACATAGGAGCGCTGGATTGCAAAACGGACAATGGGAAAAATGCTCGGATGCATGAGACGAACACGTATGCAAAATGAAATGCACATGATGACATGATAAAATGCAACACGCAAGCAAATGACATGGCAACGACGGCGAATAACTGGCAGACACCTGGCGTATCGAATCAGGGGTGTTACAACACTCCTCCACTAACAAGAGATCTCGTCCCGAGATCTTAGGACCGAGACGGAAGGGAAAAGGGATGAGGTGAAACAAGAACTCAAGAGAAGAAGCAAGGAATCGAGAACACTCGAGAAGAAGAAAGGAACAACGAGAATGACGAGAATCAAAAACTCACGGAATCAGATAGACTATGAAACGACTCGTTCTAACCGGAGTGGTTAGAATGAGAAAAGAAACGGATAAGGCCGAAAGGATTTAGGCAGCACTCCGGCTGAAAATGGAATGATTAGAACACGCGCTTGAGAGGATGGAATGATACTTGATGAAGACATCACACAAAAACCTCCGGAAAGAATTGAAAGAGTTGAATGGAAAGAACGGAGAAGAAAATGACAACTTGTGCCACGAATGAAATAGAAAGCAACCTCGGAAGAAAGGATTGAACGGAGTTGTTGAGAAAATCAACAACGAAAAGAATAAGCTTGTTGTGTTCTTATGGATAACATCTCAGAAATTATGAGGTGATAACCGACCACAAACGGAAATGATTGGATAGCTGAGAAGAACGAAGAAATGCAAAACTCCACTTCAAAAGAATACGGAGAATTAATTACACTTCAAGACTCGAGAAGAAAGATACTTGAACTCCACCAACAAGATCTTGATGAACTCTTGAAGAATGAATTAAATCATGAAGAACCACCATGAAAAACTCCGGTGACTAAAGGATGAAGAGATAGAATGAAGGATGAAAAAGAAATAAGATAAAATCTTACGATGAATTAGATGGAGGTTCCGACGAAATGACCGAGGAACATTGAACTCCGGAAAAATAAAAGATGAAAACACTTGGAACTAGAATTTATTCACCAAGAACAAACTCCGAAGGAAGGGATTAATCACTCGGATGAAATAAGAATAAGATTTATTGTATGCTTATCCTTCATCAAATTAAATTGATGACAAGCAATGGATTTTTGCATACTACTTATTGTTCTTGAAAAGGATTGAGAAGTGATATATCACAAACTTGAGAATGTCTTCATGAACCACCGGTAGGATTGAAAAGAACGAATGGATTAATATGATTAACAAGGAAAAAGAATCTGAAAGAACCACCGTTAGAATTTGGAAATGACTGACGAAAGAGAATGAATCACCCGGAAGAATTAGAAGAACAAATAAGCTAGAGGGGATTTAGATGCAAAAGAACAAAGAGATCATGAGCTGATTAAAGAACACTTGAACGAAGCACCGGAAGAATATTGAGACGAACGAAAGGGCATAGATATAGAATAATTGGAGAACGAATCTGAAAACTTAGAATGAAGAAATCTTCCGAAAAAAAGATGGCCTCCGAATGATCGAGAGAGAAAGCAACTCCTGAAATGCTCCGGATGGATGAAAAGAATTTGCATCACTTGAAACAATTTGATAGGATAACACCGAGCTAGCACCATGAATCTCCGGGAGAACGGACAAGATTTAGAGGAAAAAAACTCTTCTTCGATCTTCAAATGATGGCGAGAAACACCATTAGAATTACTGAGGCACTCTGGGGGAACGAAAAGCGAAGAGGTTGAGCCAACAATGAAAATGATTTTGAAAGCGATCTTGGAGAAGGCATGTGACTGATGAAATTCATACTTACGTCACCCTTGAAAAGAATTAAGAATAACTCCGGGGAATTAGAAGAGTCAGGTAAGATCCTGGGAAAAGACCTGTGGGTATGGGCCCACTGAAGAGAAAAACTTCATTGAAAAGGGATGTTGAACAGATAGATGGTGCACCGGAACAATTGAAATATTTGAATGAGGTGACAACCTCGAATTAATTGGAACACAGACGAATCTCCTGAGATTTCTTCCGAACTCCGGAATGATAAACTAGCGAGAGGCGAACGAGCAGGGAAAACACTTGATCCAAGGAATAGAATGTGATCAACTCGACAACTTGAATTGAGTGCACCGGAAAAGAAAAAGAGATGAAGAAGGATGAACGAGACGAGAATTCACCGGTTGAAATAATTGAGGGAAGACTGAAGAGGCTCCGTACGAATGAAATTGATGGTCGAAAGAGACTCGGACACCGGGAAGAAAAAGGGTGGGAGGGCGGGAAAAACACAGGCAACTGGAAGGGAGAACCAATGAATATCTTGAAGAGAAAACACCAGTTGAAATCATTGAGGAAAGAAAGCAAAGATTTCGCACGAGTAGGATGGATACTCGAATACGGACTTCGGATTCGAGAAGAAGAAGGGTGGGCGGGTGGGAAAAGAAAACAACTGAGGATTGAACTGAAAGATGAAGAGGCTCGAGTCAACTTGACGAGAAAAGCACCGGATGAAAAGAGCTGAGAACCAACGATCGGAAAACTAACCGCGTGATCCTAAAGAAAAATTTGAAGGGGAAGAGGAGTAGTTCAAAACACCTATGTCAAGATTCCTTACCAGAGCGATGAAGGGGCAGAGGAGTAAAAAGAATTCCTACTCTCCGATATAACTAGACTCAGAAAACAGTTTTTTCTAGACTCAACAACGGCCAAACTACACGATCAATCAAGGGGGCTCCTAGGGTCGGTCGAGGCTCTAATACCAACTTGTCACGCCCAATATGCGACCCTATCCAAAAGGAACTCGAAGGTCCCACCAATGATAGACCCGCATATTGGAACGCTTTTGCAAGGTGGATATCATTACATCAACATTACATAATAGATGGGGATACATACAAGAGGCATACAATGCCACACGAATACAACATCACATCACAAGAGATCAACATCCGACTACGGATGATACATAAACAGAAACTCAAACAATATCCACCCTGCTAGCCCAGGCTGCCGACCTGGAACCTATCCCCTGATTGAAGAAGAACTAGAAGAAGAACTCAACGCAAGCAAGCATCGCTCTCACGTCATGATCATGGCATAACCTGTACCTGCAACTGTTGTTGTAGTAATCTGTGAGCCACGAGGACTCAGCAATCCCATTACCATGGGTATCAAGACTAGCAAAGCTTAATGGGAAAGGAAGGGGTAAAGTGGTGAGGTTGCAGCAGCGACTAAGCAAGATATGGTGGCTAACATACGCAAATAAGAGCGAGAAGAGAGCAAGCGGAACGGTCGACAACTAGTAATGATCAAGAGGTGATCCTGAACTCCTACTTACGTCAATCATAACACAGAAACCGTGTTCACTTCCCGGACTCCGCCGAGAAGAGACCATCACAGCTACACACGCGGTTGATGCGTTTTAAATCGGATCTGGTGTCAAGTTATCTACAACCGGACATTAACAAATTCCCATCTTCCACATAACCGCGGGCACGGCTCTCGAAAGTTTAAATCCTGCAGGGGTGTCCCAACTTAGCCCATGACAAGCTCTCGCGATCAACGAAGGATATTCCTTCTCCCAGGAAGACCCGATCAGTCTCGGATTCCCGGTTTACAAGACATTTCGACAATGGTAAAACAAGACCAGCAAGACCGCCCGATGCGCCGACATCCCGATAGGAGCTGCACATATCTCGTTCTCAGGGCAACACCGGATAAGCGAAGCGTACAGGTACCGACGAATCCAAGTTGCCAAGGAATGGTCCCGCACGGTGCTCTAGTTTGGACCAACACTTAGACAAGCATTGGCCTGGGGGGGCTATAATAAAGATGACCCTTGAGTTAATTACTCCCAAGGGAAAGTAGGTGGTGGTGAGGCAAATGGTAAAACCAAGGTTGGGCCTTGCTGGAGGAGTTTTATTCAAAGCGAACTGTCAGGGGGGGTCCCATAAATCACCCGACTGCGTTAGGAACGCAAAATCCGGGAACATAACACCGGTATGACGGAAACTAGGGCGGAAAGAGTGGAACAAAACACCAGGCATAAGGCCGAGCCTTCCACCCTTTACCAAATATATAGATGCATTAATAATATAAGAGATATTGTGATATCCCAACCAAAATCCTGTCCACCATGGAAAAATCTTCAACTTCACCTGTAGCTAGCAACGCTATAAGAGGGGCTGAGCAAAGCGGTAACATAGCCAAGCAATGGTTTGCTAGGAATGGTGTCAAAGGTTAGAGGTTCATGGCAATTTGGGAGGCTTGAAGAGCAAATGATAGGTAACGCAGCATAGCGATAGAACGAAGCAACTAGCATAGCAATGATAGTAGTGAGATCCAGGGTAGCGGTCATCTTGCCTGAAATCCTGCAAGGAAGAAGAACGAGTCCATGAAGAAGATGAAGCCACGAAGACGAACCACACGTAGACGAACGAATCCTCACGATCGCAACAAAACGGGAACTATCGAGAAGAAGCACACAACATGGTAAACACATCACACATGAACAAGACATGATGCACAACAAGCATGATGCATGACAAAGCTACATGAAGCTACTCATGGCAAGAGATGATGCAAACAAGAACAACACATCAAAGCAAGTTTAAATGAGGCCGGGAACAACATATAACAATTCCGGTAAGTCCTCATATGCAAATTTTGAAATGGGTCCAGATCTGAATAAACCTTATGTTCAAGTTGTTAAACAGCAAGTTAAGATGCACCAAGATGATCTACACGAGATTCTAGTCAAGTTACATATAAAGTTCATTTAATTCGGAGCTACGGCCTAGAAGATATGAGCAAAACAAGTTAAACATGGCATTGATGCAAAATGCACCCAAACATCAAGCAAACACACCAAAACAAGGATGCACCATGGTAATATGAAACTACATGCAAAATCAAGCAAGTTTCATATAGAGCACACTCAAAACGGAGCAACGGTGCAACACATACACTCTATACAAGTCATAGCAACAATCTGTCCAAAACAGAAACTAGGCATATTGTAAGCATCAAAACAACATGCTACAGCACCACCAACATAATAACAAAAGGCATGGGCATGAAGTACTGGTAAAGCATAACAAAACATGAACACTGAGCTATCTCCAGAAACAACTAGAACATGCTCAAAAAGACATGGAAAGATTGCAAA
Source organism: Triticum timopheevii (assembly GCA_963921465.1). NCBI lineage: Eukaryota > Viridiplantae > Streptophyta > Magnoliopsida > Poales > Poaceae > Triticum > Triticum timopheevii. Next base: position 486,310,259 of record OY997266.1, on the reverse strand, counting down.
TAATAACAGTTTCAGACTTATCAGGAAATAATATCAGGTTGCAATGTTTAGAGCTATCAAACAACATGTTACAGGAACTTATCATGGCAAACAAAGGCATGGCATGATACTACTAAATGCATAGATCAAAAGTCCCTTACTGACCATGAGCCAAAAAGGATCAGAAGATATGATGGCACCCATGTAAACATGGCAAGTTATATTACAGATTCATACATGGCAGGAACAACAATAAGTAGGCATGTTGGTGAGCTTGAACCACTCACCACAGAGCAATACATGGCATGACAAGGCAACCAAGAGTAATAAGGCATGTTTGTGAAGCTAAGCATGGCAAGAACAAGTTCATAGGGTGCATGGATCACTAGAAAAGCACATGGCCAAAACTGAACTTCATGTTAACAGGCTGACAGCAACATTATTAAGCAACTTTGGAGCAAGATAACAACATGTTCCAGCAGGCTATAATTGCAACCAAGGGCATGAATGGATAGATCATGACATGTAGATCAAAACATGTTTATAGAACATCTCCAGATAATGCACGAAATGACTTGTAGAAGCATGTTTACACAGCAACAAAATATAACAGAATCTGACTAGCAAAACAGCAACAGCAAGTACCCTACTTAGCAAGCTCGATGCACTCAGCACACAACTCACAAAAATACATGGATGGCACCTCTGGAAAGATGGCATGGCATAGATCAACATACATGTAGATATCAACCTCATAGGATGCACACATCAAACATGGCAAAAATGACAAATGAGCAAGTTATAACAGTTTCAACAGGTTAACATCAACATGCACTCTTCCAACAGCATTTCTGGCATCAATATGAACTCAAATGAAAATGATGCAATGGAATGAATTATGTACTCGTTGAGGCGAACAATTCGACATATTACACGCACGAAACGGAGCTACGGATGCAGAGATACAACAGGTCAAACATGGCATGATAATGTCTGAAAACGGGGACTTAGAGAAATATACCCCTCCAAAAAAATCAACCCGGGACGACGCGGTACCAGGACGGAGTGGATCGGGGGAGGCGTTTGGATCCGGGATTTGGTGGATCTGGTCCAGGCCGACCAGATCCGGACACGACCGGACTCCGGCGACGGGCGCCGCGGCGAGGGGCGGAGGAGGCCGGCGACGGTGCGGCGAGGCGCGGCGGAGGCGGGGCGGCTCCGCGGCGAGGCGGCGGGCGGCGGACCCGGTCGGTGGCGGGAGCCGGCGAGGCCGAGGCGGGCGGCGGTGGCGGCGCTCCTGGCCGGGAGGAGCTGGCGGCGCGGATTGCCGGGAGGAGCTGGCGGCGCGGATGGCCGGGAGGAGCGGGCGGCTGCGGCGGAGGCGCAGGTCGCCGGCAGCGGAGGGCGTGGGCGGAGGCGCGGGGGCCAGCTGCCAGGGGCGGCGCCGGTGAGCCAACGACAGCGGCGGACGGGCACACCGGTGGCGCGGGATCTCGGCAGGGAGCGGCGGCGCGCCGCGGACGGGCCTGCGCGGGCCCGCGACGGGCTCCGCGGGCCGGCGGTGAGGCGGGCGCAGGGGCGCCATGTGGCACGTCGGGATTGGGCGCGGGGGCGGCGGACATGTCCGACGGCGGGGGATTTCGTCCGGCGGCGCGAGGTAGAAGGAGGCTAGGGTTAGACCGAGAATTTCGGGGGAGGCACACATATATATAGGCAGAGGGAGCTAGGAGAGTCCAAATGAGGAGCGGTTGTCGGCCACGCGATCGTGATCGAATGACCGAGAGGATGGAAGAGACTTAGATGGGTTTTGGGCCACTTTGGAGGGGGTGTTGGGCTGCAACAAAAGAGGCCTTTACGGTTCCCCGGTTAACCGTTGGAGTATCAAACGACCTCCAAATGGCACAAAACTTGACAGGCGGTCTACCGGTGCTATACCAAGGCCGCTTGGCAAACCTCGGGCCATTCCGAGAATGTTTAACACCCGCACATGAAAAGAGGTAAACGAGGGCGCTGGGGAACATAGGAGCGCCGGATTGCAAAACGGACAATGGAAAAAATGCTCGGATGCATGAGACGAACACGTATGCAAAATGAAATGCACATGATGACATGATAAAATGCAACAGGCAAGCAAATGAGATGGCAACAACGGCGAATAACTGGCAGACACCTGGCGCATCGAATCCGGGGCGTTACACTGTTCCAAGGCATCAGCTTGCTTGTTGTCGTTTCTTGGCACATGGAGGAACTCGCACCCGTCAAAGTATCCACTGAGCTGCTGCACGAGGAAGCGGTAGCTTTCCATATTTGCATCCTTGGCGCCCCAGTCGCCTGACGACTGCTGGACCACCAAGTCTGAGTCACCATAACACAGGATCCGGTGAATGCCGAGTTCCTTGGCAAGCCGGAGCCCGTGTATGAGTGCCTCATACTCGGCTACGTTGTTGGAAGCGGCAAAATGAATTTGCAGCACATATCTGAGCTTGTCGCCTTTGGGAGAGGTGAGGACGACGCCGGCTCCCAGACCGGTGCGCATTTTTGAACCATCAAAATGCACCCGTCAATGGGTGGAGTCTGGCGCTGGCGGCAAGTACTGGGTCTCGGCCCAGTAGACGAGGAAGTCGGGCAGCACTTGTGACTTGATGGCGGTGCAAGGCTGGTAGTAGATTGTATATGGGGCCAGATCAACAGCCTATTTGGCCACTCGGTCAGAAGCATCTCGGCTTCCAATGATCTCAGCAAGCGGAGCAGTGCAGACGACAGTTATTGGGTGCTCTTGAAAGTAAGGCTTCAGCTTCTTGGTGGCAAAGTGCACACCATAGCACATTTTTTGATAATGTGGGTAGTTTTGCTTGGAGGTGGACAGTACTCACTCAAGTAATATACCGGTCTCTGGACCGGCAATGCTCAGCCCTCCTCCTTCCGTTCTACCACTATGACTGTGCTGACAACCCAACTGGTGGCGGCGATGTAGAGGAGCATGGGCTCTTCTCAGTCGGAGCCGCCAAGATAGGCAGGGTGGTCAACATCTTCTTGAGTTGGAGAAAAGCTTCGTCTGCCTTGTCGCTCCACTCAAAAAAAGTGGTCTTCTTCATAACCTGGTACAGAGGGAGGGCCTTCTCGCCCAGCCGACTGATGAAACGGCTGATTGATGCCAGGCAGCCGGTGAATTTCTGCACGTCCAGCAGTCGGGTGGGCACCTCCATCTTCTCAATGGCCTTGATCTTCACAGGGTTGCACTCTATGCTGTGCTCTGAGACCAGAAAACCGAGAAGCTGGTCGGCTGGTACTCTGAAGACGCGTTTCTCCGGGTTAAGTTTGATCTGGAATTGGCGCAGGTTCTCAAAGGTTTCCTTGAGGTCTTCCAGCAGCGTGCCATGCTTCTCCGTCTTCACCACCACATCATCCACATAGACATGGGCATTTCTGCCGAGTTGCTTAAGGAGGCACTTCTGCATGCAACGCTAAAATGTGGCGCCGGCATTTCGCAAGCCGAACGTCATGGTCAGGTAGCAGAAGGCTCCGAATGGTGTGATAAAGGCAGTCTTCAGTTTGTCGGCTGGGTTCAGCTTTATCTGATGGTACCCTGAGTATGCATCCAGAAAACTCAACAGCTCGCATCCGGCTGTGGAGTCTATCACTTGGTCAATTCTTGGCAGTGCAAAGGGATCTTTGGGGCAAGCTCTGTTGAGGCTGGTATAATCAATACACATGCGCCACTACTTGTTTTTCTTCAGCACAAGAACTGGGTTGGCCAGCCACTCTGGAAAGAATACTTCCATGATGAAACCAGCTGCTAGAAGCCAGGCTATCTCTTCTCCGACAACTCTTCTCTTCTCTTCTAACAGGCGGCGCAAGGGCTGCCTGACCGGCTTGGCGTCAGATTGGACATGTAATTTGTGCTCGGCGAAATCCGTCGGAACACCCGGCATGTCTTTGGGAGACCATGCAAAGATGTCCCGATTTTCACGGAGGAAATCGACAAGCTCGCTTTCCTATTTGCCATCAAGGTTTGCACCTATGACAGTGTGCCTCTCCAGGTGCTCTGGGTCCAGGGGTATCTTCTTTGTTTCCTTCGCCGGCTTGAACGAGCCCTCGACCTCCGACTCCTTGGGAATGGGTGACATTTCCGGCTTCTTGCCTGCCAACGCCACCACCCGTCCAAGGAGCCGCTTCTCAGCTGAAATCACAAGGGACTCGGCCAGCCGGCTATTGTCCGCGGCGCAGGCGGACGACTTCTTGTAGTCTCCGACTACAGTCAAGATCCCCTTGGTACTCGGCATCTTCATCTTGAGGAAAGCATAGTGGGGGACCGCCATGAACTTGGCCAGGCAGGCCGGCCAAGCAGCGCATGGTAGGGGCTCTCAAGGTCCACCACTTTGAACAAAACTGGCTCACGGTGGAAATGATTCTTGTCTCCAAAGAGAACATCAATTTGGATCTTGCCGATTGGTGAGCAGGAAAGGCCAGGGACTATGCCATGGAATACAGTCCGACTAGGAAGGAGCTGCTTCTGCTTGATTCCCAACTTCTCCATTGTGTCACAGTACAGGATGTTGATGCTGCTGCCACCATCTATCAAGACTCTGGAGAAACGAGCTGCCGGCCTCTCCGTTGCAAAGGTAGCATCTAGGACCAGGGCGTAGGAACTAGGGGAAGGCATCACTTCTGGGTGGTCGGCCCTGCTCCAACTGATGGGCTTCTCAGACCAATGCATGAACTCTGGAGTATTTGAGGCCACCGCTTGTACTTCTTGTTGTTGTTGCCGTCTGCTGCGTCTGTCATCGGCCACACTGGTAAACACAACATAAGCTTCGTGTTCCTCTGGATACTTGTCTTGTATGGCGCCGATTGGCCGGGCTGCCGGCTGCTGGGGCTGAGGAGGCGGCGGTCCGGCAGGCGGAGGAGCCAGGAGTCCATCTCCCTTGGCGATTCTAGCGAGCCAGTGACACTTCCGAGTGGTGTGGTTGGACGGCTTTGCGCCGCTATGGAATTTGCAGGGTGCATCTAGGGTCTGCTCATAAGAGAAGGCGGGCAACCAATTGGACTTGCCGCCCTTCTGACGCTTGGGCGCTGGCTACCCCTCCGGCTGCTGGTCCTTGACTGTCGCCACCTGTCAGCTGGTGGAAGCCGGCTGGGTGGCTTTCCGCTTGTTGTCGCTTGGATGCTGTCGCTGACTGGTATCACCAGCCAGAGTCCGGGGAGCCTGAGGTGCCACCTTGCCGGACGCATCAACTAGGATTTCCGCCTTCATGGAGGAGTCGGCCTGGCGTGCTTGCCGGTGATGATCAGCAGTTCACCGAGCGTTGCGGGCTCGTCGCAGAGAAGTCAGTGCTTGAGGAGGGTGCCTTCTCGGCACCCGGTAGTGAAGTACTCGATTGCCTGCACCTTGTGCATGCCCTCGCAGGAGTTGCGCAGCTCGGCCCAGTGCATGAATAGTCGCGAGTCGATTCGCCGGGCCCTTGGACGCACAAGGAGAGCTGTCGGGGGTTGGGGGGCGCTTGTACGTGCTGGTGAAGTTGCGGACGAAGGCTTTAGTGAAATCAACCCAGTTGTTGATGTTGCGGGGCTTCAGGCTGTTAAGCCACGTCCGGGCTGTGCCTTGAAGCATGAGCGGGACGTACTTCACGGCAACGCGCTTGTTGTTGTTTGCTATGTTGACAGTTGTGGAGTAGTCAACCAGCCAGTCCTCCGGCTTCACGGAGCTGGTGTACTTGGGCGTGTCTTGCGGGAGGGTGAACCCTTTGGGAAAGGGCTCATCTCAGATTCGTGGGCCGAAGCAAGGCAGGCCCAGCGCGTCTTCTTCTTCTAGCGCCAGGGATCGGTTGAGGCGATCGATCCGATGGCGGACGTTGTTCTCTCAGACTCCCTCTCGGCGACCAAGGCAGTCGCCGAGTGTCGGGTGTGTGATAGGCGGCGGAGTAGGATGCCTTGCTCCACGAGACGGAGGAGGGGGCGGGTCGCCCCGCCGCTCCACCGCTCGAGGGCGGCCGTCTTTGTCACGCTCGATGGAGAGGCGAGTCCGGCTGCGGCTGGCAGCCGGCTCGTTGCCTCGTCTCCCACGGGCGCCACCAGTCGGCGTCCGGGATGTCGCGCCATGGTTTTGGCGAGGGGGCGGTTCGTCGTTCCGCTGGGTGGGCAATTCAGGGTGGCAGCCAGCTTCATGCTATGCGGCGGTGAAAGCACAAGTGCTCCCTAGGTGGTTTTGGTAATTAATGTCAACATATCTCTTGTTGGACTAACACTTTTATCTAGTATGTTTCAGATAAGTTCAACAATGGAGTGGCATGGACTAAAGGATGTGGAACTCCTTCAAGATGCTAAGGACAAAGGATTGGCTCAAGCTTCAAGCTCAAGACTCTTCATTTTATATTTTAGTGATCCAAGATCACATTGAGTCTATAGGAAAAGCCAATACTATCATGAAGGGATGAGGTGTTGCTTAATGAGTTTCTTGCTCCACGGTGCTTAGTGATATGCTCCAAAACCCTCAACTACTTTCCCACTTCCACACATATGACCTAAACCTAAAGTCAAACTCGGCCCCACCGATTCTTTCTATCCGGCGCCACCGAGTTCAAATGTCTTAGCCACTGCCACAAACCCTAGACAAATCGGTCTCACCGATAGGGATCTCGGTCTCACCGAGATGGGATTGTAATCCCTCTGTGTATGTCCATTACCAAAATCAGTTTCACTGAGTTTGAGCAATCGGTACTACCGAGATTACAATGCAAACTCTCTGGTTAACTTATTACCAAAATTGGTCCCACCGAGTTTGAGTAATCGGTCCCACCAAGTTTGCCTGACCAACTCTTTGGTTAGCTAATTACCAAAATCGGTCTCACCGAGTTTGTGTAATCGGTCTCACCGAGATTACGTTATGACCTAACCCTAACCATATCGGTCCTACCGAGTTGCATGTCGGTCCCACCGAGTTTGTTGATTCGGTCCCACCGAGTTTGGTAAATTGTGTGTAACGGTTAGATTTTGTGTGGAGGCTATATATACCCCTCCACCTCCTCTTCATTCGTGGAGAGATCCATCAGAACAAACCTACACTTCCAACCTACCAGTTCTGAGAGAGAACTACCTACTCATGTGTTGAGGCCAAGATATTCCATTCCTACCATATGAATCTTGATCTCTAGCCTTCCCCAAGTTGCTTTCCACTCAAATCTTCTTTCCACCAGATCCAAATCCTATGAGAGAGAGTTGAGTGTTGGTGATACTATCATTTGAAGCACAAGAGCAAGGAGTTCATCACCAACACACCATTTGTTACTTCTTGGAGAGTGGTGTCTCCTAGATTGGCTAGGTGTCACTTGGGAGCCTCCAACAAGATTGTGGAGTTGAACCAAGGAGTTTGTAAGGGCAAGGAGATCGCCTACTTTGTGAAGATCTACCGCTACTAAGGCAAGTCCTTCGTGGGCGACGGCCATGGTGGGATAGACAAGGTTGCTTCTTTGTGGACCCTTCGTGGGTGGAGCCCTCCGTGGACTCGCGCAACCGTTACCCTTCGTGGGTTGAAGTCTCCATCAACGTGGATGTACGATAGCACCACCTATCGGAACCACGACAAAAACATCCGTGTCTCCAATTGCGTTTGAATCCTCCAAAACCCTTCCCTTTACATTCTTGCAAGTTGCATGCTTTACTTTCCGCTGCTCATACACTCTTTGCATGCTTGCTTGTTATGTATTGTGAATGTTAAACTTGTGCCTAAACTCCACTTAAACTTAAAGAAGTTAAAAACTGCAACTTTGATACTTAGTGTCTAATCCCCCCCCCCCTCTAGACACCTCTTCTCAAGGTTGTACAAGTGGTATCAGATCATTGGTCTCCATTGCCTTGGTTTAATCACCATTGGAGGAAGATGGATGAGTCTACTTTGGGGAGTCTTAGACATAGAGTGCCTATTCTTGATGGAGAGTATTTTCATGAGTGGAAAAATGAGATGCTTGTAATTTTCAATCAATATCATTTGAACAAGTACATTGCTAGCCCTTGTGCACCTGATGTTGATCCTAAGCATCCTACCCTTGATGAATCAATTGACATGACTAGGAATCTTAGAACTATTAATCTCATCACTAGAGGCTTGCCTAGAAACTTAATTATAAACTTGCCTACTCTTGAGTGTGCCTACACTATATGGAAATTTCTTGAGGAACGCTTTCCAAATTATTCCTTGAAAAATCTAGATGAAATTCTCCATAAGTCTATTGCCTTGAGTAAGATGAATACTAGTGATCCTATGTTTGGTGATCGTCTATTTGAACTTACAAATCTTATGCGTGCCAAAGGAGATGTTGGAATTATTGGTGATATTATTTCCGAAGCTATAAGAATTCATAATCAAGATCATTGTCAAACTCACTCTAACGAATTACCCTCTCTAGGAATTGATCCACCACATGACGATGTTGAACATGGATACTACGATGAGGATGATGATAGTGACTTCGATCTTGACGATGCAATGAGACACTTTGGTCTTATGGCAAATCTTTGGGGATATATGTCAGGAGGAAAGGAATGGGTTCTTGACAGTGGATGTACCGATCATATGACCGGAGATAAAGACATGTTTCGTGAGCTTGCTGAAAACAATGGTCCTCGAAAGTATGTCACTTTCGGTGACAACTCAAAGGGTAAGGTGGTTGGCCTCGGTAAGGTGGCCATATCACATGATAGCTCCATTCAGAATGTTATGCTCGTTGAATCCCTTGGCTACAACTTACTTTTAGTATCTAGACTTGCGGATTTCGGTTTCAATGTCCTATTTACTGAAGTAGATTGCCAAGTGTTTCGTCGAGACAATCATAAAATGGTCTTTACCGGTATACATAGAGGTGATCTTTACATTGTTGATTTCTCTAAAAAGGCTCAACCTAAAACTTCTTCATTGCTAAATCCTCAAAAGGTTGGTTATGGCATAGACGACTAGGTCACGTTGGCATGAGAAACCTTGACAAGCTTATTAAAGGGAATCATATCCTTGGTGTTAACGATGTCATATTTGATAAGGATAGACTTTGCAGTGCTTGTCAAGCAGGTAAACAGGTTGGAGGAAGGCATCCCGTGAAAAACATCATGACCACAAGGAGGCCACTTGAGCTACTTCACATGGATCTTTTTGGTCCCAACGCTTACAAGAGTCTCAGCGGAAATTCTTTTGGTCTAGTTATAGTTGATGATTTTTCAAGATTTATGTGGGTGTTCTTTCTCGATGATAAATCACAGGTCCAAAAGAACTTCAAAAACTTCGCCAGGAAGGCTCAAAATCAGTTTGAAGTGAAGATCAAGAAGGTTCGCAGCGATAACGGAACGGAATTCAAGAATGCAAACGTGGACACCTTTCTTGATGAAGAAGGGATTTCACACGAGTTCTCGGCTACGTACACACCTCAACAAAATGGAGTTGTTGAGAGGAAGAACCAGACGCTCATCAAAATGCCGAGAACGATGCTTGATGAGTACAAGACACCGAAGCACTTTTGGGCAAAAGCGATTGAGACAGCTTGTCATGCAACAAATCGCTTGTATCTTCACAAGCTACTCGGCAAGACGGCATACGAGCTCCTCACCGGTAACAAACCCCAAGTTGGATACTTTCGAGTATTCAGCTCAAAGTGCTACATTCTTGATAAGCATCGTCGTTCTAAATTTGCTCCTAAGTATCATGAAGGTTTCCTACTAGGTTATGGCTCAAACTCTCACACTTACCGTGTCTACAACAATTTCACCCGAAAGGTTGAAGAGACGGTAGATGTGAAGTTTGATGAATCTAACGGCTCGCAAGTAGAGCAATTGCCAATTGATGTAGGAGACAAAGATCCTTCAAAAGCAATCCAAGAATTGTCTATTGGCAAGGTCCGTCCAACGGAGGTGAAGGAGAGTACCTCGTCCGTCCAAGTGGAAGCTTCTACTTCACGACAAGGTGAACCAAGAGTTGATACGGAAGCATCCACTAGTGGAACACACCAAGATGAAGAAAACGAGGAAGTGCATCAAGATGAACGTCAACAACCTCCTTCTCCACCACGACAAGAGAACGACAACGCCAACAATGAAGAAGGCCAAGAAGAAGAACAAGATGAATAAGAAGTTCAACCAAGAACCAAGCAAAAGCTTTCACGAGTTCGAGCAAGAATTGCTAAAGACCATCCCGTCGAGCAAATCTACAATGATATTCAAACCGGGAGAATCACTCGCTCTAAAACTCGTTTAGCTAACTTTTTGAAAACTATTCTTTCATCTCTAGCATTGAACCTATGAAGGTCGAAGAAGCATTGGAAGATCCGGATTGGATAAATGCTATGCATGAAGAGCTACACAACTTTGAGAGGAACCAAGTTTGGACATTGGTTGAGAAGCCCGACAACAACCACAACATCATCGGTACCAAATGGGTGTTTCGCAACAAGCAAGATGAAGATGGACAAGTAGTTCGCAACAAGGCACGTCTCGTCGCCCAAGGCTACACACAAGTCAAAGGTATGGACTATGGTGAGACTTACGCTCCCGTTGCTAGACTTGAGTCCATTCGCATCTTACTTGCCTATGCTAATCACCATGATATCACCTTGTACCAAATGGACATTAAAAGTGCTTTTCTAAATGGTGAAATAGAGGAGGAAGTTTATGTTAAGCAACCTCCCGGCTTTGTCAATCCTAACAAACCAAATCATGTTTACAAACTTCACAAAGCCCTTTATGGTCTTAAACAAGCTCCTAGAGCGTGGTATAAATGCTTGACCAAGTTCCTTATTGAAAAAGGCTTTGAAATTGGAAAAATAGTTTCTACTCTTTTTACTAAAAGGGTCAATGGAGAACTATTTGTGTGCCAAATCTATGTTGATGATATTATATTTGGTTCCACTAACCCTCATTTTAGTGAAAAGTTTGGGAAGCTAATGTCGGAGAAGTTTGAGATGTCTATGATGAGTGAACTCAAATTCTTTCTTGGGTTGCAAATCAAGCAAACTAAGGAAGGTACTTTTGTTTCTCAAACGAAGTACACCAAGGACTTATTCAAGAAGTTCAATATGCAAGAGTGCAAAGGTATGTCTACACCCATGCCTACTAGTGGACATCTTGATTTGACCAAAGATGGGGAACCGGTTGATCAAAAGGTTTATCGCTCTATGATTGGTTCATTGTTATATCTATGTGCTTCACGTCCCGATATCATGCTAAGTGTGTGCATGTGTCCACGATATCAAGCTGCTCCTAAAGAATGTCATCTTAAGGCCGTGAAAAGGATAGTGAGATACTTAATCCATACACCAAATTTTGGCATTTGGTATCCTAAGAGGGCCTCTTTCGATCTTGTTGGCTACTTCGACTCGGACTATGCCGGAGACAAGGTTGATAGAAAGTCCACTTCGGGTACTTGTCAATTTCTTGGTAGATCTCTTGTTTCTTGGTCTTCCATGAAACAAAACTCGGTATCCTTGTCCACTGCCGAAGCGGAATACATTGCCGCTGGTTCATGTTGTGCTCAATTACTTTGGATGACCCAAACTCTTAAAGATTATGGGATATATGTGAAACATGTTCCATTGCTTTGTGACAATGAAAGTGCTATCAAAATTGGTCATAATCCCGTACAACATTCTCGAACTAAGCATATTGAAGTTCGTCATCATTTCATTCGAGATCATGTTGCTAAGGGTGACATTAATCTTAAGCATGTTTGCACCGAAAAACAATTAGCGGATATATTCACTAAACCTCTTGATGAGAAAGTGTTTTGCAGGTTGAGAGGATAATTGAACATTATAGATGCTTCAAAATTGGAGTAGAAACTCCATTGTATACATGCAAGACATGAGCTTATGACTAATCCTTGATATTTCTCTTATGATGAACATCTTATGTCTTGGATATATTTGCATCTTGCATGTTATATAACCCATGTAGGTACTTGGTTGGATCAAATTCCATGAGATTGTAATCTACTCACATCTTGAGCAATCTCTACATCACCAAGTCTCTACACTATGGTGGTTGAAGACAAGGAAGCACGGAACCACTCAAACATATCCTTTGACAAATTCTATGTTGAGCTTCATGATTGTCATTTTTGGATACACAAGTGCTCTTCCTTGCAAGAACTAACCCATGTAGGTAGATGGACTCAAATTCCAAGTGGTGCTCCCAACTCTTGATGAGCTACATCAACCATGAGCAACCCACACAAGTTCAACTACATGGACAACACCACCAACCAAGGTATGTTATTCCATCTTAGAGAAGCTTTACTCCAAGTCATGAGCTAAAGCAACTCGACAAGATGTGAATACATCAAGATGCTTAAACGAAAAATGGCAACCCCATTTTGAGCTTAAACGATGAGTATGACCTATGATCAAGTGATGTCACTTGACTTCTAAGTCAATATACTCTAACATAGGTGACTTTGTCACCAACCATCTCTAGATGAAGTTCTCTTGTGTTCTTTTCTGGGATTTTGCATTTGTCTCATGCATATTTGTTTCCCCTTTTTCAAAAAAAAAATCTAGATTTCTTTCTGTTTGCTCTGCATTTTCTGCATCCAATTCATTGCATATCATTCAGTAAATTCCTTGCAAATCTTTGTGAGATCTTACTAGTCTAGTGAGCTGAGGTGACAAGTGTTTTCTCTGCGATAAACTCGGTTTCACCGATTTGTTGTTTTCGGTCCAACCGAATCCTTTCGGTACAACCGAAGCATACCACTCGGTGCCACCGATTTCACAACAGGAAAAATAGTTTGCCACTTATTCCGTGTTTCTTCTGATCCAGCTCCACTCAATGAATCTTGTCCTCTACAAGCATCACATTTATATAAATACTTTGTGCTGTGACTCAGGGATCAAACCCTTCTTGAAAACTGATGTCAAAGGGGGAGAGAGAGATCACATCAAAGCTTGTCACTTCCAAAAGGGAGAGAGCATTACTTCCACAGGGGGAGAAAGAGATATCCAGGGGGAGAGAATACTCAAGTAGAAAGTATTTCTCAAGGATCCCAGATGCTTGGTGTTCAAGAGGAGAGATGCCACATGTCTTCTTGAGGGAAAAGACATGTTCATATGTGCTTATTTGCATTAGCTCTGTTCAATTATATCTTTCAGCTCTGATCTTCTGTTCCCTATCTTCTCCCAGTATCCCATGCTAGATTCAGGGGGAGCAAGACATCTAAGGGAAAGAAATCATTTAAATTCATTGCATATCTTTACTCTTGGGGACATGTCTAATCCAATGTGGTACTTAGTACTCACTTTCTACATGTCATCCCAGTCTTGGTATTCTTGTGGTTTCTTCTGTTTGCTCTGGCTAGTAGATGTAACTATGTTATCTAACCTTGTTTACGCAGGTTCATTCCATCCTAAGCCAACTCAAGACTACAAGGTAAGTATATGCATCACAATCATGTGTATGAGGAATTCTTGCTGATGTACATACTGTTTGCAAGAAGGACTCATGGGCATGAAGGTATTTTCTTTAATATTCTTTGCTCTGATGCATATGGCCAAGATACATGTAACACATTGCCTGCTCTATCATGGTTATGCTCTCACATGCTTCTATATTCCATATTCACATGATTGCATACATGTAGGGGGAGCCTATGCTTGTGACATGTCTTTCCAAAGCTTTACTTGCTATTCTTTATATCTTTATCTAAAGCTTTGATATATGTTGTCATCAATTACCAAAAAGGGGGAGATTGAAAGCACAAGTGCTCCCTAGGTGGTTTTGGTAATTAATGTCAACATATCTCTTGTTGGACTAACACTTTTATCTAGTATGTTTCAGATAAGTTCAACAATGGAGTGGCATGGACTAAAGGATGTGGAACTCCTTCAAGATGCTAAGGACAAAGGATTGGCTCAAGCTTCAAGCTCAAGACTCTTCATTTTATATTTTAGTGATCCAAGATCACATTGAGTCTATAGGAAAAGCCAATACTATCAAGAAGGGATGAGGTGTTGCTTAATGAGTTTCTTGCTCCACAGTGCTCAGTGATATGCTCCAAAACCCTCAACTACTTTCCCACTTCCACACATATGACATAAACCTAAAGTCAAACTTGGCCCCACCGATTCTTTCTATCCGGCGCCACCGAGTTCAGATGTCTTAGCCACTGCCACAAACCCTAGACAAATCGGTCTCAACGATAGGGATCTCGGTCTCACTGAGATGGGATTGTAATCTCTCTGTGTGTGTCCATTACCAAAATCGGTTTCACCGAGTTTGAGCAATCGGTACTACCGAGATTACAATGCAAACTCTCTGGTTAACTTATTACCAAAATCGGTCCCACCGAGTTTGAGTAATCGGTCCCACCAAGTTTGCCTGACCAACTCTCTGGTTAGCTAATTACCAAAATCGGTCTCACCGAGTTTGTGTAATCGGTCTCACCGAGATTACGTTATGCTCTAACCCTAACCATATCGGTCCTACCGAGTTGCATGTCGGTCCCACCGAAAACCCTAACGGTCACTAGATTTACTAAATTGGTCCGACCGAGTTTGTTGATTCGGTCCCACCGAGTTTGGTAAATTGTGTGTAATGGTTAGATTTTGTGTGGAGGCTATATATACCCCTCCACCTCCTCTTCATTCATGGAGAGAACCATCAGAACAAACCTACACTTCCAACTAACCAGTTCTGAGAGAGAACTACCTACTCATGTGTTGAGGCCAAGATATTCCATTCCTACCATATGAATCTTGATCTCTAGCCTTCCCCAAGTTGCTTTCCACTCAAATCTTCTTTCCACCAGATCCAAATTCTATGAGAGAGAGTTGAGTGTTGGGGAGACTATCATTTGAAGCACAAGAGTAAGGAGTTCATCACCAACACACCGTTTGATACTTCTTGGAGAGTGGTGTCTCCTAGATTGGCTAGGTGTCACTTGGGAGCCTCCAACAAGATTTTGGAGTTGAACCAAGGAGTTTGTAAGGGCAAGGAGATCGCCTACTTTGTGAAGATCTACCGCTAGTGAGGCAAGTCCTTCGTGGGCGACGGCCATGGTGGGATAGACAAGGTTGCTTCTTCATGGACCCTTCGTGGGTGGAGCCCTCCGTGGACTCGCGCAACCGTTACCCTTCGTGGGTTGAAGTCTCCATCAACGTGGATGTACGATAGCACCACCTATCGGAACCACGACAAAAATATCCGTGTCTCCAATTGCGTTTGAATCCTCCAAAACCCTTCCCTTTACATTCTTGCAAGTTGCATGCTTTACTTTCCGTTGCTCATATACTCTTTGCATGCTTGCTTGTTATGTATTGTGAATGTTAAACTTGTGCCTAAACTCCACTTAAACTTAAAGAAGTTAAAAACTGCAACTTTGATACTTAGTGTCTAATCACGCCCCCCCCCCCTCTAGACACCTCTTCTCAAGGTCCTACAGGCGGCCGCGTCTAGGAGCTGTTGGACTCGCTCCGTCATGTGGCGACGCTCGTCTCCCTTGTGCTTGTCCAGCTTGTCCGTCACCTCCTGGGCGGCCCGGATGTTCTCTGCAGGCATGGCGTAGACGGGGCGTTCTGCCCCGAACATGCTGGCGACGGTCGCGCCACACTGCCGGATCGAGCCGATGCGGCTGGGCCCCTCAGGAGCCGGCATGCCGCCAACGGCCCGGTCCATCTCGCGCTGGTAGGTGTCCGAGAGGCATCGCACGCTGGCCAGTCGGCCAGCGCTCTCGAGGAGCTGGACGTGGCGTGCTTCTAGCGTCTCACCGTCTGCGTCTTCTGGGATGGGCGCCGTCAGGTCTCGCAGCGCCGCATCGAGTGGGTCTCGAGCGCCTCCATCCGAGCGCTCGCCACTGTTGATGACAAGCACCTCCGTGAGGGTGCTCCCGCCGCTGTGCTCGCGAGGAGGCGGCTCGTCGTAGATCACCATGTTGGTGGGGAACGCGTCAAGCGACGCCGTGTCGGAGTGACGATCATCGGGACGGTGGAACCAACAGACTCCAAGTCCACAGTGGGCTCGCTGGTGACATGAAGCTGGTCGAGGAGGCTGACGAGACGGCTCTCGGGGCAGCCGGTGCCCACATCGGAGGCCGGCTCGTCGGAGAGGTGAATCTCGCCAACAAGGTCGGTGAGGCAGCTCGCCGTGCAGGCGATCTCCGCGCCGTGCAGCGCGTCAAGGCTGACGCCGTCAGGCGTGTTGGGCTAGCTTCGCTCGCTAGGAAGGAACAAGGTTCTCGTCCAGAGCAGGTCTCCGGGAGATGGTGCACCTCGCCCCACGGTGGGCGCCAAATGTCGGGGGTTGGGTGCGACATATGCCAACAGATGGCTTATCATGGTGGGAGCGAGTAGAACGTCACCGGTGCCTGGAAGCGGGATAAGGCGTAGACACGTACGCCGACATACTTTACCCAGGTTTGGGGCTCTCCTAGGAGATAACACCCCTAGTCCTGCTCTGCGGGGTCTCCGCATGTTCACTAAGCCACAAGTGATACAATGGTGCTCCTTGAGCTGTGTGCTGGAGGAAGAAGAAGGCAAGGCTAGCTCTCTTCCTGCCCTAGGGGAGTGGCTAGTTCTAATGGAGTGGGAACCCTTTGCATGGGTGCCCTGGGGGGTTTATATAGGCCTACCCCCCAGGGGTACAATGGTAATCTAACCGGGTGCTGGGCCCGGATGTCAGTGTCTCCAGCCTTCGGCTTCCCCGCCGACTGCTGGGGCCTGCGGCTTGATGGGTCCCGCCGACTGGTCTGGTACGGAGCCGACAGGCCGCTCCCGCCGCTGGCGGGTCTGGTTGGTGGCTGTTTACTGTAGCCGTGCTTCTAATGACGCGGGCATGGTCAGTAGAGTGTGGCTACAGTCCCGCCGCCTGGCGGGGGATCACTGTAGCCACGCCAGGTCTTATCTGGTTGATGGCGCACGGGCCCCGAGGGAAGGACTGGCCGCCTGCCAAAGGCCGGCCTCCCTCGAGTCCGACTAGTTTGGCTTCCACCGTCTTCCGGGCTCTCGCTGCCTGGTAGGGCCCGCCGCCTGCAGGCCGTACCGACAGGCCGTCGTGGGGAACAGGGCTCCACCTGTTAGGAGTGACGTCGAGGGGGGAGTGGCTACAGTGCTGCGCCGTGCGGACATCTCCGTCTGTACGGGGCACTATAGCCACGCCGAGCCCAAGATTCGAGGGTGAGGGGCTACACTGTAGCCTCGCCCTGTCTCGTCCTCTTGATGAGGGCGCAAACTCTGAGGGAGCTAGGTGGCCACCTGCCAGACGCGGGCCTCTCTGGAGGCCGGCTGACTGGAGCCGGCCGCTCTTGGTGCCGTCTGCTGGTGGTTGGCCATCCTCCGGTGGCCGACCATTGAGCCAGCCGGCCTCCGGAAGGCGGAGCTTCAGCTTGGGGTATTGCGAGATGAAGCCGGCCCGAAGTTTTGACAGGTTCAGGGACTCGGGTGAGGCTACCCATGGCCCATTACTCCGACATATGATGTTCGAACACACCATCACACTATGGTGTTCTAGGTGGTATTAGTTGTGAAACAATTCCACAATGTCTTAATTGAGTACCAAACACGTAACTCAGATATTCATCTCTATGATCATATCATAGACATTTTATCCTCTTGTCACAACGATCTTCAACTTCACTCTGAAATTACTTGAACCTTTCAATAATTCAGACTTGTGTTTCACCAAGTAAATATACTTAGCATCTACTCAAATCATCTGTGAAGTAAGAACATAACGATATCCACTGCGTGCCTCAGCACTCATTGGACTGCACACATCAAAATGTATTACTTCCAACAAGTTGCTTTCTTGTTCCATCTCACTGAAAACGAGGCCTTTCAGTCATCTTGCCCATGTGGTATGATTTGCATGTCTCAAGTGATTCAAAATCAAGTGAGTCCAAACGATCCATCTGCATGGAGTTTCTTCACGCGTATATACCAATAGACATGGTTCGCATGTCTCAAACTTTTCAAAAAATGAGTGAGTCCAAAGATGCATCAACATGGAGCTTCTTCATGCGTTTTATACCAATATGACTCAAATGGCAGTGCCACAAGTAGGTGGTACTATCATTGCTATCTTATATCTTTTGGCATGAACATGTGTATCACTACGAACGAGATTCATAAACCATTCATTTTTGCTACAAGACCATTGAAGGTATTATTCAAATAAACAGAGTAACCATTATTCTCCTTAAATGAATAACCGTATTGCGATAAACATAATTCAATCATGTCTATGCTCAACGCAAACACCAAATAACAATTATTTAGGTTTAATACCAATCCCGATGGTAGAGGGACCATGCGATGTTTGATCACATCAACCTTGGAAACACTTCCAACACATATCGTCATCTCACCTTTAGCTAGTCTCCGTTTATTCCATAGCCTTTTTTATTTTGAGTTACTAACACTTAGCAACCGAACCGATATCTAATACCCTGGTGCTACTAGGAGTACTAGTAAAGTACACATTAATATAATGTATATCCAATATACTTCTGTCGACCTTGCCAGCCTTCTCATCTACCAAGTATCTAGGGTATTTCTGCTTCAGTGGCCGTTCCCCTCATTACAGAAGCACTTAGTCTCGGGTTTGGGTTCAACCTTGGGTTTCTTCACTAGAGCAGCAACTGATTTGCTGTTTCATGAAGTATCCTTTCTTGCCCTTGCCCTTCTTGAAACTAGTGGTTTTACTAACCATCAACAACTGATGCTCCTACTTGATTTCTACTTTCACGGTGTCAAACATCATGAATAGCTCAAGGATCATCATATCTATCCCTGATATGTAATAGATCATCATGAAACTCTAGTAGCTTGGTGGCAGTGACTTTGGAGAACCATCACTATCTCATCTGGAAGATTAACTCCCACTCGATTCAAGCGATTGTAGTACTCAGACAATCTGAGCACATGCTCAACGATTGAGCTTTTATCCCTTAGTTTGCCGGCTTAAGAAACTTGTCGGAGGTCTCATACCTCTTGACGTGGGCACGAGCCTGAAATCCCAATTTCAGTCCTTGGAACATCTCATATGTTCTGCGACGTTTCAAAAACGCCTTTGGCGCCTCAATTCTAAACCCTTTAGCATTACACATTGAACCATCACGTAGTCATCAAAACGTGTATGTATGATGTTCGCAACATCCACAGAGGATGCTCGAGGTTCAGCACACCGAGCGGTGCATTAAGGACATAATCCTTTTGCGCAGCAATGAGGACAATCCTCTGGTTACGGACCCAGATCGCATAATTGCTACTGTCAACTCTCAACTAAATTTTCTCTAGGGACATATCTAAAACAGTAGAACCAAAGCATAAGCTATGACATAATTTGCAAAGACTTTTTGACTATGTTCATGATAATTAAGTTCATCTAATCAAATTATTTAATGAACTCCCACTTAGATAGACATCCCTCTAGTCATCTAAGTATACATGATCCGAATCGACTAGGCCGTGTCCGATCATCACGTGAGACAGACTAGTCATCAACGGTGAACATCTCCATGTTGATCGTATCTACCATATGACTCATGTTCGACCTTTTGGTCTCTCGTGTTTCGAGGGCATGTCTGTACATGCTAGGCTCTTCAAGTCAACCTAAGTGTTTCACGTGTGTAAATCTGGCTTACACCCGTTGTATGTGAACGTTAGAATCTATCACACCCGATCATCACGTGGTGCTTCGAAACAACGAACTTTCGCAACGGTGCATAGTTAGGGGGAACACTTTCTTGAAATTTTAGTGAGGGATCATCTTATTTATGCTACCGTCGTTCTAAGCAAATAAGATGTAAACATGACAAACATCACATGCAAATCATAAAGTGACATGATATGGCCAATATCATCTTGCGCCTTTGATCTCCATCTTTGAGGCGCGGCATGATCACCTTCGTCACCGGCATGACACCATGATCTCCATCATCGTGTCTTCATGAAGTTGTCTCGCCAACTATTACTTCTACTACTATGGCTAATGGTTAGCAATAAAGTAAAGTAATTACATGGCATTTTCAATGACATGCATGTCGTACAATAAATTAAGACAACTCATATGGCTCCTGCCGATTGTCATACTCATCGACATGCAAGTCGTGATTCCTATTACAAGAACATGATCAATCTTATACATCACATATATCATTCACCACATTCTTTTGGCCATATCACATCACATAGCATACCCCGCAAAAACAAGTTAGACGTCCTCTAATTGTCGTTGCATGTTTTTTCGTGGCTGCTATGGGTTTCTAGCAAGAACGTTTCTTACCTACGCAAAAGCCACAACGGTGATATGCCAGTTGCCATTTACCCTTCATAAGGACCCTTTTCATCGAATCTGATCCGACTAAAGCGGGAGAGACAGACACCCGCTAGCCACCTTATGCAACAAGTGCATGTCAGTCGGTGGAACCTGTCTCACGTAAGCGTACGTGTAAGGTCGGTCCGGGCCGCTTCATCCCGCAATGCCACCGAATTAAGATAAGACTAGTAACGGTAAGCAAATTGAACAAATCATCGCTCACGACTACTTGTGTTCTACTCGTGCATAGAATCTACGCATAGACCTAGCTCATGATGCCACTGTTGGGGAACGTAGTAATAATTCAAAAATTTCCTATGTGTCACCAAGATCAATCTAGAAGATGCTAGCAACGAGAGAGAGAGAGAGAGAGAGAGAGAGGGAGTGCATCTTCATACCCTTGAAGATCGCTAAGCGGAAGCGTTACAAGAACGCGGTTGATGGAGTCGTACTTGCGGCGATTCAAATCGCGGAAGATCCGATCTAGCGCCGAACGGACGGCACCTCCGCATTCTACACACGTACATCCCGAGGACGTCTCCTCCTTCTTGATCCAGCAAGGGGAGAGGAGAAGTTGAGGGAGAGCTCCGGCAGCATGATGGCGTGGTGGTGGAGCTTGTTGTTCTCCTGCAGGGCTTCGCCAAGCACTACGGAGGAGGAGGAGGTGTTGGAGGAGGGAGGGGCTGCGCCAGGGAAGGGGTGCTGCAGCCCTCCCACCCTCCCTCTATGTATAGGATGAAGGGGGAGGAGGAGGATCCCTAGGGATTCCCTAGGGGAGGGGCGGCGACCACAGGGGAAACCCTAGATGGGTTTGGGAGCCCCCACCCCTAGGAAACTTGCCCCTCCCCCCCCCCAAGCCGGGAGGGGCGGCTGCCCTAGGGGAGGCGCCCCCACCTCTCCAGGTTACGTGAGATGGGGTGGGAGGGGCGCACAACCCCTTAGTGGGCTGATGTGCCCCATCCCATTGGCCCATAAGCCCCCCCCCCCAACGCTTGCCGGGGCCTCCGGAACCCCTTTCGGACACGCTGGTCATCACCCGGTACCCCCGGAACAATTCCGGACTACAATACCCTTCGTCCAATATATCGATCTTCACCTCCAGACCATTCTGGAGTTCCTTGTCGCGTCTGGGATCTCATCCGGGACTCCGAACAACCTTCGGTAACCACATACTATTTCCCATAACAACTCTAGCGTCACCGAACCTTAAGTGTGTAGACCCTACGGGTTCGGGAACCATGCAAACATGACCGAGACGTTTTCTGGCCAATAACCAATAGCGGGATCTAGATACCCATGTTGGATCCCACATGTTCCACGATGATCTCATCGGATGAACCACTATGTCGGGATTCAATCAATCTCGTATACAATTCCCTTTGTCCACCGGTATGTTACTTGTCCGAGATTCGATCGTCGGTATCCCAATACCTCATTCAATCTCGTTACCGGCAAGTCTCTTTACTCGTTCCGTAACGCATGATCCTGTGACTAACTCCTTAGTCACATTGAGCTCATTATGATGATGCATTACTGAGTGGGCCCAGAGATACCTCTCCGTCATACGGAGTGACAAATCCCAGTCTCGATTCGTGCCAACCCAACAGACACTTTCGGAGATACCTGTAGTGCAACTTTATAGCCACCCAGTTACGTTGTGACGTTTGGTACACCCAAAGCATTCCTACGGTATCCGGGAGTTGCACAATCTCATGGTCTAAGAAAATGATACTTGACATTAGAAAAGCTCTTATAAACGAACTACATGATCTGTGCTATGCTTAGGATTGGGTCTTGTCCATCACATCATTCTCCTAATGATGTGATCCCGTTAACAATGACATCCAATGTCCATGGTTAGAAAACCGCAACCATCTATTGATCAACGAGCTAGTCAACTAGAGGCTCACTAGGGACATGTTGTGGTCTTTGTATTCACACATGTATTACGGTTTCCAGTTAATACAATTTTAGCATGAACAATAGACAATTATCATGAACAAGGAAATATAATAATAAACATTTCATTATTGTCTCTAGGGCATATTTCCAACACAAGGATGCCCTGGCCCCGCCGCCACGTCCCCGCGGTGTACCGCGGTACACCATCTGCACCATCGCGCGAACGAATCTGACTCAGCGCCGCCGTGTGCCCCACCGGAATCCGGTCCCGCACCCTGGCTATGTGGCATGGGAACGAAACGGTCTGACCGATGTCGAGTCGTTCCCCGTCCCCGAGATAGCGTGTGTCGACCGTCACCACCCCTCCCCCCCCCCCCCCCCCCCCCCCCTCTCATCGATCAGGGCGATCCGGAGCGTGTCGTGCAAAGCTTTTATAACTTGACGGTGCTCGGGCAGGGCTGGGCCTATCGTGGTACCAAATGTGCAGCCAGCACAAGGCCCACAATTTTGCGGGCCCCAAATTTTGTATATAGGCCTAGTAGTATTCTAGGCGCTGGAGTTGGGCCTAAGTCGATCGGGAGCTGGAGCTAGGCCTCAATGCCGTCGAGTGCGGGAGCGCTGGTGCTCGATCGATCTTTCGATCGATAATATGGAAACGCTACCGTCGGTCAAAAATAATAATAATGGGATCGCTACAGAAGTCCATCGGGATTGTTTTGTCTCTCGCTCTGGAGACTGGACGCGTTGGCTTCGCCACAGGAAAAATGATCGCCTCATCAGATCGATCGTATCCAGGCCGCTGCCGTTGTTGCCTTCCTAGCTTCCTCTTCTAAATTTGAAACTCGTCGCCTCGTTGGATCTATTCCTGACCAACTACAACCTGCAGGTGCTTAGCGACTCCTCCTTTTAGATTAATTTCGGTTCCTACTCCTAATTCCTAATTTTCTAATTAACTTTTGGCAAGGATCGTTACTTTGTTAGAGATCGGTTCTTACCTCCTTGGTTATCACAGTGTAGCAGTTCAACGGGACAGGGCCCAAAACTAGGTGAGTTAGATGGTTCGTCTAATTGCCAAACATTAAAGCATGATCTTCAATAGATATGATTTTTTAATATGTCCAATTGTTATGTAAGACATTATATTATAAAAAAATTCTGCAAGATATATATATATATATATATATATATATATATATATATATATAGGAAAAATAGATACTAGCACCTATATATATACATTATAATTGCTTGTTAGTTCATTTTTAGTTAGAAATTAAGGGCCCCATTTTCTAGTTTCACACGGGGCCTCGGATTTTACTGACCCGGACCTGTGCTCCGGTAAATCACACGAGACACAAGCAGCCACTTGAGCCGGTACAATAGAGTTCCATTCAATACATTCGTTCGGTAAAAAAAAGGACCTAATTTGGCTGTTTCACAACAAATTGCAACGGCGTGCGGGCGGTGCACCGGTCAACTGGAAGGGCAACGCAGGAGCACCTCGTGTCGGTCGCCCTTGGCCAGGCTGCCCACCGCACACTACCACAACAGACACTGCCACGTGAAATCGCCAACAGGACCTCCCGGTCCCCGCGAATGAAGGCCGTAGCCATCATCCATCATCCATCATCATCCCCCATGTTATTATCTGGCCGAGACGCGCAGCCGGCGGCCGTGGCCCGCGGAGTGGACAGCGGACCGGAGTCCATCCCCGTCGCATTTGCAAGCCGTGGGCCCGCCGGAGATAGCGGTAGCTGGTCCCGTACTCTGGGGGAGAAGAGAAGAGCCTTGATTGCCGCGCAGCGAGGGCACGGTCCGTCCGTCCGTCCGACCAAACGAACCCAAGAGTGGCTGGCATTCGCCAGCGCGACGTGCCCGCGCTCCTAACACGTGCCGCACCGCACACACCGGCCAGATTCACGCCGACGGGGGGGACGGGGACTGAAGAGCGCGGCGTCCCCCGCCGATCGGCGTGTTCCAGGCTGGAAGAGGCGCGTGACGAGCTGGACGACGACGACGACGACGGAGGTCGCCCCGTCCCCGCGCGCTCCAGAGCGTGTCCACGGCGGAAAACCAACGCCGCGAGCGCAGCCGCCAAGGCCGTTGACGTCGTTGCTGCCTGCCCATAACGAAGGCAGCCAGCAACTGCGGCACACGAATCAAATCTTCTACGAACGCCAAACTAGAAAATCCGACAGGTGACAAACAGGGGGAAAGATCAACTCAATGAATCCCATTAATCACACTCTGGGAGAAAAATCATGCCAAATTACAGGACAACACAAACGCCAGCAGTGCCATCAGATATCCAGATCAGTAGCCTCACTACTCCGAAAACGGCAGAGAAAAATTACCGGAAACAAGAAAGAATCAGGGATCAACAGAAACCGCACTCCACTAATCAACCAAACAAGCGGCTATCAACTTTTGCTCAAAGCTATCTATATAACCCAGTAGTAACTATGCAACCTAGCTTAGCTTAGCTAGCTACCTCTGCATGCTAAACACAAATGCCCTTTTCATCTCCCGCGCCCTGCCCTCACGGCGCCTGGGCGGCCTCCTCCGGCGGCGTCGCTGGCCCCGAGTACGAGTTCCGGATCTCGGCGATCCTTCTGATCACCTCGTCCATCTTCGGCCGCTGGTCTGGCGGGACGGCCACGCACGCCATGGCGACCTGGAGCAGCTGCACCATCTCGTCCTCGATGTTGGGGTGTCGGAGCAGGTCCACGTCAAACACCTCCGCCGTCCACTCCTCCCGGACCACAGACTGCACCCACCGTGGCAGGTGCTCGACAGAGTCCTCGCGCCCGGGGGACCTCAGGGGGGCCTTTCCGGTCAGCATTTCCAGGAGCAGGACGCCAAAGCTGTAGACGTCCGACTTCTGGGTCGGCTTCTTGGTCTCCAGGACCTCCGGTGCGCGGTATCCGATGAGCCGGGCGGGGGCGGGCAGAGTGGTCATGAGCTGCGCCAGGCCGAACTCTGAGACGCAGCCGTCAAGGTTCTGTGACAGAAGGATGTTCGACGATTTGAGGTTCCCATGGATGAACTTCCCGCCTCCCTCGGCGTGAAGATGAGCAAGTCCACGAGCCACACCAAGAGATATCTTCACTCTCGTCTCCCAGTCCAGTGCAGCTCTTCCAGTAGCTTTGTTCCCTGAAAGTCAACCGCAGCAAATGTCATTCATTTCAACAGTCAACAGACACCATGGACTCTAAATCTTATCAGCCAGTTGAGTTCAGTGCTAAAGTGAACACTAAATAGGACAAACAGGAGGATGTTCCACAATCTGACTGCAGTCTGCAAATGCTTAATAACAATGTTAAAGGCAAAATAAATTCATATATCTAGAAGGTTAATGGCTATCAGTTTATTTACAGAAATTGGAGGATTCGTCTTAAGAGTGACAGAATTATAATAGAATTTTTAGAGAAAAGATAACAGGCGATTCGCTACGTGACTTTCGAAGTGAATCTACAGTATTAATCCCAACTATGTTTTGGATATGCTTGCAGCCTACTAGTGCCAACAGTTGAGTTTTGAGTTACCAATCCTCGCTTCAATGCGGAGAAACATTTTGAATAGGCTAGACCGCTAGAAGTTCATAAACACTAATAGGCAACTGATTTCAAATATAACAGGAGAAACACAGAACATACCATGCAAAACAGCAGCAAGGCTACCAGATGGGACATAGTCATACACCAGTAGCTTCTCATCTTTGGAGTAATAATAAGCACGCAGCGGAACAATATTCTGATGCTGGCCAATCCTGCCAACTATCTCCATCTGCTGTTCGAAGTCTTTCTTCCCAACCACCATCTCCTTCAATCTCTTGACCACAACTGTGGTGCTATCCTCAAGAACAGCCTTGTAGGTAGTTCCAAAGCTTCCTTTTCCAAGTACTTCAGCCGAGGCTCTCAGCAAATCCTCCAGGTCAAAGTTATACGAAGAACCCTCGAAGAAAACCAGTTTATTTCTCTCTGCTTCCTGAACACTACTGCTGTAATCTTCCTTAGGGGTGTCTGCCCTTCCACCTGCAACAGCTTTTCCTTTGGATGAGGAAGCTGCGGTTGGTTCTGCGCGTTTCTTTCTCTTGCAAATGCATATACAGAGTACAAGAATCAAGAGAAGCAACAATACCCCTCCTGCAGCAGCAATTGCAATTAGAACACCTGTCCTGATCCTTTTCCAGAAGCTCTTCTTGGGTTTGCTGGGCACTGATGGTGGTGGTGTAGGTGAAGGAGAAGGCGCAGTTCCAGGACATGGTTCCAATGGTAACCCACACAGGAAAGCGTTCCCAAAGAAGGAACTGGCTGGGAATTTCTGCAAGGAAGGTGGTATTGGACCACTGAGGTTGTTGTTGCTCATATTCAAATGCCTCAATTTGGGGAGACGCAAGTCAGGGATGGGTCCAGAAAGAGAGTTGTTCTGGAGAAGGATTGCAGTAAGTCCAGTGAGATTCTGTACTCTCAATGGGATTTCCCCATCAAAAGTGTTGTAGGACAGATCTAGGAATGTCAGGCTGGATGAAAGTGTAGTTGGTATGATTCCAGACAGATTATTGTGCTGCAGGTAGAGGGAATGAAGAGAAGGAATAGATCCTACATCAGGAGGGAGGTCAACAGTAAGGCGATTAGACCTGAGGCTCAACACCTCCAGGGCATCAAGCTTGCCAAGCGTATCCGAAGGTATTGGGCCAAAGAGTCCTACTGCAGGTAACCGTAGTGTGTGTACACGGCTATTGTCCGGTGTGCATGTCACTCCCACCCAAGAAGTGCAGACAGGTGTCGTGGAGCTCCAGTTGAGCTTCCTGCCATGGGGCAGGGATGCAGCAAATGCAAGAAGAGCCTGCTTGTCGGAGTTGAGATCGGCACTTTCAGCATACAAGATGCATGCAAAGAGCACAGCAGCAGACAGAGATGCTGCTAGTGTAAGATGCTGCATTGTTCGGACTTGCTGGAAGCCAATAGATTTCAACTCTGTACTCCAAGCTTTCTCATCAGCTCTTCACTCTTCTAGCATGAGAGAAAAAGAAGAGGTAAGTGAAAGTGGCCAACAAAACGTCGAGGCAATAATAGATAGTACATGTAAAAGAAAGGCCCCTAAAAAGCGTTGAAAGAAGGAATTCAGAATATAAACATGAAGCATAAACTTTACAACTAAATATACTTTTGGCACTAACTGCCTAAGAACTAGAAAATATGCTCAGGAGATACGCAAAAATAGAAACATGGAAGGACTAATAGTGGATTTTTTTTCCCTACTCTATCATAACGAGTTGTAGAAAACAATCTACCATGGTAGCTTGTTTTCAGAAGAACTTGGAGCTCAATAAGTGAGATACTGAAATGTTCTCTTCGATTAACAGTGTATGGGTTGCATACTGGCATCTGCATGTTCATGGCTTTAAAATCAATACCCCATTTTAGATCATCCAAAGACAGGTTCATCGGCCAGATAACAAATAGTATACATATACAGGGCTTTGACAGGCCAAACTTGCATACCGACTGTCAAATAAGCAATAGTATACCTCGTCCAACACGATATTGTTCTTGAGGGTTCTGGGGCAGCATTTAAGAACTCTCCTTTTTGTATCTATCTTAGCTATCATTAGGCATAACCAGAAATTGTCCACTTTGCAGTGCAACTAGAATTGCAACAATCAGAACAGAAGCTGGTGCAATCGCATACTTCGGTAATACAATAAGCCGATAGAATGATCCAGGAGAGAAATGCTTCCATGGTGAGGCATTCTATGCAAGACACCTCATATTTGCCAACTACTACATAGTAAGATCCCCTCTCATAGGCTCCATTTGTCTCTTCCTCTAGTCTCAGACTCTAAGCCATAAGACCCACCATCAAGCTGACTGCTCTGGTGGTTCTTATTGGTTCTCAATTTCAACGGGGGGCAGTTGAGATAATGTGCATGTGACAACAGCATACTGTCCGTCTCATATCACTCATTGGCCTCCTTTTTATAAAGCACAACCCAATTTACGCACATTAGCTTAGGACTAGCTAATAATCATTAAAAAACAGTGGACAAATGATGCCAAGAACTTGTTTCAACGAGGCTCCCAGAGGTAACTTTGCTAGATTCCCCTTTGTGGAGATAGGTGATCCCCTCAAGTGTACCGCACCAGGCACCACACTACCACCAGTACCAACGTACTCACCTAACCTTACATGATCCACACCTGAATTCATGTTACCGTTGTGTTCTCAATTACTACTAGATGCTTAATAAAGTGACAGCACAGGTACTAAAAGGCAGGACTAAGAGCTAGAGGTAAAGCTCTCCGATGGATGAGAGAAAGTGAGAAAAGGGAGAGGAAGGAAAGCAGGGTCTTTTAATCTTTTTGGAAGGGGAGGTGGGGGCTGGCCGGCTGGGAGACATCAATGCAAGTGTTCATGGCTGCATGGGCTACGCTGGCACGGCCTACACGCATCATACACCTGACTGTGGAAGTGGAGTGCAGACAGTCGATAATTTTCTGTAGACACAATTACAGCAGTAGAGATTTGCCAGTATGTTGAAAAGAAAATTCACCAACTCATCATCTAGAGAAGGAATTACTACCCAACTCTTTGGCATTAAAACATTTCCCCACGTATTTTTTAGAAACAAATAAAGCTTAACTAGTGACGACAGACCACTTCTCAACGGCCAACAAACTGCATTGAGCTAATCGATTCCGCTCCTAAAACCCGGGGCGGGGGGCGAATCGAGCCCAGGTTCCAATCTCGGCTGGAGAGGTTTGGAGGCATTCCGAAGGCGTCGCTCGCTGTGTCCAAGAAAAAAAGACGGAGAAACGGAAGGGGCCACGCGAGGAGAGAGAGAGAGGGCCGCAAACCTCTCTTGGCAGGCGGAAATCGGGAGACGGCCGGGCGCGTCCGTCCGTCCGTCCCTCCGTCGCGCCGTCCGCCGCAAGATCCAGCCGTCCTCCGCCCGCCTAGACTCACGCGAGGATCGAGAGCCGCGGCCGGGAGGAGGAGGGTGAGGGGTCGGCCCGATCCGCGCCGGAAGCGGCCGGCATTGCGCGGGGAGAGGGAGAGAGCGGAGCCCCCGCCGGCCGGACCGCCGCTCCGCGCTCGCTGGAGAGTGGAGGGGAGCGTGGCGATCTCGCTGCGCGCCCGCGACTGAGCTGTGTACTGTCTGTGTGTGCGGGTGGAGAGTGTCGGGTTACATGTGTGTGGGGATGACGGACGCGGTAGCGGTGGCGCCGTGCCTGTGCTGTAGAGAGGGGAGAACTGTGCGGGCACTGCGGGTCGGTGGAAACTGCGTGTGCAAATTTGGCGTGCATTTAAGAGAAGCGTCAGTTACCGGGCGCTTGTTTTGTATGTAGAGTAGTAAAAAATAAAGTCTGGTTTGTTAGAGTGACGGATTTGCCCCTGAGGGAGGGTTGACAGACATCTGGAATTTGCCTGGTGCCTGCAGGGCATGTGTGTAAGCTCACACGAAGAAGTCAAGCTTCAGAAAGTTTGACCAATTATATAGATAAAAAATAACATCTACATTATGATACTAAAATTATATACTATAAAAATTAATTCCATGATGCATGTAATTGATTTCATATTGTGAATGTTGATATTTCTTCTTTCTGCGCCTGACATTCAGCATCAAGTTGTGATCTTAAAATGTCCTTTTGGAGTCAAAAAAAAACATTCCGAAAGGATCATTTTTTGGGTACATGAAGGCCCTGGATCATCGCGTGGTATACCCGGTGGTCGCACCCTGAGGCTCCATGGGCTGAAACCCGACGAGTGCGTGGGTGCACCGACGACATGCGTGGCTTTGTTTACGGCCCCCGGACCCCGGTTTCAGGATCGGGAGGGAACACGGCGGTACAGGGATAGGCCCGTCGCGCATCAACTGCCGTGCTGCACCTGCACGGCCATCTCGCAGCGTTCGTTCGTTCGTTCCGACTGGCGCCGAGATCCAAATCCATTGTACAGCTGCCCGCCGTGGTCTACGCGCTACGGGCACTGACCACTGACGCACGCCTGTTCCACCAAAAACATCCACCCCACACACGCTATAATAACTCCCTTCTACGCTTCCATCGCGTTTAATTCTGCTTAAATTCTCATTCAGAATTGCCGGTCTACAGAGCACTGAGAATGGCAGGCCAGGCCAGGCCAGGCCAGCGGCAGCAGGAACCACATGGGCTTCTTTCCCCTGAATGCCTGCCTGCATTTACAGGCCTACAGCTAGCCGACTAACAACAACAGGTTTTTTTTTAAGGGGTAAAACTTGCCGCTGCTTTATTAACTAATGAAAGTTTAGAATATCATCCGAAATAACATGTAAGATAAAATCAGGGGGAGACTGAAGCCATGTCTCAGATCTCTCCTCTCCTACAGCTACCCTAGCTAGCTTATGCGCAGCGACATTTGCTGACCTTCTTACCCAACAACAGTTACTCCACGCTACACGTCCCACGCTGCGCAGCTAGGATGAGTGCGATCGACGCCAATCGGTACGCCATTCACGCGGACATACGGGCAGGCAGCTCGGGCTTGACCGACCGGCGTAACGCGAGCGGCGGCTCGTTCCCACCCCACCGATGGGTGGCCTGACGGAGGGAGCAGTGCCTGCACGATCGCCGGGAGCCTTGGCCGGGTGTTGTAGCAGTAGCAGTAGCATGCATTGATTGATTGATTCATGTTACAGGTAGTTTGTGGTTGTGATCGTACCACGGTGGTTGGCGAATGTGAAAGCCGTGGAGGTGGAGGAGGACCGACCGACGCGGCACGAAAATATTCGTCGCTGATGACGTCTCTGTGGGATCTCCGTCAGCGTTCCTCCGGCCCGGCTCCAGAGGGCCAGCACTACAGCAGCGACTGGAATGGATGATTGTCGTGGAGGTCCTCCATCTCGAATGATTTTTTTATATTTTTTTCTTTTGAAAAGAAGGATAACCCCCCGGGCCTCCATCTCGAATGGTGAACCGTAACAACTCAGAGAATCTATACCAAAGATGTTCAGATAATTTGCAGCTCTACGCCGTAGATTACAAGTCATTTGGCCTATGATTCCCGGATTTGTGCTAACAAATTGAGGGTTGTACTGCATCTCGTGCTCCGTAGATTGGTATTGTGCCATTTTCTTATCTCCTACAACATGGCTAGCAGAAGCCTAGAACCCAGAAAGCATAAAACTACTATATTGACCATTGCAGCTTGCGAAGTATCGCTTTGCCACTATGATAGTGGTAGGACTGAAAAGGTAATCGCCCTGTTATCGGGAGGCCTTCTCGAGCACCCGGGAACAAAAAGACCACGAGTGCTTTGTGCCAAGTAAATAAAATACTTGCCCAAATACAGACACTCCTGGAGCTTTTGAATCCACGCACCAGCCGCGATTTCTCGGTTTACCGCCCGGCAACAAACTGACAATGGATGGGATTTATGCGTCTCCTGCCGCTTGTCATTGCAAAACTGGCATTGCATAATCAATAGGCCAGCCAACCGCGTACCTAGAATCGGATCACGGAGGCCCCAAACTGACAGCACGTCGGACAAGACCTACGCAGGCAGGGCAGCAAGCAGGTGGTAACATGGCCATGCGAATATCACGGTTTTTCTATCAAGTTAACAGCAAAAAGACAGCCAAGTAAAGTCCAACGAGAAGACCTCCTTGCGAAATGGTACTCCTTGGGCAGACAAATGAAGAGTAAATTTAGGAAACTTTTGTACAACTCATCAACAGTTATCGCTAGACGTACATCACAGCGAGTGCGTGGCCATCATGGTTGACTCTGAAGCTTAAACATGTGAGTGCACCACCACTGGATGCTCTTCCTTTTAACTTGCAAAAACACTGTGACAGACCAGGAACAAGGTGACGGTATTTTCGTGAGAACAAGTTTATATAAACATAAACAAGTGGTGTCCCCGCACTTGGAGCCTCCAATCTCCGGATACTAGAGTTACATTGTAAAAACCCCACAATCTTGCCATCTTTCAGCAGATACATGAAAAGATGGGGGAGAAGGAAGACCAGACCGAATGAGATAACAACAATAAGGCCGTCGAGCAATAAAGTTCTTCCTTCATCTAAAAAGAGCAGAATACATACAGCCTCGAAACTGCATGCAAAGAACAAAACAAACCACCGGACGGATGAATACTTTACAGACGGTAAGCATCACAGCGGACCAAACGGCTCTGGGAGCGGTTCGAACCGGTGATCGAACACGGGGCTCTGGTCTGACTTGTCGTCGACGCTGTGCAGCCAGTCCGTGTTCTTCGTGTCCTCCCTTAGTAACATCTCCTCATACCTTGAACTGCCATACATATCCAGTTCGCTCAGCGTCTCTTTAGTTCCCATGCTTTCTCTGTCTGGGGAGTCAGTTGAGCTCCCACCGTAGTGTGAAAGGGCTCCAATGGAATCACCGGAGAAGTGCCCGTTGATGCTGCCACTGTCGGTGTACGCGTCTTGCTCGCCATTTGAGGTGTGATGGCCAGGATCGGACATCCGTGCTGAACGGCCCTTGGGAGCAGAAGACCGGATGCTATGAGGAAATAGAGATGCACCTCGGATGCCACCCAAGTTATGTCGAATGTCCTGTCATAGATAAGGATAATTCAGCTTCTTCAAAATAATATCCCCAAGTATTATGCTCCCTCCTTTCCTAAACATAAGAGCTTTTTAGAGATTTCAATACGGGCTACATACAGAGCAAAAATGAGTGAATCTACACTCTAAAATGTGTCTATATACATCCGTATGTAGACCGTATTGAAATCTCTAAAAGGTCTTATATTTAGAAACGGCAGGAGTAATAATTAGTAAACTGCATCAAATTAACAGTGCACTAGGTTCTAGGCTTATATTACAGCTCACAGACCATCCTAAATTTCTTCTAGAGCATCCCAGTCATTAGTCTAGAGATGACTCCATGTAGTGAACACAATAATTTGTTGAAAGCATCACATAAGCGAAAAGAAAGGTTGTCAACTTCTAATGGCATTGCCGCAGATAATGTAAGTATGAGAGCTGAACATACCATGTGCCTGATTGCCATGTCAAGTGACTTCCTTGATATTGTCCTGCCAAATCCATTTTCTTCACTTGTGGCAGACCGAGAGGGTCTAGCAGGCTGACTGTCCATAACAGATCTCTCAGTTTGTCGATTCTGGTGTCCATTGGTAAGAGAAGGTGTCTTGGATGGTGCATCAGAAAATTTATTTCGAGTAATAGCAGGCACAGATATCTTCTTCACAGGAGCTGAGGTAACTGGTTCAGCATTCAGGGTTGACCTGGTTCCCAAACCAATTCCTGGCCGTGCTCTACCAGCAGAGAGTGGCCTTTCTGGTAGCTTTGTCCTTAGGTTAGGAGGAGTATCACTTGGAAAATCTGGAATATCTAGTGGCCTAACTGGAGCTCGCGGACGTGTATTTGGGGAACTTGGACGGGATGATGGAGCTGATGAAGGTGCGGACATTCGACCACGGCTGGTTGCCGATCGTCCACTAGTTGCTAAGTTATTGCTACCAGAAATCCTCCCAACTGAAGGTGAGCGAGCTATGGATGGAGCTGCTGGACGCATGACAGGCTGGCGTGTAGGTGTAGATGACCGAGAGCTAGAACGGGTCGCTGAAGCTGCACTTGAGGAGGAGCTGGTATGAACAATTGCAGGAATTCTACCAGAGGATGAGCTGGGACGACTCACTGAAGGAGCTGTGCTTGATGATGAACTGGAAACGCTTCGGGGCCGAGAGGTTGGAGTTGATGACCTTGAGTTCTGCGCAGATGTGGTCTTCACAGAGGTTGAGTTGGCCATGGAGCCGGAACCATAAGGACAGTTTTTGACTGGAGTAGATGGACGAGTTTTGACAGGGGTAGGTGGACGGGGTTTGACTGGAGTAGATGATCGTGCTGCCACTGGACGTGAAGCTGGAGCTGATGGCTTTGAAGAGGGAAGAGTGCTAGTCCTCTTGGTCGGGGTAGTAGGTCTCGAACTGACAGAAGAAATGCTTGGAGTGAGCACTGATGACCTGTTTGAAGGTCGGGACATGCTTCGCACTGGTCTATTGGGAGCTGCTGAATGCCCATTCTCTGTTTCATGAACAGAAAGCTGAAATAAAAATGTGATGCATTTATGTTAGTTTTGATAAGCACCATATAGCCAACTAAGAAATAATAGGTGTCAAGGAAAAGTTGTACAGATAAGTATGTTCCCATGGTTGGTTAGATGATAAATAGTGCAATACAATTATACCAAGTATGTGAATTGCCCCATTCCAAACTACATTGCACTCAGTTGCTTTCACTGGACAATAGTTGCCATAGATTGTACAGAAAAGAAAGGTTTAGCATATGAACATGAGAGCACATGTGTAACATTGCAAAACATTCCAAAAATACTTAACAGAAGTTCAATAGTACAGACAATCAACCAAACGCCTGAATGGTATTCTGTTGATCTTCATAGATAGCCTAAATGAAAGAACAAGAGGTTTGCCTAAATTAACATTATTCCTTTTCACTTCCATAGAGTTCGTTGCAACTTTAGCAAGATATTATGGTCCATAAAAGTGAAATTTATACCTATGAAGCCTGAAATTAAGATGTGTTACAATATCCTATGAATTTCCCAGGATGTATAGAACTTTTCTTTCACCTTTATCTGCCTTTGTAAGATCAGCAATCAGTTTTTTTTGTGAGAAAACACAAAAGTTTTGCGTGCTGGTGCATGAATTAGAAAGGAGTGTGTGTTACAAGCCTGAGGCTTAGGCTGGCACTTGTTACAGCCATTAGAACACCAAAAAAGACTACAACACGGCATGGGCAGCAAGAATAATCTCCCTGAGGCTTGACGCCCCGGCTTCTGCCCACGCAGTAGCTTGCGAGCAGGCAGTGCACATCAGGGGGCACGCTGTTGAAGACCTGCACGTTGTGGTGCCTCCACATCTCCCAAATAGGGAACTGGATGAGGGATAAAGTGCCCTTGCGTAATGCTGTCGGGACAGCATGGATGGCCAAAAACCATCAGTCAGTGAAGCTAGCCGCTGACTGTGGATGCTGCGCGGGATATCAGATCCACGCGAGAGTTGTCAGCCAAAAGGCCATAGAGAGACCGTGCATTTTTACTACAGTGAGATTGCAGGTCAGAAGTTACAGGCTTACAGGCCTGAACAACTATTCAAGTTACATAAAATCCTTCAAAACATGATTTTACATTGTTATCCACGGTATCACTAAATAAAAGAACTTAGCAAAATCCCTTGGGCTTGTAGCCTCATGCAAACCCCTTTTGAACTATGCCCAGTGAAGAAAAACTACAGAGGAAAACTAACACCTTAGCAACAATAAGCAGCAGTGAATAGCCACAGATGATATGGTGCATTCAGTAGGCAGGGTTTGAATGACTCCAGTGAGTTACTTTGACTATTAATTACTATAGGTCAGTTAAGTACGGTACATTGTTCATAACAACCTCTTCAATTCAGGCATGCAGTATCAAAACGGACACCAATGCCGTGTTGTAGTCTTGAACCTATTGAGGTTTGAACTCTGGACCCGGTGCATTCCTAGTTCTACCTGTACAACCCGTAACATGTGCATAGAGGGACAATGATATACTTCCTTTAACCAACAAGTTATTAATGAAAGCTGAACCACCAGAATGCAAAGATATCTGAAGCAAACAGTACCAACCCTTGATGCTCTGGTGGTTGAGGATGATCTAGTGACGGTCCGTTTAGGCACATTTGATGGCGGGGCTTTGTCAGCAACCTCCAGTGCAGGAGCACGGGGTGTTCCCGGGGGAGTAAGAAGCCTGAGGAATGCATTCACATGTTATGTAAATCACAAAAGTTTTATCAATAAAAAGGCAAAGCACAAAACACGGGCATGAGAAGCATATATCTCATCCAACAGCAAAACACCACATATTTTGGCAAGCACTGCTCATGCGAATGACATCCAAATAAACTTTACTCTTACATCTTGATGGTCATTTAATTATCTCACCCCAGTAGATGTGGTACGGGTTTTATGGATAACTACATAATTGCAACCGAAACACTGCAGTAATTATACACAAAATGACGAACTCAACCAGACTAAGATTGGAAATTTTATCAGCTATATTTATGGATCGCCAGTTGCTGCCAGGCCAACCTAAATGGTTTTGAAAGTGCAATAACTCTCTGTGGCAGTTCAATTGGAGTATTGCAGTATCCAATTTAGGATATCCTAAAGTTGGCAATGCTATCGGTCTGCCTAATTGCTGTGACATTTATCTATTTTGCCTTTCCATACAAGATAATAAAGTGATATACAGTAGGTTATGTCCTATGCTTTGCTCTACTAAAGAAGGAGCCCCACCGACCAACCGCTAATCCTAACAAAACCAAACTACTCCCTCCGTTCCTAAATATTTGTCTTTCTAGAGATTTCAAATGGACTACCACATACAGATGTATATAGACATATTTTAGAGTGTAGATTCACTCATTTTGCTCCGTATTTAGTCACTTGTTGAAATCTCTATGAAGACAAATATTTAGGAACGGAGGGAGTACTTCAGTTATTCGATACCATGCAATCTTAACCAGAAACAATCACACCTGACACGACCAACAATACCCCACCATATGATTGGGGGCAGTACCACAGATTCAAAAACGTCTGAAAACACAGCATCGCAGCCATTACACTAAGCTTGGACCGAGGATTCGCCGTCCGATTGCAAAGGGGGGAAAACATGAAACCGCACACAGATTTTAGCGAATCAGATCACCAAGAAACGGGAGCAAATGATTGGTCTAGTGCATCACCAGTCGTAGTCGTGCTTCCCGATCTCCGTGCCCAGCAGCTCCTCCATCTCTGAATCCCGCCTCAAGCTCCAAAAATCCCCCGCCGGATGGACACCAGCAAACTGCAGCCGAAGAGGGTGGAGAAAAAAAAGGTATCACTTCTAAACTCAAACGCATGCCGCCGAAGACCGAGCTCGACAGCCGCGGTCACTTACACTGTCTCCGGCGATCCGGCGAGGCGGCCGGGGATCGCTCCGCCGCACGGGATCCGGATCCCGCTCCCCTCACGCCGACGGCGACGCTCCGAGAGAGCCGCGAGAGAGCTCCTGCCACCTTGGCCTTTGCTTGGGCTGATGAGGCGTGCGAGACGGCGACCGCGACCGGGACGGGGGAGGGGAGGAGGAAGCGAGAGAGACGGGTGCGTGTGCTGTGCTCGTCGCGGTTAGTATTTTTTTCTCCTTCCCTCTCCTCTTCGGCTGCGCTGTTTTGATTTCGCCTTCGTTTTTCGAATCGCTGGGCGGGTAAATGCCTGGGGCCTGGCCGTCACGAGATATATCCCTCATGGGACCGGCGGGCGTGCGGGCCCAGTTGCCAGTGGGAGGCTGGGTGCGGGTGGGCGGGGGGACGGGTAGAGGGGGGTAAAAATCGGGCGGTGAGTCTGGAAAAGTCGGCGGCGGGTTTGCTGGGATAGAGGCGACGTGTCGGGGTTATGGGGTCGCACGTCGGGATCTCCTTGTCGCCGGGCCCATCTGTCTGTGAGCCACCGATGGGTAAAGGGGGTCCTCGATCGTGTCGTGGGATGGTGGGGGTCAAAACTGGAGCGTTGATTGTTGAGGTGGATCGCTGGTCATAGTGGGTGGTTCCATGACCTTTTCTTTTATCGGGTGTTTCCTAAATTTTGAATACTTACACTGTTACACATTTAGTATGTGGTCAAATAT
Source organism: Triticum timopheevii (assembly GCA_963921465.1). Lineage (NCBI taxonomy): Eukaryota > Viridiplantae > Streptophyta > Magnoliopsida > Poales > Poaceae > Triticum > Triticum timopheevii. The sequence continues at coordinate 486,272,379 of OY997266.1, read as the reverse complement.
GTACACCTAAATTGTCAAAAAAAAGTGTGTACCGGCAAAATTGGCAAGCGGTCGTTGGACTATGTTTAGTGTTTGGCAATAATGAAAGTCAAATATGAGCCTCAGCTCCACATGTTGTGCTAACTGATTATCCAGGTCATGCTACTACACCTTTGGTCAACGACAGCACAGTGCGGTTTAGTTAAATCGGATGATGAACTGTCAAACTAACAAGAAGCTTTCAGGCCTTGAGGGGTCGAGGTCAATGTAGGGGTGGCGTAGCAGATGAGCCACCCGCAAAAATAAAATAAAATAAAATAAAGCATAGCAGATGAGTACGTGCAACATGGATTAGGAGGAGCTGCTCGCTGCTTGAGTACATTCGATACAATCTGCTCTGAGTTATACAGTAGTACGTAGTACATTATTACCTCTTATTACAATACTAACATTCCTAGTGGCTCGATGTGAAGTACTCCTGTTTACCGCACTGCGCACCTGCAAGTGCAGAACATTACTCCTAGTACTTCATGAACGACTTGTGTGTATCAGCCCGCAGCTGGACGTGCCAAGTGGAGTAATTTATGCAGTTAATGAACGGGAGAAGCTTCCATTTACCAGGATCAGCGGCCTCCCGTGAAGTTTGTTCGCGGGAGCACTTTGTTTGCAATTTTACCTTCCAGCTTTCTTCTTATTCTTCTTCATTTCTTGCAAAGAGTTATTCTCTTTTACACTTTGGGCTAGTTTATCTGTTTTGACTTTCTTTTTTAAAGGAGGATTACCTCATTTTCTGGGCCGGTCCTGAGATTTTAGGGGCCGGGGGCGAAACAATAATCCGGGGCCCCTTTAACCTTTATAATAGGTATTTCCATTATATAGTTTGTGCAACTTTAACATACTACCGCGGCTGCAATTGGAGGCCAGGGCCATCGAGGTGCCCGCGGAGCTTTGCGTCGTCCGGCGCTCTGTGTTGGTGTCCGACCTGGAGCGTCGTCTCCAGTTCGCCATGGTGGCCTACGTGGGCGGCCAAAGGAGGGTGCTTGCGCCGGCGCGCGTGAAAGAGATTCTTGCTGGGAAGCTGGACATCCCCCCAGAGCTCGTGTCAGTGCATTGCTACTGGCCGGAGGATTTTTTGGTGGTTTTTGCCTCGGCGGAGGTACGGAACAGAGTGTCGGCTTGCCCCTCGGTGGAGCTCGACAGAGACAGGCTGCACTTCAGGCCATGGAACCGGCAGTCGCAGGCAGTTCATTCGGTGTTTGGTTTCAAGGTGTGGTTGGAAATCGAGGGCATCCCCCCTCATGCCTGGGATCGCTCGGTGGTGGAGGAGCTGCTCGGCTCGTCATGCAAGGTGGAGGCGGTGGCTCCCGAGACGGCTTCCCGTTCTGACTTATCCTCGTTCAAACTCACGGCATGGACGGCGAGCCCACAAGATATCCCTACGGTCCGTTGGTTAGCTGTGCCGGAGCCGGGCATGGAGGCGTCGCCCGCGCTTCTGCAATACAAGATCCTTATTCACATCGACATGATCATGGATTTGAGGGAGACTGGCGAGCCATGGTTCTTCGGCAACTCTTCGGACAGTGGTCAAAGCGGCCTCCCAGGTAACGACGATGGTGATCTTGCGGGCAGCGGGCCGAGGCCACGGAGGTTGGCATGGCAGTTCGGCGTCCCGGACGTTCAGACCGGCGGTCACGGCGGTGCGGCTGCTGGAGCTGGGGGTGGGACCTGGTCCAGGCCAGTGGGGCATGACTGGCGCCTCCCCCCCATGGAGTCCCCACCTGTCGCTGTGATGGAAGCCCCAGCTGTCCCTATCCTGAGCAGGCTGACGCGACGCCTCTCTGCTTTCAAGCGATTAACTGGTCAAGCCTCTCAAGGCACTTCGAACAACAAGGATGCTGAGATTTCAAACGAGACCGGAGGAAGTTTGGCCTACGAGCAAGCAGGGGAGGACAGAACGCTGGCGCAAAACCCGAGGGAAATCTTCCTGCCCTGGCCGCAAGGGCAAGTGGCGACAAACCAACGAATAGAAGGGGTGGACACATGCGCGGCAGCTGACCAGTCCGGTGCGCCGATGGTGGGGCTGCAGGTGACAGCCCAACGGGAACAAGTGGTGGGCACATGCGCTGTGGCTCTTCAGTCTGCTGCGCTGATGGTGGGGCCGCAGGTGTCAGTTCCAGAGATTCCAGTCGCCTTTGTAAAGGAGAGGCCAATCATCGAAACGGTGGCTGTCGATGTGGGGATGCTGGGATCCCAAGGGAGGGAGCTAATTGGGTGCCCGATCGGCTCAGAAAATCTGCATGTGGCATCGCAGGCGGACCTGTCCAACCCGTTGATGGATGTGTCGCCTGTGGACATGCAGGCGACAATGGAGCCAAGGGATGGCAACACGCTGGAGGCGCTGGCGGTGCCACCTGGCACGCCCCTGGTTGCGGTTGCCACACAGCCAGCGATGGGTCATGAGTCGGTTGGGACCCACCCTGATGGGATTCATGCAAGCGCGGCATGCAATACCGTTCACGTAGCTTTGCCATCGAGTGTGCATGCAGAAAGCGAGAGGCTTGCCGAGGCGCACGCGGGAGAGGGCGCCAAAGAGAAGTGCCTGGCAATGGTTGTGACCAACGACCCAGCCAATGGATTGACACCCAAGGAGGTGGAGATGTACGCGAAGCTCAAGGCTTTCTGCTCTGGCATTGTGAAGAAACTAGCACCACCAATACTCAAGGAAGTCCAGGCTTCCACCATGCGGATTGAAGCAGAACCATTCACCCCAAAAAGAACCACCCGAGCAACCAAGAAATCGGCCCAGCAGAACGCGCAAAGAGCCACGCCAGCAGAGAACATGCTCTTGCGCACATTGGGGATCGTCCCAGAAGATCTGGAAGTGACGGACACGGCCGTGCAAGAGCTCAAGACACTCTTCGACTCCCCTCTACGCGAGCAGCATATACGGGTGATTGCTGCCTTGTTTGGCAAGACCTTACCTGTGCAGCTTCCTGAAGCTAGCACCGGAGTGACGGAGGGAATCAGCGCACACTGAGCGTGCTCCGAGACGGGTGGGGGTGCAAATCTGTTCCATGGATTTAAACCCATCGGTGACGTGCTGGAACGTTCGAGGTTTGAACAAACCAGCGAAGAGACAAGCGGTCAAAGACTTCCTTCTGTCGGTGCGGTCTAATCTAGTGTGTCTGCAAGAAACCAAGCTCGATGTAGTCGATAACTTTATCTTAATGCAATGCTGTGGACCGTCCTTAGACGGGTTTGCTTATCTGCCGGCGATAGATACTAGAGGTGGTATTATCCTTGCTTGGGACACCACCTGATGACAGTTGATCGCATCTCGCGTGACACTAACTCCATCACTGGACTGGTGCACCCCAAGTCAGGGGAGGACTGGTGGGTCACGGTGGTCTATGGGCCACAAGGAAACGACCTCAAGACACTTTTCCTTGAGGAATTGACTGCGAGGCGAGCAGCTTGTCCGGGACCATGGATGGTTCTCGGTGATTTCAACCTAATCCTTAGAGCTTCGGAGAAAAACAACTCGAACCTTAACAGGGCCATGATGAATAAGTTCAGGAGCTTCGTCGACAATAATGAACTTAAAGAGCTCTACATGCACGAGCGTCTTTTTACGTGGTCGAACGAGAGAGATACCCCGACAATGACCAAAATCGACAGGATCCTCGTCTCGGTGGATTGGGAATTGGCGAGGCCAGACTATCTATTGCAAGCTCTCTCGACTAGCGTTTCTGATCATGCCCCACTCCACCTTTCGACAAATGCTGCTTACTGGCCGAGGAAAATATTTTGATTTGAGAGCTTTTGGGTCAAGCTCAAGGGCTTTGAGCAGGCGGTGAAGGATGCATGGGTCTGCGATCAGGCCATCGTAGATCCTTTCATGAGACTCGATGCACTCTTCCGCAACGCTGCGGCAGCGCTTCAAGCGTGGGGGCAGAGGAAAGTTGGGAATATCAAACTTCAGATGGTGATTGCCACAACGGTGATCTTTCGCCTGGATCAAGCGATGGAAACTAGAGGGCTCACCGAGCTGGAGACGTGGCTAAGAAGAACACTTAAGCTAGCACTCCTAGGGCTAGCTTCGCTTGAGCGCACGTGTCAGGACCCCGACTCAATGCCACATCGATCTAGCATGTAACACCTCATATCACTTTGCGGCCTCACGCACGGTATTCCCACGGGTGTCGCCTTACCTTTGCCCGGGACCGTTTGCGCCTTTTGGCACACGTATATGATAGTGTCGCTAGCATCCATATGATAAGGAGCCCGGGCTGACATGGCTAGTCGTAAACCCAAAGTGGCACAAACTTACAGGGACAGGCATTCATGACCCAGCATCGAACGTGTCGGTCATCAGTGAGTGAATCCAGGCTGTAGCACTAGGCTAGCAGGACTCCGGTGAACCGGGCTGTAGCGGGCTAGCAGGACTCCGGTATTCATCGTGTGACATTTCCCCGAAGGGACAGACACAGGAACGAAGAAGGACACATGCCGGCCAGCCTAAGTGTTCCGGAGCAGTAGCAAGCTACCATGGCTCAGTGGAAGCACTAGGAGACATTTCCCGGTAAGAGAGGCTACTAAGGATAAACAACTAGATAGTCAGATCCCACACATACCAAGCATTTCAATAACATACACACAATATGCTCGATATGTGCAAATACAACATGGCATCACAACATGACTCTACAACTCAAGTATTTTATTCAATAGGCTCCGAGGAGCGAGATATTACAAACATGGGTCTCATGACCCAACAATCAGAGCATACAAGTCAAAGCACATGCGGAAGCTTGACATGTCTGAGTACAGACATCTAGAAATGAAAAAGGCTGAGAAGCCTGACTATCTACCAGATCCTGCCGAGGGCACAAGATCGTAGCTGAGGTAACAAGCTAAACGTCGAAGTCCACGCGGAACTACTAGTGAGAAGGAAATCTCTGCAAAAACATAAAATAGGCAAACGTGAGTACAAATGTACCCAACAAGACTTACATCAGAACTAACTACATATGCATCATTATGAACAAAGGGGATGGTGGAGTTTGACTGCAGCAAGCCAGCTTTGACTCGGTGGCTATCCTGAAGTACGACTGCAATGTAACTCTTTTGAGGTGGCGCACACGAGTCCACATATTCACCATATCAATACACCACTATGGATCCGCTCCCGTCTCCCTACGAGAACGCCATCCATAGCACTCACGCTTATCTTGCGCATTTTAGAGTATCCACTTTCACTTGTCTATGAACTATGCAAGGGGTCCAAGTTTCCATATTCGAGGAATCCGGCTATTCGAATAGATAATGATAACCCTGTAGGGGTGTACTTCTTCACACACGCTCTCGCCACTTATCGCCCTGTACACGTCATGTACCTCGGCAACCTTCAAGCGGAAGCCGGGCGAGGGAGTCGGCCACGGCCTACCTAAACACTCAAGTCTCTCGTCCAGGTTTATCGCCTATTCGGGTTCCATCCGCAAGGAGATCCGGCCGGGGTGTCGCTCACGGCCCCAAACGATGTGTGCAGGGTTCCCGAGCCCACCATCCGGGTGCCACTCGGTACACCAGGCCACGTGTGCCTAGTCTGTCCCAAGCCCACCCTGCCGGGTGCCACTTGGTAGAAAAATAGCACTACCTACAAACACCAGAAACTAGTTGCGACTCCTGGACAGAGAACAAGGGTGATTAAGAAGCCGAGAGGGTCAATTAAGGATCCCAATGAGTGGTAGTAGTTGTTCATGGATCACAAACACAGAACTCAGTTCCTGAGGACGGCTGCAATGAGACAACCCACCATGTACTCCTACATGGCCTCTCACCGCTACCTTTACCAAATCGTGTTCACACACTTAGCTCACACACAGTAGGACATGTTCACACACCTCCGATTCATCCCCGATGAATTAGACCTGACTCAACTCTAAGCAGTAGCAGGCATGACAAACAAGCATGAATGAGTAGGCACATCAGGGCTCAAACAACTCCTACTCATGCTAGTGGGTTTCATCTATTTACTGTGGCAATGACAAGTCATGCAGAGGATAAAGGGGTTCAACTACCGCAGCAAGTAACAGTTGTATCGTTGTTATCCTAATGCAGTAAAATAGAGCAGGAACGAGAGAGTAGGATTGTATCGGAATGAACAAGGGGGTTTTGCTTGCCTGACACTTCTGAAGATAGTATATTTCTTCATTGGTGTCATCGATCACATCGTCGGTACACGTCTTACTGAGAGGGGACAAGCACCGACAAACAAAGAAGAAGCACAATCAATGTAATGCACAATATGATGCATGATCATGACATGGCAATATGCTATGATTTGAGCTAATGCAACTAGCAGCAGGTTCAATGAAGTTGGTTTGAACCCTAGGTTCAAATTCAAACTCCACATAAGGCATTTCAAATGCCATTTATTCAAATTGTTGTATACAGCAGATTTAAGTTGTTCAAACATGCATGCAAATGGTACAGATGGATAGATTGGATTTTTCTGATCATTTTTCATATATAAATTATTTAATTTGGAGTTGCGGTTGAATTTCTATGAATTTTAGAAGTTTGTGGTATTTTCTGGATTTTCTGATTTATTTTAAATCCAGAAAATCATTTACTGCGTCAGCATGACATCACCCTAACGTCATCAGGTCAACAGGGCGGGTTCAGGTCAAACCTGACCAGTGGGGTCCATTGGTCAGTGACTGGGGCTGATTAGTGTCGCTGACATGTGGACCCAGTCAATGGCCACGTCAGCTTGGTCAACGCTGACGCGTGGGGCCGCTGTGATTAGTTAATACTAAGCAGAAACTAATCTAAGTTTAATTAGGCAGTGGGGCCCGGCTGTCAGTGTAACTAAGTGTAGACTAAGTGCGTCGTTAACCTAAACTAAGCGGCCACATCACCATCGCCGGAGTTACGCCGGCGGCGACCGAAACGCGGCGGAGGCACACTGGGTTGGCTCAGGTTTTGCCCACGGTCGACCAAATCGACCGGGGTTTGGTCCTATGCATAGCTTGGGGCTCGCGTGCTTCTAGCAGGGCAAGTGGGAAGAGCTGGGGTGGCCGGAGGCGACGGCAACCACGACGACGGCGGCGACCAGAGTTCGGCCAACGGTGGGCTAGACGATGCATGGCGCTAGGGGAGGCTTTGGTGTGTGCTACGTGCTCCTGGTGAGGTGTGGAGCACGGTGGTGTGCCCGGCTTCGAGCCACTGTGGCTCTGGCCATGACGGCGACGTGCGGTGGCGGCGGCGGGCGCGGTCGAGCTCGGTGCGGTCGCTGCCGGTGCTTGAGAGCGAGAACGGGAAGGGGGAGGAGGAAGAGGAGCTCAAGGGGAGTGCAGGGGGCGTCAAAGCGGGCTCGGGGAAGGCTCGGAGCAGACGGCGCGGCCGTGGCGATCTCGGCGTCCGAGGAGGAAGAAGGCGAGGTAGCCGGTGATGCAGGGTGGCAGGCGTCGCATGGCTCTGCGTAGATGATGAAGACGACCCTGCGGTTCTCCTGGGTGGGTCAGCGAGGCGAGGGGAGCTCGGCGGGCACGGCTACGGCAAGCGGCGGCGACGGCGGCGCTCGGAGAAGAGAGAGGAAGGGGGGCAGAGGAGGGGATGAGCATGGGGAGAGTGAGAGAGCGTCGAGGGGGCCGCGTGGCGTCGAGGAGGGGCTTCGAGGCGCCCGGTGAGGCAGGCGAGCAAGGAGGAGGCGTGGCGCCTCGCGCGTGCGTGCGCTGTCTCCCTCCTCTGCCTACTGGCAGAGGTAGGTGATGACTGGCACGACCAGATGGGCCGGGCCGGCTGGAGGAGCTGGGCCAGGTGGGGCGCCAGGTAAGTTTGGGCCAGGTAGGTTAGGTAGGTGACCTGGTGGCCTTCTCTCCCTCTCTTTATTATTTGTTTCAGTTTTTCTAATTTCTGCTACTGTTTTGCAAATAAAATACTAACCAAAACACTTTGGTTAATTCTGTAAATTTTTGTGAGGAATATTTGAATTATTTTCAAACCACACAACAAATTTCAGAATATTTGGAGCAACCAATATTTAATGGTAATTTTAAACTCCAACTCAATATCATAATGATTTAATTCAATGACCAAAATGTCCTGGAAAAATATGCATCATCTCTGGTAGAGGCTTTCACCTTTTTCCATAAATCATGAACATTTTAAAAGGATATTTTGAGGTCATTGAAAATATTTTGGTTGAACCTATTTGAATTGCATTTGTGCTAGGGTTTATCAATCCCCATTTCAAGTTTATTTAAATTGTAAACATGATGACAAGAGAAACAAGCAAAGGCAGCAGGGGCTGAGCTAGGGCTGTGACAACTCACCCCCACTAAACAAGAATCTTGACCCAAGATTCAAGACGTGAGGTAAGAAGACAGAGGGGACACGAAGCTAGCACAATCTTCACGATCCAGGTTGCACTCCATAAGAACCTTGATTCGATCATCATCTTGTCTCGACGTCTTGCCCTGAGAACTCCAACTAACATAACAACGAGAGGGAAAGAAGAATTTTAGAAGAATCGATCTTCTTGAGGTTCGAGCAACTTAGGATCATCTCAATGATCACAAGATCAACTCACGGAATGAGACGTAGAAACATCTCTGGAGCTGAGAGGCAAGACATGCATCAGGAGGGACGGAAGAAACAACTTGATGAGGGTTTGAAAGTAGCGAGGAAACAATTACTATGATCCCATAACGGGGCACCTTGGGAGAGGTGACCCGTAGAAATATCCCTTAAGTGGCAAAAAGAATTACCTTGAGTCAAAGATCATTGAAACTCTGTATACCAGCCTAAGGCAATTCTCGAACGATCATTTGGAGGGGTTTTGGTAGAATGGCATACCCGGATTAGAATGGATGATGTGGATTACCTTGTTGAAAACAACACAAGGGATGATTTTAGTAACTGGGGAGAAGCTCAACAGTAGAGAGTGAGTCCACTGTTTGAGAAGTTATAGCATAACCGAGGAAACTGAGAGCAATCCCAGTTAGTGCCGATGATAACACCTAGCGCTTGTGCGTGCTCTCAAGAACTTGAGCATTTCCATGTTCATCAAGGTTTTACCAATATCCGTGTCAAGGATCTTGGTAACACAACGTACTACCATGATGAACAGCGATGGACGATGCAGATGCAAAGGAAGATAACCTTCTCAGATTTCACCTTAGCGGGGCCAAGGGAACAAAATATGGATGATCGACCGAGAGACATTTAGCACTCCGTTTCTAATGTTCTCCTTGATGTGCTAGTGTATCCCATTCATAGATATGGTTTGATATCTAGAACATCAAGTATAAGGTCGGACTTCGGGAACACAAAAATCCATAAGGAGTAACTACTGGAATAAATCCTACGAAATCCTTATGGGGAGGTGGCCAACTTTCTCAAACAAGATACTACAACAACGGGTCTTCCGGCTGGACGTGTTGGCCACGACATCCACTTTACCGGGTTACAGAGAGACCAATATAGTAGTTCTTGGGAGTTGTTCCAACCATCATATCTGCCTGAGATTCAGATCTGGTTGGGGTCAGGACATTCCAGACTCATCAAGTCTAGAAAAAAATGAAAGTTTGCAACACAAATCGATGAGATGACGTTGCGAGATTCTCAGGAAAAAAAACTACGATAGCAAGCTCCAAAACATGAGCTGGTTCTGCTACATACATGTGAACACGCTGTCCTAGACAAGCATGGCCACGTAGTAGTCTTATAATAAAACACTACCAAGTTCAGGTTGGGAACCATCATCGGGGATATCGAAGTCTTGTGCATTACCAAGGATTAGCACTTAACTCCTTTTCATGAACAAATCAGTCAGTGGCTTAGTGTGCTAGGGAATACATATGGAGTGGAGGTAATTAATCTACCAAACCATAGAATACATTCGCACATGCATAATTGATTTGGGATGGTATCAGAGGAAACAAAAACAATCTTTCTCGAACTCACGGCGGCAACTTGCACCAAATGCACATGAATTCGAGGAAGTCACTTCTTCCATCCAAGCATAAGCTTCATGAGCGGAACATGAAGACACTGCTTACAAAGTTTCCAACACTAGGTTGATGTTCAATATGAATCATGGGGGAGACAAAATACTGCTGATGGGCTCAACAGCAACTCATCGGAATTTCCATATCACTGGATTTCCACCATTATGTGAACAATGTGATAGTATTGGTCAGACCAAAAGATATAATGGTGTATGCTCGAGGAAACAACCACGAGTAAGACAACATTACGAACATCGTTGGTTCTGAATTGATTTGATGATAGCCCATACTCAAATCAAAAATGGGGTAAGACAATAGGTCCAACAACTGATCACAAGGACCAATTGATGAAGATATCATCTTTCTTCAACGCACACACACACAAAAAAATATCCCTTAACATGATCTAGGTCAGACAAGCTTTTATCTTCCAACTCTCCAAGTTGTCGTTTAGCTTAACCAACTAGCTCAGGGGTATCCAACACGGATTCTTGGAGAAGGGGTGGTTTACAAGAAACCAACTTGATCACGAGCTCAGCATAGCGGTCAGGTGACAACCAGGTAATACTTCCGAGAAGATATATGGAGAATCATGAACCACCGATATGTCACTAAGCTCGAGAACAATCTTGCTTTTCAGGGCAAGATGATATGGTGAAATAAGCAAGGGATTGGATAATCCTAACTCATTGATCAAGAGTGCACCAGAAATAAGGACTAGGTAGCACGATCAATCTTAGAATGATGATTCAAAACCCAACACGCTAAGAATGAAATTATTGTCCCTTAACTACCAAGCAACGGAGTTGCTAGGAGCATAGATTTCACACATCACGATTCACTTGTCGGTGTACCGGTTACAATAACACGGAACCGAGGAATGAATAATGATGTCGAGAAGTATCACTGTATCAAAAGTTCATAGGATGGTGTGCATTTCCCATGATATTCCTGACATAAAGATGGTAATACTTCAAGGTAGAACAGAACAAAAGCTGGATTGGCATTTTGATCTGTGGAATACAACTACTTTGACCCAATCCTAGATGTGGATGAGGTACTGGAGTTTGTTTCTCCTAGTCATTCCGGAATAGGATGGCTTGACGGACCACAAGAATACTAGGCATCGGTAACACGGATGCACAACTACTCCTGACTATCAATTGATAGACGAAGATCGGAATACGACTGAAGAGGGACAACTCAAAGGAACATATAACTTTCTGAGTTGTGGATGCATAGATTAGTATGTCGAGCGAAGCTCAACATTTCTTCCAGACAACCCATGCGAAAGGGTAGAACTGGCAGATTCACAATATAGAATGGAGAACTCATCAAAAGCACTCTGGTTGTGATCTTTTGGTTCAAAAGAACTCCTGCCAAGAATGGTTCATGGTATTTGGAAGAACGATATACCACGGACCTCGAGGACTATCGCAAAGGTTACTAATATTCTAAAGGAACTAGCAAACACTGTCAACACGAGGTAAGTAGGGTGAATCTCGGGTTCAAAACCCAGAAGTGGAATACCTACATACTAAGTGGCATCATGGGATGCTTTCGAGACTGATGGCTAGAATCATCACACTGGGAACACAAATCATGGCTAGATTACTAGATGATCCCCTAAGACACCTAGGGTCATAATAAGAACTCCAACATATATGTCGAGGCAATAGAATACCTCAACTCAGCAATTAGTGTGATTAACCTGGCCCAAGGAACATCGGAACAGTAAGAAGAGATTTGCAAATACATCAGACTGTTTAGAAATCTGGGATGACTCGGACAGCATAACGGCTGTAAATGCTCAAAAAAGATTTAAGACATCCTACAAATGGTGGCATAACCACTCGATCATCATAATATCAAGGTTCTGAGATCAACTATGAATACACGAAGATAGTAGAAACAGAACTGAGGCTTGGATCCAACAATCCTATAAGTCTACAGATTAGTAACACATGATCCTGATAGAAAAAGGAGAGAGCCTAGTTCCTTAACCCCGTAGGAAAGATAGGATGACTCAGATCAGAAGGCCATAAGGTATAAGGAGTAAAAAGAGCCTTACGTTCCATCCCACAATCAATTCCCTTACATAACTAAAGCATTTCTAGACACAACTTCGACCAGTTTGGCTTGGTAATCCTACAGGCAGTCAAGCTCTGATACCAAAGCTGTCAGGACCCCGACTCAATGCCACATCGATCACCTCATATCACTTTGCGGCCTCACGCACGGTATTCCCACGGGTGTCGCCTTACCTTTGCCCGGGACCGTTTGCGCCTTTTGGCACACGTATATGATAGTGTCGCTAGCATCCATATGATAAGGAGCCCGGGCTGACATGGCTAGTCGTAAACCCAAAGTGGCACAAACTTACAGGGACGTGCATTCATGACCCAACATCGAACGTGTCGGTCATCAGCGAGTGAATCCAGGCTGTAGCACTAGGCTAGCAGGACTCCGGTGAACCGGGCTGTAGCGGGCTAGCAGGACTCCGGTATTCATCGCGTGACATTTCCCCGAAGGGACAGACACAGGAACGAAGAAGGACACATGCCGGCCAGCCTAAGTGTTCCGGAGCAGTAGCAAGCTACCATGGCTCAGTGGAAGCACTAGGAGACATTTCCCGGTAAGAGAGGCTACTAAGGATAAACAACTAGATAGTCAGATCCCACACATACCAAGCATTTCAATAACATACACACAATATGCTCGATATGTGCAAATACAACATGGCATCACAACATGACTCTACAACTCAAGTATTTTATTCAATAGGCTCCGAGGAGCGAGATATTACAAACATGGGTCTCATGACCCAACAATCAGAGCATACAAGTCAAAGCACATGCGGAAGCTTAACATGTCTGAGTACAGACATCTAGAAATGAAAAAGGCTGAGAAGCCAGACTATCTACCAGATCCTGCCGAGGGCACAAGATCGTAGCTGAGGTAACAAGCTAAACGTTGAAGTCCACGCGGAACTACTAGTGAGAAGGAAATCTCTACAAAAACGTAAAATAGGCAAACGTGAGTACAAATGTACCCAGCAAGACTTACATCAGAACTAACTACATATGCATCATTATCAACAAAGGGGATGGTGGAGTTTGACTGCAGCAAGCCAGCTTTGACTCGGTGGCTATCCTGAACTACGACTGCAATGTAACTCTTTTGAGGTGGCGCACACGAGTCCACATATTCACCATATCAATACACCACTATGGATCTGCTCCCGTCTCCCTACGAGAACGCCATCCATAGCACTCACGCTTATCTTGCGCATTTTAGAGTATCCAATTTCACTTGTCTATGAACTATGCAAGGGGTCCAAGTTTCCATATCCGAGGAATCCGGCTATTCGAATAGATAATGATAACCCTGCAGGGGTGTACTTCTTCACACACGCTCTCGCCACTTATCGCCCTGTACACGTCATGTACCTCGGCAACCTTCAAGCGGAAGCCGGGCGAGGGAGTCGGCCACGGCCTACCTAAACACTCAAGTCTCTCGTCCAGGTTTATCGCCTATTCGGGTTCCATCCGCAAGGAGATCCGGCCGGGGTGTCGCTCACGGCCCCAAACGATGTGTGCAGGGTTCCCGAGCCCACCATCCGGGTGCCACTCGGTACACCAGGCCACGTGTGCCTAGTCTGTCCCAAGCCCACCCTACCGGGTGCCACTTGGTAGAAAAATAGCACTACCTACAAACACCAGAAACTAGTTGCGACTACTGGACAGAGAACAAGGGTGGTTAAGAAGCCGAGAGGGTCAATTAAGGATCCCAATGAGTGGTAGTAGCTGTTCATGGATCACAAACACAGAACTCAGTTCCTGAGGACGGCTGCAATGAGACAACCCACCATGTACTCCTACATGGCCTCTCACCGCTACCTTTACCAAATCGTGTTCACACACTTAGCTCACACACAGTAGGACATGTTCACACACCTCCGATTCATCCCCGATGAATTAGACCTGACTCAACTCTAAGCAGTAGTAGGCATGACAAACAAGCATGAATGAGTAGGCACATCAGGGCTCAAACAACTCCTACTCATGCTAGTGGGTTTCATCTATTTACTATGGCAATGACAGGTCATGCAGAGGATAAAGGGGTTCAACTACCGCAGCAAGTAACAGTTGTATCGTTGTTGTCCTAATGCAGTAAAATAGAGCAGGAGCGAGAGAGTAGGATTGTATCGGAATGAACAAGGGGTTTTTGCTTGCCTGGCACTTCTGAAAATAGTATATTTCTTCGTTGGTGTCATCGATCACATCGTCGGTACACGTCTTACTGAGAGGGGACAAGCACCGACAAACAAAGAAGAAGCACAATCAACGCAATGCACAATATGATGCATGTCATGACATGACAATATGCTGTGGTTTGAGCTAATGCAACTAGCAGCAGGTTAAATGAAGTTGGTTTGAACCCTAGGTTCAAATTCAAACTCCACATAAGGCATTTCAAATGCCATTTATTCAAATTGTTGTATACAGCAGATTTAAGTTGTTCAAACATGCATGCAAATGGTACAGATGGATAGATTGGATTTTTTTGATCATTTTTCATATATAAATTATTTAATTTGGAGTTACGGTTGAATTTCTATGAATTTTAGAAGTTTGTGGTATTTTCTGGATTTTCTGATTTATTTTAAATCCAGAAAATCATTTACTGCGTCAGCATGGCATCACCCTAACGTCATCAGGTCAACAGGGCGGGTTCAGGTCAAACCTGACCAGTGGGGTCCACTGGTCAGTGACTGGGGCTGATTAGTGTCGCTGACATGTGGACCCAGTGAACGGCCACGTCACCTTGGTCAACGCTGACGCGTGGGGCCGCTGTGATTAGTTAATACTAAGCAGAAACTAATCTAAGTTTAATTAGGTAGTGGGGCCCGGCTGTCAGTGTAACTAAGTGTAGACTAAGTGCGTCGTTAACCTAAACTAAGCGGCCACGTCACCATCGCAGGAGTTACGCCGGCGGCGACCAAAACGCGGCGGAGGCACACAGGGTTGGCTCAGGTTTTGCCCACGGTCGACCAAATCGCCGGGGTTTGGTCCTATGCATACCTGGGGCTCGCGCGCATCTAGCAGGGCAAGTGGGAAGAGCTGGGGTGGCCGGAGGCGACGGAACCACGACGACGGCAGCGACCGGAGTTCGGCCAATGGCGGGCTAGGCGATGCAGGGCGCTAGGGGAGGCTTTGGTGTGTGCTACGTGCTCCTGTTGAGGTGTGGAGCACGGTGGTGTGCCCGCTTCGAGCCACTGTGGCTCTGGCCATGATGGCGACGTGCGGTGGCGGCGGCGGGCACGGTCGAGCTCGGTGCGGTCGCTGCGGTGCTTGAGAGTGAGAACGGGAAGGGGGGAGGAGGAAGAGGAGCTCACGGGGAGTGCAGGGGGCGTCGAAGCGGGCTCGAGGAAGGCTCGGAGCAGACGGCGCGGCCGTGGCGATCTCGGCGTCCGAGGAGGAAGAAGGCGAGGTAGCCGGCGATGCAGGGCGGCAGGCGTCGCGTGGCTCTGCGTAGATGATGAAGACGACCCTGCGGTTCTCCTGGGCGGGTCAGCGAGGCGAGGGGAGCTCGGCGGGCACGGCTACGGCAAGCGGCGGCGACGGCGGCGCTCGGGGAAGAGAGAGGAAGGGGGCCAGAGGAGGGGATGAGCATGGGGAGAGTGGGAGAGCGTCGAGGGGGCCGCGTGGCGTCGAGGAGGGGCTTCGAGGCGCCCGGTGAGGCAGGCGAGCAAGGAGGAGGCGTGGCTCCTTGCGCGTGCGTGCGCTGTCTCCCTCCTCTGCCTACTGGTAGAGGTAGGTGATGACTGGCACGGCCAGATGGGCCGGGCCGGCTGGAGGAGCTGGGCCAGGTGGGGCGCCAGGTAAGTTTGGGCCAGGTAGGTTAGGTAGGTGACCTGGTGGCCTTCTCTCCCTCTCTTTATTATTTGTTTCAGTTTTTCTAATTTCTGCTACTGTTTTGCAAATAAAATACTAACCAAAACACTTTGGTTAATTCTGTAAATTTTTGTGAGGAATATTTGAATTATTTTCAAACCACACAACAAATTTCAGAATATTTGGAGCAACCAATATTTAATGGTAATTTTAAACTCCAACTCAATATCATAATGATTTAATTCAATGACCAAAATGTCCTGGAAAAATATGCATCATCTCTGGTAGAGGCTTTCACCTTTTTCCATAAATCATGAACATTTTAAAAGGATATTTTGAGGTCATTGAAAATATTTTGGTTGAACCTATTTGAATTGCATTTGTGCTAGGGTTTATCAATCCCCATTTCAAGTTTATTTAAATTGTAAACATGATGACAAGAGAAACAAGCAAAGGCAGCAGGGGCTGAGCTAGGGCTGTGACAGCACGATTGAGAGGCAAAGATCAAGACACAGATGGCTCCTCGAGGGAGACGCCAACACCCAGTTTTTTCAGTTGGTCGCTAACGGGAGGAGAGCAAAGAATTTCATACCACGGATTAGGCGAGGAGATGAGATCGCCACTGATCAGATCCGCAAGGAAGAAATTTTCACAGAGGCCTTTCATAACTTGCTTGGCATGGCACAGGCCAGAGGGCACACACTAAACCTACAGTCGATGGGCATGAATGCGCTAGACCTAGGCTGTCTAGATGTGTTGTTCACGGATGAGGAGGTTTGGTCAGCTGTTAAGGAGATGGCCCCGAATCGGGCTCCTGGACCGGATGGATTTACGGCCAAGTTCTACCAGAGAGCTTGGCCTACCATCAATGGCGATATCATGGCTGCGCTACTCAAACTATGTGTCAGAGACAACCGTGGTTTTGCGAGGTTAAATCGTGCGCTGATTGTGCTCATTCCCAAAAATCCGGATGCCCTAGAAGTGGGCGACTATAGGCCAATTAGTTTGCCGCACAGCTTCTCCAAACTGTTCGCCAAGCTCCTAGCTAATCGAATTCGGCCATGCATGAAGGACCTTGTAGCCTCCAATCAGTCGGCTTTCATCCGAGGCAGAAATCTACATGATAACTATCTGCTAGTGAAGCAAGTGGCCAGGAAAATACACGCCAGAAAGAACAGAGGTGTTTTTCTAAAGTTGGATATCTCCCATGCCTTTGATTCCTTGTCCTGGCCTTTCTTATTCGAAGTGCTACAGGCCAAGGGATTTGGGAATCGATGTCTTGGATGGCTGGCGGCGCTTTTGCAATCCTCAAGCACCAGAGTGTTGGTAAACGGAGTACCGGGGAGAAGAATTTGGCATGCAAAAGGACTGCGTCAAGGGGACCCGGTCTCTCCCCTACTCTTCGTTATCGCCATGGACGCCCTCACGACCATGATCTCCAAAGCCATGTCTGATGGCGTGTTGAGTTCCTTCACTGGAATTATGGCGACGCAGCACCTGTCCATCTATGCGGATGATGTGGCACTTTTTGTCACACCTACACCCCAGGATCTCCTCTTCGTTCGAATCACGCTGCAACTTTTTGGGGAGGCCTCGGGGCTGAGAGTCAACTACAGAAAATCTTCGGCTATCTTGATCTCCCAGGACCAGGAAGACAAAGCTAGAGTAGAGCAGATACTACAGTGCACCATTGGAGATTTCCCGTGCAAGTACCTAGGGCTGCAACTGGCCATCAAGCACCTCACTAAGGCGCATTGGCAGCCTTTCTTGGATCAAGTTCGGCACTGCCTCCCAGCTTGGTAGAGAGGTTTATTGCAGAGGTCTAGCCGGCTTGTGCTTGTCAAATCGGTGCTCCAGGCCAGACCCGTGCATCAACTGCTCATTATGAAGGCTCCAGGTTGGGTTCTGGAGGACGTCGATGGCTGGATGCGCGTGTTCTTTTGGGCAGGAAAAGACTGAGTTAACGGAGGCCAATGCCTAGTGGCATGGAGTTCGATATGCAAGCCAACCTGCTTCGGTGGACTAGGGGTAAAAAACCTAAGTTTGAAAGGGCTGGCACTCCGGGTGCGTTGGGAATGGTTGCGGCGCACGGACCCGCAAAGGCCATGGCATGGGCTGCAGCTTCTGTTGGACAGCGACGCTAAATAGGTCTTTGACAGTTTGATTCAGATCACGGTTGGCAAAGGAGATAAGGTCCTATTCTGTGGCCGGTGTGGAAACGAAGAGCAGGAACTCCCGCACGGTCACTCAGGCCCTAGAATATGAAAGATGGGCACTCGATGTCCAGCCGCAGACTTCTTTTGGAGCGCTTCTGCAAACTGTCCATCTGAGACACGCTGTCGCCACAGTTCAACGCGATGTGCACATGGAGGACACCTTTGCATGGCCGCATGACCCTTCAGGCATCTATACTGCGAGCTCCACTTATGACAGGCTTAACCAGGGCGCGATCAGATCACCTGCTGCTGCTGCTGCGATTTGGCGTAGCTGGGTACCTCTAAAGTGCAAGATCTTTGCCTGGCTCGCCGTGCAGCACCGGCTCTGGAGATCTGACAGACGGGCGCGACATGGGTTGCAGGACAACACCTCGCCTTGCTACACTTGTTTGCAGGAGGAGGATACAGTTGAGCACATTGTGGTGCAGTGTGTCTACGCCCGCCAGGTGTGGCACACGTGTTTCGACTCCTTACAAATCAACGTCCATCCTCCTAACGACACAGACACATTTGTGGAATGGTGGCTTAGGGCTCGCTCTGGCTTCCAAGGGAAGCACAAGCGAGGTTTCGACTCGGTTATCATCGGCGCCGCTTGGATGTTGTGGAAGCAAAGGAACGCCAAGGTGTTCAATCGACCGGACCAAGTTAAGGACTATAGTGAGCTAGCTAGAGCCATCCTCGATGAGATCCAAGAGTGGTATAATGCAGGTGTGGGTGCGGGTGGTTTAGATCGTTTTGTAAGAGATCACACTTGATTTCCTTGTAGGTGGGTGTGAGTGGGTGCTCGGGCGATGGATGTTCGCATCGATCGCTCGAATCTTGTAAACTGTCTTTCTTCCTTCTATAAAGATAAGGTACGCTATTGGCGTACTCTCGAAAAAAAACATACTACTGACAAAACATGCGGTAGGAATGATAATGATTTAATATAGAAGAATAATTGTACGGGAACTACCCTTCAGTTACTTTATGTTCATTCGCTTGCATAGTAGCATTGTCATGTTCTTCGTATTCTATTGCGGGTGAGTCCACTAGTCCTAATTAATTCAATAAAATCACCCACTTAATTATATACTGGGCTGTGTCTTGATATTTCGTAGATGGTTTTCGTTAATGTAATTTCACATTGCATGTGCATGCAAACACTACCTTTCATCAAACAATTTTACTCGGCCATGATACAGAAAGCTGAAACGTACAAAACTTCCCTTAATCAAGAGTTTTACATGGTATCTACATACCTGGATGTGGCAGTCCGGCGATGTACTTCTCATCCCTGTACAGACCCTTCAAATCATCCATGGGCTTCCACATCTGGTTCCGAGGACTGGCGACCATGATCAAATAGCTTTACATGTCTCTGTCTAAAGCCTTTACCTGTTCAGCATGTCAAGCCAAAACGCCAGAGCATAAATTAGGGCAGAATCAGGAAGAAATTGGACACCTTATCTGAAATCGGCGGCGGAAGGCGTTGGCTGGAGCTGCGGCATGGGCGGTGCCATGTGTGGTGAGTCGTGGGTGCTCCCGTCGGTCCCCTGGCGGCAGCCGCGCTTGCAAGCGATTAGGTTTCCAGGAGATCAGAGAAAAAATAAAATTAGGCAATGATCCTCGTGCATGTCGTAAACTTCCAAAATCACTCCCTCGCGATGCGCCGCTAAGCCCGGTCTTGCTCCTTGTCGATTGACCTCTCCCAGACGTGACGACCAGTGCACGTAACATAGCGTGTCAGCGACTCTGCTACCGCTGCATTGACAAGGCGTGATTAGCTACAGGGCGATCCGGCAAGCAACGACAAGGCCAGGCCCAGGAGGAACCATAAGCGGCCTGTTCGGTTATCTGGGTCGGAATGGGTCTAATAGATCAGTGTATAAATATACAGATGACGCTTGTAACGGGTGGGACGGACGGAATGGCTTCAGCCGACTGGATAGGATAGGAGTGGCTGGTGTGCGTTGTTCCTCTGTTCTTCCTCCTTCGTCAGATTTGAATTGGTCCTGTAAGCAATTAGACACTAAATCGAAGAGAGAGCTACTCAGTGCTTACAATTGGCATCAGAGCTACATATCCTGGCACAACAAGTTCCGAACAATCACCCGCACGTGACGAGATTCATGGCGCGTCGTCGCCGAGAAATCATGGAGAGTCTGTCGCCGGCGACGAAGGTGGTGTACGAGTTCCTCAAGGCCGACTTGGTGGAGTCCCTCGACGTGCGGTTCAAGCGGCAGGATGAGGAGGCCTCCAAGTCGATGCGATCCATCGTGTGCGATCTGACGACGCGGATCGACGATCTTAAGATGTCAATCGGGGTCGACATGGATGAGATCCGTGCTGGAATGGAGCGACCGCCGACCGCCAACTCACAGTCCCTGGGCAACCGCCAGCAAGCCAGTCTGATCCAGATGGGTGGTAGCGATGGAGGTGGAGAGGGCAGCTGATCAGCTCCACCAGTCAAGGGAAAGGATCACACCCCTCCATATGTTCCCCCTCCAGCCAGAGGTATGAGATCGGAGCTCAACCCAGTCCAATCTTCTCGATACACTGAAGTCCGTCGTGAGAATACTGAGCACTTCAGTTTTGGTCCTCGCATCGATCTGCCACGGTTCGACGGTACCAATCCGAGATTATGGAAAACAAGATGTGAGGATTATTTCAGCATGTGTGGAACGCCTCGTCAGCTATGGATACAGTTTGCTTCTACCATGTTTGAAGGACCAGCAGCTCGATGGTTGGAATCTGTGCAGCGCAGAGTCCCGGATGCGTCGTGGGAGGAATTCTGCAGATTGTTACAATGCCGTTTCGGTCGCAATCAGCATCAGGCATTGGTACGCAAGTTCCACAGCATCTCTCAAGTGGGCACAGTAGCGGAGTATGTGGAACAGTTCGCTGAACTATATGACCAATTGTCAGCGTATGAAGCAGTACCAGAATCAGTTCACTATGTTACTAGGTTCATTGATGGGTTAAACTCTGCAGTCAGAGTGTTGGTAGCACTGCATCAACCCCAAGATTTGGATTCTGCATATGATCTGGCACTTCTGCATGAATCTCTAGCGAGTTCTTCTCCGCATGTGAGTCAAGCTGTCAGGAGACAACAATCAACCTCGACAGTTAATCAGCCTAAGACAATGCCACCCAAGTCCTCAGAAACATATAAGCAAACTGCAGGAGAAGATAAATGGGCTGCTCTTCGCGCATATCGCAAGGCAAAGGGGCTGTGTTTCATGTGTGGAGAGAAGTGGGGCAGAGACCATCAGTGTAAACAAGCAGTCTCACTACATGTTGTGCAGGAAATGGTGGAATTCTTCCAATGTACTAGCAGCAATGGTTCAGATACCGATGATGAGGAAGTGAATCTTATGGCCTTATCAGAAGCTGCAGAAGGAAAATCGTCCAAGAGCAAGGCATTTCAACTGATGGTTGACATTAATGGACAGCAGAAAACCTTTTTAGTAGACTCTGGTAGTACTCACTCATTTATAGATACTGCCACAGCTGCACACTTACCAGGTTTGAAGGAATGCACAACAATCAAGGTCAGAGTTGCAAATGGAGGAATCATGAACTGCTGCAGTTATATCCCCCAATGTCAGTGGTCAGTGCAAGGAAATTTGTTTAAACCTGATCTCAAGGTTTTACCCCTCAGTTGTTATGATGGAATTTTAGGAATGGACTGGCTGTCAAGGTACAGCCCCATGACAGTTGACTGGGAGCAAAAGTGGATGGCATTTGCTATCAATGGAAAAACAGTAACATTGCAAGGAATAGCACCAATAGAATTTGCTTATACCATCATTGAACTGTCAGTAGTAACTGATGAAAATGCAGCTAAGGTACTACCAGAAATTCAGGATTTGGTAGAAGAATATAAGGATGTGTTCTCAATTCCTGTTGGACTTCCACCAGAAAGAGCATGTGATCATTCTATCCCCCTCATACTAGGTGCTAGGCCTTTTTCTCTCAAACCATATAGATTGGCACCAGAATTAAAGGATGAAGTGGAGAAACAAATTCAGGAAATGCTGGACTCTGGAGTAATTAGAAGAAGTAACAGTCCCTTCTCTTCTCCCATTTTGTTGGTCAAAAAGAAGGATCACACTTGGAGGTTGGTTGTGGACTACAGACATCTAAATGCAATCACTATAAAAGGGATTTTTCCTATGCCAGTAATTGATGAGTTGCTGGATGAACTGCATGGAGCTCACTGGTTCAACAAGCTGGACCTTAGAGCTAGGTATCATCAAATCAGACTAGCTCCTGGGGAAGAATACAAAACTGCATTTAAAACACATCATGGTCACTTTGAATTCAGAGTAGTGGGCTATGGTCTTACTGGTGCACCTAACACATTTCAGGGGGCAATGAATGTCACATTATCTCAGGAACCAGAAATGTTGAGATATTTTGTGTTAGTGTTTTTTGATGATATCCTTATCTTCAGTAAAACTCTGAAGCAACATCTTCAGCATGTCAGAAGAGTACTGTAGGTGCTAAGGAGAGATCAGTGGTATGTCAAAATGTCCAAATGTGAGTTTGCATCTCAAAAGTTACTTTATCTGGGTCACATCATTAGCAAGGATGGGGTGTCAACAGATCCAGAAAAGATCAGTACTATAGAACAGTGGCCAGCACCTGTTTCTGTTAAGGAGGTTAGAAGCTTCCTAGGTTTGGCAGGATATTACAGGAAATTTATTCGCCATTTTGGTGTGATTGCAAAACCCTTGACCAATCTTATACGCAAGGGCAACATATTCGTGTGGACTAGCATAGAATAAACAGCCTTCCAAACTCTGAAGGATGCATTAGTAACTGCCCCAGTGTTGGCTTTGCCTGATTTCCAGAAAGTATTCACCATTGAGACCGATGCTAGTGACTGTGGTATTGGAGCAGTTTTAATGCAAGAGGGGCATCCTCTTGCTTTTGTCAGCAAGGCATTGGGCCCACGCAATCAGACTCTCTCAGTGTACGAAAAGGAGTTCTTAGCCATATTGCTAGGTATAGAACAGTGGTGCTCTTGTTTGCAACTCAAGGAGTTTCAGATAATCACTGATCAGAGAGCCTTGGTCAGTTTGACAGAGCAAAGACTGCATACAGCCTAGCAGCAAAAGGCACTTACCAAACTTATGGGTTTGAACTATTAGATAGTATACATGAAGGGAGCAGATAATCGAGCTGCAGATGCCTTATCTTGTAGACCTCACCCAGCAGCAGACTGTTACATGATATCTTCAGTTCAGCCTGCTTGGATACAAGAGATCATACAGATCTATTCAACTGACATGGCTGCTCAGGCCATTCTACAGAAATTAACTATTGATCCTGGTGCTGATCCAAAGTTTACATTACATGATGGGCTATTGAGATATAAGAAGAGGATCTGGATTGGTGCAGACGATCAGTTGCAGCGCAAAATCATTAGTAACTTTCATGCTAGCTCAGCTGGTGGCCATTCTGGTTTTCTAGTAACATTCAGAAGAATTTCTCAGCTATTTTACTGGAAGAATATGAAACACATGATCAAATCTGTTTTGCAACAGTGTGAAATTTGCCAGCTGGCTAAACCTGAGCGGGTACCATACCCAGGATTATTGCAGCCGCTACCAATACCCTCCAAACCATGGGAAATGATGACAATGGATTTCATTGAAGGGTTACCTCCATCTCGACAGTTTAACTATATCTTGGTGGTCATCGGCAAATTGTCCAAGTACGGTCACTTTATTGCTCTGAAGCACCCTTACACTGCCAGTACAGTAGCAGAAGCCTTCTTGGATCGTGTGTACCATCTTCATGGATTACCAGTGTCCTTGGTGTCAGATCGTGATCCAATTTTCACTAGCTCCTTTTGGAAAGAATTCTGCAACAGAAAAGGCATCAAGCTCCGAATGAGTTCAGGCCAGCATCCACAGACAGATGGGCAAACAGAACGTGTCAATCAACAGGTCGAGGGATATCTTCGCTATTTTATCAGCACTCATCCAAATCGTTGGTCGCAATGGCTTCCGCTTTGCGAGCTGTGGTACAATTCCAATTGGCATTCATCCATAGGTCATTCCCCGTTTGAGGTGGTCCATGGGCATGCACCTCGTTACTTTGGTATTGCTCCTGCCGATGCGATTGCCAGCTCTGATGTTCATCAGTGGTTAGAGGACCGTCATGTGATCATGGAGTCAGTTAAACAGCAGTTGCTGCGAGCCCAGCAACGCATGAAAGTACAAGCTGACAAACATCATACTGAAAAATCATTTGAAGTGGGTGAATCTGTTTTTCTCAAGATGCAACCTTACATTCAGTCTTCTATCGCTCCGCGGGCAAATCATAAGTTGGCTTTCAAATACTTCGGCCCTTTCCCAATTACAGAGAAGGTTGGCGCGGTGGCTTATAAACTAGCCTTGCCTGAAAACTGCCGCGTTCATCCGGTCTTTCATGTTTCCTTGCTCAAAAAGCACATCAAAGCTGATCAGGTGGTACTCCCTATGCTACCTTCTTCTGATGCACCCTTGCAGGTTCTAGCCAGAGTCCTTGATCGCCGCTTGGTTCAGCGAGGGAACAAGTCGATCGCTCAAGTGTTGATCAAGTGGAGCAGTTCTCCTGAATCCATGGCAACCTGGGAGGACCAGGAGACACTGAAGCAAAACTTTCCTCGGGCTCTGGCTTGGGGGCAAGCCGTTTCGGTTCCAGGAGGGATTGTCAACGACTCTGCTACCGCTGCATCGACAAGGCGTGATCAGCTACGGGGCGATCCGGCAAGCAACGACAAGGCCAGGCCCAGGAGGAACCATAAGCGGCCTGTTCGGTTATCTGGGCTGGAATGGGTCTAATAGATCAGTGTATAAATATACAGATGACGCTTGTAACGGGTGGGACGGACGGAATGGCTTCGGCCGACTGGATATGATAGGAGTGGCTGGTGTGCGTTGTTCCTCTGTTCTTCCTCCTTCGTCAGATTTGAATTGGTCCTGTAAGCAATTAGACACTAAATCGAAGAGAGAGCTACTCAGTGCTTACATAGCGCAACCCAGTCTTATTAACGGTAGATCACAAATCTGGGGGCCCCTTGTTTTCGGGGGCCCAGGGCGGCCGCCCCCTCTGCCCCCCCCAGGGCCGGGCCTGATGATGCGTACAACCATTTTTGTTAAAAAAATATCAAAGTACGATAAAATGAATACAAAGATCAACCAAAGCCACCTTCGAGGCAACAAATTCGCTACACACCTATAAATATAAATATATACCCTAACCGCATCAACAGACATCATCTAATCCAGTGGCCTCAAGAAGCCGTCCGGCTGGCAATTTGAGAGTACCAACCGGTCTAGGCGACCCACAACGCGCACCACATGCGCACGCTGTAGGATCCGCCACTGTCATTTTCCTTCATCCCATCTTTAGGAGGGATCATTGTGTACATCTTGCCAGTCTCATCTGCCGTCGACGTCACCACGACGCCAGACAACACTATTTGTCATGAGCATTTCACAACCTTAAGGATCAATTCATCCCGCAAGAAATATGTATTGCAAATGGGACATAGGTGCAGTCTAAAAATATCGAGGCATGTCAGTTACATCTCATTAGATTTTTTTTAAAAGGAGGATGACCCCCGGCCTCATCTAGGAGATGCATACGGCCATTTTATTGATTATTATTGAGGACCTTACAAAGTATAACAACAATATGTCTGAATCCACCATCTTGGTAGCATCTGCCGCTACTCCTATCCAAATGATGAAGGGGTGCAAGCTGGGCCACATACCCATACCTCTCACCTAAGCCTAACATCTAAAGCCGGAGGCCCTGACCGAGCAATCTGCCGGGTCCGGGGCTCAAACCGGTCTGACGCACTCACATGTGTCATCGCCACCATCTTAGTGTAAAAGAATGTCACATTATATTGCCCCTTATGATAGCAACCTTTATTATGCAGTATGTCGCTTGTTTGCCATCACAAGTTCGTACAACGCTCAATTTTCTCTTACACTAAATGATCTAACATTTTTAGAAGCCATTTTTATTGCCTTATTGCACCGATGAAAACTTACTTGAAGGATCTTACTCAATCCATAGCTAGGTATGGTGGACTCTCAAAACAAGATTTGGGTTTAAGGGTTTTGGATGCACAAGTAGTATCTCTACTTAGTGCAAAAATTTTGGCTAGCAAAGATGGGGGGCAAGCACCATATGTTAAAGTATCTATGACAATATAACTTCTGTGTGAATATGAACAAACATAAATCATTATGTTGTCTTCCTTATCTAACATCAACAATTTTGGCATATAATATTTTGATGGGGGCTCACAATCATAAAAGATGTCCAACATAGTGTATTTGCGTGTGAATCTTCTCTTCCCTTATTAAATCTTTCATGAATTGCATCATTGACCAATGCTATGTTTGCAAATCTCCAATAAAATTTTCTATTTATACTCTTCCTTATGTGATGTTATACTTACCATAAGATTAGCATATGGTCTTTTTCATTTATTTTTTTTCTTTTTATTGAACATGAAACTAAAGAAAGCAAAACTCAAAGAAAGCTTTATTATATAACTTGCACACAATTACAAGGATAGATCACTAAGCAAACAATCGAAAATAAACGATCGAACTAAACTTTTATTCAACTAAAGCAAAAGATAACTAAGGATCGAACTAAGATAAGTAAAGGCAAAAGATAATGGAGGTGATATGATACCGGGTACCTTCCCCAAGCTTGGCACAAGCCAAGAGGAGTGCCCATACCCGATACTCAAGTCTCCTTTGGTGATGAAGAAGGAGGTGGTGGTGATGAAATGGTGGGTTTGTCCTTCTTCCTTAGCTTACGCTTGAGGATGGAATTTTCCTCCTTTAAGTCACCATTCTCCTGCTCGAGCTGTAATATCTTTTTGCATAATTCTTGCTTGTTTTCTTGCAAAGACAAAATGGGATAAACTGGATCTTAGGTTTCTTTGCTTTGTTGGGGAGACTTGACTTCTTGAATTCCACGTGCATGTCCCCAGGTCGAGGCAAGGGAACTTCAAGTTCGTCTGAACTTGTCTCCTCCTCCCCTTTAGGATCGTAGTCTTCTTCCTCCCCCGAAGCAGTTATAGTGCTCCACATCCACATAAACCTTGGGGTTTGCGATATAATCAGCAACATAGCTCTCACCCTCCAAGTCTTGGGATGACATATTTTCGTATCTGTCTGAAAAACAGAAAGAAAAGAAAACAAAAGATTTCTTTGT
This sequence comes from Triticum timopheevii, assembly GCA_963921465.1. Classification (NCBI taxonomy): domain Eukaryota; kingdom Viridiplantae; phylum Streptophyta; class Magnoliopsida; order Poales; family Poaceae; genus Triticum; species Triticum timopheevii. Next base: position 486,245,049 of record OY997266.1, on the reverse strand, counting down.
GATACGATGGTTAATAGGTTTGGGGGGTATATAAAGATTTTTTATCTCGGGAAACAAGCAAACAGAAGAAAAACGGAGTCCGAAAGGTACTCGAGGTGGGCACAACCCACCTGGGCGCGCCAGGGGACCCTCGCGCGCCCTGGTGTCTTGTGCCCACCAGGGTTGCCTTCCTAGTTGTTTCTTATTTTCCTAATTTTTGATATATTCCGAAACTGATACAAAATGTTTTTGCGGATTTTTCAGAGTCCGTTTACTTACCGTATCACGTACCTCCTCTTTTTCGGTTATTCTGGAGTGTCCCGGAAGGTTTCTTTTATGTGTTCTTCTGTGTCATAGTTTGGATAATATTACTTTCAACATTAATGGGCGTACCTGAGATATAATGTTTTATTCTTTGCCCATTGACAACCTTCAGGTTAGTATAACTCCAGATCGATAAACCTCCTCGATAACATAAGGTCCTTCCCATTTGGAGAGAAGTTTTCCTGCAAAGAATCTGAAACGAGAGTTGTACAAAAGAACATATTCTCCAACTATGAACTCACGCTTTTGGATTCTTCTATCATGCCATCTTTTAACTTTTCTTTAAATAACTTGGCATTTTCATAAGCTTGGGTTCTCCATTCATATAGTGAACTAATATCAAATAACCTCTTTTCACCAGCAAGTTTGAAATCATAGTTTAGTTATTTAATTGCCAAATATGCTTTATGTTTTAACTCAAGAGGCAAAGGACAAGCTTTTCCATAAACCATTTTAGAAGGAGACATACCGATAAGATTTTTATAAGCTGCTCTGTAGGCACAAAGTGCATCATCCAATTTCTTAGACCAATTCTTTCGGTAGCTATTGATAGTTGATGTATGCTTGAACTACATTGGTATTTCCCCAGAGAGGAAGGGATGATGCAGCACAGCAACGGTAGGTATTTCACTCAGTGATGAGACCAAGGTTATCGAACCAGTAGGAGAACCACACAACACCACGTAAACAGCTCCTGCACACAAAGAACAAATACTTGCAACCTGGCGTAAGAGAGGGGTTGTCAATCCCTCACAGGTAAAAAGATAGATAAAATTGTAGTAGATTGGATAAATAGATCTCGCTGGAATGCGAGATAAAATAAATTACTCCCTCCGTCCCAAAATTCTTGTCTTAGATTTGCCTAGATACAGATGTATCTAATATTAAAACGTGACTTGATACATCCGTATTTAGACAAATCTAAGACAAGAATTTTGGGACGAAGGGAGTACTAAAAATTGCAGCAAGGTATTTTTGTACTTTTGGATTAATAGAACTGAAAATAAAAGCAAAGGAAAATAGATCGCGAAGGCAAATATATTAAAGAAGAGACCCAGGGACCATAGGTTTCATTAGTGGCTTCTCTCGAGAAAAATAGCAAACGGTGGGAAAATAAATTACGGTTGGGAAATTGATAGAACTTCAAATACTCATGACTATATCGAGGCAATGATCATTATATAGGCATCATGTCCAAGATTAGTAGACCGACTCTTGCCTGCATCTACTACTATTACTACACACATCGATCGCTATCCAGCATGCATCTATTGTATTAAGTTCATGGAAAAACAGAGTAATGCAATAAGAACGATGACATGATGTAGACAAGATCTATTTATGTTGAAATAGACCCCATCTTGTTATCCTTAATAGCAACGATTCATATGTGTCGGTTCCCCTTTTGACACTGGGATCAAGCACCGTAAGATCGAACCCATCACAAAACACCTCTTCCGATTGCAAGATAAGTAGATCAAGTTGGCCAAACAAAACCCAAATATTGGAAAAGAAATACGAGGCTATAAGCAATCATGCATATAAGAGATCAAAGAAGACTCAAATAACTTTCATGGATAAAAACATAGATCTGATCATAAACTCAAAGTTCATCGGATCCCAACAAACACACCGCAAAAAGAGTTACATCATATGGATCTCGAAGAGACCATTGTATTGAGAATCAAATGAGAGAGAGGAAGCCATCTAGCTACTAACTACGGATCCGTAGGTCTATAATGAACTACTCACACATCATCGGAGAGGCACCAATGAGGATGGTGAACCCCTCCGTGATGGTGTCTAGGTTGGATCTGGTGGTTCTGGAACTTGAGGCGTCTGGAGTTGATTTTCGTCGACTCCCCTAGGGTTTCTGGAATATTGGGGTATTTATAGATCAAAGAGGCGGTGCGAGTGGCCACCGAGGTGGGCATAACCCACATGGGCGCGCCTGGGCCCCTAGGCGCGCCTGGGCCCCTAGGCGCGCCTTGGTGGGTTGTGCCCCCCTTGGGGCACCCCTCTGGTACTTCTTCAGCCCATCTTGTGTCTTCTGGTCCAGAAAAAATCCACAAAAAGTGTCGTTGCGTTTGGACTCTGTTTGGTATTGATTTCATGCGATGTTAAAAACAAGCAGAAAACAGCAACTGGCACTGGGCGCACACTATGTCAATAGGTTAGTACCAAAAAATGATATAAAATGATTATAAAATGATTTTAAAACATCCAAGAATGATAATATAACAACATGGAACAATAAAAAATTGTAGATACGTTGGAGACGTATCAGCATCCCCAAGCTTATTTCCTGCTTGTCCTTGAGTAGGTAAATGATAAAAAAACAGAATTTTTAATGTGGAATGTTGCCTAACATGTTCATCACATATTCTTTTCTTTGTAGCATGGACATTTGGACTTTTATATCGTTGAAAGCAATAGTCTAGTTTTGACATGAAGACTTTAATACTCAAGCATATCAACAAGCAAACATGTCTTTCAAAGTATTAGCGCTAAAGCAAGTTATACCTAACCCATTATGCTCAATCATTGATCCATTCATGAAACACACTCGAATACTAGCTATACCCAATGCTCAAGTATGGAGTGCCCCTTAGTTGGTGCTTTATAAGAGAAGATGGAGACTCAAGTAAAAAATAAAAACTGCATAAAGTAAAAGAAAGGCCCTTCGCAGAGGGAAGTAGGGATTTGTAGAGGTGCCAGAGATCAAAGCGAAAATAAAGAGATAAAAACATTTTGGGAGGCATACTTATCCCACCAACGAAAATGACTTAGAGTTCCCAACACTTTCCATGCTAGATACATCATAGGCTGTCACGCCCAAGATGCGACCCTATCCTAAAGGAACTCGACGGTCCCACCAAGGATAGAAGCACATCTTGAAGACGCTTTTGCAAGGTGGATATCATTACATCAACATTACATAATAGATAGGGATACATACAAAAGGCATACAACGCCACACGAATACAACATCACAATACATAAGAGCAACATCCGACTACGGATGAAACACAAACAGAAACTCAAACGACATCCACCCTGCTAGCCCATACTGTCGACCTGGAACCTATCCCCTGATCGAAGAAGAAGCAGAGGACGAACTCCAAAACAAGCAAACATCGCTCTCGCGTCAAGATCATCGCATAACCTATACCTGCAACTGTTGTTGTAGTAATCTGTGAGCCATGAGGACTCAGCAATCCCATTACCATGGGTATCAAGACTAGCAAAGCTTAATGGGAAAGGAAGGGGTAAAGTGGTGAGGTTGCAGCAGCGACTATGCATATATGGTGGCTAACATACGCAAATAAGAGCGAGAAGAGAGCAAACGGAATGGTCGTGAAGCTAGCAATGATCAAGAAGTGATCCTGAACTCCTACTTACATCAAACATAACCCAAAACCGTGTTCACTTCCCAGACTCCGCCGAAAAGAAACCAACACGGCTACACACGCGGTTGATGCGTTTTAATTTGGATCTGGTGTCAAGCTATCTACAACCGGACATTAACAAATTCCCATCTGCCGCATAACCGCGGGCACGACTTTTGAAAGATTATACCCTGCAGTGGTGTCTCAACTTAGCCCATGATAAGCTCTCGCGATCAACGAAGGATATACCTTCTCCCAGGAAGACCCGATCAGTCTCGGAATCCCGGTTTACAAGACATTTCGACAATGGTAAAACAAGACCAGCAAAGCCGCCCAGATGTGTCGACAAATCCTGATAGGAGCTGCACATATCTCGTTCTCAGGGCACACCGGATGAGCCAGACATCGGGTTGGCATAGACCCTGGTAGCCCAGGGGGCGCCGGACATCGCTCGGTACGGACCAACACTTAGAGAAGCACTGGCCCGGGGGGGGGGGGCTAAAATAAAGATGACCCTCGGGTTGGCTGACCCAAGGGAAAGGTATAGGTGGTGGTGAAGTAAATGGTAAAACCAAGGTTGGGCCTTGCTAAAGGAGTTTTATTCAAAGCGAACTGTCAAGGGGGTCCCATAAATCACCCAACCACGTATGGAACGCAAAATCCGGGAACATAACACCGGTATGACGGAAACTAGGGCGGCAAGAGTGGAACAAAACACCAGGCATAAGGCTGAGCCTTCCACCCTTTACCAAGTATATAGATGCATTAATTAATAAGAGATATTGTGATATACAACATAATCCTGTCCACCATGGAGCAATCTTCAACTTCACCTGCAACTAACAACGCTATAAGAGGGGCTGAGCAAAGCGGTAACATAGCCAAGCAAAGGTTTGCTAGGAAGGGTGAAAAAGGTTAGAGGCTGACATGGCAATTTGGGAGGCTTGATGGACAAGAGATAAGTAGCGCAACATAGCGATAGAACGAAGCAACTAGCATGGCAATGATAGTAATGAGATCCAAGGTGACGGTCATCTTGCCTGAAATCCCGCAAGGAAGAAGAACGAGTCCATGAAGAAGATGAAGCCACGAAGACGAACCAAGCGTAGACGAACGAATCCTCACGATCGCAACAAAACAGGAACTATCGAGAAGCACACAACATGGTAAACACACCACACATAGTCAAGACATGATGCACAACCATGCATGATGCATGACAAAGCTAGATGAGGTTACTCATGGCAAGAGATGATGCAAACAAGAACAACACATCAAAGCAAGTTTAAATGAGGCCGGAAACAACATATAACAAATCCGGTAAGTCCTCATATGCAAGTTTCAAAATTGGTCCATATCTGAACAAACATTAAGTTGAGGTTGATAAACATCAAGTTAAAGAGCACCAAGAGGATCTACACGAAATTCTAGTCAAGTTACATATAAAGTTCATTTAGTTCGGAGCTACGGCCTAGAAGATATGAGCAAAACAAGTTAAACATGGCATTGATGCAAAATGCATAAAAACATCAAGCAAACACCCCAAAACAAGGATGCAACATTATAATATGAAACTTCATGCAAAATCAAGCAAGTTTCATATAGAGCACACTGAAAACGGAGCAACGGTTCAACACATACACTCCATACAAGTTTAAAGGACAAGCTGTCCAAAACAGCAACTAGGCATCTAGCAACCATCAAAACAATATGCTACAGCACCTCAACATAAGAACAAAAGGCTTGTACATAATGTACAGGTAAAGCATGACAAAACATGAACACTGAGATATCTCCAGAAATCACTAGAACATGCTCAAAAAGACATGGCAGGATTGCATATAATAACAGTTTCAGACTTTGCAGAAATAACATCAGGTTGCAATGTTTAGAGCTATCAAACAACATGCTACGGGAACTTATCATAGCAAACAAAGGCATGGCATGATACTACTAAATGCATAGAACAAAAGTCCTTTACTGACCATGAGCCAAAAAGGATCAGAAGATATGATGGCACCCATGTAAACATGGCAAAAGATGACAGATTCAAACATGGCAGGAACAACAATAAGTAGGCATGTTCGTGAGCTTGTGCCACTCACCACAGAGCAATACATGGCATAGCAAGGCAACCAGCAGCAAGAAGAAATATTTGTGAAGCTAAGCATGGCAAGAACAAGTTCATAGGGTGCATGGATCACTAGCAAATCACATGGCAAAATTGAACTTAATGTTAACAGGCTGACAGCAACATTATTTAGCAATTCTAGAGCAAGATTACAATAAGCTACAGCAGGCTATAAAGGCAATCAGGGGCATGGATAGATAGAGCATGACATGTATAACAAAAAAATCCTTAGTGAACATCTCCAGATTATGCATAGAATGACTTGTAGCAGTAGGTTTACATAGCATCATGTTTTAACAGATTCAGCCTAGCAAAACAGCAACAACAAGTACCCTACTTAACAAGCTTGATGCACTCACTACAAGACTCACAAAAATGCATGGATTGCACCTCTGTAAAGATGGCATGATGTAGTACAAAACATATGTAGAGATCAACCTCATAGGGTGCACACACAAAATCCAACAAAAATGACAAATCACCAAGTTATAACAGTTTCAGCAGATTAACATCATATAGCACTCTTGCAACGATGCTTCAGGCATGAAGATGAACTCAAATGAACATGGCACAATGGAATGTAATGAAGAGCATCTCACAACAAACATTTTGATATATCATATGCATGAAACGGAGCTACGGATGCAGAGTCATGATGCGATGAACATGCGCACAAAATGATGAAATCTTAGGGACTTGGCAGAAAATATACCCTCGCAGAAAATGGATCTCGGGGTTCCGGGATGGCGCGGTACGGCTCGGGGAGGACGTTTGGTTGCCGGGTTTGGGTCGATCTGGTCCATCTTCTCCGGATCCGACCGGAGAAGAGCTCCGGCGAGCTCTCCGGCGAGGGGGAGGCCGGCGAGGCGCACGGGACGACGGGGGAGGTCGGGGACGGCGCGGGGAACGCGGTGGCCGGCTCCGGCGACGGGAGGAGCGGTGGGGCAGGGAAGAAACGGCGCAGGGGGGTGGCGAGGCGCGGTGGAGGAGCTCCGGTGGACGGCGGCGCTGCAGACCGGGGTCGCCGGTGAGAGCAGAGAAGGCGGCGGCGGGCGGTGGCGCTTGAGGCGCGGGCGAGCGGGAGGCCGAGGGGCGGCGGCGGCGCGCTCGGGCGCTCGGGGCCCGGGCGGTGGCGGCGGAGCACGGGCGCCGGAGGGCGCGCCGGCCGGGGACGGCGGGAGGTCGCCGGCGTCGGCGGGCGGCGGAAGGCGGCGGCGGCCAGGCGCGTGGGCAGGCGGAGGAGCGCGCGGGCGGAACGGGCCACGGGGGCCGGCGGCGCGGGGGCGGTGGCGGAGCCACGTGGCGCGCTGCGGTTGGACGGGGGGAGCGGGGCGGACGCGTCCGGTCACCGGGCGGATGAGTCCGGCGGCGGAGAGGGAGCGGGGCTAGGGTTTCGCCCGAATTTCGAAGGGGGAGGTCTATTTATAGATTCTGGGAGCTAGGAGAGTCCAAATGAGGAGCGGTTTTCACCCACACGATCGTGATCGAATGACCGAGAGCATGGAAGGGGTTTGGATGGGTTTTGGGCCACTTTGGAGGGGTGTTGGGCTGCAACACAAAGAGGGCTTTTACGGTTACCCGGTTAACCGTTGGAGTATCAAAGGACCTCCAAATGGAATGAAACTTGACAGGCGGTCTACCGGTGCTATACCAAGGCCGCTTGGCAAACCTCGGGCCATTCCGATAATGTTTAATACCCACACATGAAAAGAGGCAAAAGGGGGCGCCGGGGAACATAGGAGTGCCGGATTGCAAAATGGACAATGGGGAAAATGCTCGGATGCATGAAACGAACACGTATGCAAAATGAAATGCACATGATGACATGGAAATATGCAACACACAAGCAAAAGAAATGGCAACGACGACGAATAACTGGTAGACACCTGGCGCATCGAATCCGGGGCGTTACAACACTCCTCCACTAACAAGAGATCTCATCCCGAGATCTTAGGACCGAGACAGAAGGAAAAAGGGATGAGGTGAAACAAGAACTCAAGAGAAGAAGCTAAGAATCGAGAGCACTTGAGAAGAAGAGAGGAATGATGAGAATGACTGGAATTGTTGGGGATACAACTATTTCTGTACGCCGCCCAGGAGGGGCCGGGTTACGCAAAGAAGACTCACCAGAGAGAAGCCCAAGACCAAAGTATGAAGATGGCGGTTCATAGAGAGCTTAAGGCCCGCAGGCGACTTATGGCCCGTTGTAATAAACCGCTGTAATAATATTACTTGTATTATAAGGTAGAATTAACTAGTCACCGAGACGGACATTGTTTATAAGCCGACCGGGACTCTGTAAGCCACAGGGCGTCGACCCGTGTATATAAGGGGACGACCCGCTGGCGGCTTAGGGCAAGAAACAACTCATCGAGAGCCAGGCATAGCGTATCTCGCTCCCTGGTCATTGAAACATCAATACCAACCCAACTAGACGTAGGCCTTACCTTCACCGTAAGGGGCCAAACTAGTATAAAACCTCTCGTGTCCTTTGTCCCAATTTACCCCTTCAAGCTTCCTAGTTGCGATGGCTCCACAACTAAGTCCTTTCATGAGGACATCTAACATGACAATTCCATGAGAGTTGGCGCCCACCATGGGGCCAGTGCACGGTGGATTTGAGTTCTTGAAGGGCAACTTCGAAGGGCTCAAGGGATACGTAGTGGGCCGGATGACCAAGAGTCGTCGCGGCAAGATCTACATCGATGACGAAGGCTGGGCCCCCGACGCCGGCTCAATTGAGTACGGGTACCGGGTCCCCTTCGGAGGGATCCACGTCTTCATCGGCCGGATCGGTGAGCCGGGGCCTGAGCCGGACAACTGCACCGACCTCGTCGAGACGGCTCAGCATGCGAAACCCGCCCAAGTTCCAACCGGCATGAAGCGTGTCTTCGTGGGCTGCGTCCACGAAGAAGAACTTTCTAAAGGTCCTGAAGATGGTGGTGAGACGGCCGTCCACTCTGACGGTGATTCGTCCACCGGGTCAACAGATTCTTTGTATCAAGTTCAAGATGGTGCGCTCGGGGGCTGTTCCGATGGCCTTAGTATTCCGGACCTCTGTGAGTCGCCGAATTGGGTAGGAGTCTTTATGGCTAGGACTCAACCCGGACAAAACTCTATAGCCGCGGCTGCAATTACTTCCGGGTTAGGACCAGCCGGGGCAGGAGGCCCTATGCGCCCACCGGCTCAAGTACTGATAGACCTCATTGACAAGCTTACGACCCTGTTAACCGCCACGGTTATCCCTGCAAACAAAGATGAGCACGACGCAGAGGTAGCACGAGTACGTGAGGAGATAGCTCAGGCCAAGGAGGCCTTAGCGGTTGAGGATGCTAGGCTAGCTACGGAGCGGGCGGCTCTCGACGTCCGGGCACAACGTTTGCAGTCAGAGGCTTACCAGCTCACGATGAGTTTAAGTGCATCCAATGAGGTAATGAGGAGGAGACACCAGAAGACCCAATCCCGGTTGCCTCCGAATTATGACCCTAGGGTTCTTTTTGCTACCCCCGGAGCCGACCCAAGTAACCCGCCCGATGCTAATCAGTTTATGACATCCAGAGCGGGAGAACCGGCTCAGTGTCGGGAGATGCCACCTCCTCATATGAGCATGGCGCCACCGCGTTATGTGCCGGTGCCGGAGGGTCACTTTTCCAACCCCATGGAGAATTTAATCGCGGCGTCAGCACGGCTAGTGGCTCTTCCAGTGGATGGCGATGACCCGACAGCGGTAGAGACCCGGAGGATTATGGAACTTGTTCAAACAGCCCTGGCTCAGCAAGAGACCTATTCTTATAATCGGGATAGATTTCATTCAGATCCTCCGCCTTGGTTAGCACCGCCTCGTCAGAACCGGAGTCAGAGTTACAGTAGGCACATAGGATCTGAAGTTTTGTCATGCAACGTCCGACGCCGTGACCAACATGGAGGCTATAACCCGGTTCAAGATCGAGTACGTCAGGAGAAAGAGCGAGCGGCTCAGCTGGCGGCTCAACAAACGGCACGTAAGGATATGCCGGGGGATCCAACGACTTCTACTAAGATGGGAATAGCCACCAGAGCCGGTGGCTCTTCTTGTTTGGTACCGGTTTTGCGCAATGTGCGCCTGCCCAAAGATTTCAAGGGACCTCGAAAGGTGCCGAATTACACGGCCGACTTACAGCCTGAAGCATGGATCGAGAGTTATGAGATGGCCATGGAACTGTTGGAGGTTAGTGACGCGGTAATGGCTAAATATTTTACCATGATGTTAGATGGAATGGCCCGGTTTTGGTTTAAAGGTTTACCACCCGATTCCATTGGTTCATGGGAAGAGCTAAAGGCCCGTTTCATCCGGAACTTCAAAGACACCTGTAAGCAATCTATGACGATCATGGACTTGACGAATTGTAAGCAGGGGGAAGGTGAATCTACCACCCATTGGGTACGCCGGGTCAAGGAGATAATTCATTCATCTAATAAGATGGATGCCGGCTCTGCAATCCTTATATTAGAAAGGAATTGCAACTTCAAGCCGCTAAGGCAGAAATTGGGGCGCCTTAAACGTGACTGCAAGGATATGGGTACGCTAATGGCGACTCTGGTCAAATATGCCGATTCTGACAGTACCAATGATCCCGAGTCTGATGGTGAAAAGACAGGGAAGGGAAAACTGAATGACAGTAGAAAGGGCCAACAGCACAACCCGGAGAATCAAAATGAATAAGCGTAAAGCGGATGATAGCCCGGAATTTGTGGCCAACGTTAATACACAAGACAACAATCAGAGACATAAGGGTAAGTGGCCTCGATCCGGTGGGTTATACACTTTTCTTCATAGTTTATGGAGCCTAGGCGGCTTTGCTAAGTGACATCCAGCCATGGGATATAACTCATCTTCGGCTTTTACTATCCTTGAGCTACCGGCTTTTATTATATATATATATTCTTTTTGACAATATGCATATCATATAAAGTAATAAAGCAGGACCTTTGTCCTTTTTTCACCCTTAAAAAAGTATATTTGTCTTTTTGACAGGTGGTGGAAACAACCAATAGAGACCGGATCATATCTGAATCCGGCTTGACCGTTGGTCCGGCTTATGATCATATCTGAATCTAGCCATGGTCATTTGGGGGCTTCCTGTTCAAACATAGGTCGTATCCGAACCAAAGAGAACATAGCTGTCGATACCCACTTGATCGGCATACTTGCCAAGCCTACTTGGGGGCTTCCTGATCATATTTGAATCACAGCTTAACCCCTTTAGGTCTGACGTGGATCGTATACGAATCAGTGTCATTAAACAAATCCCATGGTCACTTGGGGGCTTCCTGTTCAAACATAGGTCGTATTCGAACCAAAGAGAACATAGCTGTCGATACCCACTTGATCGGCATCGCCAAGCCACTGGGGGCTATATGATCGTATCCGAATCTTAGCTTAACCCCTTTGGAACGGTTTACTGATCGTATCTGAATCAGAAGCCTGTAAAGTATTTTGATTATCCTGAAACCTTGTGGAAAGCATTATGAGATGTTTTTTATCTTGCCGGTTTAATATTCATCGCCCCAGGTTGTTAAGTGCCGGGTGAACGTCCTATGAACCGGAAAGATTATCCAAGGATCGCAGGTATGCTATTATGCTTAGGTTTAACAAGATATGGTCATAAACTGACCTGTATATCAAACGGTTGGTTGCGTCTGGGTTATCAACACTTCCTGTGCAGAATAAGGCAAGCCGAATTTAAAACGCCAATGAAATAAAGCCAGAAATATGCAGCCACGGTGGCTTACGGAAAGCGTTAAGCGGTAAGAGCATGCACGAAGGCATGACGAGCATTGGGAGTTCTTTCTACACTATTACAAGACTCCCCGAGTCTGAATTGATGAGGCATTGATTTTTGGTCAAACACCTGGCGATTTACTCCTTCGGCGGGCTTGAGGGCTCCCGGTTATCCTTCTCTGCTTCTCCGTCGGCTATTTTGTCCTGGAAAGTTGATGAGGCCCAATCAAGGCTGTTCAAAGATTCAAACTCAGCTTCATCATCTATTAGACCGGCCGGGTCCACTTCAGGAGCAAAAGTGTGCTTACGAATTGGAGGGATCAGACTGATTTGATCATATGGAGCGTTTGGGATTCTCCGGTTTTCACTGTCATAAGCCGGTGCATACTTGCTAAGATCTGTGTCGTTTCCAATAAGGGTTGCCACCGGACATATGGCTCCGATGCAGGCGGTGAAATCATGGTCATCAAATGTAGTGCCGTCTTCCTTCAGACTTGGGTACCCAAGGGCAAGGTCGGCCGGGTCTAGTTTTGGGAGCCATGCTTTCGCCCGGCTCAATGCGGCCACAACACCGGCTCTTGAGGACGCCCGCCTTAAGTCTTGGATCCGCTGAGGAAGAAAGGCGAGGCTCTTCAAAACGTCTTGTAGAAGGCGAGGATGTGGAGTTGATAAGGCTACAACGGCCAAAGCGCATTGTGACCCGGTGTACAGCTGTTCCACTAAGGTATAAACTGCTTTGAGCTTGATCTGCATGTTTTGCTTCAGATTGGTACTCCTGGGGCCTGTAAGTGCATAAACATAACCGTCAGCCGGAGGTCATTAATGAAATAGTCATTATAAGTCTGCAATGTTTAAATCTGTTTCACAATAACTTACCGAAGATGGCTGAGACCATTTGAGATATTTGCTGTTTTAAGTCGGTCAGCTCGGATGTTGTTTCTGCAAGAGATGCTTCGGCTATTTCGGCACGAGTCACCAGGGAAGCCTTCTCATCATCCCAAGTTTTCTTCTCCGACTCAAATTTCTTCTTTAGTTTCTCATTTTCAGAGACACTGAATTCGAATTTGGAGTTAGCCTTCTGTGTCTCAAGTTCTTGAGTTTTCAGACGACTCTTCAGGACCGCAAGCTCTGATTCAAACTGACTTATGGCAGCCTGCATTAACACCAGGTTAGGGTAAGGATTATAAGGTAACATTAAAGTCTCAAGCACCTTACAAGTAAAGATACTTGACACTTGGGGGCTAATGTATGCTGAAGAATTTTTTACTTATATTACCGGGTCACATATATTAAAGTCTCAAGCACCTTACAAGTAAAGATACTTGACACTTGGGGGCTAATGTATGTTGCAAATTTAAAAGCCTTATGTTATAACCGGGTTAAGTAAATTCTTCTTGAGCCGGATAAGTTAACAGGTACATCAGATTTCTAAAGTCTACAACATATTTGTTCAATAAGCAATAGACTTGGGGGCTGGTACAGTATGTAAGACTCAGGTAAACAGTATAAGTAATACCTTAGATTTGTGCTGTATTTGTTTCACCATGTCAATTTCCAGGTCACGGCTATTATGCACTTGATTCAGATAGCCCGAGACTACATCACCAATGCTTAAGTGAGTATAATCAGTAATGTCCTGCTTGGCCTGTCGGTGTTGGGCAAATTCTTCCTTGGCGCTACATTTGGCAAGGACGGTAGGCCGTCCCAGTTCAACAAACTGAGACTTCACAATCTCAACTTCCGGTTCATTTGTTTTGACCGGGCTAGGAGTTTCCAGGTCACTTGTGTGGAGAGTATCTTTGGCAGGTGGATCAAAAGTTGGCATTGCAATATCAGAAGCCGGATCTGGCGGTGGCTGATGGGCAGAGCTGTCTGGAGCAGATGCATTAATCACCAGTTCAGCTACGACCGGCTCTTCGGATGGCTTGTTCTTCTTTGCCCATTTACTGGGCTTCACTTGCATGCTGTTAACAAAAGTAGAAGGATGAATACGCAAGCATGGGTAAAGTAAAAGTGCATAAGGTTACATTACCCGGGAGCAGTTTTGAAAGTCGGCATGTTTGACTGCATGGATTCACCAGAAGAAGGAGAACTATCCTGATAATGGGAGTTGGGCGAATTGAGAGGATGACAAATTAAGCCCGCTAAAGGTAAAACAGAATGTAAATCGGAGATAACCTCAGTCCGACGCTTCTCTGGTTACGTCAGGTAAGCCGTAGGAAAGTTCTGCATCCTTGTTGTTCCGGGTCTGCCTCTGGCTCTCAAGCTGTTGTTGCTTCAAAAGAAATTGAGGATCTTGATAAGCAAGTGCATGTGAAAATCTTACTGTCCGGGTCACCCTGCGGATCTTTTGCTTTGGCAAAGGCTCTGAGTCGGAGGAGATTATAGTTACCTCTTCAATGGCTGCTCGACTATTTCCCGTATCCTCCTGAAGAGATAAAATATCAGACAGGTGATAAGAAGGGACTTAAGAAAATTTAAAGATTACCTCTTCTTCATCCGAAGAGCTATCCTCCAATTTGAGTAAGTCAGAGGCGCTGGGTTTCTTCTTCTTTGAGGTTCCTACCTTGGCGGCTTTCCTTTCAGCTTTCTTGGTCGTCCTGGCCTGTTTGGCAGCTTCATGGTCATATTTGGCTTTCCAGAAGTCATCACCCGCCTGTGGAAAAAGTTAAAGAATTATGAGTATCAAGAAAGGTATAATATATCTGTAAACATTTGTTGTGATTGATAACTTAGCGCAGGGGCCGAGTTATTCTTGTAAAATGGAAGTAAGCCGAAGGTGTTGCTCGTCATAGTGCCCTCCTTCAGCAGTGACTGGGTTGTAGCATCCACCACGTCATCTGGTAAGTTGTCAGGGCTATGGCGTAGCAGATCATTCTTTTCTCCAGTATAAGTACACATTAAGCCGGGATGGCGGCTTAATGGAAGTATACGCCAAGTGACCCAGACTCGGACCAGATCGATGCCGTTTAAACCATTTCCCAAGAGAGCTTTAATCTTCCTGATGGTGGAATTGAGAGGCACGCGTTCAATGGTTGTCAGCTTGTCTGGTAGTGGATGATTAGATTCAAGGCGCAGGGCGCGGAAGCCGGGCAGAGGTTTTTCACCAGCCGGAGAAGTGTCCTGACAGTAGAACCACGTCTGGTTCCAAGATTTGGGGTGACTCGGCAACTCAGCATAAGGGAAAAGACAGTCTCTCCGTCACTGGATTGAGATGCCGCCAAGCTCAAGACTGGGCCCGTTGGCACATTCATTTTGCCGGTTCATGTAAAAAAGTTCCCTGAACAAAAGCAAACTTGGCTCCTCTCCCAGGTACACCTCGCAGAAAACTTGAAAATTGCAAATATTTGACACGGAATTGGGTCCGATGTCTTGAGGTCCAAGGTCAAAGAAATTTAAAACCTCTCTGAAAAATTTTGAGCCAGGAGGAGAAAATCCACGACTCATATGATCCGTAAAAATTATTACTTCCCCTGCTTTGGGGTGAGGCTTTTCTTCATACGGGTCAGGGGCACGGTACGACATGACGTCCTTCTTTGGCAGATGCCCAGACTTTACAAACTCAGCTAGTTTGCTATTGGTCACTATGGATGGAACCTAATTGCAAGTTACAGGGGCCTTGGTAGCCTTAGGAGCCATCACAACAATTGGCCTATGGAAAAACAAGAAGATCCGGTTCAATTTAACCCGGGAGGAAAATCTTGATTATTTAAAGTGGCGGCTTAATGAGGGGCCTAATGGTATAAGGATAACTGTGCAACAATATTTACGCCGCCAAAAGTATCAAGTACAATTCAAATTTTTTCCGGGTCATGAGAGAGCAATCAAGGTTCTGTGTCATTTATTTAAGCCGGACATCTCGATAGTTGTGTTTCAGGGCATTTACCAGAAGAGGTTTTCTGGGTGATAAAAGCAAGTTTCACAGCTAACAATTATTACTCTGGATCAAAATATCGCTCTGAAAAGAAAAGTTTTCTAGACCTAAAACATGGCAAAGAAGTTCATGCACTCGAAGAGGGTTTCTGAACAAGAGAAATGAGATCTATTTTTATGCAAGATTAACACAAACAAACACCGCAACCGTTCTACGTAGTTTTTACGATCTAAACAGGGCGTCGGAAGGAACTAGCGAGGGTTTGGCGTCGGGCAGTGATGAACACCGATGAACTCAGCAAGGACCTAACACAAATCTGAGAAAGGGAATGAGAGGAACTCACGGATGCGGACGAGCTGCAGAGGTTCGCCGTCGATCTCTGGTTCGAATCAGGTTGATGCAGCGGCCTGAGTCGGTGAAGACGAGGGGTTCGACAGTGGCGGCAGCAGAGTTCGGGAAGAGGCAAGAGGAAGAAGATGACTGGGAAAGACCTAGGTCGCCCTATTTATAAGGGAAGACTGACCGAGAGGGCGCGAAAGACGAGGAGATAACATTTATTATCCAGCGGCTCTGGCGGCTCGATTCTCGGGATGGTCAGTAAAGACAAAGATCCGTTCAAGATTCAACGGAGTAAAAATTAATTTTATTGAAGATGACGTCATGATGATTTAACCCGGATCTAGATGATGACGTCACAGCGGGTTAAAATTCTTCGTTCAAGACAAAAGATTGCAGGATAGTCCATAAGGTATTTTAAGATTGACATGAACAGGTTCAAATCAATCTGGGGCCTAATGTTGGGGATACAACTATTTGTGTAAGCCGCCCAGGAGGGGCCGGGTTACGCAAAGAAAACTCACCAGAGAGAATCCCAAGACCAAAGTATGAAGATGGCGGTTCATAGAGAGCTTAAGGCCCGCAGGCGACTTAAGGCCCGTTGTAATAAACCATTGTAATAATATTACTTGTATCATAAGGTAGACTTAACTAGTCACCGAGCCGGACATTGTTTATAAGCCGGCCGGGACTCTGTAAGCCGCAGGGCATCGACCCGTGTATATAAGGGGATGACCCGCTTCCGGCTTAGGGCAAGAAACAACTCATCGAGAGCCAGTCATAGCGTATCTCGCTCCCTGGTCATCGAAACATCAATACCAACCCAACTAGACGTAGGCCTTACCTTCACCGTAAGGGGCCGAACTAGTATAAAACCTCTCGTGTCCTTTGTCCCGATTTACCCCTTCAAGCTTCCTAGTTGCGATGGCTCCACAACTAAGTCCTTTCACGAGGACATCTGACGTGACAATTCCACGACAGGAATCGAAAGCTCATGGAATCGGATAGACTATGAAACCACTCCGGTTAGAACGAGATAAGAAACGAATAAGACTGAAAGGATTTAGGCAGCACTCGGCTGAAAATGGAAGGAATGGAGACATGAACTTTAGAAAGAATGATACTTGATAAAGATATGACACCAAACCTCCGGAAACAGTTGAAAGAGTAGAATGAAAAGAATGGAGAAGAAAATGACAACTTGTACCACTTATGAAATTGAAAGCATCTTTAGAAGGAAGGTTTAAACGGAGTTGTTGAGAAAATCAACAACAAAAATAATAAGCTTGTCGTGGACTTATGGATAACATCTCAAAATTATGAGCTGATCGCCGACCACAAGCGGAAAAGATTAAATAGCTGAGAAGAACAAAGAAATGCTAAACTCCACTTCAAAAGAATATGGAGAATTAATTGCACTTTGAGATGCAAGAAGGAAGATACTAGAACTCCTTGAACAAGAATCTTGATGAACACTTGAAGAATGAATTAAATCCTGACGAACCACCATGAAGAACTCCGGCGACAAAAGGATGATGAGATAGAAGAAGTGAGGGAGTCCTGGACTAGGGGGTGTCCGGATAGCCGAACTATCATCATCGACCGGACTCCATGACTATGAAGATACAAGATTGAAGACTTCGTCCCATTTCCGGATGGGACTTTCCTTGGCGTGGAAGGCAAGCTTGGCGATACGGATATGTAGATCTCCTACCATTGTAACCGACTCTGTGTAACCCTAGCCCTCTCCGGTGTCTATATAAACCGGATGGTTTTAGTCCATAGGACGAACAACAATCATACCATAGGCTAGCTTCTAGGGTTTAGCATCCTTGATCTCGTGGTAGATCTACTCTTGTAATACCCACACCATCAATATCAATCAAGCAGGACGTAGGGTTTTACCTCCATCAAGAGGGCCCGAACCTGGGTAAAACATCGTGTCCCTTGTCTCCTGTTACCATCCGCCTAGACGCACAGTTCGGGACCCCCCTACCTGAGATCTGCCGGTTTTGACACCGACATTGGTGCTTTCATTGAGAGTTCCTCTGTGTCGTCACCGATAGGCTCGATGGCTTCTTCGATCATCAACAGCGACGCAATCCGGGGTGAGACTTTTCTCCCCGGACAGATCTTAGTATTCGGCGGCTTTGCACTGCGGGCCAATTCGCTTGGCCATCTGGAGCAGATCGAAAGCTACGCCCCTGGCCGTCAGGTCAGATTTGGAAGTTTGAACTTCATGACTGATATCCGCGGAGACCTAATCTTCGATGGATTCGAGCCACAGCCGAGCGCGCCGCACTGTCACGATGGGCATGATTTAGCTCTACAGCCGGACAGTGCCCTGGAGGCCGCACACGAGCCCGCTCTGACCCTCGATTCGGAGCCGGCTGCGCAGATCGAGGATGGGTGGCTAGACACCACCTCGGGGGCTGCAACCTCTACAGCGATGGAGCCGAATACCGACCTTATCCCTTGTGAAGCTCGTGACTCCGAGGTGCCGGACTCCTCGCCGGACTCCGTACCTCCCGCGCCCCCTCCAATCGAATCCGATTGGGCACCGATCATGGAGTTCATCGCTGCGGACATCTTTCAACACTCACCTTTCGGCACATCCTGAGTTTGCTAAAGTATCTCTCGTTATCAGGAGAGACCTGGCCGGACTGCGGTCAGGACGGTTGGGATGCGGACGACGAAGAAATTCAAAGCCCACTCACCACCCACTTAGTAGCCACTGTCGACGATCTAACCGACATGCTAGACTTCGACTCCGAAGACATTGACGGTATGGACGACGATGCCGGAGACGACCAAGAACCAGCGCCTATTGGGCACTGGAAAGCCACCTCAACTCACGACGTATACATGGTGGATACACCAAAAGGAAGCGATAACGAGGAACAACGGGACGTGGCGAAGGACAACTCCCCCGACAAACAACCAAAACGGCGACGCAAGCGCCGCCCGAAGTCCCGCCTCGATAACAACGGCACCCATACTGACCCAGCCTTAGAGCAGGGCGAAGCAGCGGATGACGAACATGCCACCAAGCAACCATCCGAACAGGATGAATTGAACAAGCAACCCATCCCCGGTGAAAATAACAGTCCAGACGATCTCACGCCGGACACATCACCGCAGCATAAGAACCTTCATAAAAGGCTCCTCGCCACTGCAAGAAGTTTGAAGAAGCAAAAGCGGAAGCTCAAAATAGCAGAGGACGCACTCAGAATGAGATGGAGCAAAGTACTCAATACCGCAGATAAATACGGCGATAGTCACCAGGCAAAGAGCTACCCAAAGCGCAAACTGTTGCCCGAATTTGACGAGGAGGCCGTAGAGCCCCCACAGTCAAAAAAGAAAGAGGCCGCCTGGCCGGATAGACGACCAGATGACAGGCTAAGAGCGGCAAGCGGCGCCGCACACAAGCTGGCACATGATCCACATAAGGATCCTCGCAAAAAGGATGGCCCAGTCAGGTCAATCTATGGGCCAAAAAAGAAGACTCCAGGGAACAACACAACCCGCCGAGTGTTTGAAGACAACGACACACCTAAATACAGGGGCGCCGCACACCCACTATGTTTCACCGATGAGGTACTGGATCATGAATTTCCAGCGGGATTCAAACCCGTAAACATAGAGGCATATGACGGAACAACAGACCCCGGAGTCTGGATTGAGGATTATATCCTACACATACATATGGCCAGAGGAGACGATCTCCATGCCATAAAATACCTACCCCTCAAGCTCAAAGGACCAGCTCGACATTGGCTCAAAAGCCTCCCAGAAAATACCATTGGAAGTTGGGAAGAGCTCGAGGATGCGTTTCGAGCAAATTTTCAGGGGACTTATGTCCGCCCTCCGGATGCAGACGATTTAAGCCACATAACTCAACAGCCCGGAGAGTCAGCATGCAAATTCTGGAACAGGTTCCTCACCAAAAAGAACCAAATAGTCGACTGTCCGGACGCCGAAGCCTTAGCAGCCTTTAAGCATAACGTTCAAGACGAATGGCTCGCCAGACACCTCGGCCAGGAAAAACCAAGAACAATGGCCGCGCTAATAAGCCTCATGACCCGCTTTTGCGCGAGGGAAGATAGTTGGCTGGCAAGATGCAGCACCAGCGACCCGAGTACATCCGAGGTCAGGGATGGAAACGGGAAATCACGACGCAGAAAAGATCAGCGTCGGAATAAGGAAAATGGCCCAAATAGCACGGCGGTCAACACCGGGTTCAAAAGCTCTCGGCCGAATAATAAAACACTGCCTCTTAAGGACAACAGTGATGAGCTATCCAACCTAAACAAAATCTTGGATAGGATATGTCAAATCCATTGTACCCCCGGGAAGCCTGCAAACCATACCCACAGAGATTGTTGGGTCTTCAAGCAGTCCGGCCGACTTTACGCCGAACACAAGGGGATCGACACACCAAGCGAAGACGACGACGAACCCCACAAGCAGCACGCTGGAAAACAGAAGACTTTCCCACTAGAAGTCAAAACAGTGAACTCACTTCATGTGATAACAAGGAAAAATAGTGCGGCACCTGCTAAAACACGCGCCGCACGGTCCACCCCAGCAGAGTCCCGAAATTGGATGTTTAAACAAATTACTTTCGACCATCAAGATTACTCTAGAAGTGTTCGAAACGCAGGAGGGACTACTTTGGTATTGGATCCCATAATCGACGGACTACAATTCACACAAGTCCTAATGGATGGCGGCAGTCATATAAACCTGCTATACCAGGACACCATCCGCAGAATGGGGATAGACCCTACCAAAATTCACCGTAGCAGCACTTCCTTCAAAGGAGTGAGGCCATGCCTTTACGCCAATTGTTCAGGCTCTGTACTACTAGAGGTTGTGTTCGGTTCATCTGACAACCTCCGTCGCGAAAAGCTCATTTTCCATATCGCCCCATTCAAAAGCAGCCATCAAGCACTACTGGGACGCGAAGCTTTCGCCCGCTTTAACGCAATACCGCATTACGCGTCTCTTACGCTTAAAATGCCCGGTCCATGTGGCATAATCTCATTAAAGGGTAACTCCGAGTATTCCTCGACCATGGAAAACGTGAGACTGCCTTGACAGCCACACACTAATCCGACCTTGCTGGTCAAAGCCCCTAAAAACAGGTCATTCAGACCTCGGACACGGTTAGGCGAGTCCGGCATAAATAAACAAGGGGCTTCCCAGCCGCATACCTCTTTACAAGGGGCTGCACGTATAAACAACGAGAGCCAATAAAGCTCAACTTTATTCATCTTCCAAATCATACTTTATTTTTAAACACATCGTTTGCACGATATTTTTTCCAAACTAAGTTCTTCTCTTTTACAGATGAAGCACGTGCTACACCAGTCCAGGATACAGCACAACGGAGACATAGGTGCAGACGTGCAGCAGGGACCCATTGCAAGGATTCTTTTCAGATTAAGACCCTGTGTAAACCTTTCTTACTGTCTCTTGTTGATACACATCCCCCGGTTTCCTACCATAACCGAGGACGAGGCTGGCATTTTGGCATCGGCCGCGTTAGAAGTTCTCGCCCGTACCTGGACATTAGGGGCTTAGGGCATTGTTCTGCCCGGTATCATAAAGACCGAATACCTCAGGGAGTGTTCGGCGTCTCGAGTTAGGCCTTATATGCATCAGCTCCGAATCATGTCTTTGGTCAAATGTTGGGTTTGCCCGGCTCCTGTGTTTTGCTGCCTTACGTTCCGCTCCATCGGCTAACGTGGCACCAGGAGAACTACTGCGATTGTGCCCCGGTTCGGCCGGGCGAGCACCTCAGTAGAGAAAGCCGAAAACTGACTGTCATGATATAGCGAGAGACTGGTCAACCACTCGATCGACTACCGGAATGTTTAGAATTCCTCCGCTTTGACGAAGGACCGCTTCCCGGTCAGGCACATACGCGCCCCGAGTTCGGAGAGCGCGGTGCCTCTAGGGGCTATATAGTAGCCCCACCATCGAGCTCCTATGGCTATGTGAAAGTGATAAAGCATTATAGTCCGGTTGCCTAGTTTGCTATGCTATCACCTCCTTCAAAGGACCAAGACGTTGGATTAAGTGTGAAAAAGCACTTTTTTTTTGCAAACACCCCCGCACCATGTGCGTGGGGGCTGAAGCGAAAGCCTGCCATCTTTCAGGTTATACATACATATACGGCCGCATAGGAGATAGTTCAATACTTGAACGCACAAGTATAAAAAGCCGTTACATTATAAACATGATCTCACAAATCATACATGTCATTTGAACATAACATCTTTTGGGCACTGCGACTCTATTAAACGAGCACCCTGCAGGACTTCCTCAAAATAGTGCTCGGCGGGTAATCGGCTTTTGTTCGAACCCCGGATGCAACATCGGTGGCATCCATCTCCGCCCAGTATGTCTTAACATGGGCGAGAGCCATCCATGCACCCTCTATGCATGCCGACCACTTCATCGCCTCGATATGCGGCACCGCCCCAAGGAATTGCTACAACAAGCCAAAATAACTCTTCGGCTTGGGCCTTTCCGGCCACATATGAGCCACCACATCCGTCATGACAAGTCTGGACAATCTATTCAGCTCAGCCCACTCAGCCAACCGATCAGTCAACGGAAGTGGACGCTCCGGACTATGGAATTGAGACCAGAAAAGCTCTTCCATTTCGTGATCCTTCTGGCTTCGGAAGTGCACGACTGCGTCCGCCGCACTCGCCGCCAAATCCAGATAAGGATCCTGCGCACCCCACAATTGGCCCAACTGAGCATACTTCGGATCCGTGAACTTCCTACGCAGCAGAAAGGGCTTTCCAGCCGCAATGTCTCCGGCCTGACGCAGTTCCTCCTTCATAGCCCGCATCGCACAACAGGCATCCTTGGTTTCGGCGACGGCCTTCTTCAGGTCCTCTTGTTCCGCTCGGCGTTCTCTTTCAAGAACCTCATAGCGGTCGGTAGCATCTTTTAATTTTGCAGCCATTCCGGCCATCTCCTCCCTGCTTCGGCAGTGAGCAGCCTTTTCGGCTTTTAGCTCTTCCGCTTCCTTTGAGGCAGCCGCATCACTTTTCCTGGCTTGCTCCTTGGCTCGAGCAAGCTCTGCTCGAAGGTCTTCCACAGCAGCGGCACCATCTGCATCAAGCATACAAATTGTAAGGAACGGGCATCAGCTCCCTTACTAGGTGACCGCGGAGAAACCACCTACCTTGTGACTTGTCAAGTCGTTTATTGACCAGCGCGATGTCCGCATCCGCAACGTCGAGTTGCCGCTTCAGCTCGGCAACTCCATCAGTCCGGCTGGCCACCGAACGTTCCGCCACCTGCATAGGAAAGGCAACATTCTATAACTGAGATTATGATCCTCGGCACGCTGTCGCTTTCGACAGCATACCAAGTCTCAGGGGCTACTATCTATACAGGGCGCACTCCATGTGCAAAACTGTCAAAAGGTATGTCATTTTTTGCGTACCTCAAACCCCGTCAGCAAACTTCCGACGGCCTCATGCAACCCGCTCTCGGCGGATGAGATCCTTTCAATCACCATACTCATTAATGTGCGGTGATCTTCTAAGATAGACGCCCTCTCGAGCAAATCCTGCAGCTCCACCGGCCGTACTCCAGTGGGTGCCGAACTCCCCGGCCCCGCCGGACTCGGGGAGACCCTCCGTGACAACACCTCAGGGTCGTCCGCCCCGCCCGACGGGGCGGCAGATGGAGGTGTTTCACTCTCCATCATCTCCGGACGAAGGTCCCTCGAGGATGAGCTCTGCTGAGAAGGGCTGAGATCCGAACTACAAGGTGAAAACTTCGGTTATCCTTAGAAATAAAGTAGGGATGTCCCCTATTACAAAACTCCCCCTTTTTTACTTATGGCTCGCTGGAGGGCTGATTCCTTTGGGGAGACTGTGCGGCCGGGGCTCTTCCCGACACAGGACCTTCCGGTGCAGATTTCTTTCCCCGCTTTGAGGCCTTGGCCTCCGGGTCTTCGGAAGCGGTCCTCTTCTCCCCCTGGAGGGAGGGATTCTTGATTCCCCCCTTACTGAAAGCCTCCTTGGCAGAGGTGGTAGTTTCCCTGTGCCCCCCTTCGCCCTCCTCCGAAGGTGCAACCTCCAACATTTTGATTAACACAGGATCCGGCGTGGTCTCAGGGAGGGGGGCCGGACACCATATCAGTTTTGCTTGCGCTATCCACTCCTGTCCAAGGGATTGCTGGTTAAAAGGCAAACCCATGATAAATAAATGGACAATGTGTCCAGACACAGGGCTACTTACTTGAGTATCCGGGCGATTGCAGCTTAGGCCAGCGTCCTCGGTCAAGTCCGGACGCATCTCTTGCGATCCGAAGAACAGTTTGTACATCTCCACGGGTGTCAAACCCATGAAGTGTTGGAGAGCTCCTGGTCCCTCCGGATTAAATTCCCATAGACGGAGGGGGTGACGTTTGCAGGGCAGAAGGCACCGAATCAGCATAACCTGTGTCACTACGACCAGATTGATCTCCCTTTCTTGGAGGTCTCGAATCCGGCCCTGCAACAGGGGTATGTCTTTGGACGGCCCCCAGTCAAGCCCTTTGTTGACCCATGACGTCAGCTGTTGTGGAGGGCCCGAGCGAAAGGCGGGCGGTGGCCTCTGCCTCCTGCCCCTGGGAGCGGTGATATAGAACCACTCCTGTTGCCACAAGCCGAGCTCCTCCTGAAAAGAGCCCTCGGGCCATGGAGCATCGTCCCTCTTGCTTATAACCGCCCCGCCGCACTCTACCTGACGCCCCTCTATCATCTTCGGCTCCATGTTGAAGGATTTGAGCCACAAGCCGAAGTGAGGGGTAGTGCGGAGGAAGGCTTCGCAGACGACAATGAATGATGAGATGTGGAGCATGGACTCCGGAGCCAAATCATGGAATTCCAGCCCATAGTAAAACATGAGCCCCCTTACGAAGGGATCCATCGGGAAGCCTAAACCCCGACGGAGGTGAGACACGAACACGACACTCTCGCCGGGCTCGGGAGTAGGAATAACTTGCCCTTGGCCAGGCAACCTATGCGAAATCTCGTAGGTTAAGTACCTGGCGTCTCTCAGCTTTAGCACGTCCTCTTCCGTGACGGAGGAGGGAATCCACCGGCCTTGTAGGTCGGAGCCGAACATTGTCGAAGGTCTAAAGTACCCGAATCTGGAGCCCTGGGTGTTGGAACTCGGGGCGAGGGGCGGATTCGATTGAGGATTGAAGAAAAAGAACGGGCCTTGGTCTCATTATAAAGAGGGAGAATACCAAGAGCCGTCCCCGTGACCATTTGGAACCCGCCTTCGATGGAGGGGGCGTGGCAACGGGCGAGGTTGGGTTACCCACGTCCATATTGACGAGAATCCCGGAATAAGGGGGACACGATCTCTGCTTCGACAAGACGTGCCAAGGAAACTGTTTCGCTAAACGCACGGAGGTGGTGTAATAAAAACGATTCGAGTAAAGGCTTGGTTGTGGTGTGACGTCACACCACAAAATAGGTCAGCAGATTGAACTTGTGTAAATATTATTCTCTCTACGGTGGTATGTGGAATTTATTTTGCAGAGCCGGACATTATCCTGGTGTTCACAATATTCTATAAATTATTCGGAGGAGGAACCCGCCTTGCAATGCCGAAGACAATATGCGCGCCGGACTCGTCGTCATTGAAGCCTGGTTCAGGGGCTACTGAGGGAGTCCTGGACTAGGGGGTGTCCGGATAGCCGAACTATCATCATCGACCGGACTCCAAGACTATGAAGATACAAGATTGAAGACTTCGTCCCGTGTCTGGATGGGACTTTCCTTGGCGTGGAAGGCAAGCTTGGCGATACGGATATGTAGATCTCCTACCATTGTAACTGACTCTGTGTAACCCTAGCCCTCTCCGGTGTCTATATAAACCGGATGGTTTTAGTCCATAGGACGAACAACAATCATACCATAGGCTAGCTTCTAGGGTTTAGCCTCCTTGATCTCATGGTAGATCTACTCTTGTAATACCCACACCATCAATATCAATCAAGCAGGAGGTAGGGTTTTACCTCCATCAAGAGGGCCCGAACCTGGGTAAAACATCGTGTCCCTTGTCTCCTGTTACCATCCGCCTAGACGCACAGTTCGGGACCCCCTACCCGAGATCGCCGGTTTTGACACCGACAAGAAGGAAGAAAGAATAATATTAAAGCTTGCGATGCTTTAGATGGAGGTTCCGACGAAATGACCGAGGAAATTTAAACTTCGGAAAAGAAAAGATGAAAACACTTGGAACTAGAATTTATTCATCGAGAACAAACTCCGAAGAAAAGGATTAATCACTTTGAGGAAATAAGAATAAGATTTATTGTATGCTTATCCTTCATCAAATTAAATTGATGACCAATAATGGATTTTTGCATACTACTTATTCTTCTTGAAAAAGGATTGAGAAGTGAAATATCGCAAACTTGAGAAGGTCTTCATGAACCACCGGTAGGATTTGGAAGAACCGATGAATTAATATGATATTCAAGGAAAAAGGAATCTGAAGGAACCACCGAAAGAATTCGAAAATGACTGATGAAAGAGAAAGAATCACCGGGAAGAATTATAAGAACAAATGTGTTATAGGGGATTTAGATGCAAGAGAACGGGAAGAACTCGAGCTGATTAACGAACATTTGAACGAAGCACCGGGATAAATATAGAACGATAGCTGGAATGATGTCCTCCGGTGAAACAAAAAAGAAATCAACTCCTGAAATACTCCGGATGGGTAAGAAAGAATATCTGACAAACTAAAATAATTTGAGAGGATGATATGAAAACTCTTCTTCGATCTTCAAAGCTGAGAAAGACTACGAGAAACACCACCAAAATTACTGAGATACTCCGGGAGAATGAAAAAGAGGAAGTGTTGAACCAAAGATGAAAAGAATTTGAAAGCGAACTTGGAGATGGCATGTGACTGATGAAATTCATTCTTACGTCAATCTCGAAAAGAATTAGGAATGGATCCGGAATAATTAGAAGAGTCAGGTAAGATCCTAGGAAAAAGACCTGTGGGTTAGGGCCCACTGAAGAGAAAAAATGTGGT
The DNA here is from genome assembly GCA_963921465.1 of Triticum timopheevii. Taxonomy (NCBI): domain Eukaryota; kingdom Viridiplantae; phylum Streptophyta; class Magnoliopsida; order Poales; family Poaceae; genus Triticum; species Triticum timopheevii. The sequence continues at coordinate 486,218,179 of OY997266.1, read as the reverse complement.
TGGAAAGGATTGCTGAAGAGATAGATGATACACCGGAACAACTGAAATATTTGAATGAGGTGATAACCTCAAATTAACTCGAACATAGACGAATCTCCTGAGATGTCTTGAACACTCCGGAAGGATAAACTGGCGAGAGGCAAACGAGCAGGAGAAACACTTGAGCCGAGGAAAAAAATATAATCACTACCGAAAAATGGAATTGAATCCACTGGAGAAGATAAAGAGATGAAGAATGTCCACCGAGACGAGAATTCACCGGTTGAAATAATTGAGGGAAGACTGAAGAGGCTCCGGGAAGAAAAGGGTGGGAGGGCAGGAAACAAAGGCAACTTGGAAGGCGAAACTGACGAATAACTTGAAGAGAAAACACCGGTTGAAAGAATGCAAAGGCTTCACACGAGTAGGATGGATACTCGATTATGGACTCCGGCTCTGAGAAGAAAAAGGGTGGGCAGGTGGGAAAAGAAAACAACTGAGGATTGAACTCAAAGATGAAGAGGCTCGAGTCAACTTGACGAGAAATGCACCGGATGAAAAGAGCTGAGGAACAATGATCGGAAAACCAACTGCGTGATCGTAAAGAAAAATTTGAAGGGGAAGAGGAGTAATTCAAAACACCTATGTCAAGTTTCCTCACCAGAGCGACGAAGGGGCAGAGGAGTAAAAAGAATTCCTACTCTCCGATATAACTAGACTCCGAAAATAGTTTTCTTCTAGACTCGACAACGGCCAAACTACACGATCAAACAAGGGGGCTCCTAAGGTCGGTCGAGGCTCTGATACCAACTTGTCACGCCCAAGATGTGACCCTATCCTGAAGGAACTCGAAGGTCCCACCAAGGATAGAAGCGCATCTTGAAGACGCTTTTGCAAGGTGGATATCATTACATCAACATTACATAATAGATAGGGATACATACAAAAGGCATACAATGCCACACGAATACAACATCACAATACATAAGAGCAACATCCGACTACGGATGAAACACAAACAGAAAGTCAAATGACATCCACCCTGCTAGCCCAGGGTACCGACCTGGAACCTATCCCCTGATCGAAGAAGAAGCAGAAGACGAACTCCAAAACAAGCAAACATCGCTCTCGCGTCAAGATCATCGCATAACCTGTACCTGCAACTGTTGTTGTAGTAATCTGTGAGCCACGAGGACTCAGCAATCCCATTACCATGGGTATCAAGACTAGCAAAGCTTAATGGGAAAGGAAGGGGTAAAGTGGTGAGGTTGCAGCAGCGACTAAGCATATATGGTGGCTAACATACGCAAATAAGAGCGAGAAGAGAGCAAATGGAACGGTCGTGAAGCTAGCAATGATCAAGAAGTGATCCTGAACTCCTACTTACGTAAAACATAACCCAAAACCGTGTTCACTTCCCGGACTCCGCCGAAAAGAAACCATCACGGCTACACACGCGGTTGATGCGTTTTAATTCGGATCTAGTGTCAAGTTATCTACAAGTGGACATTAACAAATTCCCATCTGCCGCATAACCGTGGGCACGTCTTTCGAAAGATTATACCCTGCAGGGGTGTCCCAACTTAGCCCATGATAAGCTCTCGCGATCAATGAAGGATATACCTTCTCCCAGGAAGACCCAACCAGTCTCGGAATCCCGGTTTACAAGACATTTCGACAATGGTAAAACAAGACCAGCAAAGCCGCCCGATGTGCCGACAAATCCCGATAGGAGCTGCACATATCTTGTTCTCAGGGCACACCAGATGAGCCAGACATCGGGTTGGCATAGACCCTGGTTGCCCAGGGGGCGCCGGACATCGCTCGGTTCGGACGAGCAGTTAGAGAAGCACTGGCCCGGGGGGGGGGGGGGGGGGGCTAAAATAAAAAGGTGACCCTCGGGTTGGCCGACCCAAGGGAAAGGTATATGTGGTGGTGAAGCAAATGGTAAAACCAAGGTTGGGCCTTGCTGAAGGAGTTTTATTCAAAGCGAACTGTCAAGGGGGTCCCATAAATCACCCAACCGCGTAAGGAACGCAAAATCCGGGAACATAACACCAGTATGATGGAAACTAGGGCGGCAAGAGTGGAACAAAACACCAGGCATAAGGCCGAGCCTTCCACCCTTTACCAAGTACGTATATGCATTAATTAATAAGAGATATTGTGATATCCCAACATAATCCTGTCCACCATGGAGCAATCTTCAACTTCACCTGCAACTAACAACGCTATAAGAGGGGCTGAGCAAAGCGGTAATATAGCCAAGCAAAGGTTTGCTAGGAAGGGTGAAAAAGGTTAGAGTCTGACATGGCAATTTGGGAGGCTTGATGAACAAGAGATAGGTAGCACAACATAGCGATATAACAAAGCAACTAGCATGGCAATGATAGTAATGAGATCCAAGGTGACGGTCATCTTGCCTGAAATCCCGCAAGGAAGAAGAACGAGTCCATGAAGAAGATGAAGCCACGAAGACGAACCAAGCGTAGACGAACGAATCCTCACGATCGCAACGAAACAGGAACTACCGAGAAGAAGCACACAACATGGTAAACACACCACACATAACCAAGACATGATGCACAACCAAGCATGATGCATGACAAAGCTAGATGAGGTTACTCATGGCAAGAGATGATGCAAACAAGAACAACACATCAAAGCAAGTTTAAATGAGGCCGGAAACAACATATAACAATTCCGGTAAGTCCTCATATGCAAGTTTCAAATTGGTCCAGAGCTGAACAAATATGAAGTTGAAGTTGATAAACATCAAGTTAAAGAGCACCAAGAGGATCTACATGAAATTCTAGTCAAGTTACATATAAAGTTTATTGAGTTCGGAGCTACGGCCTGGAAGATATGAGCAAAGCAAGTTAAACATGGCATTGATGCAAAATGCATACAAACATCAAGGAAACACCCCAAAACAACAATGCAACATGATAATATGAAACTTCATGCAAAATCAAGCAAGTTTCATATAGAGCACACTCAAAACGGAGCAACGGTTCAACACATACACTCCATACAAATTTAAAGAACAAGCTGTCCAAAACAGCAACTAGGCATCTAGCAAGCATCAAAACAATATGCTACAGCACCTCAACATAAGAACAAAAGGCTTGGACATAATGTACAGGTAAAGCATGACAAAACATGAACACTGAGATATCTCCAGAAATCACTAGAACGTGCTCAAAAAGACATGGCAAGATTGCATATAATAACAGTTTCAGACTTTGCAGAAATAACATCAGGTTGCAATGTTTAGAGCTATCAAACAACATGCTATAGGAACTTATCATAGCAAACAAAGGCATGGTACTACTAAATGCATAGAACAAAAGTCCTTTACTGACCATGAGCCAAAAAGGATCAAAAGATATGATGGCACCCATGTAAACATGGCAAAAGATATGACAGATTCAAACATGGCAGGAACAACAATAAGTAGGCATGTTGATGAGCTTGTGCCACTCACCACAGAGCAATACATGGCATCGCAAGGCAACCAGCAGTAATAATACATATTTGTGTAGCTAAGCATGGCAAGAACAATTTCATAGGATGCATGGTTCACTAGCAAATCACATGGCAAAACTGAACTTAATGTTAACAGGCTGTCAGCAACATTATTTAGCAATTCTAGAGCAAGATTACAACAAGCTACAGCAGGCTATAAATGCAACCAGGGGCATGGATAGATATAGAATGACATGTATAACAAAACATCCTTAGTTAACATCTCCGGATTATGCATAGAATGACTTGTAGCAGCAGGTTTACATAGCATCATGTTGTAACAGATTCAGCCTAGCAAAACAACAACAGCAAGTACCCTACTTAACAAGCTCGATGCACTCACTACAAGACTCACAAAAATACATGGATTGCACCTCTGTAAAGATGGCATGATGTAGTACAAAACACATGTAGATATCAACCTCATAGGGTGCACACACAAATCCAACAAAAATGACAAATCACCGAGTTATAATAGTTTCAGCAGATTAACATCATATAACACTCTTGCAACGATGAGTCAGGCATCAAGATGAACTCAAATGAACATGGAAAAATGGAATGTAAGGAAGAGCATCTCACAACAAATATTTTGATATATCATATGCATGAAACGGAGCTACGGATGCAGAGTTATGATGCGATGAACAGGCACACAAAATGATGAAATCTTAGGGACTTGGCAGAAAATATACCCTCGCAGAAACTGGATCTCGGGGTTCCGGGATGGCGCGGTACGGCTCGGGGAGGACGTTTGGTTGCCGGGTTGGGTGGATCTGGTCCATCTTCTCCGGATCCGACCGGAGAAGAGCTCCGGCGAGGGGGAGGCCGGCGAGGGGCACGGGACGGCGGAGGAGGTCGGGGACGGTGCGGGGAACGCGGTGGCTGGCTCCGGCGACGGAAGGAGCGGCGGGGCAGGGAAGAAACGGCGCAGGGGGGCGGAGAGGCGCGGTGGAGGAGCTCCGGTGGACGGCGGTGCTGCAGACCGGGGTCGCCGGCGAGAGTAGAGAAGGCGGCGGCGGGCGGTGGCGCTCGAGGCGCGGGCGAGTGGGAGGCCGAGGGGAGGCGGCGGCGCGCTCGAGCGCTCAGGGCCCGGGCGGCAGCGGCGGAGCACGGGCACCGGAGGGCGGCACCGGCCGGGGACGGCGGGAGGTTGCCGGCGTCGGCGGCTAGGCGCGCCGGCGGGCGGAGGAGCGCACGGGCGGCGCGGGCGGAACGGGTCGCGGGGGCCGGAGGCGGGCCCGGTGGGCCGGCGGCGCGGGGCGGTGGCGGAGCCATGTGGCGCGCTGCGGTTGGACGGGGGGAGCGGGGTGGACGCGTCCGGTCGCCGGGCGGATGAGTCCGGTGGCGGAGAGGGAGCGGGGCTAGGGTTTTGCCCGAATTTCGGAGGGGGAGGTATATTTATAGATTCTGGGAGCTAGGAGAGTCCAAATGTGGAGCGGTTTTCGCCCACACGATCGTGATCGAACGACCAAGAGCATGAAAGGTGTTTGGATGGCCTTTGGACCACTTTGGAGGGGTGTTGGGCTGCAACGCAAAGAGGGCTTTTACGGTTACCCGGTTAACCGTTGGTTTATCAAACGACCTCCAAATGGAACGAAACTTGACAGGCGGTCTACCGTTGCTATACCAAGGCTGCTTGGCAAACCTCGGGCAATTCGGAGAACGTTTAATACCCGCACATGAAAAGAGGAAAAAGGGGGCGCCGGGGAACACAGGAGTGCTGGATTGCAAAACGGACAACGGGGAAAATGCACATGATGACATGTAAATATGCAACACGCAAGCAAAAGACATGGCAACGACGACGAATAACTGGCAGACACCTGGCGCATCGAATCTGGGGCGTTACATAGGTGGTTCCCAAACAGAAAGTAAAGTTTATTCCTTTTTCCACCATACTTTCACTTTCCATGGCTAACCGTATCCACGGGTGCCCTCCATACCAACAATTTCCAAGGAATTTATTATTTGACAACATAAAGTAAATTCATATTTCATTCCAGGACTGGACATCCCTAATACCTTTGCCGTACTCTCGTGCAATGACAAGTGAATAAACTCTCATCGTGAGAATAACACATCTTGCATGGAAAATATCGGCCACCCCTCACCGCCTCGCGAGCGGTACGAGCACACAAAAGAGAAATTTATTTTTAAAATTAGAGATGGCACATATAAATTTGCTTAGAACGGCACAGAAATGCTGCATATAGGTAGGTATAGTGGAATCATATGGCAAAACTGGTTTAAAGGGTTTTGGGTGCACAAGTAGTGATTGATACGTCCATTTTGCATCATGTTTTCCTATTGTTATTTATGATGTTTTATTGTATAATAATGCCTTTTTTAGTAATTCTAATGCATTTTCTCTCTCAAAATATGCAAGGTATACACAAAGGGGGAGAATTCTGGCAGCTAGAAATCTGGACTTGAAAAAGCTACGTCAAGCTACCTATTCTGCACAACTCCAAATGAGATGAAACTTCCCAAGGATTTTTATGGAATATTTAAGAATTATTGGAGCAAATAAGTACCAAAGGGGGGCCACCAGGTGGGAACAACACACCTGGGCGCGCCAGGAGGCCCATGCGCTCCCTGGTGAGTGTTGCCCTCCTCGGCCCACCTCCGGTGCCCATCCTCTGGTATATAAGTCATTTTGACCTAGTAAAAATAAGGAGAGGACTTTCGGGACAAAGCGCCGCCGCCTCGAGGCAGAACTTGGGCAGGAGCACTTTTGCCCTCTGGCGGAGCGATTCTGTCGGGGGAACTTCCCTCCTGGAGGGGGAAATCATCGTCATCATCATCACCAACAACTCTCCCATCTTGGGGAGGGCTATCTTCATCAACATCTTGAACAATACCAACTCCTCTCAAACCCTGTAATCAACACTACTAGTCACCCACAAGCACCAATCTATAGTTTTGGTACAAAGATTGAACACAAGAGATGAACTAGGGTTTGAGAGGAGTTGGTGTTGTTCAAGATGTTGATGAAGATAGCCCTCCCCAAGATGGGAGAGTTGTTGGTGATGATGACGACGATGATTTCCCCCTCCGGGAGGGAAGTTCCCCCGACGGAATCGCTCCGCCAGAGGGCAAAAGTGCTCCTGCCCAAGTTCCGCCTCGAGGCGGCGGCGCTTCGTCCCGAAAGTCCTCTCCTTATTTTTCCTAGGTCAAAATAACTTATATACCAGAGGATGGGGAACTTCCCTCCCGGAGGGGGAAATCATCGTCATCATCATCACCACCAACTCTCCCATCTTGGGGAGGGCTGTCTTCATCAACATCTTGAACAACACCAACTCCTCTCAAACCCTAGTTCATCTCTTGTGTTCAATATTTGTACCAAAACTATTGATTGGTGCTTGTGGGTGACTAGTAGTGTTGATTACATCTTGTAGTTGATTACTATATGGTTTATTTGGTGGAAGATTATATGTTCAGATCCATTATGCTATTTAATACCCTTCTGATCTTGAGCATTATTATCATTTGTGAGTAGTTACTTTCGTTCTTGAGGTCACGGGAGAAATCATGTTGCAAGTAATCATGTGAAATTGATATGTGTTCGATATTTTGATGATATGTATGTTGTCATTCTCTTAGTGGTGTCATGTGAACGTCGACTACATGACACTTCACCATATTTGGGCCTAAGGGAATGCATTGTGGAGTACTTATTAGATGGTGGGTTGCGAGAGTGACAGAAGCTTAAACCCCAGTTTATGCGCTATTCTGTAAGGGACCGATTGGATCCAAAAGTTTGATGCTATGGTTAGAATTTATTCTTAATATTTTTCTCGTACTTGTGGATGCTTGCGAGAGGGTTAATCATAAGTAGGAGGTTTGTTCAAGTAAGTGTTGGGGAACATAGTAATTTCAAAATTTTCCTACGATCATGCAAGATCTATCTAGGAGATGCATAGCAACGAGAGGGGAGAGTGTGTCCACATACCCTCGTAGACCGAAAGCGGAAGCGTTTAGTTAACGCGGTTGATGTAGTCGAACGTCTTCACGATTCAATCGATCCAAGCACCGAAGGTATGGCACCTCCGCGTTCAGCCCGATGACGTCCCTCGAGCTCTTGATCTAATTGAGGACGAGGGAGAGTTCCATCAGCACGACGGCGTGGCGACGGTGTTGATGATGTTACCAACGCAGCGCTTCTCCTAAGCACTACGACGATATGACCGAGGTGTGTAACTATGGAGGGGGGCACTACACACGGTTAAGAGAACTTCATGTGCTTTGGGGTTCCCCCTACCCCCGTATATAAAGGAGGATAGGGGGAGGCCGGCTGGCCCTTGCAGGGCGCGCCAGGAGAAGGGAGTCCTAGTAGGATTCCACCTGGAGGAAGAGGGGAATGAAGGGAGAGGGAGAGGGAGAGGGAAAGGGGTGTCGCGCCCCCTTTCCTTGCCCTATTCGGACTCCCCATGGGGGGGCGCCTCCCCTATGTGGGTTGTCCTATCTCTCCCCTATGGCCCATGTTGACCCATTGCTTCCCCAGGGGGTTCCGGTAACCCCTCCGACACTCTGTTTTTACCCGAAACCACTCGGAACTCTTCTGGTGTCCGAATAACATAGTCCAATATATCAATCTTTATGTATCGACCATTTCGAGACTCCTCGTCACGTCCGTGATCTCATCTGGGGCTCTGAACATACTTCGGTCATCAAAAACACATAACTCATAATACAGATCGTCATCGAACGTTAATCATGGGGACCCTACGGGTTCGAGAACTATGTAGACATGATCGGGACACACCTCCGATCAATAACCAATAGCGGAACCTGGATGCTCATATTGGCTCCTACATATTCTACGAAGATCTTTATCGGACAAACCGCATAACACCATATGTTGTTCCCTTTGTCATTGGTATATGTTACTTGCCCAAGATTCGATCGTCGGTATCATCATACCTAGTTCAATCTCATTACTGGCAAGTCTCTTTACTCGTTCCATAATTCTTCATCCCGCAACTAACTCATTAGTCACATTGCTTGCAAGGCTTATAGTGATGAGCATTACCGAGAGGGCCCAGAGATACCTCTCCGAAACACGGAGTGACAAATCCTAATCTCGATTTATGCCAACCCAACAAACACCTTCGGAGACACCTGTAGAGCATCTTTATAATCACCCAGTTACGTTGTGACGTTTGATAGCACACAAGGTGTTCCTCCAGTATTCGAGAGTTGCATAATCTCATAGTCTGAGGGACATTTATAAGTCATGAAGAAAGCAGTAGCAATGAAACTGTAACGGTCATAATGCTAAGCTAACGGATGGGTCTAGTCCATCATATCAATCTCCTAATGATGTGATCTCGTTCATCAAATGACAACACATGTCTATGGTTAGGAAACATAACCATCTTTGATTAATGAGCTAGTCAAGTAGAGGCATACTAGGGACACTATGTTTTGTCTATGTATTCACACATGTACTAAGTTTCCGGTTAATACAATTGTAGCATGAATAATAAACATTTATCATGATATAAGTAAATATAAATAACAAATTTATTATTGCCTCTAAGGCATTTTTCCTTCAGTCTCCCACTTGCACTAGAGTCAATAATCTAGATTACAAAGTAATGATTCTAACACCCATGGAGTCTTGGTGTTGATCATGTTTTGCTCGTGGAAGAGGCTTAGTTAACTAGTATGCAACATTCAGATCCGTATTTATTTTGCAAATCTCTATGTCTCCCTCCGACACTTGATGAAGAATGGAATTGAAGCGTCTCTTGATGTGCTTGGTTCTCTTGTGAAATCTGGATTCCTTTGTGAAGGCAATTGCACCATTATTGTCACAAAAGATTTTCATTGGACCCTGTTGGGGAATGCGGTAATTTCAAAAAATTCCTACGATCATGCAAGATCTATCTATGTGATGCATAACAACAACAGGGGAGAGTGTGTCCACGTACCCTCATAGACTGAAAGCAGAAGCGTTATGACAATGTGGTTGATGTAGTCGTACGTCTTCACGATCTGACCGATCTTAGCACCGAACGTACGACACCTCCGCGATCAGCACACGTTCAGCTCGAGAACGTCCCTCGTACTCTTGATCAGTTGAGGCCGAGGGAGAGTTCCGTCAGCACGACGGCGTGGTGACGGTGATGATGAAGTTACCGGCATAGGGCTTCGCCTAAGCACTACGACGATATGATCGAGGTGTGTAACTGTGGAGGGGGGCACCACACACGGCTAAACAATGTCAACATGTGTGTCTATGGGGTGCCCTCTGCCCCTGTATATAAAGGAGTGGAGGAGGTGGGAGGGCCGACCCTCTATGGCGTGCCCTGGAGGAGTCCTACTCCCACCGGGAGTAGGATTCGCCCCTTCCCTAGTTGGACTAGGAGAGAAGGAAGGGGGAGAGAGGGAGGAAGGAAAGGGGGGTGCCTTCCACCTAGCCGCCTCCTCCTCTCTCCCACTATGGCCAATAAGGCCCATATACTTCTCGGGGGTTCCGGTAACCTCCACGTACTCCGGTATATGCCCGAACTCACCTGGAACCAATCAGATGTCCAAACATAGGCTTCCAACATATCAATCTTTATGTCTCGACCATTTCGAGACTCCTCGTCATGTCCGTGATCACATCCAGGACTCTGAACTACCTTTGGTACATCAAAAAACATAAACTCATAATACCAATCGTCATCGAACATTAAGCATGCGGACCCTACGGGTTTGAGAACTATGTAGACATGACCGAGACACGTCTCTGGTCAATAACCAATAACGGAACCTGGATGCTCATATTGGTTCCTACATATTCTACGAAGATCTTTACCGGTCAAACCGCATAACAACATATGTTGTTCCCTTTGTCATCGGTACGTTACTTGCCCGAGATTCGATCGTCGGTATCTCAATACCTGTTCAATCTCATTACCGGTAAGTCTCTTTACTCGTTTCGTAATACTTTATCCCGTAACTAACTCATTAGTCACAATGCTTGCAAGGCTTATAGTGATGAGTATTACCGAGAGGGCCCAGAGACACCTCTCCGAAACACGGAGTGACAAATCCTAATCTCGTTCTATGCCAACCCAACAAACACCTTCGGAGACACCTGTAGAGCATCTTTATAATCACCCAGTTATGTTGTGATGTTTGATAGCACACAAGGTGTTCCTCCAGTATTCGAGAGTTGCATAATCTCATAGTCTGAGGGACATGTATAAGTCATGAAGAAAGCAGTAGCAATGAAACTGTAACGATCATAATACTAAGCTAACGGATGGGTCTAGTCCATCACATCAATCTCCTAATGATGTAATCCTGTTCATCAAATGACAACACATGTCTATGGTTAGGAAACATAACCATCTTTGATTAACGAGCTAGTCAAGTAGAGGCATACTAGGGACTATAGGTTTTGTCTATGTATTCACACATGTACTAAGTTTCCAGTTAATACAATTCTAGCATGAATAATAAACATTTATCATGAATTAAGGAATTAAATAATAACTTTATTATTGCCTCTAGGGCATATTTCCTTCAGTCTCCCACTTGCACTAGAGTCAATAATCTAGATTACACAGTAATGATTCTAACACCCATGGAGCTTTGGTGCTAATCATGTTTTGCTCGTGAGAGAGGCTTAGTCAACGGGTCTGCAACATTCATATCCGTGTGTATCTTGCAAATCTCTATGTCCCCTTCCGACACTTGATGACTGATGGAATTGGAGCGTCTCTTGATGTTCTTGGTTCTCTTGTGAAATCTGGATTCCTTTGCCAAGGCAATTGCACCAGTATTGTCACAAAAGATTTCCATTGGACCCGATACACTAGGTATGACACCTAGATCGGATATGAACTCGTTCATCCAAACTCCTTCATTTGCCGCTTCGGAAGCAGCAATGTACTCTGCTTCACACGTAGATCCCGCCACGACGCTCTGCTTGGAACTGCACCAACTGACAACTCCTCCATTCAATAAAAATAAGTATCTGGTTTGCGACTTAGAGTCATCCGGATCAGTGTCAAAGCTTGCATCGACGTAACCATTTACGACGAGCTCTTTTTCACCCCGATAAACGAGAAACATATCCATAGTCCTTTTCAGGTATTTCATGATGTTCTTGACCGCTGTCCAGTGCTCCACTCTGGGATTACTTTGGTACCTCCCTGCTATGCTTATAGCAAGACATACATCAGGTCTGGTACAGAACATTGCATACATGATAGAACCTATGGCTGAAGCATACACTACAAAAAAAAGACACATCCGTGACATTTTGGGCCGAATGATTTTTTTTTGTCATACTTATGCCACTTATATGATGATAATTGTGACAAAACCCGGTATCATCATAGATGTGGTGGGCTCCTACTTCTATGACAAAAAATCATGACATAAAATGGGCTTTTTGTCTTGGGCGGGCCAGAGACACAGCTACATGACATTCTTTGGGCCGTCCATGACGGAAAAACCGTGGTAGAAGAGAGGGCAAGGAAAATTTCGGGGAGTTCCTGGTTACGGTGGGAGGTCGGGGGCCGAGCGATGCGCGTTTCTCTCGTACATGTACGCGCGTGTGTGCGAGGCGTTGGCTCTAACTGAACCCAAGTGAGGCGTTGGGCTCTAACTGAACCCGAGCGATTGCACTGCAGGCTACGAGTTACTGAACCTGAGCGATCGATCGATGGCTGTTAACTGAACCCGATCGAGCGATTCCTTCGCTACTGCTGCTAACTGAAGCCGATTGATTGGATGAACAGTGAGCGTTGCGGGGGGGGGGGGGGGGGGTTGGATGAACAGTGAGCGGTGGGGGTGGATGCAGGACCCCGTGGTGTTGCCTCTAGATGAACAGGACGACCCCGTGGAGGGCTAGATGAATAGTAGACGGTGAAGGGGTGCCCGTGGAGGGGTGGTTGAATAGTAGCCGGTGGAGTAGCGCACGGTGGAGGCTGGATGAACAGGAACCCGTGGAGGCTGGAGGAGGTCGACGGTAGCCCGTGGAGGCTGGAGGAGGTCGACGGTGGAGATGAACAATATCCCGTGGAGTCCCGTTTTGCGGTACGCCACACCCCTCTCGATGAACAGGACCCCGTTTCGACCGTAGCACTCCAACACAAGTCCGTTTCGTCTGTTTTGCGGTACGCCACACCCCTCCCAATCAACAGGACCCCCGTTTTGACCGTAGCGCTCCAATACAAGTCTGTTTCGTCCGTTTTGCGGTATGCCAGACCCCTCCCTATTAATAGGATCCCGTTTCGAATGTGGCCATTCGAACACAAGGCCGTTTCCTCCGTTTTGCAGTACGCCGGGCCTCGTTTCCATCGTCTATTCCGTTCAAGCCGGTTGGCTCCCACGCGTTCTGTTGCCTCCCGATGAACACGACGCATTCCATTGCCTCCCCACGAACACGACACATTCCATTGCCTCCCCATGAACACGATGACGAGGCTGTTTCTCTGTTCCGACCCAGCCATGTACACGAGCCCTGGCCGTACATATGCGCGAGTAGGCGTTTGAGACCCCGCCCGTATGTACGTACGTGGCCGTATTTTCTTTCTTGCACCCTGGCCGTTGTACGTACGTGTACATGCTACATGTGCGCCTCTACTACGACACGTGCGTGCCTCTACTACGACACGTGCGTGCCTCTACATCCACCAGTATGTACGTACACGTTCGCGACCAGAATGACAATGCTACGTACGCTTCAACCAGGTGGGTCCCGACTGTCAGGCACTTCCTTGCGTGCGAAAATGTAGCTAGTGGGTCCCAACAGTCAGGGGGGCGAATCAATGTTTTTGCCCGAACGCACTTCCTTGTGTGTGAAGATGTAGTTGGTGGGTCCCAGCAGTAAGGGGGAAACTTTTTTTCAAGAAATACAGTGGCCCGTTCGGTGGGTCCCAGCTATTAGGTGGAGGAATCATTATTTTCCGCGTAATAAGGAGGCACTTCCTTGCTACGGCCGTGGACCCAGCTGTCAGCCTCTCCACGTACAGTCCACGTTCGATGGAAGTCGTTCCTTGACCACATTGACCATGCCGCTTCGAGAGCACCACGGCGGTGGACAACAACGAGGCCTAGGAAGGGGACGACGCGGAGCCAGGGAAGACGCAACAGTGGATGCCCATGCGAAGAGGAGTACGAGAGTTCACTGGTTCGGCTGCGATGTGAGGCTGCCGTTGCCGCAGAATAACAAGGGTGTGGGTGAGTAGAGGGATGGCCTGGCCAGCGGTGGGAGTAGTAGGGGGCGATGAGGCCTCCGCGGCATCACAGCCGGCCACAGGAGGCAGGAGCATGCGGCATGACCGGCGCTGCTTTGGGCGGCTGGAGCATGAAGACCAGAGGTTGAAGAAGCACTACGGCCGTTGGATGGACATCATACGGTCACTGGAGCTAGAATCTTTCATATTGACTAAGTTGACAAAGCCCTCCATCCCCGTCAACTTAGAGGCCCACAAGTCAGCCTCCCACCAAGGTGGGTCCCAGCTAGCCCTGGGGAGTATTCATTTTTTTGTGCGTAATAAGGAGGCACTTCCGGTGGGTCCGAGCTGATAGCGGGGGGAACGTTTTTTTCGCGAAATACGATGGCCCGTCCGGTGGATCCCAGCAGTCAGGGGGAAACATTTTTTTCGCGAAATACTGGTGGCCCATCCTGTGGGTCCCTGCTGCCAGGGGGAGGAATAATTATTTTCTGCGTAATAAGGAGGGGCACTTCCTTGCGGCTGCCGTGGACCCAGCTGTCAGCCTTTCCACGTACAGTACTCTTCCGATGGAAGTCGGTCATTGACTACATTGACCACACCGCATCGAGAGCACCACGGCGGTGGACGATGGCGAGGCCTAGGAAGCTGATGATGTGGAGCCGGGGAAGTCGCGGCAGTGGAAGCCCGCGCGGAGCGGAGTACGAGGGTTCACTGGTTCGGCTGCGGTGTGAGGCTGCCGTCGCCGCAGGGCCTGGCCAGTGGTGGGAATAGTAGGGGGCGATGAGGCCTCCGCGGCAGCACAGCCGGCCACGGGGGGCAGGAGCATGCGGCACGACCGGCGCTGCTTTGGGCAGCTGGATCAAGAAGACCAGAGGTTGAATAAGCACTACGGCCGTTGGATGGACATCGTACGGTCACTGAAGCTAGAATCATTTATATTGACTAAGTTGACAAAGCCCTTGGTACGCGCCAACTTAGTAGGCCCACAGGTCAGCCTCCGAAACGGTGCGCCCCAGATGTCAGGGGGAGGAATCATTTTTGGGCGGCCGAAGCTAAGAATATCCGACATTGAAGAAGAAGCACGACATCCTTTGGATAGACATCCAACGGCCTACTGCTGCTAGAACCATGTGTTGACTGTAATAAGTTGACAAAGCCTTGCATACGCGTCAACTTATTTTTTTAGGGTACGCGTCAACTTATAGGCCCACAAGTGCGTGGCAGAGAACTTATAGCCCATTTGCGATTTGTAAGAATGTACATCCCATTTTTGAATTCTAATGGAATTTACTACAACCCATTTACAGTTTGTTAAAAGCACAATCCATTTTCTAGCTAGGACAACGATTAATAATCTCAACCAACCGTTGAAGATAGAATTCAATAAAATTTCCCACATTTTGATGGGATCCAAAATATTTTTATCCCAAAATTTCTAGTCAGATTAAATATAAATTTGTATTACGTAAAAATCCAACGAAACATTGCGCGTGCAACAATGAAAATTTAAGATTTTCAAAATCCATAAATATTATTTTATAAACTAATTTTGTGTTTGGTGCATTTTTTATAGCTACTACCCAGTTTTTATAATTACACCCCATTTATTATTTTTAAAGCCCATTTTCCTGTTAAGCCTAATGCATCCCTCCTAGGAAAGATTTGCAGCCCAGCGGGGTGGAGAATAACAAGTTGACCTTGCCTGGGTATTCCTCAAAAAAACGTATAGCTGGGCTAGCCATTTTCATCTTGAAAAATTAATATCTGGGCTGGATATCTGTCCTGGGCTAGACGGGCCACAGCCCGCCCAGTTAATACCCTGCTCCCCTCTGAACAACAATGAAATCATCGCCAAGAAAAACTCTGCAGTGCTCAAGCCTCAAAAACACCAAATACTGCTCTAGCTGCTTGGTCCCAGCTGACGGACGCACCTTGTGCAATTCTCTCGTTTATATTGACTACATAGGTTGACAATGGTGTGGGACCGTGATGTCAGGAAACCAGGAGTGAGGGAGTCCTGGACTAGGGGGTGTCCGGACAGCCGGACTATCATTATCTGCCGGACTCCAAGATTACGAAGATACAAGATTGAAGACTCCGGCTCGTGTCCGGAATGTACTTTCCTTGGCGTGGAAGGCAAGCTTGGCAATACGGATATGTAGATCTCCTACCATTGTAACCGACTCTGTGTAACCCTAGCCTCCTCCAGTGTCTATATAAACCGGAGGGCTTTAGTCCGTAGGACAACAGACATTACAACAATCATACCATAGGCTAGCTTCTAGGGTTTAGCCTCCTTGATCTTGTGGTAGATCTACTCTTGTACTACCCATATCATCAATATTAATCAAGCAGGACGTAGGGTTTTACCTCCATCGAGAGGGCCCAAACCTGGGTAAAACATTGTGTCCCTTGTCTCCTGTTACCATCCGCCTAGACGCACAGTTCGGGACCCCCTACCCAAGATCCGCCGGTTTTGACACCGACATTGGTGCTTTCATTGAGAGTTCCTCTGTGTCATCACCGATAGGCTCGATGGCATCTTCGATCAGCAACGCTGTCCAGGGTGAGACTTTTTTCCCCAGACAGATCTTCGTATTCAGCGGCTTCGCCCTGCGGGCCGATTCTCTTGGCCATCTGGAACAGATCAAAAGCTACGCCCCTGGCCGTCAGGTCAGATTTGGAAGCTTAAACTTCACGGCCGATGTCCGCGGAGACTTGATCTTCGACGGACTCGAGCCACAGCCAAGCGCGCCGCACTGTGACGACGGGCATGATCTAGCTCTGCCACCGAACAGTGCCTTGGTGCCCGCACCCGGATCCGCTCCGGCCATTAGCCCGGAGCCGACCGCCCATATCGAGGGCCGGTGGATAGACGCCACCCTGGGGGCTTCAACATCCACGGCGATGGAGCCGAACATTAATCTTGTCCCCCGCGAAATTCGTGATTCCGAGGCGCCGGACTCCTTGCCGAACTCCGAACCTCCCGCACCCCTACCAATCGATCCGGATTGGGCGCCGATTATGGAATTCACCGCCACGGACATCTTTCAGTACTCGCCTTTTGGCGATATCCTGAATTCACTAAAGCATCTCTCGTTATCAGGAGAGTCCTGGCCGGACTATGGCCAGGATGGTTGGGGTTCGGACGACGAAGAAATTCATAGCCCACCCACCACCCACTTTGTAGCCACTGTCGACGATCTAACCGACATGCTAGACTACGACTCCGAAGACATCGACGCTTTGGAAGACGATGCTGGAGACGAAGAAAAAACAGAGCTTATACAGCACGACAGGACCACCTCGTCGCATGACATATATATGGTGGATACCCCAAAGGGGAGCGATAACGAGGACCAACGGGCCGCGGCAGAAGATGACCCCGCCGATAAACGACCAAAACGATGGCGTAGACGCCGCCCTAAGTCCCGCCTCGACGACAACAACGCTCCCAAGGAGCCCGCGATACGGCAGGGCTCACAAGCGGACGACGAACATGCAAATAAGCAACCGTCCGAACATGACGAGTCAGATAATCAATCCAAGCCCGGCGAGAACAGTCCGGACGACCTTATGCCGGACACGTCGCCGGAGAGTAAGAGCCTTCGGAAAAGACTCGTCAGTACTGCAAGAAGCCTGAAGAAGGAAAAACGGAGGCTCAAAACAGCGGAAGACACACTCAGAATGAGATGGATCAAAGTGCTCAAAACCGCAGATAAGTACGGCAATGGCCACCAATCAAAGAGCTACCCGAAGCGCAAGCTGCTACCAGAATTCGACGAGGAGGCCATAGAGCCCCCACCGTCCAAAAATAAAGGGGCTGCCTGGTTGGATAGACAGCCAGGTGACAGGCCAAATTATGAAAGCGGCGCCACACATAAATCCACCAACGAATTCGGAAGGATGGATGGCCCAGCCAGGTCCATTTACGGGCCAAAGGAGAAGGCCCCAAGAAGAAAGGCAACCTTGTGCAATTCTCTCGTTTATATTGACTACATAGGTTGACAATGGTGTGGGACCGTGACGTCAGGAAACCAGGAGGAAGCAAAAAAAATATAGTTGTACATAATAAGGAGGCACTTGCATACGTACGACTATGGCCCTAGTGGGTCCCTATTGTCATCCAGTCAAAATAAAGTCATCTCCTGAATCCTCATGTTTGTTGACGATGTTAACAATGCTCGGCGCCACGGTGAGTGCAACAACTCGAAGGACGACGGAGCCCTACAGATGGTCTGATACAGCGCCTGCTGCTCATTCAGGAAGCCAGGATCATCGGACACCTATGAGCACCTTCGAGAAATTGAGACGACATGATACGGTAAGGCCGCGCTTGGGAGCTCTACTTTATTTCAAACCTGTATTAACATACAAGTGTAATTTACTCATCATTAGAAACAACGCGTAAAATACAAGCATAATGGGAGCTCTGGTTTATTTCAAACAACACGTAAAATACAGATCTGTAAGTAAAACCGGCGGGTTACGCGTGTAATTTGAGAGACCAGTGTATATTTTACGAGCACTGCTATATGGACGACATTACCAGACGATACATGCACGACGTGCGTATCATGCCATCCATGGGCAAGGCTGAAACAGCAGCTAACGACTGGATTAGCAATCGCTCGAGTGTCGTTCAACGTTTTTATTGTGTGTGAAGTACTTCCGATATTTTACTAGTCGAAATCGACCAACCAAGCGCTTCGCCCGAGACCATTTGCTTTTATTTACAAGCGTCAGTTTTACAAGCGGTTTTGGTTGGAAAAACGATGATCCAATCACGACCTAATATCATGAGTTGGTCGGAAGATCATATGGTTTCACGTCTAACCTACCCGAATTGTCGTATAGGCTATGAATGAAACATAAGACGATGAACTTCTTAAGCACGGAAACAACAGAAGAGGATGATCTTCTTAACAAGCAAATCATTGGGATTATATCGACATGCAAAACAATACGAAGCATTATTCTCAGGAGGCACGATGAACAGCTCGTGATGCCGCATGCCACAACATTCCGAGCTCAACTTTGCAATCAAACACAAGGCCTGGCATTACATAGACAATATTCAGAACAAACTCTTAACACAGGAATATCTCAGCAGAGTAACTATTTACTTCTAAACTGAACACAAGGATAGGAAAAAACAATCAACGCTGCTCACAGCAAGGGCATCCCACTCAAAAAAATCAAATTCATGCCTTCTGGCTAACATCAATGAGCAAATTTTGACAAGGTTTTCCAATTCCAGTATATTAAACTAACATCTTCTTGCTAACATCAATGATTAAACTTTGACAAGCTTTTCCCATCCAAAATATGTAATGCCTATGATCGTGGAGTCCTGTTGTAGCTTCTTACTTGTTTGGGCACTTATTGCCCAGTGCACTCCACGTGTTGTAGAATTGCCAATGCTTTTTGCAGACTAGTCATGTCACCAGCGTCTAATAATACTCTGTAAAGCTTCTCGGTCATTCCTTCTGTAATGTAGCACAAACAGTGACTACTTCTTTCTGCAAAGTGGAACGACCAACTGGACCCAGTAATGCAGTAGTTTGCCTTGGGCACATTGGCTCCTTTTGTGCAGTTCAACTAGAATCAAAGTCGGAATAAAACCGAGCTTTAATTTTGGTATCCCTGTAAGCAACAATAGGTATAAGGGAAACACTTACTGAGAAATAACGGTTGATGACTTGTACTCCCAGAAGAAAAGCATCTACTAATCTACCTTATCTTAATGGGAAACAAAGCAGGAGAGTAGCAATTCTCCATCAGTGTGATTCATTCATATTGACTGAGACATTATCTTAACAATGCCTTGTTTCAACATGTATAAAGAACGACAAAGCAGAAAAGTACCATTCCTAAAATAATGCAATTGATTCATTTTAACAGAGAAATTATCTTAACAATACCTTGATTAAACATGTAGAAAGAACTACAAAGCAGGATAGTACCATTCCTAACAAGTGTTGCAGTTTTGAACTAAGATTCAGTAGTTAATTAATTCTGAGAGTGGTGTTGCTTAATTTTACCAGCGGTATTAGATTAACGAAAAGCATAAATAGTTCCAGGGGAGAGTGGGCACAACAACAATATGTGCTTCCATCTACTTATAAAGGGGGTGATGCAGAGTTTGTTGTAATAAAGCAACAAGCATCATGTCTGGGTTGGTCCCATTTTTGTTCGCTACTTAATGGGAAAAGACAACAATACAATAGCTTCATTTCAACATTTATTTAAAACAGTACCAATACAAGTAGCACAACATCTCAAAGCACACTACACAATCATGTGGATGAAGGCCTGTACTGATCTTTCATGAGAAGACCAGGATAAAATATGAATCTGCCAACACGAATAGGAAATCCAATCTCGCTTTGTGCAGTTGCACTGAAATCAAGCAAAGTGTTTCGCGTAGCAAAGAAAAATGACGCAATAGCAACAAGTTGAATAGATATCCCTGTTTAAATAGAGGCAAAAAAGGAATCAATTACTGGCTAATAAAGGAGGATGAAACATGCGGCCAGAAAAATGGTAATACCGCCAATCCCTAACAAGTGTTGCAGTTTTGAAATAAGATTCAGTAGTTAATTCTGAGAGTGGCATTGCTTAATTTTACCAGAGGCAATAGATTAACAAAAAGCATAAACAGTTCCAGGGGAGAGTGGGCGCAACAACACCATGTGCTTCCATCTACTTATAAAGGGGGTGATGCAGAGTTTGTTGTAACAAAGCAACAAGCATCATGTCTGGGTTGGTACCATTTTTGTTCACTACTTAATGGGAAAAGAGAGCAATACAATAGCTTCAATTCAACATTTATTTAAAATAGTACTAATACAGGTAGCACAACATCTCAAAACACATTGCACGATCATGTGGATGAAGGCAAGTACCAACCTGTCATGACGCTCACAAGATCAACTACGGATCTGCCAACACGAATAGGAAATCCAATCTCATTTTGTACAGTTGCACTGAAATCAAGCAAAGTGTTTTGAGTAGCGACGCAAAATGTCGCAATAGCAACAAGTTGAATCGATACCCCTGTTTTAACAGAGGCAAAAAAGGAAACAATTACTTGCCGATAAAGGAGGATGAAACAAACGGTGACAGAAAGAAGCATCTAACTTATCTTGGATGGAAAACAAAGTAGGATAGTAGCATTTCTAAAATGGTTGCATTGATTCATATTAACAGAGACATTCTCTTAAAACAACATTCATTAAAAAATGTAATTTACTTTTAACAGTGGCATTGCTTCAATTTTCCGGCGGCATTCTTAGATTAACAATAGCAAAAATAGCTGTATGGGACATGCCAGCACCATGTGCGTCCACACATATAAATGGGTGATGCAGAGTATGTAGCCAAGCAGCATACATGCGTTGGTCCCATATTTGTTCTCTTTGAACCTTTTTCCTATGTGAGGGCAGCAAATCTAGTCCTGCACAAACTACCAGACCCCCCAGTTTCTTTCCCTTTTCAACAAAGAGATCGGTTCCTTACAGATGTGTGTACTGGGTTACCCCCTTTTTCCCTTTTCGACCAACAAAGCGGCTGGGTAGCCAGTCTATACTACTTTCCGTCCCTCCTTTCCTCATTGAACCACGTCCTAGATTCTTGCTCCAGCCCACCGCACCCTTCTTTCCTTTTTGAACCAAGACCTAGATTTGACTACAGATCGAAAAAGATCCACATGCAGCTAGAGCAACGACGGTTTGAAAGAAACTTATACCTTAGGGTTGTCGGGATGTGGCAAGGCGTGCGGCGGGAGGCCGGATCTGCCCACACTACGTACGACAATGAGGAAGAAGGGGTCAGTGTCCCTCCCGCACATGCGTTGGGTGAAAGAGAACAACACAGCCGGCAGTGGATTGCCTCTCTCGTCGAAGGCGATAGAGTGAACGCTGCACCTCCTCCCCTTCCTGGTGCGACGGGATACGGACGCCTCCTTCACCAGCTGTGAGGGGAGAGAGAGAGACAAGAGGCCAACACAATCTTGTTTAGATCTGGTGAAGAGAGGGTGAGAGACTATGAATATAGCAAACCCTAGCAAATGAAAGCTGAGCCTCCAGCGTGTATACATATATGTAGTGCGGCGAGAGTGTGGAGAGTGCAAACCCTAGCGAACAAGCGTTGAGGCTCCAACTTATATATATACTACTATAGTACGGACTAATCTCCGGTGCCTTCACTGCACCTGCTTTTGGCTGTATGATAGGTGAGCCATCCACATTTTGGGCCCACCTGTCATAAACCCAAAGGCATGTGCACTAAGTCAATGAAGCTGCGTCCATATAGCACTCTCATGTATACGACTAATATATAGTGGAGTGGTTTTCTTATTCTCTCCATAACAATCGTTGTAAATTGTGTAAGTATGAAACGAAACTCTTTATTTAACGCAAAGTGAAGAAAACTACTAGTACTACTTCCGATGAACTAATGATCCACGCCCACGCATCCTGGTCGCACTTCCTGTCCTTCACGTGCGCTACACTACCCTCCCTTAAGTGAACAACCATGATACGTCTCCGTCGTATCTATAATTTTTGATTGTTCCATGCCAATATTCTACAACTTTCATATTCTTTTGGCAACTTTTCATAGTATTTTTTGGGACCAACATATTGATCCAGTGCCCAGTGCCAGTTCCCGTCTGTTGCATGTTTTATGTTTCGTAGAAACTCCATATCAAACGGAGTCCAAACAGGATAAAAACGGACGGAGAATTATTTTGGAATATTTATGATTTTTGGGAGGAAGAATCAACAGGAGACGATGCTTGAGGTGGCCACGAGATAGGGGCTCACGCCCACTTAAAGTGGGCGTGCCCCCCACCCTCGTGGGCCACCCGTAAGGCGGTTGATGCCCTTCTTTGGCCGTAGGAGAGCTAATTTTTGGAAAATGATCTGGGTGAAGGTTTCAATCCAATCAGAGTTATGGATCTCTAGATATAAAGGAAACAGTGCCAGGGCAGAATTCAAGAACGCAGAAACAGAGAGATAGATCCAATCTCGGAGGGGCTCTCGCCCCTCCCAAGCCATGGGAGCCAAGGACCAGAGGGGAAACCCTTCTCCCATCTAGGGAGGAGGTCAAGGAAGAAGAAGAAGAAGGGGAGCTCTCTCCCCCTTGCTTCCGGTGGCGCCGGAACGCCGCCGGGGGCCATCATCATCACCGCGATCTTCACCAACACCTCCATCATCTTCACCAACATCTCCATCACCTTCCCCCATCTATATTCAGCGGTCCAGTCTCCTGCAACCCGCTGTACTCTCTACTTGAACATGGTGCTTTATGCTTCATATTATTATCCAATGATGTGTTGCCATCCTATGATGTCTGAGTAGATTTTCGTTGTCCTATTGGTGGTTGATGAACTGCTATGATTGATTTAATTTTCTTGTGGTTAAGTTTCTGTCCTATTGTGCCCTCCGTGTCACGCAAGCGTGAGGGATTCCCGCTGTAGGGTGTTGCAATACATTCATGATTCTTTTATGGTGGGTTGCTTGAGTGACAGAAGCATAAACCCGAGTAAGGGGATTGTTGCGTACGGGATAAAGGGGACTTGATGCTTTAATGCTATGGTTGGGTTTTACCTTAATGAATCTTTAGTAGTTGCGGACGCTTGCTAGAGTTCCAATCATAAGTGCATATGATCCAAGAAGAGAAAGTATGTTAGCTTATGCCTCTCCCACATAAAACTTACTATCGGTCTAGTAACGTAGCCAATTGCTTAGGGACACTTTCACAACTCCTACCACCACTTTTCCACACTAGCTTTATTTACTTTATTGCATCTTTATCTAAACAGCCCCTAGCTTTTATTTACGTTTTCTTTATTATCTTGCAAACCTATCCAACAACACCTACAAAGTACTTCTAGTTTCATACTTGTTCTAGGTAAAGCAAACATCAAGCGTGCGTAGAGTCGTATCAGTGGCCGATAGGATTTGAGAGAGTATTTGTTCTACCTTTAGCTCCTCGTTGGGTTCGACACTCTTACTTATCGAAAGAGGCTACAACTATCCCGTATACTTGCGGGTTATCATAGCGTGGGTTGAATATTCTTGTGTGTGATTGTTTGCTTTATCACTAAGTAATTTTTATTTGCTGTTCTAAGTTGTTTTCTATCTTTAGTTATGGATATGGAACACGAAAAACCAAAAAAATTAGGTGTACCTGCTACTCATGGAGATGGGGTAACTCCTAAAACCCTCGATTCTCATCGTGTGAAAGATATTATGTACTACTTTGATAATCCTGAGAAAACCCCATTCAACTTTATAATGGGAGACACATTGAATCAACGTGAATACTTTAGGGATTATCGCTTTACACAAAAATGGAAACTATTATGGGATCAAATCAATATGTTGCGTTGGTATGCTCGGGATCTATGCTTGAGATATGATATTACTTGTTGCTCTAGGATGAAGGCTCCACACCTTCCCTTTTCATGCAAATTTAGTGATAATGAAACCTTAGCTTCTTATGCTAATGGTATATATGATTACTATGATGTTGAACAAATAGAAGAATTTGTTGCTTTTAAGGCTGCTTATGAAATTGAATCTTTGTTTGAAAAGTATGAAGCTTTTGATAATGATGGTGTTTATAGGCCTGAAAATTTTGCTATATTGAAATATTGCTATGAGAATTATGAATACAATTACAATATTAATGCATTTATTGAGAAAGTCTCCGCTGTCCAAGAAGAGACTATTATTTTGCAGGAAGCTATGGAAGAAGAGATTGATGAAACGGTGAGCTCATTGGATGAAAAAGATGATGAGGAGAGCGAAGAACAAAAGGAGGAAGAGCGGATTGATCACCCGTGCCCACCTTATAATGAGAGTAACTCTTCAACTCATACATTGTTTAATTCCCCTTCGTGCTTACCGAAGGATGATTGCTATGATGATTGCTATGATCCCGTTGATTCTCTTGAAATATCCCTTTTTGATGATGCTTGCTATGCTTGTGGCCAAGATGCCAATATGAATGATGCTTATGGAGATGAACTTGCTATAGTTCCTTATGTTAAACATGAAATTGTTGCTATTGCACCCACGCATGATAGTCCTATTATCTTTTTGAATTCTCCCAACCACACTATATCGGAGAAGTTTGTGCTTATTAAAGATTATATTGATGGGTTGCCTTTTACTACTACACATGATGATTTTGATGGATATAATATGCATGTGCTTGCTGCTCGTACTTGCAATTATTATGAGAGAGGAACTACATCTCCACCTCTCTATGTTTCCAATATGATAGAATTGCAAGAAACTGTTTATACTATGCATTGGCTTTACTATGTGTGCATGAATTGTTCTTTTATGACATGCCGATGCATAGGAAGAGAGTTAGACTTCGTTGTTGCATGATATATGTTACTTTGTGCTCACTACTAAATTACAAATCATTGTTAATTAAAATTGGCTTTGATATACCTTGGTATCCGGGTGGATTCATTACTTGAGCACTAAATGCCTAGCTTAATGGCTTTAAAGAAAGCGCTTCCAGGGAGACAACCCGGAAGTTTTAGAGAGTCATTTATTTCTGTTGAGTGCGTTTATATAGTTTAAAAACACAAAAATAAAGAGGGGAACCTAAAAACTTTTCAAAAAGGAAAGTGAAAGTGAGAAAGACAAGCATTGTTGAAGTGGGAGCTAGCCTTGAACTTTGTTCATGCTCACGGGAACTTTGTGAATCTTGATTACAGAAAATGTTCATCAAAAATAATTATCCCCTTGTATAATTCCATTGTATTATAAAAATAATGTGCCAATGTTTGCCTTTAGTATGTTTACAATGCTTGTTGGTTTGTATGGTGCAGGACAGAAACTTTGGCTGTAGTGCGCGATTTTACATTTTTAACTGCAACGTCAAATGGTTCTGATTCTTCTTGCACTGTCTTTATATACAACTTGTTTATTTTTACTAAATTTGGTAGAATTTTTGGGTTACCATAAGTATGTTGAATGTTCAGATTGCTACAGACTGTTCTGTTTTTGACAGATTCTGTTTTTGATGCATACTTTACTTGTTTTGATGAAACTATCAATTTATATCAGTGGATTAAGCCATGGAAAGGCTATATTACAGTAGACACCATGCAAAAATAAGATATGAATTGGTTTGCAATAGTACTTAGAGTGGTGATTTGCTTTATTATACTAACGGATCTTACCGAGTTTTCTGTTGAAGTTTTGTGTGGATGAAGTGTCTAATCGAGGAGGTCTCGATATGAGGAAAAGGAAGAGAGGCAAGATCTCAAGATTGGGGATGCCCCGGAAGGCATCCCCTCTTTCTTAAACACGTATCGGTATGTTTTCGGATTCGTTTCGTTCGTGCGATATGTGCAAGTCTTGGAGCGTCTTTTGCATTTAGTTTTCACTTTTCTTTTATGCACCATGCTGGTATGAGATAGTCCTTGGTTGATTTATAGAATGCTCATTGCACTTCACTTAAATCTTTTGAGTATGGCTTTATAGAATGCTTCATGTGCTTCACTTATATCATTTGAAGTTTGGATTGCCTGTTTCTCTTCACGTAGAAAACCGCCATTTGTAGAGTGCTCTTTTGCTTCACTTATATTTGTTAGAGTGTGGGCATATCTTTTGTAGAAAGAATTAAACTCTCTTGCTTCACTTATACCTATTTAGAGAGATGACAGGAATTGGTCATTCACATGGTTAGTCATAAAATCCTACATAAACTTGTAGATCACTGAATATGATATGTTTGATTTTTGCAATAGTTTTGCGAGATAAAGGTGGTGATATTAGAGTCGTGCTAGTTGAGTAATTGTGACATTGAGAAATACTTGTGTTGAGGTTTGCAAGTACCATAGCATGCACGTATAGTGAACCGTTATGTAATAAAGTTGGAGCATGAGGTGTTCTTTGATTGCTTTCCTTATGAGTGGAGGTCGGGATCGCGCGATGGTTAACTCCTACCAACCCTTCCCCTAGGAGCATGCGTAGTAGTACTTTGCTTTGAGGGCAAGTAGACTTTTGCAATAAGTATATGAGTTCTTTATGACTAATGTGAGTCCATGGATATACGCATACTCACCCTTCCACCTTGCTAGCCTCTATTGTGCCGCGCAACTTTCGCCGGTATCATGAATCCTACCTATTATGGCATTTCCATAGCCATTCCGAGATATATTGCCATGCAACTTCCATCATCATCATATACATGACTTGAGAATTCATTGTCATATTGCTTTGAATGATCGTAAGATAGCTAGCATGATGTTTTCCTGGCTTGTCCGTTTTTTGATGTCATTGCTATGCTAGATCATTGCACATCCCGGTACACCGCCGGAAGCATTCATATATAGTCATATCTTTGTTCGAGATATCGAGTTGTAATATTGAGTTGTAAGTAAATGAAAGTGTGATGATCATCATTATTAGAGCATTGCCCCAGTGAGGAAAGGATGAAGGAGACTATGATTTCCCCACAAGTCGGGATGAGACTCAGACTTTATGAAAAATAAAAGAGGCCAAAGAAGCCCAAATAAAAAAACAGAGGCCAAAGAAGCCCACCAAAAAAATAAAAAAAATAAAATAAAAAAATGAGAGAAAAAGAGAGAAGGGGCAATGTTACTATCCTTTTATCACACTTGTGCTTCAGAGTAGCACCATGTTCTTCATAGAGAGAGTCTCCTATGCTTTCATTTTCATATACTAGTGGGAATTTTTCATTATAGAACTTGGCTTGTATATTCCAATGATGGGCCTCCTCAAAATGCCCTAGGTCTTCGTGAGCAAGCAAGTTGGATGCACACCCACTTAGTTTCTTTTGTATAGCTTTCATATATTTATAGCTCTAGTGCATCCGTTGCATGGCAATCCCTACTCACTCACATTGATATCTATTGATGGGCATCTCCATAGCCCGTCGATACGCCTAGTTGATATGAGACTATCTTCTCCCTTTTTTTCCTCACAACCACCACCATATACCACCATAGTGCTATGTCCATGGCTTACGCTCATGTATTGCGTAAGAGTTGAAAAAGCTAAAGCGCGTTAAAAAGTATGAACCAATTGCTTGGCTGAAACTGAGGTTGTGCATGATGGGAGTATTTTGTGTAATGAAGATGGAGCATAGCCAGACTATATGATTTTGTAGGGATGAGATTTCTTTGGCTATGTTATTTCGATAAGACATAATTGCTTGGTTGGTATGCTTGAAGTATTATTGTTTTTATGTCAAATGATAGTCTATTGCCTTGAATCACTCGTATCTTAATATTCATGCCATGATTAGACACATGATCAAGATTATGCTAGGTAGCATTCCACATAAAAAATTATCTTTTTAATCATTTACCTACTCGAGGACGAGCAGGAATTAAGCTTGGGGATGCTGATACGTCTCCGTCGTATCTATAATTTTTGATTGTTCCATGCCAATATTCTACAACTTTCATATTCTTTTGGCAACTTTTTATACTATTTTTTGGGACTAACATATTGATTCAGTGCCCAGTACCAGTTCCTATCTGTTGCATGTTTTATGTTTCGCAGAAACCCCATATCAAACAGAGTCCAAACGGGATAAAAACAGACGGAGAATTATTTTGGAATATTTGTGATTTTTGGGAGGAAGAATCAACGCAAGACGATGCCCGAGGTGGCCACGAGATAGGGGCCCATGCCAACTTAAAGTGGGCGCGCCCCCCACCCTCGTGGGCCACCCGTAAGGCGTTCGATGCCCTTCTTTGGCCGCAAGAAAGCTAATTTTTGTAAAACGATCTGGGCGAAGGTTTCAATCCAATCGGAGTTGCGGATCTCCAGATATAAAGGAAACGGTGCCAGGGCAGAATTCGAGAACGCAGAAACAGAGAGATAGATCCAATCTCAGAGGGGCTCTCACCCCTCCCAAGCCATGGGAGCCAAGGACCAAAGGGGAAACCCTTCTCCATCTAGGGAGGAGGTCAAGGAAGAATAAGAAGAAGGGGGGCTCTCTCCCCTTGCTTCCGGTGGTGCCGGAACGCCGCTGGGGGCCGTCATCATCACCGCGATCTTCACCAACACCTCCATCATATTCACCAACATCTCCATCACCTTCCCCCATCTATATTCAGCGGTCCACTCTCCCACGACCCGCTGTAGCCTCTACTTGAACATGGTGCTTTATGCTTCATATTATTATCCAATGATGTGTTCCCATCCTATGATGTCTGAGTAGATTTTCGTTGTAGTATTGGTGGTTGATGAATTGCTATGATTGATTTAATTTTCTTGTGGTTATGTTGCTGTCCTATTGTGCCCTCCGTGTCGCGCAAGCGTGAGGGATTCCCGCTGTAGGGTGTTGCAATACGTTCATGATTCTTTTATGGTGGGTTGCTTGAGTGACAGAAGCATAAACCCGAGTAAGGGGATTGTTGCGTACGGGATAAAGGGGACTTGATGCTTTAATGCTATGGTTGGGTTTTACCTTAATGAATATTTAGTAGTTGCGGACGCTTGCTAGAGTTCCAATCATAAGTGCATATGATCTAAGAAGAGAAAGTATGTTAGCTTATGCCTCTCCCGCATAAAACTTGCTATCGGTCTAGTAACGTAGTCAATTGCTTAGGGACACTTTTACAACTCCTACCACCACTTTTACACACTCGCTTTATTTACTTTATTGCATCTTTATCTAAACAACCCCTAGCTTTTATTTAAGTGTTCTTTATTATCTTGCAAACCTATCCAACAACACCTACAAAGTACTTCTAGTTTCATACTTGTTCTAGGTAAAGCAAACGTCAAGCGTGCGTAGAGTCGTATCAGTGGCCGATAGGACTTGAGAGAGTTTTTGTTCAACCTTTAGCTCCTCGTTGGGTTCGACACTCTTACTTATTGAAAGAGGCTACAACTATCTCGTACACTTGCGGGTTATCAAACTACACATGCGCCAAATTATCGGAAACGTGTGAGAGTGTGTACAAATAAAGAATTTTAATTTCAATTATCGGAAAGGTTTGAGAGTATTACAAAGTTTGACTTCAGTCAAATCGAACATGCGGAGTAAATAAAAATGGAGGGCTACTACGTGCATCCGGGTTTTTGGTCCACACCATTTTTTAAATCAAAGTTAATAGCTGGACAAATAAAATTACAGGGGAGCTGGAGACAAAGTTGTGAGAAGGCTTAGAAATCAATACAAAACTTATGCTCTTAGTACCAACGTCGATCCTTCTTCGAGGAAACATTTGGTTTATAGCCAATTGTGTGATAAAATTGCACCAACGTGAAAGACGACTGTGTCTTCAACGCAACCAAGGTGAACAGACGAAGGATATCATCTTTGTGCGTTAAGCAAAGAGCACTGATGGAAGGCAACTTGTTTTTCATTGAAAATCGATCAGCTTCACCAGCCGACGCAACCATGAGGCGCAACCATGAGCATCGATAGGTCATCGTGGTGATGCATCATCCCTTTGGCATCAAGTTTGGGTGAGGCACCTATGAAGTTCGACAAATCCTCACTGTGGTTTGTTTATTCTCAGTAATCAAGCTCGATGAAGGAAGAACCACGTGGCAGATGACAGTGAGGCAGAACAACAATGGCCATCCAATTTTGTGCAGTTCCACTAAAATTGAGGAAGACATGCCCGGGTATGGAGATACGCATCGCTGTTTCCAAAAATATAAAAAAGGGATATAGTGTTGTTACTTTGTTTTACTCTAATTGTCAATAAGAATTAATGAAAAGTACACCAACAAACGGAAGCATCATAATTATCTTGATGGGAACTAAACTAGGATACCCGAGAAAAAAAGCATTTCCTCATTTATCCAGTGATAGTACTACCACCACCTTGTACTTTTTGTCGAAACAACATGTATACCTCCACCGAGGCATAAATCAGGACAACTTTTTGAGTGGCATTACCTTTGTAATAGTACTAGCAGGTGATGTTGGACCAGCCGACAAACCCTAGCTACTATACATGGGGAGCTGGGGAGTAGTCGCATAGAAGAAAACCCGCACGCAGCGACCTGGGGAGCTGGACCAGTACAAGAAGTTATACCTCAGGTGGGCGAGATGTTGTTTAGGCGGGCGGGATCTGCCCACACGACGACAGCGATCAAGGGCGCGGAGGATCTTCGTCCGCGCCAGCGCCGACTCCGAGAGGACGGTGCGCATCGGCTTCCTCCGTCACCGACAGCGACAACGTCAACGCTGCACCTCCTCATCTCCCGCAGCGGACGGGATTTAGCCGGATCTGTGACCACCGGTGAGGAGAGAGATAGAGTGGACGCTGTCATCTTGTTTTGATATGGAGAGGGTGAGAGAGCAAGACACGAGAAACTCTATCAAACAAGAGGATATAATGGAGTAAAAAAATCTCTCCATAGCAGTGGTTTTAAATAGAATACACGCGTTCCCGGAAAAAAGAAATGAAAACTGGCAGACAATTTTTTAACGTACCAAGAAAGAAAACTCGATCAAAAACACGCCCCCGCTTCCAGGTTGCGAGAGTCGTCGGGCACACACACATAGACATAGACATGCATATCCGTGTTTACATAAAATTCCATCTCCATCTCCATCTCCATCTCCAATCATATTTGTCCAACTGGCACATTATTTACGTTGTTAATTATATACACAGCAATATTAACGTACACTATCTCTTGTTTGCGGACATTCGGACCGCTGCCACGGCCGGTCCTGACGAACCCGAACCCTCTTCATCACTCACGCGTGCTTCCCGCCCAAAATAGTCAGTGCCGCATTCATGCCCGGCCAGAGCGGACGTGACCTCTCACTGGCGCCGGCATTGAAGCGGCACACCGGCCGAGAGAGCATCGCCCGCGCCGCTTCCGGGTGCACGCGGCTGATCCGCGTTCAAAGGTCGCAATAGCCGGCTTCAACATGCATGTAAAAAGTTCTTGGGAGTCCATGCTACATCTAGCTATCCTCCCCCAACTCGTCAATCTCTTCCAGTAGTGCTAGTACTCCATGGCGTGACCCATCAACAAGCAGGCGGGAAAGTCATCGTATATTCGGTTTGCGGTGAGTGGCATGCCGAGCGACTGTGTGGGGTCGAGCCGTGGAGGAGGGTGAGACACGACATGATTTAAACGTTGGTTTTGCTCGATGGCGCGATCCAACGAAACGAAATGTTGGTTTCTCTCTGTTTCCATTTTTTCTCCGAAAAAACGGAAACTTTCCACTCCATTTTCATTCCTATTCCAAGGTTGCCCCGTTACAACATTCCATCAAATACAAAGGAAAACTAATATGCATGCTGATGCATCTCAATGATTCACAGATCATAGCCAATATTTACTTCACAACTAAAGACAAAAGTCGTGAGAGCGTGTATGAAAGAAAAACTACTGATGGGGTCACTACGACTTGAACCCTAAACCCTAAACAGGATTTAATTTCCTGGCCAGGTAGAACCTGTCGAAGGAAAGACGGCTGGCACCCTCGGATCATATGATGCTTTTGTGCAGTTCCACTAAAATCGACCTGAGCATCCCTGATGGCAAAGATATTGAAGAAGTGTGATTAGAATAATAGTACTAGCACTAGTTCATGAGACATAAACTCATCACAAGTAGAAGCCGGTAGAAGTAGAGAAAGATCGACATGGCGATGGAGCTACGACAGTGGAGCAAGCCGGCTCCAAAAGGAAGATGGACTACCTGGGATGTCGGGCTGTAGCAAGAAGGGCGGTTGGGACGCGACATCAGCCCATACCGCGGTGACCCCCAATTGGGACGCACTGACTGTGGGTTTTCTCTCTCACCGATGTCGACTGCGTCTACGCAGAAAATTGTTCCCTTCCCCCAGCTGCGGGATCAGGCCCGTCGTTCTATGGTTGTGAAGAGAGCAACCTAAGCAAGCAGGCTTGTAGCTTAGGCGCCTGCTAGTATATATATAGTGGTTTTCTTTTTCTCTCCATATCAACACTTTTATATTGCGTACGTGTCATTGAAGAGTGAAATGATGGTTGCTTCTTCCGACTAACTTACTGTGTGATTTGAATGCTCCTTAGTGGCCCCTACACATACTCCCCCTACGTGTATGCAACAGTCACACGTACACATGGATGCAAAAACGCGCGTGATGCCCTAATGCATGCATGTCCGAGCACACGACGGAACACACACGGTCATTCTCAAGTGCTCAACCTACACATGCATGCACACACATACTCAGTCAGGGTGAGCTAGTGACCGTATAAACACCAGAAAATATATATATTGAGTGCAATGAGCGTATTATGAAGTCCATTGACCGTATTTTTATAAATGTACAGTGTATTTATCTTGTTTGAAATTAAGCCATATTAATCGGAGAGGAGGCAGTATGGACTGGCATTACTTTGATGTGTCCCATCAACTTGCTAAATGAGCAGAAGGTTGCAGGACAGGAGAAGCTTGCACGCGGTGGCTCGCATGACAAGGAGAAACTTTTGACTAATGCAAGCTCTCCCTCGCTCAGGCGGTGGACGTGCAACAATTAATTCGGTGTCAGATTGCCAAAAGCATACACTATACTACTAGTGCTATTATTGTTCGGCTTCCTGAATAGGCGAACAGCCAAGCGCAAAGTTTACTAGTAGTACTAGTACTACTACTATAGTCTATAGAGGTATGTACTATACTAGTACTACGAACCGGATAGAGGAGCGTCTGCACTCTTATTATGATTTTAAAATGTGATAAAACAATCTTCAACACATTTGGTTATCTTCGAGGGTTCTCGCATGTGATAATGGAAGTTGATTGCATGGAACACTCACCACAATTCTCGCTTAATTCTGGCTCACATCCTGTTACAAATAGGAGCGCTTGGTAATATTTTCTCTTTTTTTGTTATTGAGCATGTAAACAGGTCAGCAATCCTTGCGGCGCATCTTCGTGCGAACCGTGCTTGCTGCACTTTGAATGTGACCGAGAGCTGGCTTGATGAAACACCTCGCTTCCTACTTCTTTTTTTGCGGGGTACCTCGCTTCCTAGTGACCAGTGTCTTGGCTGATCATCCTAAGATATATGAATAAAGCTCTCTCATTTACCCGCAAAAAAGATTAAGCCATATTAACCGGAAAGGAGGGAGTATGGACTAGCACTACTTTTTGGTGTGTCCCGTCAACTCGCAGAACGAGGAGAAGCTCGCTTACGCCTTCTGACTAATGCAACATACCCTCGGTGGACATGCATCAGTCCATTCGGTGTCAGATTGTCAGAGGCATACACTATAGTACCCAACATGCGGAGTACCATCATTGTTCGACTTCACGAAGAGGCGAAGAGCCAAGCGCAGTAGTACGAGTAGTACTACTACTAGAACCGCATGGTGGAGTGTCTGTACTCTTATTTTTTATCTCTGATAAAGTACACATTTATTCTGGAGAAGGGCGGAAAATGGCAGCCCAACATGTAATGATGATATCTATCAACCAACCATGCTCGAATATATCATGGCCTCCGTGCAAGCCCGTCTGTGTGTTCTCGCTCCCCGTCTCTCTCAAGGAACAGCGGGTTGGCTCTTTGCCGTCAATTGAGATCGGTTTGCTCACACTCCTGTCCCACATGTTAGTGATATGCTAAGAGGAGGTGCGTTGACCGACTGGCCATACGCGTACTTGGTTTTGCACCTTCATACTACTCCCTCCGTCACAGTTTACAGGGTGCGCTTCATTATGCTGCATTTCTCTCAATGCATTTCCACCACCAGAGAGACTTTAGACGCGTTTGGTTTAATGCATAATTAGTTAGGGTGTGGTAACCGCAATTAAGTCCACAATTTTCTCTCGATGTACTCCCTCCTTTCCGGTTTATAGGGCTTATCTCAAAATTTTAGTTTTTCCATTTTATAAGGCTCAGTTTGGTTGTTTTCCATCATATGTTCAGATTTCAAGGTGCATTAAATCATTGCATGCAAGTATTAAGAGAAAATTGACCAATGCATGTACTTTATGCATGCATGCATTGCAATTAATGCATTGATAAACATAAATTTTTGAGGAAAACAAGAGCATTAATTAGGTGCTTTTGCAAAACTACAAAAAGTATTCCACCACTCGCCATCTACTTTGATTTGTGAGATTTTGGAATTGAGCACTATAAACCGGAAAGGAGGGAGTACTACTAAAGAGTGGAGTAAGTGCATGCATGTGTGTACCCGGGGTGGAAGCACTGCATGCATGTGTGTACGCATTATTCCCTCTAGTAATAGACGCCGTGCTATAACTACCAATGCTATTTTTCAGGTCGATCGCTACTTGCCTTGGTCCCACAGATTTTTTTTCTTTTTTCTGAAGCGTGCTCTATAAACAGTGATAGATGGAGTAGTATGAGCGGATTCAAAGAAGAGCGTATTGATGGTTGCTTCTTCCGAGCAACTTACAGTGGGAAAGGTGGGGCTTATGATTTGACTGCTCATTACTCACTATTAATGTGGCGTAACGGCCGGGCTGAGTCTCCCATGCGGTTGTGCACTACCCCCTCGGTTCTTCAATATACTCTGGAGTATTTGTCTTTCTAGAGATTTCAATGAGTGACTACTCAAATATTTGTCTTTTTAGAGATTCAAATGGACTACTACATACGGATGTATATAGACATATTTTAGAGTGTAGATTCACTCATTTTGCTCCGTGTGTAGTCACTTGTTGAGATCTCTTGAAAGATGAATAGAGTATTTAGGAACGGAGGGAGTACACATACGAAGCAAAATGAGTGAATCTACACTCTAAAATATGACCATTTGAAATTTGTAAAAAGACAAATATTTAGGAACGAAGGAGTATAATTTTGTGCATGGCACATGTACCCAGATGCTGAAGAGGCTTCTGGCAATGCTACCAAGCTTCCATCATTTGTTTACATAATTGACGTACTATACAAATAATTTTCCAGTGACATGAAATTGTACAATGTGTGAGCTTTCAGCTTTTGTTTCGTGTGTCTTGTCATTGATGCTCTTTCGGAAACAATAAAAAACTAACTTCCTTGCTAATGCATGTCAATTATTAGCAGATCAGAGCTAATAATTACATCACAACTAAAGACAGATTGTGATAAGGTGTTAAATTAAAATTGATCCGTGCTTTCATTGGCAGCAATGTCCCCCCAACTCTGTCTAAATCAACAAGGCATGTCGGGAAAAAAAGTAGCTGTCTGGAGCATGCAACATTCCGATCATTTTGTGCAGATCCACTAAAATAGAGCTGAGCGTCCCTGTTCCAAAGATATTAAGTGTGATTACCATAATAGAGGGCTGCTGATGAAACAATAAACACACAAATAGAAGCCGGTCACCTTTGCAGTCTCTCTTAAGACTAACTAGTTGGAGAAGATTAGGCTCGGAGTTGGATGAGGAGGATAGAGCAAAACCAATCTCCCTTTGTGCAGCCGCACTAAAATGTAGAGATGTTGCCCGTGTGACATTTTAGTACAACTGCACAAAACACTCTTAAGAAAAAACTGATTTGTGCAGTTCACCAAAAGGTCGCAATAGCAACGAGGTGAATTGGATAGCCCTGTTTGCAAAAAAGAGGTAGAAAGGAAACAATTACTGGCCAATAACAGTTGATGACACATGCGACGACAAAAAATAAGCATATTCCTTGTCCTAAGGGAAGATAACAACATGGTTGTGTTTGTCTAAAACAGTGTGAGGAGGAGATTGCAATATGGAAAGTATGCCGGATGAGCTACGTTTTGGGCAAATAACTATGGAAGATCCACATGCAGCAACATGGGAAGACGGGCAGTGGAGCAAGGCCGGAGGGGATACCCGGAGGTCGTTGGGATGTAACTAGGTGAGCGGCGGCGGGTGGAATCTACGAGCAGGTGGCGGAGGCCCTGCCGCGCCGGGGCTTGGTCGGAGAGAACGTGGTGTACCGCAGATCAGGACGTGCTGCCTCGGCGCCATCGAACGGAGAAACGATGCACTTCCTTCCTTTCCCCCGGCGAACGGGATGCGTTCGGATCAGTGACCAACGGTGAGAGAGAGAGAGAGGCCACTGCACTCCCTTTCCCCCGGCGGACGGGATGCGGCCGGATCAGTGACCAACGGTGAGAGAGAGAGAGAGAGAGAGGCCACCGCAGCCTTGTGTGAGATACTTTGAAGAGTGACAAACCAGGCAGGCAGGCTCCATTGTATATAGTTGAGCGGAGTACCTTTTTCTCCATAAATTCATTTTATATTCTATGTACGTACCATGAGCGCTATAACTTTATTTAAAAATAACGCTGCAACGCGTCAAGTCGAACTTTGTTTCATGCACGCATGGTACATGACCTCCCTAGGTAAACAACCGCTACAGGCGTTCAAATTAGCACGTGGACTGCCATTTCGTAAAGAAAGGAGCTCCACCGTGTACCCGCGCGGGTGTGGCTGGGCATGAAGCGTGAGTACATGCACGGTGCACCTATTCTCTTCTTGTATACGTACACCACCTATGTGGGGTTGTGTGAGAGAGATACAAACCTAGAGAGATATAGTGTGTGGGTTCGTGAGAGTTTTTTTGGGGGGGGGGGGGGGGGGGGTCAACCAAAAAATGTAGCATATGCAATGTGTGTGAAATAGAGTCCTGGATATAACATATATAGAGAGGAGGCGATCCACGAGAAGAGAGTGGAGGTATCATCGGCTTGAGGTGTCCATAGAATCGAAGAGAGGGATGGGGTGTGTGTGTGTGTGCGCGCGATCGATAAAGAGTGCCATCGAATTTGTGTGTGCCCACGTCAAAGATATAGAGTGGTTGGCCTACTGGAACGTGAGAGGGAACATGTCTAGTTTGTCTCTGTGGCATGGATACCTACCTTCAGCGCCCGACTATCGGTGTGTGGTGGGGGAAGAGGGTGGACCGATTAACTATAGAGGTACAATGGCTGGTATATGTGTGGAGGAGAGAGGCCTACCTCATGTATTAAGGAGATCGATCTGCCTCATGTATTAAGGGAGATTGATCGACATCCATGCATATGTGCAGGAGAGGAATACGGTTGGGAGAGATACAGAGCTAGAGTGTTGGAGGGGGTGGTAGTGGAGTTGCTTCTAACAAATGGTGGGATAGGCTTGCTAGACAAACGGAGGGCACGCCCACAATATCAATAAGAGAGGAGATGGCTATTTGTTGTTGTCGTCTGTTCACGTGCGTGTGAGAGACGGGTCAGGAGGCATGCACGAATGATGAGGGGGGACGATATGGCTATGGTAAGCACACGTAACTACATAGGAAGATCAATCACCCTTTGTTAGAGAAAGGAGAGACATAACTTGTGAGGTACGTCGATCGATGGGGGGGGATAGTTAAAGTCAATCTAGGTATATGTTGGGAGATCGATCGTTACGGTATGCATGCATGTGTGTGTTATAAGCAAATGAGGCACGAGGAGAAGGATAGAGAGAGAGAGGGATGCATCTAGGAGGTGGTATGAGAGGCATACTATATAGAGGGGGAAGGAGTGTGCGAGTATGAGATTGATGAAAAGAGTGGTGGGAGTGAGGCATGGACGGTGACAAGAGAAGAGAGGAAGCTTGTGTTTGTGCTTGGCACACCTGGGTAGAGAGGCATATCGATCGATGTGTGCCGTAAAGAAGGAGCGGGGGGGGGGGGGGGGGGGCTACACACACCGTGGGTGAACGACCTAAAGTGAAAAGACGAATTTGCATGATGGAGCTAGAGAATGCTGAGGGAGGGTGAGAGGGATGCGGGCGTGCGCATGCACGAGAGAAAGTTAGCGCTAGCTACAAACATAAGAGGATTGTGTGGGTGTAAAAGACGAATAGAGATCATACTTCATTATAAAAAGTGAAGTCGGATATTTGAAGAATTTATCATAGTGTTTTAAACCGACGCATGTGTGAATATATATAAGGGTGATACACATGGTGTGGTTATGAACATGTTATACTACATATAATATATTTTA
Organism: Triticum timopheevii; assembly: GCA_963921465.1. Lineage (NCBI taxonomy): Eukaryota > Viridiplantae > Streptophyta > Magnoliopsida > Poales > Poaceae > Triticum > Triticum timopheevii. The sequence goes on along the minus strand of OY997266.1, from coordinate 486,179,540 downwards.
TCTCTACTCTTATAAAAAACGGAGTTGTTGATGATGGTGTGCCTGCGATCCTGCAATATAGGCTGTCCGATTTATATCTGGCGGATAGGAAGGAAAGTATGGCAAGTTTGAAAAAAGATACCCACACCCCTCTCCATATTTGCCAATTAGGCCCCTTGATCATGTTGATGTTCTGTGGAACACATGGGCATCTAGCTAGTACTATGTATAATACATAGAACATTGATTATAATTTGGGCTAATGTGTGGCTTCTGCAGCTTAGGTCTAAATACTTGTCATAATGTAGGGGGCGGGGCACTATACTTTGTGTGATAAACACGGTGTACGTATGGAACATGGTTTAGATTATGAATATATAGTTAGTACATCAAATGTACTATTATTTGGAATCAACATCAAGTGTATTCAAAAAATAGAATTCGAGTTCATGTAGTACACATACTTCATATCTATCTCTATAGTAATCATGTGGTGTGTTATTAAGGTAATACACGAATGATGGTTGAAGTTGGAAACAATCATGATTGTAGATTCTTATTGAAATAGAGAAACGAATTCAAATTTAGTTCGAATTGCAGCGGTAGTATAGACATTTGGAATGCACTAAAATGTTGGTATGCGTAGGTTACATGCATTATACAGCAAGCGAAAAAATTTAATCGTACATAACATGGATTCATACTCCCTCCTTCCATCTATATAGGGCGTAATGAGATTTTTAAGACCGCCTTTGACTATTGACAAGATTAATAGTACATGGCACAAATAAATAAATAGCAGAGGCCCTGTCGGGTCAGCTTTGTTCTCATTCGAAGACGTCGAGCAAATTGCAGTCCAACAGCAAACTATGTCATCAAATTCAAGTTTCACAGCCAAATATGAGTACAACTAAACAACAATGTCATCATGTTTTAGTTGTCATACAATCACCAAACACAAATCAGCATACATAACAAGTGATGTTCTCACAACAAAATACTAAACAACATGTTCATCAGGTTTCAGTTGTCATAGCAATCACAATTTGACATAGTAGATAAAAAACATCTCCTGAAAGGCAAATACGACAAAAGCAATGTAATCATCATCCGCAGCAGCAGCGTCAACATCTTCACCATGTGTATCAGTCTGAATCATAATTCCCCACGGTGTCATCTTCTTCTTCGTCCTCAATGTCCTCGAACGTTGGCTTCTTCTTGATCAACTCTTGTATGTCCACAGCACGACAGGCAATCTTTTCGCCGGCGTCATTGACGTGATGGTTCTCAAAGATATTAGGAACATCTGTGTTATCTTGTACATCAGGAGCAGTGCAAGCATCATCTTGTTGTGCAACTTCATTAAACGAATTCCTCTGCTCAACCCTTTGCAATACTCTCCAGTCATCGCTACATGCAAATGTGTCTTCCAAAAAAAATATCTGTGTTGCTTGATTTGCCAAAATAAAAGGCTCCTTGGTCTGGTACGCCGCCTTGACATTGATGGATTTGAAATAATCATCAGCTCTGGGTTTTGCGATCCTGGAAAACAGGTTATACCAACGACAGCACAACAGAACCACACACCGATGATCCTCGAATCTGGAGATATACTGCAACTGAACTGTCACATCCCTAGTTCTGTCAATGCCTAGTGCATGCATTAGAGTGTTGCATCATGTTTAAATTTCATTTAAACCTGAAATGGGGGCTGTTCAAACCCTAGCATCAAAGAGGAATTCAAATAGGTTCAACCAAAATATTTTTCAATGATTTCAAAATGCCCTTTAAAAATGTTCATCATTTCTGGATCAAGGTGGAAGCATCTACCAAAAATGGTTCACATTTTTGCAGGACATATTTGGACTTTGAATTAGTTCAAACATATTTGAATTGGGGCTATTTAAATGCTATATATATTTTAGATGCTCCAAAAATGTTGGAAATTGTTGAGGGTCACTGGAATAATTTAGAAAGCACCCATAATTATTTCCAGGATTTTATGAAATGGTTTAGCTTTATTACTAAACCAAAACAAAATAACAGAAATAGAGAAAACTAAAATAAAAGAGAGAGAGAGAGAGAGACGCACCTGGGCTTCTTACCTGGCACTCACCAAAGCCCACCTGGCTGGCCCAGCTGGCCAGCCCAGCCCACTAGCCTCCCCCCCTGTCGTCTTCCTCGCGACAGAAGGACGCCGGGCGTGTGCCCCGTGCGCGCGGCCACGCGCCCCGGCCACCTCCTGCTTGCCGCTCCACCTCGACGCCTGGATGCCTCTACGAGACACCACACACCCCCCTGGACCCCTCTCACTCTCTCCCGAATGCCCTCCCCCTCCTCTGCTCTCCCTGCACGCGGCCGAGCGCTGCCGTCGCCACCGACCACCGTTGCCGTAGCTACCGCCGATCCCTCGCCCCTCCGTCGTGCCCAGAAGCTCCACCACGTCGCCGGCTACCCCTCCGCAAATCCACGCGCCTCGGGAGGCCTTGGAGCGCCTCCATCGACGTCGTCTTCATCCCCGGTCACCGGAGATCCTCATCGCCGCCCCGCCGTCTCCAGTGCATCCCCGAGCTTTCTGTCAAGGCCGCCGAGTCCGCTGTGAGCTTCTGCTCTGTTCCCCTCTCTCCGTTCCTGCGTTCTCGCGCCGTAGCTCCCTCTCCCACCCCAGCCGAAGCAGCTCCGCCGCCGGCCATGTCGCCGCCGCGGTCACAACACCCGCACGTCGCACCAGAGCATGTAGGCGTGCTCAGCGCTTCCTCAGGAAGCCGCAGAACCCACTAGTTCAGCTCAAAACGCGCGGTAGCGCCTAAACCGTCGGTGCCCGAACTCCGGCGGCCGCAAAAGAGCTCGCCGCCGTTAACTCCGGCCACCCCAGCACCAAACACCGCCACCGTTGGATGCGCCACATCGCCAGCTACTTGTAGCACCCATCCGCGCATCAAACCGTGGCCGGAGCAGCGTTTCCGACGCTCTCTGTCGTCTCGGCCTCGCCGGCGACTCGACGCCGGCAGGTTTGACCTGCTGACCATTGACTGGGTGGGCCCAGTTTGACCCCTGGGTCAATGACATGTGGGCCACCCTTGCTAATTTTAGTTAGGTTAGTCTAGCGCTAATTAACCTAGGTTAATGACTAACCTAACACTAACTAACTCCGTTTAGTTAGTCAACTAACCACTGACATGCGGGCCCAGGCCCCATTGACAGTTTAGTTAGTATTAACTTAATCCTGTTAACTAGCTTTTACACTAACATGTGGGTCCCAGCGTCAGGTTTGACCTGGGCTGGCGCCTTTGACCTGCTGACGTCATGCTGACACAACAAGTATTTCCTGGATTTATTTTTTATACAGGAAATTCCAGAAAATAACCAAAACTTCTAAAATTCATAGAAAATCAACCGTAGCTCCAAATCAAACAAATTATATATGAAAAATTATCAGAAAAATTCAAGGAATCCATCTGTACCATTTTCATGCATGTTTGAACAATGATTGTCCTCTGTTTTGGACAAAACAAATAAAGGGCATTTAAATAATCATATATGGAGTTGGAATTTGAATCATGTATTCAAACCAACTTCATTTAAATGATAGCTAGGTGCATTAGATCAAATCACAGCATATTGCCATGTCATGATCATGCATCATATTGTAGCATTGCATTGATTGTGTTCCTTCTCTATTGCCGGTGTTTGTCCCCTCTCAGTAGACGACGTACCGACGACGTGATCGATGACACTGATGAAGAGCTATATTATCTTCGGAAGTGCCAGGCAAGCAAAACCCCCTTGTTCATTCCGATACAATCCCACTCTCTCGCTCCTGCTCTATTTTACCGCATTAGGACAACAACGATACAACTGTTACTTGCTGCGGTAGTTGAACCCCTTTATCCTCTGCATGACCTGTCATTGCCACAGTAAAGAGATGAAACCCACTAGCATGAGTAGGAGTTACTTGAGCCCTGATGTGCCTACTCATTCATGCTTGTTTGTCATGCCTGCTACTGCTTAGAGTTGAGTCAGGTCTGATTCATCGGGGATGAATTGGAGGTGTGTGAACATGTCCTACTGTGTGTGAGCAAAGTGTGTGAACACGATTTGGTAAAGGAAGCGGTGAGAGGCCATGTAGGAGTACATGGTGGGTTGTCTCATTGAAGCCGTCCTCAGGAACTGAGTTCTGTGTTTGTGATCCATGAACAGTTACTACCACACATTGGGTTCCGGTAACTCGACCCCTCTCGGCTTCTTAATCACCCTTGTTCTCTGTCCAGGAGTTGCAACTAGTTTCTGGTGTTTGTAGGTAGTGCTAGTAGTCTACCAAGTGGCACCCGGTATAGGTGGGCTTGGGACAGACTAGGTGCAGTGGCACGGTATACCAAGTGGCACCGGGATGGTGGGCTTGGGAACCCTGCTCACATCGTTTGGGGCCGTGAGCGACACCCCGGCCGGATCCCCTTGCAGATGGAACCCGAATAGGCGATAAACCTGGACGAGAGACTTGAGTGTTTAGGTAGGCCGTGGCCGACTCCCTCGCCCGGCTTCCGCTTGAAGGTTGCCGAGGTACATGACGTGTACAGGGCGATAAGTGGCGAGAGCGTGTGTGAAGAAGTACACCCCTGCAGGGTTATCATTATCTATTCGAATAGCCGGATTCCTCGGATATGGAAACTTGGAACCCTTGCATAGTTCATAGACAAGTGAAAGTGGATACTCTAAAATGCGCAAGATAAGCGTGAGTGCTATGGATGGCGTTCTCGTAGGGAGACGGGAGCGGATCCATAGTGGTGTATTGATATGGTGAATATGTGGACTCGTGTGCGCCACCTCAAAAGAGTTACTTGCAGTCGTAGTTCAGGTTAGCCATCGAGTCAAAGCTGGCTCGCTGCAGTTAAACTCCACCATCCCCTTTGTTGATAATGATGCATATGTAGTTAGTTCTGATGTAAGTCTTGCTGGGTACATTTGTACTCACGTTTGCCTATTTTATGTTTTTGCAGAGAGACTTCAGTCTCACTAGTAGTTCCGCATGGACTTCGACGTTTAGCTTGTTACCTCAGCTACGATCTTGTGCCCTCGGCGGGATCTGGTAGTTAGTTAGTCTTCTCAGCCTTTTTCATTTGTAGTCCTCTGTACTTAGACATGTTAAGCTTCCGCATGTTCTTTGACTTGTATGCTCTGAATGCTGGGTCGAGAGACCCATGTTTGTAATATCTCGCTCTTCGGAGCCTAATGAATACATACTTGAGTCATAGAGTCATGTTGTGATGCCATGTTGTATTTGCACATATCGAGCATATTGTGTGTATGTTATTGAAATGCTTGGTATGTGTGGGATCTGACTATCTAGTTGTTTATCCTTAGTAGCCTCTCTTACCGGGAAATGTCTCCTAGTGTTTCCACCGAGCCATGGTAGCTTGCTACTGCTCCGGAACACTTAGGCTGGCCGGCATGTGTCCTTCTTCGTTCCAGTGTCTGTCCCTTCGGGGAAATGTCACGCGATGAATGCCGGAGTCCTGTTAGCCCGCTACAGCCCGGTTCACCGGAGTCCTGCTAGCCCAGTGCTACAGCCCGAATTCACTCGCTGATGACCGACACGTTCGATGCTGGGTCATGGATGCATGTCCCTGTAAGTTTGTGCCACTTTGAGTTTACGACTGGCCATGTCAGCCCGGGCTCCTTATCATATGGATGCTAGCGACACTATCATATACGTGTGCCAAAAGGCGCAAACGGTCCCGGGCAAAGGTAAGGCGACACCCGTGGGAATACCGTGCGTGAGGCCGCAAAGTGATATGAGGTGTTACATGCTAGATCGATGTGGCATTGAGTCGTGGTCCTGACAGTTTTGGTATCAGAGCTTGACTGCCTGTAGGATTACCAAGCCAAACCGGTCGAAGTTGTGTCTAGAAATGCTTTAGTTATGTAAGGGAATTGATTGTGGGATGGAACGTAAGGCTCTTTTTACTCCTTATACCTCATGGCCTTCTGATCTGAGTCAACCTCTTCTCTTCTACGGGGATTAAGAACTAGGCCTTCTCATCTATCTATCAGGATGACGTGTTAATAATCCATAGACTTATAGAATTGTTAGTTTCAAATTTCAGTTCAGTTTTACTACTTCCGTATGTTCATAACTGTTGATCTCGAAACCTTGATATTGTGCTTCTGAGTGGCTATGCCACTATTTTTGTAACATGTCTCCAATCTTTTGAGCATTTACAGCCGTTATGCTATCCGAGTCATCCCAGGTTTCTAAATAGTCTGATGCACTTGCAAATCCTTTCCCTCTGGTTTTGATGCTCCTTTGGGCCAGGTTAATCACACTAAATGCTGAGTTGAGGTATTCTATTGCCTCGACATATATGTTGGAATTATTATTATTACCCTAGGTGTCTTAGGGGATCATCTAGTAATCTAGCCATGATTTGCGTCCCAGTGTGATGATTCTGGTCTTTATTCTCGAAAGCATCCCGTGATGCAATTTAGTTAGTAGGTATTCTACTCGTGGGTTTTGAACCCGATATTCACCCTACTTACTTCATGTTGATAGTGTTTGCTCGTTCCTTTAGGATATTAGTAACCCTTGCATTAGTCCTCGAGGTCCGTGGTATTTCCTCCTTCCAAATACTATGAACCGCTTATGGTAGAAGTTCCTCGCTGAACCGAAGGATCACAATCAGAGTACTCTTGAGGAGTTCTCCATTCATAATTGTGAATCTGCCAGTTCTACCCTTTCCGCATGGGTTATCCGGAAGAAATGTTGAGCTTCGCTTGACGTACTAATCTATGCATCCACAACTCAGAAAGTTATATGTTCCTTTGAGTTGTTCTCTTTAGTTGTGTCCTGACCCTCGTCTATAAATTGATAGTCAAGAGAATGCGTGCATTCGTTCATCAGTGCCTATTATTCTTGTGGTCCGTCAAGCCATTCTATTCCAGAATGACTAGGAGAAACGAACTCCAGTACCTTGTCCATTTCCAGGATTGGGTCAAAGCAGTCGTACTCCGCAGATCAAATACTAATCCAGCTTTTGTTCTGTTCTACCTTGGAGTAATACCATCTTTATATCAAGAATGTCATGGGAATTGCACACCATCCTATGAATTCTTGATGTAGTAATACTCCTTGCCATCATTACTCATTCCTCGGTTCCGTGTTGTCGCAACCGGAATACCGACAAGTGATTCGTGATGTGTGAAATCAATACTCCTAGCAACTTTGTTGCTTAGTAGTTAAAGGACATTAACCCCACTCTTAGCATGTTGATTTTTGAATCATCACCCTAAGTATGATTGTGCTACCTAGCCCTTATTTCCGGTGCACTCTCCGATCAGTGAGTCAGGATCTTGTCAAACCCTCGCTCTTTTGATCATATCATCTTACCCTGAAAAGCAAGATTGTTCTCGAGCTTAGTAACATATCGGTGGTTCGTGATGTTCCGAATATCTTCTCGGAAGTATTACCAGGTTGTCACCTGACCGCTATGTTGAGCTCGTGATCAAGTTGGTTTTCGAAACCACCCTTTCTCCAAGAATCTGTGTTGAATACCCCTAAGCTAGTTGGTTAAGCTAAACAACAACTTGGAGAGTTGGAAGATAATAGCTTGTCTGACTCAGTTCATTCCAAAGGGATATCTTGTATGTGTGCTGAAGAAAGATGGTATTTTCATCTATTGACCCCGTGATCAGTTTATGGACCTATTGTCTTACCCAATCTTTGATTTGAGTATGGGCTATCGTCAAATCAAATCAGAACCAACGATGTTCATAATGTTGTCTTACTCGTGGTTGTTTCCTCGGGCATACACCATTGTATCCTTTGGGTCTGGCCAATGCTATCACCTTGTTCACATAATTCTGGAATTTCACTTATGTGGAAACTTGGAGGAATTTTGTTGAGCCCATCAGCAACATTGTTATCTTCTCCAGGATTTGTGTTGAACATCCAGCTAGTATTGGAAACTTTATAAGCATTATCTTCATGTCCCGTTCATGAAGCATATGTTTGGACGAAAGAAGTGAGTTCCTCTAATTCATGTGCACTTGATGCAAGTTGCCGCCATGAATTTGAGAAGGCTTGTTTTACGTCCTCTGGAATCATCCCAAGTCAGTCATGCACATGCGAAGTATTCTATGGTGTGATAGACTGATCATCTTCATTCCATACGTATCCCTAGCACACTAAGCCACTGATTGATTTGTTCAAGGATAAGAAGTTCATCGATAAGTGCACAAGGACTTCGATATCCTCGTTGATGGTTCCCAACCTGAACTTGGTAGTGTTTTATTATAAGACTACTACGTGGCCATGCTTGTCTGGGACAGCGTGTTCACATGTTTGTAGCAGAACCAGCTCATGTTTTGGAGCTTGCTATCGTAGTTCATTCCCTAAGATTCTCGCAACGTCATCTCGTCGATTTGTGTTGCAAATTTTCATTTTACTTTCTAGACTCGATGAGTCTGAATTATTCTGACACCAACCAGATCTGAATCTCAGGCAGATATGATGGTTGGAACATTTCCCAAGAACTATAATATCGGTCTCGCGATAACCGGTAAAGTGGATATCGTGGCCAACACACCCCTCCGGAAGACCTAATATTGTAGTATCTTGATTGAAGAAGTTGGCCACCTCCCCATAAGGATTTCGCAGGATTCACTCCCTAGTTGTCCCTTATGGATTTTTGTATTTCCGAAGTCCGACCTTTTACTTGATGTTCTAGATATCAAACCATATTTATGAGTGGGTTATGCTAGTGCATCAAGGAGAACATTAGAAGCGGAGTGCTAAATGTCTCTCGGTCGATCATCCAGATTTTTTTTCCTTGGCCTTGCTAAGGTGAAATCTAAGAAAGTGTTATCTTTCTTTGCATCTGCATCGTCCATCGCTGTTCATCATGGTAGTATGATGTGTTGCCAGGATCCTCGGCACGGATGTTGCTAAAACGTTGATGAATACAGAAATGCTCAAGTTCTTGAAGCATGCTCAGTCACTAGGTTATATCCTTGGTATGAAAAGGTATGTGCCTTCTGTTTGCCGAGTTGTCTTATAACTCTAGTTCCCTTTCCAAACTAAGTATGCCATTTCTTCGAACTCCTCCAAATGATCGATTGTGATTTGCCTTAAGCTTGTATAAAGAGTTTCAATGATCTTTGAATTAAAGGTAATTTTTTTGCCACTTAAGGGGATAATTCTACGAGTCACCTTTCCTAAGGTGCCCCGTCATGGTATCATGGCAACTCAACTTCTCGCTACGTTGACAACCGTTCACCACCTTCTTAAGTGTGGAATTGTTGCCTACCTAGTGAACCCTCGTCATCTGTTCCACTCCATTCCTCTAGATGTGTGCTTCATGTCTCAGCTCGAGAGATGTTTCTATGTCTCATTCCGTGAGTTAATCCTGAGTTGATCGAACTTCGAGAAGATCGATCCTTCCAGAGTTTTCTGTCTCCTCTCATTGTCATGTCGATTGGAGTTCTCGGAGCAAGACATCAAGATCAAGATGGTGATTGAGTCAACGTCCTTATGAAGTGCAACCTGGATCGTGAAGATCATGTTAGCTTGTGTCCCTCTATCTTCTTACCTCACGTCTTGAATCTCGGGACGAGATTCTTGTTTAGTAGGGGTGAGCTGTCACATCCCTAGTTCTGTCAATGCCTAGTGCATGCATTAGAGTGTTGCATCATGTTTAAATTTCATTTAAACCTGAAATGGGGGCTGTTCAAACCCTAGCATCAAAGAGGAATTCAAATAGGTTCAACCAAAATATTTTTCAATGATTTCAAAATGCCCTTTAAAAATGTTCATCATTTCTGGATCAAGGTGGAAGCATCTACCAAAAATGGTTCACATTTTTGCAGGACATATTTGGACTTTGAATTAATTCAAACATATTTGAATTGGGGCTATTTAAATGCTATATATATTTTAGATGCTCCAAAAATGTTGGAAATTGTTGAGGGTCACTGGAATAATTCAGAAAGCACCCATAATTATTTCCAGGATTTTATGAAATGGTTTAGCTTTATTACTAAACCAAAACAAAATAACAGAAATAGAGAAAACTAAAATAAGAGAGAGAGAGAGAGAGAGAGAGAGAGAGAGACGCACCTGGGCTTCTTACCTGGCACTCACCAAAGCCCAGCTGGCTGGCCCAGCTGGCCAGCCCAGCCCACTAGCCTCCCCCCTGTCGTCTTCCTCGTGACAGAAGGACGCCGGGCGTGTGCCCCGTGCGCGCGGCCACGCGCCCCGGCCACCTCCTCCTTGCCGCTCCACCTCGATGCTTGGACGCCTCTGCGAGACACCACGCACCCCCCTGGACCCCTCTCACTCTCTCCCGAACGCTCTCCCCCTCCTCTGCTCTCTCCCTGCATGCGGCCGAGCGCTGCCGTCGCCACCGACCACCGTTGCCGTAGCTACCGCCGATCCCTCGCCCCTCCGTCGTGCCCAGAAGCTCCACCACGTCGCCGGCTACCCCTCCGCCAATCCACGCGCCTCGGGAGGCCCTGGAGTGCCTCCATCGACGTCGTCTTCATCCCCGGTCACCGGCGATCCTCATCACCGCCCTGCCGTCTCTAGTGCATCCCCGAGCTTTCCGTCAAGGCCGCCGAGTCCGCTGTGAGCTTCTGCTCTGTTCCCCTCTCTCCGTTCCTGCGTTCTCGCGCCGTAGCTCCCTCTCCCACCCCAGCCGAAGCAGCTCCGCCGCCGGCCATGTCGCCGCCGCGGTCGCAACACCCGCACGTCGCACCAGAGCATGTAGGCGTGCTCAGCGCTTCCTCAGGAAGCCGCAGAACCCACTAGTTTAGCTCAAAACGCGCCATAGCGCCTAAACCGTCGGTGCCCGAACTCCGGCGGCCGCAAAAGAGCTCGCCGCCGTTAACTCCGGCCACCCCAGCACCAAACACCGCCACCGTTGGATGCGCCACATCGCTAGCTACTTGTAGCACCCACCCGCGCATCAAACCGTGGCCGGAGCTGCGTTTCCGACGCTCTCCGTTGTCTCGGCCTCGCCGGCGACTCGACGCCGGCAGGTTTGACCTGCTGACCATTGACTGGGTGGGCCCAGTTTGACCCCTGGGTCAATGACATGTGGGCCACCCTTGCTAATTTTAGTTAGGTTAGTCTAGCGCTAATTAACCTAGGTTAATGACTAACCTAACACTAACTAACTCCGTTTAGTTAGTCAACTAACCACTGACATGCGGGCCCAGGCCCCATTGACAGTTTAGTTAGTATTAACTTAATCCTGTTAACTAGCTTTTACACTGACATGTGGGTCCCAGCGTCAGGTTTGACCTGGGCTGGCGCCTTTGACCTGCTGACGTCATGCTGACGCAACAAATATTTCCTGGATTTATTTTTTTATAAAGGAAATTCCAGAAAATAACCAAAACTTCTAAAATTCATAGAAAATCAACCGTAGCTCCAAATCAAACAAATTATATATGAAAAATTATCAGAAAAAAATCAAGGAATCCATCTGTACCATTTTCATGCATGTTTGAACAATGATTGTCCTCTGTTTTGGACAAAACAAATAAAGGGCATTTAAATAATCATATATGGAGTTGGAATTTGAATCATGTATTCAAACCAACTTCATTTAAATGATAGCTAGGTGCATTAGATCAAATCACAGCATATTGCCATGTCATGATCATGCATCATATTGTAGCATTGCATTGATTGTGTTCCTTCTCTATTGCCGGTGTTTGTCCCCTCTCAGTAGACGACGTACCGACGACGTGATCGATGACACTGATGAAGAGCTATATTATCTTTGGAAGTGCCAGGCAAGCAAAACCCCCTTGTTCATTCCGATACAATCCCACTCTCTCGCTCCTGCTCTATTTTACCGCATTAGGACAACAACGATACAACTGTTACTTGCTGCGGTAGTTGAACCCCTTTATCCTCTGCATGACCTGTCATTGCCACAGTAAATAGATGAAACCCACTAGCATGAGTAGGAGTTACTTGAGCCCTGATGTGCCTACTCATTCATGCTTGTTTGTCATGCCTGCTACTGCTTAGAGTTGAGTCAGGTCTGATTCATCGGGGATGAATTGGAGGTGTGTGAACATGTCCTACTGTGTGTGAGCTAAGTGTGTGAACACGATTTGGTAAAGGTAGCGGTGAGAGGCCATGTAGGAGTACATGGTGGGTTGTCTCATTGAAGCCGTCCTCAGGAACTGAGTTCTGTGTTTGTGATCCATGAACAGTTACTACCACACATTGGGTTCCAGCACCTAGTTTCTGGTGTTTGTAGGTAGTGCTAGTAGTCTACCAAGTGGCACCCGGTACATGTGGGCTTGGGACAGACTAGGTGCAGTGGCACAGTGTACCAAGTGGCACCCGGATGGTGGGCTTGGGAACCCTGCTCACATCGTTTGGGGCCGTGAGCGACACCCCGGCCGGACCTCCTTGCGGATGGAACCTGAATAGGCGATAAACCTGGACGAGAGACTTGAGTGTTTAGGTAGGCCGTGGCCGACTCCCTCGCCCGGCTTCCGCTTGAAGGTTGCCGAGGTACATGATGTGTATAGGGCGATAAGTGGCGAGAGCGTCTGTGAAGAAGTACACCCCTGCAGGGTTATCATTATCTATTCGAATAGCCGGATTCCTCGGATATGGAAACTTGGACCCCTTGCATAGTTCATAGACAAGTGAAAGTGGATACTCTAAAATGCGCAACATAAGCGTGAGTGCTATGGATGGCGTTCTTGTAGGGAGACGGGAGCGGATCCATAGTGGTGTATTGATATGGTGAATATGTGGACTCGTGTGCGCCACCTCAAAAGAGTTACTTGCAGTCGTAGTTCAGGTTAGCCACCGAGTCAAAGCTGGCTCGCTGCAGTTAAACTCCACCATCCCCTTTGTTGATAATGATGCATATGTAGTTAGTTCTGATGTAAGTCTTGCTGGGTACATTTGTACTCACGTTTGCCTATTTTATGTTTTTGCAGAGAGACTTCAGTCTCACTAGTAGTTCCGCATGGACTTCGACGTTTAGCTTGTTACCTCAGCTACGATCTTGTGCCCTCAGCGGGATCTGGTAGTTAGTTAGTCTTCTCAGCCTTTTTCATTTGTAGTCGTCTGTACTCAGACATGTTAAGCTTCCGCATGTTCTTTGACTTGTATGCTCTGAATGCCGGGTCGAGAGACCCATGTTTGTAATATCTCGCTCCTCGGAGCCTAATGAATACATACTTGAGTCATAGAGTCATGTTGTGATGCCATGTTGTATTTGCACATATCGAGCATATTGTGTGTATGTTATTAAAATGCTTGGTATGTGTGGGATCTGACTATCTAGTTGTTTATCCTTAGTAGCCTCTCTTACCGGGAAATGTCTTCTAGTGTTTCCACCGAGCCATGGTAGCTTGCTACTGCTCCGGAACACTTAGGCTGGCCGGCATGTGTCCTTCTTCGTTCCTGTGTCTGTCCCTTCGGGGAAATGTCACGCGATGAATGCCGGAGTCCTGTTAGCCCGCTACAGCCCGGTTCACCGGAGTCCTGCTAGCCCAGTGCTACAGCCCGAATTCACTCGCTGATGACCGACACGTTCGATGCTGGGTCATGGATGCCTGTCCCTGTAAGTTTGTGCCACTTTGGGTTTACGACTAGCCATGTCAACCCGGGCTCCTTATCATATGGATGCTAGCGACACTATCATATACATGTGCCAAAAGGCGCAAACAGTCCCGGGCAAAGGTAAGGCGACACCCATGGGAATACCGTGCGTGAGGCCGCAAAGTGATATGAGGTGTTACATGCTAGATCGATGTGGCATTGAGTCGGGGTCCTGACATGAACAATGTCTGTTATGTTAGCATACATTTCAGTTGTGTCTTTGTCATACGTATCCGTGCTCATGATGGCACTGTTTTGTGTCTTCCTGCCTTCGTCTCGTGCAAGAGTGTTGTAGCGCACATCTCCAACAACGCAAGATTCATAATGTCTTACCCGAGTATCAAGACCCATTGCTAGTGAGTAAAGGGCATCATCAACTGCCTGCCCATCCTCCCGCATCTTCTAAACCTATGGTTAGAAAATAGAAAGCTGATCATCTTATGTACCCAATATATTAAAAAAACTGACAGTGCACTTCAAAAGCTTACATGGTTCTTGAACCATTTCGCAAATCCTGCCATAACCAATTTGTCAATGTTTCTTGGATTTTGCGGCAGTAACTCCTCTTTGTAGATGCTGCACAACATAGTGATCGCGTCAAACATCTAAATATATAAGAATGTGCTGCAAGTTTAGTAGATTACGATGTATAAGCTGCAGTACTGCACTTACTTGATATAAGGTAGTATCTCAGGACAGTTATTCAACACATACCAAACTATTTTGTCCAAATCTTTAGGTTTATCCTCTTGTCGATTCTTCCCTGTAACTCGAACAGAATAATCGAAAACATTGAGCCCGGGATTGTCTTCACCCACCCCTTTGCTAAGCTGATGAACTGTTTCAATGTATTTTGAGCAGAATGTCAACGCTTCTGTAGCAATGTAGGCCTCTGCAATGGAACCCTCGGGTCTATCTCTGTTCCTAACATAGCCCTTGAAAGTGCCTAGCCGCCTTTCAATAGGGTACATCCAGCAATACTGTACTGGACCTCTAAGTAGTGCCTCATCAGGTAGATGAACAGCCAAATGCACCATCACATCAAAGAAGGCTGGAGGATATATCTTCTCAAGGTCGCATATGATAGTTGGTATCTTGTCTCTAAGACGCTCCAAAGCATCTATCCTGATATTTCTACTGCAGAGTTCCCTGAATAATTGTCCCAACTCTGCAACTGCTCTGTATAAGTTAGGGTAGCCCACAGGTAAAACCCTTTGAAGTAGGACGTGGCAGTCATGAGTTTTCAACCCTTGTACCTTGTTTCCATCTGCACTGACTCTCCTTTCAGGGTTGGAAGCAAATCCATGTGGGAATCTCACACGTGACAGGACCTCGCAGAATTCTTTTCTTTTTACCTTGTCCAAGACGTACATAGCTGGTGCCATATCCCGTGGTTTACCTTCATCTTGCACCTGCAAATCCTTTCTGATACATAGGTGTGTCAAATCAATCCTAGATTTTAAGGTATCTTTCGTCTTGCCTTCAATGTTAAGGAGTGTGCCGATAATGCTGTCACATATATTTTTCTCGATGTGCATCACATCAAGATTATGCCGCAGATCCAAATCTTTCCAATACTCCAAGTCCCACAAAGTGGACCTACGGGTAAACAATAATCTCTCTTCTATCGTGCCATGCTTCCTTTTCCCGCTACCATTACCAGGATGGTTTCCTGGTGTAATATGCCTGACCTTCTTTAATTCCACTTGCAACTCATCGGCGGTGAGCCTCTTTGGCGCATCACGGTTTTCGTGCTTTGCATTGAACATATGTCTTCGGTATTTTCTAGGATGCGGCTTGTCCTTGTCAAGGAAACGACGGTGTCCAATGTAACAGATCTTGCGAAGTATTGCGTATGACAGCGGATTCCTGTCACAATGAACACATGCATTGTAACCATGTGTCGTTCGCCCTGACATAGTGCCCAAAGCCAGATAATCATGGATGCACCAAATTACAACAGCACGTAGAAAGAAATCAGCTGGTGGGCTGCTATATAGGTCTCGAGTGAGAACACCCTTCCATAGCTGTTGAAGTTCCTCCACAAGAGGCTCCTTGAACAAATCAAAATCCTTTCCAGGACTTTTTGGACCTGGGATGAGCAAGGCCATCATGTAGTTTGATTCTTTGGTGCAGACATTTGGAGGCATGTTGTAAGGGATAACAAGCACTGGCCACATGCTATATGTGGCGCTCTGGTGGCCAAATGGGTTAAATCCATCTGAGGCTAAGCCAAGTCTAATGTTTCTCGGGTCAGCAGCAAACTCTTTGTGTTTATCATTGAAGCTTTTCCACTCACTACCATGAGATGGATGGCTCATTACATTCTGATCTCTGTACTCCTGGTTCCTAGAATGCCACAGTACATCCTCTCTTGTTTCAGCATCATGAAACAACCTCTGCAATCTTGGTGTAATTGGAAAATGTCTCAGAACATTATGAGGAACCCTCTTCACAACATCGCCATCTTTCCATCTTGATGATTTGCATTTCGGGCATTCACTTAAGTTGGCATAATCCTTTCGGAACAGAACACAAATATTCTTACAAACATGGATCATATCATATCCAATTTCCAACTGCACGAAGGAAATTCTTCATTTTACTGTAGGTGTGTGGCAGCTCAGACGCATCTGGGAAAGATTTGTGGAAAGCAGCCAACATCGCACTGAATGATTTGTTGGTCATCCGCTCAGATGTCTTCACCTGAAGAAAGGTGACCATAGCTGAGAATACTGACAACTTATTTCCTAGGGTGACATCAACGTTGCATTGTTCAAACATGCGGGCCCACCGTTTTTCTTCTGCAGGTGAAAGTTCACGGAATGCACGAGCATTTCGTAGCATTGTTTCAATGTTGGTCAAACTCACTGGCGCCGCCACCACCACCTCCTCCTCCTCTTCCACCTGAGCATCAGGCAGATCAAGATGGTGATCTACTGCTTCCACGTAGTCAATAACATTGACGTTCACAGCTTCACCATGATGAACCCACCTAATATATGTGACCGACATCCCATACAAGTGTAGATGATTTTGCACAGTTGACTAGGGTCTTGTAAATGAATTCATACAACTGCTACACGGGCAGAGCACATATGATTTCGGACCACCGTACTCAGCTCTGATAAAGTTCATGAAGTTTTCAACCCCCTCGACATATGCAGCGGAGAATCTTCGAGCAAAAGTTATCCAAGTCCTGTCCATCTGTTAGACATGCAAATTAGTTCTTCTACTAGATATTACAGGAAAAACATATATGCTTTTTTATGAAGTCCAGAAAAAAAATTCCTAGGTCGATGTCTAAAGCTATGGCAAGATATTTGGACAAGCAGATCTAAGTAATGAAATACATGTAAAGCTAATTCAGCAAACAAATTTGAGTGCTAAATTATGGCAGGCTGTTTCAGTAGTCAATGAGGCCGAGCACACAACCATCGAACTGTCGAAGGCCATCGCAGCAACAACGATCGAGTATAAAACGGTGTAGAGCTATTTCACCTAACAGATTGGCTACTAGACCATGGCAATCTACGTCACAATAAATATATGGCAGGATATTTAAGCAACTAATTGGCCTTGGCATGCCATCTCAACTAAGCAGATTGAGTGCAGAACAGGGCAAGGAAGCTTCTTAAGCAGAGCATATTGACAGTAAACTACTTCGGCAAACAGTGAGATTAACAGCGTCTATTAGCTAACATTCAGCGCTACACCGACATGATCGGGGCCTCAGTCTAGAATGCGCGTACCATGGGAGAAGCTGACCGCCGTGCATCTCCACATGAACGTCGCTAGTGGTGGTGGCGCTGACCGCCGTGCGCCTCCACAAGAACATAGCCAGAGGTGGTGGCGCGGCTAGAGGACGGCAGCCTACGAGAGCGTACTGTGGGAGCGAGAGGATCGCCATGCGTCCCCTCGACGAACCGCGGTGCCGACGTATCGGCGCGGTGGGGAGGGCGGCTTTGGCGGAGTGAATGGAGTGGAGGGGGGACGGGGGGTGGTGGGGAGGAGGGGGGTTTGGGGAATATTTGGCCGAAGGGCGGTTGAATTGGATTTGGGGGGAATTTTTGTGTGTGTGTGTGGGGGGGGGGGGGAGGATTTTCGCGCGGTGGGCGGGGGGAGTTTGGCGCATGGTCGGTTTCTCCAAGTGCAGTCCCACGTGTCAGTGAAGAGGCAAGCCGAAGCACATTCCGTTTGCGTGAGCCATGTGCAGGACCGAACGTGTGTGGGGTGCAATGCGACCGCGACAGGAGTGCTGTGAGTGTACCACCTTTTTTCCTTTTAAACTAGGTGCTTCGCCCCCTCAAAAAAATAAAATTGTTGCTTCGCGAGATCCATCGATACTACTACTTGTAATCCAGTAATCCCGACTAAAACGACACGGCCGGGTCTTTTCCCGCGCGATATGCTGGGAGGTTGGCTTAGTTGGGTTTTTTAGATTTGTCTCAGTTCAATAAAAAGCAGAGTTGGTGATGATGGTGTGCCTGTCATCCTGTAATATAGGCCATCCGATCTATATCTAACGGATAGGAAGGAAACTATGACAATTTACCCGCTCTCCTCTCCACATTTGCAGATAAGGCTTTCCCTCGTTCATCCTTTTCTCCCACAAGATCTTGATCTTCCGTGCAATGCACGTGCATCTTGCTAGTACTCCTACAATATGTATATTATTGTGAAAGTTCATATACACGGGCCGAGATTAATGCAAACATGACAGATTTTTATTACATTTCGAACTTTTATAGGACAGAAAAATAAAAGAAACCCGACCCTAAACCTATTCTACGGCGGCGACCGACGTCCTCCATCTGCGATCTCTATGTACGGGGGTGGGGTTCAAGACCCGTGATGTGAAGGTGCGGTCTCCGTCGAGGAAGAGTAGAACACGGAATATGGACCGGCCAGTTGGCACACCATGCCCTGCCGCCTCCCATGCCCTACTCATCCTCGGAGGAGTCCCCAACCTCGGCGGTGCCGGATGTTGGACGACGGCAAGTAGGACGCATGGCTGATGGTGCTCCCGTCATCGGCCGCCAGCATGGCCACCGCTTGTGCGGTAGCGTCCGCGTCCGGCTACGCCGCTATTGCGTCGTGAGAGGCAACTTGAGCGAGGGTGGCGAGCTCGAGCTTCATCCCCGAAGACAAGCTCTCCCGTAGAGCGTTCGCACTTGCAATCATGGCGGATGTGGTGCCAGGTAGGAGGACAATGCGCTATGGTGTGGAGGTTAGCTAGGCATTGCCGCTTTAAGTAGCGCATTCCAGTGAGGCCAAGCGTCCGGGTGCGTCATTAAGTCACCGGAGTTGGTTCCTCAGGCACCGAGCCTCTTAACGACGACATACGAACGGACGGCATGAATGCGGGCAGCTGGCGCCGGTTGGGAACGCACCGCGCGATGGCGCAAGGGACAAGGGCTTTGGTGTGCTAGGGTAGTCAGCTGCGGTCGTGGCAACGTTGTAGATGTCCTTTGCTCAAATGCGATCCCCGCATGTCATTGAAAAAGCAAGACGACCCGGCATGGTCTCAGGTCCAGAGGATGTAGTTGTCCGCGCTACACCACTCCACAGACGCGTCGCGGCGCCCCATGCATCCTCGACGAGCCGTGTGTTGGGGCGTGTTTGGATTGTGGCCAAAGTGCACCTTACCAAAATTTTGGTCATGACCCAAAGATTGGTCTTTGTTTGGATGGTTGCCATTTTTTTGGCATGCCAATGAACTCTAGCCAACTCTAGTTCATTTTTCTTGCCAATGTCGGCCAAATCATGGGCATTCAATACCTCAACCAAAATTTTGGTCATGACCCAAAGATTGGTCTTTTTTGGATGGTTTCCATTTCTTTGGCATGCCAATGAACTCTAGCCAACTCTAGTTCATTTTTCTTGCCAATGTCGGCCAAATCATGGGCAACCAATACCTCAACCAAAATTTTGGTTATGACCCAAAGATTGGTCCTTGTTTGGATGGTTTCCATTTCTTTTGCATGCCAATGAACTCTACCAACTCTAGTTCATTTTTCTTGCCAATGTCGGCCAAATCATGGGCAACCAATACCTCAACCCAAATTTTGGCTACCCAATGCTTTGATGGGGCAACCTTGGGCACAAACCAAACATATCGTTGGTCGTGCCACAGCATTAACGCCACCCTCACACTGAAACCGACCGTGTCTAGCGACGATATGAGCGTGTCGCTCACCGCGGTCGCCGTGTCCAGAGGCGGTGCTGGAGCTGCGCCCCGTTGTTGGGCCCAACAACCCACATGAACGGTTGTCGATGGTGAGGAGGTCGTGGGCCAGCTTCTCCATTGGACTAGTCTGCGCTACGTCGTCCCGACGGGTGTTCCCCACATGTCGGTTTCCCTGTTTTCCCGGCCATATTCGAGCGTCAGTGCTCCGCGTTGCGCATTAGGCCTTTCACTATGTAGGCCAAGCGAGACAACTCATTGTTTATTTGAGCCATTCAAGTGTAATCATGTGGCATTTGCATGTTTCTCATTCCTCTCCAACCCTCTTCTCCATCGATCAGGTCGCCCTCCAGTACAGTCCATCCTCCCGCATGCCTCATTTGAACATTCCGCCGAGTATCATTTGCATGTACCCACCCTAGTCCTCTTTCAATAGTTCTCCGGACCCCGAGATGAAAGCGAGAGGGAACGAGTGGGGGAACGTGATACCTAAGGCAGATTCAAAATTTTGAACCGGTGACCATAGCATCCGCAAATCATATATAAAGGGTATTCAATGTTCATTTCGTTTTTGAACATACAATATACTCCCTCCTATCCTTTCTACTTTACATATAAGTTTTATGTGTAGTCAAAGTATCTCTACTATGATCAAAAAGGTATCAACATTCAACAACGCCCAATCAATATTGTTAGATTCGTACGTACTCCTAGATCTGTACTCGAGATGGTTTCCAATTTGACTATTGACAAGATTAATAGTACTCCCTCCGTCTAGGTGAGTAAGTCATCTCAGGCTGTGCACCGTGACCAAGGAGGAGGGGAAAACGAGAGACATTAATGTTTATTTGCTAATTAATAGTATTGCATGCAATGAACTAACCACTGCATGTCATGTTTGATAGTCTCAGGTCATTAAAAGCATGCACACCCTCATCTCTTATTGGTTGATATGTCAAGAAACAAGAAACGAGGTAGAAGTTAATGCACCGCGCCTACAGGTTTTGGGATTATTTGGTTTTTGTAAGATGACTTACACACCTAGACGGAGGGAGTACATGAGATATATAATGTGAAAATTATATCATTGGAAACTCCTTTCACATACGAAATTGACCATATGCTTTGTGTAAGTTGCATGTCATATATTATTACTCTAACATTTGGTCAAAGTTAGCCTCGAAAAACGCATCAGACCCTGTATGCTTTGTGTAAGTTGCATGTCATATATTATTACTCTAACATTTGTGTAAGTTGCATGTCGTATATTATTACTCTAACATTTTGTCAAAGTAGTATAGTGGAAGTGGATCCTCTGACGTAGGTATCCCTGCCTTACCCTCCCTTTCGGTCACTTACTGGCGGACCCCATGCTTGCTAGGCCCCGCATGTGAGTTACTCAATGGGTTCGGCCACGTCAGGGGATCCTCATCCATAGTATACTCCCTCTGTTTTTATTTACTCCGCATAAAACGGAGGGAGTGGTGGTATAATAAATGACGCGGGTGGGGGAGGGGGAGGGACGTCGGTTTGCTCTCAACTGCGGTCCCACAAGCGAGCGAAAACGCAAGACGAAGTGCGTTCCATTCGGTGAGTGACGTGGAGGGTCCAGCGTGCTGGGCTGCAACGCGAACGCGACAAGAGCGATGTACAGTCAAAATCGATTGACCGGTCGTCACCGGAACCACTATTCACACCAGAACCTTCGCTGCTCAGCCTAGGCCAGCTAGTGCCCTAAAACCACATCAAAACTCCAGCCCATTCCCCCACCTTTCGATCCCCTAGCCCGCATCAAGCGTCCCCTAGTTCGCCGGAAAGCCATGGTGCGCCGCAAGATCACTTACTATAAGATGCTGACGCCGGAGCGCCGCGCAGAAATTGCGGCGGTGGTCCGCGCCATAGACCTCCGTTCCCAAGGTCGCTTTGTGGCGGGCCAATCCCTGGGGTCTCTGGAGCCAAGCTACGAGGAGGAGGAAGCCGATCCAATGTTCACTGCGGAGGTCGCGGCGTAGAAGGCCCCCGATGGGCATGAGACGATGGACGTTGACTTCGTGCCGGCGTCTGAGTCCCCCATGGTGTACGCAGACCATTAGTTCAACATAGTGATACTAAAGGAGGACCGGGAGGCAGAGGCTCAACTCGACACGGAGCGCGCGCATGCCGCTGCCATCAAGGCTCTCCTGCAGGCGAAACCGGATGTCGTGGATGTGAACCGGGCAGCGGAGGCTCAACTTGAGGCGGAGCGCGCGGATGCCGCTGCCATCGAGGCCCTCCTGCAGGTTGAACCGAACGTCCTAGACATGAACCGGGCGGCTGAGGCTCGACTCGACGCAGAGCATGCGGATGCCTCTCTCATCGACACCCTCCTGCTGGCAGAACCGGACGTCCTAGACTTGAACTGGGCGGCGGAGGCTCGACTCGACGCGGAGCGCGCGGATGCCGCTGGCATCGAGGATCTCCTGAAGGTGGAACCGGACGTCCTCGACTTGAACCGGGCTGTGCTCTCGTCCGTGCAGAGCGCCCCCGCGCTCCGCTTGAACGAGTAGCTGGAGGTCGAGGACAACCACAGTGCGGAGACACACGTCGGTAGCGACGGCTGGTTCACGCCGGCAGCCAAAGACGACGAGGTCGTCTCTTTCCGCGAGCAGTGATAGTTTTTTTTATGTTGTTGTTTTTATGGATCTTTTGCTGTGTAAAAACATACTATAGCCCTGTTTGGATCATGGGGTTAGAGCTAATTTGGGTTAGTTGGGGGCTCAAATAACCCAAAAGTATCCAAACATGGAGTGTTAGAGTGGGTTAGTTGCATCTAACCCAACTATCCCGGTGGAGAGGTGCTTATTTGGGTTAGAGTGGGTTAGAAAATAACTCTAACTCTAACTGTGTTGGAGTATCCAAACAAGGCCTATATTTGTTATGCAAGTCGCCTGACTTGGGTCAGTCTACCATTTTAGGCGGTTGGATGAATATCCTACGTCTCCTAACCCTTCTTTCCTTCTTCCTCACCTCTTCTTCTTCCCCAACAGACCACCGCACAGGCCGTACAGATACTCCCCAACATGCGGTTGGATAAACATACTCTATGAATGAAAATTATGTGTCAGCGATGGGATGGCTGAGTTTGGTTTGTTCACATGCAACAACATGTATCAGTGAGGGTGCGTTCCCTTGGTTGGGTTTGCGGCGTGCAGGAGCGACTGTGTGAGGGTGCGGTGCGACCGTGGCGTGCAGGAGCGACCGTGTGAGGGTGCGGTGCGACCACGACAGCCATGCGCAAGTGTACCTCCTTCTCATTTTGAAAACTTTAGGCAAGCTTGGCAAAAATGTGTGGCGAAGTTTGGCAATGCAAGGCCTAGACCCAAACAGGATAAGTACATACGTGCTAGGAGTACTAGTGTTAAAAAAGAAAGGCGGGGTTTTCCTTCGCGTCATTTAATCGTTACAAATCCTTGTTTCACGTGTCAATTAATGCGTATTTTTTCTCGAAAGACCAAAGGGCTAACTATCTCACTCCTGATCGCTTGATTAATGCAGTGCCATGCAAACCAACCTTCTCACTTCTGCATGCATGCATGGGATATTAATGTCCTTGGTTGCTAACCCCATCAATTTTGCCTCGATTAGTGTTAGTGGCCCTTTGCAAATTGTAATTTTGATACACTGGCCTTGTGTACAAAAAAATGGAGGTAGTAACTATATTTGACTTCCTTCCCCATTGCGGTGACGTCGACGATATTTTTTTTGTGGTTTGGCCAAGTGCGTTTGACGAAGAACACCATTGAGGGAGACCACGGTAAGTCGTTCGCAAGTGCCGCTTGCAAGCCGAGACAACCGCCTTATTTGCATCCAGGAAGTCCTTTACTAGTACTACTACTAGGAGTACTAGTGCGGTGAGATGGTTTCTCGAAGAAGACGATGGAGAAGCGGAGTCAGCGAAGAGTGAAATGATGATTGCTTCGTCCGTGCTTTGTGATTTGACGCCTCGCCGCTTTGTGATTTGTGATAGAAGGGACAGGGGAGTAGAATCTGTGCTCTATAATGTACTACATGCGTCCAAGCATGTGAGAAAGAGGAGAGATGTTGCATTTTTCTATTCCTTCAATCAATCAATCAGGGAGCTTCGGTTCCATCTTTTTGGCTTTGGCAACACCGTCCACAATGGTTCCCACGATGCCAAAAGCTATTTTCGCATTTGGCTACACATTGTGGATGCCCTTAACCGTACCACTTGGTTTTGCTCCTGTGTGCTATCTATACAAATCTCAATTATATTGATCTAAAAAATTATAGAATCAAGATCGATTAGTAAAAAGGAGGTGATTTTGCCGTGCGGATGGCGGGGGAGGTTTCTTATTTTCGGAGGATGTTGTCCTGGCGGTTTGCTAACATGCGGTCCCACGTGTCAGTGCTTTACCAAGCCGATCCGCGTCCCACATGAGGCAGAACAACGGCAGAAGCAACACGTGGTTAAGTTGAAGAAGATGAGGGAGAAGCGGATTCAGCAACGAGTGAAATGATGGTTGCTTCGTCCCTCCAACTTCTTTTTTTAGCATTATTACTTCGTCCCTCCAACTTAACTGCGGGAAAGGTGCAGCTTTGTGATTTGACGCCTCATTGCTCATTACTACACCGGCGCCATAACAGGGGGGCTTCACCCCGGCTGCTCTGCACTGTATTCCGGTATGGCACGTGGACCCAGTAGCTTGATGCCCCACATGTCGGCGAAAGGGACTAGAAGATTTATGAAAGCGAGCGCTCCACTCTTACGACGGAGGAGTAGACGACATGACGACCAAGTGAACTGTCACTTGTACTGTATAGTACTATAGTTTTGCTGTTTCGCGCGATCCATCGATACAAACCCGATTAAACAGGAAAGGGCAGGATTTTTCCCGTGCGGTAGATGATACTGGCCATACATTTCAAAAGAAATTTTAATGTATGCAAACTGAATAATTATAAGTAACAATATGATATCTAGCAAAACTAAAAACACATATGATTTATTGTGTTAGAGTGTAGTAGTAGCGTTGTATTGCATAGTTGTTAGATGTAACATGCGAGAATGTGTAGAGATGTAGTTTTGGAGGGCCTACAGAGAGAAAAGCATAATACGGTCACCGAACTTCAGAATAAGCTGATTACGATCACTATATATGTTTTGTGGTGATTATCCAGTCACTTGCTCACAGTTCATCATCAGATTGCACTCTGTTGACCGGCCAAATAGTCTGCGTGGCGCCATGTTGACTAGTTAAAGTGACCACGTTCCTTGTGGGTCCCACCTGTCAGTTCGCATACGAAAAAGGTCAGATAAACACAAATTTACGCAGGCGCGACAAGGCTCCAACCCGTGCGCGGGAATCACCTGGTTGTGTATGTGTCTGTCAGGGCCTGATGTGTGCGCATGCACGTGTAGGTTGAGCACTTGAGCGTGAGAGTGTGTGTTGGTCGTGTGGTGTACTAGTGTGTGCATGCATGCGTGCGTGTGTGTGCGTGCGTGGGTGCATGTGTTTGTGTGAGTGTTGCGTGGATGTAGTTCGTGTGCATGCGTGCGTGTGTGTATAATCACCACACCATCTCCTATGTGTTAAAACAGACAGCTCAGCATACCAATACAAGGCCACCTTGTCCGCTGTGCCCGCGGTCATGACTTCGAACCACCGTCAAAATATATTTTTGTCGTTTGTTTTCATTCTTACTAGCAAGATGCCCGTGTGTTGCACGTAACATCAAGATGCATTTGTATGACTTGTTTATCTTGTGAGAGAAAAGGATGAACGAGGGAAGGCCTTATTTGCAAATGTGGAGAGGTGTGTGGGTACCTTTTTGCAAAATTGCCATAGTTTCTTTCCTATCCGTCAGATATAAATCGGACGTCCTATATTGCAGGATGGCAGGCACACCATCATCACCAACTCTGTTTTTATAAGAGTGTATTTTATGTATTTTATAAGAGTGTAGATGTAGAGTAGATACAAGTCAACAGGTGGGCACGATAGTAGTGAGATAATGTGATGCAACACTAGAGGTGCCACGTGGAGCGTTTAACTGGTCAACTAGTCATGTCATGAGCAAGTACAATGTTGTACGGTGAGCCTGTGACTGTATAATAACCACTAAACGTAAACGGTGACCGTAATGAGTGGATTATGAAGTCCAATGTATGTATCATGCTTTCGCTTCAAATACAATGATCGTCATTGCATATATCGCGAGAGAAAGATGAAACACGCGTGAATTTTCTGGGGGCTTACTTTTAGAGGACTTGGAGATAGTTTTGTGTGCATACGTGAAAGGGCGTACAGGGGGGGTATGTGATGGAGAGAGAGATGCTCTTCGTTTCTCTTTATTATGACTAACTTTGTATATAGTATAAAAATATACAAATTCACAGTGCGGAATAAATATCATTGTGGGCACCATGCAATGCAAATTAGCGTTCGTACTCCTCCATATAACTTTGTAATGTTGTATATATGTAGAAACTCTAAAATAATTTTTTGGCCGCACTTTATTCAAAAGGAATGTTGTATGCGAAATAAACGTGAAGAGAGGGATTTTTAGATCAATGGGGTACGTGATGTAACATGTGTGAATGTGTAGTTGATGTATTTGGCGGGGCCTAGAGAGGTATGTGTGTGTATTACGTATTCGAGAGAGGCATGGATAGAGGGGCCGACGGGGGGGGGGGGGGGGGGCGTGGGAGAGATAGCACGAGTAATGAGAGTGGTCTAGAGAGAGAGAGACGAATATGATGTCACGAAAAGAGATTCCATTCCCTTGAGTGTGTATATGCAGGAGAAATTTTCTGTGTGTGTGGTGTTTGTGTTGGTATGTGTGGGTGTGAGAAGATAATGAGACGTGGGGGCAGAGGGTGTGACCCCGCATGAGGTCCGGTGGGTCGACGTGAGGCCGTTCGTTCGGTTCCGTCCTACGCCACATTAGTCGGCCCATGACACATTTAGGAAGACCCATGGATGACTAGTCGTACAAGACAAAGATAGCAGAATTGTGAAGGACTCTGTGTCCACTGACAAAGCCGGCTAGGATTTGTAACCCTAGGTTCTCGGACTAAGGTAACCCCTTTATCTCTGATATTACTATTCATCCAACCTAACTTTAAGGGGAATCCTACAGAATGCTCTGCTAGAATCATACTCGTCGATTAGGAAGAGAGGTGTGAGACAATGCGTGAGAGACATGCATAAAGATAATGTGCGTACATGAGACACGTAGGTAGGTCCATGTATATAGAAAGGGTCGATGAGGATTGTGCGTGTGTATGTTTGCGAGAGGAAGAGTGCTTGTGATAAAGGTTAGTGAAAATAGTTGTAAATGGTTACAAGAGGGAGGGAGGGTTATATCTAGAGCATGTGTGCGAGAAAGACACCTTGGGAGAGAGTGTCTGAGCATGTCTGAGAGACCACCGATGGAGAGTGAAACTACACGTAAAAGACTGCTCTACACATTGATTAAAGATATAAATTGTAACCAAATATTAGGATGGGATCATGATATTTGCAATTCACGTAAGGAGCAGTCATTGATCCTTCAGACATCTAGATTCTATCGAATTTGAGCATGTCTATGTTATTATTCAACACAATTGATCCACATAGTTAGTATTTTGAACTCCAGACAATGCATCGCTTTAGCAATCGAATATAAACGTGAGTATAGTTCATGTTGTGTGTGTAAAGCTGAAAGTGCAACTATCCCTAGGTGGTTTTGGTAATTCCTAACAACATATAGCTCATGAGCTAACATTATTCCAAGATAGATATTTCAGGAAAAGCACAATGGATGGCATGGCATGGATGAGAAAAGTGGACCCCTCAAAATACTAAGGATAAAAGGATTAGGTCAAGTTCAAAGCTCAAGACTCTATATTTTATATTTTAGTGATCCAAGATCACATTGAGTCTTAGGGAAAGCCAATACTATCAAGGAGTGATGAGGTGTTGCTTAATGAGGTTCTTGCTTCATAATGCTTAGTGATATGCTCCAAAACCCTCAACTACTTTCCCACATCCACATATGACCTAAGCCAAAAGTCAAATCGGCCCCACCGATTCTTTCTATCCGGCACCACTGAGTTCAGATGTCATAGCCACTGCCACAAACCCTAGGCAAATCGGTCTCACCGATAGGGATCTCGGTCTCACCGAGATGGGATTGTAATCTCTCTGTTTCCCTTCGTAACGTTTCGGTACCACCGAGATGAGTGATTGGTCCCACCGAGATTGCAATGAAAAACTCCCTGTTTCCTTGTTGTAACATTTCGGTCCCACCAAAATGAGCGAACCGGTCCCACCGAGTTTACCTGACCAACTCTCTGGTTAGCTTATTACCAAAATCGGTCCCATCGAGTTTGTGTAATCGGTCTCACCGATATGACGTTATGCCCTAACCCTAACCATGTCGGTCCTACCGAGTTGCATGTGGGTCCCACCAAAAATCCTAACGGTCACTAGATTTGCTGAATCGGTTTGACCGAGTTTATCAATTCGGTCCCACCGAGTTTGGCAAGTTGTGTGTAACGGTTAGATTTTGTGTGGAGGCTATATATACCCCTCCACCTCCTCTTCATTCGTGGAGAGAACCATCAGAACGAACCTACACTTCCAACTTGCATTTTCTGAGAGAGAACCACCTACACTTGTGTTGAGCCAAGATATTCCATTCCTACCATATGAATCTTGATCTCTAGCCTTCCCCAAGTTGCCTTCCACTCAAATATTCTTTCCACCAAATCCAAATCCTGTGAGAGAGAGTTGAGTGTTGGGGAGACTATCATTTGAAGCACAAGAGCAAGGAGTTCATCATCAACACACCATTTGTTACTTCTTGGAGAGTGGTGTCTCCTAGATTGGCTAGGTGTCACTTGGGAGCCTCCGACAAGATTGTGGAGTTGAACCAAGGAGTTTGTAAGGGCAAGGAGATTGCCTACTTCGTGAAGATCTACCGCTAGTGAGGCAAGTCCTTCGTGGGCGACGGCCATGGTGGGATAGACAAGGTTGCTTCTTCATGGACCCTCCGTGGACTCGCGCAACCGTTACCCTCCGTGGGTTGAAGTCTCCATCAACGTGGATGTACGATAGCACCACCTATAGGAACCACGAAAAAAACATCCATGTCTCCAATTGCGTTTGAATCCTCCAAACCCTTCCCTTTACATTCTTGCAAGTTGCATGCTTTACTTTCCGCTGCTCATATACTCTTTGCACGCTTGCTTGAATTGTGTTAAGATTGCTTGACTCGTGCTAAGGTAGCTAAAATCAGCCAAAGACTAAAATTGGGAAAAGGATAAGTTTTTATTTGGTCAAGTAGTCTAATCACCCCCCCTCTAGACATACTTTCGATCCTACAAGTGGTATCAGAGCTTTGGTATCCATTTTCTTTGATTTCCATAGCTTTTGGTGGTCATAGCTTTGGTTTCACAACCTAGGAGAGTATGGCGTCTAGCGAGGGAAATTATCACCATAGAGGTCCTTACTTTGATGGTACTAATTTTGCTATTTGGAAGCATAAGATGAAAATGCATATTCTAGGACATAACCCCACCGTTTGGGCTATTGTGTGTATTTGCTTGCAAGGTGAATTCTTTGATGGGAGAGAACCGAACCATGAAGCTACCGTGGAAGAGTTGAAGATGCTTCAATACAATGCTCAAGCTTGTGATATCCTCTTCAACGGATTGTGCTCCGAAGAATTCAACAAAATCAGCCATCTTGAGAATGCAAAGGAAATTTGGGACACTTTGATTGATATGCATGAAGGTACCGACTCCGTCAAGGAATCCAAGTTAGATGTGCTTCAAAGTCAACTTGACAAGTTCAAAATGAAGGATGGTGAAGGTGTCGCTGAAATGAGATTGCCGGCTTAGGAAGTGAAGAGATGACCGACAAATTCATCATCAAGAAGATCCTAAGAGCTTTGGATGGAAAATATGATACCGTGTGCACATTGATCCAAATGATGCCCAATTACAAAGATCTCAAGCCAATGGAAGTCATTAGAAGAATTGTTGCTCATGAGATGTCACTCAAGGATAAGGAGGAACTTCACAACAAGTCTAGTGGTGCTTACAAAGCCTCATGTGAAGCCCCTACATCATCAAGTGAGAAACAAACCTTCAATGAAGAATTGAGCTTAATGGTGAAGAACTTCAACAAGTTCTACAAGAGTAGAAGCAAAGAAGGAAGCTCCAAGTCAAGGTCCTACAATGACAAAATATCTTCTAGTCGAGAGCGCAATTGCTACAATTGTGGGAGACCCGGACACTATTCCAATGAGTGTACGACACCCTAAAAAAGAAGAGAAGAATCACCCAAGATGATAAGTAGAAGAGAAGGATCACCACCAAGAGAGAGGAGGAGTAGAGATGATCGTTATGAACGAAGAACATCCAGGAGAAGCAAGGATTCAGAAAGGAAGGACAAGTCACCAAGGAGCTATACAAAATGAAGACATCAAGCTCATGTTGGTGAATGGGTATCCGGCTCTCACTCCGACAATCACTCCGAGAGAAGCTATCACTCCGATTCCGAATATACTCAAGACGAAGGTGTTGCCGGTCTAGCACTTGTATCAACCAACTCCTACGACATATTTGATTCACCAAATGAAGGACTTGGAAGATTCTTGATGGCTAAAGGCCCAAAGGTAACACACCCCGAGTATGTTGATTTCAATAGTGATGAAGATGACTTGCTAGGTGATGATGATTTACTTGTTGACAACTCTAGTGATGAATACTATGATGAAACGTCAATTAATCATGCTAATCAAGATAAAACGAATGACAATGATAAGGAGAAGATTGAGCTTCTAACTAAAGAACTAAACACTCTTAAGTTAGCTCATGAAACTATCTTAGAAGATCATCGAGAACTTTTAAGGACTCATGAGAAGTTACGCTTTGAAAAGCTCAACCTTGAGCGAGAGCATGAGTTCTTAAAGGCAATCAATAATGATCTCCGTAAGAAAAGTTCTTCTTACATTGCCAAGCATTTAGTCTTATCTACTTACATGCCTCAACTCAAGTCCATTAACAAGAGCAAGAAGGATTCTTCCTCTAGTAGTAACAATAATAATGCTAAATCCAATGTTGTTGCTTCTAGTAGTTCTCTTGATTCCACTAAAGATTCTCTTAGCCAAGTTACGCTTCAGCAAGAAAAAAGCTTATTGAAGGGAATTATAGAGAAAGGTGTTTACAAGAGCCTTGCCGGGAGTAAGCAATTTGAGGAAATTGTACGCAAGCAAGGAAGGCACCGGAAGAACCAAGGTGTTGGTTTTGAACGAAAGTTCAATGCCAATGGAGTTGAGTGGGAAGAAGATCAATACCCCAAGACAAAGTTTGTTCCTCAACAAGAGAAGTATGATCCTACTTCCTTCAATGGAACACAAGCTCAAGATGATCTTCCACCACAAGACCACAAGCAAAAAGGGAAGGACCAGCTTCAAGAGGAGATTGATGCATTTGAAGAAGCTCCTAAGGCCTTGGTCAAGTGGGTTACCAAGACTACATCAAGTTCTACTTCATCAAGTACGACTACAACTCCAAGGATTCCCATCAAGATGATGTGGATCCCGAAGAAGAAGAACTAGAGAGTTCTTGAGGGTGACTCCGCCAACATACTTCACTCATATCATTTTGGCAACAACAAGTGCAATCAACCTTCACATCTTGCACTAGTTCAGGGAGTCACAAACCCTCTTGTTGGTAAGACAAGGGACAAGGTAACCTAATGCTTTCATAGACATCATCTTGTGTGTACATCACTCTATGTCTATGGATATCCTTGTTTGTTCCTTGTGGGACTAACCCGTGTAGGTATTGAAAGTGCAACTCACTCCAAAGGTCTGCTCCAAATGATCTACATCAACATTGAGCATCCACATCTTCAACACCTACATGAAGTCATCATTGACAAAACCCAAGGTTAGTTCATCCCTCTAAGGGGGGATCTCACATCTAGGGGGAGCTTAACTCTAAGAATTGAGTCAAAGCAACTCTAATGGTGTGAACACATCAATGCATTATGTAAAAGTGGTAACCCCACTTGAGCTTAAACGATGAGTATGACCTATGATCAAATGTTCTCATTTGACTCCTAAGTCAATATACTCATATATAGATGACCTAGTCATCGCCAATTGTTTGGTAGATGCTAGAATTGGTTGTGCATGCTTGGCCACATATTTCATTTGCCATTTTATTGTGTGAGCATGTTGGTTGCATATTTCACTCATTCGAGGACATCCACTTGTTGCTTTGATTGATTGGTTTCTTTTTCTTTTGCCAAGTGGATGGACAAGAATGCCTAAGAACCTTCTCTAGCTATCTATGCTTTTCTTGTCTCAAACTCTATTCATGCTACATCACAAAATTTGATCAAGTCAGATTTGAACCACTCTGTGTGAGGAGCACTCGGAGTCCCCGATTCGTCATAGACTTAAACTTCCAAAAGTTCTTTGTGCATTTCGGTCTGACCGAGTCTTCCATTTCGGTCATACCGAGATCACTAAGTCGATCTAGGTTTTCAATCTCGGTGCAACCGATTTGAACTTTTTGATCACACCGAGTTGCTGTAACTGTCAACAGTTATGCATCTCGGTGCCACCGAGTTGTTCCACTCGGTCACACCGACAGAGTCAGGCTATATATACTCACGGGCAAAAATTTGGAAACTTTCTCCGAACTCTTTCGCCCACGCATATCTCGCTCTGCCTCCAGGGTCTCAGGATCATCCTCCTCGTCGCCAGCCGCCTCCAGTCGCCGATCTCCGCCGCCGTCAACGGAAATCATCCCCGCTGTTGCCGCCATAGCGAGTTCATCGCCGAACTAGGGTATGGACTCGATCACAGTGCTATCCCCGTCCGACTCCTAGCACATTGTGTTCATCATGAATCTTGCCATGATTGAAACTATTCTATCCAGTCAAAACACTCCATAGATTAGAGGTGAATTGAAAATTTAGGGTTAGGTTTCCGTCGAAACCATCTCGGACCCACCGAGTTGTAGAACTCGGTTCCACCGATTCGGCTAATCCCATTACACAAGTGATTCTCAGTCTGACCGAGAATTGCAAATCGGTGTGACCAAGTTCAGGACTTTGTGAAACCCTAGCAGTCTTGGTGCCACCGAACTGTGACTCGATCTGACCGAGTTCACTAGTTTAGGTTCCAAAAGCTGCTTCAGTATCACCGAGTTTGCAAATCGATTGATCCGAAATGCTTTCTGTGGAAAACTAAAACTAAGTTTTTGAATCATTCTTTTGCAAAAACCTCTGTATTTTGTGATGCTCATCCACTCTATCTCATCTATATCTATTCACAGGGTCTGTAGTCAGAGTTTGCAACATGTCTGATCAAAGTGACAGCCAGAACAGGGAAGATGAGCAAATTCAGATGAGTGAGGGCACTAATCCCTCTAGCACCTCTGATGAGGGTAGTAGGAGCACCCCAAGCAACCTGCCCAAAGCTGCCACCAGGGCTAGAAAGAAGAAAACCTCAGAATCTGAGGATGAAGACTATGTGGCAGTTAAGGATGAAGCCACTTCGAAGAAGAAAGTGCTCAAAAAGGAGTATGGCTCAGATGCATCCACTAAGCTAGGAGTGCAGAAGAAGGCACCTGCAAGAAGGATTCCCACTTCCAAACTATGGAAGGTTGCCACTGGAGCAACCATGAAGTTTACTATTGAGTCAGAAGATGAAGCTGCTAGTCAAGACAAAAAGAAAAAGAGAGTCAGAACCACTACTGCCAAAGTTCTTGGCAATCCCTCTATGAGGAGAGATTCTGATGAGGAAGAAGAAGAAGAGGTTGTTGCACCAGCACCCAAGGCTCAGAAGCTTATGGGTGATGCTATTAGGTCAGGGGCTGCTTCATCAAAGCCCAAATAAGCACCCAAGGCTGCTTCCAAGCCCAAGACTGCACCTAAGAGGAATACCAGGAACATATCAGCCGCTGAGAAGAACAAGGCCCCAGTGCCTGAAGCTGTTGCTGAAGAGGAAGATGATGTAGAGCATGTCTTGAGAAAATTGAAGCATAAAATTCCAGATCATAATGATGCCCATCCTGTAGCTGAGAACATGAAGCTGAGAAAGGATGCAGGACTCAGACAGTGGAGGTTGACTGATCCTTATGCAGTCAGGAGGAGAACTGCTGTAGACTACAGGCTCCATACAAAGGAACGACAGGATTTCTATGAGACAGTGCTGCTGGACAAGAAGCCAATAGTGTGTGACATGAGGTGGGTGGACTGGAAGTACATCAAGGAGAATGAAGAACACTATCCTGGTGTGTATGACAACTTCAGTGCTTGTGGAGTGGCAGACTTTGTTGGGCAGAAGCTCACACAGTGGAATGATGAGCTGATAATGCAATTCTACTCCACAACACACTTCTATCCAGATGGCAAGATAGTATGGATGTCTGAAGGTACTAGGTACCAATCATCAATTGAAGAATGGGCTAATCTGATCAATGCACCTAAGGAGAAATAGGATGTCGGTGTACTAAAGTAGGGGTACCTTAGTATCCCGAACTTGTGCACGGGCAGTCGCAGCGCCCCGCGGCAAGGCTTGCCGGGCGTCCGCCAAGATCCTCCGTAGTTCCTATTTATGCCATTCAAGAACAAAGTGTTTTAACTAAGAAGACAAGGCCCCGGCAAGAGGAGATTGCCGGGAAGGACAAGGTCCTGGCAAGAGGAGCTTGCCGGGAAGGCCAACCAAGGCATTTCAAGAAACTTTCCGCGACGCGCCGCGCGTCCCGGCAAGACCCGGCGAGCGACAAGCTTCCGGGCGCAACAAGACAACGACCGCGGTAAGGCACTTGCCGCGGCGAAGCCACCGCTTTGCGCCCACATTCCAGCGCATCCGACGACGTGTCACCGAAGGATCATTCCTGGCGCACGTGGCGGGTGGCTGTGTAACCAAGCGGTGCGAGGTGGCAAGCGAAGATGACGAGATGGCCATCGTGGCGAACGATGGCGCCCCTAAACGGTCGTTATCTGCACTGTTTGGGCGACCGGACGGGCATTAAATGCGCTTGTCCCCTGCCGTCAGAGTTAGGTAGGGCGCACTGTAGATAGCAGTTGTACCAACCCCTCTTTTTACACTTTTACCCCTGCATACGTTGCCACCTATCGGTGACCCCTTTAGCCTATAAAAGGAGGCCCATGCGCAACGTAGAGGGGGTTGGACTCATTCGAAACTACAGAACACCCACGCTCTCGAGCAAGAACACAATACAACCACAAAGCAGCAGTAGGAGTATTATCTCTCTGGAGAGCCCCGAAGCTGGGTAAAAATCACTCGTGTGCTCCGCCTCGATCTGCTCTTCGTGCGTTCTCCACTCCCTTGCCGGACCGAACGGGGCCCTGCCCCATAGGTGTTCGTTTCCCACGACATCTTTGGCGCGCCAGGTAGGGGGGCGTCGAGGTTGCGTGAACCTGATCCGGCGTTCACGCGAGCCAAATCTTCGTTTTCTTCATCATCCTCTTTAGCATGCCACCGAAGAAGAAGGCTGCAGAGGTGGCCGCTCCGTCCACGTCGATCCCACCGCCACCGGAGCAAACGGGCGGTGGGGTAGACGTCGGCGGAGGAATGGGCGCCGACGAAGGAGCTCCTGCCGCCGCCAGGTCCAAGGACAAGGCCGCGCAGACCTCGGCGTCCGTACACGCACCGCGCCCGTCTCAGGAGGCGCGGGACCGACAACGTCATGGTACCCGCGGTACCATACGTTCGTTGGGTCAAGGCCAAGCTGGTGGATCTCGGGACGCTCAAGATCAGCATGCGCGTCAACATGCTGGCACGAGCGCGGCACGGTCGCCTGGACGAGATGCTGCTCCTTCTAACATTGTTAGAAGTGCGAGCATATCTCGCTCCTCGCGCCGTTCGCCGCCGCCACCCAAGACTCCAGAAGAAGCATTGGCCCGAGCCCAACTACTTCTAGATTACCCTCCAGCGCCAGACAAGATTGACGATTGGAGGGCCACCATTTAGAGCCTTATCGGCTTCGCCAACGGCGACACTCCCCGGCAACCGAGTACGTCGAAGCCGCGGCAAGACGCCCAGGCGCAAGCCAATGGCGACAAGACTGGTGGGGGTGCGACAACCGTGCACTCCCCGCCCCGAAGGCCAAGATCGCCGACTCGCCGGGTCAACCTCAACACCAACTCCACGGCGTCGTCAGATCCACGAGCTCTTCACGATCAATGCCAAGTTCTTCAAGAACGACAGCAAGAGGACGCTCGCACTCGAATCGAGCGTCGAAGAGAAGCTGGCGTCAGTCAGACCAGCGCGCTAGGCCCATTGCTGACATGCATGCGCCAGGGGAACCAGGCGACTTGCTGTACGCGGTAGGTTGCCCTGCGTTCACTCGTGAGCTGCGGCAAGTCCAATGGCCCAGCACTAAGAACTTCAAGCCAGACGTACCCGAGAAGTACGATGGCAGGTTGCGTCCGTCGGAGTTCCTCAGCATCTACACCATCGCGGTGCAGGCTGCCGGGGGGCGCGACGAGAAGATCCTCGCCAACTACTTCCCGCTGGTGCTCAAGCCCAATGTCAGATCCTGGCTCATGCACTTGCCGGACGACTCCAACTCCTCATGGGCGGACCTGTGTCATCAGTTTGTCGGCGCCTTCACGGGCGGCCACAAGCCCCATGGCCAGGAGAGCGATCTTCATCTGCTCGCCCAGAAGGAAGGAGAGTCCCTGCGTAAGTATATTCAAAGATTCAGCCAAGTGCAGGGCAACATCCCAGACGTCCACCCTGCCGTGGTTATCAACGCGTTCCATCAGAACGTGCGTAATCGCAGA
The DNA here is from genome assembly GCA_963921465.1 of Triticum timopheevii. Classification (NCBI taxonomy): domain Eukaryota; kingdom Viridiplantae; phylum Streptophyta; class Magnoliopsida; order Poales; family Poaceae; genus Triticum; species Triticum timopheevii. Next base: position 486,142,915 of record OY997266.1, on the reverse strand, counting down.
ATGAGGGAGGAGATGGCGATGTGCAAGATCAGAGATGTCAACGAGCTATATGCCCTGGCCGACAGATGCGCACGTGCTGAGGAGGGGAGGAAACTCCCCGGAGAGAATGCAGGAGCAGAAGGGTCTGACAGTGAGGATGCCGCCCCGGCAAGGAAAAACCGGAGGCGGAACAACAGGAAGAGGAAAGCTAAAGATGTGCTAGTTGTCGAGCAGTCCGGCAACGGAGGCGGCGCCGAGAAGGCCAAAGCGGGTAACTCCGGCGAGGCTGTGGTGGCCGCCGACAAGCAGGACGGCTCCGGCAAGCAGTACTGCAAGATCCATCGCACCAAGGGCCATGATCTCCAGACCCGCAAGAAAGTTGAGCAGCTTGTTGAACTGCAGAAAGCTGAATACGAGCGACGTGACAAGGAGAAGGCCCAAGAAGGTGGTGGAGGATCCAGCAAGAAGCGTCTCGGCCGGGGGGACGCCGCGGCAAGGCCAAGCAGCGGCAAGGAGACAGGCCTCCCCGCGGCCGCGACAAGGATGAAGACGAAGACGAAGACGAGGACATGGATGAAGATGAGGCCGACGAGCAGGAATTTCAGAAAGCAACAGAGGTTCTGTGCGTTGACGGTGGTGCTTCTCTGCATACTTCGCACTGCCAGCTCAAACAGTGGGTGCGAGAAGTGAATGCGGCAGAACCACCAGTGGAGTCACGCAAGCCCCTGAAGTGGTCCAGCACGCCCATCATCTTTGACGTTGAGGATCACCCTGATCGCATAACTGCGGTCGGGTGCTTGCCGATGTTGGTTTCACCAACTGTCCGCAACCTCAAGGTCACAAAGATGCTGGTTGACGGCGGGGCCGGCTTGAATCTGATTTCCTCCGTGGTACTCAAGAAGCTCCAGATCCCCGACAGCGAGCTTGAAGAGACTGGTACCTTCCAAGGAATCAATCCGGGAAGGAGCAAGCCGAAGGGGAAGATCACGTTGCCAGTAACATTTGGCAGCAAGCTAAACTTTAGTACTGAGAGGGTCACTTTTGACGTTGCTGATTTCCCATTGCCCTACAATGGGATACTCGGCCGTCCAGCGCTCGCCAAGTTCATGGCAGCCTCCCACTATGCCTACAACGTGCTCAAGATGCCAGGTCCGATAAGTGTCATCTCTGTCCCTGGCGACAAGAAAGATGCCCTTATCTGCACCGACAAGATCTACCGGGAAGCAGCAGCCGCAGCAGATCGCAAACCACTTGCCGCTGAAGCTCCCGGGGGGAAGAAGAAGACCAAGTCCGGCAAGAGCTCTGATGCCCACTCCGGCAAGCGCACCTCTTCGGAGTGCTGCGCTACCATCGAGGACGCACCATCGAGCTCCACCGGCAAGTGTAAGAAGGCGAAGGCAGCTCCGCCAGAGACCAAGAAAGTGGCCGCCAAGGAGGACGGCACTGGTGGTAACTTCACCAACAGTGCCACGCTTGAACCTAAATAGGAAAGCGCGCTCGTTGCTTTCCTGCGGGCGAATGTCGATGTGTTTGCATGACAACCATCTGACATCCCCGGTGTTCCCAGGAAAGTAATTGAGCACCACCTTGCCGTCTGCCCTCACGCGTGGCCCGTCAAGCAGAAAGTTAGGAAGCAAGCAGTGGAGCGCCAAGAATTCATTGCTGAAGAGATCAAGAAGTTGGAAGCAGCAGGCCTGGTCAGAGGAGTGCTCCATCCAACTTGGCTGGCCAATCCTGTAGTCGTGCGCAAAGCGAACGGGAAATGGAGGCTTTGTATTGACTTCACTGATGTTAATAAAGCTTGTCCCAAAGATCCATTTCCCTTGCCGCGCATTGACCAGATTGTCGACTCCACGGCGGGATGTGATCTGCTTTCATTTCTTGATGCATATTCAGGATATCATCAGATCTTCATGGCAGAAGAAGATGAGGAGAAAACCGCATTCATTACTCCATGTGGCACGTACTGCTTTGTACGGATGCCCTTCAGATTAAAGAATGCTGGTTCAACATTTGCAAGGGTAGTTCACGAAGCTTTTGAGCCACAGTTGCACAGAAATGTAGAAGCCTACATGGATGACATAGTGGTCAAGAGCAAAGACAGAGCAACTCTGATCCAAGATTTGGACGAGACCTTTGCGAATCTGCGCAAGATCAACCTCAAGCTCAACCCCGAGAAGTGCGTGTTTGGAGTTCCTTCCGGCAAGCTTCTCGGGTTCTTCGTGTCTCAGCGGGGGATCTAAGCCAACCCCGACAAGATCAAGGCCATTGAGAAGATCGAAGCACCGAAGCGCGCCAAGAATGTACGAAGGCTTGCCGGCTGCATAGCTGCTCTCAGCAGGTTCATCTCTAAGTCTGCTGAACGCGCCCTGCCATTTTTCAAAATTTTGAAAAGGGCAGGTCCAATGAAATGGACTCCAGAAGCAGAGGCTGCGCTGCAAGACTTGAAGAGATATCTGTCCTCCACTCCAATACTTGTCGCACCTAAGCCACAAGAGAAGTTGCTACTATATCTAGCGGCAACCAATCAAGTGGTTAGTGCTGCGTTAGTAGCGGAAAGGGAGGCAGATGATGAGCCAGCGGCCGCGGCAAGAGCATCCAGCGACAAGCAGGGGGCTTCCCCGACAAGCTCTGGTCCCGACAAGGATGAATTTGCGCAGCCACAAGAGGAGAAGCAGAAGAAAATGGTGCAGCGCCCAGTTTACTTTGTCAGTTCCCTTCTGCAGGGGGCTAGATCAAGGTACTCTGGTGTGCAGAAATTGCTTTTCGGCCTTCTCATGGCCTCGAGAAAGCTGCGCCATTACTTTCAAGCACATCAGATTACAGTTGTCACTCGCTTTCCGTTGAAAAGGATATTGCAGAATCCAGAAGCAACAGGCAGGATTGTCGAGTGGGCACTGGAATTGTCAAGCTTTGGCCTTAAGTTTGAGAGTACTTCAACTATCCAGAGCCGAGCATTGGCAGAATTCATAGCAGAATGGACGCCAACACCTGATGAAGAAACTCCAGAGACGAGCATCCCCGTCAAAGAAGCAAGCAAGGAATGGATCATGTACTTTGATGGTGCCTTCTCGCTGCAAGGCGCCGGTGCGGGCGTACTACTTGTCGCACCCACCGGAGAGCACCTCAAGTACGTGGTCCAGATGCACTTTCCCAAGGAGCAAGCGACAAACAATACTGCAGAGTATGAAGGCTTGCTTGCCGGACTCAGGATCGCGGCAGACCTTGGGATCAAGAAGCTTATTGTCAGGGGTGACTCACAGCTTGTCGTCCGCCAAGTGAACAAAGATTATCAGAGTCCGTTGATGGAAGATTACATTGACGAAGTGAGAAAGTTGGAAGAGCATTTTGACGGCTTACAGATGGAACATGTTCTGAGAGCCCAGAACGACATTGCAGATGGCCTGTCAAAGTGCGCCGCACTCAAGTTACCTGTGGAACCAGGAATTTTTGTACTCAAACTGACTCAACCATCTGTAACACCATCAACTGGACAGAACAAAAAGAGGAAGTTAGTTTCCGGTGACTACTTTCCGGCAGAGCTCCCCGAAGCCGCCGCCAAGAAGGTCCCCAAGATCAACACAAAGAATGCTGAGGGGCAGTCTTCTCCGACAAGCCCAAGGGTTTGTTCCGTTGAAGCAGACGCTCCCGACAAGATTTGCTCCGGCAAGCTTGCCGGGGAACATCAAGCTCCGGCTGAACCACAGGTTCTTGCCGTAGAAGTAGATGTTCCCGCAGCAGCGTTTGTGCCTTTAGTCCTTGTTGTCGAGCCGCAGGCTCCAGCATGGGCACAGCAAATTGTCCATTTCCTTCAGACAGGAGAACTTCCCAAAGAGCAAGAAGAAGCGGAGAGAGTAGCCCGGCAATCAAGTATGTACCAGTTTGTCGATGACATACTGTACAGAAGGAGATTCAACGGAGTGAAATTGAAGTGCATTCCCCGGGAAGATGGACAGAAGCTGTTGGCGGAGATACATGGAGGCACATGTGGCCATCACATTGGCACAAGAGCACTTGCCGGCAAAGCTTTCCGGCAAGGTTTCTTTTGGCCAATAGCCCTCGAGGATGCAACTACACAAGTAACCAAGTGTGAAGCGTGCTAGTTCCACTCCAAGCAGATACATCAACCAGCTCAAGCTCTCCAAACAATCCCTTTATCCTGGCCATTTTCGGTCTGCGGGCTCGACATCCTCGGCTCCTTTCCCCGAGCTGTCGGGGGCTTCGAGTACTTGTACGTGGCGATCGACAAGTTCACGAAGTGGCCGGAAGTGGAAGCAGTGAGGAAGGTGACAGCACAGTCAGCAGTCAAGTTCTTCAGGTCAATTGTTTGCTGTTTCGAAGTCCCTAACAGGATCATCACCGACAATGGCACACAATTCACGAGCCACACCTTCATGCAGTATGTCCAAGATCTTGGCGCCAAGGTCTGCTTCGCTTTTGTTGCTCACCTGAGAAGCAACGGTCAAGCGGAGAGGGCAAACGCCGAAGTGCTGCGCAGGCTCAAGACCAGAACTTTCGACAGGCTGCACAAGTGCGGAAGAAATTGGATCGAGGAGCTGCCAGTGGTTCTTTGGTCAATCAGGACGACACCAAATCGACCCACTGGCCAGACACCTTTTGCTCTAGTCTATGGAGCAGAGGCAGTTCTCCCCACGGAACTCGTATACGGATCGCCTCGAGTGCTCGCTTATGATGAGCTTGAGCAAGAGCAGCTGCGACAAGATGACGCGCTGCTCCTTGAGGAAGATCATCTTCAGGCTGCTGTACGAGCTGCTCGATACCAGCAAGCTTTGCGCCGCTACCATAGCCGCAAAGTCAATGCCAGAAGTCTCGAGGAAGGCGACCTTGTTCTTCGGCGTGTTCAATCCGCCAAGAATTCCAACAAGTTGACGCCAAAGTGGGAAGGCCCTTATCGGGTGAAACGAGTCAGTAGGCCTGGCGCTGTCCGCCTTGAGACCGAAGATGGCTTTCCGGTGAGCAACTCCTGGAACATTGAGCATCTTCGTAAATTTTACCCATAAGGCGCGGTTGCCGGAACCTGCTCCGGCAACCACCTTTTGTACAAGACTTGCCGCTATTGCATGTAACCCTTTGTACAAAGCCGGGCGCAGATCCCGTGCATAAATAAAACTATTGTGCTTCACACATCTTGTCAAATTTCATGCCTTTTTTCTTTTTTGCATGCTTTATCTGACACTTTGTGCAGCACTTGCCCCGGTAAGCAATAACGAGCCTTAAGGCTCCATATCATTATTTTCTCTTCTTTCTTTTTCTCAAAGAGAAGGTTCCTTCGCCCACAAGTTCACCGGGGGGGAGGAGAAGATAAGAAGATAATGGTGTGGACTAGGCGTCGTTCAAAGAAGTATAGCCTTGCCGGGACACAGACGACAAAAGAAAAAGCTAAGTCGCCAAAGTTTGAGCATGATCAGTTTTTAAAGTTATCTTCCTTGAACGACCGTGCTTTGTATGGAAAACCTGTGCACGGAGGAACCAACTCGCAGCCTAGTTGCGCCCTTATTTTGTTTCGAGTCCGCTCAACAACTTAAGTGTGCTGCGACTAGTTCCGACAAGGTTTCTTGCCGGAAGCAACACCGCCAGCAGGCTGCTGATGTTCCGCACTCAGCGCTCGCGGCAAGGGTGTCTGCGCCGGCAAGTTCCCTAGAAGCGTAGGGTGAAAACATACAAAGGAAGGAATCAAGTAAAGGGGATAACGTAGCAAGCATTGCCCAGAATAAAGTTATACTACAAAGGTAACTTGTTGTGGCCCTGACTAAATTGTTCTCATAACATAAATAATAGCGGCAAGGAAGGGAGAAAAAGGGTGGCCTAATCCACGCGCTCGCCGTCGATCCTCCTGACTTCATTCACCTTGTCCACAATGGGTGCGACAAGGGCCTTGAGCTCTTCAAGATCAGCACCCGCCGGCAGCTTCTTGAGGATGTTGGTGAGGTTGAGGCCCGGATTGCGGAAGAGTACCTTCACCAACACCTTCTCCAAGACCCTGGCACAGATTGCGCGCGACTCGTCAGCCAGCTGCCTTGGGATCCTTTCCCGGAGTTGCTGGAGAGCCGTTGCCACGCCCTTGAAGAATAGAGTAAGCTTGGCGCTGGGCTGGAGGTTCTCGTCGGAGGAGTACCCGAAGCCCGCCAAGTCTAGTTGCGCCAGCTCCTCGTCGATGACTGCAGCGATGTTGACGAGGCCCTCCGTCCAGAGCTCCACCGTAGCCCTGAAGGTGTTTTGAGTCTCGGCGGCCCTCGTTAGCAGCTCCTCGTTGGCCTTGATCTCTTTCTTCAAGTCATCTTCTCGCTTCTTAGCGCCGTCCAGTGTCTCAGTCAGCGTGACCAGCTTCAGCTCCAGATCAGCATTTGAGTCTTTGGCAGCATTCAGTTCCTTTGCCTTATCGGCAAGTTGAACTTGCAAATCACCATGAGCGAGGGCATCCTTCTCGCGTTCGCGCTGGAGCGCGGCAAGCTCCTCACCCTTCCCTTTCAGATCAGCCTCCAGCTGCGTCATCTTCACCTCCAATTCCTTCTTGGCGGCCTCGGCAGCTGCGGCAGCGTCCTTCACTTCCTTGAGTGCCCCGCCAAGTGATTGCTCGCGTGCAGCAAGCTCCTCCTCGTAGCTGTCCAGATTGACTTTCTGCTGTGTCAGTTCACCTTCCCGGGTGGACAGCTCCTCGGCGGCAAGCCTCTGCTGTTCCTCGGCTTCAGCCTTCTCAAGGATGAACGCCTTCCGCGCCTCGACAAGCTGCGCCCTCTCCTCTTCAATGGACCGGAGGGCCTCTTGGTTGCGGCTCTGGAGCTCCTCCGCATGCTTCTCTATGTCCACTCTCGCCTGCGCGACAAGCGCTTCCCGGGACTCCAGTTTCGCTTGTCGGGCACGGTAGAGCGACACCAACTTGCGGAGCAGCTCCTCCTCCTCAGATTCGCTGCTGCTGCTGCCTGGCGCGTCAACCACCGTCAACCCAGCGGAGGCGAGTACTTCTCCGTCAAAAGTCTCTCCCTCGACCAGCGCCCTGGAGCTTGACGCCCAGGGGAGCCTGATGAAGATACCTTCGCTGGCCTTCAAGTAGGCGCCGGGCTGGGGCTCTTCGGGGCCTGGCGCTGCGTCAGCGGCGGAGGGGTCGGCGGTCGGCGTAGCGCCTTGCTCTCCTGCGGCCCCCGGGTCGTCAGTGCGGTCGCCGGACCCCTCGCCAGCTCCAGCGCCAGCATCCTTGGCGGCCTCTTCGTCGGCGGGGTCATCAGCGCCGGCCTCCTCTTCAGTAGCAGCGGCATCGCCAGTATCGCCGCGCACGTTCTACTCGCCGGTGGCCTCGGTTTCCATTGGTTCCGCGGAGGGAGGATCTGAAGGCAGGAAAAGGGGAGAAAGTCAAGCAAATATCCAAAAAAGAATATCAGAAGAAGAAGAATCCAAGGGAAGTTTCAAGGAAGGGAAATTACCAGTGCTGGGATCCACGGTCGTGGGCTCCACCACCGGAGGGTCGCTGGCGCTGCCCCTTGCCGGGGACTCCTCCCTTGCCGGGGACCTCTCCCTTGCCGGAGAGCGCTCCCTTGCCGGAGAGTCATCCCTTGGCGGCGTAGTTGAAGCAGATAGCACCCCTTTGCTCACTTCCTTCTGGTTATTCCTGATGGGCCTGTTCTGCTCCTACAAAATCAAATCAACAATCAAGATATCAGCAAGGAAAGAGCACCCATGTGCGCCCCACAACAGGAAGTGAGCAAATACTTACGCTGGGGGCTGCGCTGGGGGCTGCTTCGGGGAGGGGTTGCCGGGTCCGACAAGGTGGTCTCAGACGCGTCCTCTACTGTCACAGCAGGATCGTCCTCGATGACAAGCACGGGGACCTTGGCCCTCTTCGCCGCTCTCTCGGCCAGAGTCCTGAAAAGGAACGAGGTTCAGAGGGAAGCAGATCAGATACAAGACAAGAAATAGCAAGAATCGAAGAAATATAAGTACAACAAGAAGAAAGTCTTACTCCTCCTCCTCTTCTTCCTCCTCGTCGGAGCTTAGCACGGAGAGGTCGAAGTCCGGCACTCTTTCTGCGCGACGAGGCGGAGGAGTAGGCTCCCTTGGACGCTTGGCGGGAGCTGCAGCAGGATCAGGAGCAGCGGCTCGAGAAGATCCCGCTCCAGTTGCCGGCGCGGCATGAGATGCTCCCGCGGCAACGGTGCTTGTCGCGGTAGAGCGTGTCCCGCGGCGCTGCGGCTGTTGGCCTGCCTGCCGCCCTGCTGTGTCTCCAATCCTACAGAGGCGCCTTCTTGGTTGAGCTGGGGGCTGCGCTGGGGGCTCCGCCTGTGGCAAGCTGGTCGAAGACGGCTGGCCGCTTGCACCCTCGGCGGGCTCGCTCGCTTCGGCTTCAGGCTCTCCTTCGCCAACGACCTCCCCGGCAAGGTCCTCTCGGTCGGCAAGGCTTGCCGCCTCTGCCTCCTCCAACGTGAAACCAAACTCGCCCGCGGCGGCGGCTGCCGCCGCCTCTTCCGCCCTGGTGGCGATGTACCGCATCTCGTCATCAGTGGTGTTGCGGGTGAGGAGATTATGCTCGTCGGCACGGACTGCTATCTCCACCAAGCCGTCGAAGAATTGCCGCACGACGTCGTCGGAGGGCTCCTGCCAAGTTGGGATAATCCCGTGCGAGTCGCACTCCGGCATCATTGCGCGGATGCGATCGAGCTGGGAGTTGTTGCACAGCGGGACGACGCCCTGCGGCAGCCTGAACCACTCCGGATGGTTGGGGTCGTGCTTGAACAGCTCCTTGAGCATCCCATCCAACTCCAAAACTATGAAATTAAAATTGAGGCCTGGGCGCAGCCTCATGATATCTGCCAGGCCCCCGAACAGCCAGGCGGGCCTCCCCCTCTCCTGCAGAGGGGCGATGCGGCGGCGAAGGAAGTCCGCGCCAACGGCCCCTATAGTGAGCCCGGCAAGCCTGAGCCGCAGAATCCGGGTGGTGGCGATCTTCAGTCTAGCATCGTCCGCCGCCAGGGCGCTCCAATCACCGCCGCGCACCACTCGGCTTGACGCAGGTTGGTGAATGGCTGCGGATCCGCGTCAACAATCCAACACCACTCCACTCTCCACTCATCCCATTTGCTGCGAAGCTCCCCCTCCAGATATACCTCCTTGTTGCCGGCCCTCGAGACCCAGGCGATCCCGCCAGACAAGGGCTCTCCTTTCTCGACCCGGGGCATGAAATGGTGGCGGAAAAGGGCTACATTTGGGTGGATCCCGACGAAGTTCTCGCAGAGGTGTGCGAAAACCGCCATGGTCAGAACGGCGTTGGGGGTGAAATCAAGGAGATGGAGTCCGTATGTGTTCATGATGTCGCAAAAGAAATTGGAAAAGGGCGGGCAGAGCCCGCAATAGAAGAACAGGGGGAAGAAATAGTATCCTTTTGGACACTTTTTCGAAGTAGAAGCTTCGGTGGAGAGTACCTGCGTGTGCAGATGCGCCCGCGTCTCCGTCGACCAGAAAAGATAGAACCACTCCCGCAGCGCCTTCGGGGTGAGCTCGGGGGGGAAAAGTGCTCGCTCCTTGTGCAACGCCTCAAGCCGCAGCGCCTCGGCCGACTTCGCGCCCTTCCCGGTCTTCGGAGCCATGGCGGAGGCGGTGGGGGAGAATGAGGGCGTTGGCGGCGACGGCGGCGACGGGAGCGGACTGCTGCTCTCTTTCGGCTTGGGAAGCGGAGGGGAGCGGCGGAGCTTTCAGAGGAAGGAACTGCAAGTGGCAAAGGTGGGGGAACGGCCCCTGTTTCCCCTGCTTATAAAGAGGAGGAGGCGAACATTACGCCTTTTTCGATAAAAGAATCGCCCACGATCTCTCCCACGACGCCGCGTTTGACGCGTGCCGTTACGGGAGGGCGCGGTGGATACGGAGTTAGATTTGGTATGGACCCAGGCCGCGTGTGCCCGTGCCCTGTTTTGGGCCTGGCCCAACAGCGCTCGGCACCGTGTGTGGCCCAGGCCTGGGGGCTCCTGTCGGTGTACTAAAGTAGGGGTAACTTAGTATCCCGAACTTGTGCACGGGCAGTCGCAGCGCCCCGCGGCAAGGCTTGTCGGGCATCCGCCAAGATCCTCCGTAGTTCCTATTTATTCCATTCAAGAACAAAGTGTTTTAACTAAGAAGACAAGGCCCCGGCAAGAGGAGCTTGCCGGGAAGGACAAGGCCCCGGCAAGAGGAGCTTACCGGGAAGGCCAACCAAGGCATTTCAAGAAACTTGCCGCGACGCGCCGCGCGTCCCGGCAAGACCCGGCGAGCGACAAGCTTTCGGGCGCGACAAGACAACGACCGCGGCAAGGCACTTGCCGCGGCGAAGCCACCGCTCTTCACCCACGTTCCAGCGCATCTGACGACGTGTCTCCGCAGGATCTTTCCTGGCGCACGTGGCAGGTGGCTGTGCAACCAAGCGGTGCGAGGTGTCAAGCGAAGATGACGAGATGGCCATCGTGGCGAACGATGGCGCCCCTAAACGGTCGTTCTCTACACTGTTCGGGCGACCGGACGGGCATTAAATGCGCTTGTCCCCTGCCGTCAGAGTTAGGTAGGGCGCACTATAGATAGCAGTTGTACCAACCCCTGTTTTTACACTTTTACCCCTGCATACGTTGCCACCTGTCGCTGACCCCTTTAGCCTATAAAAGGAGGCCCATGCGCAACGTAGAGGGGGTTGGACTCATTCGAAACTACAGAACACCCACGCTCTCGAGCAAGAACACAATACAACCACAAAGCAGCAGTAGGAGTATTATCTCTCTGGAGAGCTCCGAAGCTGGGTAAAAATTGCTCGTGTGCTCTGCCTCGATCTGCTCTTCGTGCGCTCTCCGCTCCCTTGCCGGACCAAAAGGGGCCCTGCCCCATAGGTGTTCTTTTCCCACGACAGAGGATGACTTGGATGTCTATGCCAAGAAGATGGATCACAGCACTATGGCACATATGTACAAGGAGATCCCAGATGCTGCTATTAAAACACACAAGTTTGGATCAATACATTACTGAAAGCACAAGTGCTCCCTAGGTGGTTTTGGTAATTAATGACAACATATCTCTTGTTGGACTAACACTTTTATCTAGTATGTTTCAGATAAGTTCAACAATGGAGTGGCATGGACTAAAGAATGTGGGAACTCCTTCAAGATGCTAAGGACAAAGGATTGGCTCAAGCTTCAAGCTCAAGACTCTTCATTTTACATTTTAGTGATCCAAGATCACACTGAGTCTATAGGAAAAGCCAATACTATCAAGGAGGGATGAGGTGTTGCTTAATGAGCCTCTTGCTTCAAGTGCTTAGTGATATGCTCCAAAACCCTCAACTACTTTCCCACATCCACATATGTCCTAAACCTAAAGTCAAACTCGGCCCCACTGATTCTTTCTATCCGGCGCCACCGAGTTTGGATGTCTTAGCCACTGCCACAAACCCTAGGCAAATCGGTCTCACCGATAGGGATCTCGGTCTCACCGAGATGGGATTGTAATCTCTCTGTGTATGTCCATTATCAAAATCGGTCTCACCGAGTTTGAGCAATCGGTACTACCGAGATTACAATGCAAACTCTCTGGTTAACTCATTATCAAAATCGGTCCCACCGAGTTTGATAATCGGTCAAACCGAGTTTGCCTGACCAACTCTCTGGAAAGCTTATTACCAAAATCGGTCCCACCGAGTTTGTGTAATCGGTCTTACCGAGATTACGTTATGCCCTAACCCTAACCGAATCAGTCTCACTGAGTTGCATTCCGGTCCCACCGAACACCCTAACGGTCACATTATTTGCTAAATCGGTCTGACCGAGTTTAACGATTTGGTAGATTGTGTGTAACAGTTAGATTTTGTGTGGAGGCTATATATACCCCTCCACCTCCTCTTCATTCGTGGAGAGAGCCATCAGACTAAACCTACACTTCCAACTTACCATTTCTGAGAGAGAACCACCTACTCATGTGTTGAGGCCAAGATATTCCATTCCTACCATATGAATCTTGATCTCTAGCCTTCCCAAGTTGCTTTCCGTTCAAACCCTCTTTCCACCAGATCCACATCCTATAAGAGAGAGTTGAGTGTTGGGGCGACTATCATTTGAAGCAAAAGAGCAAGGAGTTCATCATCAACGCACCATTTGTTAATTCTTGGAGAGTGGTGTCTCCTAGATTGGATAGGTGTCACTTGGGAGCCTCCGACAAGATTGTGGAGTTGAACCAAGGAGTTTGTAAGGGCAAGCAGATCGCCTACTTCGTGAAGATCTACCGCTAGTGAGGCAAGTCCTTCATGGGCGACGGCCATGGTGGGATAGACAAGGTTGCTTCTTCATGGACCCTTCTTGGGTGGATCCCTCCGTGGACTCGCGCAACCGTTACCCTTCGTGGGTTGAAGTCTCCATCAACGTGGATGTACGATAGCACCACCTATCGGAACCACGCCAAAAACATCCGTGTCTCCAATTGCGTTTGAATCCTCCAAACCCTTCCCTTTACATTCTTGCAAGTTGCATGCTTCATTTTCCGCTTCTCATATACTCTTTGCATGCTTGCTTGCTATATGTTGTGAATGTTAAACTTGTGCCTAAACTCCACTCAAAATTTAAAGAAACTTAAAAATTGCAACTTTGGCTCTTAGTGTCTAATCACCCCCCTCTAGACACCTCTTCTCAAGGTCCTACAATTACCTTCTGTCAGGACTGCCAACCATCAACTGGATCCTCAGGCACACTCTCTTGCCCAAGTCAGGTGATTACAACATGATCAAAGGCCATGCAATAAATCTGCTACACTTATTTGATGTGCCAGAAAAAGTTCAAGGTCATGAGTCTTATAGTTGAAACTATCAACAGGACAGCTGCTGACCAAAAGAGAAGTTGTGGGTATGCCCCACAGATCTAGGAGCTGATTAACTCCAAGATGGGCACTGGCACATACTTGTTGGACAAGGATCACATGCCTATCTATCCAGATTTTGAGGACAACCAAGGGGCTGGCCACTCTAACTCAAAACCAGGAGAGCTTGGAGAGGATCATGGAGCAGAAGTTCTATGACTTGCATGTGAAGGTAACTGAGATCCAGTCTATTGTTGAGCAACTCTAGGATGATATGCAGGAGAGGAAGGGCAAGACAACCATTGAGGCTTTTGCCGGAGTGGCTAGAGTTCAGAGGTCATCTGCAGTGCCAGTGACACACACTTGAGCCACTTCATCTGCACCAGCTATAGCCCCAGTGCAACCAGCTCCAGCACCTACTCCACCAGCTCCATCCACATCTACTGAAGTATTCGTCCAAGGAGCCATCTCTACACCACCACCTGAAGATTAAGCCTGAGAGACGATTTAGTGCTATGCATTTTCTATGAACTTTTTGGTAAGTTGTTGCCAAAGGGGGAGAAAAATGTATAGATCATAGGCTTCGAGAGAAAGTGTTGTTTTTATTCTCTCTTGCTTTGGTGGTTGAACTTTATTTGCTTGATTGAGATACCTTATGTCTGTGTGATACTTGGATGATCATGTGTTTGATCATATGCTACATTAATGCTTGTTGGATGACATTATCCTTTTATCTCTATATGATCATTCACTTTGCTTGGTGATGAGTGCTTGTATTTAATTATTATCATTTTGAGCGCTCCACCAAGATGTATGTGACATGGAAGAGTAACCCATGAGCCTAACTCTTTGTGCATTTGCAGTCCAAAGCAAATCTTAAACTATTCACAAATTTAGGGGGAGCTCTTGCTTATCACATACTTCGCAAAACGACAATATTTTTCACTCTTATTATCATTTGTCGAAGCTTTGATCTATATGTTGTCATCAATTACCAAAAAGGGGGAGATTGAAAGTGCAACTATCCCTAGGTGGTTTTGGTAATTCCTAACAACATATAGCTCATTGAGCTAACATTATTCCAAGATAAATATTTCAGGAAAAGCTCAATGGATGGCATGGCATGGATTAGAAAAGTGGACCCCTCAAAATACTAAGGATAAAAGGATTGGCTCAAGATCAAAGCTCAAGACTCTACATTTTATATTTTAGTGATCCAAGATCACATTGAGTCTATAGGAAAAGCCAATACTATCAAGGAGGGATGAGGTGTTGCTTAATGAGGTTCTTGCTTCATAGTGCTTAGTGATATGCTCCAAAACCCTCAACTACTTTCCCACATCCACATATGACCTAAGCCAAAAGTCAAACTCGGCCCCACCGATTCTTTCTATCCGGCGCCACCGAGTTCAGATGTCATAGCCACTGCCACAAACCCTAGACAAATCGGTCTCACCGATAGGGATCTCGGTCTCACCGAGATGGGATTGTAATCTCTCTGTTTCCCTTTGTAATGTTTTGGTACCACCGAGATGAGTGATCGCCCCCACCGAGATTGCAATGTAAACTCCCTGTTTCCTTTTCGTAACATTTTGGTCCCACCAAAATGAGCGAACCGGTCCCACCGAGTTTACCAGACCAACTCTCTGGTTAGCTTATTACCAAAATCGGTCCCACCGAGTTTGTGTAATCGGTCGATATTACGTTATGCCCTAACCCTAACAATATCGGTCCTACCGAGTTGCATGTCGGTCCCACTGAAAATCCTAACGGTCGCTAGATTTGCTGAATCGGTCTGACCGAGTTTATGAATTCAGTCCCACCGAGTTTGGCAAGTTGTGTGTAATGGTTAGATTTTGTGTCGAGGCTATATATACCCCTCCACCTGCTCTTCATTCATGGAGAGAGCCATCAGAACGAACCTACACTTCCAACTTGCATTCTCTGAGAGAGAACCACCTACACTTGTGTTGAGGCCAAGATATTCCATTCCTACCATATGAATCTTGATCTCTAGCCTTCCCCAAGTTGCTTTCCACTAAAATATTCTTTCCACCAAATCCAAATCCTGTGAGAGATAGTTGAGTGTTGGGAGACTATCATTTAAAGCACAAGAGCAAGGAGTTCATCATCAACACACCATTTGTTACTTCTTGGAGAGTGGTGTCTCCTAGATTGGCTAGGTGTCACTTGGGAGCCAACGACAAGATTGTGGAGTTGAACCAAGGAGTTTGTAAGGGCAAGGAGATCGCCTACTTCATGAAGATCTATCGCTAGTGAGGCAAGTCCTTCGTGGGTGACGGCCATGGTGGGATAGACAAGGTTGGTTCTTCATGGACCCTTCGTGGGTGGAGCCCTTTGTGGACTTGCGCAACCATTACCCTTCGTGGGTTGAAGTCTCCATCAACGTGGATGTACGATACCACCACCTATCGGAACCATGACAAAAACATCCGTGTCTCCAATTGCGTTTGAATCCTCCAAACCCTTCCCTTTACATTCTTGCAAGTTGCATGCTTTACTTTCCGCTGCTCATATACTCTTTGCATGCTTGCTTGAATTGTGTTAAGATTGCTTGACTCGTGCTAAGATAGCTAAAATCTGCCAAAGACTAAAATTGGGAAAAGGATAAGTTTTTATTTGGTTAAGTAGTCGAATCACCCCCCCTCTAGACATACTTTCGATCCTACAAAAGCACATTATACATACGAAAGTTACACAATGGACATTATAAATAGCTACCTATGAACTAGCATACATTTGAATTCAACTTAAGGTGGTTTAAAAAAATCGAATTCAACATGAAGTCCATTCAATTATTTGAATTTGATATCATGGCATTTGTAAACCATACCTAAATTATGGGGGCACCAATCTTTGCTCTGATTTTGTACGTAATAGCATATGTAGTCGTGTACAAAATAGATTCAAATTTAGCTCCTCCATTCCAAAATAATCGTAGTTGTAGGATTTTCAAGTGTCAAAATTTCAAAAAGAAGCGGATAATTTAATGAGGTTTTCAAACATACAAGGTCAAATATAACGTTGTCTATTTAGGTCAATCCTCATAGTTCAAGAGTACTCTAAACGTGAATGCTTGTGTTTCAAAATTTCGAACGAAGCGCCAAAAGAGCCTCTACTCGCCCGAAACCACGTGAGACCAATGTTTGGTAGTACAAGGAAATTACTTTTCTAATAACTCCGACCCGTGAAACCTACCGGCCTGACGTCCAAAGGTTTAAACCGGGGTAGGTTTGTAGCTTCATCTAGACGCCATGCAACCGCCTCCGAAAAACATTCATACATAATGGCCGCCTAAGCACACATGCGCACGGCCGAAATCGCTCCCGCCCACTATTTGGGACACCTGGGATTACCATCCTACCCCCGACCCGCAGTAGGTCCGAAATTTAAGAGGGGGCAAAGTTTGTACTTTCCCCAAATTTCAAACAAGCGTGTCCCATCTTCTGTTCAAAAAAGCCAAAAAGTAGCGCGTCCCAGACCGAAACATGGTTCCCCCCCACCCGTCCGATTCCCCATTCGTACTCCATGGGCGCCAAAACTACCTCTCCACCAGCCGCGAAACCCTGACGTCCTCCATCCGCCACCCCATCCCACCCATCAATTGCCGCCCTCCTCCATCACGCTGGAGCCGATATCCCGACATCGTCGTCCACCGCAACCTCAACCGCAACGCCCTCTACAGCTAGTAGTTGAAGCCGAGGCCGAGCCGTCCGTACCCGAGCCAGTTCAACCACGCCGTCCTGCGCCTCACCGCTGCAGCTCCAACTTCGCCACCCTCCACTGCACCGGAGCTGTTCCTGCTACGCCGTCCTTCGCCGCCTCGGATCTGCTTCCCTTCCGCCGACATACGGCCACGGCAACACAGTCAACAATTTGGCCATGGGTTCGTCCAAGCCTACACCCTCCAGAACATCGGTTTCCCCGGTAAAAAGAAGAAGATCGGCGCGACATGTGGAGGTGACCACATCGGCAACCAAAGAAGGTACTCCTCTTACCTTATTCGTGCAAATCTTACATCTCTACTTGCACGGTATTCATCCCACAGAAGACACTAGTTGACCGCTTCTTCTTGATACTAGATGTTCCTAGTAACTCGTGATGCACAAGGTTTCTCCTCATATACTATTTCACCTTGCTGGAGGTCCGTCGCCCCCATGAATTTCAATTTCTGGCCAGTTGATTCCCAATTAACGGAAGCATTCCCCAGCGTAACAGGCGCTAGTACGACTATTACCCCGGGGAAGCAGCGCCTTGGTGTTTATCTTAGGGGTGTGTGCGGCCTAGAGCTACTGGCGCCTGATCTGGAGGTCGGCCGGGATTAATGGGATGGCCTGGGGGCGCTGCCAAGCACGGCGATGGTGTGAGGTCGATGGGAGGGCGCGGCGGCGGAGGCAGGGGTCTGGGCCGGTGGTCGCTGGCGGTTCGAGAAAGATTGTCAACAGTGACTGGCGGGAGGTAGACGAAGGCCATCTGCCCGTTCCTTATAGATCAAACGATTCATTAAAAAAATCGACTGACCTATTTATTTTCAGTCGGCTGTTATCTTAGATATGACCACATGTGGTGGTGTGCTGGAGGAGTACCTGCATTTCCTGTGCTCATATATTACAAAATCATACGGAGTAGAATCTAATTTTGTTTGCCATGCAATGTTGTAGAGCTATCATATGTCTCCTGTCATTTATTTTTCAGCCACCTGCTATCTGCTACTTTTATAGTGCACTAGTTCTGCACACACTTCACCCATACTCTCACTATTGTGTTTTTATGCAAGGGCATTTCAGAGTCTGCCGAAAGAGAAGCAAAAAAGAAAAGAGATAAGTCATGCCAGCTTTCTACGTGGCTAGGCATGACACGTTACATCGCTATTAAGGGTGCAGTGTGAGCAAATGGAGACGGTAAACGTTGCTCTGGAGTTGATGACCTCACTCGCAATGAACCACCATCCCAGGTGCTTGCTTTAACTTCGCGGTGTCATATGTGGTTGCATGTTCCATATGGTGTCTAGCTTGTATTCAAAAGGCCGAAGTCGGTCTTTATTAAGATAAGGAAATGTATTTTTTACATGAACCACGATCCCGTGAGCACCAGAAGAAAAATAGCTAGTCAGGGCACTGGCCGAGCCAGTGACAAGCCCAACAAAGACATGCATCTCCTGGAAGCTAACTAAAAAGCCGCAATGCTGGCGAAGCAGCCCGCCTCCCACCAGGCTCTCAGGTCCTAGATGATCATGTTCACCACTCCAGCCAGATGTCTAGCTTTTATTGCTTCCAATTTGGTTAAATTGCATCTACTTAGCTTACACATTATACCTTTGAATACGACATGCCTTTCTGTTTTTGGTACATACTAGTACATCTGTGTATTAACGATGTTCTTACATCAAACTAATGTTCTTGTGTATCCCTCATCAATCACTTATGACAAGGCAGGAAGGCAATGGGACTACTCCTCATTTAAAGAATGCAGCGTCAGCCTCCCGACATGATTCTCAAGAAACAGAAATGCTAGATGAAGATAGTGAACGTAGCTCTATAGTTGATTACATCATTTCCCCTACACTAGCATCGCAGGTGTTTGCTCTAACTTGGCAGCGTGATATGTGGTTGCATGTTGCATATGGTGTCTAGATTGTAATTCTTCCAATCTGGTTAAACTGCATGTGCTAGTCTGCTTAGCTTATACTCACTCCGTCCCATAATATAAGACGTTTTTTGGCACTAAATTAGTGCCAAAAATCGTCTTACGTTATGGGACGGAGGGAGTACATTATACCTGTTAATGTGACATGCCTTCCTGTATTTAGTACATAGTACATCTGTCTATTAAGAATGTCCTTACATAAAACTATTGTTTTTTTGTATCCCGCATCAATCAATATGACGAGACACCTTTAGTATATGCAGTGCGATATTAGTTGCATCTTTCATATGATTTATAGCATGTGCTCCTTGTAATTTGTTGAAATTCCATTTACAATGGGACGCTTTTACCTTGGCAGAGTCATATTGGTTGCATCTTTCATGTGGTGTCTAGCTTGCATTGCTTCTTATTTGCTGGAATGGTTTCTGCTTAGTTTACACAAACAGTTATGAACATGCCATGCTGTCCTGTTTTTCGTACATATTCCATCCTAGTATCATGTGTTTGCCTTACATCAAAGTAGTGATTGTCAGTATCATGCATGAATGAGTTCTGAAGAGAGAATTTTATTGCTTTTTCTTGTCGGTTTTACTTGACAATTCAAAATTAATAAAACGAAAGGAAGTTAGCAAGGCAGTGGATAAAGGTGCTCCTTCCGAACGGAGGGCCTCTACAGTTTCTACTCCTCCACACCCCCAAGATGATTTCCAATACAACACATGCATAGACACTCAACAAAGCTGTGTTTATGATGAGCACGTCTCCCCTAGTGTAGCATCACTGGTGCTCCCTCTAACTTGGCACTGTTATATGTGGTTGCATGTCATGTGTGATGTCTAGCTTGTATTGCTTCTAATTTTGTTGAATTCCATCTGCTTACTTTACACATTATACTTGAATAAGACACATGTTCCTGTTTCTAGAACATACAATATCTGTCTATCACACCATGTTCTTACATCAAATTACTACTGTTGTGTAACCTGCAACAATCACTTAGCATAAGACACGTTTGACTTCGGAGTGTGATATAGGTTACATCTCACATTCTTTTCTACCTTGTACTACTAATTTGTTGAAATGGCACTTATGACGAGACAATTTTAACTTGGTAGAGTGATATTCGTTGCATCTTTCATATGGTGTCTAGCTTTCATTGCTTCTATTTGTTGAAATGCCTTCTCCTTCGTTTACACATCATAAGCTGTGAATATGCAATGCTGTGAATATGCAATGTCACTAATGACGAGAGACCTCTAACATGGTAGTGTGATGTTGTTTGCATCTTGCATATGATTTATTTCTTGTACTGCTTCACATTTGTCTAAATGCCATTTATGATGAGACACTGTTAACATGGCAGAGCAATATTTGTAGCATCTTTCATATGGTGTCTACCTTCCATTGCATTGCTTCTAATTTCGTGAAATGTCTTCTTCTTAGTTTACACATCATAGTTTTGGTTATCTCTTCCGTCCTGTTTTTCATACATATTACATCCTCCTATCATGTGGTTGTCTAACATCAAAGTTCAGTTCGTCTGCATCACGCATCAATTTTTTCTGAAGAACTAAATTGTTATTCGTTTTTCTTGTCGACTTGACTTAACATGGCACAGAGAAAGAGGAAGAAACACATAATGGTAGGGAATGAGAAGCGGATGAATCCTGCAGATTCTGCTGGTACTGATGGTGCAATAAAAGGTGAAAGTCCAGCAGAAAATTCTACAAACACGGCATCCCATGCTACTGTAACATCCCAAATTTTCAATTTGGAATGTTATACATTAGATCATCATGCATTACATATTTTCTTGCATTTGTCGATCCTAGAAATTTCACGCAACTCAAGGATCCACGGAGAGAGTTGGAGATTTCGAAATTTTCATATTTGAGTTCTCTCGAATTATGAAAAGAGGATCATTTGATTTTATTTATTTTATCTTCAAATATTTTCCAATATCAAAAATATGAGAGGGAATAATATGACTTTCCCAAAATTTAGGAAAATGAAGATTTAATAAATAAATCAAATTTTGGATTTTCTCAGAGTTTATTTGCCTTCGGGGAAAATGCGTGTTTTCAAAAATTGCATTTAAGCCCCGAGTAAAAGTTCATTTTGTTCGACTCATTTTTAGGAGTCGGGGAAAATTTACTTTGTAAATTTTGGAGTTCGTTTAGATTTTATTTTATTCGTTTTTCTGCGCGCGATATTTATAAAAAAAAAGACTGCAGCGCCCCGCCGCTTGGGCCAAGGCCCAGCTGGCCAGCCGGCCCAGCCCCGCCGCCCTCCTGCGCACGCCCGCGCGCATCGCGCCGCCGCCGCCCCAGCCGAGTCCAGCTCGGACTCCGCCACCGCCGCCGCCCTTGCCTTGCCCCCTCCCACAAGCAGCACCCCCTCCTATAAATACCCCAGCACCCCCCCTCCTCCCCAAGCCGCAGCCGCCGCCCCAAGCAGCAGCAGCAGCCGCGTGCCACCGCCGCCGCCGCCGCCGCCCACAGCTCGCGCCGCCGCCGCTAGCGCCGCCGCCTGCCGCCGCCGCCTGCCGCCGCCGCCGCCGCGCCGCCGTCGCCCCGCCGCCTAGCCGCCGCCCCGCCGGAGCCCCGCCTCGTCGAGGTAGCTGCGCCGCGCCACCCTCCCCCTCGGTTCGGTTTTTAAAAAAAAAACCGTTCCGGTTTTCTTTTCGTCATTTCGTTTTTTTTCGAAACCCTAGATCGGTTTTATTTCCGGTTTTGTTGTTTAGCGAGCGTTTGCCGGACCCATCGTCTTAACGAACGTGATCACCGGTTATTCCCGGTTAACAAACGTCCGTTCGTTTAACCGTTCGTCGTTTTTCTTTTAATCGGATTTATTCCGCTATTTTCTGATCGCGATTCCAGATCCGATCTTCGTTCTAGTTTATCTTCTCGCTCGTTTATCGGAATCAGGTGAATCAAGCGCCTGGTGTTTCGTTTTGAAACCGCCGTTCCAACTAATCAACTTAAACAAAGTTTTGCTACTGTAAAATTTGACTTAGTTTCAATTGGCTAGAACCGAGCTGTTTTATTTCGCCGTTTGATTTTCGTTGCTTTATTTGATTTGATTCTTTTTGCAACCAGGGTTCTTAAGTTGAACTTGCTGGTTAGATGTTTTATTCGAGATCTACCTGTGCATTAGATGAGTACTTATTGTATGCTTGTTGTTTGTCTGCGATAGATCACCCGGAGTGCGCCGCTTGTTACTTCGAATCTCTAGGTTTCGCGGATCATCAGCAAGGCAAGTAACACTTGATCATTCCCTTTTCTACTACCCAGTTTTATTGCATTAGATCAATCCTCAAACATTGCATGAGTAGGATCCAATTAAATTGTGGGATGGGAAGTAGATGAGGTAGTACCTATTACCTGTTTTACTTATGAAACCTTTGGGAGTTACTTCTGCGTTTGCTTAATATGCCATGCTATGCTAGTAGACGTGGATTGGGTGAGTGATATCCATGACAGATGTGAGTTTGTTAATTAAAGGTTTATCTAAGGTGGCAACTTAAATACACATCTGGGTGGATTGAGGCACCTGGGGTATCCAGTGATTGCCTGTTTTTTTGGAAATCCCGGGGTTACCGTGTGATTTTCCTATGGACCGCCACCCAGGCTCAAAGGGATCATAAGATAATTCATGCTAGTAACTTCCGTGTGCAGCCACAAGCCATTATGGGCTCTGGCATAGTTGACTAAGTCGTGCGAACTCTTATAGTGGTGGACTAGCAGATGTAGGGGATGTAGGTGTACCGGTCTACCCATCGTAAGGTGCTAGCGCTTCTGAAAGACTATGTCTCGGTCATCCGTTTCTCAAACACCATGCAGTGCGAGAAACCAAACGGAGGCGATCGAGTCTTGTGGGGAAAAGTGCGCAAACCTCTGCAGAGTGTACAAACTAATCATGATTAGCCGTGTCCCCGGTTATGGACATCTTGAGTATCTAGTACCTGAATATCCTGTGCATCTCAACATGTTATCCTAATTAATATTGTTCGGTTTTAATGAGTACTTTTTAATTGGGATTGAGGATGCTGTCAACCATTCTCAATGTTTAACAACCACCATGATAGTTAAATAAATTTATTCCTTTGCAGTAGGGAAAAATTGGCTTTATGCAAAAACTGTAACCATAGAGCTTTTCCACCAGCCATATATGCATATAGTATAGGCTTATCATTCATTATTCTCGTTACATTGCCAGCATATTCCATGTGCTGACCCGTTTTCGGGCTGCAACTTTCATGTTGCAGACTTTTCAGACGACGAGTAAGGTGCTTTTAGGTCGTGGTTCTATACTCAGTGATGCCGTTGGAGTTGATGGACTCACTTATCTTCCAAGTCTTCCGCTGTTATCGTTATTAGATGGCCTTAAGCCATGATTATTGTAATAAGTCCTCTTTTGGACAACGATGTAATAAGTGTGTGATTGCTACTCTGTTATAAATCCTTCGAAGTACTGTGTGGTGTCAGCATTACTGATCCAGGGATGACACCTGAGCACAGAGACTTGACCATCTGAGGTCAGGTCACTACAGAGATGGTATCAGAGCACACGCTGACTGTAGGAAACGACCACTAAGTTAAAGCCATAGATCACTATTCTCTTCTCATTTTCTAACTCCTCATCTTTTCTACTCTTTTAGGATGACGGACGCAAAGATCAAGTACACCCAACCAGATGAAGACACACCTTTTGGATCCCACTTGAAGGAAGTTGCCAAATACCTGAACATTGGACTATCAAGCTTCACCGGGACTTTCAACGCCACTCTGCCTGAAGAGGAACGCTGGAAGATTCAAGCTCATGTTCCAGGAAGGACATTCGCGCCAATCACCAAGCCTATAGATAGTGTTTTCAGTGCACCAACCTGGAGTCTGGGAAAGAGCATGGCAGCTCATATCACCATGGGACGCATTGGAGAAGTTTATCAAGAAGACCTCAAGGACACTATCTACCAGATTTGCGGACACCGGAATGAAGAATGGGAGATAGTCAACACCAAGAAGGATAGATCCATTGCAACTTTCATCCAGGAGTTAAACCAGCACATTCGACGCCAGGAGAACTAGATGTGCAATGATATGATAGAGTTGAAGAATGCGAAGGGAAGGATCATCGAACTTGAAGGAGAGATGAAGTCTACACGCAAGGACTACATGGACGAGATCGTAGCTGTAGTAAGGCACAATAGCGATCTTAAGTATGAGATTGGAGAACTCAAGAAGAAATTAGCGCTCAAGAATGAAGACAAGTACGTCGACTGTCCGAGAAACTACATCATCATCGACGGCACCGATTCGGATCCAAGTGAACCCGACTTTGAAGACGAAGCTGGAGCAGACATCATGGAGTCTTCCACCAGTTCAAATTAATAGATGACCCCCACATATTAGTAGTATTCCCTCCATGTAAACATTATAGTACAAGCACTTTTTCGATAGTTAGACCGTTGTATGCCCTTTGTTTGAAATGAATGAAGTGATTTTGTGTGCATTTGTCTCATGAGCATTTGGGTAGTGTTTTCTCCTTAGACCTCACTCTATTCTTAATTTCTCGTCTTTTCTAAACCCTTCAGATGCCTCCGAGACGCGACCCCGAGTTTGTTTTCCCGCCAGAGATCACTCAGTTGATTCAGCAGTAGAATACCTTGATTCAAACATTGGTACAGAACCAAGGCAACAACAACAACAACCCACCACCACCACCACCTACGGATCACTTGACTCGTTTCCTTAGGCTGAATCCGCCGGTGTATTCCAGTAGCACCGAGCCGATTGTAGCAAATGATTGGCTCCGCAAGATAGGAAGGGAGTTGACCACTGCAGGATGTACAGATGGTGAGAAGGTGAAGTTTGCTGCACATCAGCTTGACGGTCCCGCAGCAGCATGGTGGGAGAATTTCACAGCCACTTACCCGGTAGACACTGTCACATGGGATCAGTTTCAGCAAGCTTTCCGCACTGCCCATGTTTCAGCAGGAGCTATGGCCATGAAGAAGCGTGAGTTTTGCAACTTACGCCAAGGAGGAAGGACTGTTGGCCAGTATGTGGATGATTTTAGTAAGTTAGCACGTTATGCCCCAGATGACGTTGCTACAGACGCAGCTAAGCAGGAGAAGTTTCTGGAAGGACTGAATGATGAGTTAAGCCTGCAGTTGATGGTAGCAAGATTCAATAACTACTAGGAGTTGGTAGACCGCGCCCTCATGATTGAAGGGAAGCAGCAGCAGATTGAGAATCGCAAGAGGAAGTATGGGCAGGGGAAGTAAAACTCTGGAGCCCAGCAGAAGCCCCGTTATACCGCTAAACAGGGAGTTCAGTTTTAGCATACCCATGGAGGAGGTAGTTCGCACAACCATAGTGGCCACAAGAATGGTAACGGGAATGAAGGAAGCAACGGCCAGAACCGGACCACACCATCAACCCCAGCCAAGAAAGACCTGAGCCATGTCACCTGTTACAAGTGTTCCAAGACCGGACATTATGCAAATGATTGTCCCGAAGGCCAAGGTGGAAATGGAAGCTCTGGAAAGAAGCCAAACCCTTTCAACAGGCGATAGGTGAACCACATTGATGTGGAGGAGGTTGAAGCTCAGCCCGATGCAGTAATCGGTAAGTTTTTGGTTAAGTCATTTACTGCACTTGTTCTTTTCGCTACTGGTGCATCGCATTCATACATATCAATGGGATTTGTAGAAAAGTATAGTCTGCCTACTCAGATTCTTAAAACCCCGATGCTAGTAAGTTCACCGGGAGCAGACTACATGGCCAGACAAGGATGTTTTCAAGTGCCATTAAGTATAGGAAGGCATGTATTCCCGACGGATTTGATCATTCTGGAATCCCAAGGATTGGATGTGATTCTTGGTATGGATTGGCTGTCGATGTATGGAGGAAACATCGATTGCGCAAGTAAGACGATTTTGCTCACGACGCCAGAAGGAAGAAGGATCAGGTACGTATCACGACATGGACCAAATAGGAATCAAGTAAATTCCTTATCAGGAGTTGTGCAAGAAGAGGTACCAGTGGTGAAGGATTACCCTAATGTATTTCCTGAGGAATTGCCAGGAATGCCACCGGATAGAGACATTGAGTTTTTGATTGAGCTTTTGCCAGGTACATGCCCAATATCGAAGCGACCATACAGGATGCCCGCCCAGGATTTGGCGGAAATCAAGAAGTAGATTAAGGAGCTATTGGATAAAGGTTATATACGCCCAAGTTCTTCGCCTTGGGGATCACCCGTGCTTTTAGTGGAGAAGAATGATGGGTCGTTAAGGATGGTTGTTGATTACCGTGGATTGAATGAAGTAACAATAAAGAACAAGTACCCACTACCAATGATAAATGATCTGTTTGATCGTTTGCAAGGAGCTAAAGTGTTTTCCAAGATCAATTTGCGATCAGGGTACCATCAGTTGAAGATTCGAGAGCAGGACATACCTAAGACAACGTTCACCACAAGATATGGACTGTATGAGTATACCGTTATGTCATTTGGACTGACTAACGCACTTGCCTATTTCATGAACCTGATGAACAAAGTGTTTATGGAGTTTTTCGATAAGTTTGTCGTGGTGTTCATTGATGATATTTTGGTTTATTCGAAGAATGAAGAGGAACATAAGGAACATTTGTGATTGGTTTTGGAGAAACTAAGGGAACATCAGTTATATGCCAAGTTCAGCAAATGTGAGTTTTGGCTAAAGAAAGTTGGATTTCTTGGACATGTTATATCCGGAGAAGGTATAGCAGTTGACCCCACAAAGGTTGAGACGGTAACCGAATGGGAAGCACCAACGATAGTTGGAGAGATCCGGAGTTTTCTTGGACTCGTAGGATACTACCGGAGATTCATTGAGAATTTCTCAAGGATTGCAAAGCCTATGACGGAGTTGCTGAAAAAGGATACCAAGTTCATATGGACTGAGGATTGTGAGGCAAGTTTTCAGGAGTTGAAGAAAAGATTGGTTACCTCACCAGTGTTAATTCTGCCAGATCAGACCAAGGATTATGAGGTGTATTGCGACGCTTCACGGGCGAGGACTTGGAGCAGTGCTTATGCAGGAAGGAAGAGTTTTTTCGTATGCTTCACGACAACTGAAACCTCATGAATTAAATTATGCCACACATGATTTGGAGTTAGCAGCCGTAGTGCATGCATTGAAGACATGGAGACATTTCCTTATTGGAAATCATTGTGAGGTGTACACGGATCATAAGAGTTTGAAGTACATTTTCACGCAAAAGGAGTTAAACCTTAGACAAAGGAGATGGCTAGAACTCATCAATGACTATGATATGAGATTGCATTATCATCCCGGAAAGGCTAATGTAGTAGCTGACGCATTGAGCCGTAAGAGCCATGTCAATACGCTGATGACGGGAGAGATACCAAAGGAGTTAGCAGAAGATCTTCATGAGCTATGTTTGGAAATAGTTCCGAGAGGCTATGTAGCAGCATCGGAGATTCAGTCTACCTTGATGGATAAAATCAGGGAAGCTCAGAAAAATGACAAAGAGATCGTAGATATAAAGAAGAAAATGAGCGAAGGAAAAGCAAAGGGATTTTGTGAGGATGAGCATGATACCCTATGGTTTGAGGACCGTGTTCATGTGCCAAATGACCCGGAGATCAGGAAGTTGATTCTGCAAGAGGCACATGAGTCACCCTATTCGATTCACCCAGGAAGATGTATTTGGATTTGAAGGAAACGTTCTGGTGGACCAGAATGAAGAAGGATATTGCAGAGTATGTAGCAGTTTGTGATGTATGTCAGAAAGTGAAGGCAGAACATCAGAAGCCAGCAGGATTGTTGCAACCATTGCCGATACCCGAATGGAAGTGGGATAAACTAGGCATGGATTTCATCACGGGTTTGCCAAAGACTCGTTCAGGCTATGACTCGATTTGGGTTATAGTCGACCGCTTGACGAAGGTAGCTCATTTCATTCCAGTCAAGACTACCTATAGTAGTGCTAAGTTGGCAAAGATATACATGACCAGAATTGTGTGTTTGCACGGAGTTCTGAGGAGTATCGTATCAGATAGAGGAACCCAATTTACCCCAAAGTTTTGGAATCAGTTTCATGAAACATTGGGAACCATGCTGGAATTCAGTACAGCTTTTCACCCACAGACAGACGGACAGACTGAGAGAGTCAATCAGATTTTGGAGGATATGCTGAGAGCTTGTGCCCTAGATTATGGATCTAGTTGGGACGATAACTTGCCGTATGCAGAGTTTTCTTATAACAACAGTTACCAAACCAGCTTGAAGATGGCACCTTTCGAAGCTTTATACGGAAGGAGGTGCAGGACACCGTTGTCATGGGACGAAGTTGGAGACCGTCAGTTGTTTGGACCAGATTTGATTAAGGAGACTGAACAGAAAGTTAAGTTGGTTCGCGATAGTCTCAAGGTAGCCCAGTCCAGACATAAGAGCTATGCGGATTCAAAAGGCAAGGCGACAGAATATGAAGTTGGAGACAGAGTTTATCTTAGAGTATCCCCACTTCGAGGAGTGAAACGCTTTGGAGTTAAAGGAAAATTAGCACCACGTTTCGTTGGACCATATAAGATCTTGCAGCGCATGGGAGAAGTCGCTTATAAGTTGGAATTACCTGAGGGACTGTCAGGAGTTCATGACGTATTCCATGTTTCTCAGTTGAAGAAATGTCACGCCGAGATGGCGGAGGTACCGCTAAGAGATACAGTGCCACTGGAAGCAATTCAGTTGAAGGATGATTTAACATATGAGGAAAAGCCCATCAAGATCCTTGATTATGCCAGCAGAGTTACTCGCAGCAAGGTTATCAAGTTTTGCATGGTTCAGTGGAGCCACCACACTAAGGATGAAGCCACCTGGGAGAGAGAAGAAGATTTGCTCAAGGACCACCCTCACCTATTTTCTAACCAACCCGAATCTCGAGGGCGAGATTCATCTTAAGGGGGGTAGGTTTGTAACATCCCAAATTTTCAATTTGGAATGTTATACATTAGATCATCATGCATTACATATTTTCTTGCATTTGTCGATCCTAGAAATTTCACGCAACTCAAGGACCCACGGAGAGAGTTGGAGATTTCGAAATTTTCATATTTGAGTTCTCTCGAATTATGAAAAGAGGATCATTTGATTTTATTTATTTTATCTTCAAATATTTTCCAATATCAAAAATATGAGAGGGAATAATATGACTTTCCCAAAATTTAGGAAAATGAAGATTTAATAAATAAATCAAATTTTGGATTTTCTCGGAGTTTATTTGCCTTAGGGAAAAATGCGTGTTTTCAAAAATTGCATTTTAGGCCCCGAGTAAAAGTTCATTTTGTTCGACTCATTTTTAGGAGTCGGGGAAAAATTACTTTGTAAATTTTGGAGTTCGTTTAGATTTTATTTTATTCGTTTTTCTGCGCGCGATATTTATATATAAGAAAAAGACTGCAGCGCCCCGCCGCCTGGGCCAAGGCCCAGCCCCGCCGCCCTCCTGCGCGCGCCCGCGCGCAGCGCGCCGCCGCCGCCCCATCCGAGTCCGGCTCGGACTCCGCCACCGCCGCCGCCCTTGCCTTGCCCCCTCCCCCAAGCAGCACCCCCCTCCTATAAATACCCCAGCACCCCCCCGCCTCCCCAAGCCGCAGCCGCCGCCCCAAGCAGCAGCAGCAGCAGCCGCGCGCCACCGCAACCGCCGCCGCCGTCCCGCCGGAGCCCCGCCTCGTCGAGGTAGCCGCGCCGCGCCACCCTCCCCCTCGGTTCATTTAAAAAAAAAACCGTTCCGGTTTTCTTTTCGTTGTTTCGGTTTTTTTTTTCCGAAACCCTATATCGGTTTTATTTCCGGTTTTGTTGTTTAGCGAGCGTTTTCCGGACCGTTCGTCTTAACGAACGTTATCACCGGTTATTCCCGGTTAACGAACGTCCGTTCGTTTAACCGTTCGTCGTTTTTCTTTTAATCGGATTTATTCCGCTATTTTCTGATCGCGATTCCAGATCCGATCTTCGTTCTAGTTTATCTTCTCGCTCGTTTATTGGAATCAGGTGAATCAAGTGCCTGGTGTTTCATTTCGAAACCGCCGTTCCGACTAATCAACTTAAACAAAGTTTTGCTACTGTAAAATTTGACTTAGTTTCAATTGGCTAGAACCGAGCTGTTTTATTTCGCCGTTTGATTTTCGTTGCTTTATTTGATTTGATTCTTTTTGCAACCAGGGTTCTTAAGTTAAACTTTCTGGTTAGATCTTTTATTCAAGATTTACCTGTGCATTAGATGAGTACTTATTGTATGCTTGTTGTTTGTCTGCGATAGATCACCCGGAGTGCGCCGCTTGTTACTTCGAATCTCTAGGTTTCGCGGATCATCAGCAAGGCAAGTAACACTTGATCATACCCTTTTCTACTACCCAATTTTATTGCATTAGATCAATCCTCAAACATTGCATGAGTAGGATCCAATTAAATTGTGGGATGGGAAGTAGATGAGGTAGTACCTATTACCTGTTTTACTTATGAAACCTTTGGGAGTTACTTCTGCGTTTGCTTAATATGCCATGCTATGCTAGTAGACGTGGATTGGGTGAGTGATATCCATGACAGATGTGAGTTTGTTAATTAAAGGTTTATCTAAGGTGGCAACTTAAATACACATCTAGGTGGATTGAGGCACCTGGGGTATCCAGTGATTGCCTGTTTTTTTGGAAATCCCGGGGTTACCGTGTGATTTTCCTATGGACCGCCACCCAGGCTCAAAGGGATCATAAGATAATTCATGCTAGTAACTTCCGTGTGCAGCCACAAGCCATTATGGGCTCTGGCATAGTTGACTAAGTCGTGCGAACTCTTATAGTGGTGGACTAGCAGATGTAGGGGATGTAGGTGTACTGGTCTACCCATCATAAGGTACTAGCGCTTCTGAAAGACTATGTATCGGTCATCCGTTTCTCAAACACCATGCAGTGCGAGAAACCAAACGGAGGCGATCGAGTCTTGTGGGGAAAAGTGCGCAAACCTCTGCAGAGTGTACAAACTAATCATGATTAGCCGTGTCCCCGGTTATGGACATCTTGAGTATCTAGTACTTGAATATCCTGTGAATCTCAACATGTTACCCTAATTAATATTGTTGGGTTTTAATGAGTACTTTTTAATTGGGATTGAGGATGCTGTCAACCATTCTCAATGTTTAACAACCACCATGATAGTTAAATAAATTTATTCCTTTGCAATAGGGAAAAATTGGCTTTATGCAAAAACTGTAACCATAGAGCTTTTCCACCAGCCATATATGCATATAGTATAGGCTTATCATTCATTATTCTCTATGTGTTACATTGCCAGCATATTCCATGTGCTGACCCGTTTTCGGGCTGCAACTTTCATGTTGCACACTTTTCAGACGACGAGTAAGGTGCTTTTAGGTCGTGGTTCTATACTCAGTGATGCCGTTGGAGTTGATGGACTCACTTATCTTCCAAGTCTTCCGCTGTTATCGTTATTAGATGGCCTTAAGCCATGATTATTGTAATAAGTCCTCTTTTGGACAACGATGTAATAAGTGTGTGATTGCTACTCTGTTATAAATCCTTCGAAGTACTATGTGGTGTCAGCATTACTGATCCAGGGATGACACCTGAGCACAGAGACTTGACCATCTGAGGTCGGGTGGCTACAGCTACACGAGCTGCAAAAAAATCCAAACAGAAACAAATAGCTTCCCCCAAACAAGTGATGTCCCACAAGTATAGGGGATCTATCGTAGTCCTATCGATAAGTAAGAGTGTCGAACCCAATGAGGAGCAGAAGGAAATGATAAGCGGTTTTCAGCAAGGTATTCTCTGCAAGTACTGAAATAAGTGGTAACAGATAGTTTTGTGATAAGATAAATGGTAACGAGCAACAAGTAACAAAAGTAAATAAAGTGTAGCAAGGTGGCCCAATACTTTTTGTAGCAAAGGACAAGCCTGGACAAACTCTTATAATAGGAAAAGCACTCCCGAGGACACATGGGAATATCGTCAAGCTAGATTTCATCACGCTCATATGATTCGCGTTCCGTACTTTGATAATATGATATGTGGGTGGACCAGTGCTTGGGTGCTGTTCTTACTTGAACAAGCATCCAACTTATGATTAACCTCTATTGCAAGCATCCTCAACTAAAACAAAAGTATTAAGGTAAACCTAACCATAGCATGAAACATATGGATCCAAATCAGCCCCTTACGAAGCAACGCATAAACTAGGGTTTAAGCTTCTGTCACTCTAGCAACCCATCATCTACTTATTACTTCCCAATGCCTTCCTCTAGGCCCA
This sequence comes from Triticum timopheevii, assembly GCA_963921465.1. Classification (NCBI taxonomy): domain Eukaryota; kingdom Viridiplantae; phylum Streptophyta; class Magnoliopsida; order Poales; family Poaceae; genus Triticum; species Triticum timopheevii. The sequence goes on along the minus strand of OY997266.1, from coordinate 486,111,135 downwards.
AATAATGGTGAAGTGTTATATAGTCGACGTTCACATAACACCACTAGAGGTCAGACAACATACATCTTATCAAAATATTGAACGAATACCGAATTCACATGACTACTAATAGCAAGACTTCTCCCTTGTCCTCAGGAACAAACGTAACTACTCACAAAGCATATTCATGTTCATAATCAGAGGGGTAATAATGTGCATAAAGGATCTGAACATATGATCTTCCACCAAATAAACCAACTAGCATCAACTACAAGGAGTAATCAACACTACTAGCACCAATCCCGGACTTGGAGACAAGAATTGGATACAAGAGATGAACTATGGTTTGGAGATGAGATGGTGCTGGTGAAGATGTTGATGGAGATTGCCCTCTCCCGATGAGAGGAGCATTGGTGATGACGATGGTGATGATTTCCCCCTCCCGGAGGGAAGTGTCCCCGGCAGAACAGCTCTGCCGGAGCCCTAGATTGGTTCCGTCAAGGTTCCACCTCGTGGCAGCGGAGTCTCGTCCCGAAAGGTTGCCTCTGGTTTTTTTCTCATCGAAAGACTTCATATAGGAGAAGATGGACGTCGGAGAGCCACAAGGGGGCCCACGAGGTAGGGGGCGCGCCCAGGGGGGGGAGCGCCCCCTCCCTCGTGAGCAGGGTGTGGGCCCCCTGGCCTTCATCTTTGGCGACGATTTTTCTTTATTTATTTTAAGGTATTCCATGGAGTTTCAGGACTTTTGGAGTTGCGCAGAATAGTCCTTCAATATTTGCTCCTTTTCCAGCCCAGAATTCTAGCTGCCGGCATTCTCCCTCTTCATGTAAACCTTGTAAAATAAGAGAGAATAGCCATAAGTATTGTGACATAATGTGAAATAACAGCCCATAATGCAATAAATATTGACATAAAAGCATGATGCAAAATGGACGTATCAACTCCCCCAAGCTTAGACCTTGCTTGTCCTCAAGAGAAAAGCCGATAACAATAAATATGTCCTCATGTTTAGAGGTAGAGGTGTCGATAAAAATAAAATACGGACATGAAGGCATCATGATTATTTCATAACAACAACATATATAAATTTTGTCATATGATTACTCATGTTCAAGTGATGATCTTCTCAAAAAGCCAAAGTATGAATCAGAAACCTTATTGAGCACCAACAAACTATACCCTTAGTCATTAAACCAATTGCAATTTATCATAACATCGGAAAGAGTCTATGTCAGAGCTTAAAAGCAAGTCCACATACTCAACTATCAGTTAGTCCTTCATAATTGCTAACACTCACGCAATACTTGTGGTTACGGAGTTTTAATCGGACACAGATAAAGATAGGGGCTTATAGTTTTGCCCCACAACCTTTTACCTCAAGGGTAATGTCAACAATAATAATTCATGCTCCCCCACATCCAATTAGATATATATATATCATGTTCTTTCCAACATGCTGAGCTTGCCAAAGGATAAAATAAAAAGGGAAAGGTGAGGATCACCATGACTCTTGCATAAGGTAGAGGATAATAATAAAAGATAGGCCCTTCGCAGAGGGAAGCAGAGGTTGTCATGCGCATTGATGCACAAAATCATAATGCAAAAGAATGGCACTTTATATTGCCCCTTGTATGTGAACCTTTATTACGCAGTCCGTCGCTTTTATTGCGTCCACAGCAAGTTCGTACAAAGTTTATTTTCTCCGCACTAATAAGTCATGTATATTTAGAGAGCAATTTTTATTGCTTGCACCGATGGCAACTTACTTGAAGGATCTTACTCAATCCATAGGTAGATATGGTGGACTCTCATGGCAAAACTAGTTTAAGTGTATTTGGAAGCACAAGTAGTATTTCTACTTAGTGCTGAGAATTTGGCTAGCATGAGGGGGAAAGGCAAGCTCAACACGGTAGAGGATCCATGACAACATACTTTATCTCAGATGTAAGAAAACATAACTCATTATGTTGTCTTCCTTGTCCAACCTCAACTCTTTAGCATGTCATATTTTAATGAGTGCTCCCAATCATAAAAGATGTCAATGATAATATATCCATATGTGAAACCTCTCTTTCCTTATTACTTCCTATTAATTGCAACGATGACCAAAGCTATATTTGCCAACTCCCAACAACTTTTAATCATCATACTCTTTCTATGTGAAGTCATTTCTTTCAATAAGATCAATATGAACTCTTTGATTCTTTTTATTCTTTTTCTTCTAATCACCCAAGATCATGGCAAAATACTCAAGCCCTTGACTCAACACTAATCTTTATTATATAGCTCACGGACTCGATTACAAAGAAGGATCATAAAGCAAAACTCAAAACTAGATCATGCCATGACTTTATTCTACTAAATCAAGACACTACTAATAGGATCGAACTAAGAAAAATGGTAAAGATAGGAGTTGTGATGGTGATACGATATCGGGGCACCTCCCCCAAGCTTGGCAGTTGCCAAGGGGAGTGCCCATACCCATGTGATTATGTCTCCTTCTTTGTTGTTGGTGTAATATTCTTGGCGATGATTCACCTTAAGATACGGTTCTCCTCCTCGAGCTTATTGGCTTGCTGCTTGAGGTCCATTATTTCCTTGCGAAGATTTCCTGTAACGGCTAAAGCTCCTTGCACCCAAGGGTGTTGCATAGCTGCAGGAGAACCATAGACACTCCTCCTCATATTTTCATAGGAAAGAAATCTAACATTAGAAGGGATAACCGAGTTTGGAATAGCTGAGCTCTGTAGTTCCCCCACGTAAACCTAGCTCGAAGGTGAGAGGTGACTTCTTGATCTTCCATGGCATCTAACCTCATCAGGTCAGCCTCCATCTCTTCCTCCGATGCTGGCCCAAAGTGGTCAGTGTCACTGTTTGCCCTTGGTTCCGGTGCCGGGTTAGATACCCGGCTCTCCCCGACTGACTCTTGAGAAGACATCTTGCTCTAATCTGCAGCAGCAACAACTCGAAACAAAAACAGAGGATATTTGCGTGATATGAGAGTCAAAACCTTCGGGAGTATATATAATGAACTTTTACCGACTGAAATACGTATCGTGCAAGGAAACGGAGTCCGGAGGGCACACGAGGTGCTCACGAGGTAGGGGGGCGCGCCCAGGGTGGTATGGCGCGCCCTCCACCCTCGTGGAGGCCTCGTGTCCTCCCCAGACTTCTACTTATTTTTCTATTTTTCTATTTTTCTAAATATTCCAAAACAGAGAAATATTGCTTTAAAAATTGTTTTGGAGTCGGTTTACTTACCTTACCACATACCTATTCCTTTTCGGAGTATGGAATGTTCTGGAAAGTGTCCCCTATGTACTCCTCCGGGGTTACAGTTTCAATAATATTAGTTTCAACATTTATAGGATTACCTGAGATATGGTGTTTGATCCTTTGACCGTTTACCACCTTTGGATTTGTGCCTGCGAAGTTGTTGATTTTTATGGCACCGGAATGATAGACTTCCTCGATAACGTAAGGACCTTCCCATTTGGAGAGAAGTTTTCTTGCAAAAAATCTTAAACAAGAGTTGTATAGCAATACATAATCACCTACATTAAACTCACGCTTTTGTATCCTTTTGTCATGCCATCTTTTAACCTTTTCTGTCAACAACTTGGCATTTTCATAAGCTTGGGTTCTCTATTCATCTAGTGAGCTAATATCAAATAACCTCTTCTCACCGGCAAGTTTGAAATCATAGTTGAGCTCTTTAATAGCCCAATATGCCTTATGTTCTAGTTCGAGAGGTAAATGGCATGCTTTTCCGTAAACCATTTTATACGGAGAAATACCCATAGGATTTTTGTATGCAGTTCTATAGGCCCATAACGCATCAATAAGTTTCTTGGACCAATTCTTCCTAGACCTATTGACAGTCTTTTGCAAAATTAATTTGAGCTCTCTATTGCTCAATTCTACCTGACCACTAGACCGCGAATGATATGGAGATGCAATTCTATGATTAACGTCGTATTTAGCAAGCATCTTACGGAAAGCACCATGAATAAAGTGTGAACCACCATCAGTCATTAAGTATCTAGGGACTGCAAACCTCGGAAAAATAACTTCCCTAAGCATTTTAATAGAAGTGTTATGATCAACACTACTAGTTGGAATAGCTTCTACCCACTTAGTAACATAATCAACATCAACTAAAATATGTGTATATCCATTAGAAGCAGGAAAAGTTCCCATATAATCAAAGCCCCAAACATCAAAAGGTTCAATAACAAGTGAATAATTCATAGGCATTTCTTGACGTCTACTAATATTACCAATTCTTTGACATTCATCGCAAGACAAAACAAACTTACGGGCATCTTTGAAGAGAGTAGGCCAATAAAAACCGGATTGCAATACCTTATGTGTAGTTCTATCTGCAACGTGGTGTCCTCTATAAGCCTCAGAGTGACACTTGCGTAGGATCTGTTCCTGTTCATGCTCAGGTACACAACGTCTAATAACACCATCGACTCCTTCTTTATAAAGATGTGGGTAATCCCAAAAGTAATGTCGCAAGTCATAGAAAAACTTTCTCTTTTGTTGGTAAGTGAAGCTAGGTGGTATAAATTTAGCATCAATATAATTAGCATAATCAGCATACCACAGAGTGCTACGAGAAGTGCTTATGACATTTAATTGTTCATCAGGAAAGCTATCATCAATAGGTAGTGGGTCATCAAGAACATTCTCTAACCTAGACAAGTTGTCTGCAACAGGGTTCTCAGCTCCTTTTCTATCAACACTATGTAAATCAAATTCTTGCAGCAGGAGAACCCACCTAATGAGTCTAGGTTTTGCATCTTTCTTTTCCATAAGATATTTAATAGCAGCATGATCTGTGTGAATAGTTACTTTAGAATCAATAATATAGGGTCTGAATTTATCACAAGCAAATACAACTGCTAAAAGTTCCTTTTCGATAGTAGCATAATTTCTTTGAGCATTGTCTAGAGTCTTACTAGCATAATGGATAACATTTAATTTCTTATCAACTCTTTGCCCTAGAACAGCACCTGCAGCATAATCACTAGCATCACACATAATTTCAAATGGTAAATTACAATCAGGTGGCTGAACAATAGGTGCAGAGACTAATGCTTTCTTAAGTATTTCAAATGCTTCTACACAATCATCATCAAAGACAAATGGTACATCTTTTTGTAATAAATTAGTCAGCAGCCGAGAGATTTTTGAGAAGTCCTTAATGAACCTCCTGTAAAATCCGGCGTGACCAAGGAAACTTCTTATACCTTTGATGTCCTTGGGACATGGCATCTTTTCAATAGCATCAACCTTGGCTTTATCAACTTCAATATACCTCTTTCAAAAACTTTGTGCCCCAAGACAATACCTTCATTAACCATAAAGTGGCACTTTTCCCAATTCAAAACAAGATTAGTTTCTTCACATCTCTGCAAAACTCGAGCAAGATTGCTCAAGCAATCATCAAAAGAGGAACCATAGACGGAAAAGTCATCCATGAAAAACTCACAAATTTTCTCGTAGAAGTCAGAGAATATAGCCATCATGCATCTTTGAAAGGTAGCAGGTGCATTACATAAACCAAAATGCATACGTCTATAAGCAAAAGTACCAAAAGGGAAAGTAAAAGTAGTCTTTGATTGATCTTTAGCCGACACAGGTATTTGAGAAAAACCATAATAACCATCTAGAAAGCAATAGTGTGTATGTTTGCATAATCTTTCTAGCATTTGATCAATAAAAGTTAAGGGGTAATGATCTTTTTCAGTAGCCTTATTTAATTTGCGGAAATCAATTACCATCCTATAACCTGTGATAATTCTTTGTGGAATCAATTCATCTTTATCATTAGGGACAACAATAATACCTCCCTTCTTAGGGACACAATGGACATGACTTACCCACTGACTATCAGCAATGGGATAAATTATACCTGCCTCCAGAAGCTTGAGTATTTCTTTTCTTACCACTTCTTTCATTTTAGGATTCAAACGTCATTGAGGATCACAAACTGGTTTGGCATCAGCTTCCAAATTTATTTTATGTTGACATAGAGTGGGACTGATGCCCTTAATATCATCCAGAGTATATCCAATAGCGGCATGGTGCTTCTTTAGAGTTTTCAATAATCTTTCTTCTTCATGCTCTGAAAGGTTAGCACTAATAATGACAGGATATATTTTCTTTTCATCAAGATAATCATATTTAAGATTATCAGGCAACGGTTTAAGCTCAAACACGGGATCACCCTTGGGTGGAGGAGGATCCCCTAGGATTTCAATAGGCAAATTGTGTTGTAGAATAGGTTCCTGTTTAAAGAATACTTCATCTATTTCCCTTCTTTCATTCATGAACATATCATTTTCATGATCTAGCAAATAATGTTCTAAAGGATCACTAGGAAGTACAACAATAGAAGCAAGACCAATAATTTCATCCTTACTAGGAACTTCTTCCTCACGATGTTGTTTACTAAATTTAGAAAAATTAAATTCATGAACCATATCATCCAAGCCAACAGTAACAACATTCTTTTTGCAGTCTATCATAGCATTAATAGTATTCAAGAAGGGTCTACCAAATATAATGGGACAAAAGCTATCTTGTGGAGAACCAAGAACAAGAAAATCAGCGGGATATTTGGTTTTCCCACACAAGACTTCAACATCTCTAACAATTCCCACTGGTGAAATAGTATCTCTATTGGCAAGTTTAATTGTGACATCAATTTCTTCTAACTCAGCCGGTGCAATTTCATGCATAATTTCTTTGTATAAGTCAATGGTATTACACTAGCACTAGCACCCATATCACACAAGCCATGATAACAGTGATCTCCTATTTTAATAGAAATAACAGGCACACATACCACAGGTCTATGTTTATCTCTATCACAAGGTTTAGCAATTCTAGCAGTTTCACTAGAGAATTGAATAACATGCCCATCAATATTATCAGACAAGAGATCTTTAACAATAGCAATATTGGGTTCTACTTTGACTTGCTCAGGAGGTGTATAAGTCCTATTATTGCTTTTACGAACAACAGTTGAAGATTTAGCTTGATCCTTCATTCTAACAGGGAAAGGTGGTTTCTCAACATAAGAAGTAGGAACAATAGGATCATTATAAGTGACAATCTTTTATTCAACTTTAATAGGTGCAGCTACTTTTACTTCTATGGGAGGATGATATTTAAACCACTTCTCCTTGGGGAGATCAACATAAGTAGCAAAAGATTCATAGAAAGAAGCTACTATCTGAGAGTCAAGTCCATATTTAGTGCTAAACTTACAGAAAATATCGGTATCCATAAAAGACTTAACACAATCAAACTTAGGTGTCATACCTGACTCCTTACCTTCGTCGAGGTCCCAATCTTCAGAGTTGTGTTTAATTCTATCCAATAAATTCCATCTAAATTCAATAGGCTTCATCATAAAAGAGCCAGCACAAGAAGTATCGAGCATGGTGCGATTGTTACCAGAAAGCCGAGCATAAAAACTTTGCATAATCACTTCTTTTGCAAGCTCATGATTGGGGCATGAATATAACATTGATTTAAGCCTCCCCCAAGCTTGAGCGATGCTTTCTCCTTCGCGAGGCCAAAAATTATATATATAATTGCGATAACGATGAACAAGATGCACAGGGTAATACTTTTGATGAAATTCCAATTTCAATCTTTTATAGTTCCATGATCTCGTATCATCACATAGCCTATACCATGTCAATGCGTCTCTCTCCAAAGATAAAGGGAAAGCCTTCTTCTTAACAACATCATCAGGTATACCTGCAAGCTTAAATAGTCCACAAATATCATCCACATAGCGTAGATGTTCGTCAGGATGCTTTGTTCCATCTCCTGCAAAAGTGTCAGGTAGCAGTTTTTCCATCATACCCGAAGGAATCTGAAAAGGAGTTTCATTTTTAGTAGGTTCAGTAGGTTTAGTAGGTTGAGGAGCAACTCTTGGCTCAGCTGGATGGGGTGAAGATACCCCGAACAAGCCCCTCAAACAATTACTTTCCATAGTAACAAGTGACAGAAAATTTCAGCACACTAAATAAATTTTTCCTTACCAAATTCCACCTACCAAAGGCGCTTCACTCCCTGGCAACGGCGCTAGAAAAGAGTCTTGATGACCCACAAGTATAGGGGATCTATCGTAGTCCTTTCGATAAGTAAGAGTGTCGAACCCAACGAGGAGCAGAAGGAAATGATAAGCGGTTTTCAGCAAGGTATTCTCCGCAAGTACTGAAATAAGTGGTAATAGATAGTTTTGTGACAAGATAAATGGTAACAAGCAACAAGTAACAAAAGTAAATAAAGTGCAGCAAGGTGGCCCAATCCTTTTTGTAACAAAGGACAAGCCTGGACAAACTCTAATAATAGGAAAAGCGCTCCTGAGGACACATGGGAATATTGTCAAGCTAATTTTCATCACGCTCATATGATTCACGTTCGGTACTTTGATAATTTGATATGTGGGTGGACCAGTGCTTGGGTGCTGTTCTTACTTGCACAAGCATCCCACTTATGATTAACCTCTATTGCAAGCATCCGCAACTACAACAAAAGTATTAAGGTAAACCTAACCATAGCATGAAACATATGGATCCAAATCAGCCCCTTACGAAGCAACGCATAAACTAGGGTTTAAGCTTCTGTCACTCTAGTAACCCATCATCTACTTATTACTTCCCAATGCCTTCCTCTAGGCCCAAATAATGGTGAAGTGTTTTGTAGTCGATGTTCACATAACACCACTAGAGGTTAGATAACATACATCTTATCAAAATATCAAACGAATACCAAATTCACATGACTACTAATAGCAAGACTTCTCCCTTGTCCTCAGGAACAAACGTAACTACTCACAAAGCATATTCTGTTCATAATTAGAGGGGTAATAATGTGCATAAAGATCTGAACATATGATCTTCCACCAAATAAACCAACTAGCATCAACTACAAGGAGTAATCAACACTACTAGCAACCTACTAGCACCAATCCCGGACTTGGAGAAAATAATTGGATACAAGAGATGAACTAGGGTTTGGAGATGAGATGGTGCTGGTGAAGATGTTGATGGAGATTGCCCTCTCCCGATGAGAGGAGCATTGGTGATGACGATGGTGATGATTTCCCCCTCCCGGAGGGAAGTGTCCCCGGCAGAACAGCTCTGCCGGAGCCCTAGATTGGTTCTGCCAAGGTTCCGCCTCGTGGCGACGGAGTCTCGTCCCGAAAGGTTGCCTCTGATTTTTTTCTCATCGAAAGACTTCATATAGGAGAAGATGGACGTCGGAGAGCCACAAGGGGGCCCACGAGGTAGGGGGCGCGCCCAGGGGGGGGGTGAGGTGGGCCCACCCTCGTGAGGAGGGTGTGGGCCCCCTGGCCTTCATCTTTGGCGACTATTTTTCTTTATTTATTTTAAGGTATTCCGTGGAGTTTCAAGACTTTTGGAGTTGCGCAGAATAGTCCTTCAATATTTGCTCCTTTTCCGGCCCAAAATTCTAGCTGCCGGCATTCTCCCTCTTCATGTAAACCTTGTAAAATTAGAGAGAATAGCCATAAGTATTGTGACATAATGTGAAATAACAGCCCATAATGCAATAAATATTGACATAAAAGCATGATGCAAAATGGACGTATCAACAAGCAGAGACATCCCTAGTTCTTGCAAACCTACCACAGTACTACCAGCTGCACAACTTACTCGTGCGTCAACTGAGTTAGCAGCATGTTCCCAAGCTCCCTTGCCACCTGACACTACTTCCCAAGCATTCTTGACATGAGACGAGTTGGCAATACCAGATGAACCTTGTGAGCTTCAACATCAAGAAGGTAGTTGCTGGAGTCAAGTTACAGTTACATGCTTCTTTATATGTAGTCTCACAGTTTGATGTACACTAATACTTCCTATGTTCGTTGTTGGACTAGCACCTAGGAGCAAGAGGAAACAAACATCAGGGATAATGCTCGATAGGTTAACTAAATCTAGAGGAGGAAGAACGGAGTTTCGTTTTGAGGCAAGTTTAAAAAGGCCACGTGATGCTACAGAGTCAGCCAAGTTAGTATCAGAGGCAGCGGTTGCCGTTAGGTCTCATGTACGTATCCTCCCAACATTGATTCAGTACAGGAATGACAAAGACGATACCCAGTTCAACACCTTCCTCGACCATTTATCTGTAAGTATGGTTATGTATGGAAACTAGTAATATCGTCTTGCTCTGTCCCATACTTTCTAGGTTGCTGATAATGAGACTCCATAATTTTCAACATATGAGGTTCAAGTTGGATAGCCAAGATGATGCAACCAGACAAGCTTGCACCCATGTTTTCAAGTCTGCTCTGCGACAATATTGGTATAACTTGAGGAAAACTCACTTTGAAGGCAAGGCTAACAGTGAACTTTCCCAAACATTTCCAGTGGAAAATATATCGGATGAAGACTGGAGGGGCCTTGTTAAACCCTGGTCTGATCCGAAGTATCAGGTACATTATATATATGTGATCAGATCACATGTTGAAGTCCTATTTACGCATGTGCCACACAAATTTATCTTCTTGTAGGTGAACTGTTCAAAGAACAAGGCCAATCATATGAAAGTGAAATTCCAACAGACGACAGGATCTCGAAGATATATTGCACACTGCGAGGCTCTTGTAATGAGCTACTATTTCACTCTTTTCGATGTACCATATTATCAGATCTATATTGACTTGTTCGAAATGCAGAGGAAAGCCTGCAAGGACCAAAAAGTACCTGAACCAAATGCTGTGGAAATCTTCAAGGACTGTCACACCAGCAAGAAGAAGGGCATGACTACACCAGTCAAAGCCTCTGTTGTAAGTCCTTAATCCTCATGCCTTTTAACTACTACTTACTCTGACTTGTGCCTTGAACTGCATGATTTGCAGCCAATGTCTATTACTCTTTTCAATTTTATACACAATTGTCTTAGCGTATGATTGCACCTTACAAGGTTTAAAAGAGAGGAGTGATGTTCCTTTGATCTTGACCCATAATCTAGTTCCGTGCTGGACTTGCCCACACAACGTTACCATTGCTTATTTGTCTGTTCTCAGTTGTTTTGTGATATGAATGATGTCATACTATGCTTACCAGATTATAAACTTCATCTCTTTATCCTTAGCCCTCAATACAATGTGAAGAAATAGACAATACATTAGCGATGGTACATGGTCATATGTTTGGAACCTGGTTTTATTATGTACTTTGCAATAAAATACAACTAATATTTTACATGGGTTCACCAGAATAAGTTATGTATATAGACCAAAGCTATTTTGTTTGGTTTTGCTGCCTCCTTAATATCTTCTGTTCTGGTACTACTAATGTAAAACCTCAACTTTTCAGCGAGCTATGGAAAAAATGGGGGAACCACCACCTTCTGAAGGTGGCAAGGTAACTATAACCGCAATGTCAGCTCTTGCTACAGTGGGTCAGTACCTGTCCACTAACAGTGCCAAAAGCACGTTCCTGCGTAATACTGGGTTGGTTGTTAAGGCAATATCGTCCAAACTACCTCATGATCAAGATATGCAAGCTCAAAGCAATGTTGTATCTGCGCTCCAAACACAAGTCCATTCCCTAACAGAGGCCCTTTGTGAAACAAGGAGAAACATTGCTCAATGTCGTCAAGATATGCATGGTTCCGAAACCAGACTATCAGACATTTGCTATGTTGTTCAGGAGCCTAGGGGAAATGAAGGCGAGGGTTATGGTGCTCCATCAGACAATACAGCATGAAAACATAACAGTCAGGTCAAATGAACCAAGCTTCTGAACTTCCGGTGGTGCATTTATCTGCTAGAGTGTTAAGTTTTATGCCATCCTTCCTTTTGTTATATAGTTGTAATTTGTTTTGGTGCGATACAAAATTTATTCTTAACGTGCATTCATCGGCTGAAGAAAACAGCAAGCCATTTTTGTATAGTGTAGGGTGTTCCCTATATTTGCACTGGTGGCGATCTTTGATGCCGAGTGGATGTAATCTGTGCAATCGCCTTAATAGCCTAGCGTTAGTTTCGGCCTTATTTATTTCCTAGTCTTCTTTTTCCCTGGTTTGCTAGTGGCTGCAACTACCATGGGCCATATACGGGCCGTAGGATCCATGGGTCTCCTACGATCCATCGATAAATGGGCCTGTAATCGGTGGGCCTCGGGCCGTCGATAAATGGGCCTGTAATCGGTGGGCCTCGGGCTGTCGGATAAATGGGTCTACATGGGCCGTAATAGGGCGTAATTGGTATCGGCCCAGCACGGTAACGAGCCGTTAACAGGCCGTAGGACTGCAAAGGCTTAATTCTGTCACATGCATAACGGGTCGTTAATGGGCCAGAATATAGGATGGTCTGGAAATGGCGCAACGAGTTAACAGGCCAGAAACGGGCCGACTCTTGCCATGGGCTGAATTTGTCCCATTAGTGTAGCAGGCCAGTAACGGGCTGACTCTTACCATGGGCCGAATTTGGCCCATTTGGGGAACATGCCTGTAACGGGCCGACTCTTGCCATGGGCCAAATTTGGCCCATTAGGGGAACATGCCAGTAACGGGCCGGAAGTAATCGAGGGCCGAAAAGGAGCCCAAGAACGTATGGGTCGACAATAGGCCGAAAGCTAACACAGGCTCATGGGCCATTAACGGGTACAAAGAAAATTACTGTTCATTATGGGCTAGAGTCATCGTGGGCCTGTAAAGGGCCGAAAGATACGAAGGCCTCATATGGGCCGAAAGACGTCGTGGGCCATACATGGGCCAAAAGTGAAATGGGCTGGTGTTATATTCGACGACCCACATGACGTTGTTGGGCCGATTTCTTTAGGGCCTAACGGGCCGTGAGTTAACGGGCCATAAAATGGGCTATTTGCGAAGAGACCGTTAACAGGCTTTTCATGGGCCAGCCCGTTATCTTTTGACCAAGTCAAACGGGCCGACTTTGTAAGCTAAATGGGCTAGTGGTCGGCCGTGGCTTGTTTATACGTCTCCAACGTATCTATAATTTTTTATCGTTCCATGCTATTATATTACCCCTTTTGGATGTTTATGGGCTTTATTTTAGACATTTATATCTTTTTTGGGACTAACCTATTAACCGGAGGCCCAACCCATATTGCTGTTTTATTGATTGTTTCAGTATTTCGAAGAAAAGGAATATCAAACGGAGTCCAAACGGAATGAAACCTTCGGCATCGTGATTTTTTGGAAGAATATGATCCTGGAGACTTGGAGTTCACGTCAGAAGATCCTCGAGGCAGCCACGAGATAGGAGGGCGCGCCCCCCCTGTAGGGCACGCCCCCTGTCTCATGGCCCCCTCGAGCACCTCCCGACCGACTTCTTTCGCCTATATAAGCCTACGTACCCTAAAAACATCGAATATCAAGATAGATCGGGAGTTCCGCCGCCGCAAGCCTCTGTAGCCACCAAAGACCTCTCGGGAGCCTATTCCGGCACGCTGCCGAAGGGGGAATCCATCACCGGTGGCCATCTTCATCATCCCGGCGCTCTCCATGACGAGGAGGGAGTAGTACACCCTCGGGGCTGAGGGTATGTACCAGTAGCTATGTGTTTGATCTCCCTCTCTCGTGTTCTCTCTATGGCACGATATTCATGTATCACGAGCTTTGTTATTATAGTTGGATCTTATGATGTTTCTCCCCCCTCTACTCTCTTGTGATGAGTTGAGTTTCCCTCTTGGAGTTATCTTATCGGATTGAGTCTTTATTTGAGAACACTTGATGTATGTCTTGCCGTGTTTATCTGTGGTGACAATGGGATATCACGTGCCACTTGATGTATGTTTTGGTGACCAACTTGCGGGTTCCACCCATGAACCTATGCATAGGGGTTGGCACACGTTTTCTTGACTCTCCAGTAGAAACTTTGGGGAACTCTTTGAAGTACTTTGTGTTGGTTGGATAAATCTGAGATTGTGTGATGCATATCGTATAATCATGCCCACGGATACTTGAGGTGACAATGGAGTATCTAGGTGACATTAGGGTTTTGGTTGATTTGTGTCTTAAGGTGTTATTCTAGTATGAACTCTTTAATAGATCGATCTGAAAGAATAACCTTGAGGTGGTTTCGTACCCTACCATAATCTCTACGTTTGTTCTCCGCTATTAGTGTCTTTGGAGTGACTCTTTGTTGCATGTTGAGGGATTGTTATATGATCTATCTATGTTATTATTGTTGAGAGAACTTGCACTAGTGAAAGTATGAACCCTAGGCCTTGTTTCCTATCATTGCAATACCGTTTACGCTCACTTTTATCATTAGTTACCTTGCTGTTTTTATATTTTCAGATTACAAAAACCTATATCTACAATCCATATTGCACTTGTATCACCATCTCTTCGCTGAACTAGTGCACCTATACAATTTATCATTGCATTGGGTGTGTTGGGGACACAAGAGACTCTTTGTTATTTGGTTGCAGGGTTGCTTGAGAGAGACCATCTTCATCCTACGCCTCCTACGGATTGATAAACCTTAGGTCATCCACTTGATGGAAATTTGCTACTGTCCTACAAACCTGTGCACTTGCAGGCCCAACAACGTCTACAAGAAGAAGGTTGTGTAGTAGACATCAAGCTCTTTTCTGGCGCTGTTGCCGGGGAGGTCTTCCCTCAAGTCAAGACATACCAAGTACCCATCAAAAACCTATCTCCCTCGCATTTACATTATTCGCCTTTTGCCTCTCATTTTCCTCTCCCCCACTTCACCCTTGCCGTTTTATTCGCCCTCTCTTTCCCAATCTCCTCCTCTCTTTTTGGCTTGCCATATTTTTGCTTGCTTGTGTGTTGGATTACTTGTTGCCATGGCGCAAGATAATACCAAATTGTGTGATTTCTCGAATACCAATAATAATGATTTCCTTAGTACTCCAATTGCTCCTCTTAATGATGTTGAGTCTTGTGAAATCGATACTGCTTTGCTGAATCTTGTTATGAAAGATCAATTCGCTGGCCTTCCTAGTGAAGATGCCGCCACTCATCTAAACAATTTTGTTGATTTTTGTGATATGCAAAAGAACAAAGATACGGATAACAATATTGTCAAATTGAATTTATTTCCGTTTTCACTTAGAGATCGTGCTAAAGTTTGGTTTTCATCTTTGCCTAAGAATAGTATTGATTCTTGGAACAAGTGCAAAGATGCTTTTATCTCTAAGTATTTTCCTCCCGCTAAGATCATTACCTTTAGGAACGATATTATGAATTTTAAACAACTTGATCATGAGCATGTTGCCTAATCTTGGGAAAGAATGAAATTGATGCTTCGCAATTGCCCTACTCATGGTTTTAATTTATGGATGATCATACTAAATTTTTATGCCGGTTTGAACTTTGCTTCTAGAAATCTATTAGATTCGGCCATGAGAGGCACGTTTATGGAAATAACGTTAGGAGATGCTACAAAATTACTTGATAATATTATGGCTAATTATTCTCAATGGCACACCGAAAGATCTTCTAGTAAAAAGGTGCATGCTATAGAAGAAATCAATGTTTTGAGTGGAAAGATGGATGAACTTATGAAGATGTTTGCTACTAAAAATACTCCTCTTGATCCCAATGATATGCCTTTGTCTTCCTTGATTGAGAATACTAATGAATCTATGGATGTGAATTTTGTTGGTAGGAATACTTTTGGAAACAATGCTTATAGAGGAAACTTTAATGCTAGACCGTTCCCTAGTAATCCCTCTAATAATTATGGAAATTCCTACAATAACTCTTATGGTAATTTTAATAAGATGCCCTCTGATTTTGAGAATAGTGTGAAAGAATTTATGATTTCTCAAAAGAATTTTAACGCTTTGCTTGAAGAAAAATTGCTCAAAGTTGATGATTTGGCTAGGAACGTTGATAGACTTTCGCTTGATGTTAATTCTCTTAAACTTGGATCTTCTTCTCCTAAGCATGATATCAATGAGTCTCTCAAAGTAATGAGAATTTCCATTGACGAGTGCAAGGAAAGAACCGCTAGATTGCGTGCTAAGAAAGAAAGCTTTATAAAAGCGTGTTCTTCTACTTTTCATGAAAATAATGATGAGGATCTTAAAGTTATTGATGTGTCCCCGATTAGATCTATGTTTTGCAATATGAATTTTGATGATTATGGGACTGATGATGAATCAACTTTGCCTAGAAGGCGTCCCAAGAATTTGGAGTCTTTAGATCTTAATGCTAAATTTGGTAAAAGTGAGATTGGAGAATCCTCAACTTCTAATAATATTGAACCTTCTATCTCGGATTTCAAAGAATTTCATTATGATAGTTGCTCTTTATAAGGGTGTATTTCCTTGTTGCAATCTGTTGTTAATTCTCCTCATGCTTATAGCCAAAATAAAGCTTTGACCAAACATATTGTTGATGCCTTGATGCAATCTTATGGTGAAAAACTTAATTTGGAAGTTTCTATACCTAGAAAACTTAACGATGAGTGGGAACCTACTATAAAGATTAGAATTAAAGATTATGAGTGTTTTTCTTTGTGTGATTTGGGTGCTAGTGTTTCCACGATTCCGAAAACTTTATGTGATATTCTAGGTTTCCATGATCTTGATGATTGCTCTTTAAATTTGCACCTTGCGGATTCCACCATTAGAAAGCCTATGGGAAGGATCGATGATGTTATTATTGTTGCAAATAGAAATTTGGTGCCCGTAGATTTTATTGTTCTTGATATAGATTGCAATCTTTCTTGCCCTATTATTCTTGGTAGACCTTTCCTTAGAACGGTTGGTGCGATTATTGATATGAAGGAAGGGAATATTAGATTTCAATTTCCATTAAAGAAAGGCATGGAGCACTTTCCAACAAAAAAAGTCAAATTACCTTATGAATCTATCATGCGTGCTACTTATGAATTTAGTGCCAAAGATGGCGCTCGTTAGATCTATCTTTGCTTTTATGCCTAGCTAGGGGCGTTAAACGATAGCGCTAGTTGGGAGGCAACCCAATTTTCTTTATGTTTTTTGTTTTTCTCCTGTTTAGTAATAAATCTTGCATATACCTTCTGTTTATATGTGTTTTTATCTTTTAATTAGTGTTTGTGCCAAGTAGAACCTATAGGATAACCTACGATGATAGTTGATTTGATTCTGCTGAAACACAGAAACTTTGCACGCACGAATATAATTTTGTTAAATCGCAGGAACGTGCTTTTGCGTGATTCTTTTTGCTTCTGTTCAATAAACAAATTTTACAGGACTTCCTATTTTGGTAGGATTTTTAGAGTTCCATAAATTCGCGTTAGTTACAGATTACTACAGACTGTTCTGTTTTTGACAGATTCTGTTTTTCGTGTGTTGTTTGCTTATTTCAATGCATATATGGCTAGTAAATTAGTTTATAAACCATAAAGAAGTTGTAATACAGTAGGTTTAACACCAAAATAAATAAAGAATGAGTTCATTACAGTACCTTATGTGTTGGTTTTATTTTCTTTCACTAACGGAGCTTATAAGATTTCCTGTTGAGTTTTGTGTTGTGAAGTTTTCAAGTTTTGGGTAAAGCTTTTATGGACTATGGAATAAAGGGTGGCAAGAGCCTAAGCCTGGGGATGCCAAAGGCACCCCAAGATATTCAAGAATATCCAAAAGCCTAAGCTTGGGGATGCCCCGGGAAGGCATCCCCTCTTTCGTGTTCGTTCATTGGTAACTTTACTTGGAGCTATATTTTTATTCGCCACATGATATGTGTTTTGCTTGGAGCGTCATGTATTATATTAGTCTTTGCTTTTTATTTTACCACAATCATCCTTGTTGTACACACCTTTTGGGAGAAGCCTATTTGATTAGAATTTGCTAGAATACTCTATGTGCTTCACTTATATCTTTTGAGCTTGATAGTTTTTGCTCTAGTGCTTCACTTATATCTTTTAGAGCACGGTGGTGTCTTAATTTTGAAGAAATTGCTAGTCTCTCATGCTTCACTTATATTATTTTGAGAGTCTTTTAGAAAAGCATGGTATTTGCTATGGTTACAAAGTTGGTCCTAGAATGATGAGCATCCAAGTTGGGTATAATAAAAACTATCATAGGAAGTGAATTGGATGCTATGATCAGTTTGATACTTGATAATTGTTTTGAGATATGGAGGTAGTGATACTAAATTCATGCTAGTTGGGTGATTATGAATTTAAAGAATGCTTGTTTTGAAGTTAGCAAGTCCGGTAGAATGCACGTATGGTTAAAGTTGTGTAACAAATTTGAAACATGAAGTGTACCTGGCTTGTGCATCCTTATGAGTGGCGGTCGGAGACGAGCGATGGTCTTTTCCTACCAATCTATCCCCCTAGGAGCATGCGCGTAGTACTTGATTTTTGATGACTTCGAAATTTTTGCAATAAGTATATGAGTTCTTTTGACTAATGTTGAGTCCATGGATTATACACACTTTTACCTTTCCGCCTTTGCTAGCCTCTTCGGTACCGTGCATTGCCCATTCTCACCTTGAGAGTTGGTGCAAACTTTGCCGGTGCATCCAAACCCCGTGATACGATACGCTCTATCACACATAAACCTCCTTATATCTTCCTCAAAACAGCCACCATAGCTACCTATTATGGCATTTCCATAGCCATTCCGAGATATATTGCCATGCAACTTTCCACCGTTCCGTTCATCATCATGACATACTTTACTTTTGTCATATTGCCATTGCATGATCATGTAGTTGACATCGTATTTGTGGCAAAGCCACCATGCATTATTTTTCATACATGTCACTCTTGATTCATTGCACCATCCCGGTACTCCGCTGGAGGCATTCATATAGAGTCATATCTTGTTCTAGTTTTGAGTTGTAATTCATATGTTGTAATCAATGAAAGTGTGATGATCATAATTATTAGAGCATTGCCCAAAGAAAAAAAAAGAAAAAAAGGGAAAAAAAGAAGAAAGGCCAAAAAAAGGCCCAAAAAAAGGAAAAAGAAAAAAAAGAAAAAAAGAAGAAAATAAATGAAAAGGGCAATGCTACTATCTCTTTTCCACACTTGTTCTTCATGTAGTGAGTCTCATATATTGTGCTTCAAAGTAGCACCATGTTTTTTATATAGTGAGTCTCATAAGTTTTCTTTTTCATACTAGTGGGAATTTTTCATTATAGAACTTGGTTTGTATATTCCTACGATGGGATTCCTCAAATGCCCTAGGTCTTCATGAGCAAGCAAGTTGGATGCATACCCACTAGTTTCTTTTGTTGAGCATTCATTTATAGCTCTAGTGCATCCGTTGCATGGCAATCCCTACTCCTCATGTTGACATCAATTGATTGGCATCTCCATAGCTCGTTGATTATCCTCGTCAATGTGAGACTTTATCCTTTTTTGTCTTCTCCACACAATCCCCATCATCATATTCTATTCCACCCATAATGCTGTATCCATGGCTCACGCTCATGTATTGCGTGAAGGCTGAAAAAGTTTGTGATTATTTAAGTATGAAACAATTGCTTGGCTTGTCATCGGGGGTATAGAAGTTGGGAACATCTTTGTGTGACGAAAATGAAGCATAGCCTAACTATATGATTTTGTAGGGATGAACTTTCTTTTGCCATGTTATTTTGAGAAGACATGATTACTTTGATTAGTATGCTTCAAATATTAATATTTCTTATGTCAATATGAACTTTTATTTTGAATCATTTGGATCTGAACATTCATGCCACAATAAAGAAAATTACATTGAGAATTATGCTAGGTAGCATTCCACATCAAAAATTCTATTTTTATCATTTACCTACTCGAGGACGAGCAGGAATTAAGCTTGGGGATGCTTGATACGTCTCCAACGTATCTATAATTTTTGATTGTTCCATGCTATTATATTACCCCTTTTGGATGTTTATGGGCTTTATTTTACACATTTATATCATTTTGGGACTAACCTATTAACCGGAGGCCCAACCCATATTGCTGTTTTATTGCCTGTTTCAGTATTTCGAAGAAAAGGAATATAAAACGGAGTCCAAACGGAATGAAACCTTCGGCATCGTGATTTTTTGGAAGAATATGATCCTGGAGACTTGAAGTTCACGTCAGAAGATCCTCGAGGCAGCCACGAGATAGGAGGGCACGCCCCCCCCCCCCCCTGTAGGGCGTGCCCCCTGTCTTGTGGGCCCCTCGAGCACCTCCCGACCGACTTCTTTCGCCTATATAAGCCTACGTACCCTAAAACCATTGAATATCAAGATAGATCGTGAGTTCCGTCGCCGCAAGCCTCTGTAGCCACCAAAAACCTCTCGGGAGCCCGTTCCGTCACCCTGCTGGAGGGGGAATCCATCACTGGTGGCTATCTTCATCAATCCGGTGCTCTCCATGACGAGGAGGGAGTAGTTCACCCTCGGGGCTGAGGGTATGTACCAGTAGCTGTGTGTTTGATCTCTCTCTCTCGTGTTCTCTCTATGGCACGATCTTGATGTATCGCGAGCTTTGTTATTATAGTTGGATCTTATGATGTTTCTCCCCCCTCTACTCTCTTGTGATGAATTGAGTTTCCCTCTTGGAGTTATCTTATCGGATTGAGTCTTTATTTGAGAACACTTGATGTATGTCTTGCCGTGTTTATCTATGGTGACAATGGGATATCACGTGCCACTTGATGTATGTTTTGGTGACCAACTTGCGGGTTCCACCCATGAACCTATGCATAGGGGTTGGCACACATTTTCTTGACTCTCCAGTAGAAACTTTGGGGCACTCTTTGAAGTACTTTGTGTTGGTTGGATAAATCTGAGATTGTGTGATGCATATCGTATAATCATGCCCACGGATACTTGAGGTGACAATGGAGTATCTAGGTGACATTAGGGTTTTGGTTGATTTGTGTCTTAAGGTGTTATTCTAGTACGAACTCTTTAATAGATCGATCTGAAAGAATAACTTTGAGGTGGTTTCGTACCCTACCATAATCTCTATGTTTGTTCTCCGCTATTAGTGGCTTTGGAGTGACTCTTTGTTGCATGTTGAGGGATTGTTATATGATCTATCTATGTTATTATTGTTGAGAGAACTTGCACTAGTGAAAGTATGAGCCCTAGACCTCATTTCCTATCATTGCAATACCGTTTACACTCACTTTTATCATTAGTTATCTTGCTGTTTTTATATTTTCAGATTACAAAAACCTATATCTACCGTCCATATTGCACTTGTATCACCATCTCTTCGCCGAACTAGTGCACCTATACAATTTATCATTATATTGGGTGTGTTGGGGACACAAGAGACTCTTTGTTATTTGGTTACAGGGTTGCTTGAGAGAGACCATCTTCATCCTACGCCTCCTACGGATTGATAAACCTTAGGTCATCCTCTTGAGGGAAATTTGCTACTGTCCTACGAACCTGTGCACTTGCAGGCCCAACAATGTCTACAAGAAGAAGGTTGTGTAGTAGACATCACACGTGTCGACATATCATAGGCGCCTATCTAACCCATTGACGAGCTGACACGTGTTTCGTCCGGCCAATAAGAATTTTACACGTGGAAATTTCCCATTGGTCAGGGCTATTAACGGGTTATCAGATCCAAAACCTGACCCGATAGCTTAATAGCGTTCTGTTATGGTGGATGCCACGTGTCGGTCACCCTTGACGAAAGCACTTCTGTGACGCGCGCTTTATCGTCATGGAAGTGGAGACTTCCGTGACGATAATTTTAGTAATGTCATGGAACACTTCTACGACAGCACAGGTATGACTATCTTGATTCTGTCATAAAATCATCATGGATGTACATGCATGACAAAAAACGCGACCTACTGTGACAAACACGTATCATCACGGAAGTGTATTTTTTTGTAGTGTCCTTACATAATCTCACCATATTTTTTTCGTATGCATGTCAGATATTGTACACAATCATGCTGAACATGTAGAGAAAAAGAGAAGAGTTTTGCGCGGCAATACAATGTCATGCAGACATCGCTCCATGGTGGGTTCAATGGCAAACCCTCCCCACCCCTCTCCAGATTGTAATCCAGAGGAAGATATCTGTTCTGAGGCGGATTAGGACGCCGCTGGCCACTCCTATTTACCCCCAAGGTGTTTGCTCTACCTTGGCATGATGATATTAGTCATATCATGCATATGTTGCCTTGTAGTGCCTACTTTTGACATCATATATGTCGTCTGCTTAGTTTAGACATGTTCTGTAATGCCACCTGTTTAGTGTCTATATCATATATGGGAATTATGCGGTCTCATGTCTTTTAGCCAGCCATAATATATGTGAAATGTGCAATGCCGTCCTATTTAACCAGGCATCATATATTTGAATGATATCTTGCCCATCCTTTTCTTCATTACATTTCCATTTGTTGACAATGTTTGTACATTAAACTACTCTTCCTGTGAATCAGCCATTTGGGTGGGAGATGGAAAAATCTGGAGTGAAAACAACACGTTCAGAGCAGACAGTGCTACCTGTTGAAGCAGATCTCTTGTTGGGTCCCGATAGCTCCTCAGAGATGGATTCAGAGGCAGGTGACGAGTCCTATTCCCCCACCGAGGTGTATGCTCAAACTTGGCACGGTTATACTGCTCATATCATGCATATGGTGTCTTCCATTGCATAGTTAAGACATCATATACACAATATTCAACACCATGTTCTTAGTTCAGACATCATATCGAATGCCCTCTGTTTAGCATATAAATCACATATGTGAATTAAATGATGCGATCCTGATTACTTAGATACCATGTAGGTGAACTATGTCATGTGATCCTATTTAGTTATTCATGATATCTTTGAATTATGTTATCCTATGCTATCCAGTTTAGATAGACATCATATATGCGAAATTATGTCATGCTATCCGTTTTAGTTAAACAAGATACATGTCAACTATTTCATGTCTTTTTTCCACACTATCTATTGCATCTGTCTCTCATACAATGTCTATGCATTCAACTATGTTTCCTGATTATCAGCCATTTGAATTGGAGCGGGTGATGCCAGTATCCAGCGGACTAAAAACACGGTCTTCCAATAAAACAGTGCTACCTCTTGGTGGAGATAGCACACCGGTTGTACATGCACAAGAACCAGCCCTACCACACATAACCCAAACTCTTGCAGATTGTACCCCTACTGCAATGGACAGAGAACCAGCTTCACCCAATCTAACCCCAACCCCAGCAGATAGTAACCCAGTTCCTGTTGACACAACACCGTCTCCACCACAGAGCTCCTAACACAAGAGCAGTTATTAAGGCAGCTCGAGTGCCCAAAGGGCCAGTACTACCACGGCAAACCCCAACTCCACCAGTTAGTACGCCTATTCCTGTGGAGGAAGCACAACCAGCTAGTCGTAGTTTAGCAGCTATCGCATTTGATGTTGTTAAATCATATGTGCGTATCTTCCCATCTTGGAAATATTATACTGGAGATGAAGGAAAATGCCAGTTGCAGGTGTTTGTCCAGGAGTTATGTGTAAGTAATGTTATTCATGGCAATTACTTTGCTTTGTCCCATACATCCTAGCTCCATGATGGTTAAAATACAACAATTTTTCCCATTTTTCTCTATAGAGAAGGACCGATTTGGAAACTCAGGATGAGCTAACCTGTGCTAATACCTCTGCTATCTTCAAGAATGCTTGGTGGCAGTATCGGAATTACCTGAAGAAAACGTACTTCACCAGCAAAGAAACTCATCAAATTCCCTTACGTTCTCCCGAGACACATTTATGGATGATGACTGGGAACGCCTTGTTCTCTACTGGTCCCGAACCAAGAATGTGGTAAGGTCTATGAGCTCATTTTCTATTTTTAAGTACTATATTCTTGCGTCTTACTGTACTCTGTTCATGTTGAACAAGTGCCTAAATAGGAAGAACAACTGTTCTAATTTAAGATTCCATTGCTATCATAGTTCAAAAAAGAGCTAGGCGTTAATTGTGCGTTTTGCCACCGTCTTGCGCTTTACTGACCAAAGCGCATGCTTATGCGCAGTTATGCACAGATTAAGTGTAGTTATGTGCAATGCGTTTTGCCAACGCCTAGAGCCTAGGCGTGCCCTTTTTAACTATGATTGCTAACGTGCATACTGCTTTGCTCTTGTATCACTATATTTACTCATACAAACTTATTTTTAAATTGAAGGATCCAATCGAAACTCCAATGGCACAGCAGGTATGTTCACACATGTTTCTTCAATAGGTTTGCTCTTATCAATAGCTCTATTGATTTCAATTTCAATTGTGTATACAGTTGACTTATCATATCATGCATATTACTAGCATCACAACAGATCCAATAGTGTTGTTATACATGTAGACCCGTGGTACCCATCTGAAATCTTGTTGTGCCGTGTAGTTTCCCATGCTTTGTATTCTTTCACTGCTGCTTTGTCTTGAACTGATATGATTTGAACTGTGTCTCTATTTTGATTTGGCAAGACAATGTAGTGACCATAGGACATAGATATATGTTTGTTTGATGCTTTTATTATGTACTAGTACTTGGCAATAGAAGAATTGGTAGTTTAATCATGTCCACCTTACTAATGAACTGGTTCACCGAAATGAGTTTCATATACTAGTACATGCTAAACCTGTTATGTGTCTGCTTGTTTCTTCTTTTAGAATTCTGACAGAATATTGGGGAAGAGGGCCTTATTAAGCAATGGTAAAGGAAGTAATGCAGATAAGGTTCAGGATAGTGATGTTGGTCTCCAACAAAGCTGATAAAACAGCTAAGGAAGACTATCTTGAAGACAGTGAGACAACCCCAAAGTCCTGTCTTGGTATAGTGTTTGAGTTACAGGCCACTACCGCTTGCACAAGCTATTCAAACTCACTGTCTGAATAAATTTGGTTTCTTGAGTCTCAACTGCAAGCTGAAACACATCGATCAGCTGTGCTGCGACAAAAAGTGGAAGGACTGCGGAAGTCCCTGGAGCATTCAGACGCATACTTTCTGGTGCAATAGCAAGCGTTGGAGGATTTTAGCGCCAAACGGGACAAAGCTAATAAGCTTGCTAAGCTTATTGCCAGCATGGTGGATACCCAGGATAACGTTTCTTGAGCTCTTCTGAAGTTGTTTCAGTTATGCTTTTGTTTTTCTGCCGCGTTTATTTGCACTGGTGGCCAATTTTGACGGCCAGTGTATGTAATATGCTGCTTTGTTCCCTATATTTGCACTGGTGGCGAACTTTGATGCCTAGTTAATGTAATATGTGTAATAGCGGTAATAGGCTAGCGTTAATTGGTTGCTTATTTATTTCCTCATTGTCTTGTTTACATGTTTGCTTGTAGTCACTGCAGTTCTTTTTCTGTGTTTTTCTAGTGGCCACAATAGCCTATTTTTGGTACCTAGGCCAAAATAGTCATGGCAGCACACAAACTGTTGTAACCCTGGGCCTCCTGCGAGCCGTATGATCCATGGGCCTTCTACGGTCGTAGGATCCATTGGCCTTTGTATGGGCCGTAGGATCCATGGGACTTCTACGGGCCGTAGGGTCCATGGGCCTTCTAAGGGCCGTAGGTTCCATGGGCCTTCTACGGGCCGTAGGATCCATGGGCCTTCTACGGGGCGTATCATCGTTTTGCCAATCATGGGCCGTACTATTCGTGGACCATAATGGGCCGTATTTGATAACTGTATGAAAACAGCCCAACGTTTTTTTTGACATGAGAACAGCCCAACGTATTAACGGTCCACAAACGGGCCGACTGTAACGACGGGCTGAATTTGGCCCACAAGCAGAAAATGATAGTAACGGGCCGTAAGTAACCGAATGCTGCAAATGAGCCCAAGAATAAAAGGGCCCTGAGAAGGCCGAAAGGTAACTTGGGCTGGAAACGGCCCAGTGGAATAATGGGCCGTTAATGGGTTTAAAGTGATACACTGTTCATTACGGGCTAGTTTCACCACGGGCCGTTAATGGGCCAAGAGTTACAAAGGGCCTGGTATGGGCCGAAATAAGTCATGGGCCACACATGTGCCGGAAGTTAAAACAGGCTGGAATCATATTGGACGGCCCAGATGACGCTACTGGGCCTAATTCGGATAGGGTGTAACGAGCCCTGGGTTATCGGGTTGTAAATGGGCTATATGCGGACAGGTCGTTAACAGGCTTTCCGTGGGCCGGCCCGCCACCTTTTGACCAAGTCAAACGGGCCGGACTTTTCACAGGAATGGGCCTCTGTTGGGCCGTGCCATGTGTCGACGTATCATAGGCGCCTTGGGTCCAATGAGTGGATGACATCTGTCCCAACGGTGAGCCGACACGTGTTTCCTCTAGCCAATGATGATTTTACACGTGGAAAATCCCCATTGGTCGGGACTGTTAATGGGTTATCGGACCCAAAACCTGACCCGATAGCTTAACGGCGTTCCATTATGGTGGATGCCACGTCTCAGTCACCCTTGACGAAAGCACTTCTGTGACGCACGATTTATCATCATGGAAGTGGACACTTCCATGATGATAATTTTGGTAATGTCATGGAACACTTCTATGACAACACAGGTATGACTATCTTGATTCTGTCATAAAATCGTCATGGATGTACATGCATGACAAAAAACGCGACCTACTGTGACAAACACGTATCATCATGGAAGTGAATTTTTTTTGTAGTGATAGGGAATGACTTTCATTTTCTCTCTATCTTCTGCCGCGGTCGGGCTTTGAGTCCGACTCAACTTCACACCTTGTAACACAGGCTAGAACCCTTCCTTTGACTGATCCATTTTGAACTTCTTCAAAACTTTATCAAGGTATGTGCTTTATGAAAGTCCATTTAAGCGTTTTGTTCTATCTCTAGATCTTGATGCCCAATATGTAAGCAGTTGCTCCAAGGTCTTTCATAGAAAAACTCTTATTCAGGTATCCCTTTATGCTATCTAGAAATTCTATATCATTTCCAATCAACAATAAGTCATCTACATATATGATCAGAAATGCTACAGAGCTCTCACTCACTTTCTTGTAAATACAGGCTTCTCCAAAAGTCTGTATAAAACCATATGCTTTGATCACACTATCAAAGTGTTCATTCCAACTCCGAGAGGCTTGCACCAGTCCATAAATGGATCGCTAGAGCTTGCACACTTTGCTAGCACCCTTTGGATCGACAAAACCTTCCGGTTGCATCATGTACAACTCTTCTTCCAGAAATCCAGTCAGAAATGCAGTTTTGACATCCATTTCCCAAATTTGATAATCATAAAATGCAGCAATTGCTAACATGATTCGAACAGACTTAAACATCGCTACGGGTGAGAAAGTCTCATCGTAGTCAACTCCTTGAACTTGTCGAAAACCTTTCGCAACAAGTCGAGCTTTGTAAACAGTAACATTACCGTCTGCGTCGGTCTTCTTCTTAAAGATCCATTTATTTTCTATGGCTTGCCGATCATCGGGCAAGTCCACCAAAGTCCACACTTTGTTCTCATACATGGATCCCATCTCAGATTTCATGGCCTCAAGCCATTTCGTGGAATATGGGCTCATCATTGCTTCCTCATAGTTTGTAGGTTCATCATGGTATAGTAACATGACTTCCAGAACAGAATTACCATACCACTCTGGTGCGGGTCTTACTCTGGAAGACCTACGAGGTTCGGCAGTAACTTGATCTGAAGCTTTATGATCATCATCATTAGCTTCCTCACTAATTGGTGTAGGAATCACAGGAACTGATTTCTGTGATGAACTACTTTCCAATAAGGGAGAAGGTACAGTTACCTCATCAAGTTCTACTTTCCTCCCACTCACTTGTTTCGAGAGAAACTCCTACTCTAGAAAGGATCCATTGTTAGCAACAAAGATTTTGCCTTCGGATCTGTGATATAAGGTGTACCCAACAATTTCTTTTGGGAATCCTATGAAGATGCACTTCTCCGATTTGGGTTCGAGCTTATCAGGTTGAAGCTTTTTCACATAAGCATCGCAGCCCCAAACTTTAAGAAACGACAACTTTGGTTTCTTGCCAAACCACAGTTCATAAGGTGTCGTCTCAATGGATTTTGACGATGCCCTATTTAAAGTGAATACAGCTGTCTCTAGAGCATAACCCCAAAACGATTGCGGTAAATCAGTAAGAGACATCATAGATCGGACCATATCTAATAAAGTACGGTTACGACGTTGGGACACACCATTTCGCTGTGGTGTTCCAGGTGGCGTTAATTGTGAAACTATCCGATGTTGTTTCAAATGAAGACCAAACTCGTAACTCAAATATTCTCCTCCACGATCAGATCATAGAAACTTTATTTTCTTGTTACGATGATTTTCCACTTCACTCTGAAAATCTTTGAACTTTTCAAATGTTTCGGACTTATGCTTCATTAAGTAGATATAACCATATCTGCTCAAATCATTTGTGAAGGTAAGAAAATAACGATACCCGCCACGAGCATCAATACTCATTGGACCACATACATCGGTATGTATTATTTCCAACAAGTCAGTAGCTCGTTCCATTATTCCGGAGAATGGAGTTTTAGTCATCTTGCCCATAAGGCACGGTTCACAAGCACCAAGTGATTCATAATCAAGTGATTCCAAAAGTCCATCAGTATGGAGTTTCTTCATGCGCTTTATACCGATATGACCCAAACGGCAGTGCCATAAATAAGTTACAGTATCATTATTAAACTTCAATCTTTTGGCTTCAACACTATGAATATGTGTATCACTACTATCGAGATTCAATAAAAATAGACCACTCAGTAGGGGTGCATGACCATAAAAGATATCACTCACATAAATAGAACAACCATTATTCTGTGATTTAAATGAATAACCGTCTCGCATCAAACAAGATCCAGATATAATGTTCATGCTCAATGTTGGCACCCAATAACAATTATTCAGGTCTAAAACTAATCCCGATGGTAGATGAAGAGGTAGCATGCCGACCGCGATCACATCGACTTTGGAACCATTTCCCACGCGCATCGTCACCTCATCCTTAGCCAATCTTCGCTTAATCCGTAACCCCTGTTTTGAGTTGCAAATATGAGTAACAGAACCAGTATCAAATACCCAGGCGCTACTGCGAGCATTAGTTAAGTACACATAAATAACATGTATATCAAATATACATTTCACTTTGCCATCCTTCTTATCCGCCAAATACTTGGGGCAGTTCCGCTTCCAGTGACCAGTCCCTTTGTAGTAGAAGCACTCAGTTTCAGACTTAGGTCCAGATGGGTTTCTTCTCTTGAGCAACAACCTTTTTTGCTATTCTTCTTGAAGTTCCCTTTCTTCCCTTTGCCCTTTTTCTTGAAACTAGTGGTCTTATTGACCATCAACACTTGATGATCCTTTTTGATTTCTACCTTCGCGGCCTTTAGCATCGCGAAGAGCTCAAGAATAGTCTTTTCCATCCCTTGCATATTATAGTTCATCACGAAGCCTTTATAGCTTGGTGGCAGTGATTGAAGAACTGTTTCAATGACACAATCAACTGGAAGATCAACTCCCAGCTGAGTCAAATGATTATGATACCCAGACATTTTGAGTATGTGCTCACTGACAGAACTATTCTCCTCCATTTTGCAGCTGTAGAACTTGTTGGAGACTTCATATCTCTCAACTCGGGCATTTGCTTGAAATATTAACTTCAACTCTTGGAACATCTCATATGCTCCATGACGTTCAAAACGTCTTTGAAGTCCCGATTCTAAGCCGTAAAGCATGGCACACTGAACTATCGAGTAGTCATCAGCTTTGCTCTGCCAGACATTCTTAACGTCATCAGTAGCATCTGCAGCAGGCCTGACACCTAGCGGTGCTTCCAGGACGTAATTCTTCTATGCAGCAAGGAGTATAATCCTCAAGTTACGGACCCGGTCCGTGTAGTTGCTTGATACGTCTCCAACCTATCTGTAATTTTGATTGTTCCATGCTATTATATTACCCCTTTTGGATGTTTATGGGGTTTATTTTACACATTTATATCATTTTTGGGACTAACCTACTAACCGGAGGCCCAGCCCGTATTGCTGTTTTTTTGCCTATTTCAGTATTTTGAAGAAAAGGAATATCAAACAGAGTCCAAACGGAATGAAACCTTCGGGAGCATGATTTTCGGAACGAACGTGATCCAGAGGACTTGGAGTGCAAGTCAAGAAGTAGCCGAGGCGGCCATGAGAGGGTAGGGCGCGCCCCCCCATATGGCGCGCCCCTGTCTCGTGGGCCCCTCGGGCGGCCACCGACGTACTTCTTCCTCCAATATAAGCCTACGTACCCCGAAAACATCCAGGGAGCCAACGAAACACAATTTCCACCACCGTAACCTTATGTATCCGTGAGATCCCATCTTGGAGCCTTTGTCAGCGCTCTGCCGGAGGGGGAGTCGACCATGGAGGGCTTCTACATCAACACCATAGCCCCTGCGATGAGTTGTGAGTAGTTTACCAGAAACCTATGGGTCCATAGTTATTAGCAGGATGACTTCTTCTCTCTTTTTGGATCTCAATACAATGTTCTCCCCCTCTCTTGTGGAGATCTATTCGATGTAAACTCTTTTTGCGGTGTGTTTGTCGAGATCTGATGAATTGTGGGTTTATGATCAAGTTTATCTATGAGAAATATTTGAATCTCCTCTGAATTCTTTTATGTATGATTGAGTTATATTTGCAAGTCTCTTCGAATTATCAGTTTGGTCTGGCCTACTAGATTGATCTTTCTTGCCATGGGAGAAGTGCTTAGCTTTGGGTTCAATCTTGCGGTGTCCTTACCCAGTAACAGCAGGGGTTGCGAGGCACGTATTGTATTGTTGCCATCGAGGATAAAAAGATGGGGTTTATATCATATTGCATGAGTTTATCCCTCTACATCATGTCATCTTGCTTAAGGCGTTACTCTATTCTTATGAACTTAATACTCTAGATGCAGACATGAGTCAGTCGATGTGTGGAGTAATAGTAGTAGATGCAGGCAGGAGTCGGTCTACTTGTCACGGACGTGATGCCTATATACATGATCATGCCTAGATAACCTCATAATTATTTGTTTTTCTATCAATTGCTCGACAGTAATTTGTTCACCCACCGTAATACTTACGCTATCTTGAGAGAAGCGTCTAGTGAAACGTATGGCCCCCGGGTCTATCTCTTATCATATTTGCTTCCAATCTACTTTTATCTGCATCTTTACTTTTTGCATCTATATTATAAAATACCAAAAATATATTTATCTTATCATACTATCTTTATTAGATCTCACTTTCGCAAGTGGCCGTGAAGGGATTGACAACCCCTTTATTGCGTTGGTTGCGAGTTCTTTGTTTGTTTGTGTAGGTGCATGGGACTTTTGAGGAGCCTCCTACTGGATTGATACCTTGGTTCTCAAAAACTGAGGGAAATACTTACTCTACTATTGCTGCATCACCCTTTCCTCTTCAAGGAAAACCAATGCAAGCTCAAGACGTAGCAAGAAGGATTTCTGGCACCGTTGCCGGGGAGGTCTTCGCTCAAGTCAAGACATACCAAGTACCCCTCACAAACCCATCTCCCTCGCATTTACATTATTTGCCATTTGCCTCTCATTTTCCTCTCCCCCACTTCACCCTTGCCGTTTTATTTGCCCTATCTTTCCCAATCTCCTCCTCTCTCTTTCACTTGCCTTTTTTTGTTTGCTCGTGTGTTAGATCTTTTACCTTGTCGTTATGGCTAGCTCAGTCTTTATACCTCCGTCTCCCGACTTTGAAGTTCTCCACTTCAAGCAAAGACAAGGAGAAAATTTAAAAGACACTTGGTTTAGGATGCTAGAATCTTATCGTGGTTGTTCTTTAGAAGGAGATTTCAAGATTTTAATTCGCAATTTTTACATTGGGTTAACCGTAGCCCACAAACAACTCCTTGATATTGTCGCATAAGGGGAATTTATTGAAATTGATCCTAGTTCCGCTTATGAAATTTTAGAGGGGATAGTAGGAGTACTTCCCCGACAAGAAGGATCACCCTTCTCTCTTGAAGGAACCCAAATTTTAGAGAAATTACTTGAATTGCAAAAACTTGTTGAACCTTTTAAGAATATTGTTGGGAGTATTAACCGCATGAATAATTTGATCACACTTTACAATAAGCGGTTGGATGCCTTAGATCAAAGGATCTCTGAGCATGAAGGGAAATGCAAAGAGCCTCCCAGACTTGAGCATAACTCCATTAAAAAGATTAGTGCCAAAGATGGCACTACTTAGATCTATCTTCGCTTTTATGCCTAGCTAAGGGCGCTAAACGATAGCGCTAGTTGGGAGGCAACCCAATTTTCTTTGTGTTTTTTGTTTTTGTTCCTGTTTAGTAATAAATCTTGCATCTACATTCTGTTTAGATGTATTTTTATCTTTTAATTAGTATTTGTGCCAAGTAGAACCTATATGATAACCTATGATGATAGTTGATTTGATTCTGCTGAAAAACAGAAACTTTGCATGCACGAATTTAGTTTTCTTAAATCACAGAAACATGCTTTTGCGTTGATTCTTTTTTCTGCTGATCAATAGACAAATTTTCCACGACTTCTTATTTTGGTAGGAGTTTTAGAGTTCCATAAGTTCGCGTTAGTTACAGATTTCTACAGACTATTCTGTTTTTGACAGATTCTGGTTTTCGTGTGTTGTTTGCTTATTTTGATGCATCTATGGCTAGTAAAATAGTTTATAAACCATAGAGAAGTTGGAATACAGTAGGTTTAACAACTAAATAAATAAAGAATGAGTTTATTATAGTACCTTATGTGGTGGTTTTGTTTTCTTTCACTAACGGAGCTTATAAGATTTCCTGTTGAGTTTTGTGTTGTGAAGTTTTCAAGTTTTGGGTAAAGATTTTATGGACTATGGAATAAGGAGTGGCAAGATCCTAAGCTTGGGTATGCCCACGGCACCCCAAGATATTCAAGGATAGCCAAAATCCTAAGCTTGGGGATGCCCCGGGAAGGCATCCCCTCTTTCGTCTTTGTTCATTGGTAACTTTACTTGGAGCTATATTTTTATTCGCCACATGATATGTGTTTTGCTTGGAGCGTCGTGTATTATATTAGTCTTTGCTTTTTAGTTTACCACAATCATCCCTGCTGTACACAACTTTTTGGGGAAGCCTACTTGATTAGAATTTGCTAGAATACTCTATGTGCTTCACTTATATCTTTTTGAGCTTGATAGTTTTTGCTCTAGTGCTTCACTTATATTTTTTAGAGCACGTCGGTGGCTTAATTATGAAGAAATTGCTAGCCTCTCATGCTTCGCTTATATCTTTTTGAGAGTCTTTTAGAACAACATGGTATTTTCTATGGTTACAAATTTGGTCCTAGAATGATGAACATCCAAGTTGGGTATAATAAAAACTATCATAGAAAGTGAATTGGTTGCTATGATCAATTTGATGCTTGATAATTGTTTTGAGATATTGAGGTAGTAAAGTCATGCTAGTTGAGGTGATTATGAAAAATACTTGTGTTGAGGTTTGTGATTCCCATAGCATGCACGTATGGTGAACCGCTTTGTGATGAAGTTGGAGCACAATTTTATTTATTGATTGTCTTCCTTATGAGTGGCGGTCAGTGACGAGCGATGGTATTTTCCTACCAATCTATCCCCCTAGGAGCATGCGCGTAGTGCTTTGGTTTTTGATGACTTCTAGATTTTTGCAACAAGTACATGAGGTCTTTTGACTAATGTTGAGTCCATCGATTATACGCACCTCACCCTTCCACCATTGCTAGCTTCTCTTGTGCCGCGCAACTTTCGCCGGTACCATACACTCACCATATACCTTCCTCAAAACAGCCACCATACCTACCTATCATGGCATTTCCTTAGCCATTCCGAGATATATTGCCATGCAACTTTCCATCGTTCCGTTCATATGACACGCATTACTTTTGTCATATTGCTCTTTGCATGATCATGTTGTTGACATTGTATTTGTGGCAAGGCCACCTTCATAATTTTCATACATGTCGCTCTTGATTCATTGCATATACCGGTACACCGCCGGAGGCATTCATATATAGTCATATCTTGTTCTAGCTTTGAGTTGTAATACTTGAGTTGTAAATCCATAAAAGTGTGATGATCTTCCTTATTAGAGCATTGTCCTAGTGAGGAAAGGATGATGAAGACTATGATTCCCCCACAAGTCGGGATGAGAGTTTGGAGTTTACAAAAAGAGAAAAAAAGAGAAAAAAAGAGAAAGGCCAAAAAAAGAAAGGCCAAAGAAAGAAAAAAAGAAAAAAAAGAGGAAAAAAGAAAATAAAAAAAATAAAATGAGAGAAAAAGAGAGAAGGGACAATGCTACTATCTATTTTTCCACACTTGTGCTTCAAAATAGCACCATGATCTTCATGATAGAGAGTCTCATATGTTGTCACCTTCATATACCAGTGGGAATTTTTCATTATAGAACTTGGCTTGTATATTCCAATGATGGGCTTCCTCAAAATGCCCTAGTTCTTCGTGAGCAAGCGAGTTGGATGCACGCCCACTTAGTTTCTTTTGTTGAGTTTTCATATATTTATAGCTCTAGTGCATCCGTTGGATGGCAATCCCTACTCACTCACATTGATATCTATTAATGGGCATCTCCATAGCCCATTGATACGCCTAGTTGATGTGAGACTATCTTCTCCTTTTTGTCTTCTCCACAACCACCATTCTATTCCACATATAGTGCTATGTCCATGGCTCACGCTCATGTATTGCGTGAAAGTTGAAAGAGTTTGAGATTATTAAAGTATGAAACAATTCTTTGGCTTGTCATCGGGGTTGTGCATGATTAAATACTTTGTGTGATGAAGATAGAGCAACAGCCAGACTATATGATTTTGTAGGGATAACTTTCTTTGGCCATGTTATTTTCAGAAGACATGATTACTTTGATTAGTATGCTTGAAGTATCACCATTTTCATGTCAATATGAACTTTTATTTTGTATCATTTGGATCTGAACATTCATGCCACAATAAAGAAAATTACATTGATAATTATGCAACGTAGCATTCCACATCAAAAATTCTGTTTTTATCATTTACCTACTCGAGGACGAGCAGGAATTAAGCTTGGGGATGCTTGATACGTCTCCAATGTATCTCTAATTTTTTATTGTTCCATGCTATTATATTACCCCTTTTGGATGTTTATGGGCTTTATTTTACACATTTATATCATTTTTGGGACTAACCTACTAACCGGAGGCCCAGCCCGTATTGCTGTTTTTTTTGCCTATTACAGTATTTCGAAGAAAAGGAATATCAAACGGTGTCCAAACGGAATGAAACCTTCGGGAGCATGATTTTTGGAACGAACGTGATCCAGAGGACTTGGAGTGCAAGTCAAGAAGCAGCCGAGGCGGCCATGAGAGGGTAGGGCGCCCCCCTATAGGGCGAGCCCCTGTCTCGTGGGCCCCTTGGGCATCCACCGGCGTACTTCTTCCTCCTATATAAGCCTACGTACCCCGAAAACATGCAGGGATCCAACGAAACACAATTTCCACCATCGTAACCTTCTGTATCCGCGAGATCCCATCTTGGAGCCTTCGCCGACGCTCAGTCGGATGGGGAATCGACTACGGAGGGCTTCTACATCAACACCATAGCCCCTCCGATGAGTTTTGAGTAGTTTACCACAGACCTACGGGTCCATAGTTATTAGCTAGATGGCTTCTTCTCTCTTTTTGGATCTCAATACAATGTTCTCCCCGTCTCTTGTGGAGATCTATTCGATGTAAACTCTTTTTGCAGTGTGTTTGTCGAGATCCGATGAATTGTGGGTTTATGATCAAGTTTATCTATGAGAAATATTTGAATCTCCTCTAAATTCTTTTATGTATGATTGAGTTATCTTTGCAAGTCTATTCGAATTATCAGTTTGGTTTGGCCTACTAGATTGATCTTTCTTGCCATGGGAGAAGTGCTTAGCTTTGGGTTCAATCTTGTGGTGTCCTTACCCAGTGACAACAGGGGTTGCAAGGCACGTATTGTATTGTTGCCATCGAGGATAAAAAGATGGGCTTTATATCATATTGCATGAGTTTATCCCTCTACATCATGTCATCTTGCTTAAGGCGTTACTTTGTTCTTATGAACTTAATACTCTAGATGCAGGCAGGAGTCGGTCGATGTGTGGAGTAATAGTAGTAGATGCAGGCAGGAGTCCGTCTACTTGTCATGAACGTGATGCCTATATACATGATCATGCCTAGATAATCTCATAATTATTCACTTTTCTATCAATTGCTCGACAGTAATTTGTTCACCCACCATAATACTTATGCTATCTTGAGAGAAGCCTCTAGTGAAACCTATGGCCCCTGGGTCTATCTCTTATCATATTTGCTTCCAATCTACATTTATTTGCATCTTTACCTTTTGCATCTATATTATAAAATACAAAAAATATATTTATCTTATCAACTATCTTTAGTAGATCTCACTTTCGCAAGTGGCCGTGAAGGGATTGACAACCCCTTTATTGCGTTGGTTGCGAGTTCTTTGTTTGTTTGTGTAGGTGCGTGGGACTTTTGAGGATCCTCCTACTGGATTGATACCTTGGTTCTCAAAAACAGAGGAAAATACTTACGCTACTATTGCTGCATCACCCTTTCCTCTTCAAGGAAAACCAATGCAAGCTCAAGACGTAGCATTGCTGCCATCATCTTTCAACTTAGCTTTCTCTAGGAACGCGTTAAAATTCAAAGGAACGGTAGCACGGGCCATTGATCTACAACAACATAGAGATGCAAAATACTATCAGGTACTAAGTTCATGTTAAATTAAAGTTTAATTATTCATATTACTTAAGAACTCCCACTTAGATAGACATCCCTCTAATCATCTAAGTGATCACGTGATCCAAATCAACTAAACCATGTCCGATCATCACGTGAGATGGAGTAGTTTTCAATGGTGAACATCACTATGTTGATCATATCTACTATATGATTCACGCTCGACCTTTCGGTCTCAGTGTTCCGAGGCCATATCTGCATATGCTAGGCTCATCAAGTTTAACCCGAGTATTCTGCATGTACAAAACTAGCTTGCACCCGTTGTATGTGAACGTAGAGCTTATCACACACGATCATCACGTGGTGTCTCGGCATGACAAACTGTAGCAACAGTGCATAATCAGGGATAACACTTGTACCTTGAAATTTAGTAAGGGATCATCTTACAATGCTACCGATGTTCTAAGCAAAATAAGATGCATAAAAGATAAACATCACATGTCATGGTCTCCAACATCATCGGCTTGACACCTTGATCTCCATCGTAGCATCGTTGTCGTCTCGCCACCTATTGTTACTACGACTATCGCTACCGCTTAGTGATAAAGTAAAAAAATTACATGGCGATTGCATTGCATACAATAAAGCGACAACCATATGGCTGCTGCCAGTTGCTGATAACTTTGTTACAAAACATGATCATCTCATACAAAAATTTATATCACATCATGCTTGACCATATCACATCACAGCAAGCCCTGCAAAAACAAGTTAGACATCCTCTACTTTGTTGTTGCAAGTTTTACGTGGCTGCTATAGGCTTCTAGCAAGAACCGTTATTACCTATGCATCAAAACCACAACGATTTTTTTTTCAAGTGTGCTATTTTAACCTTCAACAAGGACCGGGCGTAGCCACACTTGATTCAACTAAAGTTGGAGAAACAGACACTCACCAGCCACCTATGTGCAAAGCACATCAGTAGAACCAGTCTCGCGTACGCGTAATGTCGGTCTGAGCCGCTTCATCCAACAATATCGCTGAATCAAAGTATGACATGCTGGTAAGCAGTATGACTATTATCGCCCACAACTCTTTGTGTTCTACTCGTGCATATGGCATCTATGCATATACCTGGCTTGGATGCCACTATTGGGGAACGCGGTAATTTCAAAACATTTCCTACAATCACGCAAGATCTATCTATGTGATGCATAGCAACGAGAGGGGAGAGTGTGTCCATGTACCCTCGTAGACCGAAAGCGGAAGCATTATGACAACACGGTTGATGTAGTCGTACGTCTTCACGATCTGACCAATATTAGCACCGAATGTACGACATCTCCATGATCAGCACACGTTCAGCTCGGGGACGTCCCTCGTACTCTTGATCCAGTTGAGGCCGAGGGAGAGTTTCGTCAGCACGACAGCGTGGTGACGGTGATGATGGAGTTACCGGTGCAAGGTTTCTCCTAAGCACTAGGACGATATGACCGAGGTGTGTAACTGTGGAGGGGGGCACCGCACACGGCTAAACAATGTCAACTTGTGTGTCTATGGGGTGCCCCCTCCCCTGTAGGAGTCCTACTCCCACTGAGATTAGGATTCCCCCCTTCCCTAGTTGGACTAGGAGAGAAGGAAGGGGGAGAGAGGGAGGAAGGAAGGGGGACACCCAATTCTGATTGGGCTTGGGGGGGCGCCCTTCACCTGGCCTCCTCCTCCTCTCTTCCACTATGGCCCAATATGGCCCATATACTTCCCGGGGGGTTCTAGTAACCTCCGAGTACTCCGGTATATGCCCGAACTCACCCGGTGTCACATCCCTAATTCTGGTCTGACCTATGCTAGCTTCTATGTGGGCATCATGATTAGATTCAAATGAAATTTGAATTGAGGAATTTTCAAAAGCCTCTGAAAACTTCTAAAAATAACCAACATTTAAATCTCATCAAATGAGTCCAAGAAAATGTTCATGTTTTTCTGTAAAAATATTGGCATGAGGTAAAATGTAAACCAATATTTTTGGAATGACTGAAATATTTATTTTGGGCCTTTTGAATTAAATCAATGACATATTTGAGTTGGATTTATTTCTATTATATAAGAAATAAAGCTCAAACATTTTTGTAAGTTGCATGTGACCTTTGGCTAGCCCTGAGCTCACATAACAATTTGCAGAAAGTTTACAAAAAATGATCTGATGTTCTAAATCAAATCAAAACAAAATAACAGAAATAGAAAAGGAAAATAAAAGAGAGAGAGAGAGAGAGAGAAACTCACCTGGCTTCGCCCACCTGGCTTACCTGGTGGCCCACCGGCTGGCCCAGCCCACCTAGCCCCCCCTGTCGTCTTCCTCCTTGCCAGGAGGATAGGCGCGTCGCCGACGCACACCGGCGCATGCCCGGCCACCTCCTGCTTGCCGCTTCGCCCTGGCTTCCTCGGGATACTCCACGCGCCCCCCTCGGCCCCCTCTCACTCTCCCCCGTCCTCACCCTCTTCCCTGGATATCTCTCTCTCACTCACCCGAACGGGCTCGTCACCGCCGTTCGTCACCGCCGCAGCCACAGCCACTGCCTCGCCCCGCCGATGCTCTCAGAGGCTTCGCCTCCACCTCTTATCCCTCCTCTTCGAGCTACACGAGCCAGGACGGCCCCAAGACGACACTTGCGGCCTTCTTCCCTGACCACGGCCACCGGATGCCGCCGTCTGATTCGCCGTCTCTGCCGCCTCCCCGAGCATGCCGCCCTGCTCTTCGACCTCACCATGAGCCCCTGCCCTTTTCCCCTCTCTTCCCCGCCTCGATTGCACCTTGTGGCCCTGCTTCTCTCCGGAGCCGAAGCTCCCCGCCGCCGGCCATGTTGCCATCGTAGCTATGGCCGCGCAAGCTCGCGTTCGAGCTCACCGTTGCGCTCACCACACTCCTGCGAGTCGAACACGACCGTCCACGGCTCCTCCCGTGCCCCGCACCGCCCACACCGTTGTTGCCCGAACTCCGGCCACCGCCTAGCTCGCTGCCGTCGTCGACTTAGGTCGTCCCAGCTGCTGCCGCTGCCACCAATAGATGCGCAAGAGCGCCAGCAAGCCGTAGCAACAAACCGCGCACAAAACGGAGCCCCATAGCATTTTTTTGAAACGCTCCGCCGTCGTTTTGGTCACCGCCGGCCGAACTACGGCGAGGTCGACGTGGCCTGTCATTAGCTACTAATGACGCCACTAACTAAACCCATAGGTCACTAACGGGTGGGCCCCACGCCC
This sequence comes from Triticum timopheevii, assembly GCA_963921465.1. NCBI lineage: Eukaryota > Viridiplantae > Streptophyta > Magnoliopsida > Poales > Poaceae > Triticum > Triticum timopheevii. The sequence continues at coordinate 486,071,181 of OY997266.1, read as the reverse complement.
TTAATTAATCTTAGTTTATTTCCTGTTATGTTTAACTAACCACGGAGGCCCCACGCGTCAGCTTTGACTGCGCTGACATGGCTGTTGACTGGCCCCACATGTCATGTTGACTTTACTAACGTGGGCGTTGACCGGACCCACCTGTCAATGTCACTAACCAGCCCCAGTCACTGACCAGTGGAGCCCACTGGTCAGGTTTGACCTGGAGGCGCCCAGTTGACCTGCTGACATCAGGGTGATGTCATGCTGACGCAATATGTATTTTCTGGATTTATTTTAATTCAGGAAATTCTAGAAAATGTCCAAAACTTCTAAAAATCATAGAAATTCAACCGTAACTCCAAATAAAATAAGTTATATATGAAATTTTTTCAAAAAATGCAATCTATCCATCTGCACTGGTTTCATGCATGTTTAAACAACTTAACCTTGTTGTTTAGTGCAAAACATGATAAGGAACCATTTGAATTCATAATTTGAATTTGGGGTTGAACCCTTGGTTCAATATGACCCAAATCCATCTGGTTGTAGTTGCATTAGGCCAACACACCCATATTACCATGTCATGATCATGCATCATATTGTGCATTGCATTGATTGTGTTCTTCCTTGTTTGCCGGTGTTTGACCCCCCTCAGTAGACGTGTTCCGACGTTGTGATCGTTGACACTGATGAAGACTCATGCTATCTTCAGAAGTGCCAGGCAAGCAAAACCCACTTGTTCATTCCGATACAATCCTACTCTCTCGCTCCTGCTCTCTTTTACTGCATTAGGACAACAATGATTTATCTGTTACTTGCTGCGGTAGCTGAACCCCTTTATCCTGTGCATGACCTATCATTGCCACAGTAAATAGATGAAACCCACTAGTATGAGTAGGAGTTGTTTGATCCCTGTTGTGCCTACTCATTCATGCTTGTTTGTCATGCCTGCTACTGCTTAGAGTTGAGTAAGGTCTGATTCATCGGGGATGAATCAGAGGTGTGTGAACATGTCCTTCTGTGTGTGAGCTAAGTGTGTGAACACGATTTGGTAAAGGTAGCGGTGAGAGGCCATGTAGGAATACATGGTGGGTTGTCTCATTGAAGCCGTCCTCAGGAACTGAGTTCTGTGTTTGTGATCCATGAAACAGCTACTACCATGCATTGGGCCCTAAAATATGACCCCGCTCGACTTCTTAATCACCCTTGTCCTCTGTCCAGGAGTTGCAAGTAGTTTATGGTGTTTGTAGTATGCTGGAGGCCGTGCGCAACACTGACCAGAGGGGTGGGCCGTGATGCGGTAGGCACGTGGCACAGTGTACCGGGCGCCCGTTTGGTGTCTCTGGAACCCTGCACACATCGTTCGGGGCCGTATGTGGAAACTTCGGCCGAACTCCCTGCGGATGGAACCTGAATAGGCGATAAACCTGGACTAGAGACTTGAGTGTTTAGGTAGGTCGTGGTCTACACCCACGCCGGCTTTCGCTTGAAGTCTGCCGAGCACAGGTCGTGTGCATACGCTAAATGGTGGAAACATGTATGAAGAAGTACACCCCTGCAGGGTTAACATCATCTATTCGAATAGCCGTGTCCGCGGTACAGGACTTCTTGGTTGTCTATAACAGTTCATAGACAAGTGAAAGTGGATACTCTAAAATACGCAAGATAAGCGTGAGCGCTATGGATGGCGTCCTCGTAGGGAGACGAGAGCGGATCCATAGTGGTGTATTGATATGGTGAATATGTGGACTCGTGTGCGCCACCTCAGAAGAGTTACTTGCAGTCGTAGTTCAGGATAGCCACCGAGTCAAAGCTGGCTTGCTGCAGTTAAACCCCACCATCCCTTTGTTGATAATGAAGCATATGTAGATAGTTCTGATGTAAGTCTTGCTCGGTACATTTGTACTCACGTTTGCCTATTTTATGTTTTTGCAGAGAGACTTCAGTCTCACTAGTAGTTCCGCGTGAAATTTGATGTTTAGCTTATTACCTCAGCTACGATCTTGAGCCCTCGGCGGAATCTGGTAGTTAGTCAGGCTTCTCAGCCTTTTTCATTTGTAGTTGTCCGTACTTAGACATGTTAAGCATTCGCTTGTGCTTTGACTTGTATGCTCTGAATGTTGGGTCGTGAAACCCATGTTTGTAATATCTTGCTCCTCAGAGCCTATTGAATAAAATACTTGAGTTGTAGAGTCATGTTGTGATGCCATGTTGTATTTGCACATATCGAGCATATTGTGTGTATGTTTTTGAAATGCTTGGTATGTGTGGGATCTGACTGTCTAGTTGTTTATCTTTATTAGCCCCTCTTACCAGGGAATGTCTCCTAGTGTTTCCACTGAGCCATGGTAGCTTGCTACTGCTCTGGGACACTTAGGCTGGCCGACATGTGTCCTTCTTCGTTCCTGTGTCTGTCCCTTCGGGGAAATATCACGCGATGAATACCGGAGTCCTGTTAGCCCGCTATAGCCCGGTTTACCGGAGTCCTGCTAGCCCAGTGCTACATCCCGGATTCACTCGCTGATGACCGACACGTTCGATGCTGGGTCATGGATGCCTGTCCCTGTAAGTCTGTGCCACTTTGGGTTTATGACTAGCCATGTCAGCCCGGGCTCCTTATCATATGGATGCTAGCAACACTATCATATACGTGTGCCAAAAGGCACAAACGGTCCCGGGCAAAGGTAAGGCGACACCCGTGGGAATACCATGTGTGAGGCCGCAAAGTGATATGAGGTGTTACATGCTAGATCGATGTGGCATTGAGTCGGGGTCCTGACAGCTTTGGTATCAGAGCTTGACTGCCTATAGGATTACCAAGCCAAACTGGTCGAAGTTGAGTTTAGAAATGCTCTAGTTATACGTAGGGGAATTGATTGTGGGATGGAACGTAAGGCTCTTTTTACTCCTTACCTTATGCCCTTCTGATCTGAGTCATCATATCTCTCCTACAGGGTTAAGGAACTAGGCTTTCTCTTCTTTCTATCAGGATCACGTGTTACTAATCAGTAGACCCATAAGATTGTTGGATTTAAACCTCAGTTCAGTTTCTACCTCTGTATGTTAACTGTTGATCTAGAAACCTTGATATTGTGCTTTTGAGTGGTTATGCCACCATTTCTGTAGCTTGTCTCAAATTCTTTTGAGCATTTACAGCCATTATGCTGTCCGAGTCATCCCAGGTTTCTAAACAGTTTGATGCATTTGCAAATCCCTTTCTGTTCCCGATGTCCCTTTGGTCAGATTAATCACACAAATCAGTGAGTTGAGGTAATTTATTGCCTCGACATATATGTTGGAGTTATTATTATGACCCTAGGTGTTTTAGGGGATCATCTAGTGATCTAGCCATGATCTGTGCTCCCAGTGTGATCATTCTGGCCAACATTCTCGAAAGCATCCCGTGATGCCACTTAGTTAGTAGGCATTCTATTCTTGGGTTCTTGACCCAAGATTCACCCTACTCACCTCGTGTTGATAGTGTTGCTCGTACCTATAGGTTATTAGTAACCTTTGCGATAGTTCTCGAGGTTTGTGGTATATCGTTCTTCCAAATACTATGAACCACTTATGCCAGAAGTTTGTTGGATCAAAAGATCACAACAAGAGTGCTCTCGAAGAGTTCTCCATTCTATATCGTGACTCTGCCAGTCCTACCTCTCTGCATGAATTGTCCAGAAAAATATGTTGAACTCGTTCGACATTCTAATCCATGCATCCACAACTCAGAAAAACATATGTTCCTTTGAGTTGTCTCTCTTTAGTTGTCTTTTGACCTTCGTCTATCAATTGATAGTCAAGAGTATGTGTGCATTCGTTTATCGATGCCTATTACTCTTGTGGTCCGTCAAGCCAGTCTATTCTGGAATGACTAGGAGAAACAAACTCCAGAACCTCATCCATTTCCAGGATTGGTTAAAAGTAGTTGTGCTCCGCAGATCAAATTGCTAATCTAGCTTTTGTTCTGCTCTACCTTGGAGTATTACCATCTTTATATCAAGAATGTCATGGGAATTGCACACCATCCTATGAACTCTTGATACAGTGATACTTCTCGCCATCATTATTCATTCCTCGGTGTCGTGTTGTTGCAACCGGAATGCCGACAAGTGAATCGTGATGTGTGAAATCAATACCCCTAGCAACCATGTTGCTTAGTGGTGAATGGACGAAAATCTCATTCTTAGTGTGTTGGTTATTGAATCACCATCCTAAGGATGATCGTGCTACCTAGTCCTTATTTTCGGTGCACCTTTCGATCAATGAGTTACGGCTATGTCAATCCCTTGCTTATTTGATCATCTCTTATTGCCCTGAAAAGCAAGATTGTTCTTGAGCTTAGTAGCATATCGGTGGTTCGCGATTTTCTGAATATCTTCTCGGAAGTATCACCAGGTCGTCACCTGACCGCTATGTTGAGTTTGTGATCAAGTTGGTTTATCCCTATAAACCACCCCTTCTCCAAGAGTCTATGTTGGATACCCCTAAGCTAGTTGGTTAAGCTAAACGACAACTTGGAGAGTTGGAAGATAAAAGCTTTGTCTGACTTAGTTCATTCCAAAATGATATCTCTTCATATATGTGTGTTGAAGAACGATGATATCTTCATCGATTGATCACCGTGACCAATTGTTGGATCTATTGTCTTATCAAAACTTTGATTTCAGTGTGGGCTATCATCAAATCAAAATCAGCACCAACGATGTTCGTAATGTTGTTTTACTTGTGGTTGATCCCTCGAGCACACACCATTACATCTTTTGGTCTGACCAATACTATCACCTTGTTCACATAATGGCGGAATTCCAGTGATATGGAAATTCTGATGAGTTGTTGTTGAGCCCATCAGCAACATTTTATCTCCTCCATAATTCATGATGAACATCAGGCTAGTGTTGGAAACTTGTGTAAGCATTATCTTCGTGTTACGTTCATGAGGTATATGTTCGGACGCAAGAAGTCACTTCCTCTAATTCATGTGCATTTGATGCAAGTTGCCGCTGTGAATTCGATAAAGTCAATGTTGCTTCCTTGGAATCATCCCAAGTTAGTCACACATGTGGAAAGTATACTATGGTTTGGTAGATTAATTACCTCCACTCCATATGTATTCCGTAGCACACCAAGCCACTGATTGATTTGTTCAAGGAGAAGAAGTTCCTTTTAAGAGCTAACCTGGGCTTAATCAAGGACTTTGTTATCCGCAATGATGGTTTCCCAACCTGAAATCGGTAGTGTTTTCCTATAAGACTACTACGTGGCCATGCCTGTCTGGGACAGCGTGCTCACATGTGTGTAGCAGGACCAGCTCATGTTTTGGAGCTTACTATCATAGTTCATTTCCCGAGAATCTCGCAATGTCATCTCGTCGATTTGTGTTGCAAACTTCCATTTTTCCTTCTAGACTTGATGAGTCTGGAATATTCTGACACCAACCAGATCTGAAACTTAGGCAGATATGATGGTTGGAACATCTCCCAAGAACTATAATATTGGTCTCTTTGTAACCCGGTAAAGAGAATGTCGTGGCCAACACACCCAACCAGAAGACCTGTTATTGTAGTTTCTTGATTGAGAAAGTTGGCCACCTCCCCATAGGGATCTCGCAGGATTTACTCCTTAGTTGTCCCTTATGGATTTTTGTGCTCCCGAAGTCCGACCTTTACTTGATGTTCTAGATATCAAACCATATCTATGAATGGGATACGCTAGTACATCAAGGAGAACATTAGAAGCGGAGTGCTAAATGTCTCTCGGTCGATCATCCATATTTTGTCCCCTTGGTCTCACTAAGGTGAAATCTGAGAAAGTGTTACCTTCCTTTGCGTCTGCATCGTCCATCGCTATTCATCATGGTAGCATGTTGTGTTGTCAGCACCCTTGACACGGATGTTTGTAATACCTTGATGAGTATGGAAATGCTCAAGTTCTTGAGAGCATGCACAAGCACTAGGTGCAATCATAGTTACTAACCGGGATTGCTCCCAGGTTCCCCGGTTAAGCTATAACCATTCCAATAGTGGAATCACTCTCTGCTGTTGAGTTTCTTCCGAGTTACTAGAATCATTCCTAGCATTTGTGTTTTTGTTCCCAGCTTGCACCATCATTGTGCCATCCTACCTTGGGTCCCATCCATTTCCGATGATAAGAAAATTATTCTCTGTGTTGTCTTCAACAAGGTAGTCCACATCATCCATTCTGGCCCGAGAATGTCATTCTTTCGGACTCCTTCAAATGATCGATTGTGATTTTCCTTAGGCTGGTATAAAGAGTTTCAATGATCTCTGAATCAAAGGTAATTCTTTTTGCCACTTAAGGGGATATATCTACGAGTCACCATCCCTAAGGTGTCTTGTTGTGGTATCATGGCAACTCAACTCCTTGCTGCGTTGACAACCGATTACCACCTTCTTAAGTGTGGAATTGTTTTCTACCTAGTGAACCTTCGACATCTGTTCCACTCCATCCCTTTGGATGAATGCTTCGTATCTCAGCTCGAGAGATGTTCTTACCTCTCACTCAATGAGTTGATCTTGAATACTCGATCTTCGAGGAGATCGTTTTCTGGAGAGTCTCCTTCTGTCGTCATCATGTTGGATGAAGACCTCGCAAGCAAAGACGTCAAGGTCGATTGAGTCAACAGATTAACACCCTCGAGAAGACAGTTGGATCATGAAGTTTGTGATACTTAGTGTCCCCTTTGTCTTCTTACCTCACGTCTTGAATCTCAGGACGAGATTCTTGTTTAGTGGGGGTGAGTTGTCACATCCCTAATCCTGGTCTAACCTATGCTAGCTTCTATGTGGGCATCATGTTTAGATTCAAATGAAATTTGAATTGAGGAATTTTGAAAAGCCTTTGAAAACTTCTAAAAATAACCAACATTTAAATCTCATCAAATGAGTCCAAGAAGATGTTCATGTTATTCTGTAAAAATATTGGCATGAGGTAAAATGCAAACCAATATTTTTGGAGTGACTAAATTATTTATTTTGGGCCTTTTGAATTAAATCAATGACATATTTGAGTTGGATTTATTTCTATTATATAAGAAATAAAGCTCAAACATTTTTGTCAATTGCATGTGACCTTGGGCTAGCCGCCGGCCATGTTGCCATTGTAGCTACGGCCGCGCAAGCTCGCGTTCGAGCTCACTGTTGCACTCACCGCACTCCTGCGAGTCGAACACGACCGTCCATGGCTCCTCCCGTGCCCCGCACCGCCCACACCATTGTTTCCCGAACTCGGGCCGCCGCCTAGCTCGCTGCCGCCGTTGACTCACGTCGTCCCAGCCGCTGCCGCTGCCACCACTAGATGCGTAGGAGCGCCAGCAAGCCATAGCAACAAACCGCGCACAAAACGGAGCCCCCTAGTATTTTTCTGAAACGCTCCGCCGTTGTTTTGGTCGTCGCCAGCCGAACTCCGGCGAGGTCGACGTGGCCTGTCATTAGCCACTAATGACACCACTAACTAAATCCATAGGTCACTAACGGGTGGGCCCCACGCCCTTAATTAATCTTAGTTTGTTTCCTGTTATGTTTAACTAACCACAGAGGCCCCACGCGTCAGCTTTGACCGCGCTGACATGGCTGTTGACTGGCCCCACATGTCATGTTAACTTTACTAACATGGGCGTTGACCGGACCCACCTGTCAATGTCACTAACCAGCCCAGTCACTGACCAGTGGACCCCACTGGTCAGGTTTGACCTAGAGGAGCCCAGTTGACCTGCTGACATCAGGGTGATGTCATGCTGATGTAGCATATGTATTTTCTGGATTTATTTTAATTCAGGAAATTCCAAAAAATGTCCAAAACTTCTAAAAATCATAGAAAATCAACCGTAACTCCAAATGAAATAAGTTATATATGAAAAATGATCGGAAAAATGCAATCTATCCATCTGCACTAGTTTCATGCATGTTTAAACAACTTAACCTTGATGTTTAGTGCAAAACATGATAAGGCACCATTTGAATTCATAACTTGAATTTGGGGTTGAACCCTTGGTTCAATATGACCCAAATCCATCTAGTTGTAGTTGCATTAGGCCAACACACCCATATTACCATGTCATGATCATGCATCATATTGTGCATTGCATTGATTGTGTTCTTCCTTGTTTGCCGGTGTTTGACCCCCCTCAGTAGACGTTTTCCGACGTTGTGATCGTTGACACTGATGAAGACTCAATGCTATCTTCAGAAGTGCCAGGCAAGCAAAACCCACTTGTTCATTCCGATAAAATCCTACTCTCTCGCTCATGCTCTCTTTTACTGCATTAGGACAACAACGATTCATCTGTTACTTGCTGCGATAGCTGAACCCGTTTATCCTCTGCATGACCTGTCATTGCCAGAGTAAATAGATGAAACCCACTAGTATGAGTAGGAGTTGTTTGAGCCCTGTTGTGCCTACTCAGTCATGCTTGTTTGTCATACCTGCTACTGCTTAGAGTTGAGTCAGGTCTGATTCATCGGGGATGAATCAGAGGTGTGTGAACATGTCCTTCTGTGTGAGCTAAGTGTGTGAACGCGATTTGGTAAAGGTAGCGGTGAGAGGCCATGTAGGAGTACATGGTGGGTTGTCTCATTGAAGCCATCCTCAGGAACTGAGTTCTGTGTTTGTGATCCATGAAACAGCTACTACCATGCATTGGGCCCTGAAATATGAACCCGCTTGATTTCTTAATCACCCTTGTCCTCTGTCCAGGAGTTGCAAGTAGTTTCTGGTGTTTGTAGTATGTCGAAGGCCGTGCACAATGCTGACCGGAGGGGTGGGCTATGATGCGGTAGGCACGTGGCACGGTGTACCAGGCGCCCGTTTGGTGTCTTGGGAACCCTGCACACATCATTCGGGGCCGTATGTGGAAACTTCGGCCAGACTCCCTGCGGATGGAACCTCAATAGGCAATAAACCTGGACTAGAGACTTTAGTGTTTAGGTAGGTCGTGGTCTACACCCACGTCGGCTTTCGCTTGAAGTCCGCTGAGCACATGTCATGTGCAGACGCTAAGTGGTGGAAACATGTATGAAGAAGTACACCCCTGCAGGGTTAACATCATCTATTCGAATAGCCGTGTCCGCGATTAAAGGACTTCTGGGTTGCCTATAACAGTTCATAGATAAGTGAAAGTGGATACTCTAAAATACGCAAGATAAGCGTGAGTGCTATGGATGGCGTCCTCGTAGGGAGACGGGAGCGGATCCATAGTGGTGTATTGATATTGTGAATATGTGGACTCGTGTGCGCCACCTCAGAAGAGTTACTTGCAGTCGTAGTTCAGGATAGCCACCGATTAAAAGTTGGCTTGCTGCAGTGAAACCCCACCATCCCTTTGTTGATAATGAAGCATATGTAGATAGTTCTGATGTATGTCTTGCTGGGTACATTTGTACTCACGTTTACCTATTTTATGTTTTTGCAGAGAGACTTCAGTCTCACTAGTAGTTCCGCGTGAACTTCAACGTTTAGCTTGTTACCTCAGCTACGATCTTGAGCCCTCGGCGGAATCTGGTAGTTAGTCAGACTTCTCAGCCTTTTTCATTTGTAGTTGTCTGGACTCAGACATGTTATGCTTCCGCTTGTGCTTTGACTTGTATGCTCTAAATGTTGGGTCGTGAAACCCATGTTCGTAATATCTCGCTCCTCGGAGCCTATTGAATAAAATACTTGAGTTATAGAGTCATGTTGTGGTGCCATGTTGTATTTGCACATATCGAGCATATTGTGTGTATGTTTATGAAATGCTTGGTATGTGTGGGATCTGACTATCTAGTTGTTTATCCTTAGTAGCCTCTCTTACCGGGAAATGTCTCCTAGTGTTTCCACTGAGCCATGGTAGCTTGCTACTGCTTCGGGACACTTAGGCTGGCCGGCATGAGTCCTTCCTTCCTATGTATGTCCCTTCGGGGAAATGTCACGCGATGAATACCGGAGTCCTGTTAGCCCGCTATAGCCCGGTTTACCGGAGTCCTGCTAGACCAGTGCTACAACCCGGATTCACTCGCTGATGACCGACACGTTCGATGCTGGGTCATGGATGCCTATCCCTGTAAGTCTGTGCCACTTTGGGTTTACGACTAGCCATGTCAGCCCGGGCTCCTTATCATATGGATGCTAGCGACACTATCATATACGTGCGCCAAAAGGCGCAAACGGTCCCGAGCAAAGGTAAGGCGACACCCGTGGGAATACCGTGCGTGAGGCCGCAAAGTGATATGAGGTGTTACATGCTAGATCGATGTGGCATTGAGTCGGGGTCCTGACACCCGGAACCATTCCGATGTCCAAACATAGGCTTCCAATATTTGAATCTTCATGTCTCGACCATTTCGAGACTCCTCGTCATGTCCGTGATCACATCCGAGACTCTGAACTACCTTAAGCGTGCGGACCCTACGGGTTCGAGAACTATGTAGACATGATTGAGACACTTCTCCGGTCAATAACCAATAGCGGAACCTGGATGCTGATATTGTTTCCTACATATTCTACGAAGATCTTTATCGGTCAAACCGCATAACAACATACGTTGTTCCCTTTGTCATTGGTATGTTACTTGCCCGAGATTTGATCATCGATATCTCAATACCTAGTTCAATCTCGTTACCGGCAAGTCTCTTTACTCGTTCCCTAATACTTCATCCTGTAACTAACTCATTAGTCACAATGCTTGCAAGGCTTATAGTAATGAGTATTACCGAGAGGGCCCAGAGATACCTCTCCGAAACACGGAGTGACAAATCCTAATCTTGATCTATGCCAACCCAACAAACACCTTCGGAGACACCTGTAGAGCACCTTTATAATCACCCTTTTATGTTGTGACGTTTCGTAGCACACAAAGTGTTCCTCTGGTATTCGGGAGTTGCATAATCTCATAGTCTGATGAACTTGTATAATCATGAAGAAAGCAGTAGCAATGAAACTACACAATCATAATGCTAAGCTAACGGATGGGTCATGTCCATCACATCATTCTCCTAATGATGTGATCCCATTCATCAAATGACAACACATGTCTATGGTTAGGAAACATAACCATCTTTGATTAACGAGCTAGTCAAGTAGAGGTATACTAGGGACTATCGGTTTTGTCTATGTATTCACACATGTACTAACTTTCCGGTTAATACAATTGTAGCATGAATAATAAACTTTTATCATGAATTAAGGAAATAAATAATAACTTTATTATTGCCTCTAGGGCATATTTCGTTCAGACCAAATGCACTAGGTATTACACCTAGATCGGATATGAACTCCTTCATCCAGACTCCTTCATTTGCTGCTTCCGAAGCAGTTATGTACTCCGCTTCACACGTAGATCCCGCCACGACGCTCTGTTTGGAACTGCACCAACTGACAGCTCCACCATTCAATAAAAATACGTATCCAGATCGTGATTTAGAGTCATCCAGATCAGTGTCAAAGCTTGCATCAACGTAACCATTTACGACAAGCTCTTTGTCACCCCCATAAAGGAGAAACATATCCTTAGTCCTTTTCAGGTATTTCAGGATGTTCTTGACCGCTGTCTAGTGCTCCACTCCTGGATTACTTTGGTACCTCCCTGATGTACTTATAGCAAGGCACACATCAGGTCTGGTACACAACATTGCATACATGATATAACCTATGGCTGAAGCATAGGGAATGGCTTTCATTTTCTCTCTATCTTTTGCAGTGGTCGGGCATTGAGTCTGACTCAACTTCACACCTTGTAACACAGGCAAGAACCCTTTCTTTGACTGATCCATTTTGAACTTCTTCAAAACTTTATCAAGGTATGTACTTTGTGAAATTCCAATTAAGCGTCTTGATCTATCTCTATAGATCTTGATTCCCAATATGTAAGCAGCTTCACCGAGGTCTTTCATTGAAAAACTTTTATTCAAGTATCCCTTTATGCTATCCAGAAATTCTATATCATTTCCAATCAACATTATGTCATCCACATATAATATTAGAAATGCTACAGAGCTCCCACTCACTTTCTTGTAAATACAGGCTTCTCCAAAGTTTGTATAAAACCATATGCTTTGATCACACTATCAAAACGTTTATTCCAACTCCTAGAGGCTTGCAAGAGTCCATAAATGGATCACTGGAGCTTGCACAGTTTGTTAGCACCCTTTGGATCGACAAAACCTTCTGGTTGCATCATATACAACTCTTGTTCCAGAAATCCATTCAGGAATGCAGTTTTGACATCCATCTGCCAAATTTCATAATTATAAAATGCGGCAATTGCTAACATGATTCGGACAGACTTAAGCATCGCTATGGGTGATAAAGTCTCATCATAGTCAACTCCTTGAACTTGTCAAAAACCTTTCGCAACAAGTCGAGCTTTATAGACAGTAACATTACCATCAGCGTCAGTCTTCTTCTTGAAGATCCATTTATTTTCTATGGCTTGTCGATCATCGGGAAAATCCACCAAAGTCCATAGTTTGTTCTCATACATGGATCCTGTCTCAGATTTCATGGCCTCAAGCCATTTCGCGGAATCTGGGCTCATCAATGCTTCCCCATAGTTCGTAGGTTCTTCATGGTCTAGTAACATGACTTCCAGAACAGGATTACCTTACCACTCTGGTGCGGACCATATTCTGTATGACATATGAGGTTCTGTAGTAACTTGATCTGAAGTTTCATGATCATCATCATTAGCTTCCTCGCTAATTGGTGTAGGAATCACTGGAACTGATTTCTGCGATGAACTACTTTCCAATTCGGGAGAAGGTACAACTACCTCATCAAGTTCTACTTTCCTCCCACTCACTTCTTTTGAAAGAAAGTCCTTCTCTAGAAAGGATCCATTCATAGCAACGGATATTTTTCCTTCAAATCTGTGATAGAAGGTGTACCCAACAGTTTCCTTTGGGTATCCTATGAAGACACACTTCTCCGATTTGGGTTCGAGCTTATTAGGTTGAAGCTTTTTCACATAAGCATTGCAGCCCCAAACTTTAAGAAACGACAACTTTGGTTTCATGCCAAACCACTGTTCATAAGGCGTCGTCTCAATGGATTTTGATGGTGGATTATTTAAAGTGAATCTAGCCGTCTCAAAAGCATAACCCCAAAACGATAGCAGTAAATCAGTAAGAGACATCATAGATCGCACCATATCTAATAAAGTACGGTTACGATGTTCGGACACACCATTACGCTGTGGTGTTCTAGGTGGCGTGAGTTGTGGAACTATTCCACATTGTTTCAAATGAAGACCAAACTCGTAACTCAAATATTTTCCTCCATGATCAGATTGTAGAAACTTTATTTTCTTGTTACGATGATTTTCCACTTCACTCTGAATCAAATAACGATACACGCCACGAGCCTCAACACTCATTGGACCACATACATCAGTATGTATTATTTCCATTAAGTCAGTAGCTCGTTCCGTTGTTCTGAAGACTGGAGTTTTAGTCATCTTGCCCACGAGGCATGGTTCGCAAGCACCAAGTGATTCATAATCAAGTGATTCCAAAAGCCCATATGCATGGAGTTTCTTCATGTGCTTTACACCAATATGACCCAAACGACAGTGCCACAAATACGTTGCACTATCATTATCAACTTTGCATCTTTCGGCTTCAATATTATGAACATGTGTATCCCCACGATCGAGATTCAATAAAAACAGACCACTCAACAAGGGTGCATGACCATAAAAGATATTACTCATATAAATAGAACAAACATTATTCTTTGATTTTAAATGAATATCCGTCTGACATCAAACAAGATCTAGATGTAATGTTCATGCTTAACGCTGGCACGAAATAACAATTATTCAAGTCTAAAACTAATCCCGAAGGTAGATGTAGAGGTAGAGTGCCGACGGCGATCACATCGACCTTGGAAACATTCCCGATGTGCATCGTCACCTCATCCTTAGCTAATCTTCGTTTTATCTGTAGCCTCTATTTCGAGTTGCAAATATGAGCCGCAGAACCAATATCAAATATCCAGGCGCTACTACGAGCATTAGTAAGGTACACACAAATAACATGTATATCAAATATACCTTTCACTTTTCCATCCTTCTTATCCACCAAATACTTGGGGTAGTTCCGCTTCCAGTGACCAGTCCCTTTGCAGTAGAAGCACTCACTTTCAGGCTTAGGTCCAGACATGGGCTTCTTCCCGGGAGTAGCAACTTGCTTGCTATTCTTCTTGAAGTTCCCCTTCTTCCCCTTGCCCTTTTTCTTGAAACTAGTGGTCTTGTTGACCGTCAACACTTGATGCTCCTTCTTGATTTCTCCATCTGCAGCCTTTAGCATTGCAAAGAGCTTGGGAATCGTTTTCTTCATCCCTTGCATATTATAGTTCATCACGAAGCCTTTATAGCTTGGTGGCAGTTGATAGGTCTCCGTCGTATCTACTTTACAAACACTTTTGCCCTTGTTTTGGACTCTAACTTGCATGATTTGAATGGAACTAACCTAGACTGACGCTGTTTTCAGTAGAACTGCCATGGTGTTATTTTTGTGCAGAAATAAAAGTTCTCAGAATGACCTGAAAATCCACGGAGCAACTTTTCAGAATTAATAAAAAATACTGGCGAAAGAATCAACGTCAGGGGGCCCACACCCTGTCCATGAGAGTGGGGGCGCGCAATCTCCCCTTGGGCGCGCCCCCTGCCTCGTGGGCCCCCCTGGACGTCCAGTGACCTCAACTCCAACTCCATATATTTGCTTTCGCGGAGAAAAAAATCAGAGAGAAAGTTTCATCGCGATTTACAATACGGAGCCGCCGCCAAGCCCTAATCTCTCTCGAGAGGGCTGGTCTGGAGTCCGTTCGAGGCTTCGGAGAGGGGGATTCGTCGCCATCGTCATCATCAACCATCCTCCATCACCAATTTCATGATGCTCACCGCCGTGCGTGAGTAATCATAGGCTTGCTGGATGGTGATGGGTTGGATGAGATTTACCATGTAATCAAGTTATTTTTGTTAAGGTTTGTTCCCTAGTATCCACTATGTTCTGAGATTGATGTTGCTATGACTTTGCTATGCTTAATGCTTGTCACTAGGGCCCGAGTGCCATGATTTCAGATCTGAACCTATTATGTTTTCATGAATATATGTGAGTTCTTGATCCTATCTTGCAAGTCTATAGTCACCTATTATGTGTTATGATCCGACAACCCCGAAGTGACAATAATCGGGATACTTCTTGGTGATGACCGTAGTTTGAGGAGTTCATGTATTCACTGTGTGTTAATGCTTTGGTCGTGTACTCTATTAAAAGGAGGCCTTAATATCCATTTGTTTCCATTAGGACCCCGCTGCCACGGGAGGGTAGGACAAAATATGTCATGCAAGTTCCTTTCCATAAGCACAAGATGAACTCGAGCTAGTTCTGTGTCACCCTATGTTATAACTATTACATGAGGAATTGCATCCAACATAATAATCCATCACTGATCCAATGCCTACAAGCTTTTCACATATTGTGCTTTGCTTATTTACTTTACCGTTGCTACTGTTACAATTACTACAAAACTGCTACTATTACTTTTGCTACTATTACTGTTACTTCCATACTACTTTGCTACTAAATACTTTGCTGCAGATACTAACTTATCCAGGTGTGGTTGAATTCACAACTCAACTGCTAATACTTGAGAATATTCTTTGGCTCCCCTTGTGTCGAATCAATAAATTTGGGTTGAATACTCTACCCTCGAAAACTATTGCGATCCCCTATACTTGTGGGTTATCAAGACTATTTTCTGGTGTCGTTGCCGGGGAGCATAGCTCTATTCTTTGAGTCAGTTGGGATTTATATCTGCTGGTCACTATGAGGAACTTGAAAGACGAAAGAACTAAGATTTATCCCTCAACTACGAGGGGAGGTAAGGAACTGCCATCTAGCTCCGCACTAGATTCTCCTTCTGTTATGAGTAAGCTTGCAATACCTAAACCTGCTTTTGCTATTAATTCTGATATGTCGCATGTTATTGATGATGCCACTTCTACTATGCATGATACTTATGATGAAACTACTTCTATGCTTGATACTACTGTGCCATTAGGTGAATTTCTTGATGAACAACTTGCTAGGGTTAGAGAGAATGAAATTCTTGAAACTGAAATTATTGAAGATAGTGATGATGAAGGTTGTCCCCCTGTATATGTGTTGCCTGTTGTTCCTGAGGGTTATGTTATGGATGAAGAAACTGCTAGAGATTTTCTTGCTTGCAATGATATATCTGATCTTAAGAAGTTATTAGCTAAAGTGAAACAGAAAACTCTAAATGCTAGAATGAAACATGACCCTGCTTTTGCTACTTCACCTATCTTTGTTACTGATAAGGATTATGATTTCTCTATCGATCCTCAGATAATTACTTTGGTTGAATCTGATCCTTTTTATGGCTATGAATCTGAAACTGTTGTGGCACATCTTACTAAATTGAATGATATAGCCACCCTATTCACTAATGATGAGAAATATCGCTACTATGATATCCCTAAGATATTTTCGTTCTCATTAAAGGGTGATGCTAAAACTTGGTTTAATTCTCTTGATCCTGGTTGTGTGCGTAGTCCCTAGGATATGATTTATTACTTCTCTGCTAAATATTTCCCTGCTCATAAGAAACAAGCTGCCCTGAGGGAAATATATAATTTTGTGCAAATTGAAGAAGAGAGTCTCCCACAAGCTTGGGGGAGGCTTCTCCGATTACTTAATGCTTTGCCTGATCATCCTCTAAAGAAAACTGAGACACTTGATATCTTTTATAATGGACTAACTAATGCTTCCAAGGACCACTTGGGTAGTTGTGCTGGTTGTGTTTTCAGGGAAAGAACAGTCGATCAAGCTGAATTGCTATTGAATAATATGTTGACTAATGAAAATAATTGGACTATTCCTGAGCCAATTCCTGAGGCAATTCCTAAACCAACTCCAAATAAAACTAGAGTTCTATTTCTCAGTCCTGAAGATATGCAAGAGGCAAAGAAATCTATGAAAGAAAAAGGTATTAAAGCTGAAGATGTTAAGAATTTACCTCCTGTTGAAGAAATAGATGGTCTTAATATACCACCTATTGAAGAAACATATGGTATTGATAACCCGACATAGGTAGTAAAGGTAAATTCCCTATATAGATATGATAAAGTTGAAATCCCGTCTACTAAGTTTGCTAGCCAATGCTTGGATGAATTTGATGACTTTATGGCTAGACAAGAAAACTTGAATGCTTATGTTGGTAGAGAATTAAAGAGTAATGCTTACATGATTGGCCACTTGAGTAATTATATGGCTAGAGTTAAAGGTGAACTTAAACTCATTAGCAAATATGCTTCTATGGTTAACACTCAAGCAGAACAAGTACTTAAAGCTCAAAGTGATTTGCTCGATGAATTAAATAATAAACATGATTTTGCTGTTAGAGTGGTTACTAGAACGAGTAAAATGACTCAGGAACCTTTGTATCCTGAAGGACACCCTAAAAGAATTGAGCAAGATTCTCAGAGAAATAATATAGATGCACCTAGTCCTTCTAAAAAAAAGAAATAGAAAAATGATAGGACTTTGCATGCTTCTAGTGAAACTGTTGTAGACACACCTGAGAATCCCAACGATATTTCTATTTCTGATGCTGAAACACAATCTGGTGATGAACATGAACCTAGTGATAATGTTAATGATAATGTTCATGTTGATGCTCAACCTAGGAATAATAATGATGTAGAAATTGAACCTGCTGTTGATCTTGATAACCCACAATCAAGGAATCAATGTTATGATAAGAGAAACTTCGTTGCTAGGAAACATGGTAAAGAAAGAGAACCATGGGTTCATAAACCCATGCCTTTTCCTCCTAAGCCATCCAAGAAAAAGGATGAAGAGGATTTTGAGCGCTTTGCTAAAATGATTAGACCTATCTTCTTACGTATGTGCTTAACTGATATACTTAAAGTGAATCCTTATGCTAAGTACATGAAAGATATTATTACAAATAAAATAAAGATACCGGAAGCTGAAATTTCCACCATGCTTGGTAATTATACTTTTAAGGGTGGAATCCCTAAGAAACTTGGAGATCCAGGAGTACCAACTATACCTTGCTCCATTAAAAGAAACTATGTTAAAACTTCTTTATGTGATCTTGGAGCCGGGGATAGTGTTATGCCTCTCTCTTTATATCGTTGACTTGAATTGAATAAGTTAACACCTACTTAAATATCTTCGCAAATGGCCAATAAATCAACTGCAATACCTGTCGGTATTTGTGAGGATGTGCCTGTTGTGGTTGCAAATGTTACTATCTTAACAGACTTTGTTATTCTTGATATTCCCGAGGACGATAGTATGTCGATTATCTTTGGTAGACCCTTTTTGAATACTGCAGGGGCTGTTATTGATTGCAACAAAGGCAATGTCACTTTTCATGTTAATGGTAATGAGCATACGGTACACTTTCCGAGGAAAAAATCTCAAGTTCATAGCATCAATTCTATTGGAAAAATTCCAACTATTATTATTGGAGGTTTTGAATTTCCTCTTCCTACTGTCAAGAAGAAATATGATATTCTTATTATTGGGGATATGCATATCCCCGTTGAGGAAACCTAGAGTTATTCAAAATTTCTCCGGTTCCATGGTATTCAGAATGAGTTTGTTAACAAGACTTGATCAACCTTGTTAGTGGATTCCTTTTGATGAGCATGAGATGGATGAAGTTAGAAGGCACAACCTTCTATACCCTCTTTTTACTTTCTGTTATTTAGATTAAATAAAGAAAAAATAGTATTTTCTGTCTGTTTTCTGAATTATCCATGCAATAAAAAAATACCCGAAAATAAAAGTTCTCCAAATGCCCTGCAAATTTAATATGATTTTTTCTAGAATATTTGATAATATCTGACAGTGAGAACACATGAGGGGGAGCTGGCACCTGGCCACGAGTGTCGAGGGCGCACCCACCCCTATAGGACGTGCCCCCTGCCTTGTGGGACCATGTTGGCCCCCTCCACTTATTCCTGCACCCACACACTTCTTCTTCCTCCCAAAAAATCACCATCCAGCTCAAGCACAAGTTCTAGCTCACTTTGGTGCCATTTTCAATCTCCTTGCTCAAAGCTCCATTCACAAAACTGCTTTGGGGGATTGTTCTTTGGTATGTGACTCCTCCAATGGTCCAATTAATTTTTGTTCTAGTGCTTTATTCGTTGCAAATTTTTTCTGCCTAGGTGACCCTGTTCTTGAGCTTGCATGTCAAATTTATATGGTCCCAAGTAATTCTAATGCATGATATAGGCTCTAGGCACTTGTGGGAGTAGTTGCTATCAGTTTTGTTGAGTTTGATTCACTTTTATTTCGAGTTACTAAAAATTTCAGAAATTTTTCAGAGGAAGAAATATGTCTAGGAAAATGTACCAAGGTGGTTCTTCAAGGAAGAAAGGACCCAGGCTTGCAATACGCGAGCAAGACGCCGAACCACCAAGGGAAGCTGACGTGCGGCCTTGTGAATGGCTGTCAGAGGAGTTTATGGTCAAAGCAGGCATCAAGGATGAATTTGATGCATATGTGTGTAATGCCGATCTTGAGGACTTCATGTAAGATAAGTGTCCTCAATACTACCATTTGGCTGATTCATTCGTGAGAAGGTTTAAATTTACATCTTCACGTAATTCTCCAAATGTCCTATTTGATATTTATGATAAATCTTATACCATGGACCTAGAAGATTTCACTACTGCTTGTAAACTCTCGCAGTGGGGCAGTGTTAATGAACCTCGTAAATCTGAATACAAAGACTTTCTTGCTAGTATCACTGTGGGAGAATCTAGAGAAATAACACAAGCTACCATAGGGAACATTCACTTTCCAGCTATACATTATTTTGCTCTCTTCATTGGTAGATGCATTAACAATAAAGATGAAGCATGTCACATGTGTGTTCCTTATCTTTGTGTTCTCAAGAGTGCTGTATTAGGTGATAAACAATACAACTTGGGGGCAATTGTTGCACGTAGGTTGCGTAATAATGGTTTAGTTGAAGAGTTGTTTGGAGGGAGTTATGAGACCCGTGTGGCTAATTATCTTGGTATACCTGTACATGAAAATGATAGGGAGTTTCCTCCCGCTTATTTAGATTATAATGCCATGGTTAATCATCATTTTCTTGAGAGGAATGAACAATTCCTCCAGTATCGACTAATCTTTGACAGACGTCGCGCTGTCCATATTACTCTCCCTGCTCTTGCCCTCTTTGACTATCAGGCAAAAG
The DNA here is from genome assembly GCA_963921465.1 of Triticum timopheevii. Lineage (NCBI taxonomy): Eukaryota > Viridiplantae > Streptophyta > Magnoliopsida > Poales > Poaceae > Triticum > Triticum timopheevii. Next base: position 486,050,940 of record OY997266.1, on the reverse strand, counting down.
GAAGATATTTTATAACCAGGGAGGAGGCAAACGAGTACGAGAGGAGGATGGAGGCAGCTCGCCGCCATGCTGCAGCTCAGAAGGCAATGGCTGCTGCATCTCAGTACGACCCCAGTTACAACTTCGGATATCAGCCAGGCTACCCATGGCCATAGGCCAACTTAGGCCAAAAGCCTAAGCTTGGGGGAGTACGTATTTCTCACCGACATTACATTCATGTTCACACACTCATTCTATTTGTTGGTGCTCATACTTTTTCATTGTACTATCCATGATAGTTTAATTTATTTTTCTAGCTTTCTTCTTGTGTGTTTGATAAACCTTAAGAAAAAGCAAAAACTTAGTTAGTTTACTTTCCATGCTTGTAGTAGTAACTAAAAGAAAACCCAAAAAAGATTTCTCTTTCTTCTTTTGCTTGTTGGGAGCTTTCCCGTGTAAATAGTTTTATTTCTTTTCTTTCCTTTGGGGGTCGAGAGGAGAAGACCATAATGAAAATGTTTAGTGGCTCTCATATGCATAATTGCTGATTTAACCAAGATCCCATATTACTTTGTCTTCTCCCTTGAATTGAATGCCTGCAGATTCTAGCTTAGTCCAATGCACATGCACTATTATTATTATACACACAGTTCGGTCATGCAAGTGAAAGGCAATAATAACGATATATGATGGACTGATTGAGATGAGAGAAGCTGGTATGAACTCGACCTACCTTGTTTTTGTAAATATGATTAGTTCATTGTTCCTCATTCAGCCTATTATGAATAAACATGTTTGCAATGACAATTAGAGATTATAGTTGCTTATGCCATGCTTAATTAGCTAGGAGCTTATAATGGTTTACCTTGTGTGCCAACATGCTATTAAAATGGTTGTGATGTGGTATGATAGGGTGGTATCCTCCTTTGAATGATTCGAGTGACTTGACTTGGCACATGTTCACGCATGTAGTTGAAACAAAATAAACATAGCCTTCACGATATTTATGTTCATGGTGGATTATATCCTACTCATGCTTGCACTCGATGTTGATTAATTTTAATGCATGTCCATGACTGTTGTCGCTCTCTCAGTTGGTCGCTTCCCAGTCTCTTGCTAGCCTTCACCTATACTAAGTGGGAATACTGCTTGTGCATCCAAACTCAATAAACCCCAAAGTTATTCCATATGAGTCCACCATACCTTCCTATATGTGGTATTTACCTGCCGTTCCAAGTAAATTTGTATGTGCAAAACTCCAAACCTTCAAATGAAATTCTGTTTTGTATGCTCGAACAGCTCATGTATCAACTAGGGCTGTCTGTATCTTCCATGCTAGGTGGGTTATTCTCAAGAGGAGTGGACTCTGCTCCTCATTCACGGGAAAATGGCGGGTCATCGGGATGCCCAGTCCCATGCTCAAATCAAATCAAAATAATTGCAAACAAACTCCCCCAGGATTGTTGCTAGTTGGAGGCACCCGTTGTTTCAGGCAAGCCATGGATTGATGCTTGTTGGTGGTGGGGGAGTATAAACTTTACCTTTCTTTTTGGGAACCGCCTATAATGTGTGTAGCATGAAAGATATCGAGATTTCATAGTTGTTGTGTTGACAGTGAAAGTATACCGCTCAAAATGTTATTCATCTCTATTTCAAAATCGAGCTCTGGCACCTCTACAAATCCCTACTTACCTCTACGAAGGGCCTATCTATTTACTTTTATGTTGAGTCATCACCCACTTATTAAAAAGCACCCGTTGGAGAGCACCGCTGTCATTTGCATGCATTACTATTAGTTTATATTGGGTATGGCTATGACTGGATCTCTTTTACCATGAATTACAATGTTTAGTTAGTCCTTGATCTTTGAAGGTGCTCTGCATTTATGTTTTGCGGTCTCAGAAGGGCTAGCGAGATACCATCTTGTTATATCATATTATGATTTTTTTCAGAAAGTGTTGTCATCCGAGTTTTATTATTATTGGTCGCTAGTTGATTATGCCATTGATATGAGTAAACATGAGACCTAAGTTTTATTGTGAATATGATTAGTTCATAATCTTTGCTGAAAACTTGAATGCTGGCTTTACATATTTACAACAACAAGAGCAACCAGAGTTTGTAAAAGTTTTTCTTTATCACTTTTAGTTTGTCATATGAATTGCTTGAGGACAAGAAAAGGTTGAAGCTTGGGGAAGTTGATACGTCTCCATCGTATCTACTTTTCCAAACACTTTTGCCCTTGATTTGGACTCTAACTTGCATGATTTGAATGCAACTAACCCGGACTGATGCTGTTTTCAGCAGAACTGCCATGGTGTTATTTTTGTGTAGAAATAAAAGTTCTTGGAATGACCTGAAAATCCACAGAGCAACTTTTCAGAATTAATAAAAATACTGGCGAAAGAATCAACGTCAGGGGGGCCACACCCTGTCCATGAGGGTGGGGGGCGCGCCCCCTCCCCTAGGGCGCGCCCCCTGCCTCGTGGACCCCCTGGACGTCCACCAACCTCAACTCCAACTCCATATATTTTCTTTCGTGGAGAAAAAATCAGAGAGAAAGTTTCATCGCGTTTTACGATACGGAGCCACCGCCAAGCCCTAATCTCTCTCGGGAGGGTTGATCCGGAGTCCGTTCGGGGCTCCGGAGAGGGGGATTCGTCGCTGTCATCATCATCAACCATCCTCCATCACCAATTTCATGATGCTCACCGCTGTGAGTGAGTAATTCCATCGTAGGCTTGCTGGATGGTGATGGGTTGGATGAGATTTACCATGTAATCAAGTTAGTTTTGTTAGGGTTTGATCCCTAGTATCCATTATGTTCTGAGATTGATGTTGCTATGACTTTGCTATGCTTAATGCTTGTCACTAGGGCCCGAGTGCCATGATTTCAGATCTGAACCTATTATGTTTTCATGAATATATGTGAGTTCTTGATCCTATCTTGCAAGTCTATAGTCACCTATTATGTGGTAGGGGCAAAAATGAATTTGTCCCTATGTGTTATGATCCGACAACCCCGAAGTGACAGTAATCGGGAAACTTCTCGGTGATGACCGTAGTTTGAGTAGTCCATGTATTCACTATGTGTTAATGCTTTGGTCCGGTACTCTATTAAAAGGAGGCCTTAATATCCCTTAGTTTCCATTAGGACCCAGCTGCCACGAGAGGGTAGAACAAAAGATGCCCTGCAAGTTCTTTTCCGTAAGCACATATGAATATATTCGGAATACATGACTACATTACATTGATGAAGTGGAGCTAGTTTTGTGTCACCCTATGTTATAACTATTACATGAGGAATCGCATCCGACATGATTATCCATCACTGATCCAATGCCTACGAGCTTTTCACGTATTGTGCTTTGCTTATTTACTTTACCGTTGCTACTGTTACAATTACTACAAAACTGCTACTGTTACTTTTGCTACTGTTACCGTTACTTCCATACTACTTTTCTACTAAATACTTTGCTGCAGATACTAACTTATCCAGGTGTGGTTGAATTGACAACGCAACTGCTAATACTTGAGAATATTCTTTGGCTCCCCTTGTGTCGAATCAATAAATTTGGGTTGAATACTCTACCCTCGAAAACTGTTGCGATCCCCTATATTTCTGGTTTATCAGTAGTGATTGAAGAACTCTGTCAATGACACTATCATCAGGAAGATTAACTCCTACACTACAACAAAATACACTTCCGTTATGATACGTGTTTGTCACAGTAGGTCGCGTTTTTTGGCATGCATGTATGATGACCCACAAGTGCAGGGGATCTATCGTAGTCCTTTCCATAAGAGGAGCAGAAGGAAATGATATGCGGTTTTCAGTAAGGTTTTCTCTGCAAGCACTGAAATTGTAGGTAATAGATAGTTGTGTGATTAGATAAATTGTAATGAGTACCAAGTAAATAAAGTAAATAAAGTGCAGCAAGGTGGCCCAATCCTTTATGTAGCAAAGGATAAGCCTGGACAATTTCTAATAATGAGAAAGGAGCTCCCGAGGACACATGGGAATTATCGTCAAGCTAGTTTTCATCACGCTCATATGATTCGCGTTCGGTACTTTGATAATTTTTATATGTGGGTGGACCGGTGCTTGGGTACTGCCCTTACTTGGACAAGCATCCCACTTATGATGAACCCCTATTGCAAGCATCCACAACTACAAAAGAAGTATTAAGGTAAACCTAACCACAACATTAAACATATGGATCCAAATCAGCCCCTAACGAAGCAACACATAAACTAGGGTTTAAGCTTCTGTCACTCTAGCAACACATCATCTACGTATTACTTCCCCATGCCTTCCTCTAGGCCCAAATAATTGTGAAGTGTCATGTAGTCGACATTCACATAACACCACTGGAGGAAAAGACAACATACATCTCATCAAAATATCGAACGAATACCAAATTCACATGACTACTAATAGCAAGACTTCACCCATGTCCTCAGGAACAAACGTAACTACTCACAAAGCATATTCATGTTCATAATCAGAGGAGTAATAATATGCATTAAGGATATGAACATATGATCTTCCACCAAGTAAACCAATTAGCATCAACTACAAGGAATAATCAACACTACTACCAACCCACAGGTACCAATTTGTGGTTTTGATACAAGATTGGATACAACAGATGAACTAGGGTTTTGAGAGGAGATGGTGCTAGTGAAGATGTTGATGGAGATTGACCCCCTCGCGATGAGAGGATCGTTGGTGATGATGTTAGTGATGATTTCCCCCTCCCGGAGGGAAGTGTCCCCGGCAGAACAGCTCCGGTGGAGACCTAGATTGGTTCCGCCAAGGTTCCGCCTTGTGGCGGCAAAGTTTCATCCCGTAAGCTTGTCCATGATTTTTCCAGGGTAAAAGCCCTCATATAGCAGAAGATGGACACTGGGGGGCCACCAGGGGGCCCAGGAGACAGGGGGCGCACCCAGTAGGGGTGGGCGCGCCCCCACCCTCCTGGCCAGGGTGTGGTCCCCCTGATGTATTTCTTCTGCTCAATAATTCTTATTAATTCCAAAAACAGGTTTCATGGAGTTTCAGGATTTTTGGAGCAGCGCAGAATAGGTTTCCAATGTTTGCTCCTTTTCCAGCCAGAATTCCAGCTGTCGGCATTCCCCCTCTTCATCATAAACCTTGTAAAATAAGAGAGAATAGCCATAAGTATTGAGATATAATGTGTAATAACAGCCCATAATGCAATAAATATTGATATAAAAGCATGATGCAAAATGGACGTATCAACTCCCCCAAGCTTAGACCTCGCTTGTCCTCAAGCGGAAGCCGATATCGAATAATATGCCCACATTTTTAGAGATAGAGGTGTCGATAAAAATAAAATACGGACATGAGGGCATCATGATCATTCTTATAACAACAACATATATAGATTTTATCATATGATTTCTTATGCTCAAGTAATGATCAATTCACAATGTCAAGTATGGTTCAGAAACTTTATTGAGAACTAACAAACTATAATCTCAGTCATTGAAGCAATTGCAATTTATCATAACATCAGAAAGAGTCATCAATAGAGCTTTTCAACAAGTTCACATACTCAACTATCAAGTAGTCTTCAACAATTGCTAACACTCACGCAATACTTGTGGTTATGGAGTTTAAGCCGGACACTGAGAAAGATATGGGCTTATAGTGTTGCCTCCCAATGTATTCACCTTTAGGTGATGTCAACAATAATAACCCATGCTAATTTACATCCAATTGGATATATATGTCATGATCTTTTAAACACGAGGTGCTTGCCAAAGGATAAAATGAAAAAGGGAAAGGTGAAGATCACCTTGACTCAAGCATAAAGTAAAAACATAAAGTAAAAGATAGGCCCTTCGCAGTGGGAAGCAGAGGTTGTCATGTGCATTTAGGGTTGGATGCATGAAGTCTTAATGCAAAAGAACGTCACTTTATATTGCCCCTTGTATGTGGACCTTTATTATGCAGTCCGTCGCTTTTATTACTTCCACAACAAGATCATATAAAGCTTATTTTCTCTGCACTAATAAGTCATACATATTTAGATAGCAATTTTTATTGCCTGCAACATGACAACTTACTTGAAGGATCTTACTCAATCCAAAGGTAGGTATGGTGGACTCTCATGGCAAAACTAGGTTTAAGGATATTTGGAAGCACAAGTAGTATCTCTACTTGGTGCAAGGAATTTGGCTAGCACGAGGGGGAAAGGCAAGATCAACATGTTTGGAAGGCCAATGAAAATATACTTTCACTAAGATGTGAGAAAACATAAACTATTACGTTGTCTTCCTTGTCCAACGTCAACTCTTTTAGCATGTCATACTTAATGAATGCTCCCAATCATAAAAGATGTCCAAGATAATATATTTGTATGTGAACCTCTCTTTCCTTATCACTTCCTATTAATTGCAACGATGACCAAAACTACGTTTATCAACTCTCAACAACTTTTATGCCTCATACTTTCTATGTGTGAAGTCATCACTAACCATAAGATCAATATGAACTCTTTTATTCTTTCTACTTTCTCAAGATCATAGCAACAAAGCAAAGCCCTCCCCCAAGCTTGGCAGTTCCCAAGGGGAGTGCCCATACCCATGTGATTATGTCCTCGGAGGTGATGAAGGTGGTGATGATGACGGTGGATAATCGCACATTGAGCGTAAAAGCTCCTCCAACTTGCAGATAATGCCCTTGAGTCCGGCGATATGATCCTTCAACAGAATATTCTCCTGTGTGAGATACTTGTTCTGTATGCGAGCTAACTCAATCATCTTGAAAGCTTCAATCTCTGTTGGAGTAAAGAGGTTAGGTAAAGGTTGAGGGATGTCTTCTTCTTTCACCGCCGGAGCTTTAACCTCCATGGCCTTCTTGATCCCTTCATCCCCGTTGATCTCTTCTGGTTCTTCTCTTTTCAGCTCTATCTTCAATAGCCAAGCATCCTTGTCTTCTTTGTTGGAGAAGGGTGAAGTCATGGTGCTCTAGATCTGCAACGGAAACAGCTCGAAACGAAAACAGAGGATATTTGCGTGATACGGTGGTCAAAACCTTCGGGAGTATATATAATGAATTTTTACCGAACAAAATACGTAACGTGCGAGAAAACGGGGTCCGGAAGGCACATGAGGTGCCCACTAGACAAGGGGGCGTGCCCAGTAAGGGTGGGCACGCCCTCCACTCTCGTGGGGGCCTCGTGTCCCTCTCGGACTACTTCTTTCTTCCTAAAATTCTTAAATATTCCAAAACTGATAAAAATTGCCATTGGAGTTGTTTTGGAGTTGGTTTACTTACCGTACCACATACCTATTCCTTTTCAGAGTCTGGAACATTCTAGAAAGTGTCCCTTATGTATTCCTCCGGGGTTACTGTTTCAATAATATTAGTTTCAACACTAATAGGATTACCTGAAATATAATGTTTAATTCTTTGACCGTTCACCACCCTCGGACTTGTGCCTTCGAAGTTGTTGATTTTTATGGCACCAGAACAATAGACCTCCTCGGTAACGTAAGGACCTTACCATTTAGAGAGAAGTTTTCCTGCAAAAAATCTTAAACGAGAGTTGAATAATAACACATTATCTCCTACATTAAACTCACGCTTTTGTATCCTTTTGTCATGCCAACGTTTGACTTTTTCTTTGAATAGCTTGGCATTCTCATAGGCTTGGGTTCTCCATTCATCAAGTGAGCTAATATCAAACAACCTCTTCTCACCGGCAAGTTTGAAGTCATAATTGAGCTCTTTAATAGCCCAATATGCTTTATGTTCAAGTTCAAGAGGTAAGTGACAAGCTTTTCCATAAACCATCTTATAAGGAGACATACCCATAGGATTTTTGTATGCAGTTCTATAGGCCCATAATGCATCATCAAGTTTTTTGGACCAATTCTTTCTAGATCTATTGACAGTCTTTTGCAAAATTAATTTGAGCTCTCTATTGATCAACTCTACTTGACCACTAGACTAGGGATGATAAGGAGATGCGATTCTATGATTGACATCATACTTAGCAAGCATCTTACAGAAAGCACCATGAATAAAATGTGAACCACCATCAGTCATAAGATATCTAGGGACTCCAAACCTCGGAAAAATAACTTCTTTAAGCATTTTAATAGAAGTGTTATGATCAACACTACTAGTTGGAATAGCTTCTACCCACTTAGTAACGTAATCAACAACAACTAAAATGTGAGTGTAACCATTAGAGGCAGGAAAAGGTCCCATATAATCAAAGCCCCAAACATCAAACGGTTCAATAACAAGAGAGTAATTCATAGGCATTTCTTGACATCAACTAATGTTACCTATTCTTTGACATTCATCACAAGATAAGACGAACTTATGTGCATCCTTGAAGAGAGTAGGCCAATAAAAACCAGATTGGAGTACCTTGTGTGCAGTTCTATCTCCAGCGTGGTGTCCTCCATAAGATTCAGAGTGACACTTGCGTAGGATCTGTTCCTGTTCATGCTCAGGCACACAACGTCTAATAACGCCATCTACTCCTTCTTTATAAAGGTGTGGGTCATCCCAGAAGTAGTGTCTTAAATCATAAAAGAACTTTTTCTTTTGCTGGTATGTGAAACTAGGGGGTACAAATTTAGCAAAAATATTATTAGCATAATCAGCATACCGAGGAGCAGTACGAGAAGCATTAATGACCGCTAATTGTTCATCAGGAAAGCTATCATCAATAGGCAGTGGGTCATCAAGAACATTCTCTAACCTAGACAAGTTGTCTGCAACGGGGTTCTCAGCTCCTTTTCTATCAATAATATGCAAATCAAATTCTTGGAGCAAGAGAACCCATCTAAGGAGTCTAGGCTTAGCATCTTTCTTTTCCATAAGATATTTAATAGCAGCATGATCAGTATGAATAGTAACTTTGGAATCAACAATATAAGGTCTAAACTTATCACATGCAAACACAACTACTAAGAACTCTTTTTCAGTAGTAGCATAATTTCTCTGGGCGGTATCAAGAGTCTTACTAGCATACTGGATAACATTCAATTTCTTATCGACTCTTTGCCCTAGAACAACACCTACATCATAATCACTAGCATCACACATAATTTCAAAAGGTAAATTCCAATCAGGCGGCTGAACAATAGGTGCAGTGATCAAAGCTTTCTTTAGTATTTCAAATGCTTCTACACAATCATCATCAAAGACAAAAGGAATATCTTTCTGCAATAAATTAGTCAGAGGCCTAGAGATTTTAGAAAATTTCTTAATGAACCTCCTATAAAAACTGGCATGACCAAGGAAACTTCTTATACCTTTTATGTCCTTAGGACATGGCATCTTTTCAATAGCATCAACTTTGGCTTTGTCAACTTCAATACCTCTCTCGGAAATCTTATGCCCCAAGACAATGCCTTCATTAACCATAAAGTGACACTTTTCCCAATTCAGGACAAGACTAGTGTCTTCGCATCTCCGCAAAACTCGATCAAGGTTGCCCAAACAATCATCAAAAGAGGATCCATAAACGGAGAAGTCATCCATGAATACCTCACAAATCTTTTCACAAAAATCAGAGAATATAGCCATCATGCATCATTGAAAGGTAGCAGGTGCATTACATAAACCAAAAGGCATAGGTCTATATGCAAAAGTACCGAAAGGGCAAGTAAAAGTAGTTTTTGATTGATCCCCCGCTGACATATGTATTTGAGAGAAACCAGAATAACCATCTAGAAAGCAAAAATGTGTGTGTTTAGATAGTCTTTCTAGCATTTGATCAATAAAATGCAAAGGGTAATGATCTGTCTTAGTAGCTTTATTTAATTTACGGAAATCAATTACCATCCTATAATCTGTAATAATTATTTGCGGGATCAATTCATATTTATCATTAGGAACAACGGTAATACCTCCCTTTTTAGGAACACAATGGACAGGGCTTACCCAATCACTATCAGCAACAGGATAAATTATACCTATCTCAAGGAGCTTTAGTATCTCCTTTCTTACCACTTCTTTCATTTTGGGATTCAGTTGTTGTTGAGGATCTCTAACGGGTTTGGCATCTTTCTCCACTGAAATTTTGTGTTGGCATAATGTGGGACTAATGCCCTTAAGATCATCCAGAGTATATCCAATAGCAGCTCGGTGCTTCTTCAGAGTTTTGAATAATCTTTCTTCTTCTTCCTCTGAAAGGTTAGCACTAATAATAACAGGATATATTTTCTTTTCATCAAGATAAGCATACTTAAGATTATCAGGTAATGGTTTGAGTTCAAACACGAGATCACCCTTGGGTGGAGGGGGATCCCCAAGAATTTCAACGGGAAGGTTATGTTTCAGCACAGGTACCTATTCAAGGAACACTTCATCTATTTCCCTTCTTTCCTTCATAAACATATCATTTTCATCGTCTAGAAAATATTGTTCTAATGGATCAGTAGGAGGCACGGCAATGGAAGCAACACCAATAATCTCATCCTTACTAGGTGGTTCCCTATCACGAGGTTGTCTATGTAACTTAGCAAAATTAAACTCATGAGACATACCATCTAAGCCAACAGTGACAGTATCTTTTTCACAATCAATCCTAGCACTAGCTGTATTCAAGAAGGGTCTACCAAAAATAATGGGACAAAAATCATCTTGTGGGGAACCAAGAACAAGAAAATCAGTAGGGTATTTAACCTTCCCACACAAGACTTCAACATCTCTAATTATCCCAACTGGTTTAATGGTATCCCTATTAGCAAGCTTTATAGTAACATCAATGTGTTCTAATTCAACGGGTGCAATGTCATGCATAATTTCTTTATATAAGGTATAAGGTATTGCACTAGCACTAGCACCCATATTGCATAAACCATGATAACAATGATCTCCTATTTTAACAGAAATAACAAGCATGCCTACGACATGTCTATGTATCTTAGTATCTGGTCTAGCAATATTAGCAGTTTCATCACAAAAATAAATAACATGCCCATCTAGATCATCACCCAAGAGATCTTTAACCATAGTAATACTAGGTTCAACATTGATTTGCTCAGGAGGTGTATAAGTCCTAGTATTACTCTTACAAACAACAGTCGAAGTTCTAGCATGATCCTTTATCCTAACAGGAAAAGGAGGTTTCTCAACATAAGTAGCAGGAACAATAGGATCACTATAGGTGATAGTATTTTCTTCAACTGTAATAGGTGCAACTACTTTCACTTCAACGGGAGGATTATATTTAAACCACTTTTCTTTAGGGAGATCAACGTGAGTAGCAAAAGATCCACAGAAAGAAGCTACTATCTCAGAGTCAAGTCCATACTTAGTGCTAAATCCAGGAAAAGCATCGGTATCAATAAAAGATTTAACACAATCGAACTTAGGTGTCATACCTGACTCCTTACCATCATGGGAACCCCAATCTTCAGAGTTGCATTTAATTCTTTCCAATAAGTCCCATTTGAAATCAATAGTCTTCAACATATAAGAACTAGCACATGAAGTATTGAGCAGGTTGCGATCATTGAGAGAAAGCCGAGCATAAAAATTTTGAATAATCATTTCTCGGGAGAGCTCATGATTGGGGCATGAATATAACATTGATTTAAGCCTCCCCCAAGCTTGAGCGATGCTTTCTCCTTCGCGAGGCCAGAAATTATATATGTAATTACGATCACGATGAACAAGATGCATAGGATAGGACATTTGGTGAAATTCCAACTTCAATCGTTTATAATTCCAAGATCTCGTATCATCACATAGCCTATTCCATGTCAATGCATCTCCCTTCAAAGATAAAGTGAAGACCTTCCTTTTGACAACATCATTGGGAATACCTGCAAGCTTAAATAATCCACAAACTTCATCCACAAAGATAAGGTGTAAATCGGGATGCAATGTTCCATCTCCTGCAAATGGATTAGCCGGCAGTTTCTCTATCATACCCGAAGGAATCTCAAAGTAAATATTTTCAAAAATTTCAGTAGGTTGAGGAGCAACTCTTTGCTCTTCTGGTCGGGGTGAAGATACCCCGAACAAGCCCCTCAAAGGATTAGTTTCCATAGTGACAAGTAACAGAAAATTTCAGCACACTATATAAATGTTTCCTTACCAAGTTCCACTCACGAAAAGTGCTACACTCCCCTACAACGGCACCAGAAAAGAGTCTTGATGACCCACAAGTGTAGGGGATCTATCATAGTCCTTTCGATAAGAGTGTCGAACCCAACGAGGAGCAGAAGGAAATGATAAGGGGTTTACAGTAAGGTTTTCTCTGCAAGCACTGTAATTGTTGGTAATAGATAGTTTTGTGATAAGATAAATTGTAATGAGTAGCAAGTAAATAAAGCAAATAAAGTGCAGCAAGGTGGCCCAATCCTTTATGTAGCAAAGGATAAGCCTGGACAATTTCTAATAATGAGAAAGGAGCTACCGAGGACACATGGGAATTATCGTCTAGCTAGTTTTCATCACGCTCATATGATTCGCGTTCGGTACTTTGATAATTTGATATGTGGGTGGACCGGTGCTTGGGTAATGCCCTTACTTGGACAAGCATCCCACTTATGATTAACCCCTATTGCAAGCATCCGCACCTACAAAAGAAGTATTAAGGTAAACCTAACCATAGCATTAAACATACGGATCCAAATCAGCCCCTAACGAAGCAACACATAAACTAGGTGTCGGTGTACTAAAGTAGGGGTACCTTAGTATCCCGAACTTGTGCACGGGCAGTCGCAGCGCCCAACGGCAAGGCTTGCCAAGCATCCGCCAAGATCCTCCGTAGCTCATATTTGTGCCATTCAAGAACAAAGTGTTTTAACTAAGAAGACAAGGCTCCGGCAAGAGGAGCTTGTCGGGAAGGACAAGGCCCCGGCAAGAGGAGCTTGCCGGGAGGGCCAGCCAAGAAACTTGCCGTGACGCGCCGCGCGTCCTGGCAAGACCCGGCGAGCGACAAGCTTTCGGGGGCAACAAGACAACGACAGCGGCAAGGCGCTTGCCGCGGCGAAGCCACCACTCTGCGCCCACACTCCAGCGCATCCGACGACGTGTCGCCACAGGATCGTTCCTGGCGCACGTGGAGGGTAGCTGTGCAGCCAAGCGGTGCGAGGTGGCAAGTGTAGATGACAAGAAGGCCATAGTGGCGATCGGTGGCGCCCCTAACGGTCGTTTCCTATACTGTTTGGGCGACCGGACAGGCATTAAATGCCCTTGTCCCCTGCCGTCAGAGTTAGGTAGGGGGCACTGTAGATAGCGGTTGTACGAACCCCTCTTTTTACTTTTATACCCCTGTCTGCATTGCCACCTGTCGGTGACCCCTTTAGCCTATAAAAGGAGGCCCATGCGCAACGTAAGGGGGGTTCGACTCATTCGAAACTACAGAACGCTCACTCCTTTGAGCAAGAACGCAATACAAACACAAAGCAGTAGTAGGAGTTTTATCTCTCCGGAGAGCTCCGAAGCTGGGTAAAATCCCTCGCGTGCCTCGCCTCGATCTGCTCTTCGTGCGCCCTCCGCTCCCTGCCGGACCGAAAAGGGGCCCTGCCCCATAGGTGCTCGATCCCCACGACATCTTTGGCGCGCCAGGTAGAGGGCGTCGAGGTTGTGCGAACCTGATCTGGTATTCACGCGCGCTACATCATCATCTTCATTGACATGCCACCGAAGAAGAAGGCTTCGGAGGTGGCTGGTCCGTCCGCGTCGATTCCACGACCATTGGAGCAAACGGGCGGTGGGGTAGACGCCGGCGGAGGAATGGGCGCCGACGAGGGAGCTCACGATGCTGCCAAGTCCAAGGACAAGGCTGCACAGACTTCGGCGTCCGTGCACGCACCGCGCCCGTCTCAGGAGGCGCGGGACCAACAACATCATGGTACTCGCAATACCATACGTTCGTTGGGTCAAGGCCAAGCTGGTGGATCTCGGGACGCTCAAGATCAGCACACACGCCAACATGCTGGAACGAGCGCTCACGGTCGCCTGGACGAGATGCTGCTCCTTCTAACACTGTTAGAAGTGCGAGCATATCTCGCTCCTCGCGCTGTTCGCCGCCGCCACCCAAGACTCGAGAAGAAGCATTGGCCCGAGCCCAACTGCTTCTAGATTACCCTCCAGCGCCAGACAAGATTGACGACTGGAGGGCCACCATTCAGAGCCTCATCGGCTTCGCTAACAGCGACACTCCCCGGCAACCGACTACGTCGAAGCCGCGGCAAGACGTCCAAGCGCAAGCTGATGGCGACAACACTGGTGGGGGCGCGACAACCGTGCACTCCCCGCCCCGAAGGCCAAGATCGCCGACTCGCTGGGTCAACCTCGACACCGACTCCACGGCGTCATCAGATCCGCGGGCTCGTCATGATCAACGCCAAGTTCTTCAAGAATGACAGCAAGAGGATGCTCGTACCCGCATCGAGCGTCGGAGAGAACCGCGGCGTCAATCAGACCAGCGCGCTGGGCCCACTGTCGACATGCATGCGCCAGGGGAACCAGGCGACTTGCCATACGTGGCAGGTTGTCCTGCATTTACCCGTGAGCTGCGGCAAGTCCAGTGGCCCAGTACCAAGAACTTCAAGCCAGACATACCCGAGAAGTACGACGACAGGATACATCCGTCAGAGTTCCTCAGCATCTACACCATCGCGGTGCAGGCTGCCGGGGGGCGCGACGAGAAGATCCTCGCCAACTACTTCCCGTTGGTGCTCAAGCCCAATGTCAGATCTTGGCTCATGCACTTGCCGGACAACTCCATCTCTTCGTGGGCAGATTTGTGCCATCAATTTGTCGGCGCCTTCACAGGCGGCCACAAGCCCCATGGCCAGGAGAGTGATCTTCATCTACTCGCCCAGAAGGAAGGACAACCGCTGCGCAAGTACATTCAAAGATTCAGCCAGGTGCAGCGCAACATCCCAGACGTCCACCCTGCCGCGGTTATGAGCGCGTTCCATCAGAAATTGCGTAACCGCAGGATGAGGGAGGAGATAGCGATGTGAAAAATTAGAGATGTCAGCGAGCTATATGCTCTAGCCGACAAGTGTGCACGTGCTGAGGAGGGGAGGAAACTCCCCGGAGAGAACGCAGGAGCAGCAGGGTCTGACAGTGAGGATGCCGCCCCGGCAAGGAAAAACTTGCGGCGGAACAACAGAAAGAGAAAAGCTAAAGATGTGCTAGTTGTCGAGCAGTCCGGCAACGGAAGTGGCGCCGAGAAGGCCAAAGCTGGTAACTCCGGCGAGGATGTGGTGGCCGCCGACAAGCAGGACAGCTCCGGCAAGCAGTACTGCAAGATCCACCGCACCAAGGGCCATGATCTCCAGACTCGCAAGAAAGTTGAGCAGCTTGTTAAACTGCAGAAAGCTGAATACGAGCGACGTGACAAGGAGAAGGCCCAAGAAGGTGGAGGAGGATCCGGCAAGAAGCGTCCCGCCCGGGGGGGGGGGGGGGGGGCGCCGCAGCAAGGCTAAGCAGCGGCAAGGAGACAGGCCTCCCCGTGGCCGCGACAAGGATGAAGACGAAGACGAAGATGAAGAGATGGATGAGGATGAGACCGACGAGCAGGAGTTTCAGAAGGCAACAGAGGTTTTGTGCGTCGACGGCGGTGCTTCTCTGCATACTTCGCACCGCTAGCTCAAACAGTGGGTGCGGGAGGTTAATGCAGCAGAACCGTCAGTTGAGTCACGCAAGCCTCTGAAGTGGTCCGGCACGCCCATCATCTTTGATGTTGAGGATCACCCTGATCGCATAACTGCGGTCGGGTGCTTGCCGATGTTGGTCTCACCAACTATCCGCAACCTCAAGGTCACGAAGATGCTGGTTGACGGCGGGGCCGGCTTGAACCTAATCTCCTCATCGGTACTCAAGAAGCTCCAAATCCCCGATAGCGAATTCGAAGAGACTGGTAACTTTCAAGGAATCAACCCGGGAAGGAGCAAGCCGAAGGGGAAGATCACACTGCCGGTTACATTTGGCAGCGAGTTAAATTTCAGGACAGAGAGAGTCACCTTTGACGCCGCTGATTTCCCATTTCCCTACAATGGGATACTTGGCCGTCCAGTGCTCGCCAAGTTCATGGCAGCCTCTCACTACGCCTACAACGTGCTCAAGATGCCCGGTCCGATAAGTGTCATTTCTGTCCCTGGCGACAAGAAAGATGCCCTTATCTGTACCGACAAGATCTACCGGGAAGCAGCCGCCGCAGCAGATTGCAAGACACTTGCCGCTGAAGCTCCCGGGGGGAAGAAGAATACCAAGTCCGGCAAGAGCAGCTCTGATGCCCACTCCGGCAAGCGCACCTCTTTGGAGTGCTGCGCTACCGTCGAGGACGCACCATCGAGCTCCACCGGCAAGTGCCAGAAGGCAAAGACAGCTTCACCAGAGACCTAGAAAGTGGCCGCCAAGGAGGACGACACTGATGGTACCTTCACCATCAGTGCCACGCTTGACCCTAAATAGGAAAGCACGCTCGTTGCTTTCCTGCGGGCGAATGTCGATGTGTTTGCATGGCAACCATCTGACATCCTCGGTGTTCCCAGGAAAGTGATTGAGCACCACCTTGCCATTTGTCCTCACGCGCGGCCCGTCAAGCAGAAAGTTAGGAAGCAAGCAGTGGAGCGCCAAGAATTCATTGCTGAAGAGATCAAGAAGTTGGAAGCAGCAGGCCTGGTCAGAGGAGTGCTCCATCCAACGTGGCTGGCCAATCCTGTAGTCGTGGACAAAGCAAACGGGAAATGGAGGCTTTGTATTGACTTCACTGATGTTAATAAAGCCTGTCCCAAAGATCCATTTCCCTTGCTGCGCATTGACCAGATTGTCAACTCCACGGCAGGATGTGATTTGCTTTCATTTCTTGATGCATATTCAGGATACCATCAGATCTTTATGGCAGAAGAGGATGAGGAGAAAACCGCATTCATTACTCCATGTGGCACGTACTGCTTCGTACGGATGCCTTTCGGACTAAAGAATGCTGGTTCAACATTTGTAAGGGTAGTTCACGAAGCTTTTGAGCCACAACTGCACAGAAATGTAGAAGCTTACATGGATGACATAGTGGTCAAGAGCAAAGACAGAGCAACTCTGATTCAAGATTTGGACGAGACCTTTGCAAATCTGCGCAAGATCAACCTCAAACTTAACCCCGAGAAGTGCGTGTTTGGAGTCCCTTCCGGCAAGCTTCTCGGGTTCTTTGTGTCTCAGCGGGGGATTGAAGCCAACCCCGACAAGATCAAGGCCATTGAGCAGATCGAAGCACCGAAGCGCGTCAAGGATGTACGAAGGCTTGCTGGCTGCTTAGCTGCTCTCAGCAGGTTCATCTCTAAGTCTGCTGAACGCGCTTTGCCAATTTTGAAAAAGGCAGGTCCAATGAAATGGACTCCGGAAGCAGAGGCTGCGTTACAGGACTTGAAGAGATACTTGTCCTCCACTCCAGTACTTGTCGCACCTAAACCACAAGAGAAGTTGCTGCTGTATCTAGCGGCAACCAATCAAGTGGTTAGTGCTGCGTTAGTAGCGGAAAGGGAGGCGGATGATGAGCCAGCGACCACGGCAAGCGAGTCCAGCGACAAGCAGGGGGCTTCCCCGACAAGCTCTGGTCCCGACAAGGATGGATCTGTGCAGCCACAGGAAGAGAAACAAAAGAAGATGGTGCAGCGCCCAGTTTATTTTGTCAGTTCCCTTCTGCAGGGAGCTAGATCAAGGTACTCTGGTGTGCAGAAGTTGCTTTTTGGCCTTCTCATGGCCTCGAGGAAGCTGCGCCATTACTTTCAAGCACATGAGATCATAGTTGTCACTCGCTTTCCGTTGAACAGGATATTGCAGAATCCAGAAGCAACAGGCAGAATTGTCGAGTGGGCACTGGAACTGTCAAGCTTTGGCCTTAA
This sequence comes from Triticum timopheevii, assembly GCA_963921465.1. Taxonomy (NCBI): domain Eukaryota; kingdom Viridiplantae; phylum Streptophyta; class Magnoliopsida; order Poales; family Poaceae; genus Triticum; species Triticum timopheevii. The sequence continues at coordinate 486,033,096 of OY997266.1, read as the reverse complement.
GTCTGAGAGTACTTCAACTATCCAGAGCCGAGCATTGGCAGAATTCATAGCAGAGTGGACGCCAACACCTGATGAAGAAACTCCAGAAACAAGCATCCCCGTCAAGGAAGCAAGCAAAGAATGGGTCATGTACTTTGATGGTGCCTTCTCGCTGCAAGGCGCCGGTGTGGGTGTGTTACTTGTCGCTCCCACCGGAGAGCACCTCAAGTACGTGGTCCAGATGCACTTTCCCAAGGAGCAAGCAACAAACAATACTGCAGAGTATGAAGGCTTGCTTGCCGGACTCAGGATCACTGCGGACCTTGGGATCAAGAAGCTCATTGTCAGGGGTGAATCGCAGCTTGTCGTCCGCCAAGTAAACAAAGATTATCAGAGTCCGTTGATGGAAGCTTACATTGATGAAGTGAGGAAGTTGGAAGAGCATTTTGACGGCCTGCAGATGGAACATGTTCCGAGAGCTCAGAACGACATTGCAGATGGCCTGTCAAAATGCGCCGCACTCAAGTTGCCTGTGGAACCAGGGATCTTTGTGCTCAAGTTGACTCAACCATCTGTAACACCATCAACTGGACAGAGCAAAAAGAGGAAGTTGGTTTCTGGTGATTACTTTCCGGCAGAGCTCCCCGAAGCCACCGTCAAGAAGGTCCCCAGGATCAACACGAAGAGTGCTGAGGGGCAGTCTGCTCCGACAAGCCCTAGGGTTTGTTTCGTTGAAACAGACGCTCCCGACAAGTTTTGCTCCGGCAAGCTTGCCGGGGAATATCAAGCTCCGGCTGAATCGCACATTCTTGCCGTGGAAGCAGATGTTCCCGCAGCAGCATTTGCGCCTTTAGTCCTTGTCGTCGAGCCACAAGCTCCGACATGGGCACAGTAGATCATCCGTTTCCTTCAAACAGGAGAACTTCCCGAAGAGCAAGAAGAAGCGGAGAGAGTAGCCCGGCAATCAAGTATGTACCAGTTTGTCGATGACATACTATATAGAAGAAGATTCAACGGAGTGAAATTGAAGTGCATTCCTCGGGAAGATGGACAGAAGCTGTTGGCGGAGATACATGGAGGCATATGTGGTCACCACATTGGCGCAAGAGCACTTGCCGGCAAAGCCTTCCAGCAAGGCTTCTTTTGGCCAACGGCCCTCCAGGATGCAACTGCACAAGTAACCAAGTGTGAAGCATGCCAGTTCCACTCCAAACAGATACATCAACCAGCTCAAGCTCTCCAGACGATCCCTTTATCCTGGCCATTTTTGGTCTGGGGGCTCGACATCCTCGGCCCCTTTCCCCGAGCTGTCGGGGGCTTTGAGTACTTGTACGTGGCAATTGACAAGTTCACAAAGTGGCCGGAGGTGGAAGTAGTGAGGAAGGTGACAGCACAGTCAGCAGTCAAGTTCTTCAGGTCGATTGTTTGCCGTTTCGGAGTCCCTAACAGGATCATCACCGACAATGGCACACAATTCACGAGCCGCACATTCATGCAGTATGTCCAAGATCTTGGCGCCAAGATCTGCTTCGCTTCTGTTGCTCACCCGAGAAGCAACGGTCAAGCGGAGAGGGCGAACGCTGAAGTGCTGCGTAGGCTCAAGACCAGAACTTTCGACAGGCTGCACAAGTGCGGAAGGAATTGGATCGAGGAGCTTCTAGTGGTTCTTTGGTCGATCAGGACGACGCCAAATCGAGCCACTGGCCAGACACCTTTTGCTCTAGTCTACGGAGGAGAGGCAGTTCTCCCCACGGAACTCGTATACGGATCGCCTCGAGTGCTCGCTTATGATGAGCTTGAGCAAGAGCAGCTGCGACAAGATGACGCGCTGCTCCTTGAGGAAGATCGTCTTCAGGCTGCTGTACGAGCTGCTCGATACCAGCAAGCTTTGTGCCGCTACCATAGCCGCAAAGTCAATGCCAGAAGTCTCGAGGAAGGCGACCTTGTTCTTCGGCGTGTTCAATCCGCCAAGAATTCCAACAAGTTGACGCCAAAGTGGGAAGGCCCTTATTGGGTGAAGCGAGTCACTAGGCCTGGCGTTGTCCGCCTTGAGACCGAAGATGGCTTTCCGGTGAGCAACTCCTGGAACATTGAGCATCTTCGTAAGTTTTACCCATAAGGCGCGGTTGCCGGAACATGTTCCGACAACCACCTTTTGTACAAGCCTTGCCGCTGTTGCATGTAACCCTTTGTACAAAGCCGGGCGCAGATCCCGTGCATAAATAAAGATCATATGCTCCGCACGCCTTGTCAAATTTCATGGCTTTTTCTTTTTTCGCATGTACTATCTGACACTTTGTGCAGCATTTTCCCCCGGTAGACAATAACGAGCCTTAAGGCTCCATATCTTTATTTTCTCTTCTTTCTTTTTCTCAAAAAGAAGGTTCCTTCGCCCACAAGTTCACCGGGGGGGGGGGAGGAGAAGATAATGGTGTGGACCAGGCGTCGTTCAAAGAAGTATAGCCTTGCCGGGACGCAGACGGCAGAAAAGCTAAGTTGCCAAAGTTTGAGCACGATTAGTTTTAAAATTTTTCTTAAGTTATCTTCCTTGAACGACCGTGCTTTGTATGGAAAACCTGTGCGCGGAGGAACAAACTCGTAGCTAGTTGCGCCCTTATTTTGTTTCGAGTCCGCTCAACAACTTAAGTGTGCTGCGACTAGCTCCGACAAGGTTTCTTGCCGGAGGCAACACCACCAGCAGGCTGCTGATGTTCCGCACTCAGCGCTCGCGGCAAGGGTGCCTGCCCCGGCAAGTTCCCTAAAAGCGTAGGGTAAAAACATACAAGGGAGGGAATTAAGTAAAGGAAATAACATAGCAAAGACTGCCCAAGATAAAGTTATATTACAAAGGAAACTTGTCGTGGCACTGACTAAATTGTTCTCATAACATAAATGGCAGCGGCAAGGGAAGGAGAGAAAGAGCAGCCTAATCCACGCGCTCGCTGTCAATCCTCCTGACTTCATTCACCTTGTCCACAATGGGTGCGACAAGGGCTTTGAGTTCTGCAAGATCAGCACTCGCCGGCAGCATCTTGAGAACGTTGGTGAGGTTGAGGTTCGGATTGCGTAAGAGCACCTTCACCAACACCTTCTCCAAGACTCTGGCGCAGATTGCGCGCGACTCGTCAGCCAGCTTCTTTGGGATCCTTTCCCGGAGTTGCTGGAGAGCCGTCGCCACACCCTTGAAGAAAAGAGTAAGCTTGGCGCTGGGCTGGAGGTTCTCGTCGGAGGAGTACCCGAAGCCCGCCAAGTCCAGTTGCGCCAGCTCCTCGTCGATGACTGCAGCGATGTTGACGAGGCCCTCCGTCCAGAGCTCCACCGTAGTCCTGAAGGTGTTTTGAGTCTCGGCGGCCCTCGTTAGCAGCTCCTTGTTGGCCTTGATCTCTTTCTTCAAATCCTCCTCTCGCTTCTTGGCGCCGCCTAGCATCTCCGTTAGCGTGGCCAGCTTCAGCTCCAGATCAGCATTTGAGTCCTTGGCGGCGTTCAGTTCCTTGCCCTTGTCGGCGAGTTGGACTTGCAGATCACCATGAGCGAGGGCATCATTCTCGCGTTCGCGCTGGAGCGCGGCAAGCTCCTCATCCTTCCCTTTCAGATCAGCCTCCAGCTGCTTCATCTTCACCTCCAATTCCTTCTTGGCGGCCTCGGAAGCTGCGGCAGCGTCCTTCGCTTCCTTGAGTGCCCCGCCAAGTGATTGCTCGCGTGCGGCGAGCTCCTCCTCGTGGCTGTCCAGATTGACTTTCCGCTGTGTCAATTCACCTTCCCGGGTGGACAGCTCTTCAGCGGCAAGCCTCTGTTGCTCCTCAGCTTCTGCCTTCTCGAGGAGGAAAGCCTTCCGCGCCTCGACAAGCTGCGCCCTCTCCTCTGCAATGGACCGGAGGGCCTCTTGGTTGCGGCTCTGGAGTTCCTCCGCATGCTTCTCTATGTCAATTCCCGCCCGCCCGACAAGCGCTTCCCGGGACTCCAGCTTCGCTTGCCGGGCATGGTAGAGCAACACCAACGTTTGGAGCAACTGCTCCTCTTCGGACTCGCCACTGCTGCTGCTTGGCGCGTCAACCACTGTCAGCCCTGCAAAGGCGAGCACCTCTCCGTCAAAAGCCTCTCCCTCGACCGGCGCCCTGGACCTCGGCGCCCAGGGAAGCTTGATGAAGACACCCTCGCCGGCCTTCAAGTAGGCGCCGGGTTGGGGCTCTTCGGAGCCCGGTGCTGCGTCAGTGGCGGAGGGGTTGGCGGTCGGTGTAGCGCCTTGCGCTCCTGCGCCCTCGGGGTCGTCAGTACGATCACCGGACCCCTCGCCAGCTCCTGCGCCAGCAGCCTTGGCGGCCTCTTCGCCGGCGGGATCGTCAGCGTCGGCCTCTTCCTCGGCAGCGGCAGCATCCTCAGTGTTGCCGCGTGCGTCCTCCTCGCCGGTGGCCTCAGTCTCCATCGGGTCTGTGGAAGGAGGATCTGAAGATGGGAAGAGGAAGGAAAAGTCAAGCAAACATCCAAAAAGAAGACCAGAAGAAGAACAACCCAAGGGAAAATTTCCGACAAGGAGGGTCACCTGTGCTAGGCTCTGTGACCATGGGCTCCACCACCGAAGGCTCGCTGGTCCAATCCCTTGCCGGGGACCTCTCCCTTGCCGGAGAGCGCTCCCTTGTCGGAGAATCGCCCCTTGGCGGCTTAGTTGAAGCAGATAGCACCTCTGGAGCGGCTTCTGGTTGCTCCTGATGGGCCTGCTCTGCTCCTACACAAGCAAGTCAACAGTCAAGATGTCAACAAAGAAAGAGCACCCACGCGCGCCCCACAACAGGAAGTGAACAAGTACTTACGCTGGGGGCTGCGCTGGGGGCTGCTTCGGGGAGAGGTTGCCGGGTCCGTCAAGGTGGTCTCGGATGCGTCCTCTATTGTCGCAGCAGGATCATCTTCGATGACTACCACAGGGACCTTGGCCCTCTTTGCCACTCTCTCGGCCAGAGTCCTGAAAAGGAACGAAGTTCAGAAGGAAGCAGACTAGATACAAGACAAGAAACAGCAAGAAACGAAGAAATATAAATACAACAGGAAGAAAATATTACTCCTCCTCCTCTTCTTCCTCCTCGTCGGAGCTGAGCGCGGAAAGGTCGAAGTCAGGTACCCTTTCCGCGTGACGAGGCAGAGGAGTAGGCTCCCTTGGGCACTTGGCGGAAGCTGCAGCAGGATCGGAAGTGGCGGCCCGAGAAGACCCCTCTCCAGTTGTCGGCACGGCATGAGATGCTCCCGTGTCAGCGGTGCTTGGCGCGGTGGAGCGTGTCCCGCGGCGCGGCGGCTGTTGGCCCGTCTGCCGCCCTGCTGTGTCTCCGGTCCTGCGGAGGCGCATCCTTGGTTGAGCTGGAGGCTGCGCTGAGGGTCCCGTCTGCGGCAAGCTACTCGAAGATGGCTGGCCACTTGCACCCCCGGCAAGCTCGCTCGCCTCGGCCTCGGGCTCCCCCTCGCCAACGATCTCCCCGCCAAGGTCCTCTCGGTCGGCAAGGCTTGCCGCCTCGGCTGCCTCTGCCTCCTCCAAAGTAAACCCGAACTCGCCCGTGGCGGCGGCTGCCGCCGCCTCTTCAGCCCTGGTGGCGATGTACCGCATCTCGTCATCGGTGGTGTCGCGGGTGAGGAGCCTCTGCTTGTCGGCACGGACTGCTACCTCCACCAAGCCGTCGAAGAATTCCCGCACGATGTCGTCGGAGGGCTCCTGCCAAGTTGGAATAATCCCGTGCGAATCGCACTCCGGCATCATTGCGCGGATGCGATCAAGCTGGGAGTTGTTGCACAGTGGGATGACGTCCCGCGGCAGCCTGAACCACTCCGGATGGTTGGGGTCGTGCTTGAACAGCTCCTTGAGCATCCCGTCCAACTCCAAAACAGTGAAGTTAAAATTGAGGCCTGGGCGCAGCCTCATGATATCCGCCGGGCCCCCGAACAGCCAGGCGGGCCTTCCCCTCTCCTGCAGAGGGGCGATGCGGCGGCGAAGAAAGTCCGCGCCAACAGCCCCTACAGTGAGCCCAGCAAGCCTGAGCCGCAGGATCCTGGTGGTGGCGATCTTCAGCTTGGCATCGTCCGCCGCCAGGGCGCTCCAGTCGCCGCCGCGCACTACCCGGGTTTGGCGCAAATTGGTGAATGGCTGCGGATCTGAGTCAACAATCCAACACCATTCAGCCCTCCACTCGTCCCATTTGCTGCGGAGCTCCCCCTCCAGATACACCTCCTTCTTGCCGGCCCTCGAGATCTAGGAGACCCCGCCAGACAAGGGCTCTCCTTTCTCAACCCGGGGCATGAAATAGTGGCGGAAAAGGGCAACGTTGGGGTGGATTCCGACGAAGTTCTCGCAAAGATGCGCGAAAACCGCCATGGTCAGAACGGCGTTGGGGGTGAAGTCGAGGAGATGGAGCCCGTACATGTTCATAATGTCGCAGAATAAATCGGAAAAGGGCGGGCAGAGCCCGCAATAGAAGAACAATGGGAAGAAGTAGTACCCTTTTGGGCACCGCTTCGAAGTAGAAGCTTCGGCGGAGAGTGTCTGCGTGCGCGGATGCACCCGCGTCTCCGTCGACCAGAAGAGATAGAACTCCTCCCGCAGCGCCTTCGGGGTGAGCTCGGGGGGGAAAGTGCTCGCTCCTTGCGCAGCGCCTCAAGCCGTAGTGCCTTGGCCGACTTCGCACTCTTTCCGGTTTTCGGAGCCATGGCGGAAGCGGTGGAGGAGGGCGGCAGCGACGGGCGGCGGAGCGCTGCTCTCTTTCGGCTTGGGAAGCGGAGGGGAGTGGCGGAGCTTTCTGAGGAAGGAACCGCAAGTGGCGAAGGTGGGGGAACGGCCCCCGTTTCCTCTACTTATAAAGAGGTGAGGCGAACGTTACGCCTTTCTTGATTAAAGAATTGCCCATGATCTCTTCCACGACGCCGCATTTGACGCGTGCCGTTACGGGAGGGCGCGGTGGATACTGAGTTAGATTTGGTATGGACCCAGGCCGCGCATGCCCGTGCCCTGTTTTGGGCCTGGCCCAACAGCGCTCGGCACCGTGTGTGGCCCAGGCCCGGGGGCTCCTGTCGGTGTACTAAAGTAGGGGTACCTTAGTATCCCGAACTTGTGCACGGGCAGTCGCAGCGCCCAACGGCAAGGCTTGCCGGGCATCCGCCAATATCCTCCGTAGCTCATATTTGTGCCATTCAAGAACAAAGTGTTTTAACTAAGAAGACAAGGCTCCGGCAAGAGGAGCTTGCTGGGAAGGACAAGGCCCCGGCAAGAGGAGCTTGCCAGGAGGGCCAGCCAAGAAACTTGCCGCGACGCGCCGCGCGTCCCGGCAAGACCCGGCGAGCGACAAGCTTTCGGGTGCGACAAGACAACGACCACGGCAAGGCGCTTGCCGCGGCGAAGCCACCACTCTGCACCCACGCTCCAGTGCATCCGACGACGTGTCGCCACAGGATCGTTCCTGGCGCACGTGGTGGGTAGCTGTGCAGCCAAGCGGTGCGAGGTGGCAAGTGGAGATGACGAGAAGGCCATCGTGGCGATCGGTGGCGCCCCTAACGGTCGTTTCCTATACTGTTTGGGCGACCGGACGGGCATTAAATGCCCTTGTCCCCTGCCGTCAGAGTTAGGTAAGGGGCACTGTAGATAACGGTTGTACCAACCCCTCTTTTTACTTTTATACCCCTGTCTGCGTTGCCACGTGTCGGTGACCCCTTTAGCCTATAAAAGGAGGCCCATGCGCAATGTAAGGGGGGTTCGACTCATTCGAAACTACAGAACGCTCACTCCTTCGAGCAAGAACGCAATACAAACACAAAGCAGCAGTAGGAGTTTTACCTCTCCGGAGAGCTCCGAAGCTGGGTAAAATCCCCCGCGTGCCTCGCCTCGACCTGCTCTTCGTGCGCCCTCCGCTCCCTGTCGGACCGAAAAGGGGCCCTGCCCCATAGGTGCTCGTTCCCCACGACACTAGGGTTTAAGCTTCTGTCACTCTAGCAACCCATCATCTACTTATTACTTCCCCATGCCTTCCTCTAGGCCCAAATAATGGTGAAGTGTCATGTAGTCGACATTCACATAACACCACTGGAGGAAAGGACAACATACATCTCATCAAAATATCGAACGAATACCAAATTCACATGACTACTAATAGCAAGACTTCACCCATGTCCTCAGGAACAAACGTAACTACTCACAAAGCATATTCATGTTCATAATCAGAGGAGTAATAATATGCATTAAGGATCTGAACATATGATCTTCCACCAAGTAAACCAATTAGCATCAACTACAAGGAGTAATCAACAGTACTAGCAACCCACAGGTACCAATTTGTGGTTTTCATACAAGATTGGATACGAAAGATGAACTAGGGTTTTGAGAGGAGATGGTGCTAGTGAAGATGTTGATGGAGATTGACCCCCTCCCGATGTGAGGATCGTTGGTGATGACGTTGGTGATGATTTCCCCCTCCCGGAGGGAAGTGTCCCTGGAAGAATAGCTCCGCCGGAGCCCTAGATTGGTTCCGCCAAGGTTCCGCCTCGTGGCGGCGGAGTTTCGTCCCGTAAGCTTGTCCATGATTTTTCCAGGGTAAAAGCCCTCATATAGCAGAAGATGGACACCGGGGGGCCATCAGGGGGCCCAGGAGACAGGGGGCGGCCCAGTAGGGGTGGGCGCGCCCCCACCCTCCTGGCCAGGGTGTGGGCCCCCTGATGTATTTCTTCTGCTCAATAATTCTTATTAATTCCAAAAATAGGTTTCGTGGAGTTTCAGGATTTTTGGAGTAGCGCAGAATAGGTTTCCAATGTTTGCTCCTTTTCCAGCCAGAATTCCAGCTGCCAGCATTCCCCCTCTTCATGGTAAACCTTGTAAAATAAGAGAGAATAGCCATAAGTATTGAGATATAATATGTAATAACAGCCCATAATGCAATAAATATTGATATAAAAGCATGATGCAAAATGGACGTATCAATGTACATCCATGATGATTTTATGATAGAATCAAGATAGTCATAACTGTGCTGTCGTAGAAGTGTTCCATGACATTATCAAAATTATCATCACGGAAGTGTCCACTTCCATGACGATAAATCGCGCGTCACAGAAGTGCTTTCGTCAAAGGTGACCGACACGTGGCATCCACCGTAATGGAATACGGTTAAGCTATCGGGTTGGGTCTTGGATCCGATAACTCGTTAACAGCCCCGACCAATGGGAATTTTCCACGTGTAAAATCATCATTGGCTAGAGGACACACGTGTTAGGTCCGTGTTGGCATAGTTGTCACTCATCCAATGGGCGAGACGCGCCTATGATATGTTGACACGTGGACCGACCCATCAAGTTTAAATGGGCCAGCCCAACTAAAGGCCCACAATATTTTGCGGACCATAATGGGCCGGCCCAGTTAAAGGCCCACGAGATTTTGCAGACCATAATGGGCTGGCCCAGGTAAAGGCCCACAAGATTTTGCGGGCCATAATGGGCTGGCCCAGGTAAAGGCCCACAAGATTTTAGTGTGCCATAATGGGCCGGCCCAGGTAAAGGCCCATAAGATTCTTGCGAATCATAATGGGCCAGCCCAGCTAAAGGCCCACGAGATTGCACCGACATTAATGGGCCGGCCCAGCTGTAGGCCCACAAGATTTTGAGGACCCTAGTAGGCCGACCCATTAACTGGCTGCCATGTTTTGGGCCAAATGTCGCCCATATTTGATCCGGTCCATTAATGGCCCGCCACGTTCCGGGCCTAATAATGGCCCATATGAGATTCGACCCATTAAAAGCCTACCACGTTCTGGGCCAAATTAAGGACCAGATCAGGTCCGACCCTTTAAGAGGCTTTCGGCTAAATTATGGCCCATATCAGATTCGGCCCGTCAACTGGAGGCTATGCTTTTGGGCCCACTTGCTAAAGGCCCATTTAGTAATTCGGCTTGATATTAGTTTCGGCGTGTTAAGGGACGGTTTAACATTTCGGCCTGTTAAAAGCCCGTCATATAGTTGGGCCTAACTACGGCCCGGTTTGCATCCGGCCTGCTCGCAGCCGATATCTGATTGGGCCAAACAAGGACCGAGACAATTTTGGCCTGTTAAAAGCCCGTGATTTGATTCGCACAATCATGGGCCGGGGTCCATTTCAGGATGCTGCCGGCCCGTGAGCTGTTCAGCACGTTTCAGGCCCGACCTACTTCTCAGCCTCCTAAAAGCCCATTGAGTTTTCTTGCGAAAAGAGGGCCGGGGGTTACTCAGCCTATTAAAGGCCCGAATCTACTAGTGGGCCAGTTTACTTTTGGCCTTTTAATGGACCAAGATGACGGGGCCCGTGATGCGGATCATACATCATGATTGCATAACGACCCGATTATGTACAGTAATTTTACGGTTTGGCCGGTTTACTGCGAAGATAGGATATATATACAGTAAAATGACTGCAGCATCGTGAATAAGAAAAAACCTAGACTATACAATAAAGAAATTATGACATATTACATCCACTGGGCATCAAAGTTCATCACTATGATAATAAAGCACAAGCAAACAGCAGATTACATACACTGGGCATCAAGGATCGTGACCAGTGCAAATAAACACGCCGACAAAATAATATACAAAACCGACAACACTTCAATAGAGTTCAAGAAAGGTTAGCCCTGCTGGTGAGCTGCAGCGCAAGCAGCTGAGCAAGATGATGAGACTGCGCTTGTTCAACACTTATATCTTCCTCACTCTGAAAGATAAACAAGCAGACAGATGACAGGTTTTGCACATAAATGTACCAGTGCTGACAATTCATCACATTTCTTACTGACGAATAAAGTGACATAGTTTAAAATTGCATTAACAAAATATGGTATTGTTCAGGTCAAGACATGGCAGGAAATGACATTGTGAAGGAGTTGGCAGCTTCAGGACACCACTGGATTACAGGTCAATAACTCATAAGTATCAATGGTTAGTGTGCTGTCAATTTATCCCATTTCAGATTGGAAAATAAAGAGATGGTTTAACCAATAGGAGAATGATATGACATATTTCATAGTTAAGACATTGCAGAATATGACATTGTGCTGTAGTGGGTAGGTTCACCACACCACTGGATTACTGATGAAGAACAGAAGCATACATGAAGTGCAAAAGAAGATCACTTTCTCTGTATAGTTTAATTTACATGGTATGAAGAACGAACTTGGTTGTACAACTGAAAACTTAAATTGAGAAGGACAAACTTTTGTTTATGAACTACATAATAAACTTTAAACATGCAAACACCAAAAATAAACAGCTGTTGTAGTCATGCCTAACCAATTATATACAACAAAGTTTGAAGGCTTGAGAAGGACAAACTTACATTATTGGTGAAGACAGGCTCTATAAAGGCCTTGTCCATGCTGATGGGGGGCAATTCAAGAAGTTTACCATAGAATCTTCTTCATAAGCATTGCCTTTATTCTACATTGAGTAAATATAGATGTGATAATATACGAACAAATGGAGAATATTTAAGATAAGATGAAGAGTGATGCTACATAACCAAGTAGCTATAAATGTAAGTGCAGCGATACAGGCAATAGGTACAGCCAAGAGCAATGCACAGCTAAACTTCTTCAGTACCAACCTTATGGTAAGAGTAAATATAGATCTGATGTGTAGAAAATGGAGGGCAAAGGAAAATAAGCTGCAGAGTGATGGTACATGAACAACTACCTATCATTATAAGTACACTGATAAAGGACAACATGTACTTACAAGAACAATGCAGAGCTAAAAAATCATTAGCATTGGATATATTCTACACTAAAGTAACAATTCATACAGATCATATAATTTGGAGCGAACAATTGATAAGCAAGCTATCATGCCTACTGCTGTCACATAATGAACTAGGTATGTATGCAAGTACAGTGATACCGGACAAGAGGTACTAACAAGAGCAAAGCAGCAGCCAGCAAGGTTGTCAGAATCGTGATTTTGAATCAGATCGGAGCTCCGATGGTAGGATCGCAAATCGTAGAATCCTTACTATCGGGATCGTAGAAACGTAGATTCTATGAAGTAAAATCACAGAATCAGAGGGGCTAGTTTGGATCGTAAAGTCGTAGAATCGTTTAACAGAATCACGATTCTGACAACCTTGGCGGCCAGCATATTTGCGATATCCCGTCGTTCTTTTCAAACCGGAATTCTTCTTCGAGCAGATTTCCTGCAAAAAAGATCCGTAAGGCACATGCGGAAAAGTAGAAGTTCAAATTGTCATGTGATTTCATAGATAGTACCTCATCCTGGGAACGAGACCAGTGCATAACTAGGTTTTTCCATTCAATGTCTTCTAAATTTAGCACAGGAGACTTCACCGGAAATTCATTTATAGACTTGCCATCAAAGTGTGATTTCCTCAGGTAACACTGATACTGCTGCAATGCTTCCTTGAAAAGCACAAGCAAGCTTTGCTCGTCATGACTATCTAGATTGACCCTCGCCTAGTTACAACAATGTAATGTAAATCATTGATGTGTTCAATCAGCAGAAAACAGGAAAATAATAACCTTGAATAATAGCACTTACACGTAAGTTGGACAGGAAGATGTGAAAATGGTGTTTTTCTTCACTATAATCTTCCCATGATGGGAATATATGCACGTAGTCCCTAACAACATTGAAAGCATTGTCTTTTAAACTGAGAATAAGTGGAATGGGTTCCAATCTGTAGGAATTGGCTATATCTGCAGTTGGGATAGGTCTTGGCCGGTGGACTTGCTATACTTTTTGCTGCTGTGGAATTTTTCTGTTGTACGGCTGGTGCTATGGAAATGAAATCGGTATACCTTTTGCTGGAGTCCAGGTCTTGTGTGGTGGGGCTAGTGGTGTGGCCAGTGAAGTATGGGTACAGTCTGCTGGAGTCGTTCCTATGTTTTGTGTCACTTGTTGTACAACCAATATAAGTGGGGTGCTGTCTGATTTCTCCAGCACCACCACGTTTTTCAAGGACTTTGCTGGTGCTCCTTCAGGTTCGGAAATCACCCTCTTCCTTTTTGATGTCTGATGCACAAGAACAACATTTGAGTGGAAAAACATGGTATGATGACCGATGGAATATGTATTGATAATGGATGGGCATGGCATCTCAACATATATGATGAGTAAACTAAGCAGATGGCAGTGCAACAAAGTAGAAGAAATGCAAGACAACATATGCAAGATACCCACAATCAATAAAACCTTGCCAAATTAGAACAGGCACCTTGATGGGTGAATAGGACAGGCCATCTGCCTTTGACTCCTCGAGGTTAGAATAGTCATTAGGATCATATTCTGAACAAGAATCAACAGGTGGGGAGCGTATGAGTTGCATTGCATCCAGAATGGCACTCAATGCCATGGTGCCAATTTTGTAAGTCATTGCAGTGTTTAGCTTCAAGGGTGGACTGCTGCTAGTGCGACACAAAGCAGCTACACAGATCATAGTGTAGATATAATGGGGAAACCGTAAGTATCAGAGTAAAATCAGCAAAGTGGAACTTGCTAGAATATATGTTCTAGTACTGTCGGTACGGCTAGAAAGGCTTCAGATACTAGTTTATCAGTGTAACTCTCAAAGGCGACACAGCTCCCCGCATTTCCTTGCTATTCTTATAGGATTCAAGTGGGCAGGTCACTACAAATCCTATTCCCATGTTTACAAAATCCTACGAATCAAAGAGGCTCAAAGTGTCCATCACAACTGACCGTATAGACCTCTACACTGCAAATGTCCCTGCTCACCTTCAGTACAAGGAACATACTGTACTACTATCATACTCCCTCCATTCCAAAATATAAGTCTTGGTAGAGATTTCCACTATGGATCACATACAGATGTATCCAGATACATTTTAGAGTGTAGATTCACTCATTTTGCTCCATATGTAGTCCATGGTGGAATCTATACAAAGACTTGTATTTAGGAATGGAGAGAGTACATATTAAAGAAGAACGGAAGAGGAACATGGTAAAGAAGAGCAAGCAGATTTTGGATAATAAAATGTTGGTTGCGCAGTGCCCACACATGATGAACCAGAGCACATTAAGAATGCAACTCCCAGCTGTCTCTCGACCATTTCAGGCGGTTGGATGAAGATCCTATGTCTCCTATCCGTTCTTCTTCTCGTCTCTGATTCTTCCCATACAGAACACTGCACGGGCTGCCGGCCGGACCACCGGCCCCCACCGCCTGTGTTCCTCCGCCACTCCCACCCCCACCCTCACCCAACCCCCACCCGCATCGAGTTTTCTTTGTTTGGCGAGGCCCCACAACCACCCAAGCCCCTTCGTTCGCACCGGCGAACTCCGGCGAGCTCTGAAAAATTGACTGACCCAATTTTGAAATTTAGTCTACTATGATTTAACTAGTGTGGAATATAAAAGGGAAAAACCATAAGCATTGGGAGTATAGTGTTGAGAGTGCCATGGAGGATCTGAAGGTGCAAAACGGACAAAGGCAACTTCGCAACCAAGACAAGAAATCAGAGTAAAGCAGTGGCGATCTATTTTCTTGCTGCGATAAATAAGTTGAGCAGATATGAAAGAGTACCGCCTCTGGTGCGGCGCCGTGTATGCATCTGCTGAGAATTTGACGGTGCTGCGGTAGTGATGGCTGTCGACGGCGTGGAAGCAGATCTAGGAGGGTAGACGGTGGCGGCGGGGCGCGGTGGACGAGACGGTCGTAGGAGTGGCGCCGGCAAGGTGGACGACGGCGGGGATGAAGCTAGAGTATGGGATGCAAGGATCCTGGTCTGAAGCCGTGGATGAGAGAGGTCGATCTCTTGTAATGGACAATGGCGTCGGCATATCAGCTCTGGCATGGTGGAGGAGGACGACGGTGGATGGGGTGGCGGACGGCGACAGACGGAGGAGGGTGGGGTGGAGAGGGTGTTTTGGCACCCACGGAGTACGAATGGGGAAAAGGCAGGTAGAGAGGAAGGGGGGAACCGTGCATTCAGGGCGCGCTTGTCTCAAATGCGAGGAAATTTACAAACTTAGCTCCCGTTTCAAATTTCTACTACATCACAGCAATATTAGTCGGTTGGGGATAGGACGGTAAACTCGCATACACCAAATATTTGCCGATGAGAGTTTGTTTTTGGCGCCCACCATGTATGAATATGAATCGGGGAGGGAGTCGATTTCGGCCGAGGACACACTGTGTTTTGACGCCCACCGTGTATGAATCTGGGTGAGAGGCAGTTATGTCACATTTGGGTGAAATTACAAACCTACCCCTATCGAAACCTATAGAAATCGAGCAGATAGGCTTTGCGTGGCAGGGATAGGCAATAGTAATTTCCATCTCGCAGATTTTGGTTTCGGGTGGTTACTGCGACTTTCCCCGCTTCGTTCAAATTTTGCAGAGTGCATGTTTACCGTGCCAACTCAATTCGAATCCCATTTGTATTCTATTTTTTTCGGGCAGGATCCATTTTCAATTGGAATTACATTCTATATACATCATTTTTTATATATACTTTCAAAAGCACAACAAAGAATTCTCCTCCTTTATATGTATAATATGATTTACAAATACAATGATCTCAAAATCTTAAGGTTGAATTCGAAAAAATTTAACCAAATTATGTTCTACTAAAATGTATGGATCAGTAATATCTACATATTAAATAACATACATGTGCGTGAATTCATATGAGTATGCATGTTTGATATATCAATTTTGGTTCGAGTATGGATTACATGTATCATCATCTTGAATTCAAATATATGAATCCCTTTTTTGTTCACTCCTTTCACGCCCATCTCTCTCGCATGCATGCTCCTTCAGGTAGCTATCACTCTCTTTTCACGCTCACTTCATGTTTCTCCTATCCTCGCAAACATGGTCTCTCGACGTCTCCCTTGAGAAGTGTCACACTCTCCCTATCATTATACATTACACGGTTTTCATTATCTCTCACGTCTCTACTGTTCCCTCGTATCACTCGGTACCGAAGCTTTCTTTTTCACCGCCACACACACAGTCTCCACTCGTCTTTCACTTTGTCTTTCTCTCTATGGGATTCTCTCACACACCCTATATGTCTCTACATTTGACTCATACCAATAAAATTACTCTCTCTCTCTCTCTCTCCTGTAGACACAACATTTGTTGTGGTCTCCTTTTCATCTCCATCCCAGACTAACATTATTCATTGTTTACCGATCAGAAAACCCCCCTCTCTCTCACAGACACACACACACAACTCCTGCTTCCACTCCCCTTCCCGACTACCGTCTCTCTCTCTCACACACAAAACTCTCGCTTTCGCACCCCGACTCGTATTTCTCTCACAAACATTTATCGACTAGCTAGCCTCTAGATAGGTTTATACACCCGCACACTCGTGCTTCCACTATCGCATACATGTCTCTCTCCCACTCCTTGTATCTATGTGGATTTTTCTTCCCTTCTTGAGACACGCCCTCTCGATCGTGCACACACACACTATTGCCTCATTTTAAGCTGATACCTATCGCACACACACTCCTTGTGTCTTTGTCACACATGCACTCCGTCCTCCACCACTCTCCCTCTCTCTCTCACACATGGGCTTTTTGCGACAACTAGAAATATGCCCATGCGTTGTACGGAAAATCAAGATGCATTTGTATTAGTAGTTTATCTTGCGGGGGAAAAGGATGAATGAGGGAAGGCCTTATTTGCAAATGTGGAGAGGGGTGTAGGTACCTTTTTGCAAAATTGCCTTAGTTTCCTTCCTATCCGTCAGATATAGATCGGACGGCTTATATTGCAGGATTGCAGGCACACGATCATCACCGACAATGCTTTTTATAAGAGTAGGGATAAAAAAATAGAGTTGGTGATGATGGTGGGCCTGCCATCCTTGAATGTAGGTCATCCGATTTATATCTGACGGATAGGAAGGAAAATATGGCAATTTACCCGCACTCTTCACCATATTTGCAGATAAGGCCTTCCCTCGTTCATCCTTTTCTCCCACAAGATCTTGATGTTCCATGCAACGCACGAGCATGTTGCTAGTAAGAGTAGTAATTAGACATATACCACTTCTTGAATCTTGAAACCAACAACATTCCTCCCTTATCTCATCAAAACCACCAAAGGAATATATTTTGAGTGAAACATAACATATTTTTAGTGATATACGTATTTCAAAACTAGACTTTTTTTTCTATCAAATCGGTGAATATGTATTGATTTACTTTGATCATGTGGAAATGCATTGGCACATTGCTAGTAGTTATTATAATTTTTTGGACACCAGACAAACGGTGGAGTACATATACGAAGAGAAGAGGCGCACGCACGCAGTCGACCCCTCACTGTCTTGCACACATGAGTGTTACGTAAAGGCGACATTAACAAATAAACCCTAAAACCCTAGGTGCACGATTGCTGCATTCACGGGTACCGCCCACGTGGTGGAGCACCTTTGTAGGAATAGTCAGCTCGCCTTTTAATTTGATCCGTAGGAGTTGATGGTTGGGACCACATGTGAACGACTTGGAGCGCGGTGGCTCGCCGGTTGCCGCAAATCAAGTAGCCACGTAAAATATCATTTTTAGCGGGGTTAAGAGTTCCGATTTTCAATGGCGCGTTATAAGTAGTAAGTAGTTTTTAGAACAATTGGTATGGAGCGAAAATGGAATTCATAGTACTACGTACCTCCTTGGCATATGGTTGTATGGGTTTATGTTGCCAAATGTTGAACCTGGTAGTTCTAGGGCAAATACTATGGTTTAGATTTAGATGCTGGTTTACAGTAATGAAAATCGGAAGGGGAAACCCTTCTTTGATTAAAAAAATACTACCTCCATTCTGGTTTACTAGTCCCCATCGTACTTTGGGTCAATGTTTGTCCACGAATTTTACATGTAAAATGTGAATGGAAAACGAGATTTTGTTATACCCAAACAAAAAAGGACCGGAGGGAGTGATTGCTCTGACACGGACGTGACCTCTCATAGCGCAGGCATTGAACCGGCGCGCCGGCCAAGAGGGCCGCACTCGCTGCAAGCCCGGCTGAGCACGCCTCCTTGCCGCATGCAACCAGCTTAAGACTGCCCCGCCTACCTTCATTGAATCCGCGCGTGTGCCGGCAACACGTCCTTCCGCGAGCTGGCAGGCATTTTAGAACACAAAAAATGACTAAAATATAATCAATTTACGCATGGTCTTGACTTGTTGGGCTTGCATTGGTAGCAGGAACTAGTAGAGGTTTTTCTTTATTTATAACTCTCCCCACATTTTTTGGCTTTGAAGTGAATCATGGTTGTGGACATTATGTATGAATGGGCATATATCTGTGAACATGAGTTTGATGTGGAAGTTGAATTTGGAATGTCGGGTTTGCGCGTGAACTATACCATGTCCAATGCTTCGTCTGTTATTGTTTGGAAAGTAATTGCTATTATTACATGACCCAAAAAATATATTTTGTGCCACATCAGTAGATGCACGGACATCATAACAGGCATGCTGACTTGATAAACATTTGAACCTAGCTATTATGAAGAAAATTTGTATTGACAACA
Source organism: Triticum timopheevii (assembly GCA_963921465.1). Taxonomy (NCBI): domain Eukaryota; kingdom Viridiplantae; phylum Streptophyta; class Magnoliopsida; order Poales; family Poaceae; genus Triticum; species Triticum timopheevii. The sequence goes on along the minus strand of OY997266.1, from coordinate 486,014,604 downwards.
GTTTTAGATAGCAGGAGACGCCTAGCCTGCTCTACCTCTACTAGCTTATTTCTGGCTTCTTCCATCTCTTCTTTGGCTTGGGTGAAGAGATCATTTGATTGCTCTTTTCGCTTCCTTAGGAACTCAGCTACATTCTCAAGGGCTGATACACGCTTTGTTTCAGCATTTACTAATGCCACGAGGACACAAACAGCTGACGACTCCACCTGTCTTGTGTGTAATGCAGCATCATCTGGGAATTTGCACCTTGTGTCTAATCCAGCATCATTAGGGAACTGACACCTTGTGTGTAATCCAACCTCATTTTGGAAACATGATCTCGAGGTTAACCATACTTACCTCCTCACAGGAACTGCATCCTGACATGAAGTTACTTCTTTTTTAGATCAATACTCAGAGAAACCTAGATCCATTTAGTAGAAGCCAGATAAACAGAACTCGGAGAAGTGAATTCAAAAGGAAAAAAAACAGACTACAAGGTGAGAACACCCACTTCCTACATCAAGCTAAAAACGAAAGCATTAGGACGATTAAGACTCTTCTTATCACACATCGAAGAACACCAGGCTTAAGAGAAACAGAAATTACAACATATACACATCGAAGAACATGAGGCTAAACAAAAGTAATTGAAAGGGTGTTACTTACCAAAGCTCGTTTTACAGGTTCGGTGCAGCTCCTCTTTAACTTGCCACACTCCTTGAAGATGTCCCCAATATCCCATGTTTGGTCTTCATTGCTCCTCTGCATGTTCGCACTCGTGGTTTTAAAATCTCAACATGGCAAGAAAAATATACTACTAGTAATACTCGCGCATCTTATGGGCAACATTAAAGCACTCGTCTGCCATGTTAGAGCATCTCCAACAGAATCGCAATGCGCGGCGCTTTAAAAAAGCATTTACAGTGTTGAGATCGAGAAGTAGAGACGAGAGTAGAGGATAGTTCTCAACATAGATAGATAAAAAAGATAATTCAACTACTCCTCGTCGTCTTACTCCTCCTCGGTGATGTCCTCCTCCGATGTCTGACTATAGGCGTGAAGATACCGATCATCGCCGGATTCCCAGGGCGATGCTGCTCCTAGCCTCATGTTGAATTGAGCGTCCGCTTTTCGCCTATGGTTGTCCTCGCGATAGGCAGCTCGCTTCACCCTCCTCTTTTCCCTCTCCGCCCTCCTTTGCGCGTAGAACTCACGCTCGTTGATGATGTCCTACAGGAAGTGTTGGCGACACATCGCCATGGCTTTCTCGTCCATCTCAGCGATGCCGAGATGGTGCTCCCGCCTCCGGTTGTCGCAACGATCCTCGTCGGTGCTAAGCCACGGCAGAGGCGCGAGCTCCTGCGCCCGCTCCCGTGTCGGCACGTTGGGGAAGTTCAATGTTCTATGAGGCCACCGGAGGCGCCACGCCGCCGTGTCGTACAAGTGGGTGGCCTCATTGGCAGTGTCGAAATTGCCGAGGCCGAGGCGCATCCCGCGGAACCGGATCTTGGCGGAGAAGCCGCTGGAGGGGCGTGCGCGGACGCCACGGTATCCCCAAGTTTCCCCGCGACGCGGCGGCATGGTGGCGCGGCGGCGGCGAGGCAAGAAAGAGCGGGGAGAGAGCTGTGGCGAGGCATAGAGCGGGAGAGAGCGGTGGCAAGGCACAGAGCGGTGGGAGGGCGTTGAATTTTATAAAGCGCGCCGGACGCCGCGCGCCAAAACTAGTGGACGCCCGGCCGCTTTTTCCTGTGTGCGCGATCCTTTCTCGACATCTCTGCTATCTCTACTCTCTTATCTACTGTTATATTTATTTAATATTTAATATTTAATATTTATCTCTACTTCTCTACTGTCTACTTTTTTTTCTCTATACTTTTTTTTCTTATAAAAAAACAGAGTTGGTGATGATGGTGTGCCTACCATCCTGCAATATAGGCCATCCGATTTATATCTGACAGATAGGAAGGAACATATGGGAATTTTGCAAAAAGATACCCATAACCCTCTCCAGATTTGCAAATAAGTCCTTCCCTCATTCATCCTTTTCTCCCACAAGATAAACTACTCATACAAATGCATCTTGATGCGTGGAACGCATGGGCATCTTGCTAGTTTTAAAAAACTTTCCATCATTTGCCACACTACTGGTTGCAGATGAAAAACCTACCCAAGCACATCGCGATACAGGAGCGACGCACAATTACAAGCTGATATTTTGTTGGACAATTTAGGCTATAACCAATTACTTTTACGGGTAGCACCCAGGAAATTTGAATGGTAGGTATGAACAAAATCGGAACTATACATGTACTGCTAAGTGATTCAATACACACATTACCAATCGAGGAGGAGAACGATGGTCGCGGTGGCCTCTGTGAGTCATGGTCGGCAATGGGAGTCAGTTCATTGTCCACGATGGTGGTACTTCTGTGCTTGGAGTCGGCTTCCGGGAAGCAGATCCGAGATCGTGGAAGACGATGCCGGGGAAGAGGCTCCGTGTACGACGACGACGGTGGACCGGCTCCAGTGCGGCGTATGAGGTCGTCGATGAGGTAGATGCGCTGCGGTGGACGAGTGCGCCGATGTAAAGGGGATGAGCACGAAGGCTACGGTGCCGTGGAGAAGTCTATTTGCGGTGGGGATAGAAAATGCGGAGTATTCAGGTGTACAACTCTGGGTGCCGGGGTGGGGTTGGCTGGGTAGGGTGAACCTGAAGTTACGAAAACAACCCCCTACCAAGCGTCATTCGTAGGCCTGTTCCGAAGGCTATGATGGTAACTTCCCACTTCTCGAATGAGGGTCGCGGGATATTTTCCCGCCGACCTCAAAGTTTTGTGACACTGAACTCCCCGTGTGGCGTTTTGTGTGATTCGGCTAAGCAACTAGCGAGTAGTAGTAGTAAACTCTGCATATTATGTTTGGCCGAAGTCAAACTTCCTAAAGTTTGACCAAGTTTATAGAAAAATATAAACATTTACCATAAAAAATATGTATGATGTGAAAGTACATTCAATAATTAATCTAATGGTATTTATTTGTTATTGTATATGTTAATATTTTTTGTTATAAGCTTTCTGAGAGTTTACAAAACTTGACTTTGACCAATGCTAATACGCGGACTTAAATAAAAACGGAGGGAGTACACATTTGTTTACTTAATTTGTAGTGAACTAATCATTTTCTAAAATTGTGAAATAAATATATTAGGCTATTGACATCGAATGTAATGGTCTATACAATTCAATAGTTACAATCATTGTCGAATCCCAAGATGTACACAAGGTCTATAGTACTTCACAACATGCTGAAACTCACATAATCCCAGTCAAATGAGAATCTAAATGCATTTCATAGTTATTACTTTGTAGGACGCAACAAAAGCAACCATAACTCTACATCAGCCATTATAGAAGCAACATTTTGACATATCCCAATGTGTGAATGAAACGTGCAGAGAGAGCTTTTGAAGATGGAGCAGATAGGGAGAAAAGATTGTATGTATGTGCACGAGAGAGTAGCAAACAAACTTAACGAGACACACACACACACAGAGAGAGAGAGAGAGAGAGAGAGAAAGAGAGAGGAAGAAGTTAGGTCTGTGTTAAAGATGGAGACATGTAATATTTGTGAGATGCATGTGCATCCGGATTTTGTATACTTGGAAGGAGAAGAGGCAATAAGTTTGATGAGAGAGCTAGAAAAACATGGACCAGAGGGGAAGGATCTCGTGGGTTGAGGGATTGATAATTTTGTGCGAGGGAGAGAGGGATTGGTAATTTTGTGCGAGAGAGAGAGAGAGAGGGTGGGGGGAGGAGTTAGTCAGTCATCATCACATCACCCTGATTCCAAATGGCCCCACATTCTCTAGCGTGGTGTGGTCACCGTCATCGATCTGCTCGATACCCTCTTTGAAGATTGAGGTGTTGTGCATGTTGGGGTGCAAAGAAGCACAAGCGAGAGTGATCGCCGTATAACCTTGGATGGGGATGAATTGTGTGCTCGGGGGAGGGGGTGTGTGTGTGTTGTGCTGGGTCTCTCTCTCTCTCTGTGTGTGTGTGTGTCAGATATTGAGAGAAAACAAACCTAAGGAGAGAAATGGGTATTCACGAAGAGATTGTGCGGGCCTTGAGGTGGGCAGGGGCTGGGTGAGGGTGTCAAAATGTGCGCGTTGATGCATGTGTTGCATGCGAGCGTGTGAGGGACGGACGAATCAAGAGGGATGGTTGTTGTGTTACGGATGCTCCTTTCTCTCTCTGTCTCTCTCTCTCTCTCTCTCACTCACACACACACACACAAAAGTAATCTAGAAGGCCGTTCTCTCATTTATACACAACGTATCGGCATCTATCTATGTCTCACTCATGCATGATCATTTGCACATTCACGCCTCTCTATGACTGTATCACATACACACTGTCTCCACATTGCCCTTCCGCCACAACACACATATGAAAAAATACACACGTTCTCTCTCAGTCATACACAAAAATCAGTATTAAAAAAACTAGGGTGCACCTAAAACGTCCAAATCCAAATAAACACAAACTGGAGCTAAATTCAAGTATATGGAAATATTGCAGCATCAAGAACTTTTCCAGGAAAAAAAGTTGAGTAATATTCGGGGATTGTTTTCACACACACAAAAAGGTTCGATGGATGTCCTTCGAGCGTGACATGGTGACGCACCGTTCGATCGACCGCACGACCGCGATTCATGCGCTTGCACATGATTCCGTATCATGGCTGTGGTACTAACTAATAAAAGCGATGCCTAAGTCTAATGTTTATGTGTACTAGAACTGTTTTCTTTTAAGTTTGACCAACCTTATATAAAACTAAAGTAAGCTCCCACACGCGCACTCATCAATATGCCGCCGCCGCCGTTGCGCATGCCGGCGCCCGCCTGCTCCGGCCAAAAATTTCTCGCCCATCACCGCCGTGTCGCCGCCATCCCAGTGCCATGAAGCCGAAGGCTCGCCCGCTCACGTCGTCTGTAGTCCCTCCTCGCGATGCCGCCGTGCTGCCAAGCACGCGAGCAGCTGGTGGATCTGTGTCTATGCACACAGCGTACGAAGAGGAGGACGAGCGCATGCTCTAGCACACCGGCGAGGAGGAACTAGCATGTCATTGTCGTCTCCTCCCACACAGAGGAGGCGCGCATGGTGGCTGTCACGGCGGAAGTCGGTCGCGTGCACGTGTTGAGCCGGCAAACGGGGTGCGGACGCGGAATCTACCTTTGAGACCTTGAATGCCACGTAGATCCTGCAATCTGAAGGAGCAATTTGGGTCAGTCGACTCTTGTGAGCCGTTTGATGGAACATGGATGGCTAGAAGGGCTTCTTCCACCTCTTTTGTTGTCTTCTTCCTTCGCTCCGTCGAACTTCTTTCACAAATCGACTGACCCACATTATATTACTAGTACGAACGTATTAAGTACAATAGGAACACGAAGATACGAGCAGTAGTACCAACTCCAAGAAGAACAGTAATAAGACATAGCGCTAGCACTACTGTATGTACTAAAGAATACAAATAACGAGAAAGAACATAAACATAGTTCTGCTGGGGCCTCAACACAACACTCCCTTGAAAATAAACTAAGCAACTAGTCCGCTTGAGACTGTAGTAGAACCATCATGAGCGATGGCACTGCCACCTACTCGGAGTCTGAGTCCACGTCCTCGACTTCATCCTCGTCCCTCTTCCTCTTCCTCTTCGCCGACGCTTCTTTGCTTGAACCGGACACCGGGCTCTGCTTCTTCATCCAACCCTTGTAGATATTTAAACAAAGGTAGGCATCCATTGCTGCGTACAGGATGTGATCTTCATCTAATGTCTTAGACTCCCATGCATGATGAAACTCGTGATGAGGTTTCTTCAGTTTAGCGTACGAAGGATCAATCATGGCTGCTGCCAGGGTCAGCATTGAAGGTTGAGAGGAGGACACCAGGCTTCCCTTCTGGATATTGAAGGGCTGGCCTACAACGAGACCTATCCGACGTAGGACATCCCTGTCATTCTTAAAGTCTACAGTAACGAATTTCACTCTTTTTTCCTTGAGGAAGTTCTTAAAATCCTGGCACTCAACATCGGCATGGCATATGTGGTTCAGCAAGCAAACGTTATGTACGCAAACCTGGATCATGGCGGGCTTCTTCCTCTCTTCATCCTTTAGATCCTTCTCTCGTCCCAGGACTGTGGTGTACTCAACATCTAGCCCACGACCCACTCATCCATTGAACTGTTGAACATGTGTTGGAAGCAAGCAAGACATGCTTTCACCATCGCGGATCCACGTGTGTAGATGACGATGAACTCATCGCCGATGATGGCTCTAACCTGGTACTCAGCAGCGACCATGGAGATTTGGGAGGCCATGGATTTTGGAGGAGGGTTAGGAGAAGTTGAACTGTTGTACCCCGCAAAAAAACTGGGAGCAAACTAATGTGAAAGAACGAGACGATTGGGAGCAAACTGTTGTAAGGTAGAAGACGGGGACGAGTAGGGCGTGCGAACGGCATGGGGTTGCTGTCTTGCCCGGTGGATAAACGGCTGCAAGCCCCCAAAGAGTTCTCGAGAATGATGCGGGACCCACTAGATGTCATGTCTACTAGACCCATATCGTAGGCCTGACGGTATAGCTTCTGCCTGTTTGCACTCCATGCCAGCGCGTGGATGTAACTTCACTTAATTCCGTCAATCGTTGCACCTCCCACGACCTTCGCCGCCCTCGCACGGTCGCGCCCTTTGAGACTTTGACCGGCTATAAATGAGCAATTTTTTTGCCTACTCGCATGCATGATAGTACCTCTGGTACTTTTTACTCCCGTCAACTGTTTGCAAAGTGTTTGACCAAATTTATACTAAAAATATCAATATCTACAATATTGATTATAATGAGTATAAGAATTACATTTTATAATGAGTGTAAAAACATTGATTTGACATTGTGAATGTTGATACATTTTTCTATAAGTCTGGTGAAGTTAGAGGTACATTGACTTCAGACAAAACTTAAATGCACAATGCAGACTAGTTCCTCTGTCCAGGTGCGTGCCATGTCCTATCTTGTCATCACAACAAGGTTAGCTATTAGAGTACTACAACCTCCCTTCTAGTTTAAAGGGCTCGATTCAAAAATTTCACCTACTCTTAGCAAGATAGTAGAGGCGGTGGAATAGTTTTTGAAGTCCGCAAAAGTACTCAACTAATGTTGTCATTCTTCACAAAAAAATGTGTTTACCAATGCATGCATGAACACTAGTTACTCTAACCCCCCTCTCTTCTTTAATTCTTTGCCACATCAACATGTATACTATTCCCGTGTGCATGATACCAGCTAAGATACCACCATTATGGCCAGCCTTAATCATCGATGCAATAATTTTATTGCACCTTGAAATATGAACATGTGTGGGGCGTGTATGTTTTTAATGACTTGAGACTATACCTAGCCCGACATGCAAGATGACTTATTATGCATCGTTCCCCATACCTGCAGGAAGCCCGTTCATCTCCAAATCTTTTCCTCTCCATGTGTGGAAACAATATGCCTGCCAAACTCTCCTTCTCCCTCCAGCGGTCCCACCACTCCACCCCGTGTGAAAAAATCTGCATGCATGACTCTCCTCCTGCCACGCTCATCCAATCCGTTGTGACAAGCAATATTTCCACCCCTTCCCTCCCCCGTAATTTACTTCAACAAATATGCCCACGTAGCTGTTACGTTAATCACGCAACATATCTTCCGGGACGCTGCTTCAGTTACTTAACTGCAGGTGCATTGGGTCACTGACATATGGGCCCAACAATGGTCTGGCCCACATGTCAGTGATGCAACTGGACCTACAGTTAAGTCAGTGCAACTCACTCCATATCTTACGTAGGTGTGCCATTGCTCGCTATAAATACTGCGCCTCCCACGGCATTCGGAAGAACACTCACGTTCATCGCTATCTCCTCCCCCTCCCTCTCACGTCGGTCACCATGGCATCGCCCCTCCCAAGCCCTAAGCGCCCCTCGCTGCACCGCCCGGACGGTCATGCGTCGTTGTTTCGTTCTCGCCGCCACTAGTCGAGGAGGACGCGTCGGTGTTCCACTCCTCGCCACGACGCGTCGAGGTGGACTCGTCGGTGTTCCCAATCTCGCCATCATGCGTGTCGGCTCCCCGCTACGAGGAGAATGCCACGCCGCCCGCCGAGCCCCCCCAGCCTTGAGGAGCTTTGGAAAGAAATGGATGTCGCCATGTGGGAGGCTTTACCGCCGACAGAGCACGCGAAAATAGAGGCGGAGAAGAAGGCCGAGGAAGAGAAGCGCGCCGCGGGGCAAGCTGCCTGACAGCTCTATGTCGCGTCCGAGAGAGTCAGGAAATTGGCTCTTTGGCAGAAGGCTTGTGCAAGGGCCGTGAGGGTGCCGGAGGACGCCCATGCCAAAGCCCTGAGTGCAATTGGGCCCAAGCGCCTCATCTACGCTTGGTGATACGTGGACCGGGTGCACGCTTCCAGCAAGGAGGAGTACCTGCTGGTGCCGGATCACCACACCGATGAGATCGCGCTCGCCTGCCGGCAAGCCACCAATCAGCACCTCACGAGTTGCGAGGCTGAGGAAGAGGCATTGTGTCAGCGCGCTGGGAGAAGGCCGCGCACTAGGGCACTCGTGGCGCGCCGCAAGCGCTCCTCTAAGATCCGTGGCTTTTAGTAGGGAGTATAATTTAGTTTTGTAAGGTGATCTCATTAGTTTTGGGACGCAAATGATAAATCCCGAATGTTCAAGAATTATTAGCGTCCTTAATTAAGTATGTAAGAGGGAAAGTTTTGAAACCTTGTGTATTTGTACGCATTTTGTAAGTAGGTGCATACAGCACAAACTTTAGTACTATATACTATCGCACTACACATCTCTCTCTATATATGCTTGCAGACTGTGCTACCCCCTCCGTCCAGGTGAATAAGTCATCTTTGGTTGTGCACCGTGACCAAGTAGGAGGGAAGACTTTATACACCTCGACGGAGGGAGTACTACTATTACTTATGTATGGGCAAATGCACGTTTTAACATTACGATGCGGTTTTTGTAAAAGTAGAAAAACAACACTAGTCAAGCTCGTCAAACGATTCAATGCAAAACAAATGAAAAAATGCTCGTTTGATTGTTTACTTTTAGCTTCCTTCTCTGTGGTTATTTCTCTGTCGTACTTTGTACGGAGTATCTCACTGGTCGGAAAGGCATGCAAATTCCCAAACCGCTTCCTACACCCTGTATCGATTTTTTTCCTAACAAGTTGTGCCATGGAATTGGAATTCCAACTTGAGTACTAGTACTACTAGTAGGAGTACCAGGGGCCAGTTCGTTTAGGCTTCTAGATTAGTAGTACTCCCTCTGTCTAGGTGTGTAAGTCATCTTTCGAAAACCAAATAATCCCAAAATACTTAGGCGCGGTGCATTAACTTCTACCTCGTTTCTTGTTTCTTGACATACAAACCAATAAAGAGATGAAGGGTGTGCATGCTTTGAATGACTTGAGAGTACCAAACACGACATGTAGTGGTTAGTTCATTGCATGCAATGCTATTAATTAGCAAACATTAAGGTCTCTTGTTTTCCCCTCCTCCTTGGTCACGGTGCACAACCTAAGATGACTTACTCACATGCACTAACATTTCATCAGTTAAATCTTTGGTCAAAATTTACCACAAATTACAATGGTGACGAATAAACCACGACGGAGGTACTCCCTCCATTTTTGTATACAAGGCCACTATAAAAATTACATTTTGCATCTATACAAGGCCACCAACAGTAATCGAGAGAAATATTAATGATGTTTCCTCGTACTAGTAACCCATGACTTAATTACTAGCATGCATGTAGTGGATTATAATGACAAACTCATCTAGTACTTCCTCTCTCACGGCCACTTAATTTCTTCCAATGTTCATGCACCCTATTAATTAACCCGGTAAACGAGAAAAAAATTTGACTTGTAAAGCGCACATTGATTTTTATCTTGGTATCTGTAATTTGAGTTTGTGACCTTGTATATAAAAATGGAGGGAGTACTAGTAGTACTAGTAGTTTAGAAGCCCAAATAAATGAGTGAGGCTCCTTAATGTTACTCTCCACTTTGACTAGTCTTATGGGAAAAGCTAGGGAAGAGGCAGCTTATTTTTTAAGCCGCAAAAAGAACTGGCCCTAGGAGTAGTAGCTAGGGATACTAGGAGTAGTAGCAATGGATCGAGTGTGCGAGATGAACCGGAGAAAGTAAATGTAGAGAGATGAATTGCAAAAAAGACGGAGGGATGTGATGGTTGCTTGTTCGTTTATTTTACCAGGCTACTTATTACTGGGAGTGGTTGGGTTTTGTGATACGACGGCTTTACTGCCGCGCCACAAGCAGGGTGAGACTCCCGTGCAGCGCCGCCCTCTACACTTGTACTACATCGGTCGTGGTTTATTAGTCCCCCATTGAATTTTACTGAAGATTTAACTGACAAAATGTTAGTTCATGTCAACAAAAACTATATCGTTGGATTCGTATTTGAACATAGTTTTGAATGATATAATTCTAGGTGACATGCATCAACATTTATCGTACTATATATATTGTTAGTTCAATTTTTGGTCGTACTAATCTATAGTAGTAAGGTGCCCGTGCGTTGCACCGAAGAGTGAAATGCATTGATCGGGGAGTTGTTTATTTTGACAAAGGATGTGGGGGTCATCTCATGTGTAACGGGTATTGATAGGTTTCTTCTGATATTATTTCATCTCTAGAGCTCACAAACATCCGGGTGAAATAGATAAAAAAAGGTATCTTTTGCAAACACTTTACCTTTTGCAAACAAAAGCGTTCAACTATTCAACCTGCATCCTAAACTTGTGAAGAAATAACACTTATTGTGCTTTGCAAGAAATGATCTTTAAGAATTAGATTTTGAGTATCGTTTGTTATACATGTTGGCTACATATGACATGGCACTTTCTTATAGTCAACAGTTGGCTATACTATTAAGTAATATTAACCATGCCCTTATACACCTAGATGGAGGGATTAAATCAGGATGACTTGGAAGGGGGCAAAGGAGATGTAAGAAATGGTTCATAGTAAGTCTTTCACCATTACTGTAGTAAAAGTTCATACATGGAAGATTCTAGACTAAACCATAAACGGATACACTTTTATTCATGCGCGATACTCCAATAGAGCAAGATCATGCATGGAAGTCTCCAAATTCTTAAACAACGGATTACATTGAGCGAAGACTAATGATCAACATTTAACTTGATAATGCATATGTCCAGGTGAACCTCCTTGGAGTCCCCGTGCATCGTGTTGGCGGGTAAAGGATGCCATGGGTTTTCCAAGTCCACATCAGCGGGAAAGTTCCAACTCCACAGAGTCCAAGTCCGTTCGATGAGGTCGGTGTCGCCGCCCACGTGAGCCGGAGGGGTAGTAACACTGACCATGCACCCATACATCGGCCTCGTGTCAGTGTCAGCATCAGCAGCATCGCCCCTGACGCACACTATAGAGACGGGGCGGCAGCCTGCGCGGGCCTCGCCGGTGCCCACGATCAAGAGGAAGACGCTGCCCCTCCTTCGAGACTAGTAGGCGGCGGTGATCCTCCAGCGACTTCGGCATGGTGAACGGGTAGCACGTCTCGTACTTGATGTTCTCCGCCAAGGGCCAGTAGTGACCGATGTACGCATCCGTGAGGTGATGCACCATGTCCGCCAGCGAGCCCCAAAACGGCATCGGGCACTCATAGCAGTAGACGAAGGGCTCCTTGGAGGCATCGACCAGGCCGTCCATGAAACGGGAGTGGCTGTAGGGACGTTGCACCAGTTGAATATATGAGCAAGTTACTACGAGATTTAATCCGAATAAGCACAAAATAAATCATCACGGCTATAACAGAGATGAAACTAATCATGTGGACTAGCATAGTAGTAGGAAGCAGAGTAGAAACATGAATTCTACCACGATTTCGAACAGGAAGGACATAAACACATACGGTGCAACGGGAGCAGCACCGTTGGCGTTGAGGTTGTCGCCCAGGTCGTTGAGGAAGAGGTTGCCAAGGTCGGAAAAGAAGTCGTCGTTGGTGAAATCGTGGATGCCAGCAGTCGTGAGAGTGCGCTCCCCAAATTTCAACAGCGCCCGCCGAATGGAGCGCAGGAGGGAGTGGCTATAGGGGACGTTGCGACCGCCGAATGGAGTGCAGGAGTAGCACACGAAGCAGTAGATCGTGTCCTTACTAGTACTTCCTAGTCTCTATCTATCTATATCTCTACTCTTATAAAAAACCCGAGTTGGTGATGATGGTGTGCCTGCCATCCTGCAATATAGACCGTCCGATCCATATCTGACGGATAGAAAGCCAACTATGACAATTTTACAAAAGATACCCGCACCTCTCTCCACATTTACAGATAAGGCCTTGCCTCGTTCATCCTTATCTCCCACAACCTCGTGCTCCTCCCTAAGTATCTATCTCTACTACTCTTCTTTGTTTTTTTATAACAAATCGAATAGTACTGCGCCGTCTGCTGCATGCCCGGCTGAACATGCCTCCTCGCCTCCATCATCACCAACTGAGTTTTTTATAGGAGTAGGAGTAGAGAAAAAACCGAGTTGGCGATGATGGTGTGCCGTGCAATGCATGGGCATCTTGCTATTTTTTTGCATATAATTCCAAACACCACGTAGACACGGTCTTTGAGCACGGTTCGTAGTCGTTCCACGCTCGGGCGTTGAAGTTTGTAACTATTTTAGATTAGAATATACTACTCCTCCGGTGCTAGTAGTAGAGCAGAGTCCTACTCTACTACTCTAATCAAGCAAGTTAGGGCATAGTACTGTAGTAGGTACTGTAGGGAGTACCAGTACTGTGATCACTCAAGCAAGTTGTCTGGCATCGATATGACCCTACGCTGCTGGTATGTGTCTCGTAAGTCAAGCGGCGTGCTGTAGTCATCATCACCTATCCACTTCCCACAACACATATTCGCTTCTCCATCTTTGTCCGCACATAATCTCATCCAATCTTCCATCCCTGCTAAGTCGCCTCCCCCCTCGTCCGAAACCCAAGCACTAACAATGGTAGAACCGAGCAGCATACGCCGAAAGAGTGGCTGCAATTCGCACCCCACAGAGATAATCAAGCTCATTGTTTCGCGTGTGGACAATCTTAGTACCATGCCGCTCGCCGCGTGCTCGTCGGGGCTGTACCATTTACTCAAAGCCCTCAAGCCACAGCTTTTTAAGCCAGCTCGTTGCTTGCTGATGTCGCCTGATCTTCAGAAACAGCGTGTCACGTAGCATAACGATCGTAGGGTGGCGAGCATCAACCCCCTTGACTGCGATCCGATCCCCATCACCCTCAACTACATTAACGGTATGTACTGGGTCGGCATGAACACATCTTGGATGGTTCTCGTCAACGATTGTGGCAGCTGGATGCTGGTGGAGGTCCACACCCGGCGATTGATCCCCCTTCCTTCGATTAACACTGCACTGCTTTGGCACCGCGGCCCAGAATACTCAAAATCTTACAGTAGCCAACATGATACAAGTTTGATTTTCTCAAGGTTGTAATCTGCCAAGTGCCCACAAGATCTGCAAATTATAAAGACTTCAGGCTAATTGCATTCTTCAACTGCGGTCTCGCCTATCTGACAGGTCACTGCGGTAAGTGGATAAATCTGCACGTCCATCGCAGGATCATACATCCTCCATGGTTCTCTGATGCCATTGAACACAAGGGCTTCATTTACGCTGTCGACTCCTTCTATGGATGGACGTATTGCTGGCCTACTCCAGTCATCGCTAAAATCGGCTGTTACAACAGTATGTTACTTTCCTATGATATCATGATGGCTTGCTTATATTACTGTCAACATTTACTGAAAAAATATTCATGCTCATAACATGCTGTTCTTAAGATTGACTAAATCAAGAGCCCTTTTTAATTTGACTCCAACTTGATATGATGTTGTAGGCCGCCTGGTGTCCCTACCCTTCCTAATCCCAGAACCTTTCAAAGAAAAGTGGCATGGCAGTTGCAGGTGGTTCCTAGCTCGATCAGACGATGACGAAAGATTGATGATCGTTCGCACATACTGGACGTGTTGTTTCACGGAATACAATCACAGTCACTGCAAGGTCTTTGAGCAGGATCCCAGCTTCTCTGGGCCTTCAGAAATTTTTGACTGGAGGCTGGTAAGTAGGCTTGGTACACGCTCTCTGTTTGTCGAACTGAATTATCCGATTAACCAGGAGATAACCGATGCCAAGGATCATGATGGCAGCGCGGTTTCGTTCATCAGGCAAAACTGTGTGTACACAGCGTACCATGCGTCTCTGCATGCACCATACCCTGATATGTGCTGCCACGCTCTGCAGCCCAAAGTAGGAGAGAGGGTCGCAAGTATCAGACTTCGACCTGCTGGCTGGAGTTTCCCCCGTCAGGCACCCATCTGGTTCAAGCCGTCAGCCAATCTCCATAGCTTAATAAACAGTAACATCTAACTGAGCCAGTTAGTTAGATGCGTACACTTGGTGTAGTAGGATCTTTAAATTCATGATTTAAGAGGAGGATATTATTTCCTATGATAGTGTCGTTACATTCGGTCGATATTATTCTTATGCAAAGATAGCGACCCGTCTTCTTTCTCCCAGCATTTTCTTCCTGCAACCAGTGGACCCATGCATATCATAGTCAACATCGTGAATAGTTCCGGTCTGTTTTTGTTTTTCAATAAGAATGTCCAATCCAGCCCATCACATTGGCGACAACACTTTATCCTCCGCCTTGGTGCGCTCGCCGCAGTGCCGCCGTCCGGCCCTGTCAACATAGTTTTTTTCGAAACGGTCCCTGTCAACATAGTGAATCGGGAGAGAAGTGTAGTTGAGTATGACAGTACGGACCCACCAGGTCCACTCCCGAACACAAGCAAACGCCTCTTTTACTACTCAGATGCACCCCTCGTTTTTTACTCTAATCCACCTTTGGTATATCCGGGACCCACATCATTTTTAATGCATAGTCAATTAACGACAGAATTGCACAACTTTTTCTTTGAGTAGTAATTCGGATGAGCAGGCTATAAACTGGGTTGTGCGGTCTCTATGGCCTGTCTAACAACATGACCAGACCAGCGGGTTTTTCTTTGGGAAAATAGGTAGTCCAGTATTTCTTTTTGAAGAATACCCGAGCTAGGCCTATTTGTTTTCTTCGACTTACTGGGCTGCAAATCTTTCAAGACGAGGAGGGATGCATTCCGGCCTGGCCAAACAGTATGGTTAGTGTTTGTTAAAAGTAAAAATTATAGCAAATGGGATATTAGTTTCTTTTTTTGTTTTTGTTCATCACTGATATTTTATAGTATTTCATTGGATTTAACATGACATAGTACTAATTTATTTTTAAATTTGTTTTAGTATGGCTACTAATTTTTGGATTAAGAATAATTTGTTCCCCAGCCAAAATTTGCGAATTTCAAAATTTCGCACATATTTAGTTAATTTTTTAACCCTGGTACTGACCAGAAAATGGGCAGCAATTCTAAAAATGGAAAACGGGCTGCAATAATTTCCATATGAATTAGAAAATGAGTAAAAATTATAAAAATAATAGCAAATGGGCTATACACGACACATATTTCGAGGCTGACTTGTTTACGCAAGGCTTTGTCAGTCAACACACGATTCTAGCAGCAGTGACTGTTGGATGTCCATCCAACGGCCGACATGCTTCTTCAATCTCTGATCTTCCTGCTCCAGCCACCTAAACTAGCACCGGCGGGACTGCCTGCTCCCTCCTCTTGTGGCTTGCTGTGATGCCGCGCACGCTTTCCCGACCCACCCTACTCCCTCCGCTGGCCTGGCCGCACGCAATCAACTGCCTCCTTATTACATAAAAAAAATGATTCCTCCCACTGACATCTGGGGTGCACCGATTGGGAGGCTGACCTGTGGTCCTACTAAGTTGACGTGTACGCAGGGCTTGTCAACTTAGTCAACGAACGATTGTAGCAGAAGTAACCGTTGGATTTGAATCGAACGGTCCTGCTGCTTCTTCAAGTGTTGCTCTTCTTGCACCAGCCGCCCAAACCAGGGCCAACGAGACCGCCTGCTCCTGCCTCCAGTGGCCGGCTGTGCTGCCGTTGAGGCCTCACCGCCCCCTACTACTCCCACCGCTAGCTAGGCCCTGCGGTGACGGCAGCCTCACACCATAGCCGAACCAGTGAACCCTCCTACTCCTCTATGCGTGGGCATCCACTACCGCGTCTTCCCCGGCTCTGCATCGTCCCCTTCCTTCCTAGGCCTTGCCGTCGTCCACCGCTCTGGTGCTCTCAGCGCGGCGTGGTCAACGTGGTCAAGGAACGACTTCCATCGGAAGAGTACTGTACGTGGAGAGGCTGACAGCTAGGTCCACGGCAGCCGCAAGGAAGTGCCTCCTTATTACACGCAAAATAATTATTCCTCCACCTGACAGAAGGGACCCACCGGATGGGCCACCAGTATTTTGCGAAAAAAGCATTTCCCCTTGACTGCTGAGGCCCACTGGGCGGGCCACCATATTTCGCGAAAAAACGTTCCCCCCGTTGTCATCTCGGACCCACCGGAAGTGCCTCCTTATTATGCATAAAAAATGAATACTCCCTCGGCTAGCTGGGACCCACCTTGGTGGGAGGCTGACTTGTGGGCCTACTAAGTTAACGGGGACGGAGGGCTTTGTCAACTTAGTCAATATGAACGATTCTAGCTCCAGTGACCGTACGATGTCCAGCCAACGGTCGTAGTGCTTCTTCAACCTCTGGTCTTCGTGCTCCAGCCGCCCAAAGCACCGCCGGTCGTGCCGCATGCTCCTACCTCCCGTGGCCGTCTGTGATGCCGCGGAGGCCTTGCCGCCCCGACTACTCCCACCGCTGGCCAGGCTATCCCTCTACTCACCCACACCCCCTGTTATTCTCCGGCGATGGCAGCCTCACAAAGCAGCCAAACTGGTGAACCCTCGTGCTCCTCTTCGCGTGGGCATCCACTACTACGTCTTCCCCGGCTCCGCATTGTCCCCTTCCTAGGCCTCGCCGTTGTCCACCACCGTGGTGCTCTCGGCACGGGGTGGTCAATGTGGTCAACGACCGACTTCCATCGCAAGAGTACTGTACATGGAGAGGCTGACAGCTGGGTCCACGACAACCGCAAGGAAGTGCCTCCTTATTACGCGCAAAATAATTATTCCTCCACCTGACAGTAGGGACCCACCGGACGGACCACCGTATTTCATGAAAAAAATGTGTCCCCCATGACTGCTGGGACCTACCAGCTACATCTTCGCACGCAAGGAAGTGCGTCCATATTACGGGCAAAAAAATGATTCGCCCCCTGACTGCTGGGACCCACCAGCTACATCTTCGCACGCAAGGAAGTGCGTCTGGGCAAAAAAAAAACGATTTGCCCACCTGACTTTTGGGACCCACCAGCTACATCTTCGCAGACAAGGAATTGCCTGACAGTCGGGACCCACCTGGTCGAAGGGTACGTAGCGTCGTCACTCTGGTTGCAAACGTGTATGTACGTACTGGTCGATGTAGAGGCACGCACGTGTCGTAGTAGAGGCACGCATGTGTCGTAGTAGAGGCACACACGTAGCATGTACACGTACGTACAACGGCCAGGGTGCAAGAAACACAATACGACCACGTACGTACATACGGGCGGGGTCTCGAACACCTACTCGCACATACTTATGGCCAGGGCTCATGTACATGGCTGGGTCGGAACGGAGAAACCGCGTCATCGTCCTGTTCATGGCGAGGCAACAGAATGCGTTGTGTTCATTGGGAGGCAACGGAATGCGTCGTGTTCATTGGGAGGCAACGGAATGCGTTGTGTTCATCGGGAGGCAACGGAATGCGTCGTGTTCATCGGGAGGCAATGGAACGTGTGGGAGGCAACCGGCTTGGACAGAACATGCCATAGAAACAAGGCCTGGCGTACCGCAGAACGGAGGAAACGTCCTTGTGTTCAACCGGCCACGTTCGAAACGGGATCCTGTACATTGGGAGGGGTCTGGTGTACCGCAAAACGGAGGAAACGGACCTCCTACGGTTGAAACAGGGGTCCTGTTGATCAGGAGGGGTGTGGCGTACCGCAAAACGGATGAAATAGACTTGTTGTGGAGCGTTACGGTCGAAAAGGGGGTCCTGTTCATCGGGAGGGGTGTGGCATACCGCAAAACGGGACTCCACGGGATACTATTCATCTCCATCGTCGACCTCCTCCAGCCTCCACGAGCTCCTGTTCATCCAGCCTCCACCGCGCGCTACTCCACCGGCTATGTTCAACCACCCCTCCACGTGGACCCCTCCACCGTCTACTGTTCATTCAGCCCTCCACGGGGTCGTCCTGTTCATCCAGCCCTCCACGGGGTCCTATTCATCCAGCCCCAACCGACTCGATCGATCGGGGTCCTGTTCATCCAGGGGCAACACCACCGCTCACTTTTCATCCACCCCCCCCCCCCCCCGCAACGCTTACTGTTCATCCAGAGAGGCAGCATCGATCAGCTTCAGTTAGCAGCAGTAGCGAAGGAATCGCTCGATCGGGTTCAGTTAACAGCCATCGATCGATCGCTCGGGTTCAGTAACGCATAGCCTGCAGTGTAATCGCTCGGGTTTAGTTAGAGCCCAACGCCTCGCTCGGGTTCAGTTAGAGCCAACGCCTCGCACTCACGCGCGTACGTGTACGAGAGAAACACGCATCGCTCGGCCTCCGACCACCCACCGTAACCGGGAACTCCCCGAAATTTTCCTCGCCCTCGCTTCTACCACGGTTTTTTCCGTCATGGACGGCCCAAAGAATGTCATGCAGCTGCGTCTCCGGCCCGCCCAGGACGAAAAGCCCATTTTCTGTCATGATTTTTTGTCATAGAAGTAGGAGCCCACCACATCTATGATGATACCGGGTTTTGTCACAGTTATCATCATAGAAGTGTCATAAGTATGACAGAAAAAAAATTCGTTCGACCCAAAATGTCACGGATGTGTCTTTTTTTTGTAGTGCTAGCCGAGTCAAGTGGTTATGGTACCCATACATTCTGATTATGTATTCACTGATAGAACTATTCTCCTCCATTTTGCAGCTATAGGACTTATTGGAGACTTCATATCTCTCAACTCAGGCATTTGCTTGAAATATTAACTTCAACTCTTGGAACATCTCATATGCTCCATGACGTTCAAAACGTCTTTGAAGTCCCGATTCTAAGCCGTAAAGCATGGCTCACAGAACTATCGAGTAGTCATCAGCTTTTCTTACCCAGACGTTCAAAACATCCGCAGTTGCATCTGCAGCAGGCCTTGCACCTAGCTGTGCTTCCAGGATGTAATTCTTCTTTGCAACAATGAGGATAATCCTCAAGTTACGGACCCAGTCCGTGTAATTGCTACCATCATCTTTCAATTTAGCTTTCTCTAGGAACGCGTTAAAATTCAAGGGAACGGTAGCACGTGCCATTGATCTACAACAACATAGACATGCAAAAACTATCAGGACTAAGTTCATGATAAATTAAAGTTCAATTAATCATATTACTTAAGAACTCCCACTTAGATAGACATCCCTCTAGTCATCTAAGTGATAACGTGATCCAAATAAACTAAACCATGTCCAATCATCATGTGAGATGGAGTAGTTTTCAATGGTGAACATCACTATGTTGATCATATGTTTCACGTTCGACCTGTCGGTCTCAGTGTTCTGAGGCCATATCTGCATATGCTAGGCTCATCAAGTTTAATCCGAGTATTCTGCACGTGCAAAACTGGCTTGCACCCATTGTATGTGAATGTAGAGCTTATCACACCCAATCATCGCGTGGTGTCTCGGCACGACGAACTGTAGCAATGATGACTCAGGGAGAACACTTATACCTTGAAATTTCGTAAGGGATCATCTTGTAATGCTACCGTCGTACTAAGAAAAATAAGATGCATAAAAGATAAACATCACATGCAATCAAAATATGTGACATGATATGGCCATCATCATCTTGTGCTCATGATCTCCATCACCGAAGCATCGTCATGATCTCCATCATCACCAGCTGGACACCTTGATCTCTATCATAGCATCGTTGTCGTCTCGCCAACTATTGCTACTACGACTATCGCTACAGCTTAGTGATAAAGTAAAGAAATTACATGGCAATTGCATTTCATACAATAAAGCGACAACCATATGGCTCCACCTAGTTGCCGATAACTTTGTTACAAAACATGATCATCTCATACAACAATTTATATCACATCATGTCCTAACCATATCACATCACAACAAGCCCTGCAAAAACAAGTTAGACATCATG
The DNA here is from genome assembly GCA_963921465.1 of Triticum timopheevii. Taxonomy (NCBI): domain Eukaryota; kingdom Viridiplantae; phylum Streptophyta; class Magnoliopsida; order Poales; family Poaceae; genus Triticum; species Triticum timopheevii. The sequence goes on along the minus strand of OY997266.1, from coordinate 485,994,250 downwards.
TACTTTGTTATTGCAAGTTTTATGTGGCTGCTACGGGCTTCTAGCAAGAACCATTCTAACCTACGCATCAAAACCACAACAATTTTTCGTCAAGTGTGTTGTTTTAACCTTCAACAAGGACCGGCCATAGTCAAACTCGATTTAACTAAAGTTCGAGAAACTGACACCCGCCGGCCACCTTTGTGGATAAGCACGTCGGTAGAACCAGTCTCATCAACGCGGTCATGTAATGTCGGTCCGGGCCGCTTCATCCAACAATACCACCGAATCAAAGTAAGACGTTGGTGGTAACCACTATGACTATTATCGCCTACAACTCCTTGTGTTCTACTCGTGCATAAAACATCTACGCATAGACCTGGCTCGGATGCCACTGTTGGGGAACGCGGTAATTTCAAAATTTTCCTACGATCATGCAAGATCTATCTAGGATATGCATTGCAACAAGAGGGGAGAGTGTGTCCACGTACCCTTGTAGACCGAAAGCGGAAGCGTTACATGGTTGATGTAGTCGAACGTGTTCGCGATTCAACCGATCCAAGCACCAAACGTACGGCATCTCCGCGTTTAACACACATTCAACCCGATGACGTCCCTCGATCTCTTGATCCAGTTGAGGGCGAGGGAGAGTTCTGTCAGCACGACGGCATGGCTACGGTGTTGATGATGTTATCAGTGCAGGGCTTCGCCTAAGCACTACGACGATATGACCGAGGTGTGTAACTGTGGAGGGGGCCACAACACACGGTTAAGAGAACTTCATGTGCTTTTGGGTGCCCCCCTGCCCCCGTATATAAAGGAGGAGAGGGAGAGGCCGGCTGGCCCTTGTAGGGCGCGCCAGGAGAAGGGAGTCCTACTAGGACTCCAAGTCCTAGTAGGATTCCACCTGGAGGAAGAGGGGAAGGAAGGGAGAGGGAGAGGGAGAGGGAAAGGGGTGCCGCGCCCCCTTCCCTTGTCCTATTCGGACTCCCCATGGGGGGGTGCGCCCCTCCCCTATTTGGGCTGTCCTCTCTCTCTCTCCTATGGCCCATGTTGGCCCATTGCTTCCCCGAGGGGTTTCGGTAACCCCTCCGGCACTTTGTTTTTACCCGAAACCACTCGGAACTCTTCCGGTGTCCGAATAACATAGTACAATATATCAATCTTCATATCTCAACCATTTTGAGACTCCTTGTCACATCTGTGATCTCATCCGGGACTCCGAACAAACTTTGGTCATCAAAAACACATAATTCATAATACTCGAACATTAAGCGTGCGGACCCTATGGGGTCGAGAACTATGTAGACACGATCGAGACACATCTCCAATCAATAACAAACAGTGGAACCTGGATGCTCATATTGGCTCCTACATATTCAACGAAGATCTTTACCGGTCAAACCTCATAACAACATATGTTGTTCCCTTTGTCATCGGTATGTTATTTGCCCGAGATTCGATCGTGGGTATCATCATACCTAGTTCAATCTCGTTACTGGCAAGTATCTTTACTCATTTCATAATGCTTCATCCCGCAACAAACTCATTAATCACTTTGAGGCTTATATAATGAGCATTATCGAGAGGGTCCAGAGATACCTCTCCGAAACACGGAGTGACAAATCCTAATCTTGATTTATGCCAACCCAACAAACACCTTAGGAGACACCTATAGAGCATCTTTATAATCACCCTATTACATTGTGACGTTTGATAGCACACAAGATGTTCCTCCGGTATTTGGGAGTTGCTTAATCTCATACTCTGAGGAACATGTATAAGTCATGAAGAAAGCAGTAGCAATGAAACTGTAACGATCATAATGCTAAGCTAACGGATGGGTCTTGTCCATCACATCATTCTCCTAATGATGTGATCCCGTTCATCAAATGACAACACATGTATATGGTTAGGAAACATAACCATCTTTGATTAATGGGCTAGTCAAGTAGAGGCATACTAGGGACACTGTGTTTTGTCTATGTATTCACACATGTACTAAGTTTCCGGTTAATACAATTCTAGAATGAAACAAACATTTATCATGATATAAGGAAATATAACTAACAACTTTATTATTGCCTCTAAAGCATATTTCCTTCAGTAAGAACAACACCTAAGCACCAGTCCACCCACATATCAAATTATCAAAGTAGTGAACACGATTTAAGCCAACATGATGAAAGTGACTAGATGAAATTCCCGTGTACCCTCAAGAACACTTTGCTTATCATAAGAGACCATTGTGGCCTGTCCTTTGCCTCAAAAGGATTGGGATACCTTGCTGCACTTTTGTTACTACTATAGTTACTTGCTCGTTACAAATTATCTTGCTATCAAACTACTCCGCTACTTACAATTTTAGCACTTGCAGACACTACCTTACTGAAAACCACTTGTCATTTCCTTCTGCTCCTCGTTGGGTTTGACACTCTTACTTATCGAAATGGCTACAATTGACCTCTTATACTTGTGGGTCATCAAGGCTATTTTCTGGTGCCGTTGCCGGGGAGTGAAGCACTCTTGGTAAGGAAACATTATTACTACGTGCTGAAATTTATTGTCACTTGCTACTATGGAAAACAATCCTTTGAGGGGTTTGTTCGGGGTATCTTCACCTTGACCGGAACCACAATTAGTTGCCCCTTGACCTACTGCACCTACTGAAAATATTGAATATGAAATTCCTTCGGGTATGTTAGAATAACTGCTAGCTAATCCTTATGCAGGAGATGGAACCGAACATCCGAATATGCACTTGATATATGTGGATGAAATTTGTGGATTCTTTAAGCTTGTAGGTTTGCCTGGAGATGAAGCTAAAAATAAGGTTTTCCCTTTATCTTTGAAGGGAAAAGCATTGACATGGTATGGGCTATGCGATGAAATTGGATCTTGGAACTGGAATCGGTTGAAATTGGAATTTCATCAAAAAAATTAGCCTATGCATCTAGTTCATCATGATCGGAATTATATATATAATTTATTGGCCTCCTGAAGGAGAAAGTATTGCTCTAGCTTGGGGGAGGCTTAAGTCAATGTTATATTCATGCCCCAATCATGAGCTCTCAAGAGAAATTATTATTTAGAGCTTTCATGCTTGGCTTTCTCGTAATGATCAATCCATGCTCGATACTTCTTGCACATGTTCTTTTATGAAGAAGACTATTGAATTCCGGTGGGATCTTTTAGAAAGAATTAAATGCAACTCTGAAGATTGGGAACTCGACGAAGGTAAAGAGTCAGGTGTTGAACCTAAGTTTGATTGTGTTAAATCTTTTATGAATACTGATGCTTTTCAAAAGTTTAGCACTAAATATGGACTTGACTCTGAGATAGTAGCTTCCTTTTGTGAATCTTTTGCTACTCATGTTGATCTCTCTATGGAGAAGTGGTTTAAATATCACCCACCTATTAAAGAAGAAGTTAAAGAAATGGTAAAATCTAAAGAAGAAACTATCATTTACAATGTTGATCCAGTTGTTCCCACTGCTTATATTGAAAAACCACCTTTCCCTATTAGGATGAAGGAACATGCTGAAGCTTCAATTCTGGTTAACAAAAGTTATGTTAGAACACCCAGACCATCTGAACAAATCAGAGTTGAACCTAGTGTTTCTATGATTGAAGATCTCTTGGTCGATAATATTGATGGGCATGTTATGTACATCCATGATGAAGCTTCTAGAATTGCCAAACCCGAAGGAAAAGATAAACATAGACCCGCTGTTGGCATGCCTGTTATCTCAGCTAAGATAGGAGATCATTTTTATCATGGGTTATGTGACCTAGGTGCTAGTGTGAGTGCTATTCCTTTTTTCCTTATATAAATAAATTAACAATGAAATAGCACCTGCTAAAATAGAAGGCATAGATGTTACTATTAAACTTGCTAATAGAGATACTATATCACCAGTTGGGATTCTTAGAGATGTTGAAGTCTTGTGTGGGGAAATAAAATACCCTACTGATTTTCTTATTCTTAGCTACCCACAAGATAACTTTTGTCCCATTATTTTTGGTAGACCTTTCTTGAACACCGTCAATGCCAAAATAGATTATGAGAAACAAACTTTTGGTGTTAGCTTTGGTGATGAATCTCATGAATTTAAATTTTCCAAGTTTAGTAGACAACCTCATAAGAAATATTTGCCTAGTAAGGATGAAATTATTGGTCTCGCTTCTATTGTTGTACCTCCTACTGATCCTTTGGAACAATATTTGCTAGACCATGAAAAGGATTTGCATATGCCTGAAAGAAATGAGACAGATATAATCTTTTTCGAACAAAAACCCCTGCTTAAATACAATTTTCCAATTGAAACTCTAGGAGGACCTCCTCCACCTAAAGGTGATCCTATGTTTGAATTTAAACAATTGCCTAACACTTTGAAATATGCTTATCTTGATGAGAAAAAGATATATCCTGATATTATTAGTGCTAACCTTTCAGAACATGAAGAAGAAAGATTATTAAAAGTTCTAAGGAAGCACAGAGTTGTTGTTGGATATACTCCTAATGATCTTAAGGGTATTAGTCCCACTCTATGTAAGAACAAGATTAATATGGAACCTGATGCTAAACCTGTTGTTGATCACCAACGTCGGTTAAATCCGAAGATGAAAGAAGTGGTAAGAACGGAAATATTGGAACTTTTGGAAGTAGGTATAATCTATCCTATAGCTGATAGTATATGGGTAAGTCCTGTTCATTGTTGCCCTAAGAAGGGAGGTACTACTGTTGTTCCTAATGATAAGAATGAGCTTATTCCACAAAGAATTGTCAAAGGCTATAGGATGGTAATTGATTATAGAAAATTAAACAAAGCAACTAGAAAAGATCATCACCCTCTGCCTTTTATCGATCAAATGTTGGAAAGATTATTTAAGAACACACATTTTTGCTTCCTTGATGGATATTCTGGCTTTTCACAAATACCTGTTTTACAACCTGATCAAGAAAAGACCACTTTTACTTGTCCTTTTGGAACTTTTGCTTATAGATGTATGCCTTTTGGTTTATGTAATGCACCTGCTACCTTTCAAAGATGTATGACTGCTGCATTCTCTGATTTTTGTGAAAAGATTGTTGAGGTTTTCATGGATGACTTTTCCATTTATGGGAAGTCTTTTGATGATTGTTTAAGCAATCTTGATCGAGTTTTATAGATATGTGAACAAACAAATCTTGTCTTGAATTGGGAGAAGTGCCAGTTTATGGTTAACGAAGGTATTGTATTGGGCCATAAAATTTCTGAAAGAGGCATTGAGGTGGACAAAGCCAAGGTTGATGCAATTGAGAAAATGCCATGTCCTAAAGATGTCAAAGGTATTAGTAGTTTCCTTGGTCATGATGGGTTCCATAGGAGGTTTATCAAAGACTTCTCCAAAATTTCTAGGCCTCTTACGAATCTTTTGCAAAAGGATATTCCATTTTTGTTTGATGATGATTGTTTAGAATCCTTTGACACACTAAAGAAAGCCTTACTTACTGCACATGTTGTTCAACCACCTGATTGGAACTTGCCTTTTGAGATTATGTGTGATGCTAGTGATTATGCTGTTGGTGCTTGTCGGTGTCAAAATCGGCGGATCTCGGGTAGGGGGTCCCGAACTGTGCGTCTAAGGCTAATGGTAATAGGAGGCGGGGGACACAATGTTTACCCAGGTTTGGTCCCTCTCGATGGAGGTAATACCCTACTTCCTGCTTGATTGATCTTGATGATATGAGTATTACAAGAGTTGATCTACCACGAGATCGTAGAGGCTAAACCCTAGAAGCTAGCCTATGGTTAAGATTGTTGTTGTCCTATGGACTAAACCCTGCGGTTTATATAGACACCAGAGGAGGCTAGGGTTACATAGAGTCGGTTACAGAGAAAGGAATCTTCATATCCAAATCGCCAAGCGTGCCTTCCATGCAAAGGAGAGTCCCATCCGGACACGGGACGAAGTATTCTATCTTGTATCTTCATAGTCCAACAATCCGGCAACTCATATAGTCTGGCTGTCCGAGGACCCCTTAATCCAGGACTCCCTCAGTAGCCCCCGAACCAGGCTTCAATGACGATAAGTCTGGCGTGCAGATTGTCTTCAGCATTGCAAGGCGGGTTCCTTCCCTGAATTTTGCAAAGTACCTGTTGTAAAAAGAAGTGTCCGGTTCCCCATTTAATGTTATGCTCATCGGCCGCTGCACCTTAATAGTCTCAGCCTCCATGTCTCGACCAAATGCGACAAGTCAGAGCATTTTTACATTTGCCACCCTGGACATGTAAATAAATTGTCTATTAAAGAGATGGGGATCTTCAGATCTGATCAACACCATCTTCCCCAAGCGAGGAATCATCAGAGCGTGCCAGGAAAAACCACTCCAACATGCCCGACGCTCGCAGCTCTTCCTCCCTCTCTCGCGACACCAAACCGGGCGATTGGGAGAAGTGTACCGTATCCCACAGCTGATTAGTGAAGCTGCGGACCCAAGGGTACCTACCTCCTGCATATCTAGTCCGAGTACGAACCGGATTGGCTTCTTTCAATGGCGGGGAGCAGGCGAAGAAATTTCCCAGCCCATCTAGGGGGGTGCGAGTATGCCTCGTATCCTACTTGCTGAGGGGCGTCGGATTTCCAATCCATCCGTTCCTCCACGGGCTTCTGGAGTTCTACAGCCTCCAGCTGCACAACTTCATAGCTGCCTCCATCCTCCATATCGTAGGCTACGTCGCTCTTTGTGAGCTATTTCTGGGCTGCGAAGCCCATTTTGAGCTATGGAAGAAGCTATTCTGCCTTGTCCCCTGTAATCAAGGGGGATCAATATTCCAAGTGGGCGAAGCCGAGATATGGCGCATCATCGGGATCGGATACTTATCCGGCACACGAAAGAAGGCACCCGGAGAGTGGCCCTCCGAGTGGTTTTATATCGAGGACGTCTCCCTTCCCGACCCAATCCGAATGGGTCTTCCTGAGTTTACAATGCTCTGCTGAAAAAACACCTTAACTGGCGTCCCCGGAACCCCAGAGAGGAAGATAGCAGGGAGGTTCTTCAATTGCTGAGCAAGATAAGAATACTTGCTCAGTCCGGATTGTCAATAGTCGAGGTTATGGCAATATCCATAATGCGGGGGGTTCAGGCACTCCAGTACCGAGGGCATCCCATGTGGCACTTCAATGGAGAAGACGACGCCACCCGCTATGGTCGAAAGGGTCTGGACTCCACCACTGCTCTGGTGGAAATACTGTCCGAGTTGTACAAGGGGGAAAGAGAGGAGTTCGCCCGCATCAAGCCTGGGGATGGATTTTCCATGTAAAACCCTCCCGGCTGGGTGAGCTGCCATCCATTATTCTACTCTATTCATTCCCTGAGCCTTTGTTTTCATAAATATTTACTCTGTCTACTTATAACAGGAATGGCGAAAAATAACCAGGGAGTACCATCGCCTGGCACCACAGCAAGAGGACCGTAACCGAGCCCTTAACCTCGGATTCGAAGAGGATCCGGATATATTCATGGAGCTCGTGGAAGGGGTGTTTCACCAGGCGCGCTGTGACGGCACAGAGGTGGCCATCATCGCTGACTATCCCGGCCTCCTTCCTGTATCGCAAGTAAGAAAACAAGAGGCTTATCTTCTGGAAAAGATTTATTCCTTCCATCTTACCCACCGCGCAATTCTTACGCTGTAAAGGGAGGACGATCGGCGCGCCAAGCCGAAACTGAGGCGACTCACCAACAAGGGGTGCCCATACCGGGTAGGCCTTTAAAAAGAAAGGCAAACAAAGACATGGTAGAGCCGTCCTCAAGGAGGTATGGTTTTAAGTATGCTCCGTGGTTTGTCATCTTAAAGTATGACACTATCGTTTGTGTATTAGCAGAAAGAACACCCGCCGAACTATGTCCGTGGGTCCTGCCAACCTTGCCTCCACTAGCCGGATTCCAAGCCCGGTCTCGAGGACGGAGGCCAATATGGGAGTGACACCGGACTGTCCTCATATAGAGCATTCCGACAGAATGTCCGTTACAAATTCTGAAGTGGAGAGCGCCATGAATCATCGGTGTCGGCAGGCCGCACTCCGTGACCCTGTTTTTTCAGATGAGGCTTTTAATGCACTCAACTTGGGTTTTGCGTACATCCGAGCCGCTCAGGATGGGCTTGAGGGAGTCCTGCATTAGGGGGTATCCGGACGGCCGGACTCTATACTTTGTCCGGACTATTGGAGCGTGAAGATACAAGACTCAAGACTCCGTCCCGTGTCCGGATGGGACTCTTCTTTGCGTGGAAGACAAGCTTGGCGATCCGGATATTGTATTTCCTTCCTTGTAACCAACTCCGTGTAAACCATAGCCCTCTCCGATGTCTATATAAACCGGAGAGGTTGGTCCCTAGAAGCCCGATCACAATTACAATCATAGGCTAGCTTCTAGGGTATAGCCTCTACGATCTCGTGGTAGATCTACTCTTGTACTACTCATATCGTCAATATCAATCAAGCAGGAAGTAGGGTTTTACCTCCATCGAGAGGGCCTGAACCTAGGTAAACAATGTGTCCCTTGCTTCCTGTTACCATCAGCCTAAGACGCACAGATCGGGACCCCCTACCCAAGATCTGCCGGTTTTGGCACCGACATTGGTGCTTTCATTGAGAGTTCCTCCGTGTCGTCGCTGCCAGCCTTGATGGCTCCTTCAATCATCAACAACACGGTCCAGGGTGGGACTTTTCTCCCCGGACAAATCTTCATGTTCGGCGGCATCGCACTGCGGGCCAATTCGCTTGGCCATCTGGAGCAGATCGATAGCTACGCCCCTGGCCATCAGGTCAGGTTTGGAAACCTGAACCACACGACCGATATCCGTGGAAATTGATCTTCGACGGGTTCGGGCCTGTGCCAGGAGCGCCGGACAATCACGATGAGCACGGCTTAGACCTGCTATCGGATAATGCTCGGGATATCTCCCCTCCAGGAACCCCGGACCTAAATCCAGACAAGATTGTGTCGCCCGAGGACGGAGGGAGGGACCCCACCCCGCAAGCCGCACACTCATCAGCGGTAGAGCCGAACACAGGCCTTACCTCTATGCAAGCCTGTAACACTGGACCCCCGGAGTCGTATCCGGCTGTAGGTTCCAGCCCGCGTGCTCCCGAGCCCGCCGAGCCTGGTCGGGCTCAGATAATGGAGTTTACAACTGCGGATATCTTCCAGCACTCGCCCCTTGGCGATGTGCTGAACTCGTTAAAATCTCTCTCTTTGTCAGGAGGCTCATGGCCGAACTATGTCCGGCTCGAGTGGGAAGTAGGCGACGAAGGAATCCGTTGCCCACCCACCACCCACTTCATAGCCACGGTCGATGATTTAACCGATGTGCTAGACTTCGACTCCGTAGACATCGACGGTATGGACGACGATGCAGGAGAAGAACAAGAACCACCGCTCACGCGGCGGTGGACAGCCACCTCCTCATATGATATATATAAATGGCGGACACTCCGAAGGAAACCAATGGCGATGAGGCAACGGAGGATAACCACTCAGGGAAGCAAGCAAGGCATGGGCGTCGTCAACACCGCTCCAAGCCCGACCACAACAATACCGGCGCAGGAGACGAAAACAATTCGGATGGTTCCAAAGATGAATACAACCCTGATCAGCCTGCATTCAAGCAGACCGGACTAGCCACGATGGGATACTTGGAGAGGAACAACTCTACGCCCTCCTCCGAAGACGAGGTAGGCCTCCGCGATGCCGAATGCAGCGTGCCTGAGGATCCAGTAGAGCAAGTTCGCTTCAAGCGACGGCTCATGACCACAACAAGGAGCCTGCAAAGGAAGCAACAGCAGCTTAAAGCTGACCAAGATTTGCTCATGGACAGGTGGACCAAGGTCCTGGCCACCGAAAAATACGGACTCGACCGCCCAGACAAAGGGCACACACGGCATAATTTTCTACCTCAACCTAAGTAGGAGAACCCAAGGCACATATCCCGACGTCAACACACCACAACGGTCCAAGACAATATGAAGGATACACGAAGAGGCATCCTCGAGCCTCGGCTGTCACGCCCAATATGCGACCCTATCCAAAAGGAACTCGAAGGTCCCACCAAGGATAGACCCGCATATTGAAACGCTTTTGCAAGGTGGATATCATTACATCAACATTACATAATATATGGGGATACATACAAGAGGCATACAATGCCACACGAATACAACATCATAATACATCAGAGCATCATCCAGCTACGGAGGAAACACAAACAGAAACTCAAACGACATCCACCCTGCTAGCCCAGGCTGCAGACCTGGAACCTATCCCCTGATCGAAGAAGAAGCAGAAGAAGAACTCAACACAAGCAAGCATCGCTCTCGCGTCATGATCATCGCAAAACCTGTACCTGCAACTGTTGTTGTAGTAATCTGTGAGCCACGAGGACTCAGCAATCCCATTACCATGGGTATCAAGACTAGCAAAGCTTAAAGGGAAAGGAAGGGGTAAAGTGGTGAGGCTGCAGCAGCGACTAAGCATATAAAGGTGGCTAACATACGCAAATAAGAGCGAGAAGAGAGCAAGCGGAACGGTCGTGAAGCTAGCAATTATCAAGAAGTGATCCTGAACTCCTACTTACGTCAAACATAACACAGAAACCATGTTCACTTCCCGGACTCCACCGAGAAGAGACCATCAGGGCTACACACGCGGTTGATGCGTTTTAATTCGGATCTGGTGTCAAGTTATCTACAACCGGACATTAACAAATTCCCATCTGCCTATAACCATAGGCACGGCTATCGAAAGATTATACCCTGCAGGGGTGTCCCAACTTAGCCCATGACAAGCTCTCGCGATTAACGAAGGAATAGACCTTCTCCCAGGAAGACCCGATCAGACTCGGAATCCCGGTTTACAAGACATTTCGGCAATGGTAAAACAAGACCAGCAAAGCCTCCCGCTGTGCCGACAAATCCCGATAGGAGCTGCACATATCTCGTTCTCAGGGCACACCGGATGAGCCAGACGTCGGGTTGGCATAGACCCTGGTTGCCCAGGGGGCGCCGGACATCGCTCGGTTCGGACCAACACTTAGACAAGCACTGGCCCGGGTGGGGCTAAAATAAAGATGACCCTCGGGTTGGCCGACCCAAGGGAAAGGGATAGGTGGTGGTGAGGCAAATGGTAAAACCAAGGTTGGGCCTTGCTGGAGGAGTTTTATTCAAAGCGAACTATCAAGGGGGTCCCATAAATCACCCGACCGCGTAAAGAACGCAAAATCCGGGAACATAACACCGGTATGATGGAAACTAGGGCGGCAAGAGTGGAACCAAACACTAGGCAAAAGGCCGAGTCTTCCACCCTTTACCAAGTATATAGATGCATTAATAAAATAAGAGATATTGTGATATCCCAACCAAAATCCTGTCCACCATGGAGAAATCTTCAACTTCACCTGCAACTAGCAACTCTATAAGAGGGGCCGAGCAAAAGCGGTAACATAGCCAAAACAACGGTTTGCATAGGAAAGGTGTCAAAGGTTAGAGGCTGACATGGCAATTTGGGATGGCTTGATAAACAGGTGATAGGTAGCGCAGCATAGCGATAGAATGAAACAACTAGCATAGCAATGATAGTAGTGAGATCTAGGGTAGCGGTCATCTTGCCTGAAATCCCGCAAGGAAGAAGAACGAGTCCATGAAGAAGACGAACGGATGAAGCCGAACCAAGCGTAGACGAACGGATCCTCACGATCGCAACGAAACAGGAACTATCGAAAAGAAGCACACAACAAGGTAAACACACCACACATGAACAAGGCATGATGCACGAACAAGCATGATGCATGACAAAGCTACACGAAGCTACTCATGGCAAGAGATGAGGCAAACAAGAGCAACCCATCAAGGCAAGTTTAAATGAGGCCGGGAACAACATATAACAATTCCGGTAAGTCCTCATATGCATATTTCGAAATTGGTCCAGATATGAATAAACCTTATGTTGAAGTTGTTAAACAGCAAGTTAAGATGCACAAGGATGAACTACACGAGATTCTAGTCAAGTTACATATAAAGTTCATTAAGTTCGGAGCTACGGCCTAGAAGATATGAGCAAAACAAGATCAACATGGCATTGATGCAAAATGCACTCAAACATCAAGCAAACACACCAAAACAAGGATGCAACATGATAATATGCAATTCTAAGCAAGTTTCATATAGAGCACACTCAAAACGGAGCAACGGTGCAACACACACACATGAACCAAGTTTAAAGGGCAAGCTGTCCAAAACAGCAACTAGGCATATTGCAAGCATCAAAACAATATGCGACAGCACCACAATATAATAACAAAAGGCATGGGCATGATGTACAGGTAAAGCATTACAAAACATGAACACTGAACTATCTCCAGAAATCACTAGAACATGCTCAAACACACATGGTAAGATTGCAAGTTATAACAATTCAGACTTTGCAGAAAATAACATCATGATGCACTGTTTAGAGCTATCAAACAACATGTTACAGGAACTTATCATGGCAAACAAAGGCATGGCATCAATCTACTAGTTGCATAGATCAAAAGTCCCTTGCTGACCATAAGCCAAAAAGGATCAGAAAATATGATGGCACCCACGTAAACATAGCAAGTTATATTACAGATTCAAACATGGCAGGAACATAATTATGAAGGCATGTATATGAGCTTGTGCAACTCACTACAGAGCAACACATGGCATGGCAAGGCACCCAACAGTAAGAAGACATGTTTGTGAAGCCAAGCATGGCAATAACAAGGTCATAGGGTGCATGGAACACTAGCAAAACACATGGTAAGCACTGAACTTAATGTAAACAGGCTGACAGCAACATTATGAAGCAACTTTGGAGCAAGATATGAACAAGCTACAGCAACCTATAAATACAACCAGAGGCATGGATGGATAGAGTATGGCATGTAAATCAAAACATGTTTACAGAACATATCCAGATTATGCACAGAATGATTAGTAGAAGCATGTTTATATAGCATCACGAAATAACAGATTCAGCCTAGCAAAACAGCAACATCATGTACCATACTTAACAAGCTCTATTCACTCACCACAAGTCATTGCATGACAATATAAGCATAGCATCATCAAGAAGACATGTTTGTGAAATAAACCAAGTCAAGAACAAGTCCATAGCATGCAAAGATCAACTATAGCAAGCTTGGCCAAATTGAATAACACGTAAACAATCTGCCAGGAAACATTTTGAAGCAAAAGTAGAGCACGAAAAGGACATGCTAGACTACTCTATAATTTCAACCAAGGGCATGAATGGATAGACAATAACCTATTGTTCGAAACATCCTTACTGAAGTATCTCTAAATATGCATGGATCTCTCTGTAGCATCAAGTTTACATGGCCTCGAAATAACAGAAGAACAGGGACTAAAATTAGCAACATCACGATGCCTAGTTTGCATGCTTGTGCTAGTCACCACATTGATCAAAAAATACATGGTAAGCACCTCTGTAAAGAAGAAATAGCATAGATCAAAACACATGTAGACATCAACCTCATAGGATGCACACATCAATTATGGCAAAAATGACAGAAGAGCTTGTTCTGATAACAGACAGCAGAAAACATCATGAAGCACTCTTACAACGATGATTCAGGCATCAAGATGACCTCAAATGAATATGATGCAATGGAATGAAATGATTTACTCGTCGAGGCGAACAATTTGACATATTACACGCACGAAATGGAGCTACAGATGCAGAGATACAGCATGACGAACATGGCATGAAAATACTAGAATATTCGGGGACTTGGAGAAATATCAGGGGTCAACCCCTTGGCACGGATTCCGAGGCGAGGCGGCTCGCCGGAGTTGCCACTGGAGAGGAGGGAGATGGCGGTCGGCATGGTCGGGGAGGACGCCGGAGGAGTCGCCGGAGCGCGGGGGAGCCAGATCCGGTCGCTCCTCGACCGGATCTGGACGGAGGCGGCAGGGAGCAGGGGCGGCGCTGGCGAGCGCGCTCGGGCGGCGACCGGCAACCGCGGCGGCGCCGGTCGGGGGCAGCCCGGGGCGGAGCGACCCGGCAGCTCGGCGGCGCGAGGCGGAGGTAGGACCGAGGCGCGGGGTCCGCGGGCTGCGGTGGCTGGCGGCCTCGGGGCGCGGCGAGCGGGAGGCCGCGGGGCGGCGCCGGCGACGAGGCGCGAGGCGGCAGGCGCAGGGGAGGCCCGGCGAGGCAGGCGCGGGCCGGCGGCGCGCGGAACGGGCCCGGGGCAGCCCCGGGCGGGCTCCTCGTGGGCTCTGCGGGCCGCGGCGGAGGGAGAGACGGGGCGGACAGGTGGCGGCGCGCGATTCGCCGGGGGACGGCGGCTGGACGTGTCCGGTTCGGTCCGGACATGTCCGGCGCGGCGCGGAGGGAAAATTAGGGTTTCGCGGGAAAATAGATCCGAAAATGGAGAGGGGGAGACGTTTTTATTGGTGGAGGGAGCTAGGAGAGTCCAAATGAGGAGCGGTTTTCGGTCACGCGATCGCGATCGAATGACCGAGAGCATGGAGGGGAGTTAGATGGGTTTTGGGCCAGTTTGGAAGGGGTGTTGGGCTGCAAAGAGAGAGGGGTTTACGGTTACCCAGTTAACCGTTGGAGTACCAAACAACCTCCAAATGGCACAAAACTTGACAGGCGGTCTACCGGTGCTATACCAAGGCCACTTGGCAAACCTCGGGCCATTCCGAGAAAGTTTAACACCCGCTCACAACGAGAGACAAAATAGGAACGCCGGAGGGCATAGGAGCGCCGGATTGCAAAACGAACAACGGGGAAAAGGCTCGGATGCATGAGACGAACACGTATGCAAAATGAAATGCACATGATGACATGCTAAATGCAACACGCAAGCAAAAGACATGGCAACAACGACGAATAACTGGCAGACACCTGGCGCAACGAATCCAGGGCGTTACAACACTCCTCCACTAACAAGAGATCTCGTCCCGAGATCTTAGGACCGAGACGGAAGGGAAAAGGGGTAAGGTGAAGCAAGAACTCAAGAGAAGAAGCACAGAATCGAGAGCACTCGAGAATAAGAGAGGAACGACGAGAATCAAAGGCTCACGGAATCAGATAGACTATGAAACAACTCCGGTTAGAACAAGATAAGAAACGAATAAGACTGAAAGGATTTAGGCAGCACTCCGGTTGAAAATGGAATGAATAGAACACAAGCTTCACAAGATGGAAATACACTTGATGAAGACATAACACAAGACCTCCGGAAAGAAAAAGGATGGGAGGGCGGGAAAACAATGGTAACTTGGAAGGGAGAACCAACGAATATCTTGAAGGGAAAACACCGGTTGAAATCATTGAGGAAAGAAAGCAAAGACTTCGCACGAGCAGGATGGATACTCGATTACGAACTCCGGTTTCGAGAAGAAGAACAGGGAGGGCAGGTGCGAAAATAAGACAACTGAGGATTGAACTCAAAGATGAAGAGGCTCGAGTCGACTTGACGAGAAATGCACCGGATGAAAAGAGCTGAGAACCAACGATCGGAAAACCAACTGCGAGATCCTAAAGAAAAATTTGAACGGGAAGAGAAGTAATTCAAAACACCTACGTCAAGATTCCTCACCAGAGCGACGAAGGGGCTGAGGAGTAAAAAGAATTCCTACTCTCCGATATATATAATCCTAAGACTCAAAATATTTTTGTTCTAGACTCAACAACGGCCAACAATCAAGGGGGCTCCTATGGTCGGTCGAGGCTCTGATACCAACTTGTCACGCCCAACATGCGACCCTATCCAAAAGGAACTCGAAGGTCCCACCAAGGATAGACCCGCATATTGAAACACTTTTGCAAGGTGGATATCATTACATCAACATTACATAATATATGGGGATACATACAAGAGGCATACAATGCCACACGAATACAACATCACAATACATCAGAGCATCATCCAGCTACGGATGAAACACAAACAGAAACTCAAACGACATCCACCCTGCTAGCCCAGGCTACCGACCTGGAACCTATCCCCTGATCGAAGAAGAAGTAGAAGAAGAACTCAACACAAGCAAGCATCGCTCTCGCGTCATGATCATTGCAAAACCTGTACCTGCAACTATTGTTGTAGTAATCTGTGAGCCACGAGGACTCAGCAATCCCATTACCACGGGTATCAAGACTAGCAAAGCTTAAAGGGAAAGGAAGGGGTAAAGTGGTGAGGCTGCAGCAGCGACTAAGCATATAAAGGTGGCTAACATACGCAAATAAGAGCGAGAAGAGAGCAAGCGGAACGGTCGTGAAGCTAGCAATGATCAAGAAGTGATCCTGAACTCCTATTTACATCAAACATAACACAGAAACCGTGTTCAATTCCCGCACTCCACCGAGAAGAGACCATCACGGCTACACATGCGGTTGATGCGTTTTAATTCGGATCTGGTGTCAAGTTATCTACAACCGGACATTAACAAATTCCCATCTGCCTATAACCGTAGGCACGGATTTCTAAAGATTATACCCTGCAGGGGTGTCCCAACTTAGCCCATGACAAGCTCTTGCGATCAACGAAGGAATAGACCTTCTCCCAGGAAGACCCGATCAGACTCAGAATCTCGGTTTACAAGACATTTCGACAATGGTAAAACAAGACCAGCAAAGCCTCCCGCTGTGCCGACAAATCCCGATAGGAGCTACACATATCTCGTTCTCAGGGCACACCGGATGAGCCAGACGTCGGGTTGGCATAGACCCTGGTTGCCCAGGGGGCGCCGGACATCGCTCGGTTCGGACCAACACTTAGACAAGCACTGGCCCGGGGGGGGGCGGCTAAAATAAAGATGACCCTTGGGTTGGCCGACACAAGGGAAAGGGATAGGTGGTGGTGAGGCAAATGGTAAAACCAAGGTTGGGCCTTGCTAGAGGAGTTTTATTCAAAGCGAACTATCAAGGGGGTCCCATAAATCACCCGACCGCGTAAGGAACGCAAAATCCGGGAACATAACACCGGTATGACGGAAACTAGGGTGGCAAGAGTGGAACAAAACACTAGGCAAAAGGCCGAGTCTTCCACCCTTTACCAAGTATATAGATGCATTAATAAAATAAGAGATATTGTGATATCCCAACCAAAATCCTGTCCACCATGGAGAAATCTTCAACTTCACCTGCAACTAGCAACGCTATAAGAGGGGCCGAGCAAAAGCGGTAACATAGCCAAAACAACGGTTTGTATAGGAAAGGTGTCAAAGGTTAGAGGCTGACATGACAATTTGGGATGGCTTGATAAACAGGTGATAGGTAGCGCAGCATAGCGATAGAACGAAACAACTAGCATAGCAATGATAGTAGTGAGATCCAGGGTAGCGGTCATCTTGCCTGAAATGCCGCAAGGAAGAAGAACGAGTCCATGAAGAAGACGAACGGATGAAGCCGAACCAAGCGTAGACGAACGGATCCTCACGATCGCAACGAAACAGGAACTATCGAAAAGAAGCACACAACAAGGTAAACACACCACACATTAACAAGGCATGATGCACGAACAAGCATGATGCATGACAAAGCTACATGAGGCTACTCATGGCAAGAGATGAGGCAAACAAGAGCAACACATCAAGGCAAGTTTAAATGAGGCCGGGAACAACATATAACAATTCCGGTAAGTCCTCATATGCATATTGCGAAATTGGTCCAGATCAAAATAAACCTTATGTTGAAGTTGTTAAACAGCAAGTTAAGATGCACAAGGATGATCTACACGAGATTCTAGTCAAGTTACATATAAAGTTCATTAAGTTCGGAGCTACGGCCTAGAAGATATGAGCAAAACAAGATCAACATGGCATTGATGCAAAATGCACTCAAACATCAAGCAAACACACCAAAACAAGGATGCAACATGATAATATGAAACTACATGCAATTCTAAGCAAGTTTCATATAGAGCACACTCAAAACGGAGCAACGGTGCAACACACACACATGAAACAAGTTTAAAGGGCAAGCTGTCCAAAACAGCAACTAGGCATATTGCAAGCATCAAAACAATATGCTACAGCACCACAATATAATAACAAAAGGCGTGGGCATGATGTACAGGTAAAGCATTACAAAGCATGAACACTGAACTATCTCCAGAAATCACTAGAACATGCTCAAACATACATGGTAAGATTGCAAGTTATAACAATTCAGACTTTGCAGAAAATAACATCACGATGCACTGTTTAGAGCTATCAAACAACATGTTACAGGAACTTATCATGGAAAACAAAGGCATGGCATGAATCTACTAATTGCATAGATCAAAAGTCCCTTACTGACCATAAGCCAAAAAGGATCAGAAAATATGATGGCACCCACCTAAACATAGCAAGTTATATTACAGATTCAAACATGGCAGGAACATAATTATGAAGGCATGTATATGAGCTTGTGCAACTCACTACAGAGCAACACATGGCATGGCAAGGCACCCAAAAGTAGGAAGACATGTTTGTGAAGCTAATCATGGCAATAACAAGGTCATAGGGTGCATGGAACACTAGCAAAAGAGATGGTAACCACTGAACTTAATGTAAACAGGCTGACAGCAACATTATGAAGCAACTTTGGAGCAATATATGAACAAGCTACAGCAACCTATAAATACAACCATGGGCATGGATGGATATAGGATGGCATGTAGATCAAAACATGCTTATAGAACATCTCCAGATTATGCATAGAATGATTAGTAGAAGCATGTTTATATAGCATCACGAAATAACAGATTCGGCCTAGCAAAACGGCAACATCATGTACCCTACTTAACAAGCTCGATTCACTCACCACAAGTCATTGCATGACAAGATAAGCATAGCATCATCAAGAAGACATGTTTGTGAAACAAACCAAGTCAAGAACAAGTCCATAGCATGCGAAGATCAACTATAGCAAGCTTGGGCAAATTGAATAACACGTAAACAATCTGCCAGGAAACATTTTGAAGCAAAAGTAGAGCACGAAAAGGACATGCTAGACTACTCCATAATTGCAACCAAGGGCATGAATGGATAGACAATAACCTATTGTTCAAAACATCCTTACTGAAGTATCTCTAAATATGCATGGATCTCTCTGTAGCATCAAGTTTACATGGCCTCAAAATAACAGCAGAACAGGGACTAAAATCAGCAACATCACGATGCCTAGTTTGCATGCTTGTGCTAGTCACCACATTGATCACAAAAATACATGGTAAGCACCTCTGTAAAGAAGACATAGCATAGATGAAAACACATGTAGACATCAACCTCATAGGATGCACACATCAATCATGGCAAAAATGACAAAAGAGCTCGTTCTGATAACAGACGGCAGAAAACATCATGAAGCACTCTTACAATGATGATTCAGGCATCAAGATGACCTCAAATGAATATGATGCAATGGAATGAAATGATTTACTCGTCGAGGCGAACAATTTGACATATTACACGCATGAAACGGAGCTACGGATGCAGAGATACAGCATGACGAACATGGCATAAAAATACTAGAATATTCGGGGACTTGGAGAAATATAAGGGGTCAACCTCTTGGCACGGATTCCGAGGCGAGGCGGCTCGCCGGAGTTGCCACTGGAGAGGAGGGAGTTGGCGGTCGGCGTGGTCGGGGAGGACGCCAGAGGAGTCGTCGGAGCGCGGGGGAGCCGGATCCGGTCGCTCCTCGACCGGATCTGGACGGAGGCGGCAGGGAGCAGGGGCGGCGCCGGCGAGCGCGCTCGGGCGGCGGCTGGCAACCGCGACGGTGCCGATCAGGGGCAGCCCGAGGCGGAGCGACCCGGCAGCGCGGCGGCGCGAGGCGGAGGCAGGACTGAGGCACGGGGTCCGCGGGCTACGGCGGCTCGCGCCCTCGGGGCGCGGCGAGCGGGAGGCCGCGGGGTGGCGCCGGTGACGAGGCGCGAGGCGGCAGGCGCAGGGGAGGCCCGGCGAGGCAGGCGCGAGCCGGCGGCGCGCGGAACGGGCCCGGGGCAGCCCAGGGCGGGCTCCCTGTGGGCTCTGCAGGCCGCGGCGGAGGGAGACACGGGGCGGAGAGGTGGCGGCGCGCGATTCACCGGGGGACGGCGGCTGGACCTGTCCGGTCCGGTCCGGACATGTCCGGCGCGGCGCGGAGGGAAAATTAGGGTTTCGGGGGAAAATAGATCCGAAAATGGAGAGGGGGGACGTTTTTATAGGTGGAGGGAGCTAGGAGAGTCCAAATGAGGAGCGGTTTTTGGCCACGCGATCATGATCGAACGACCGAGAGCATGGAGGGTAGTTAGATGGGTTTTGGGCCAGTTTGGAAGGGGTGTTGGGCTGCAAAGTGAGAGGGGGTTTACGGTTACCCAGTTAACCGTTGGAGTACCAAACGACCTCCAAATGGCACGAAACTTGACAGGCGGTCTACCGGTGCTATACCAAGGCCACTTGGCAAACCTCGGGCCATTCCGAGAAAGTTTAACACCCACTCACAACGAGAGACAAAAGAGGAACGCCAGAGGGCATAGGAGTGCCGGATTGCAAAACGGACGACGGGGAAAAGGCTCGGATGCATGAGAAGAACACGTATGCAAAATGAAATGCACATGATGACGTGCTAAATGCAACACGCAAGCAAAAGACATGGCAACAACGACGAATAACTGGCAGACACCTGGCGCAACGAATCTGGGGCGTTACATCGGCGCAATTGTCATAAACGTCAAGTCAGGAAGTTGGTGCCAAATCCAGCAAGTCCCAGTCCGATCAGCAGACAAAGAACAACTCAAGCCTATCCGGCCCGAGCAACATACTCGATCAACCATGTGAAATTCATGGTACTCCTAGAAGGACGGCCAAGCATACCAATAGAGAATGCGGGATCCTCAAAACAAAGCAGCCGGTCTTGTGCCGAAAACAATGAGGGGAGGAGTCCAATAACGGGTAAGTCAAAAGATCCTCCAGAGCATAAAAGTACGGCCGATCTCCCCCGATCACATCGACCGTCTGGACAATATCAACCACAACAATTTAATTGCACTACCTCTAGACCCAGTAGACTGGGGGCTCCATCTCACATAAAGCCCCCATGGGTATGAAACCACAAATAACATCTTCTAAAAGATGCCAAGTGCAAAGGCCAAGTTTTACTGGCCCACCACTCTAATGGTTGTCTTCGGATCATCAAAAAAAATACCATGCCAAAGAATAAGTCTTCGGCACTTTCCCCTCATACAGTAATTACCACATGTTAACAGGACGAACCACGTTGACTAGATTCCACGTGGCAAACCATTAGGCCAGCCCCGTGTGATATAGTCATATCTATGGGCTAGGCTGAACCCCACCCTTAGAGCGGAAATCATACCGCTGCCGGAGTAGCAAGTCGTGCCGACCTATCAAAATTTTGATATGACAGCCAACTATCCTGACACCAACTGAGGGGTCCGCGCTACTTTACGGTATAATGGCTGGGTTAACCAAGCTCCGATCAGGCACCCTCGGTCCAACCTCAAGAGGACGTTCAGCTGCCCTCAAGTATTTGCCTTTACAAACTAACTTTCACGCAGAACAGGATTGGCAACGTGGAATCAGCCCGGACACACGAAGGCAGGAACACACAAGTAAATCCCCCCCCCCCAATGAAGGCAGTGCAGATTCACTTCAGATCCACTCGCAGCCTCCTCCAGTCCGTCCACGACAGGTTCCGCCAAAAACACCTCTTTTCATAATCGTAAACCGTACTCATATGCATAGACATATCATCCTACTACAGTGCGTAGATTTAAATAACACTTACCAGCTGTCATTCTTCATTAGACGCCACTTTTTCACCCCAAAACGGCACCCATACGTCGTATTAGGCCCCACTACGCCAGGGGCTTCAGAATACTCCTAATACGACAAAGTGCAGCCACCTTCCTGGTCGCTAGGCACCCCGACCTTATAGCATTATATGCATCAGCTCCGAATCATGTCTTGGGTCATTAGTTGGGTTTGCCCGGCTCCCATGTTTTGGTACCTTATGTTCCGCTCTATCGGCTAAGGTAGCGCTGGGAGAACTACTGCAATTGTGTCCCGGTTCTTCCTGACGAGCACCTCAGTAGAGAAAGCCGAAACCTGACTGTCATGATACGGCGAGAGCTGGTCAGCTGTTCGAGAGGTTGTAAAATCCTTAAAGATTTATTCCGCACAATGCCATTATAAATGCAAAGTGCGAAGGATTGGTTTTCCGATCACGCGCTGATAGAGCCCCCAGTTCGGCCTTCCGAACACCAAGGGCTGCGCCGACCATACTCGAACTCCTATGGCCAAGTGAGATTGGTAAAGCCCTATAGTCTGATTGCCTGGTTCGTAGCGAGGAACACCTCCTTAAAGGGACCCAACAATGGGATAAAGTGTGTTCAGACATGTCCTGAACACCCCCGTACTTTTTACGTGGGGACAGAAGCCGACGACTGGCCAACTCTCAGGTTTTATGTACACTAAACGGTCGCATAGGAAGAACAAGCATTCACATTAACTGGGAATAAATAATAAAAGTGCCATTCCCCCGCATTACAACGGCACGACGACCTTCAGGTCAATATAGTGTCTTTAGCACACTTGTCCGCCACAAGGCGGGCTCCTTTAAGTACACCTTCATAGTACAACTCGGGCTTGCGGTGCTCCTTACCCTGCGGCAGCCCCTCAGTCATCAGCTTCTCCGCATCAAGCTTCCCCTAGTGCACCTTTGCACGGGCAAACGCCATGCGCGCACCCTCTATACAGACTGACCGCTTAATGACATCAAGCCGAGGGCAGGCGCCAACAATCCGCTTCACGAGTCCGAAGTAACTGCTTGGAATTGGCTCCGCGGGCCACAGCCGGACAACCAAGTCCTTCATGGCTAGCTCGGCCGCCTATTGCAGTTCGACCAGCTGCTTCAACTAATCGATAAAGGGCACCAGATAATTCGGCGCCAAATACTGCAACAGGAATTCAGCTTGTCTCTTAGAGCCGCATTACTATATAAAAAATGTCCTTGAATACAAAAAGCCTTACTAGCCGCAACCTTTCGTGTCTCCTAAATATCCTTCAGAGCACCGCGGCCTTCTGCCCGAGCATCCTCCGTGGTTTGGAGAGCTTGAGCGAGTTCGGATTCTTTTCCGGCCAAACTCTGCTCCAAGGCATCACCTTTCTTCACGCCTCCTGGAGCTCTCGCTCAGCTTCGATGACCCTGGCCTCGTGTTTCTCACGTAGCGCATGTTCGGCGGCAGCCTTCTCATTGGCATCAGCCACAGCCTTCTTCAGTGCCTCAAATTCGGCACTAGCTCCTAGAGCATACAATACAAATACTTTTCACCAGGCACAATTACTCATTCGTGCCGAATTCTAGACAAAGTTTCAACATACCTTGCTTGTTCTCCAATTGCTTCTTCACACGGCCGAGTTCCTCTTCGGCCCGTTCCAGACTCTGCTTCAGTCCGGACACCTCCGCATTATGAGCGGCGGTCTTCTCTGCAGATGCCTACTTTCAAACAAAGGGATATACATCATTAATGAAGGCTCATGCAAAAGCGGTTGATTTGATCCCCTGTCCGGCTTTCTATCTCTCTTTCGCCGGACAGTGCATCAGGGGCTACTACTCATACTGTGACAATCTCCAAAAGGTTTGCAAAAATATACCTCAAATGCATTTATAAGGCCAAGGCAGGACTCATTCAGCCCGCTCTCGGCGGACTGAATCTTTTCAATCACTGCACCCATGAGGGTCCGATGTTCATCGACGATAGACACGCTCCTTAACGCTGTCTATAGGCCACCCGGCAGCTCTGCTTGGGCAGAGGTTGCTAGCAGGGTAGGCAAGCCTCCCACCGTCGAAGGTGGCTGCTCGCCCGATCCTGGAGCCTTAGAGGTCTCCAAGACCGTGTCCGGCTATGGCCCGAATCCGAGATCGCCCCCATCGTTGACACGCCTGGGGGCCACCGCCCCGTGTGTCCGGCCCTAGAGACATGCCCCCCTGGTCCGGGTCCCATTGAGACGACACCTCAGTGTCGCACTTGGACTTTGGGGAAGGGTCCTCTGGAGGCGTCTCACTCGCCAAAGCATCCGAGCTCAGCGAATCCTCCGATGAGGACTGTCCGGCACGAGACCTCGCTGGGCTGTATGAAATACGGCGTCAGTTAAAACTACTGTACCCAAACTACCCTGGATGCATATGCGTGTTTGAATTTCGTATACTTATGACTTTTCCAGGGGCTGGGCCCTGGGATCCCACTCCGGGCTGTTATCGGCAGCCGTGGTGGATGCTTCTGGGTGGGAAGCTCTCCTCCTCTTGGGCGATTCGTCGTCCGGGGACGAGGAAGCCGTCCTTTCCTTCCCACCTCCAGAGGGAGGCTCGTCTTCCTCCATTTCCTCCTCTTCGTCTTTGGAAGAGGGATGGTCGCTGGAGTCTTCGGATTTTGCGTCCGAAGCGTCGCAACGACGGAGGCCACTCCGGGTCTTTTTGACCTTCTTGGAGGCCTCTTTCTTTGGCGCCTCGTAAGGCGCTTGGACTAGCATCTTCGTTAGAATAGGTCCGGCTGGTTCCTCCGGCAGCGGGGTCGGACAATGTATCCACTCCACCTTTTTTATCCATCCCTGGGGTCATGATAAAGCATGAGAAAAATGTCTCCCTCAGGACATGCGAACTGGAGCATGAATGGATAGAGCATAGCAATAACTTACCGGGCTTGCAGAATGGAATAATTGATACCCACGGTCCTCGGCGGAGCCCAGCCATGATTTGCCGGACTTAAAGAGAACCTTCTAGATATCCTTGTGGGAGGAATCGTAGAGCCCCCGAAGGGTCTGGTGCTCGGTTGGGTCGTACTCCCACAAGTTGCAAGCTCGACGCTGGCAAGGGAGAACAAGGCGAACTAACATCACCTGGACTATGTCGACGAGTTTGACGTCCTTATCGACCACACTCTGGACGCGCATCTGGAGCAGTGACAGCTCATCGGACGAGGACTAGTTCAGGCCCTTCTTGGGCCAGGACGTGAGCCGCAGTGGGGCTCCAGATCTGAACTCGGGAGCTGCATCCCACTTTTTGCTGCGCGGTTCGGTGATATAGAACCATTGCTGCTGCCACTCCTTGACAGAGTCGTTGAAGGCACCCGTCGGCCAAACGACCTTGGGCATCTTGCTCACCATGGCATCGCCGCACTCGGCGTGCTCGCCACTCACCACCTTGGGCTTCACATTGAAAATCTTCAGCCACAGACTGAAGTGAGGAGAAATCCAGAGAAAAGCCTCACACACGACGATGAACGTCAAGATGTTAAGGAAGGAATTGGGGGAAAGATCATGAAAATCAATCCCATAATAATGCATGACTCCGCGAACAAATGGGTGAAGGGGAAACCCGAGCCCGCAGACAAAATGGGGAAGAAACACGACTCTCTCGTGGGGCTCCGGAGTAGGGATGATCTGTCCCGCCGGTGGGAGATGGTGGCCGATCTTCTTGGCCAGGTACCCGGCCTCTCTGAGCCTCTTGATATCCTTCTCCTGGACGGTAGATGTCGGTGTCAAAACTGGCGGATCTCGGGTTGGGGGTCCCGATCTGTGCGTCTAGGCTGATGGTAACAGGAAGCAAGGGACACAGATGTTTACCCAGGTTCGGGCCCTCTCGATGGAGGTAAAACCCTACTTCCTGCTTGATTAATATTGATGATATGGGTAGTACAAGAGTAGATCTACCACGAGATCATAGAGGCTAAACCCTAAGAGCTAGCCTATGATGGCATGATTGTAATTGTGATCGGCCTTCTAAGGACCAACCTCTCCGGTTTATATAGACACCGGAGAGGGCTAGGGTTTACATGGAGTCGGTTACAAGGAAGCGAACACAATATCCGGATCGCCAAGCTTGTCTTCCACGCAAAGGATAGTCCCATCCGGACATGGGCCGAAGTCTTGAGTCTTGTATCTTCACGCTTCAATAGTCCGGACGATGTATACAGTCCGGCTGTCCGGATACCCCCAAATCTAGGACTCCCTCAGTAGCCTCTGAACTAGGCTTGAATGACGATGAGTCCGGCGCACATTCTTGTCTTCGGCATTGCAAGGCGGGTTCCTTCTCCGAATACTCCAAAGTGGTTATCGAACACGTAGACCGTGTCCGGATTCGCAAGATGATCTTCACATAGCATAAATCTGATCCGCTGGAATCTTCGTATGTCGTGCCCTTGCATCGTGGCCTGGTGCAAGGCGAACCGGCGTTTCTTGCCCCACCTTGACTCGTGTTACGAGGCGGTTTATTGGCACGTCCCGTCGAGGCAGAGATCATGTTCCTCTTATTATGGGATTTTCCATTAATACGGGTGTGCGTGACCCCACGACAGTCGTTGGTATAACTCCGTGTGTTTTTAGAAAAGCCTCAAACGGTCACACCGAGGACTCTTGATATTCACCCCTTTATAAAGGGGTCGAGGCCTATGCCTCTTTTCCACCTTCCTCGCGCCTTCTCGCACCTTGAGTTCTAACACCCAAAACCTAAGCTCCAACACCCCAGATCCTCCAATATGTCCGGATCTGACCCTCAAGGCCGGTGGGTGGCCTCCTCGATTCAAAAGGAAGACATTGCGAAGCATAGGGAGGTCGGAGACCTGGCCGCCAACATCCAACACAGGCTTCCTGCTCCAGGTTAGGTCATCCCCACACCGGAGCCCAATGAGTGCGTCGTGTTTGTCCCTCACTTCCTCCGCGGCTTGGGCTTCACCCTCGCCCCTTTGTGAGGGGGCTCATATTCTACTATGGGTTGGATTTTCATGATCTGGCTTCGTACGCTATCCTCCATATCTCGTCGTTCATTATCGTGTGCGAGGCTTTTCTTCACGTCACTCCACACTTCGGCTTATGGCTCAAGACTTTCAATGTGAAGCCGAAGATGATAGAAGGGAGACATGTGGAGTGCGGAGGTGTCATAATAAGCAGGAACACCGATGCCCCATGGCCAGAGGGTTCTTTACCAAAAGTATCCGATGTATGGCAGTGGAGGTGGTTTTATGTTACGGCTCCCAGGGGCACAAAGTGGGTAGCCGCCCCCGAGTTCCGCTCGGGCCCTCCATCACAGTTGGCGTCTTGGACCAACGTAGGACGGAATTGGGGGCCCACTTGTGATGTACCAGTACTGCAGAATCGCATCCGAGAGCTTCTCAAGAGGGACATTAACCTTGTCAGCATAATGCAACTGATGTTAATCCGATGGATGTTGTCGTGCCAACGCCGGCCTCTTCGGATGTGGGAGTTCAATCCGGCAGGTCTGCGGACTGTCAAGCACTTCTTCGGCTTGAAGCTCGAAGGGATGTGCAAATTATTCTTCGGACCGAAAGTAGAGTGTCCGGACACCACCGAGGATGCGGGCCTAAGCTGCAATCGCCTAGATACCCAAGTAACCTTGATACCGGACACCTTGTTTTGTATTTTTCACAATTGTTTATTCTGAAACTCATCCGTGGCCAGGAATGGCTCAGCAAGGTGGAGAGAATCAGGTGTCCGGCACCACTTACCGAAGGCTCGCCTGGTCGCACAATGGCCAAGATGCTTGACCGGGTACTCAGCAGAATGCCCTCAGGGAAAGACAAGGGGAAGATCGAAGAAACCGAACTAGGCAACCGAACTATATAGCTGTAACGCATAATCACACTTGATCCAACGTCTTGGGCCATTAAGGAGGTGATCGCACGTCGAACTAGGCAACCGGACTATATAGCTGTAACGCTTTCGCTTAGCCATGGGAGTCTAATGGTGGGGCTACTATGTAGCCCCTGGTACTTTCGCTTGCATCTGAATGCGGGCGCGTGTGTACATGACCGAGAAATGGTCCTTCGTTAATGCGGAGGGATCCTAAAGATTCTGATAAGTCTTCGAGTGGTTGAACAGTCTCTCGCTGTATCATGACAGTCAGTTTTCGGCTTTCTCTAATGAGGTGCTCATCCGGAATAACCAGGGCACAATCGCAGTAGTTCTCCTTTGGCCACCTTAGCCGATAATAACGGAACGTAAGGCGGCAAACCCAGGAGCCGGGCAAACCCAACATTTGACCAAAGACATGATTCAGAGCTGATGCATATAAGTCCAAACTCGTGACGCCGAACACTCCCGAATGTATTCGGACTTTATAACAGATGATGGGCTCAAGAATGCCCATTCGTTTTAAACCCTGTGTTTCCAGGTACGCGTGTTAATCTGTCGGGGCGAAATGCCAATAATGGTAGTATCCTTTGTGGGTATGGAACCCATGGGATGGTTAAAAAGCAAGAGGCAATAGAAAAGGTTTACATAGGGGCATAATCTAAAAAGAAACCTGTTGAACGGGGCCCTGCTGCATGTCTGCGCCTTTGTCTCCGTTGTGCCGTATCCTGGAAGGGTATCGCGCGAACGTTGTTTGCGGAAAAAGAAAACTCGTAGGAGAGTACAACGTAAGTATGCGATGGATAGTAAAAGTGTAAGATGTTGGCCTGCCAATAAGGTTGGGCCAATTGTGGGGCTGTATTAAATATTTATAGCCCCTGGTGTCCGCTATGGGATTATATATACGGTGCCCTGGTTCAATTTTATCCGGGCTACCGGACTCGTCTAACCGTGTGATACGTCTCCAACGTATCTATAATTTTTGATTGCTCCATGCTACTTTATCTACTGTTTTGGACTATATTGGGCTTTATTTTCCACTTTTATATTATTTTTGGGACTAACCTATTAACAGGAGGCCCAGCCCAGAATTGTTTTTTTTCTATTTCAGTGTTTCGAAGAAACGGAATATCAAACGGAGTCCAAACGGAATGAAACCTTCGGGAACGTGATTTTCTCACCGAACGTGATCCAGGAGACTTGGACCCTACTCCAAGAAGTGCCAGAGGTAGTCACGATGGTGGAGGGCGCCCCCCCCCCCCCCGGGCGCGCCCCCCTACCTCGTGGGCCCCCTGTTGCTCCACCGACGTACTCCTTCCTCCTATATATACCTACGTATCCCCAAACGATCACCAGAGGAGCCAAAAACCTAATTCCACCGCCGCAACCTTCTGTATCCACGAGATCCCATCTTGGGGCCTGTTCTGGAGCTCCGCCGGAGGGGGCATCCACCATGGAGGGCTTCTACATCAACACCATAGCCCCTCCGATGAAGTGTGAGTAGTTTACTTCAGACCTTCGGGTCCATAGCTAGTAGCTAGATGGCTTCTTCTCTCTTTTTGGATCTCAACACAATGTTCTCCCCCTCTCTCGTGGAGATCTATTCGATGTAATCTTCTTTTTGCGGTGTGTTTGTTGAGACCGATGAATTGTGGGTTTATGATCCAACTTATCAATGGAAAATATTTGAATCTTCTCTGAATTCTTTTATGTATGATTGAGTTATCTTTGCAAGTCTCTTCGAATTACCCTTTTGGTTTGGCAACCTAGATTGGTAATTCTTGCAATGGGATAAGTGCTTAGCTTTGGGTTCAATCTTGCGGTGTCCTTTCCCAATGACAGAGGGGGCAGCAAGGCACGTATTGTATTGTTGCCATCGAGGATAACAAGATGGTTTTTTTATCATATTGCCTGAATTTATCCATCTACATCATGTCATCTTGCTTAAGGCGTTACTCTGTTTTTAACTTAATACTCTAGATGCATGCTGGATAGCGGTCGATGAGTGGAGTAATAGTAGTAGATGTAGAATCGTTTCGATCTACTTGTCTCGGACGTGATGTCTATATACATGATCATTACCTAGATATACTCACAGTTATGCTAAATTTTGTCAATTGCTCAACAGTAATTTGTTCACCCACCGTAGAATACTTATGCTCTTGAGAGAAGCCACTAGTGAAACCTACGGCCCCCAGGTCTATTCTCATCATATCAATCTCTATCGCTCTATTACTTGCTTTGTTTTTACTTTGCCTTTTACTTTTCACTTTGCATCTATCTATCAAAAATACCAAAAATATTATTTATCATCTCTATGAAATCTCACTCTCGTAAGTGACCGTGAAGGGATTGACAACCCCTAATCATGTTGGTTGCGAGTAGCTATCGTTTTGTGCAGGTACGAGGGACTTGTGCGTGGTCTCCTACTGGATTGATACCTTGGTTCTCAAAAACTGAGGGAAATACTTACGCTACTTTGCTGCATCATCCTCTCCTCTTCGGGGAAATCCAACGCAGTGCTCAAGAGGTAGCAAGAAGAATTTCTGGCGCCGTTGCCGGGGAGTCTCACGCAAGCAAGTCAACAATACCAAGTACCCATCACAATCCCTATCTCTCGCATTACATTATTTGCCATTTGCCTCTCGTTTTCCTCTCCCCCACTTCACCCTTGCCGTTTTATTCGCCCTCTCTTTCGCAATCTCCTCCTCTCTTTCCCGTCTGCCTTTTCCTGTTGCCTTTCTGTTTGCTCGTGTGTTAGTTTGCTTGCTTGTCATGATGACTAATCTCATATCTTCTCCGCTATCTCCCGAGAATGAAGTTCTAAATTTTAAGCAAAGGGAGGGAGAAAATTTAAAAGATGCTTGGTATAAAATTTGCAATGCTCAAAATAGATCTACCAGGAAGCAATCTACCTTAGTTCTTCTTCGTAATTTTTACATAGGTGCTAATCCTTGGTATAAATATATCCTTGATACCATTACCGGAGGGAATTTCTTGGGTAGCCATACTTTTGATTCTTATAATGCTTTAATAGATATATTTGGCTCACCACCCCTTGTGATTAATGGAACTACGTTAACTTTGGAGCATGTTATGCAAAGGCTTGAAACTATCGAGAATAAAGTTGCTACCATTGAATCAATTGAAAATCTTGATAAAAAGATCCACAATCAAATTACCCAATACGGATCTAAGGTAGGAATGACTTTGAAAAATATTAAAGAAAAAGAACCCATAGTTAATGAGAAAATAAATCTAGATTCCACAAGAATTGATAAACTTGAGGGTATCATTACCAACTTGTAACCGTTTTTTCTTCCGTTCAAAACACTCCAAGTTCTTCTACTAAAAAATATAAGCTTATTTATGTTCCTAAGAAGGGAGAATCATCTAGCAAGGAAACTGCGGATCTTAAATCTATAAGTGTTCATGCCAATCTTTTTACCATCATTAAGGAACCATTTGCTATAAATGAATTTTTAGATCTTTTACCTGAAAATTTGATAATTGCTAGAGAGAAAGAAAATTCTAAAAGGGGTAGATACCTCATCAAAGAATTTCCTACTAAAGATGGCAATACCTAGATCTATCCTTGCTTTTATGCCTAGCTAGGGGCGTTAAACGATAGCGCTTGTTGGGAGGCAACCCAAGTTTATTTGTGTTTTTTGTTTTTGCTTCTGTTTAGGAATAAATAATCCATCTAGCCTCTGTTTGGATGTGGTTTTCTCTTTTAATTAGTGTTTGTGCCAAGTAGAACCTACAGGATAACCTACGATGATAGTTGATTTGATTTTGCAGAAAAACAGAAACTTTGTGCGCACGAAGATAATTTTGTTAAATCACAGAAACGTGATTTTGCGTTGATTCTTTTTGATGATGTTCAATAAAGAAATCGTACAGGACTTCCTATTTTGTTAGAATTTTTAGAGTTCCAGAAGTTTGCGTTAGTTACAGATTTCTACAGTCTGTTCTGTTTTTGACAGATTCTGTTTTACGTGTGTTGTTTGCTTATTTTGATGAATCTATGGCTAGTAAAATAGTTTATAATCAATAGAGAAGTTGGAATACAGTAGGTTTAACACCAATATAAATAAAGAATGAGTTCATTATAGTACTTTGAAGTAGTCTTTTGTTTTCTTTCTCTAACGGAGCTCACGAGATTTCTGTTGAGTTTTGTGTTGTGAAGTTTTCAAGTTTTGGGTGAATTCTTTTGATGGATTATGGAACAAGGAGTGGCAAGAGCCTAATCTTGGGGATTCCCATGGCACCCCCAAGATAATCCAAGGACACCAAAAAGTCAAAGCTTGGGGATGCCCTGGAAGGCATCCCCTTTTTCGTCCACTTCCATCGGTAATTTACTTGGAGCTATATTTTTATTCACCACATGATATGTGTTTTGCTTGGAGCGTCTTGTATTATTTGCGTATTTGCTTGTTAGCTTACCACAATCATCCTTGCTGTACACACCTTTTGAGAGATCCATACATGAATTGGAATTTGTTAGAATACTCTATGTGCTTCACTTATATCTTTTGAGCTTGATAGTTTTTGCTCATCGTGCTTCACTTATATCTTTTGAGCGTGATAATTTTTGCTCTAGTGCTTCACTTATATCTTTTAGAGCACGGTGGTGGATTTGTTTTAAAGAAACTATTGATCTCTCATGCTTCACTTAGATTATTTTGAGAGTCATTCATAGCATGGTAATTCGCTTAATGTTAATATACTTGGTGTTCAAGATATGTGAAACTTTCTTTTGAGTGCGTTGAATACTAAGATAAGTTTGATGCTTGATAATTGTTTTGAGATATGAAGATGGTGATATTATAGTCATGCTAGTTAAGTAGTTGTGAATTCAAAGAATA
Organism: Triticum timopheevii; assembly: GCA_963921465.1. Lineage (NCBI taxonomy): Eukaryota > Viridiplantae > Streptophyta > Magnoliopsida > Poales > Poaceae > Triticum > Triticum timopheevii. The sequence goes on along the minus strand of OY997266.1, from coordinate 485,961,731 downwards.
CTTGTGTTGAAGTTTGTGATTCCCGTAGCATGCACGTATGGTGAACCGTTATGTGATGAACTCGGAGCATGATTTATTTATTGATTTTCTTCCTTATGAGTGACGGTCGGGGACGAGTGATGGTCTTTTCCTACCAATCTATCCCCCTAGGAGCATGCGCGTAATACTTTGCTTTGATAACTTCTAGATTTTTGCAATAAGTATATGAGTTCTTTATGACTAATGTTGAGTCCATGGATTATACGCACTTTTTCCCATCCTTCCACCTTTGCTAGCCTCTCTAATACCGCGCACTTTTTGCTGGTATCATACACCCACCGTATACCTTCCTCAAAACAGCCACCATACCTACCTATTATGGCATTCCCATAGCCATTCCGAGATATATTGCCATGCAACTTTCCACCGTTCTGTTTATTATGACACGCTCCATCATTGTCATATTGCTACCATGATCATGTAGTTGACATCGTATTTGTGGCAAAGCCACCGTTCATAATTCTTTCATACATGTCCTCATGATTCATTGCATATCCCGGTACACCGCCGGAGGCATTCATATAGAGTCATACTTTGTTCTAAGTATCGAGTTGTAATTATTGAGTTGTAAGGAAAATGAAAGTGTGATGATCATCATTATTAGAGCATTGTCCCAAGTGAGGAAAGGATGATGGAGACTATGATTCCCCCATAAGTCGGGATGAGACTCCGGACGAAAAATAAAAAAAGAGGCCAAAAAAAGAGAAAGGCCCAAATAAAAAAATTAGAGAAAAAGAGAGAAGGGACAATGCTACTATCCTTGTACCACGCTTGTGCTTCAAAGTAGCACCAAGATCTTCATGATAGAGAGTCTCTCATTTTGTCACTTTCATATACTAGTGGGAATTTTTCATTATAGAACTTGGATTGTATATTCCAATGATGGGTGTCAGTGTCAAAACCGGTGGATCTCGGGTAGGGGGTCCTGAACTATGCGTCTAGGCGGATGGTAACAGGAGACGAGGGACACAATGTTTTACCCAGGTTCGGGCCCTCTCGATGGAGGTAAAACCCTACGTCCTGCTTGATTAATATTGATGATATGGGTAGTACAAGAGTGGATCTACCACGAGATCAAGGAGGCTAAACCCTAAAGCTAGACTATGGTATGATTGTTGTAATGTATGTTGTGTCCTACGGACTAAAGCCCTCCGGTTTATATAGACACCGGAGGAGGCTAGGGTTACACAGAGTCGGTTATAATGGTAGGAGATCTACATATCCGTATCGCAAGCTTGCCTTCCACGCCAAGGAAAGTCCCATCCGGACATGGGATGGAGTCTTCAATCTTGTATCTTCGTAGTCTTGGAGTCCGGTAGACAATGACAGTCCGGCTGTCCGGACACCCCCTAGTCCAGGACTCCCTCAGTAGCCCCTGAACCAGGCTTCAATGACGATAAGTCCGGCGCGCATAATGTTCGGCATTGCAAGACGGGTTCCTCCCTTGAATAATCCAGAGAAGATCATGAACACCAGGATAGTGTCAGGCTCTGCAAAATAAATTCCACATTCCACCATAGAGAGAATAAAATGTACACAAGTCCAATCTGCTGACGTATTATGCGGCATGACATCACACCGCTTCCAAGCCTTTATTTAAATCGTTTTTTATTATACAACCTCAGCATGTTTAGCGAGGCGGTTTCCTTGGCACGTCCTATCGAAGCAGAGATCGTGTTCCCCTTATTCTGGGATTCTCATCAATACGTGCGTGGGTAACCCAACCGGGCCCGTCGCCATGCCTCCTCTATCGAAGGTGAATCCCGAACGGTCACGGAGACGACTCTTGGTATTTTTCCCCTTTATAAGAGGACCAAGGCTCGTTTCTTTTCTTCAATCTCGCATCGAATCTCCTCCTTGCTCCCAGTTCCAACACCCAGAGCCCCAGATTCGAGCGCTTCAGATTCTCAACCATGTCCGGCTCCGACCTCCAGGGTCGGTGGATGCCCTCCTCCGTCACGGAGGAGGACGTGTTAAAGCTGCGTGAGGCCAAGTACCTGTCCTACGAGATTTTGCACAGGTTGCCTGCCCAAGGGCAGGCCGTGCCTGCTCCCGAGCCCGGTGAGTACGTTATCTTCGTATCCCACCTCCGTCGGGGTTTAGGCTTCCCGACGGACCCCTTCGTGAGAGGGCTCATGTTCTACTACGGGCTGGATTTTCATGACTTGGCTCCGGAGTCCATCCTCCATATCTCTGCATTCATTATCGTCTGCGAAGCCTTCCTCCGCGTCACTCCCCACTTCGGGTTGTGGCTGAAGACCTTTAATGTGGAGCCGAAGATGATCGGCGGGCGTCAAGCGGAGTGCGGCGGGGCGGCCATAAGTAGAAGGGCCGATGCCCCGTGGCCCGAGGGTTCCTTCCAAGAGGAGCTCGGACTGTGGCAGCAGGAGTGGTTCTATATCACCGCTCTGAAGGGCAGCAAGCAAAAGCCGCCGCCTTCATTCCGCCCGGGACCTCCACGCCGACTGATGTCGTGGGTCAACCAAGGGCTCAATTGGGGGCCGTCCGAAGACGCGCCCTCATTGCAGGGCCGGATTCGAGACCTCCAGGCGAGGGAGATCAATCTGGTCGTGGTGATGCAGGTTATGCTAATCAGGCGTCTTCTGCCCTGCAAATGCCATCCTCTCCGTTTATGGGAGTTCAATCCGGAGGGACCTCGAATTCTCCAACACTTCATGGGTGCGACACCCGTGGAGATGTACAAGTTGTTCTTCGGGCCGCAGGTAGCGTGTCCGGAATTGACCGAGGACGCAGGCCTAAGCTGCAATCGCCCGGATACTCAGGTAAAAAGCTCAGAGTTTGGACGTTCTGTTTATCTGCTTTTCTGGAGTTCGCCTCCTGACCCATTACTTTTCATCAGGAGTGGGTAGCGCGATCGAAGCTGATAAGGTGTCCGGCTCCCCTCCCAGAGACCGCACTAGAGCCCGTGCTGGTCAGAATGTTGGAGGTCATGCCCGTAGAAGGGAGCGATGGGGAAGATAGAGGAGCTATTATTTCGCCCAAAGGGGCGTCTGAAGAGGGGGGGATCAAAAACCCCTCTTATGCGGCATGACATCACACCGCTTCCAAGCCTTTATTTAAATCGTTTTTTATTATACAACCTCAGCATGTTTAGCGAGGCGGTTTCCTTGGCACGTCCTATCGAAGCAGAGATCGTGTTCCCCTTATTCTGGGATTCTCATCAATACGTGCGTGGGTAACCCAACCGGGCCCGTCGCCATGCCTCCTCTATCGAAGGTGAATCCCGAACGGTCACGGAGACGACTCTTGGTATTTTTCCCCTTTATAAGAGGACCAAGGCTCGTTTCTTTTCTTCAATCTCGCATCGAATCTCCTCCTTGCTCCCAGTTCCAACACCCAGAGCCCCAGATTCGAGCGCTTCAGATTCTCAACCATGTCCGGCTCCGACCTCCAGGGTCGGTGGATGCCCTCCTCCGTCACGGAGGAGGACGTGTTAAAGCTGCGTGAGGCCAAGTACCTGTCCTACGAGATTTTGCACAGGTTGCCTGCCCAAGGGCAGGCCGTGCCTGCTCCCGAGCCCGGTGAGTACGTTATCTTCGTATCCCACCTCCGTCGGGGTTTAGGCTTCCCGACGGACCCCTTCGTGAGAGGGCTCATGTTCTACTACGGGCTGGATTTTCATGACTTGGCTCCGGAGTCCATCCTCCATATCTCTGCATTCATTATCGTCTGCGAAGCCTTCCTCCGCGTCACTCCCCACTTCGGGTTGTGGCTGAAGACCTTTAATGTGGAGCCGAAGATGATCGGCGGGCGTCAAGCGGAGTGCGGCGGGGCGGCCATAAGTAGAAGGGCCGATGCCCCGTGGCCCGAGGGTTCCTTCCAAGAGGAGCTCGGACTGTGGCAGCAGGAGTGGTTCTATATCACCGCTCTGAAGGGCAGCAAGCAAAAGCCGCCGCCTTCATTCCGCCCGGGACCTCCACGCCGACTGATGTCGTGGGTCAACCAAGGGCTCAATTGGGGGCCGTCCGAAGACGCGCCCTCATTGCAGGGCCGGATTCGAGACCTCCAGGCGAGGGAGATCAATCTGGTCGTGGTGATGCAGGTTATGCTAATCAGGCGTCTTCTGCCCTGCAAATGCCATCCTCTCCGTTTATGGGAGTTCAATCCGGAGGGACCTCGAATTCTCCAACACTTCATGGGTGCGACACCCGTGGAGATGTACAAGTTGTTCTTCGGGCCGCAGGTAGCGTGTCCGGAATTGACCGAGGACGCAGGCCTAAGCTGCAATCGCCCGGATACTCAGGTAAAAAGCTCAGAGTTTGGACGTTCTGTTTATCTGCTTTTCTGGAGTTCGCCTCCTGACCCATTACTTTTCATCAGGAGTGGGTAGCGCGATCGAAGCTGATAAGGTGTCCGGCTCCCCTCCCAGAGACCGCACTAGAGCCCGTGCTGGTCAGAATGTTGGAGGTCATGCCCGTAGAAGGGAGCGATGGGGAAGATAGAGGAGCTATTATTTCGCCCAAAGGGGCGTCTGAAGAGGGGGGGATCAAAAACCCCTCATCCAGGGGGAGAAGAGGACTGCCTCCGAAGATCCGGAGGCCAAAGCCCCTAAACGGGGGAAGAGATCTTCACCGGGGGGTCCGGCGTTCGGGGAGAACCCGGACGTACAATCGTCTTTGAAGGATCAGCCCTCCAGCGAGCCGTGAGTAGGAAAAGGGGAGTTCATTAATAAGAAAATACCTCCGTTTGTGCTTCTGTGGATAACCGAAGTTTTGCTTTACAGTTCGGATTTGCGGACTTCTCAGATGAGTTCGTCTTCGGGGGATCTTCGTCCGGAGATGATGGAGAGCGAAACGCCTCCGACTGCTGCGTCGCCGGATAGGGCAGACGAGCCTGAAGTATCATCACGGAGGGTGTCCCCGAGTTCGGAGGGGCCAGAGAGTTCGGCGCCCACTAGTATCCGGCCAGGAGAACTGAAGAATCTGCTTCAGAGAGCGTCCATCGCAGAAGATCACCGCGCTTTGATGCGTATGGTGATTAGAAGGATTTCGTCCGCCGAGAGCGGATTGCATAGTGCCGCCGGGAGCTTGCTGGCGGGATTTGAGGTATGCAAGAATGACGCACCTTTTTTGACAGTTTTGCACATAAAAGTGCGCCCTGTACAGATAGTAGCCCCTGAGACTCGGTAGGTTGTCGAAAGCGACAGTGTGCCGAGGATCAAAATCTCAAGTAATGAATGTCGCCATTCCTATGCAGGTGGCGGATAGTCCGAGGGCTAGCCGGACTAGTGGAGTTGCCGAGTTAATGCAGCAACTTGATGTGGCGGATGCGGACATCGCACTTGTCAACCGGCGACTTGACGAGTCGCAAGGTAAATGAACTCTCCACAGTCGCTTATTTAAGGGGGTCAAAGCCCGCCTCTGATAATGTATATGCTGTGATACAGACGGTGCTGCTGCTGTGGAGAGCCTTCGGGCCGAACTTGCTCAAGCTAAGGAGCAAGCCCGAAGGAGTGATGCGGCTGCCTCGAGGGCGGCCGAGGAGTTGAAAGCCAAAAAGGCTGCATACTGCCTAAGCAGGGAAAAGTGGCCGAATTGGCCGTGAAATTAAAAGATGCTGCCGACCGCAATGAGGCTCATGAAAAGGAGCGCTTATCGGAGCGGGAAGACCTGGGAAAGGCCACCGCCGAGGCCAAGGATGCTCGTTCTGCAATGCGGGCTATGAAGGAGGAGCTGCGCCAGGCCGGAGATATTGTGGCTGGCAAGCCTTTTCTGTTGCGTCGCCGGTTTACGGAACAAAAGTATGCTCAACTTGGCCAGCTGTGGGGTCCGGAGGATCCATATATGGACTTAGCGGCAAGTGCGGCTGATGCCGTTGAGCACTTCCGGAGCCAGAAGGATCACAAGACGGAAGAGCTATTTTGGTCTCAATTCCATAGTCCGGATCGTTCACTTCCGTTGACCGATCGGTTGGCCGAATGGGCCGAGCTAAATAGATTGTCCGGACTTGCCATGACTAACATCGTGGCTCATGTCTGGAAAGAGAGGCCCAAGGCGACGAGCTATTTCGGCTTGTTGCAGCAATTTCTTGGAGCGGTGCCGCATATCAAGGAGATGAAGCGGTCGTCCTGCATCGAAGGCGCGCAGATGGCTCTTGCTCGTGTGAAGACACATTGGACAGAGATGGATGCCGCCGCTATTGCCGCCCAGGGTTCGGACGAAAGCCGGTTACCCGCCGAGCACTATTTTGGGGAAGTTATGCGTGGCGCTCGTGTAATAGAGTCGCAGTGCTCAAAAAATGTCACGTTCAAATGAACGTTTTAGCTTGTAAAACGATGATTATGCTATAACTGCTTTTTATACTTGTGCGTCCCAAGTAGTAAAATTTCTCCTATGCAGCCGTTTACGTATACATTTGTATAACCTGAAAGATTGCAGTCTTCGGCTTCAGCCCCCACGCACAAGGTGCGGGGGTGTTCGCAAAAATAGCGCGTTTTCACACTTAATCCGACGTCTCGGTCCTGTTAAGGAGGTGGTAGCGTAGCAAACGAGGCAATCCGGACTATAATGCTTTATCACTTTCACTTAGCCAGTGGAGTTCGAGGGTGGGGCTACGATATAGCCCCTTGGGGCACCGCGCTTCTCCGAGTTCGGGGAGCATGTGTGCCTGACCGGGAAACGGTCCTTCGTGAAAGCGGGGAATTCTAAACATTCCGGTAGTCGATCGAGTGGTTGACCAGTCTCTCGCTATATCATGACAGTCAGTTTTCGGCTTTCTCTACTGAGGTGCTCGCCCAGCCGAACTGGGGCACAATCGCAGTAGTTCTCCTGGTGCCGCGTTAGCCGATGATACGGAACGTAAGACAGCAAAACACAGGAGCCGGGCAAACCCAACATTTTACCAAAGACATGATTCGGAGCTGATGCATATAATGACTAACTCGAGACGGCGAACACTCCCTAAGGTGTTCGGTCTTTATAATAATGGGCAGAACAATGCCCTAAGCCCCTAGTCTCCAGGTACGGGCGTGGTCCTCTGACGCGGCCGATGCCAAAACGTCAGCCTCCGCTTTAGTTATGAGAAGAATCCAAGGGAGAATAACAACAAGAGACAGTAAAAAAGGTTTACGCAGGGTCTTAATCTGAAAAGAATCCTCGCAACGGGTCCCTACTGCACGTCTGCGCCCATGTCTCCGTTGTGCCGTTATCCTGGACGGGTGTGCACGTTGTTCATCTGTAAAAAGATAGGAACTTAGTTTGAAAAGAATTCATGCGAAAAGAGTATATGTGAAAGAAGAAATATAAATAAGTAAAGCGTGGTCTGTATGAACTCGCTGTTCTTTGTGCGCGCAGCCCCTTGTTAAAGGATGTGAGGCTAGGGAGCCCCTAGCCTACTTATGCCGGACTCGTCTATCCGTGCCCGGGGTCTTTAAGTGACCCTCGCACTGAAATGATGCCACGTGGACCGGGCATCTTGAGTGTAAGAGACGTGTAATGTGGTATGGCATTGAAACGGACAAAAGCCTCTCGTCCCAAGAGTGCTTGATATCCACTTTTAAATGGGACGATATGAAAGGTTAGTTTTTCACGTCGAAAGTTGTTCGGTGATCTGAACACAACTTCTAGTAATAGGGAGCCTGTGCACGTGGCGTAAGGGCCTGGCATCACTCCTTTAAAGGAAGTGCGGCTGTGTTGAATTTTAGTAAGGTCTATCCCCAACTTGCGGATTGTTTTTGGATACAGCAGGTTTAAGTCACTGCCTCCATCCATCAGGACTTGTGTAAATTTCAGTCCGTCGATTATAGGATCCAATATCAGGGCAGTCCATCCTGCATTTCGAACGCTTCTGGAATAATCCAGGTGGTCGAAAGTGATTGGTTTTGATGTCCAATCTCTATGTTCCGCTGGGTTGGACCGTGCGAGACCCATTTTAATGGATGCCGCACTGTTTTTCCGTATTATCACATGAAGTGAATTTACTGCTTTGACCTCTTGTGGGAAAGTCTTTTGTTTTCCGGTGCTCTGCTGGTGGGGTTTATCGTCTTCGCTTGACGCGTCGAGCCCCTTGTGTTCGGCGTTTAGTCGGCCGGACTGTTTGAAAACCCAACAATCTCGATGGGTGTGGTTTGCAGGCCTTCCGGGGGTACTGTGGATTTGACATATCCGACCCAAAATCTTGTTTAAGTTGGATAGCTCGTCGTTGTCATCCTTAAGAGGCAGTGTTTTGTTGTTTGGCCGCGAGCTTTTGAATCCGGCGTTGACTGCCGTGCTCTTTGGGCTTTTCTCTTTATTTCGGCGCTGCTCTTTTCTGCGCCGTGATTTTCCGTTTCCATCTCTTATCTCGGATGCACTTGGGTCGCTGGTGCTGCATCTTGCTAGCCAGCTATCCTCTCCCGCACAGAAGCGGGTCATGAGGCTTGTTAGCGCGGACATTGTCCACGGTTTCTCTTGGCCGAGGTGTCTGGCGAGCCACTCGTCTCGGACGTTGTGTTTAAAAGCTGCTAAGGCTTCGGCGTCCGGACAGTCGACTATTTGGTTCTTTTTGGTGAGGAACCTGTTCCAGAATTTGCCCGCTGACTCTCCGGGCTGTTGAGTTATATGACTTAGATCATCTGCATCCGGAGGGCGGACATAAGTCCCTTGAAAATTTGCTCTAAACGCGTCCTCGAGCTCTTCCCAACTTCCAGCAGTGTTTTCTGGGAGGCTTTTAAGCCAATGACGGGCTGGCCCTTTGAGCTTGAGGGGTAGGTATTTTATGGCGTGGAGATCATCTCCTCTGGCCATGTGTATGTGTAGTATATAATCTTCTATCCAGACTCCAGGGTCTGTTGTTCCATCGTAGGCCTCTATGTTTATGGGTTTAAATCCTGCTGGGAATTCATGGTCCAGCACCTCATTGGTGAAACATAGTGGGTGTGCGGCGCCCCTGTATTTGGGTGTGCCACTATCTTCGGACACTTGACGTGTTGCATTGCTTCATGGGGCCTTCTTCTTTGGCCCGTAAATGGACCTTGCTGGGCCATCTATCTTTCCAGGTTCATTAATCGGTTTACGTGCGGCGCCGCTTTTAGAATTTGGCCTATCATCTGGCCGTCTATCCAACCAGGCAGCCTCTTTATTTTTTGACTGTGAGGGCTCTATGGCCTCCTTGTCAAATTCTGGCAGCAGCTTGCGTTTCGGGTAGCTCTTTGATTGGTGGCTATTGCCGTATTTATCCGCGGTTTTGAGCACTTTGCTCCACCTCATTCTGAGTGTGTCTTCCGCTGTTTTGAGCTTCTGTTTTTCCTTCTTCAAGCTTCTTGCGGTGTTGACGAGTCTTTTCCGAAGGTTTTTACTCTCCGGTGGCATGTCTGGTGTGAGGTCATCCGGACTATTTTTTCCGCCGGGCCCAGACTGATTGTCTGACTCGTCTTGTTCGGACGGTTGCTTGTCGTCGTCCAATGGTTTGCCCTGCTGTATTGCTGGGTCATTAAGAGCGCTGTCGTTGTCGAGGTGGGACTTAGGGCGGCGTCTACATCGCCGTTTTCGTTGTTTGTCGGCAGGATTATCTTCTGCCGTGCCCCGTTGGTCCTCGTTGTGGCTTCCTTTTGGGGTATCCACCATGTATACGTCGTATGACGAGGTGGTCCTTACGCGCTTTACAGGCGCTGGTTCTTGTTCGTCTCCGGCATCGTCGTCCATGCCGTCGATGTCTTCGGAGTCATATTCTGGCATGTCGGTAAGATCATCGACAGTGGCTACAAAGTGGGTGGTGGGTGGGCTCTGAATTTCTTCGTCGTCCGTATCCCAACCATCCTGGCCATAGTCCGGCCAGGACTCTCCTGATAGCGAGAGATGCTTTAGCGAATTTAGGATGTCGCCGAAGGGCGAGTGTTGGAAGATGTCCGCGGCGGTGAATTCCATAACCGGCGCCCAATCCGATTCGATTGGTAGGGGCGTGGGAGGTCCGGAGTCCGATAAGGGGTCCGGCACCTCGGAATCACGAGTTTCGCGAGGGACAAGATTAGTGTTCGGCTCCATCGCCGTGGAAGTTGAAGCCCCCGAGGTGGCGTCCATCCACCGGTCCTCGATCTGGGCGATCGGCTCCGGACTAAGGGCCGAAGCGGATTTGTGCGCGGCCACCAAGGCACTGTTCGGCGGCAGAGCCAGTTCATGCCCATCGTAACAGTGCGGCGCGCTTGGCTGTGGCTCGAGCCCGTCGAAGATCAAGTCTCCGCGGGCGTCGGCCGTGAAGTTTAGACTTCCGAATCTGACGTGACGACCAGGGGCGTAGCTTTCGATTTGCTCCAGATGGCCAAGCGAATTAGCCCGCAGTGCGAAGCCACCGAATATGAAGATCTGTCCGGGGAGAAAAGTCTCACTCTGGACAGCGTTGAGGGTTGAAGATGCCATCATGCCTATCTGCGATGACACAGAGGAACTCTCAATGAAAGCACCAATGTTGGTGTCAAAACTGGTGGATCTCGGGTAGGGGGTCCTGAACTGTGCGTCTAGGCGGATGGTAACAGGAGACGAGGGACACGATGTTTTACCCAGGTTCGGGCCCTCTCGATGGAGGTAAAACCCTACGTCCTGCTTGATTAATATCGATGATATGGGTAGTACAAGAGTGGATCTACCACGAGATCAAGGAGGCTAAACCCTAAAGCTAGCCTATGGTATGATTGTTGTAATGTATGTTGTGTCCTACGGACTAAAGCCCTCCGGTTTATATAGACACCGGAGGAGGCTAGGGTTACACAGAGTCGGTTATAATGGTAGGAGATCTACATATCCGTATCGCCAAGCTTGCCTTCCACGCCAAGGAAAGTCCCATCCGGACACGGGACAGAGTCTTCAATCTTGTATCTTCGTAGTCTTGGAGTCCGGCGGACGATGACAGTCCGGCTGTACGAACACCCCCTAGTCTAGGACTCCCTCAATGGGCTTCCTCAAAATTCCCTAGGTCTTCATGAGCAAGCGAGTTGGATGCACACCCACTTAGTTTCTTTTGTAAGAGCTTTCATATACTTATAGCTCTAGTGCATCCGTTGCATGGCAATCCCTACTCACTCACATTGATATCTATTGATGGGCATCTCCATAGCCCGTTGATACGCCTAGTTGATGTGAGACTATCTTCCCTCTTTTTGTCTTCTCCACAACCACCATTCTATTCCACATAGTGCTATATCCATGGCTCACGCTCATGTATTGCGTGAAGATTGAAAAAGTTTTGAGAATTTCATAAGTATGAAACAATTGCTTGGCTTGTCATCGCGGTTGTGCATGATTTATGTGGGGAAGATGGAGCATAGCCAGACTATATGATTTTGTAGGGATAACTTTCTTTGGCCATGTTATTTTGAGAAGACATGATTGCTTTGATTAGTATGCTTGAAGTATTATTATTTTTTATGTCAATATGAACTTTTGTCTTGAATCTTTCGGATCTGAATATTCATATCACAATTAAGAAGATTTACATTGATATTATGCCAAAGTATCACTCCACATCAAAAATTCTTTTTTATCATTTATCTACTCGAGGACGAGCATGAATTAAGCTTGGGGATGCCTGATACGTCTCCTACGTATCTATAATTTTTGATTGCTCCATGCTACTTTATCTACTGTTTTGGACTATATTGGTCTTTATTTTCCACTTTTATATTATTTTTGGGACTAGCCTATTAACCGGAGGCCCAGCCCAGAATTGTTGTTTTTTTGCCTATTTTAGTGTTTCGAAGAAACGGAATATCAAACGGAGTCCAAACGGAAGGAAATCTTTGGGAACGTGATTTTCTCACCGAACGTGATCCAGGAGACTTGGACCCTACTCCAAGAAGTGCCAGAGGCGGTCACGAGGGTGGAGGGCTCCCCCCCCCGGGCATGCCCCCCTACCTCGTGAGCCTCCTGTTGCTCCACTGATGTACTCCTTCCTCCTATATATACCTATGTATCCCCAAACGATCACCAGAGGAGCCAAAAACCTAATCCCACCGCCGCAACCTTCTGTATCCACGAGATCCCATCTTGGGGCCTGTTCTGGAGCTCCGCCGGAGGGGGCATCCACCAAGGAGGTCTTCTACATCAACACCATAGCCCCTCCGATGAAGTGTGATTAGTTTACTTCAGACCTTCGGGTCCATAGCTAGTAGCTAGATGGCTTCTTCTCTCTTTTTGGATCTCAATACAATGTTCTCCCCCTCTCTCGTGGAGATCTATTCGATGTAATCTTCTTTTTGCAGTGTGTTTGTTGAGACCGATGAATTGTGGGTTTATGATCCAACTTATCTATGGAAAATATTTGAATCTTCTCTGAATTCTTTTATGTATGATTGAGTTATCTTTGCAAGTCTCTTTGAATTATCCTTTTGGTTTGGCCAACTAGATTGGTAATTCTTGCAATGGGAGAAGTTGTGACACTCCAAAATTTTTGTTGTTTTTGTTTGCAGCAAAAGCCTTGCTTGGTTTGAAGAAGGTCGTTTAAACCCTTATTAAAAACCTCTCTTTTGAGTTTTCTTCTCAAAAGCATTTCTTGGATTTAATTTCTTAAAAAAAGAAACCTTTTTGGTTTTGATCCATTCTTGTTTTTACCATGCCTCTTGTGGTAAAATTCTCCCAAAAATCCCTCCTTCGACTTTAGGGCAATCCAAACATTCTGTCCCAATTAGATAAATCCATTTTTGGATTTTTATCCTTTTGTTTTTCTCCCCAAAACAATTCTGCCATTATTACTAAGCCTAGATGCTCTACAAAGGAAGTGCCTAATTTCCTTTGAGTTTTGATATCAAACCAACTCCTCTGGATAGTCCTTAGTACCCACAACCTCGAACCATCAAGATCCACTCTTCCTCTTTCCAAAATTTTCAAAATTCAACCTCTGCAAGTTTGGACCAGATTCATCATTTTTGGTGAAATTCATATCTCCTCTTCCCCAAAAATTCTACCAAAATTCAGGCAGCCCTCAGATGCAATGAGATACCACCACACCAAAGATCAGCTCAAGAAAAATTCCCCACATGTCAAAATCATTTCGTCGAACACTTGGCCGGCACTGTTCCTGTGCACTTTCATATAAATTCAGAGTTGTAGTGTCGTTTTCGTCAGAGTGTTGGCACTGATCGCCCGTGCACCCTAGCGCTTTGCGCATGGCCCCTTCCCCCTGGCCAGAGCACCGCACGCCCGCTTGGACGGACGTAGGCGTCGGTGGCGGCGAGCATCTTCAACGCCGACAGCCTCTGCGGTGGCAGAGCCACCCGTGGCGGCCAAATGGAGCCTGCTCCGGCTCGCAACGCCGTTCTGCGCCGCCCATTGCTCCCTAGCCCTCCGCGTGGCTTCATGCATGCCAGCACACCCCCGCAGCACCGTTGCAGTGGCCCGGCAAGCACAGGGCGCGACCTCTGCCGCTGACGGTCCCGCGCCGCCCTGTTCCGTCGAATCCACCCAGGACTCCTAATCCATGCTTGCTTACCGTCAAAACGGAACCAGTGGAACTCCACGTTGATGCCCAACTCCCTAAACCTCCCCGACCAAGCTCTGCGCCACCGTAACCATCGCCGGAGAATTCCGTTCATGGCCACCGCCTCGGATCGCCTATAAAAAGGAGCCCCGAGCTCGCTCTCGTGCACACACCACCACTGCACCTCACCAACACTCCACCAAGCCACTAGGAGGACCTCGAGGAGGTCTCCTCCCCCAACTCCGGCCGCCCCGATCCACCTCGGCCGCCAGCTCGATTCACTCCGGTGAGGCCATCCCCGACGCCCAAACCCCATCAGTAGCCACCTCGAGCAACCAGTGAGCTAACCCAAGCTTCGATTTGACCTTCGCAGCCCTCCCCGACGAGATCCATCTCCACTCGAGCCGCCGTCCGCCGGAGCAAGGGCCGCCGTCGACGTGGTGCTCGCCGGCGACCAACACCACCACCCCCGACGCGGAAGGACACGCTGATTACTCTGGTACCGCCCGATCCCCCTGCCTCGCTATGGATCGCCGCCGGCGACCACCGCAGCTCTCGGGCGCCGGCAGACTCTGTTCTTCCCCGTTCAAAAATTTAAACCTGACGGGTGGGACCCCCTCGTCAGTGTTTTCTCTTTTTTCCGAATCGTTTTCTGTTTTATTCAGTTCACCACCTGGAAGCTTTCTGTTTCATTACAGATGGGTCCCTGGTTTTAAAACCTTTATAAATTTTAAACATAAAATGGTTTTTGATTGATTCTTTTTCTGTCATCTTTATTTTTCTGTCTAGTTTTTTGTAATATTTATTTGAAAAATATTTGGAACACTTTTCTGTGCACACGCGGTATTTACGATAAGTACGTATTTTTCTTATACCGTAGATACCGAAGGAGGTGGCGGAGCCGCGAATTTCACCCAGTTAGACTCCGAGTACTCCGAACCAGGCAAGCATGTTTGAACTCTTGATATGATGAGTGGTTGTTGCATGTGTGCATTTAGTAGTATCATGGCATGTTTATGAACATTTCGTTGAATGTTATATTTCATGCAAAGATAAGGCAAGTGAGTTTCGGAAATCCATACGTTGTTGGATATAAGTTTGCATGGCCATGTGATGGCATGAGAATGGGTAAGTTGGCAGTGTTGTGGCATGCCAGTCTTACGCCAGACTTTTTTTGACTTCAGTGTCAACGTGAATCAAGTCACATTCCCATTCATTTCCTTTCCGGTACTACTACATGTTTTCCGCAAGGAATATGGCTTAGTAAGTTGCAAACCACTTTCCCGGTACATACCAAATAGAGAGGCCGGGATGAGGGTTCCATGGACCTGGATTAAAGCCCGTCATCCGGTCAGGGGGCATGGGTGTTTCCGGTTGGGACCGAGAGGGGGGCACCCCTTAGAGCGCGCGTATAGAAATTTGATCCCATGCTATTCGAGGTTGTGACCTCCCCGTCTCAAAGTTTTTCTTGGACGTTGTCTAGGGTGATTCCTGGCATCGTGAGGTGGAAAGGGTGTGTACTGGTTAGATGTGTTTCTACCGAAATACCGTAAATGGAACTAGTCATTTGTGACTATGGAAATCCATTGGCTGTGGGCAGTTAGTACAAACTCTGCAGAGTCAAAAATCCCTTGAATCTTCTTGTACATGTCCAAGTACTGTGTTCATCTTATCTGGTCAAATGTCAGTCTCAGTGACAAAACTCCGGTGAACTACAGGAGTGTTAAGTCCGGTTAAAAGTTTATTCTTATGGATGGACTAACCTGTTATTCATTTTTGATATAAGCCCTTTCTGTGATGTCGCTCAGACGTCCGACTGTGGCATACTTGTTATTTACTTTTGATATAAGCCCTTTCTATGATGTCGCTCAGACGTCCAACTGTGGTACACTTGTTATTTACTATTGATATAAGCCCTTTCTGTGATGTCGCTCAGACGTCCGACTGTGGCACGCTTGCTATTTATCTTTGATATAAGCCCTTTCTGTGATGTCACTTAGACGTCCGACTATGGCACGCTTGTTATTTATTTTCAATAAAAGCCCTTTCTGTGATGTCGCCCAGACGTCCAACTGTGGCACGCTTGTCTTTTACTTTTCAATATAAGCCCTTTATGTGGTATCGCTTAGACGCCCGACTGCGGCATGATTTTCATTTGTTTACTTTTCGAGGCGTCGCCCCAGACACCCGATCGGTTTTTTTCCAGTTATTTGTTTTACTTATCATGCCATACAAATTTTTATTAATGGTATGAGCATTATTATTTTGTTCACGACGCATTCATGCATGCATTTGTTATATCTTTTGTCCGAACTGTCTTGCGAGTACTTTCAAAGTACTCACCTGGCTTGTTGATTTGGCCAGATGTTGATGAAGGCGATCTCATGGATGAAGAGTTTGATAGCGAGTCCGACGCGTATAGGAGTCCCAGTCAGTCCCGTGCGATCTTGGATTTGGTCACTGTATTATATCCGCTTCCGCTACCCCAGAAATAAATTCATCGAGCCTCACCTCGACGCTCGATGAGCTGCCAGTTTAGGAGTCAAGTTATCCACCACCACTTTTATCTCGAGCTAGTAGCATGTCACCACACCCCTGTGTCATAACCGCCCTTATGTACAATATTGGTGTGTTTGTAATAAATTGTTGAGCAGTCTCAGCTCAACCCTGTAATATATTTGATGCTACTGGTCTTCTGTATTCAAGTATTTGTCTACCAGTAAGGATAACTCTTCCTATACTGGAATCAAGAGATCGATTTTCTCAATAAGAATTTTATTGAAAAACCGGTCGTGACAAACTTGGTACCAGAGCCAGGATGACTGTAGGAAGCCACTAGGTGCGATCGCTAATTGGTTATTAGCATGATAGAGTTTATCCATGTTTTTGCAAATGTAGTCATTTTTTTTCTGACAGTCAACATAAAATTTATGATCTGATTGTTCAGAATTTTTGCCTACTTTTGTAGATGGCTGGCAACGACTGTGAGTCACAGATGTTCGCCAACGTGCCTGAGGGGTTCGTCAAGCTCCTCTCCTTCGTCGTTCAGGTCGCGATGGGGCCGTCAGTGCGCCCAGTCTTCACACTCTACCCACACAAGATCAACGACAGTCTGACCATGCACCAGGCCGCGGTGCAATTCAAGGGAGGGCGTGCTGAGATACGCCACTTCCGGTTATTGGGGAGAGCCATGCCTACAGAGAGGCATGCTATGCAGATGGCTGCCCGTGAGGCAATAGCTCATCTCCGGGATGTTCTTCCTGCAATGAAGACCCGTCGCTACCGCTACCTTCCATGCCACGTACCATACACCTGTCACTACTCATTCGCTTGCCCCAGAGGAGAGCGAGACGAGGCCTTTGAGATGCTTGTTGAGTACCTCCGGGCTCTGGAGGCAGCCTTCGACAGCATGGTGGACGACCTTGTAGCTGCCCGCATGGACTCAGTCCATGGCTGTGCCGCCAACAGGAGGGAACTCCTGCACACCGCTCCACCGCTGACTTTCATCTCGTCCTCAGCATCTCATTCACCTACCATTCTCGCCACTGCTCGCCGTCTGCCTACCACCGAGGAGTTCAACCAAGTTATTGCACCCACTCCCGTTCGCTTTGCCCCTCTTATTCTAAACTCCTATTCGTGCTACTCCACCTATTGAGCCTACTCATATTCGTGTTACTCCGCCTATGGCACCCGCTCCAGCAGCTCAGCGTAGCGCTTCTCGTATGGAACCTATTAGCGAGGAGGAGGTTGAGTCCCCAGCCTCACTGTGCCTCACCCTCGGCAGGCCAAGGGAGATCCTCACTGAGGGAGTCCTGGACTAGGGGGTGTCCGGACAGCCGGATTATCATTATCCGCCGGACTCCAAGACTACGAAGATACAAGATTGAAGACTCCGTCCCGTGTCCGGCTGGGACTTTCCTTGGCGTGGAAGGCAAGCTTGGCAATACGGATATGTAGATCTCCTACCATTGTAACCGACTCTGTGTAACCCTAGCCTCCTCCAATGTCTATATAAACCAGAGGGCTTTAGTCCGTAGGACAGCATACATTACAACAATCATACCATAGGCTAGCTTCTAGGGTTTAGCCTCCTTGATCTCGTGGTAGATCCACTCTTGTAATACCCATATCATCAATATTAATCAAGCAGGACGTAGGGTTTTACCTCCATCAAGAGGGCCCGAACCTGGGTAAAAACATCGTGTCCCTCGTCTCTTGTTACCATCCTCCTAGACGCATAGTTCGGGACCCCCTACCCGAGATCCGCCGGTTTTGACACCGACATTGGTGCTTTCATTGAGAGTTCCTCTGTGCCGTCACCGATAGAGCAGATGCCTCCTCCCGTCTTCAAAGACGGTATTTTCGCCGAAGGGGCCTTAGCCGCCGGCCAAACTATCCGACTTGGTGGTTTTCTTATGATCGCCTGTCCGGCCGCCGCTTCGACAATGACTTCGCAAGTCGTGAGAAGCAATCTTCGCGTCAGCCCTAAAGCTGCCGAACAATTGGACCCAATAGAGCTCTCGTCTGTTAACGAGCTCTTGGATCGCATCGCCGCCCTGGGAGTCGCTACGGACTACAACCAGATTGGGCTTAAAACCGATCTGAGAGAGATTAACTCTCCCCAGGACACCCACCACATCGCAGTGGTAGAGGAGCAATACAGCAACTCTTTGCCTGTGTTGAAACAATTCATGTCCGGATTCCCGAACCCTCCATGCCGGATCTCCGCGGAGGGACGGACTTCGATCGAGCGTTGAACTCAAAATCATGCATCGCCCCGGACTCGCTGGATTGTGTCCAGCAAACCAAGCTTCCGAATTCGAAAACCGCTCGGCCTTTGAGCCCCAAGATGGGCAGGGACCCGGATTTTATTCCACCCACCCGCCCAGACATATGCGATCTATCTCTAATACGGCAAGAGCCGGCTGAAACAGTACATCACTACTGGGCCAGATTCCTCCTGGTCATGGACAGGATAAAGGACTGCCGAGAGGAAAACGCAATATCAATCTTCTGCAACAACTGCATGGACAAGGGAATACTAAACACCATTGATCGTCGCAAAATTACGCGCTTCACCGATCTGGCATCCATAGTACAAAAGTACTGTGCGATGGAGAGCTTTCGGAAAACCGAAAATCTATTTTGGGATAATCCGGCCCCAAACCCAGTCCGCAGTAAAAGGGCGCCTTACACTCAGGCCCCAGATGCAAAAAGGAAAAAACAAAAACCCAATAAGGGAAACGGAACCGTACTGGAGGGATGGCTCAATGGACCCTGTAAACTTCATAGTGCAGAGGGAGCCGTCGCAACACATAGCCTTCGAGCATGTTGGATATTACGGTAGGTGGCCAAAAGTGGCGAGGAACTTCTAGCTCCGGGAAACCACCCCAACAATACCAGCACGGTATCAACAGTCTTCGAGACCTTCGCATCAAACAATATGCGAAAGCGAACAATCCGCGGACTCGCCGAAGTCTACCAAGTAGCAACAGCAAATCCATGGAGTGACACAGCTATTACCTTCAACGCCAGCGACGAGCCTAAATTCCGAACAACCAGAGCACCAGCTGCACTGGTACTTAGTCCCATAGTGGACGGCTTTCGACTGACAAAAGTCCTCATGGATGGCGGCAGCGGACTAAACCTCATTTACGAGAAAACTCTGCGAAAAATGGAAATCGATTGGAGCCGGATTGAGCGAAGCAGCACAACCTTTAGAGGTATAATCCCTAGCCGGGAAGCGCGCTGCACCGGAAAAATCACACTCAATGTGGTGTTCGAACTCACCGCGCTGCTCTCTACGGTGAACAGGGACGATGTGATACTCGATAAAAGATCCAAGTCCACCTCCTTCAAACCAGCAGATGAAATAATAAAATTCTAGGTCCATCCAACGGACCCAACAAAGACGGCCTCCATTGGGGCACAATTGAACCCCGAAGTAGACGCCGCATTGCGCGAATTCCTTCGGGAAAATTGGGATATCTTCGCCTGGCATCCTTCGGACATGCCCGGAATCCCACGCAGGTTGGCAGAACACAGCCTAAACATCCTAAAAGGATTTAAGCCAGTCAAGCAGGCTCTTCGACGATTTTCCGAACCCAAAAGACAGGCAATGGGAGAGGAGCTAGCCAAACTACTGGAAGCCGGATTCATTAGAGATATCAAACAGCCAGACTGGCTAGCAAATCTGGTGATGGTACCAAAGAAGGATAAATCCTGGCGCCTTTGTGTCGATTTTAAAGACCTCAATAAGGCTTGCCCAAAGGATCCCTTCCCTCTCCCCCGCATCGATCAAATTATCGATGCTACAGCAGGGCACGATTCATTGTGCTTCCTGGACGCATACTCTGGCTATCATCAAATCAAGATGGCGGAAGCAGACCAAGCCACAACGGCATTTATCACTCCATATGGACCATTATGCTTCAACACGATGCCCTTCGGACTCAAAAACGCCGGCGCAACATATCAGCGCATGATTCAAACATGTCTGGCCACCCAGATCGGCAAAACAGTCGAGGCATACGTAGACGACGTAGTCGTCAAAACAAAGCACGTCGAAACTCTAGTAGACGACTTGAGGCTAACATTCGACAACCTCAGAGCATATGACATCAAGCTGAATCCGGAAAAATGCGTTTTCGGCATACCAGCCGGAAAGCTGCTGGGCTTCATTGTATCCGGTAGAGGAATTGAAGCAAATCCGGCTAAAATCCGAGCTCTGTCACAGTTGGATATCCCAAAAGACCTCAAACAAATACAAAAATTAATAGGATGCGTGGCAGGCTTAAGCCGCTTTATCTCCCGTTTAGGAGAAAAGGCGCTGCCCCTCTATCGCCTCCTCAGGCGCACCGAACATTTTGAGTGGACGGATGCCGCCACTGCCGGACTCGAAGAAATAGAGGCCATATTGGCAACAAATCCGGTCCTGGCTGCGCCCACTCTGGGCGAACCAATGCTGTTATACATCGCAGCAACGCATCAAGTTGTAAGCGCGGTCCTCGTCGTCGAACGAGTGACAGAAGGGCATAAATTCCCTCTTCAAAAACCAGTGTACTATTTTTCAACTGTGTTAACCCCCTGCAAATCCCGTTACCCGCACTATCAGAAGATAGCATATGCGGTGTTCGTGGCGTCCCGAAAGCTCCGGCACTACTTTCAAGAGTGTTCGATAACAGTGGCCTCTGAAGTACCACTCAATGACATTATAAATAACCGTGACGCAACGGGCAGGATTGCAAAATGGGCCATTGAGCTCTTTCCATTCGACATAACTTACAAACCTCGGCGAGCCATAAAGTCACAAGTTCTGGCTGACTTCGTCGCCGAATGGACAGAAGCCGAACTCCCTAAAGAGTACGGCGCATACTCCAATTGGACTATGCATTTCGACGGCTCCAAAATGTTGGCCGGACTAGGGGCTGGTGTCGTACTGACGTCCCCAACCGGAGATACAGTCCAGTATGTACTTCAAATAATGTACACGGACTCCAACAATGCAGCCGAATACGAGGCCCTG
Source organism: Triticum timopheevii (assembly GCA_963921465.1). Lineage (NCBI taxonomy): Eukaryota > Viridiplantae > Streptophyta > Magnoliopsida > Poales > Poaceae > Triticum > Triticum timopheevii. Next base: position 485,940,763 of record OY997266.1, on the reverse strand, counting down.
TTACATGGTCTCCGGATGGCAGTCTCCATGGGCATTCAACGCCTAGAAGTGCGCGGGGATTCAAACCTTGCAATATCCCAAATAAATGGAGACTTTGACGCCAAGGATCCAAAAATGGCAGCATATTGCAACGCTGTCCTAAAAATGTCAGCTCGGTTTGAAGGACTGGAATTCCATCACATAGCTCGAGATAATAACCAGGCGGCCGACGTACTGGCATGCATCGGTGCGAAGCGTGATGCCGTCCCTCCAAATATCTTCCTGGAACGGCTCTTTAAGCCATCCGTACTATGGGAAGAGGAGCCCGGTAGTGACAAACCGGAGAAACCCGCACCAACCGGTGATTCGGCAGATGACATAACACACTCCGCCCACGTCATAATGGCAGTAATCGCCGCGTGGACAGAACCTTTCCTAGCCTACTTACTTAGGCAGGAAGTTCCCGAAGACCAAAATGAGGCCCGCTGCATAGTCCGACGATCGAAGGCCTACAAGGTCCATGAGGGAGAACTTTATAAGAAAAGTACCACCGGAGTCCTTCAAAGGTGTATCTCCGAAGAAGAAGGGCGAAACCTCCTGGCTGAAATTCATGCCGGACTAGGCGGACACCACGCGGCAGCCCGGGCCCTTGTAGGAAAGGCATTCCATACAGGATTTTATTGGCCGACGGCCCGGGCAGACGCGCAAGACTTGGTCCAGCGATGCGTTGGTTGTCAGCTCTTTGCTAATCAGAGCCATATGCCACCCACCGCCCTCAAAACCATACCCATTACCTGGCCGTTCGCGGTCTGGGGGCTTGACATGGTTGGACCCCTTAAAGGGGGAACCCACAAGCAAAGGTACCTATTGGTCATGGTGGATAAATTCACCAAATGGATAGAGGCCAAACCGGTCAAAACTGCAGAGTCCGGACCAGTGATAGACTTTATATCAGGGGTAGTACACCATTACGGAGTCCCCCACAGCATCATCACCGACAACGGCACGAACTTCACAGCCGACGAGGTTAAGTCATGGTGCAAAAATATGGGCATCAAGCTCGACTATGCTTCAGTTTATCACCCTCAAACCAACGGTCAAGTGGAAAGAGCAAATGGTCTAATCATGAGCGGCATTAAACCCAGATTAGTGAGGTCACTTACTAAATCCGACACACAATGGGTCGAGGAGCTCGACTCCGTACTCTGGGGGCTGCGGACAACGCCTAACCGTACTACCGGATTCACACCATTTTTTATGGTATACGGAGCAGAGGCAGTCTTGCCCTATGATATTATTCATGACTCACCTCGAGTGCGCATGTATGAGGAAAGAGAGGCCGAGCTTGATCGGCATGACAGCTTGGACACATTGGAGGAAGAACGTGACGTCGCGAAGGCTCATTCCGCATTTTATCAGCAGCAGGCCCGAAGATATCAAAGCAGAGAAGTACGGGCCAAGACTTACAACGTTGGCAAACTAGTTCTACGCCTGCCGGACAAGAAAAAGGACAAGCTCAAGCCCAAATGGGAGGGTCCCTTCATTATCGATCAAGTCTTGACCGGCGGAGCATACCGACTACGAAATGCGTCGGACAACCGACTCGAGCCGAACCCATGGAACGCAGCCCGCCTCCGACGATTCTATGCCTAGCGCCGGACTAAGAGTTCGTCCCCTTCCCCAGTCCAAACTTTTACATTTCGGCTGTCTTTCGTTTCTCTTTTTATGCCTTTTTATTTAAAAGCCCTTACGGGCCTATTTTCGCATCTTTTGCATACGTATGATGTGCCATCCGCACTCATTATTCCTGGGGGCTTCTTTTATAGAAGCTCAATTATACGGGTTTCATACCCAGCACATGTGTCAAGCTTCCACATGTACCTTTTACTCGCCATTATATGCATCGATATGACTTAAGTTTTGGCCAAGCTGGGTTGCCTGGCTCCTGTGCTTACCCCTACGTTCCCGATTGTTTGGCTAGGAGGTAAAGGGAGCACCTCTGCGATTGTTACTGCCGGGTCAGCCGGATGTGTACCTCAGACTGGGTGAAGCCGAAAGCTAGCGTTCTTAAGGGAATATTCGGTCGGTGACTTAAAAGATGACTTTTTACCTATTTATCTATTTGCCCCCAGATGTTTTACTGCTTTCTTTGCAGTCCAGACATGCACTTTAGGGCATGCCTCCCAGGGAAAGGAACCCTTAACGGAAGTATTCTCCCTGGAAGATGTTTCTTACTAACCATGTAATATAACATAACTAGTTGGGCACTTGTCTGATAAAGCATTAATGACCCCTACGCCTGGTCTCCATGCATACCACGGTTGTTTCTCAACCAAAAAAGTATTCGGACACACTCCGGACTCTAGGGTCCCGAGGTCGAAGCGAAAAGGTCGGCAAAGACAAACGATCTACAATCCGGCTAGAAGGCATTTCACATGTCACTTTAAAGGATAACATACATTGTCAAATTTACTGATTGTATTCCTCCTCAATCCCATCTAACAGGTTGTCTAGTTTACAGTCCCGTTGGGAAAATTTAGCAGCCAACTCTACTTGGCTGTATACTAAACTCACAGGGATCTCCTTCCCATCGGGCCCCACCGATCCGACTTCGGCCATGTGGTTGGGATCCGCCTTCTTGTACCGCGTCTTCACCATGGCCCAAGCCTCCCTGGCACCTTGACGGCAAGCCGAAATCTTCCACAAATGGAAGCGCTGCCACACTCCTTGCAGCTTCTTCGCAAGCTCCCCGAGGCCCACGGGTAGGGTGAGGGCTGGCCATAAAGCCTGAACGACGCCGCTCATTGCCTGCCGAACTCGTTCGAGTAGCTGCAACAGTTCGGGAAGTTGATCACCCATTGATATGGGCATCTCCTCTATAGGACGACCCGTGAGTATACCTACAAGACATATCATGTCAAAAATACTTCCTCGCCGAACTCTTCTTTTCAAAAGAGTCCGCTCAAGCACTTACTATAAATGCCGCGACGAAGCCGCTAATTCTCCTTGACGGAGCCGGACAGCTCGGCCTGAGCGCCTTTCAGCTCTTCTCCGAGCTTGGCGTTGGCATCCTGGAGCTTGTTCCTTTCCTGCTGAACCCTATTCAGCACACTCCCGTCGGCCTTTAGCTGGCGTAGCAATGCTTGCCTGTCCGGATCTTGTCCGGCGGTACCTGCAATGTCAGTATTAGACTCGCGCGCATGCCGCACAGCGCTTATATTTATTAATAAAAATGTGTTACCAGGAGGGGTCTTTCCGTCTCCTCCTGCGGCAGCAAGTGCGGCCTCAAGTTGGGCCTTGCAATCTTGCAGCTCCCGAGACAGCTGGGCGTTCTTCTCGGTAGGTGCCTGCAATTTCAAATGATCCTTAAATCAGTTAGCATAACTACTTTAAGTGTCGGGGGCTACTGGTATATACAACCGTTAAAATTCCCTTACCCGTATGTCTTTCACATACTGCTCCGTGGCTCTGGTAAAACCATTTTGAGCGGCACGGAGATGCGCGTCCCCTTCGTTAAAGGCATCCAATGCCTCAGGGAAAAGCACGCTTCGCGAAATACTGTCCGGCGGCGCCTGTGGTTCATGGCGCTCTCCACCTCAGACTTGGTGGCGGACAGTCTGTCGGTATCCTCCGTTGGAGAGGGATCCGGCCCGCGTCTTGCGCTTGCCTCCCCCTCCAGGCCGGGCGCTGGAGAATGGCCGGTGTTGGTCGGATCGGCAATTCCTGCGCTCGCAGTCCAGCGAGCGCTTTTTCTCCTACAGAGATCATGAGCACTCAGGTGTTTCCCTCGGAACGTTGCTCTAAAAATTCAAATATGAGCTATACCTTTGCGGCGACGTTTCCGCCCGCACCGCGCTCCTTTTCCGCCTGCTGGTCCGGACTGGCCTCTGATGGCCAGCCACCGCAGGCTCGGCTTCCTGCCGTAAAGGCACTTCCTGCAAAATACCATCGATCGCGAAGGTTAGAAATGGGCAGGGAAGAGATAATGGTGTCCGGACTTCGGTCACGGTCACCTGGGAAGCCGGACTTAGTCCGGGGTAGTCCGCCGTGATGGCCACCAAAGCATTGTCGATGCTGAGCTGTTGAAACACCCCGTCGATCAGCTCCACCTCGATGTCCGGGTCCTCTTCGGAGGCCGGATCTAGGGATCCTTCTGGATCCTCGGGTTGCGGAGCAGGACTCACCATGTCCTCCACACGCCGGCGTAGATCCTGCGCCGAAGACATAAAGTAAGAAGCTTAAACTTCGAAAGCATGGGTTGGGCCCTTCAAGGTGTTCACTTATCCATCCTCTAGGGTTGATCATGGAAAACCCATTCAAAGGGTTCGTTCGAAGGAAGTCCTCCTTCTCTCCCTTAGACAGGCTGGACAGGATCTTCACCAGATCCTCGGTCGAATCCGGCCCCTTGCGGCTGTGCCGGGTGGCATCGTCTTCCCCGTTGAAATCCCACATGGTGTGGCCTCTGTATTGCAATGGATGTACCCCTCGCTTGATGCATGTCGCCATGACTCCGATCATGGTCAAGCCGGAATGGGCCATTAATCTTATCCGGCCCATCAAGTAATGGACGCTCTTGTCTTCCTCCAATCGGGGGCTCCGCGGGCGCCAGCTGAGGCGTTTCTTCAAGGGAGCAGCACTAAACTCCGAGAGGCCGATCCGGACTGGGTCTGGCAGCAGAGCGTCTCCTATATAAAACCATTCCGAGGGCCAGTCTTCGGACGCCTTCTTGGGAGTACTGGATAGGTATCCGGTCCCGGCGATGCGCCATATTTCGGCTCCGCCCACTTGATATATGGACCCCTCGTGAGAACGGGGTACGAGGCAAAACAGCCTCTTCCACAATGCAAAATGGGGCTCGATGCCCGGGAATAGCTCACAAAGAGCTACGTAGCCCGCGATATGCAGGACAGAGGCGGGCGTGAGGTGGTGGAACTGGAGTCCGTAGAACTTCAGGAGCCCGCGTAGGAACGGATGTATTGGAAATCCGAGTCCCCTTATCAGATAGGGGACAAAGCATACTCGCTCCCCCTTATTGGGGTTTGGAGTGTCCTCTGCCTGCCTCCCACCTTGATAAGTAACCAGTCCGGCCCGGACTGGGACCATGAAGGCCGGAGGGAGAAATCCCCCCGTTTGGAGCTTCACTAGCTCGTTGTGCGAAATAGAGCACCTCCTCCAATTCCCCGGCGGTGGGCTGGGAGCGCGTGAAGAAGAGCCGCGTCGACGATCCATGATGGAATGGATTTCTAGGTCAAAGGCGCTTCGATGGAGTATTCGCTGGAGGAAGACGGTGTGGTTTGGATCTAGATTCTTGCCTTTTTTATAGGCGGGCGACTCACACGATTAGGGGGTGAAATGCAAAAGACACCCTGGCTTTTCGCATTCGTGCGACGCGTCGAAGAGGGCCATTATTTGGCGTAGAAGCCGAGGAACACAGTATTCAAGATGAAGCCGGACACTGTTCGGCAGGTACATGGAATTTGTAGGGAGAACCTGCCTTGCAACGCCGAAGACTATAAACACGCTGGACTTATCGTCATTGAAGCCTGGTTCGGGGGCTACTGAGGGAGTCCTGGACTAGGGGGTGCCCGGACAGCCAGACTATCATTATCCGCCAGACTCCAAGACTACGAAGATACAAGATTGAAGACTCCGTCCCGTGTCCGGATGGGACTTTCCATGGCGTGGAAGGCAAGCTTGGCAATACGGATATGTAGATCTCCTACCATTGTAACCGACTCTGTGTAACCCTAGCCTCCTCCGGTGTCTATATAAACCGGAGGGCTTTAGTCCGTAGGACAACATACATTACAACAATCATACCATAGGCTAGCTTCTAGGGTTTAGCCTCCTTGATCTCGTGGTAGATCCACTCTTGTAATACCCATATCATCAATATTAATCAAACAGGACGTAGGGTTTTACCTCCATCAAGAGGGCCCAAACCTGGGTAAAAACATCGTGTCCCTCGTCTCTTGTTACCATCCGCCTAGACGCACAATTCGGGACCCCCTACTCGAGATCCGCCGGTTTTGACACCGACACTCACCATCTTCGACTGAGTACGCTTAGCCGCCATGCGATGCATCGACTTGTGTGATATGTTTATATGTACATAGGTTGTGAGAAGTAGTTGGTTTGCGCATCATGTAGGGTCTGGAGAAGTGCACTAGTCTAAATAACATGTCAGGATTATGTACGCATATCCTGAGTGATGTATTGTATAATTACTGTCCGCATGTAAGATATGTAATAGTTCTTCTCCGCGCGCAATCGTGTATTTTCCTGGAACTTTTAAAATTTCCCGTATGTGTGATTTTATTGACTTTTGCGACTCTCTTTCTTGTCTTACGAGTTTCACAAAATATATCCCCAGAGTGAAAGATGTCTCGTCCTTGGACACGCTCCATGCCAATCCCGCCAGAGGAAAATTATGGCACACTACCAAACAACAATTTCACACAGGGAGAGTCTAGTCAACAGGATAGTGAAACAGCATTCACCCAAGTATGCCGCCTTTATGAACAGATTCAACAACAACATCAGGAAATGATGAACCAATTCATCAATATGGGAAATCATCATGGACAGTATCAGCAGCAATCCAAGTTGTCTGAGCTACGGAAGACGCGTCCTCCAATATTTTCTCATACTGACAAACCTCTTGAGGCCGACGACTGGCTTCGAGACATGGAGAGAAAATTAGTTATTGCACAGTGTTAAGACCGTGAGAAAGTACTATATGCACCACATTATCTCACGGGAGCAGATGCATCGTGGTGGGAAAATTTCCTGCACATGCACCCCAACAAAAATGAAATAACCTGGGAGGATTTCAAAGAAGGTTTTCGTGGGGCACACATTCCTAAAAGTGTTATGAAGATCAAGAAGAGAGAATTTGATGACCTCAAACAAAGGACCATGACAGTATCAGAATACAACAACAAATTTACTCTATTGTCTCGCTACGCCAACGAAGAGCGTATGACTGAAAGCAAGAAGATGGAATTTTATGAATTCTTCACTGAGGAATTTGCTGGTGAGGAAATTCCTTAGCGGAGAACTACTTGCAGCGGAATAAGTACTCAGAAGTAAACATAACAGGATACACACATAGTCATCATGAAGAAATGAAAACTAGCACAGAGTACAGAAAGCGTAAACACATGATAACAAGATGAAGACGGACAGACTGAAGAAATTGAACTGAGGAATTTGTGAAAGTCTTCAGTCAAAGTATTCAAGCACAGATATGAACAATGTACAAGACGGTAATGAGGAAATGAAAGAGTTGAGGAAATAGAACCAGTTAGTTGGTGAAGACAATGATTTGGTAAACCAGTTCCAACTGCTGTCTCAGTTGTACGTCTGGTTGGAGCGGCTGAGTATTTAAACTCGAGGACACACAGTCCCGGACACCCAGTCTCTGAGCCGCAACTAAGGACACCCAGTCCTCACCGTATTCTCCTTGAACTAAGACCACGCAGGCCTCATCCAATCACTCGTGGTAAGTCTTCAGGTGACTTCCAAACCTTCACATACTTGGTCACTCGGTGATCCACAATTCCTCTTGGATGCTCTAGACCTTGACGCCTAACCGTCTGGAAGAAGCACAGTCTTCAAAGGTAACAAGCGTCGGATCCACGCAGGATCAATTTCTTTAGTGATGCTCAATCACTTTGGGTTTGTGGGGGTTTGGTTTTGGGATTTTCCTCACTTGATGATTTTCGCTCAAAGTCCTCGGAGGATGGGTTGCTCTCAGATGACAAGTGTCAAGTTCTCTCGGAGCAGCCAACTAACTAGTGGTTGTAGGGGGCAGCTATTTATAGCCTAGGGAGCAGCCCGACATGATAAGACATAAATGCCCTTCAATGATATGACCGTTAGGTGGATAAGATATTTTGGACAGCTGGCGCGCAGCACAGCAACGGTCGGAAATTTGACTCTCAAATTCCTCAGGGCTATCATGTTCCTCATTGTGTAGGCAATTCGCACTTGCGAATTCCTAACTCCTCAGTTAGAGCAAAGTCCTCAGTGACCAGAAGAACTGCGTCTCTGTCACTGAAGAAATTGACTGAACTGTATGTGATTTCCAATGGCTTCACTCGAAGGGATTGGTAGGTGTAGGATTTTGAGTTGAGCATCACATGGAAATTTTTCCTTAGTATTTCCTCGACCCCCTTTAACAGTACGGTGTTTCCTATGACTCAAGAAAGAGAAAATGAAACTACGAAAACAAAAGTCTTCACGCTTCATATTCCTCGAATGAATACCAAGTCTTCAAGGTCACACCAATTTCTTCACTTTCAAAGTCTTCAGAAAGTCTTCAGAATATCAAAGTCTTCAGTCGAAGAACTTCATTTTTAGGGGTCGACTTTCTCTGTAAGTATCAAACTCCTCATAGACTTATAGACCTGTGTACACTCACAAACGCATCAGTCACTTAACCTATATGTCTTCAATACACCAAAAGCACTAAGGGGCACTAGATGCACTTACAATCTCCCCCTTTTTGGTGATTGATGACAACATAGGTTAAGTTTTCAACGGGGATAAACATATGAAGTGTAAATACTGATATTGAGGAATTTGATTGCAAGATATAGAAGAACTCCCCCTGAATATGTGCATAGTGAGGAATTTGCTTTTGAGGCAATGCACATTTGAAGAATTGAATCATGGAGATCTCCCCCTATATCTTGTAATTCATACACGCATTTGATATATAATATGAAGAATTTGAAATGCATGATGAAATATGGTGCCTGATGAGATTCAGCATGCGTGCAATAATATTAACGAGGAATAAGCATGCAGAATAACACATCAAAAGTATCAGAGCACAGTGCATCAAAGTCAGAGCACAATGCACCGTTCAAAAGTATGAGGGCACCATCGGATTTAAGATTACAACTCGATCCAATAAAAGTTTCAGAAGAACGAGAGTTGTAACTTAACAAAAACGCCCATAATATAAACCCGCTTGAAGACTAACTCAGATTTCTCCCCCTTTGTCATCAAATGACCAAAAGGGTCGAAACTGAGGACTAACGCCCCTGAAGATTTTCAAGTCGATGGAGGAGCGCCAGTGTTGTCGGGGTTGTTTATTGAAGTAGGGCCTGCCGCAGTGTCGTCCAAATCTTCATGTTCATCAGTTTCACGCGATGAAGAATAAGAACTGGCCACCAGATCAGGAACTTTGACTCTCTTGAATTTCTTCGGAGGTGGTGCAGACCAGTCAAATGCTTCCTGGAGACCCATAGTCTTCAGTTCTTCCACGGAATATACATGAGTGAGAACAGCCCAGGTGCAGTTGAGGGTTTCATGAAGGTGATACTGATTTTTCTTCACTGCATTATGGGTTGAGGTCATGTTGTGAAGAATTGCAGCAAATTGGCGTTTCACCCATTTGTGATTGCGATCAACCTTCTGATGAAAACCAAGGAGTAACTCACGGTCAGTCATCACCCTGGGTGCTGTTGCTTGAGGCTTTTGCTTGGCTGATGTATTTGCGGCAGTGTCATGTGTTGCAGAATCGTCATTGGTGGAGTAAGATGTAGCTAGACGGAATTGACCATCCAATGGACGAGTGCCTTCATCGATCACAGCAGCTGCCTTGCCCTTATCATCGGATGATGAAACTGGTCGCTTGAGGACTTCAATGGCGGCAAGTAGCTACCATGGTTCAAAGTGTCTGCCCTGTAATTCAGTGAAAATCTTGCCCTTATGAATCTCATAATCCAAGGCGCATAGGGCTTCAGCTCAAAAGGTGACATAGCAACATTAGCCAGAGTCCTCATGAAGAAATCATGGAAGTTGACGGGAACGCCATGAATGATGTTGAAAAGCATGTTCTTCATGATGCCAATGACATCTTCATCATTTGAGTCGTGGCCTTTGATAGGACTCATTGTCTTCGTCAGGATTCGATAGACAGTCCGAGGCACATACAGCAATTCCTTGACGAGGAATTTGGTTCGAGGGGCCTGCCCTGGCTTCAAAGGCTTCATGAGCACTTGCATGTAATGATCTGTCAGTTTGCGGTCATTGTAGATGCATCGTGCACTATCATGGGGAGGATCAAGAGGAAGGACACGAAGCAATTCAGTTGCTGGTGCCTTATAGTGAGTATTTTCTGTCATCCAATCCAGCACCCATGAATTGACATCTTCAGCATCTCCGGTGATATGCAAAGTGGCATAGAACTGAAGAATGAGTTCTTCATTCCAATCACAGATATCAGTGCAGAAATTCAGTAGTCCTGCATCATGAATAACTCGGAGTACTGGCTCGAAGCACGGCAGAGATTCCATATCCACATGAGGAATGTGCTCATGATCGAAGATTTTGTCCTTGTCAAAGAGCATTGAGGAATAGAAGTTGGCTTGAGTAGCAGTCCAGAAGCATATTTTCCTTATGCGAGCAGAGTCATATGGATTGTAATCAGTGAAGAACACATGCTCAGAAAAGAAGTCTTCAGCCTTGAATTTTTGCTTGCTAGAGAACGGATTCTTCGGTTTGGGAAGAGGAGTGTCAGTGATTTGCAGCACAACCTCAGGAATCGCGAGCTCAGGTGCTTCAGGCTGAGGAATTTCTGGTTCCTCTTCTTGTGCAGTTTGGGGATCAGCAGCAGATTCTTCAGCACTAGCGGCTGGAATCTCTTCATGAACAGACGATGTGGGATGAGTTTCTTCAGAGCCCATTTGAACAGTTGTAGCCGGGGACTGAGGAATTTGTTGAATAGGAGTGAAGAGAGGAGTATTGGGATGCTGACTTTCCCAAAAGTCATCGTTCATCACTAGTGTAGTGCATCCAATATCCACATCTTCGTCTTCTTTTTCAATTTCCTCAACACCAGCCTCTTCAGCTGTGAACTGAGGCATAGGTGAGGAAACGACTGGCGTTGAAGGGAAAGTTTCCACTTCAATTTCTTCATCAAACTGCTCTGAGGTAGCAACAGAATGATTTTCTTCATCAGATCCGCTTGGGATCTTGTAGTCTTCTCCATAAGGAACAATTTCCTTAGACGACATGGAGGAAATGGGAACGGCATCAATGGGATTTTCAAGCGAGCTGGTCATTGGCTTCATTTTCTTCGCGGCCGAAGAATTTGACGCAGCTGATGCCTTCCTTTTCTTCACTGCAGCTCGCTTTGCAGCCTTGGTCTTCTTCACTTCATAGGCAGAAGGAAGAATTGGAGTTGGTGTTGGTGCCGGAGGAGCTGAGGACTGTGGTTCATTTTCTTCAGGTGCAACTGCTGCAGTTGCCCTGATCTCTTCAGTTTCTTCAGGCGCACCACTAGTGGATGCCCTGGGAATTTCTTCAGCGGCTGGGATGGAGTCATCAGCCCTGAAACTTGTAGTCTCATCAGCATGCTGAAAGTCATCAGCAGTGCTGGCAAAGTCATCAGCCTGAGGATTTTCTTGTTGCGATGGGGCTGCAACAGTTGTCATTTTCTTCGTCAAATTGACGAATCTCACTTTGGCTCCTTGCCAATCAGCCTGGTATGCATCGAAATCTTTGCTGAGGGCTTGGATCTCAGATTGAGCCTTGAGAAATTCTTCAGGTGATAGTCTGACAACGTTCTTCTTCAGAAGCTTCTCCTTTCTAGCTTGTGCTCTCTTTATCTCATGAGCCTTTTCAAACTTCCATTTCTCTTGAGCGATGAAATGGGTTAGCATATGACTTTGACCAGGAGTCAGAGGCAGATCAGGTACTGGAGTGTTTGGATCCTTATGCCATAAGTCAATGTAGTCGAGGATCTTCTTCGGATCCAAAAGCAGAGGCACAGGTGTTCCTTTGGCTTGTCTTGCCAATTTGGCTTGGCGCCTAGCCCATTCTTCAGGAAAGTCTTCACCACTTTTGATGCTAGTGGGATCAGCGACTTGGCCAGGTGCCAATGGAGCTCTTGGGCATGGAGGATTTAAGGCGAATTTCTTCATGTACTTTGGAGTAACATATCGATATTCCCTCCATTCTTGTGCCCATCTTCGTTCAATCCTCTGAATGCGCACTTTGCACTGATTTTTGTTCTCTTTGCCAAATTTGGCTTCATCAGGTGTGCAATAATCCTTGAATATGTCATCAGGGATTTCGAAAGCAGTCATGACCTCCGGTCTCTTTCCTCCTTTCTGTGGTCCCTTTCCATCTGCCATTTTCTTTAGATGAGGAATTCGGACAATAGAACACTTTGAAGAAGTATGAAGTTTTTCTTCGAGGAACGCTGCAAATGAGTTAAGTTGATGAGAACCTAGTGATTCAGCAGCGGACATGAGTACCTGTGAACAGAGTGTAGGTGCGAGGAATTTGGAGAGGTCATATGCATTCTCAGAAGATTTTTCGAAAAAGACAAGTTTTGAGGAATTTCACTAAGCATTCGAGAGTTGTACAGATCGAAAATCCGCACAATTAAGGAATCTTGAAGAAATGAGTGCTTAGAGAGATGGATCAAGAGCATACAGTGTGTGAGGTGTTCATATGTGAAGATTTGAAGAATAAAACACCTTTGAAGATTTTCAGAAAAGTTTGAGAAGCAAAGCGAGTAAATAAAAGTGACTTTTAATTACCCGAACTGAAGAACACGAACAGTGGTGAAGTTCGTCAAGTTAGATCTCCCACGCCCTAACTTGGCAGAGGGAGACAGCTACGGCGGCGGCAGAGTGAAGATTTTCGCAGCCGGCGCGAGTACGACGGCGACGAGGTTGAGGCAGTGAAGCTCTTCCTCACCGGCGGCGATTGAGTAACGGCGGCGCTAGGGTTTGAGGAGAGCTCGAGCGGGAGACAGCGACCGAGCGGAGTAAATGAAGTAAGGAAGGGGAGAGGGGTATTTATAGCCACTGTAAAAACTGTTCGTCCGAAGATTTCGGGACGAACATGCCCCTGCCCTTTCTTCTTCACGCGACATGTGTCACCCACGTACTGTGCAGATGAGATCGTGTAAGATCGTGGGTGAATAAAATAAAGCATCATGGGATGCGGAACGGTTTGAGTGGTAAAACCGAAAATCTGGATTTGTTTTAAAATTTCGTTCGCAATTTCTTCAGGTGACAAGGACACAGTGAAGACTTTGAACGAGTGTAGCAATTTCTTCTGGATTTGTTTCAATCAGATTGCACATGAAGAATTTGTGAATAGATTGGGTCGAGTGTAGCATAGAGGGGGAAGGGTCCAATCACATTCACTTAGCAGAAATCGCAACTTGAAGAAATAGCAATAAGTGAATGTTGTAGAGGACATAAACTCATATATATATATATATATATATATATATATATATATATAGTCAATGAAGAAAAACGACGGAAACAGTGAAGATTTTGCAAAGTTGAAGAATTTGAAAAACTGAAGAATTTCAAAAATGAGGAAAAACTCAAATTGAAGATTTTCAACCTTTGTGGTGGCGTGACCCACCGTATAAGAATGATGATTTCAGACACCGCGTACAATTGCCGTAGGGTTCTGAGAATCAAATTCTTCATTAATTTCTTCACACTTAGAGTGTTATTCTTCATTGATTGAAGAAAAACGTTTCTTCATGTGTTGCACATCTCTGTCATCAATTCTGCATAAGGGTTAGGATGTGTGTCCTTTTCAAAGAACATTCGAAGATTCTAAGATATTTATCTCACACCGCAACTTGCTAAATCTCTTCTCATCCAAGGGCTTAGTGAAGATATCGGCTAGCTGTTCTTCAGTCTTCACATGCTCGATGGAGATGTCACCCTTCAACACATGATCACGAAGAAAATGATGACTAATCTGGATGTGCTTAGTCTTCGAGTGCTGAACTGGGTTGTGAGCAATCTTGATGGCACTCTCATTGTCGCAGAGGAGAGGCACATTCTTCACGTTGACGCCATAGTCCTTGAGGGTTTGCTTCATCCAAAGCAGTTGAGCACAGCATGAGCCAGCAACAATGTATTCAGCTTCAGTAGTAGACAGTGATACGCAGTTCTGTTTCTTCGAGGACCAACAGACCAAAGATCGTCCGAGGAAATGACAATGGCCAGATGTTGACTTGCGGTCCACACGATCACCAGCATAGTCAGAGTCAGAATATCCAATGAGGTCAAAAGCAGAGCCCTTGGGGTACCATAATCCTAGTGTTGGTGTGTGAGCTAGATATCAAAGAATATGTTTCACAGCCTTATGGTGTGATTCCTTCGGTGTAGCTTGAAATCAGGCACACATGCAAACACTAAGCATTATATCTGGCCTAGATGCACATAAGTACAATAAAGAACCAACCATGGAGCGGTATACCTTGTGATCAAAGTCAATACCATTTTCATTAGTGCATAGATGGCCATTTGTGGGCATAGGAATTTTGACGCCTTTGCAATCTTGCATGCCGAATTTTCTCAGTACATCTTTGAGGTATTTCTCCTGAGATATGAATATGCCATTGCGCTGCTGACAAATTTGAAGACCTAAGAAGAATTTCAACTCTCCCATCATAGACATTTGATATTCTTCACTCATCATATAGGCAAATTCATCACTATATCGTTGGTTAGTACAGCCAAAGATAATATCATCAACATATATTTGGCACACAAACAGTTCACCATCATATGATTTAGTAAAAAGAGTAGGGTCGAGTGAACCGGGTGTGAAGCCATTCTTCACGAAGAATTCCTTCAATGTATCATACCACGCCCGAGGGGCTTGCTTGAGGCCATAGAGAGCCTTATTGAGTCTGAAGATTTTGTCAGGATTCTTTGCATCTTCAAAACCTGGGGGTTGAGCAACATATACTTCTTCCTCAAGCTTACCATTGAGGAATGCACTTTTCACATCCATTTGATATAAGATGATATCATGATGGTTAGCGTAAGCAAGTAATATGCGAATAGCCTCAAGTCTAGCAACAGGTGTAGAAGTTTCATCGAAATCAATTCCTTCAACCTGTGTGTAGCCTTGAGCTACTAGTCGTGCCTTATTCCTCACCACAAGGCCATTTTCATCTTGCTTGTTGCGGTAGATCCACTTTGTGCCAATGATAGTATGCTTGCGAGGATCTGGGTGATTGACCAATTCCCAGACATTGTTCAGCTCGAACTGATGTAATTCTTCTTGCATAGCCTGAATACACTCCGGCTCCAAAAATGCTTCATCTACCTTAGTGGGCTCTGTGATAGAGACAAAAGCATAGTGCCCACAAAAGTTAGATAAATGTGATGCTTTTGAGCGTGTGAGAGGACCTGGTGCACTAATGTCATCGATGATCTTCTCCACTTGCACTTCTTTTGCAACGCGTGGATGAGTTGGTTGTCGCTGAGGATTTTGATCAGCATTTTCTTCAGCACCATTTTCCTCATCTTGTTCTTCAGGTGCATCAGCTCGACGTTCTTCATGAACAGGAATGAATTCTTCAGCAGATTCTTCAGTAGGAATGACATCCTCAGTTGCCTTGAGCTTGATAGCATCTTCAGGTGCTGGTTCATCTAACACAGAAGGTAGGTGCTCTCTTTGCGAGCCATTAGTTTCATCGAACCGCACATCTACACTGTCAACAATCTTGTGAAGAACAATGTTGAAGACTCTGTAGGTGTGCGAGTCCTTTCCGTAACCAAGCATAAAACCTTCATGTGCTTTCGGTGCAAATTTAGAGTTGTGGTGAGGATCTCTAATCCAACATTTAGCAGCGAAGACTTTGAAATAACTCACATCTGGTTTCTTGTCAGTGAGGAGTTCAGAGGCAGTCTTCTTGAAGAATTTGTGAAGATATACTCTGTTGATGATGTGGCAGGCAGTATCAATTGCATCAATCCAAAAACACTGAGGCGTTTTGTATTCATCAAGCATAGTGCGAGCTATCTCAACAAGAGTTCTGTTCTTGCGCTCCACGACGCCATTCTGCTGAGGAGTATAGGGAGCAGATAACTCATGAGTAATACCAAGTTCATCAAGATAAGCATCAAGACCTGAATTCTTGAACTCAGTTCCATTGTCACTTCTGATATGCTTGATCTTCACACCAAAGTTGGTTGAAGCCCTCTAGGAAAATCGTTTGAAGACTTCCTGCACTTCATGTTTGTAAGTAACAATCTGTACCCATGTATATCGAGAATAATCATCAACAATGACAAAACCATATAAAGATGCATCATTAGTGACTGTTGAATAATGATTAGGTCCGAAGAGGTCCATGTGAAGCAACTCAAATGGACGTGTAGTGGTCATGATAGTCTTCGCTGGATGCTTGGCCTTGGTCATTTTTCCGGCGTCACATGCTCCGCATAAGTGATCCTTGAGGAATTTGACATTCTCAATGCCAATGACATGCTTCTTCTTCGCAAGCGTGTTCAGATTCCTCATGCGTGCATGACCAAGTCGTCGATGCCATAGCCAGCCTTCTGAAGCTTTTGCAAGTAGACACATGGCTGGTTGTGGTCCTGTAGAGAAATCAACAATATACAGATCTCCTCTCCTAAAGCCTTCGAAGACTTTGGAATTGTCAGCTTCCATAATCACAACACAGCGATATTTGCCAAAGACAACAACCATATCAAGATCACAAAGCATTGAGACTGACATGAGATTGTATCCTAAGGACTCAACAAGCATGACTTTGTCCATGTGCTTATCCTTAGAGATAGCAACCTTACCAAGACCCAATACCTGACTTTTGCCTTTGTCAGCAAAGATTATATGCTTCAGAGGTGACGGTGATAAGGGAGCATCCATCAATAGATTCTTGTCACCAGTCATGTGATTTGTACATCCACTATCGAGGACCCATTCAGTGGTTTTGGGTTGATCATCCTGCAGATGAATTAGTGTAGCTTACAATCTCATATGCTTCATCAGTGTAGAATATGATATCAAGTTCATCAGATGAATTTCATCAAGCAGTAAACAGATATAGCAGTATGAGGACGTGTGAAATGAATGTTCATTTCATCATGATTCACCTGCGTCCTTTCAGGCATTTTTGTCAGGTCCCCAGCAAATTCTTCAGACGTTAAGGCACGTCTGGAGACCTGACCCTGCAGAAGAGATTAGTTCTTTTTCTTCACCACCCACATCTGGAGGGGTGGCAAAGAGTTCATCATTCTGCGAGCACCATATGAGAAGGGTGGCAAAGATGCCAAACCATTTCGTTTCACATAAGAGGGGTTAGGGTAAGCATATGAATAAGCAGAGTAATTCTTCGAGGACTTATGAACATAATGGTTTGAAGAATAATGCACATATTCATAGCCCTTAGCTCTACCCTGCGAGACAGAGTTGTTAGCATAATGATAATCATATGAGGACTTTGATCCATGTGAAGAATTTGGTCCACATGAGGACTTGGATCCATATGAAGAATTTGGTCAATATGAAGAATTTGATCTGGGGTTCCTGTTCTTCACAGGTGGTGTCATGAGGACATTCACCTGAAGACTTTCAACACAACTTTTGGGAACCCAGATTTTCTTCATAGGGGAACCGTTCCTGCAGTTAGTGCCAACATATCTAGCAAATACTTCACCATTCTGATTTTTGAACAGTTTATATTTGGAGTCAAATGACTCATCAGAAGAATGAGGAGATTCACATGTAAAGCCAGATAAGTTAGATGGATCAACTGGAGGTCCCTTTGCAGCAACCCATGAGGTTTTGGGGTACTGCTCAGGCTTCCAATATGTTCCATCAGCATTGAGTTTCCTCTCAAAGGCAATACCCTCTTTCCTAGGGTTTCTGTTTAGGATATGCTTTTTGAGCACATCACAAAGCGTCTGATGCCCTTTGAGGCTTTTGTACATGCCTGTCATGTACAATTCCTTCAGCCCTGCATTGTCAGTGATACTAGCAATGTCCTCAGGTGAGGAATTAGTGATAGCAGAGGCAGATGAGGAATTTGTAACATTTGAAGCATTTGAACATTCAGGTGAAGAATTAGCAGATTCACGTTCAATGCACTTTAAGCATGGGGGAACAAATTCTTCCTGAGAAGTGCTAATTTGTTGAGCTAGTAATGAATCGCGCTCCTTCTGAAGATCTTCATAACACACTCTTAGCTTTTCAAGATCTTCCTTTCTTTGAAGAGATTCAAGGGAAAGCTTCTCATGATCTTGCTTTTCTTGAAGAAATTCATAAGAAAGTTTCTCATGATCAGACAAGAGAGAGTTATGATGACCTTGAAGGTTATCAAACCTAGACTGAAGTCTCTAAAGATTTTCAGTCAAGGCTTTAGTGCGATCCATTTCTTCACCCAACATATCATCACTTTTATCTAGCATGTTTTGAACCTTTTCAAGAGCCCATTGTTGTTTCACAGCAATTTTAGCAATGTTAGAGTAGCTGGGCTTGAGATCCTCATCAGATTCATTTTCACTAGAGTCAGAGGAGTTGTATTTGAGTACCTTAGCACCTTTCGCCATGAAGCAATAGGTGGGAGCGTAGCCATCATTATCTTCATCAGGCTTGTCGGTGGAGTCAGTTTGTTCAGTGTTGAAGATGGACTTGCTGACGAAAGCAGTAGCAACGGCCAGACTCGGCACACCAGACTCATATTCTTCAAACGCCTCCTCTTCATCATCTTCCTCAGATTCAGCTTCAGAGTCCATTTCCTTGCCAATGAATGCCCGAGCCTTCTTGGAGCTGCTCTTCTTGTGAGATGAAGACTTTGAGGATTTTGATGACGAAGATTTCGACGGTTTCTTCTTCTTCTTCGCATCATCAGAACTGTAATCCTTGTATGTCTTCTTCTTCATTTCCTTTTCCCACTGAGGACAATCTTGAATATAGTGACCAGGCTTCTTGCATTTGTGGCAAAGCCTTCTCTTGTAGTCACTGGATGTGGAATCATTGCCTCTTGAGGATTTTCCAAAGCGACCACGTATTGTGAACTTATGGAATTTCTTCACAAGCAGTGCTAGATCCTGGCTCAGTTCTTCAGGATCACCCAGGCTACTACCAGAATCCTCATATTCAGATTCAGACACAGCCTTGGCCTTCAGGGCACGTGGTTTGCCACAGTTTGAGCCATAGAGATCTCTCTTTTCAGCAAGCTGGAACTCGTGAGTGTTTAGCCTTTCGAGGATATCAGCAGGATCAAGCGACTTGTAGTCAGCATGTTCTTGTATCATCAGTCCCAGAGTATCAAATGAGGAGTCAAGCGATCTCAACAGTTTCTTCACAACTTCATGATCAGTGATGTCGGTGGCACCGAGGGCTTGAAGCTCATTTGAGATGTCAGTGAGGCGATCAAAGGTTTGTTGGACGTTCTCATTGTCGAGTCTTTTGAAGCGGTTGAAGAGATTCCGAAGAACATCGACTCGAGAGTCACGCTGAGTTGAAACTCCTTCATTTACTTTGGACAGCCTATCCCGGATAAGCTTAGCAGTTTCCAAAGCACTCACTCTTCCATACTGTCCTTTGCTCAGATGGCCACATATGATATTCTTCGCTTGAGAATCGAGTTGTTTGAATCTCTTCACATCGGTAGCGTTCAGTGAGGGAGTGACAGTGGGGACACCATTTTCCACAACATACCAGAGATCGTTATCAATTGCCTCAAGATGAATTCGCATCTTGTTCTTCCAGTAGGGGTAGTCCGTTCCATCAAAGGTAGGACACCCAGCCGAGACCTTGATCATACCTGCGGTCGACATAACTAAAACTCCAGTCGGTTAAACCAAAATCACACAGAACAAGGGAGTACCTTGCTCTGATATCAATTGAAAGTGCGTTATATCCACTAGGGGGGGGGGGGGGGGTGAATAGGCGATTTTTATGAATTCTTCACTGAGGAATTTGCTGGTGAGGAAATTCCTTAGCGAAGAACTACTTGCAGCGGAATAAGTACTCAGAAGTAAACATAACAGGATACACACATAGTCATCATGAAGAAATGAAAACTAGCACAGAGTACAGAAAGCGTAAACACAGGATAACAAGATGAAGACGGACAGACTGAAGAAACTGAACTGATGAATTTGTGAAAGTCTTCAGTCAAAGTCTTCAAGCACATATATGAACAATGTACAACACAGTAATGAGGAAATGAAAGAGTTGGAAATAGAACCAGTTAGTTGGTGAAGACAATGATTTGGTAAACCAGTTCCAACTGCTGTCTCAGTTGCACGTCTGGTTGGAGCGGCTTAGTATTTAAACTCGAGGACAGACAGTCCCGGACACCGAGTCTCCGAGCCGCAACTCAGGACAACCAGTCCTCACCATATTCTCCTTGAACTAAGACCACGCAGGCCTCGTCCAATCACTCGTGGTAAGTCTTCAGGTGACTTCCAAACCTTCACAGACTTGGTCACTCGGCGATCCACAATTCCTCTTGGATGCTCTAGACCTTGACGCCTAACCGTCTGGAAGAAGCACAGTCTTCAAAGGTAACAAGCGTCAGATCCACGCAGGATCAATTTCTTCAGTGATGCTCAATCACTTTGGGTTTGTGGGGGTTTGGTTTTGGGATTTTCCTCACTTGATGATTTTCGCTCAAAGTCCTCGGAGGATGGGTTGCTCTCAGATGACAAGTGTCAAGTTCTCTCGGAGCAGCCAACCAACTAGTGGTTGTAGGGGGCGGCTATTTATAGCCTAGGGAGCAGCCCGACATGATAATACATAAATGCCCTTCAATGATATGACCGTTAGGTGGATAAGATATTTTGGACAGCTGGCGCGCAGCACAGCAACGGTCGGAAATTTGACTCTCAAATTCCTCAGGGCTATCATGTTCCTCACTGTGTAGGCAATTCGCACTGGTGAATTCCTAACTCCTCAGTTAGAGCAAAGTCCTCAGTGACCAGAAGAACTGCGTCTCTGTCACTAAAGAAATTGACTGAACTGTATGAGATTTCCAATGGCTTCACTCGAAGGGATTGGTAGTTGTAGGATTTTGAGTTGAGCATCACATGGAAAATTTTCCTTAGTATTTCCTCGACCCCCTTTAACAGTACGGTGTTTCCTATGACTCAAGAAAGAGAAAATGAAACTACGAAAATAAAAGTCTTCACGCTTCATATTCCTCGAATGAATACCAAGTCTTCAAGGTCACACCAATTTCTTCACTTTCAACGTCTTCAGAAAGTCTTCAGAATATCAAAGTCTTCAGTCGAAGAAATTCATTTTTAGGGGTCGACTTTCTCTGTAAATATCAAACTCCTCATAGACTTATAGACCTGTGTACACTCACAAACGCATCAGTCACTTAACCTATAAGTCTTCAATACACCAAAATCACTAAGGGGCACTAGATGCACTTACAATCTCCCCCTTTTTGGTGATTGATGACAACATAGGTTAAGTTTTCAACGGGGATAAACATATGAAGTGTAAATACTGATATTGAGGAATTTGATTGCAAGATATAGAAGAACTCCCCCTGAATATGTGCATAGTGAGGAATTTGCTTTTGAGGCAATGCACATTTGAAGAATTGAATCATGGAGATCTCCCCCTATATCTTGTAATTCATACACGCATTTGATATATAATATGAAGAATTTGAAATGCATGATGAAATATGGTGCCTGATGAGATTCAGCATGCGTGCAATAATATTAACGAGGAATAAGCATGCAGAATAACACATCAAAAGTATCAGAGCACAGTGCATCAAAGTCAGAGCACAATGCACCATTCAAAAGTATCAGGGCACCATCGGATTTAAGATTACAACTCGATCCAATAAAAGTTTCAGAAGAACGAGAGTTGTAACTTAACAAAAACGCCCATAATATAAACCCACTTGAAGACTAACTCAGATTTCTCCCCCTTTGTCATCAAATGACCAAAAGGGTCGAAACTGAGGACTAATGCCCCTGAAGATTTTCAAGTCGATGGAGGAGCGCCAGCGTTGTCGGGGTTGTTTGTTGAAGTAGGGCCTGCCGCAGTGTCGTCCAAATCTTCATGTTCATCAGTTTCACGCGATGAAGAATAAGAACTGGCCACCAGATCAGGAACTTTGACTCTCTTGAATTTCTTCGGAGGTGGTGCAGACCAGTCAAATGCTTCCTGGAGACCCATAGTCTTCAGTTCTTCCGCGGAATATACATGAGTGAGAACAGCCCAGGTGCAGTTGAGGGTTTCATGAAGGTGATACTGATTTTTCTTCACTACATTATGGGTTGAGGTCATGTTGTGAAGAATTACAGCAAATTGGCGTTTCACCCATTTGTGATTGCGATCAACCTTCTGATGAAAACTGAGGAGTAATTCACGGTCAGTCATCACCCTGGGTGCTGTTGCTTGAGGCTTTTGCTTGGCTGATGTATTTGCGGCAGTGTCATGTGTTGCAGAATCGTCATTGGTGGAGTAAGATGTAGCTAGACGGAATTGACCATCCAATGGACGAGTGCCTTCATCGATCACAGCAGCTGCCTTGCCCTTATCATCAGATGATGAAACTGGTCGCTTGAGGACTTCAATGGGCGGCAAGTAGCTGCCATGGTTCAGAGTGTCTGCCCTGTAATTCAGTGAAGATCTTGCCCTTATCAATCTCATAATCCAAGGCGCATAGGGCTTCAGCTCAAAAGGTGACATAGCAACATTAGCCAGAGTCCTCATGAAGAAATCATGGAAGTTGACGGGAACGCCATGAATGATGTCGAAAAGCATGTTCTTCATGATGCCAACGACATCTTCATCATTTGAGTCGTGGCCTTTGATAGGACTCATTGTCTTCGTCAGGATTCGATAGACAGTCCGAGGCACATACAACAATTCCTTGACGAGGAATTTGGTTCGAGGGGCCTGCCCTGGCTTCAAAGGCTTCATGAGCACTTGCATGTAATGATCTGTCAGTTCGCGGTCATTGTAGATGCATCGTGCACTGTCATGGGGAGGATCAAGAGGAAGGACACGAAGCAATTCAGTTGCTGGTGCCTTATAGTGAGTGTTTTCTGTCATCCAATCCAGCACCCATGAATTGACATCTTTAGCATCTCCGGTGATATGCAAAGTGGCATAGAACTGAAGAATGAGTTCTTCATTCCAATCACAGATATCAGTGCAGAAATTCAGTAGTCCTGCATCATGAATAACTCGGAGTACTGGCTCGAAGCACGACAGAGATTCCATATCCACATGAGGAATGTGCTCATGATTGAAGATTTTGTCCTTGTCAAAGAGCACTGAGGAATAGAAGTTGGCTTGAGTAGCAGTCCAGAAGCGTCTTTTCCTTATGCGAGCAGAATCATATGGATTGTAATCAGTGAAGAACACATGCTCAGAAAAGAAGTCTTCAGCCTTGAATTTTTGCTTGCTAGAGAACGGATTCTTCGGTTTGGGCAGAGGAGTGTCAGTGATTTGCAGCACAACCTCAGGAATCGTGAGCTCAGGTGCTTCAGGCTGAGGAATTTCTGGTTCCTCTTCTTGTGCAGTTTGGGGATCAGCAGCAGGTTCTTCAGCACTAGCGGCTGGAATCTCTTCATGAACAGACGATGTGGGATGAGTTTCTTCAGAGCCCATTTGAACAGTTGTAGCCGGGGACTGAGGAATTTGCTGAATAGGAGTGAAGAGAGGAGTATTGGGATGCATCACTGGTGTAGTGCATCCAATATCCACATCTTCGTCTTCTTTTTCAATTTCCTCAACACCAGCCTCTTCAGCTGTGAACTGAGGCATAGGTGAGGAAACGACTGGCATTGAAGGTAAAGTTTCCACTTCAATTTCTTCATCAAACTGCTCCGAGGTAGCAACAGAATGATTTTCTTCATCAGATCCGCTTGGGATCTTGTAGTCTTCTCCATAAGGAACAATTTCCTTAGACGACATGGAGGAAATGGGAACGACATCAATGGGATTTTCAAGCGAGCTGGTCATTGGCTTCATTTTCTTCACGGCCGAAGAATTTGACGCAGCTGATGCCTTCCTTTTCTTCACTGCAGCTCGCTCTGCAGCCTTGGTCTTCTTCACTTCATAGGCAGAAGGAAGAATTGGAGTTGGTGTTGGCGCGGGAGGAGCTGAGGACTGTGGTTCAGTTTCTTCAGGCGCAACTGGTGCAGTTGCCCTGATCTCTTCAGTTTCTTCAGGCGCACCACTAGTGTATGCCCTGGGAATTTCTTCAGCGGCTGGGATGGAGTCATCAGCCCTAGAACTTGTAGTCTCATCAGCAGGCTGAAAGTCATCAGCAGTGCTGGCAAAGTCATCAGCCTGAGGATTTTCTTGTTGCGATGGGGCTGCAACAGTTGTCATTTTCTTCGTCAAAATGATGAATCTCACTTTGGCTCCTTGCCAATCAGCCTGGTATGCATCGAAATCTTTCCTGAGGGCTTGGATCTCAGATTGAGCCTTGAGAAGTTCTTCAGGTGATTGTCTGACAACGTTCTTCTTCAGAAGCTTCTCCTTTCTAGCTTGTGCTCTCTTTATGTCACGAGCCTTTTCAAACTTCCATTTCTCTTGAGCGATGAAATGGGTTAGCATATGACTTTGACCAGGAGTCAGAGGGAGATCTGGTACTGGAGTGTTTGGATCCTTATGCCATAAGTCAATGTAGTCGAGGATCTTCTTCGGATCCAAAAGCAGAGGCACAGCTGTTCCTTTGGCTCTAGCGGCCTTTGCTTGTCTATCTCTGATGATTTCTGCAAGTTCTTAATCAAAGGCCTCGTCATCAGAGGGCACTTGGAAAGCAACTTTCTTTCTTGGACTTGGCCGAGGACCACGTCCAGCTGTTGCTTTTGTCTTTAGCGGAGTGGGGCCTGATGAGGACATTGGTGCAGCTGAAGAACTCGCTGAGACACCAGAAGCAATTGAGAAACCCTGAGTCCTTTGACATGTAGCCAGATGCACAGGAGTTGAGGACTTGGAGGGAGCTGCTGAGGACTTTGGTGGAGGAGCAGTAGTCTGAGGAATTTGCCGTGAGGGCGCGGCTGAGGAACTTGGCCGTGAGGGCGCTGATGGTGAAGCATTTGGCTTGCAAGCAGGCTTCTTCGGCATTGATTTCCTCAGCTTGACCGAGGTCTCAGCGGCAGCAGCAGCAGCAGAATCCTCATTGAATTTCCTCACTGCCTCCTTGGCTTGTCTTGCCAATTTGGCTTGGCGCCTAGCCCATTCTTCAGGAAAGTCTTCACCACTTTTGATGCTAGTGGGATCAGCGACTTGGCCAGGTGCCAATGGAGCACTTGGGCATGGAGGATTTAAGGCGAATTTCTTCATGTACTTTGGAGTAACATATCGATATTCCCTCCATTCTCGTGCCCATCTTCGTTCAATCCTCTGAATGCGCACTTTGCGCTGATTTTTGTTCTCTTTGCCAAATTTGGCTTCATCAGGTGTGCAATAATCCTTGAATATGTCATCAGGGATTTCGAAAGCAGTCATGACCTCCGTTCTCTTTCCTCCTTTCTGCGGTCTCTTTCCTTCTGCCATTTTTTTCAGATGAGGAATTTGGACAATTGAACACTCTGAAGAAGTATGCAGTTTTTCTTCGAGGAATGCTGCAAATGAGTTCAGTTGATGAGAACCTAGTGATTCAGCAGCGGACATGAGTACCTGTGAACAGAGTGTAGGTGCGAGGAATTTGGAGAGGTCATATGCGTTCTCAGAAGATTTTTCGAAAAAGACAAGTTTTGAGGAATTTCACTAAGCATTCTTGTCTTAGGTTCCAGAGTTGTACAGATCAAAAATCCGCACAATTGAGGAATCTTGAAGAAATGAGTGCTTAGATAGATGGATCAAGAGCATACAGTGTGTGAGGTGTTCATATGTGAAGATTTGAAGAATAAAACACCGTTGAAGATTTTCAGAAAAGTTTGAGAATCAAAGCGAGTAAATAAAAGTGACTTTTAATTACCCGAACTGAAGAACACGACGAACAGAGATGAATAGTGGTGAAGTTCGTCAAGTTAGATCTCCCACGCCCTAACTTGGCAGAGGGAGACAGCTACGGCTGCGGTGGAGTGAAGATTTCCGCAGCCGGCGCGAGTACGACGGCGACGAGGTTGAGGCAGTGAAGCTCTTCCTCACCGGCGGCGATGGAGTAGCGGCGGCGCTAGGGTTTGAGGAGATCTCGAGCGGGAGACAGCGACTGAGCGGAGTAAATGAAGTAAGGAAGGGGAGAGGGGTATTTATAGCCACTGTAAAAACTGTTCGTCCGAAGATTTTGGGACGAACATGCCCCTGCCCTTTCTTCTTCACGCGACATGTGTCACCCACGTACTGTGCAGATGAGATCGTGTAAGATCGTGGGTGAATAAAATAATGCATCGTGGGATGCAGAACGGTTTGAGCGGTAAAACCAAAAATCTGGATAAGATTTGTTTTAAAATTTCGTTCGCAATTTCTTCAGCTGACAAGGACACAGTGAAGACTTTGAACGAGTTTCAATCAGAATGCACATGAAGAATTTGTGAATAGATTGGGTTGAGTGTAGCATAGAGGGGGAAGGGTCCGATCACATTCACTTAGCAGAAATCGCAACTTGAAGAAATAGCAATAAGTGAATGCTGTAGAGGACATAAACTCATATATATATATATATATATATATATATATATATATATATATATATATATATATATATATATATATATATATATAGTCAATGAAGAAAAACGATAGAAACAGTGAAGATTTTGCAAAGTTGAAGAATTTGAAAAACTGAAGAATTTCAAAAATGAGGAAAAACTCAAATTGAAGATTTTCAACCTTTGTGGTGGCGTGACCCACCGTATAAGAATGATGATTTCAGACACCGCGTACAATTGTCGTAGGGTTCTTAGAATCAAATTCTTCATTAATTTCTTCACACTTAGAGTGTTATTCTTCATTGATTGAAGAAAAACGTTTCTTCATGTGTTGCACATCTAAGTCATCAATTCCGCATAAGGGTTAGGATGTGTGTCCTTTTCAAAGAACATTCGAAGATTCTAAGATATTTAGCTCACACCGCAACTTGCTAATTCTCTTCTCATCCAAGGGCTTAGTGAAGATATCGGCTAGCTGTTCTTCAGTCTTCACTTGCTCGATGGATATGTCACCCTTCAACACATAATCACGAAGAAAATGATGACGAATCTGGATGTGCTTAGTCTTCGAGTGCTGAACTGGGTTGTGAGCAATCTTGGTGGCACTCTCATTGTCGCAGAGGAGAAGCACATTCTTCACGTTGACGCCATAGTCCTTGAGGGTTTGCTTCATCCAAAGCAGTTGAGCACAGCATGAGCCAGCAGCAATGTATTCAGCTTCAGCAGTAGACAGTGATACGCAGTTCTGTTTCTTCGAGGACCAACAAACCAAAGATCGTCCGAGGAAATGACAAGTGCCAGATGTTGACTTGCGGTCCACACGATCACCAGCATAGTCAGAGTCAGAATATCCAATGAGGTCAAAAGCAGAGCCCTTGGGGTACCATAATCCTAGTGTTGGTGTGTGAGCTAGATATCGAAGAATATGTTTCACAGCCTTATGGTGTGATTCCTTCGGTGCAGCTTGAAATCGGGCACACATGCAAACACTAAGCATTATATCTGGCCTAGATGCACATAAGTACAATAAAGAACCAATCATGGAGCGGTATACCTTGTGATCGAAGTCAATACCATTTTCATCAGTGCATAGATGGCCATTTGTGGGCATAGGAATTTTGACGCCTTTGCAATCTTGCATGGCGAATTTCCTCAGTACATCTTTGAGGTATTTCTCCTGAGATATGAATATGCCATTGCGCTGCTGACGAATTTGAAGACCTAAGAAGAATTTCAATTCTCCCATCATAGACATTTGATATTCTTCACTCATCATATAGGCCAATTCATCACTATATCGTTGGTTAGTACAACCAAAGATAATATCATCAACATATATTTGGCACACAAACAGTTCACCATCATGTGATTTAGTAAAAAGAGTAGGGTCGAGTGAACCGGGTGTGAAGCCATTCTTCACGAAGAATTCCTTCAATGTATCATACCACGCCCGAGGGGCTTGCTTGAGGCCATAGAGAGCCTTATTGAGTCTGAAGACTTTGTCAGGATTCTTTGGATCTTCAAAACCTGGGGGTTGAGCAACATATACTTCTTCCTCAAGCTTACCATTGAGGAATGCACTTTTCACATCCATTTGATATAAGATGATATCATGATGGTTAGCGTAAGCAAGTAATATGTGAATAGCCTCAAGTCTAGCAACAGGTGCAAAAGTTTCATCGAAATCAATTCCTTCAACCTGTGTGTAGCGTTGAGCTACTAGTCGTGCCTTATTCCTCACCACAAGGCCATTTTCATCTTGCTTGTTGTGGTAGATCCACTTTGTG
Source organism: Triticum timopheevii (assembly GCA_963921465.1). Lineage (NCBI taxonomy): Eukaryota > Viridiplantae > Streptophyta > Magnoliopsida > Poales > Poaceae > Triticum > Triticum timopheevii. The sequence goes on along the minus strand of OY997266.1, from coordinate 485,912,589 downwards.
CCAATGATATTATGCTTGCGAGGATCTGGGCGATTGACCAATTCCCAGACATTGTTCAGCTCGAACTGATGTAATTCTTCTTGCATAGCCTGAATCCACTCCGACTCCAGAAATGCTTCATCTACCTTAGTGGGCTCTGTGATAGAGACAAAAGCATAGTGCCCACAAAAGTTAGATAAATGTGATGCTTTTGAGCGTGTGAGAGGACCTGGTGCGCTAATGTCATCGATGATCTTCTCCACTTGCACTTCTTTTGCAACGCGTGGATGAGTTGGTTGTCGCTGAGGATTTTGATCAACATTTTCTTCAGCACCATTTTCCTCATCTTGTTCTTCAGGTGCATCAGCTCGACGTTCTTCATGAACAGGAATGAATTCTTCAGCAGATTCTTCAGTAGGAATGACATCCTCAGTTGCCTTGAGCTTGATAGCATCTTCAGGTGCTGGTTCATCTAACACAGAAGGTAGGTGCTCTCTTTGCGAGCCATTAGTTTCATCGAACCGCACATCTACAGTGTCAACAATCTTGTGAAGAACAATGTTGAAGACTCTGTAGGTGTGCGAGTCCTTTCCGTAACCAAGCATAAAACCTTCATGTGCTTTCGGTGCAAATTTAGAGTTGTGGTGAGGATCTCTAATCCAACATTTAGCACCGAAGACTGTGAAATAACTCACATTGGGTTTCTTGTCAGTGAGGAGTTCATAGGCAGTCTTCTTGAAGAATTTGTGAAGATATACTCTGTTGATGATGTGGCAGGCAGTATCAATTGCATCAATCCAAAAACGCTGAGGCGTTTTTTATTCATCATGCATAGTGCGAGCCATCTCAACAAGAGTTCTGTTCTTGCGCTCCACGACGCCATTCTGCTGAGGAGTATAGGGAGCAGATAACTCATGAGTAATACCAAGTTCATCAAGATAAGCATCAAGACCTGAATTCTTGAACTCAGTTCCATTGTCACTTCTGATATGCTTGATCTTCACACCAAAGTTGGTTGAAGCCCTCGAGGAAAATCGTTTGAAGACTTCCTGCACTTTATGTTTGTAAGTAACAATGTGTACCCATGTATATCGAGAATAATCATCAACAATGACAAAACCATATAAAGATGCATCATTAGTGACTGCTGAATAATGATTAGGTCCGAAGAGGTCCATGTGAAGCAATTCGAATGGACGTGTAGTGGTCATGATAGTCTTCGCTGGATGCTTGGCCTTGGTCATTTTTCCGGCTTCACATGCTCCGCATAAGTGATCCTTGAGGAATTTGACATTCTCAATGCCCATAACATGCTTCTTCTTCGCAAGCGTGTTCAGATTCCTCATGCGTGCATGACCAAGTCGTCGATGCCATAGCCAGCCTTCTGAAGCTTTTGCAAGTAGACACATGGCTGGTTGTGGTCCTGTAGATAAATCAACAATATACAGATCTCCTCTCCTAAAGCCTTCGAAGACTTTGGAATTGTCAGCTTCCATAATCACAACACAGCGATATTTGCCAAAGACAACAACCATATCAAGATCACAAAGCATTGAGACTGACATGAGATTGTATCCTAAGGACTCAACAAGCATGACTTTGTCCATGTGCTTATCCTTAGAGATAGCAACCTTACCAAGACCCAATACCTGACTTTTGCCTTTGTCAGCAAAGATTATATGCTTCAGAGGTGACAGTGATAAGGGAGCATCCATCAATAGATTCTTGTCACCAGTCATGTGATTTGTACATCCACTATCGAGGACCCATTCAGTGGTTTTGGGTTGATCATCCTGCAGATGAATTAGTGTAGCTTACAATCTCATATGCTTCATCAGTGTAGAATATGATATCAAGTTCATCAGATGAATTTCATCAAGCAGTAAACAGATATAGCAGTATGAGGACGTGTGAAATGAATGTTCATTTCATCATGATTCGCCTGCGTCCTTTCAGGCGTTTTTGTCAGGTCCCCAGCAAATTCTTCAGACGTTAAGGAACGTCTGGAGACCTGACCCTGCAGAAGAGATTAGTTCTTTTTCTTCACCACCCACATCTGGAGGGGTGGCAAAGAGTTCATCATTCTGCGAGCACCATATGAGAAGGGTGGCAAAGATGCCAAACCATTTCGTTTCACATAAGAGGGGTTAGGGTAAGCATATGAATAAGCAGAGTAATTCTTCGAGGACTTATGAACATGATGGTTTGAAGAATAATGCACATATTCATAGCCCTTAGCTCTACCCTGCGAGATAGAGTTGTTAGCATAATGATAATCATATGAGGACTTTGATCCATGTGAAGAATTTGGTCCACATGAGGACTTGGATCCATATGAAGAATTTGGTCCATATGAAGAATTTGATCTGGGGTTCCTGTTCTTCACAGGTGGTGTCATGAGGACATTCACCTGAAGACTTTCAACACAACTTTTGGGAACCCAGATTTTCTTCATAGGGGAACCGTTCCTGCAGTTAGTGCCAACATATCTAGCAAATACTTCACCATTCTAATTTTTGAACAGTTTATAGTTGGAGTCAAATGACAAATCAGAAGAATGAGGAGATTCACATGTAAAGCCAGATAAGTTAGATGGATCAACTGGAGGTCCCTTTGCAGCAACCCATGAGGTTTTGGGGTACTGCTCAGGCTTCCAATATGTTCCATCAGCATTGAGTTTCCTCTCAAAGGCAATACCCTCTTTCCTAGGGTTTCTGTTTAGGATCTGCTTTTTGAGCACATCACAAAGCGTCTGATGCCCTTTGAGGCTTTTGTACATGCCTGTCATGTACAATTCCTTCAGCCCTGCATTGTCAGTGATACTAGCAATGTCCTCAGGTGAGGAATTAGTGATAGCAGAGGCAGATGAGGAATTTGTAACATTTGAAGCATTTGAACATTCAGGTGAAGAATTAGCAGACTCACGTTCAATGCACTTTAAGCATGGGGGAACAAATTCTTCCTGAGAAGTGCTAATTTGTTGAGCTAGTAATGAATCGCGCTCCTTCCGAAGATCTTCATAACACACTCTTAGCTTTTCAAGATCTTCCTTTCTTTGAAGAGATTCAAGGGAAAGCTTCTCATGATCTTGCTTTTCTTGAAGAAATTCATAAGAAAGTTTCTCATGATCAGACAAGAGAGAGTTATGTTGACCTTGAAGGTTATCAAACCTAGACTGATGTCTCTGAAGATTTTTAGTCAAGGCTTTAGTGCGATCCATTTGTTCACCCAACATATCATCACTTTTATCTAGCATGTTTTGAACCTTTTCAAGAGCCTGTTGTTGTTTCAAAGCAATTTTAGCAAGTTTAGAGTAGCTGGGCTTGAGATCCTCATTAGATTCATTTTCACTAGAGTCAGAGGAGTTGTATTTGGGTACCTTAGCACCTTTCGCCATGAAGCAATAGGTGGGAGCGTAGCCATCATTATCTTCATCAGGCTTGTCGGTGGAGTCAGTTTCTTAAGTGTTGAAGATGGACTTGCTGACGAAAGCAGTAGCAACGGCCAGACTCGCCACACCAGACTCAGATTCTTCAGACGCCTCCTCTTCATCATCTTCCTCAGATTCAGCTTCAGAGTCCATTTCCTTGCTAATGAATGCCCGAGCCTTCTTGGAGCTGCTCTTCTTGTGAGATGAAGACTCTGAGGATTTTGATGACGAAGATTTTGACGATTTCTTCTTCTTCTTCGCATCATCAGAACTGTAATCCTTGTATTTCTTCTTCTTCATTTCCTTTTCCCACTGAGGACAATCTTGAATATAGTGACCAGGCTTCTTGCATTTGTGGCAAAGCCTTGTCTTGTAGTCACTGGATGTGGAACCATTGCCTCTTGAGGATTTTCCAAAGCGACCACGTCTTGTGAACTTCTGGAATTTCTTCACAAGCAGTGCTAGATCCTAGCTCAGTTCTTCAGGATCACCCAGGCTACTACCAGAATCCTCATATTCAGATTCAGACACAGCCTTGGCCTTCAGGGCACGTGGTTTGCCATAGTTTGGGCCATAGAGATCTCTCTTTTCAGCAAGCTGGAACTCGTGAGCGTTTAGCCTTTCGAGGATATCAGCAGGATCAAGCGACTTGTAGTCAGCACGTTCTTGTATCATCAGTCCCAGAGTATCAAATGAGGAGTCAAGCGATCTCAACAGTTTCTTCACAACTTCATGATCAGTGATGTCGGTGGCACCAAGGGCTTGAAGCTCATTTGAGATGTCAGTGAGGCGATCAAAGGTTTGTTGGACGTTCTCATTGTCGAGTCTTTTGAAGCGGTTGAAGAGATTCCAAAGAGCATCGACTCGAGAGTCACGCTGAGTTGAAACTCCTTCATTTACTTTGGACAGCCTATCCCAGATAAGCTTAGAAGTTTCCAAAGCACTCACTCTTCCATATTGTCCTTTGCTCAGATGGCCACATATGATATTCTTCGCTTGAGAATCGAGTTGTTTGAATCTCTTCACATCGGTAGCGTTCAGTGTGGGAGTGACAGTGGGGACACCATTTTCCACAACATACCAGAGATCGTTATCAATTGCCTCAAGATGCATTCACATCTTGTTCTTCCAGTAGGGGTAGTCCGTTCCATCAAAGGTAGGACACCCATCCGAGACCTTGATCATACCTGCGGTCGACATAACTAAAACTCCAGGCGATTAAACCAAAATCACACAGAACAAGGGAGTACCTTGCTCTGATACCAATTGCAAGTGCGTTATATCGACTAGAGGGGGGTGAATAGGCGATTTTTATGAATTCTTCACTGAGGAATTTGCTGGTGAGGAAATTCCTTAGCGAAGAACTACTTGCAGCGGAATAAGTACTCAGAAGTAAACATAACAGGATACACACATAGTCATCATGAAGAAATGAAAACTAGCACAGAGTACAGAAAGCGTAAACACAGGATAACAAGATGAAGACGGACAGACTGAAGAAACTGAACTGATGAATTTGTGAAAGTCTTCAGTCAAAGTCTTCAAGCACAGATATGAACAATGTACAACACAGTAATGAGGAAATGAAAGAGTTGAGGAAATAGAACCAGTTAGTTGGTGAAGACAATGATTTGGTGAACCAGTTCCAACTGCTGTCTCAGTTGTACGTCTGGTTGGAGCGGCTGAGTATTTAAACTCGAGGACACACAGTCCCGGACACCCAGTCTCTGAGCCGCAACTCAGGACACCCAGTCCTCACCGTATTCTCCTTGAACTAAGACCACGCAGGCCTCGTCCAATCACTCGTGGTAAGTCTTCAGGTGACTTCCAAACCTTCACAGACTTGGTCACTCGGCGATCCACAATTCCTCTTGGATGCTCTAGACCTTGACACCTAACCGTCTAGAAGAAGCACAGTCTTCAAAGGTAACAAGCGTCGGATCCACGCAGGATCAATTTCTTCAGTGATGCTCAATCACTTTGGGTTTGTGGGGGTTTGGTTTTGGGATTTTCCTCACTTGATGATTTTCGCTCAAAGTCCTCGGAGGATGGGTTGCTCTCAGATGACAAGTGTCAATTTCTCTCGGAGCAGACAACCAACTAGTGGTTGTAGGGGGCGGCTATTTATAGCCTAGGGAGCAGCCCAACATGATAAGACATAAATGCCCTTCAATGATATGACCGTTAGGTGGATAAGATATTTTGGACAGCTGGCGCGCAGCACAACAACGGTCGGAAATTTGACTCTCAAATTCCTCAGGGCTATCATGTTCCTCACTGTGTAGGCAATTCACACTGGCGAATTCCTAACTCCTCAGTTAGAGCAAAGTCCTCAGTGACTAGAAGAACTGTGTCTCTGTCACTGAAGAAATTGACTGAACTGTATGAGATTTCCAATGGCTTCACTCGAAGGGATTGGTAGGTGTAGGATTTTGAGTTGAGCATCACATGGAAATTTTTCCTTAGTATTTCCTCGACCCCCTTTAACAGTACGGTGTTTCCTATGACTCAAGAAAGAGAAAATGAAACTATGAAAACAAAAGTCTTCACGCTTCATATTCCTCGAATGAATACCAAGTCTTCAAGGTCACACCAATTTCTTCACTTTCAAAGTCTTCAGAAAGTCTTCAGAATATCAAAGTCTTCAGTCGAAGAACTTCATTTTTAGGGGTCGACTTTCTCTGTAAATATCAAACTCCTCATAGACTTATAGACCCGTGTACACTCACAAAAGCATCAGTCACTTAACCTATAAGTCTTCAATACACCAAAATCACTAAGGGGCACTAGATGCACTTACAAAGGGACAAGGTGTTCACATATCGCCCAGGCGTTACTTGCTACGCTTGTGGAGAAGAAGGGCACTATGCCAAGCAATGCCCCAAACCAAGGAACTCAACCCCAAAGCCTAACAATGGTGGCAATAATTCAGCGCCCAAACAAAACAATTTCAACCCCAATAACAACCACAGGAAGGGTCATCTGAACCACGTGACCAAAGAGGAAGCATAGAACTCCCGAGATATCGTACTCGGTACGTTCCCTGTCAACACAATACCTGCCATGGTTTTGTTTGATTCTGGAGCTTCTCACTCATTCATTTTGAAGAGTTTTGCTGTGCAAAATAATTTTGCAATGCTTCCCCTAGAAAAGTCCATGATCATCAAGTCCCCTGGGATTAAGCAAGTGACCCAGAGTTAGTGTCAAGGTGTGGTTATTGAATTTGAAGGATTGAAGTTTTATGCCAACCTTATTGTATTGGAAAGTAAAGGACTGGATGTCATCCTAGGGATGGATTGGTTAACCACCAACAAAGGTTTTATTGACTGCTTCAACCGGACCGTAATTCTCACACATCATCACGGGAAGACAATAAAAATTTCAGCCAAAGAGAGACAAATACCTCGGCAACCGAGATTAAACAAGGTGGAAATTTTTGAGTTGAACAAGGTTCCAGTAGTGTGTGAATTTCCAGACGTATTTCCAGAAGAACTACCAGGCATGCCACCAGACCGAGAGATAGAATTCAGCATTGAGCTAGCACCCGGAACCGCTCCCATTTACAAGAAACCATACAGAATGGCACCATACAAGTTGGTAGAATTGAAGAAGCAAATAAAAGAATTATTGGAGAAAGGATACATACGAGCCAGTTCCTCACCTTGGCGTTCTCCAATTTTATTTGCCAAGAAAAAGGATGGGACACTGAGATTGTGTGTAGACTATCGAGCTCTTAACATGGTCACAATCAAGAACAAATACCCAATGCCACGGATAAATGATTTATTTGATCAGCTCGGTCAGGCCAAAGTCTTCTCAAAAATTGACTTGAGATCGGGATACCACCAATTAAAAGTGCGAACAGAAGATATTCCCAAGATAGCCTTCACTTCCAGATATGGACTGTATGAATTCACAGTAATGCCATTTGGACTAACAAATGCTCCCGCATATTTTGTTCACCTCATGAACAAGGTATTTATGAAGTATATGGACAAGTTTTTTGTGGTATTAATCGATGACATTCTGATATACTCCAAGACACCAGAAGAGCACGCCGAACATCAACTGTACGCCAAGTTTAGCAAATGTGAATTTTGGCTAAGACAGGTGGGTTTTCTGGGCGATGTACTAACCCAAGAAGGTATTGCCGTAGACCTGGAAAAGGTCAAGGCCATACTTGGCTGGAAACCACCAGCTAACGTAACGGACGTGCGAAGTTTCTTGGGAATGGCAGGCTATTACCGGAGATTTATTGAAGGATTCATCACCATAGCAAAGCCAATGACGCAGTTACTCAAGAAAGACAAGAAGTTTGAATGGACGGAAGCCTATGAGAAAAGCTTCCAAGAGCTAAAAAGGAAATTAACAACGGCACCAGTATTAATTGTGCCAGACATACACAAGAATTTTGAGGTATATTGTGACGCATCCCGGAAGGGCCTCAGATGCGTATTGATGCAAGAAGGCAAGGTAGTTGCGTATGTCTCCAGACAACTTCGCAAGCATGAGGAAAATTATCCTACTCATGACTTGGAGTTGGCAGCAGTCATCCATGCACTCAAAGAATGGAGACACTTTCTACTTGGAAATCGTTGTGAATTATACACAGACCTTAAGAGCCTTAAGTATATTTCCACACAGCCAGAACTCAATTTACGGCAACGACGCTGGTTGGAGTTAGTGAAGGATTATGATGTTGGAATCCACTATCATCCCGGAAAAGCAAATGTAGTGGCAGATGCCCTTAGTCGGAACCCCAGCTCGGACGACGACAGTATGCCAAATTTGAGGCTAGAATTTCAACAGGAATTTGCCAAACTCAATTTAATAATGGTCACCGAAGGCAGTGTAACGAATTTGGAATTATAGCCTACCCTGATAGAAAAGATTAAGGAGGCTCATCATGGACACCCCAGCATTGATGGCATAAAAAGGAAAGTGAGTTTGGGCAAGGCTTCAGAATTCAACATAGACGAGCAGGGAATATTATGGTATGGAGAAAGAATTTGCGTACCAAATATCAAGGACCTCAAACAGCAGATTCTAGCTGAAAGCCACACCGCTCCATATTCAATCCATCCTGGAGGGACAAAAATGTACAGAGACCTTCAGGAAATTTTTTGGTGGCACGGTATGAAGAGAGACATAGCCACGTTCATTGCATGTTGTGACTCTTGTCAACGCATAAAGGCCGAGCACAAGAAACCAGCCGGGATATTACAACCAAACAAGATACCCGAGTGGAAGTGGGACGAGATTGGAATGGATTTCATTGTTGGACTACCACGGTCACGACACGGAAATGATGCCATATGGGTCATAACTGACAGATTAACTAAGGTGGCACATTTTATCCCTGTGAAGACAACTCACACCACTCAGAGGCTGGCCAGACTTTATCTTGCCTCTATCGTCTGTCTGCATGGAGTCCCAAAGACTATCATATCTGACAGAGGCACATAGTTCGTCTCTAGATTTTGGGATCACCTACAACAGGCACTGGGAACCCAACTAGCATTCAGCACCGCATACCACCCCCAGACTGATGGGCAAACTGAACGCGTAAACCAAATTCTAGAAGACATGCTGAGAGTGTGTGTTCTCACCTACGGAACCAGTTGGGAAGAAAGCTTGCCGTATGCAGAGTTCGCATACAACAACAGTTATCAAGCCAGCCTGCAAATGGCACCATTTGAAGCTCTGTACGGGCAAAGATGTCGTACACCGCTAAATTGGTCAGAGACCGGAGACAGCCATATCTTCATCCCAGATATGCTCAAGGAGGCTGAGGAAAAAGTTAAGATGATTATGGATCGACTCAAGACAGCTCAGAGTCGACAAAAGAGTTATTACGATCGAAAGCATCGGGAAATCAGTTTTGAACCCGAAGAGTTTGTGTACCTAAGAGTTTCTCCTATGAGGGGTCTGTAACGATTCAAGGTTAAGGGAAAGCTAGCACCAAGATTCATCGGACCATTCTGTATAGTGGCCCGAGGAGGCACTAGCCTACCAGCTAGACTTACCTGAAGATTTATCCGATGTCCACAACGTGTTCCACATCTCGCAGTTGAGGAAGTACGTGAGCAACACAGAGAAGCAAGTATCACATGAAAACATAGACGTGCAACCAGACCTCACCTACCGGGAGCGCCCAATAAAAATATTAGAGGAATCTGAAAGGAGGACCCGACAGAAAACCATCAAGTTTTCCAGAGTTCAGTGGAGCAATCACACCGAGAATGAAGCAACTTGGGAAAGAGAGGATTTTCTTCGGACAGAGCACCCACACCTGTTTGAGCATCAGCTGAAATCTCGGGGACGAGATTTTTCCTAAGGGGGTAGGTGCTGTGACACTCCAAAAATTTTGTTGTTTTTGTTTGCAGCAAAAGCCTTGCTTGGTTTGAAGAAGGTTGTTTAAACCCTTCTTAAAAACCTCTCTTCTGAGTTTTTCTTCTCAAAAGCATTTCTTGGATTTAATTTCTTAAAAAAAAGAAACCTTTTTGGTTTTGGGCTATTCTTTGGTTTTGATCCATTCTTGTTTTTACCATGCCTCTTGTGGTAAAATTCTCCTAAAAATCCCTCCTTCTACTTTAGGGCAATCCAAACATTCTGTCCCAATTAGATAAATCCTTTTTTGGATTTTTATCCTTTTGTTTTTCTCCCCAAAACAATTCTGCCATTATTTCTAAGCCTAGATGCTCTACAAAGGAAGTGCCTAATTTCCTTTGAGTTTTGATCTCAAACCAACTCCTCTGGATAGTCCTTAGTACCCACAACCTAGAACCATCAAGATCCACTCTTCCTCTTTTCAAAATTTTCAAAATTCAACCTCTGCAAGTTTGGACCAGATTCATCATTTTTTGTGAAATTCATATCTCCTCTTCCCCAAAAATTCTACCAAAATTTAGGCAGCCCTCAGATGCAATGAGAGACCACCACACCAAAGATCAGCTCAAGAAAAATTCCCCACATGCCAAAATCATTTCGTCGAACACTTGGCCGGCACTGTTCCTGTGCACTTTCAGATAAATTCAGAGTTGCAGTGTCGTTTTCGTCAGAGTGTTGGCACTGATCGCCCGTGCACCCTGGCGCTTTGCGCACGCCCCTTCCCCCCTAGACAGAGCACCGCACGCCCGCTTGGTTGGACGCAGGCATCGGTGGCGGCGAGCATCTTCAACGCTGGCAGCCTCTGCAGTGGCACAGCCACCCGTGGCGGCCAAACGGAGCCTGCTCCGGCTCGCAACGCTGTTCTGCGCCGCCCATTGCTCCCTAGCCCTCCGCGTGGCCTCATGCATGCCAGCTCACCACCGCAGAACCGTCGCCGTGGCCCGGCAAGCACAGGGCGCGCCCTCTGCCGCCGACGGGCCCGCGCTGCCCCGTTCCGCCGCATCCACCCAGGACTCCTTATGCAAGCTTGCTTAGCATCAAAACGGAACCAGTGGAACTCCATGTTGATGCCCAACTCCCTAAACCTCCCCGACCAAGCTCTGCGCTGCTGAGGGAGTCCTGGACTAGGGGGTGTCCGTACAGCCGGACTATCAATATCCGCCGGACTCCAAGACTACGAAGATAGAAGATTGAAGACTCCGGCTCGTGTCCGGATGGTACTTTCCTTGGCGTGGAAGGAAAGCTTGGCAATACGGATATGTAGATCTCCTACCATTGTAACCGACTCTGTGTAACCCTAGCCCTCTCCGGTGTCTATATAAACTGGAGGGCCTCAGTCCGTAGGACGAAGATACATCTCAACAATCATACCATAGACTAGCTTCTAGGGTTTAGCCTCCTTGATCTCGTGGTAGATCTACTCTTGTACTACCCATATCATCAATATTAATCAAGCAGGACGTAGGGTTTTACCTCCATCGAGAGGGCCCGAACCTGGGTAAAAACATTGTGTCCCTCGTCTCTTGTTACCATCCGCCTAGACGCACAGTTCGGGACCCCCTACCCGAGATCCGCCAGTTTTGACACCGACATTGGTGCTTTCATTGAGAGTTCCTCTGTGTCGTCACCGATAGGCTCGATGGCATCTACAACCAGCAACGCTGTCCAGGGTGAGACTTTTCTCCCCGGACAGATCTTCGTACTCGGCGGCTTTGCACTGCGGGCCAATTCTCTTGGCCATCTGGAGCAGATCGAAAGCTATGCCCCTGGCCGTCAGGTCAGATTTGGAAGCTTAAACTTCACGGCCGATGTCCGCGGAGACTTGATCTTCGACGGACTCGAGCCACAGCCGAGCGCGCCGCACTGTGACGATGGGTATGATCTAGCTCTGCCGCCGAACAGTGCCTTGGTGGCCGCACATGGATCAGCTTCGGCCATTGGCCCGGAGCCGATTGCCCAGATCAAGGGTCGGCGGATAGACGCCGCCCTGGGGGCTTCAACATCCACGGCGATGGAGCCGAACACCAATCTTGTCCCTTGCGAAACTCGCGAATCCGAGGCGCCGGACTCCTCGCCGGACTCTGAACCTCCCGCGCCGCTACCAATCTATCCGGATTGGGCGCTGGTTATGGAATTCACCGCCGCGGACATATTCCAACACTCGCCTTTTGGCGAGATCCTAAACTCATTAAAGCATCTCTCATTATCGGGAGAGTCCTGGCCGGACTATGGCCAGGATGGTTGGACTACGGACGACGAAGAAATTCAGAGCCCACCCACCACCCACTTTGTAGCCACTGTCGAGGATTTAACCGACATGCTAGACTATGACTCCGAAGACATCGATGCTATGGACGACGATGCCGGAGACAAACAGGAACCAGCGCCTACAGGGCACTGGAAGGCCACCTCGTCATATGACGCATACATGGTGGATACCCCAAAAGAAGGGGATGGCGAAGAAGCAGCGGAGGCATACTCTTTAAAGAAGCAGCCCAAACGCCGGCGTCAGCGGCGCCGCTCTAAATCTCGCCACAGCAAGAATAGAGATTCCGGCACAGGAGATAACAATACCCCAGAGAGTGCCGAAGACAACCCCCTCCAGCAAGACTCAGCGCAGGAGGATGCAAAAGCAAGCCCTCACGAAAGGGCGGCAGACGAAGAGGTCGAGGATCATAACTATATACATCCCTCCGAAGACGAAGCAAGCCTCAATGACGACGAACTCGTCGCGCCCGAGGACCCCGTCGAACAAGAGCTTTTTAAGCGCAGGCTCATCGCCACGGCAAGAAGCCTGAAGAAGGAAAAGCAGAAGCTCAAAACAGCGGAAGACACGCTCAGAATAAGACGGAGCAAAGTACTCAAAACCGCAGATAAATACGGCAATGGCCACCAATCAAAGAGCTACCCGAAGCGTAAGCTGTTACCAGAATTCGACGAAGAGGCCATAGAGCCTCCACAGTCAAATGGCGCAGCCAGGTCCATCTACGGATCCAAAAAGAAGGCCCCAGGAAGTAAGGCAACACGTCAAGTGTCCGGTGATAGCGGCACATACAAGTACAGGGGCACCGCACACCCACTATGTTTCACCGATGAGGTGCTGAACCATGAATTCCCAGCAGGGTTTAAACCCATAAACATAGAGGCCTACGATGGAACAACAGACCCTGGAGTCTGGATAGAAGATTATATACTGCATATACACATGGCCAGAGGAGACGATCTCCACGCCATAAAATATCTACCCCTCAAGCTCAAAGGGCCACCCCGTCATTGGCTCAAAAGCCTCCCAGAAAACACTGTTGGAAGTTGGGAAGAGCTCGAGGAAGCGTTTAGAGCAAATTTTCAAGGGACTTATGTCCGTCCTCCGGATGCAGATGATTTAAGTCATATAACTCAACAGCCCGGAGAGTCAGCGTGGAAATTCTGGAACAGGTTTCTTACCAAAAAGAACCAAATAGTCGACTATCCGGACGCCGAAGCCTTAGCAGCTTTCAAGCACACTGTCCGAGACGAATGGCTTGCCAGGCACCTCGGCCAAGAGAAACCGAGGACAATGTCCGCACTAACAAGCCTCATGACCCGCTTCTGTGCGGGAGAGGATAGCTGGCTAGCAAGAAGCAGCACCATCGACCCAAGTACATCCGAGATAAGAGATGGAAACGGAAAATCACGGCGCAGAAAAGAGCAGCGCTGGAATAAAGAGAAAAGCCCAAAGAGCACGGCAGTCAACGCCGGATTCAAAAGCTCGCGGCCCAATAACAAAACTCAACCTCTTAAGGATGACAGTGATGAATTGTCCAACTTAAACAAAATTTTGGGTCGGATATGCCAAATCCACAGCACCCCCGGAAGGCCTGCAAATCACACCCACAGGGATTGTTGGGTTTTTAAACAGTCCAGCCGATTAAATGCCGAACACATGGGGCTCGACGCGTCAAGCGAAGAAGATAAACCCCGCCAGCAGGGCACCGGAAAACAAAAGACTTTCCCACAAGGGGTCAAAGCAGTAAACTCACTTCATGTGATAACACGGAAAAATAGTGCGGCACTTTCTAAAAAGAGCTTCGCACGGTCCAACCCAGCGGACCGTAGAGATTGGATATCAAAACCAATCACTTTCGACCACCTGGACTATTCCAGAAGCGTTCGAAACATGGGACGGACTCCCCTGATATTGAATCCCATAATAGACGGATTACAATTCACTAACGTCCTAATGGACGAAGGCAGTGACTTAAACCTGCTATATTCAAACGCAATCCGTAGGATGGGGATAGACCCTACCAAAATCCGACACAGCCGCACTTCCTTCAAAGGAGTGATGCCAGGCCCTTACGCCAAGTGCACAGGCTCTATATTACTAGAAGTCGTGTTCGGATCGCCAAACAATTTTCGGCGTGAAAAATTAATTTTTCATATCGTCCCATTTGAAAGTGAATATCAAGCACTCCTGGGACGAAAGGCTTTTGTCCGCTTCAACGCCATACCGCATTACGCGTCTCTTACACTCAAGATGCCCGGTCCACATGGCGCCATTTCAGTGCGAGGGTCACTTAAGGACCCCGGACTCAGATAGACGAATCCGGACTCAGCAGGCTAGGGGCTCCCTAGCCGCATACCCCTTCACAGGGGGCTGCGCGCACAAACAATCGCGGTTTCATATAAACCTTGCTTTAATTATTTATATTTCTTATTTTACATATTTTTCGCACGAATTGTTTCTACAACTAAACGTTCCTCTCTTTCTACAGATGAACAATGTGCATACCCGTCCAGGATAACGGCGCCACAGAGACACAGGCACAGACGTGCAGTAGGGACCCGTTGCAAGGATTCTTTTCAGATTAAGACCCTGCGTAGACCTTTTTTACTCTCTCTTATTGTTACTCTCCCTTGGTTTCTTCCTATAGCTAAAGCGGAGCCTGACGCTTTGGCATCGGCCGTGTCAGAAGACCATGCCCGTACCCGGACACTAGGGGCTTAGGGCATCTTTCTGCCCATTATTATAAAGACCGAACACCTTAGGGAGTGTTCGGCGTCTCGAGTTAGGCATTATATGCATCAGCTCCGAATCATGTCTTTGGTCAAATGTTGGGTTTGCCCGGCTCCTGTGTTTTGCTGCCTTACGTTCCGTATCATCGGCTAACGCGACACCAGGAGAACTACTACGATTGTGCCCCAGTTCGGCTGGGCGAGCACCTCAGTAGAGAAAGCCGAAAACTGACTGTCATGATACAGCGAGAGTCTGGTCAACCACTCGATCGACTATCGGAATGTTTAGAATTCCCCGCTTTGACGAAGGACCGTTTCCCGGTCAGGCACATACGCACCCCGAATCCGGAGATGTGCGGTGCCTCCAGGGGCTATATCGTAGCCCCACCCTCGAGCTCCACTGGCTAAGTGAAAGTGATAAAGCATTATAGTCCAGATTGCCTCGTTCGCTACGCTACCACCTCCTTATAAAAGGACCGAGACGTCGGATTAAGTGTGAAAATGCGCTATTTTTGCAAACACCCCAGCACCTTGTGCTTGGGGGCTGAAGCCGAAGACTGCCATCTTTCAGGTTATACACAAGTATACGTAAACGGCCGCACAGGAGAAGTTTTACTTGGACGCACAAGTATAAAAAGCAGTTACAATATAATCATTAATTTACAAGCTAATGCGTTCATTTGAGCGTTACATTCTTCGAGCACTGCGACTCTATTATACGAGCGTCGCGCATGACTTCTCCGAAGTAGTGCTCGGCAGGGAGCCGGCTTTCATCCGGACCCTGAGCGGCAACAGCGTTGGCATCCATCTCCGGACAATGCGCCTTCACACGGGCAAGAGCCATCCACGCGCCCTCGATGCAGGCCGACCGCTTCATGTCTTTTATATGCGGCACCGCTCCAAGGAATTGCTGCAATAAGCCGAAGTAGCTCGTCGCCTTGGACCTCTCTGGCCAGACATGTGCCACGATGTCAGTCATGGCAAGTCCGGACAATCTATTTAGCTCGGCCCATTCGGCCAACCGGTCCGTCAACGGAAGGGAGCGATCCGGACTGTGGAATTGAGACCAATACAACTCTTCCGTCGCGTGATCCCCCTGTCTCCGGAAGTGCTTAACGGCATCAGCCGCACTGGCAGCTAAGTCCATATACGGATCCTCCGGACTCCACAGCCGCTCAAATTGAGCATACTTGGCATCCATAAACCGGCGACGAAGCAGAATAGGCTTGCCAGCCACGATCTCTCCAGCCTGGCGCAGCTCCTCCTTCATGGCCCGCATTGCAGAGCGGGCATCCTTGGCTTCGGCGGTGGCCTTCTTCAGGTCTTCCCGCTCCGATAAGCGCTCCTTCTCAAGAGCCTCATAGCGGTCGGCAGCATCTTTTACCTTCATGGCCAATTCGGCCACCTCCGCCCTGCTTAGGCAGTGCGCAGCCTTTTCGGCTTTCAACTCTTCGGCCGCCTTCGAGGCAGCCGCGTCACTCCTTCGGGCTTGCTCCTTTGCTCGAGCAAGTTCGGCCCGAAGGCTCTCCACAGCAGTAGCACCGTCTGCACAACAGCATACAATTTATCAGAGGAGGGCTTTGACCCCCCTTAAATAAAGGAACTGCGGAGAATTTATTTACCTTGCGACTCGTCAAGTCGCCGGTTGACAAGTGCGATGTCAGCATCTGCCACGTCAAGTTGCCGACTTAATTCGGCAAACTCATTAGTCCGGCTGGCCCCCAGACTATCCGCCACCTGTATAAGGACGGCGGTATTCATTACTTGAGATTTTGAGATTTCGATCCTCGGCACGCTGTCGCTTCCGACAACCTGTCGAGTCTCAGGGGCTACTATCTATACAAGGCGCATTTTTCATATGCAAAACTGTTAAAAGATGAAGGGGTGCGTCATTATTGCATACCTCAAATCCTGCCAGCAAACTCATGGCGGCATTACGCAATCCGCTTTCAGCGGACGAAATCCTTCCAATCACCATACGCATTAACGCACGGTGATCTTCTGAAATGGACGCCCTCTCAAGCAGATGCTTCAGTTCTCCCAGCCGGATACTAGTAGGTGCCGAACTCTCTGGCCCCTCCGGACTCGGGGATACCCTCCGTGATGACACTTCGGGTTCGCCTGCCTCATCTGGCGGCGCCGCGGATGGAGGCGTATCGCTCTCCATCATCTCTAGAAGAAGGTCCCCCGAAGATGAACTCATCTGAGAAGCCTGCAGATCTGAACTACGATATAAATACTTCGGTTACCTACGGAAGCACAAATGAAGGTATTTCCTTACTAATTAATTCCCTCTTTTATACTCACGGCTCACTGGAGGGCCGATCCTTTGGTGATGATTGTGCGTCCGGATTCTCTCCGGGCGTCGGACCACCCGGGGAAGATCTCTTCCCGCGCTTAGGGGCTTTGGCCTCCGGATCTTCGGAGGCGGTCCTCTTCTCCCCCTGAAGGGAGGGATTCTTGGTTCCCTCCTCTTCTGTCGCCCCTTTGGGCGAAATATTAGCTCCTCTATATTCCCCGTTGCCCCCTTCTGTGGGAGCAACCTCCAACATTCTGACCAGCACGGGCTCCAGTGCGGTCTCGGGGAGGGGGGCCGGACACCTTATCAGCCTTGATCGCGCCACCCATTCCTGTAAAGAACAAAGGGTAAGGGTGCGAACTCTAGAAAGGCACGTAAACAGAATGTCCGGACTCTGAGCTACTTACCTAAGTATCCGGGCGATTGCGGCTTAGGCCTGCATCCTCGGCTGAATCTGGACACGCCACCTGCGGTCCGAAGAACAACTTGTACATCTCCACGGTTGTCGCACCCATGAAGTGTTGGAGAATCCGAGGTCCCTCCGGGTTGAATTCCCATAGACAGAGAAGACGACGTTTGCAGGGCAGAAGATGCCTGACTAGCATAACCTGCATCACCTTGATCAGGTCGATCTCCCTCGCTTGGAGATCTCGAATCCGGCCCTGCAGTGAGGGCACGTCTTCGGACGGCCCCCAGTTGAGCCCTTGGTTGACCCACGACATCAGTTGGCGTGGAGGTCCCGGGTGGAATGAGGGCGGCGGCTTTTGCCTGCTGCCCCTAGGAGCGGTGATATAGAACCACTCCTGCTGCCATAGTCTAAGTTCCTCCTTGAAGGAACCCTCGAGCCACGGGGCATCGACCTTCTTGCTTATGGTCGCCCCGCCGCACTCCGCTTGACGCCCCCCAATCATCTTCGGCTCCACCTTGAAGGTCTTCAGCCATAAGCCGAAGTGGGGGATGACGCGGAGGAAGGCCTCACAGACGATAATAAATGCGGAGATATGGAGGATGGACTCCGGAGCCAAGTCGTGAAAGTCCAGCCCGTAGTAGAACAGGAGCCCCCTCACGAAGGGATCCGTCGGGAAGCCTAAACCCCGGCGGAGGTGGGATACGAAAACGACATATTCACCGGGCTCGGGGGCTGGCACAGCCTGCCCTTGGGCAGGCAACCTGTGCGAAACCTCATAGGCCAGGTACTTGGCCTCACGCAACTTCAGTATGTCCTCCTCCGTGACGGAGGAGGGCATCCACCGGCCCTGGAGGTCGGAGCCGGACATGATTGAGGATCCGAAGCGCTCGAATCTGAGGCTCTGGGTGTTGGAACTGGGAGCAGGGAAAAGATTCGATGCGAGATTGAAGAACAAGGGTTGGCCTTGGTCCTCTTATAAAGGGGAAGAAATACCAAGGGCCGTCTCCGTGACCGTTTGGGATTCCCCTTCGATAGAGGAGGCGTGGCGACGGGAACGGTTGGGTTACCCACGCACGTATTGATGAGAATCCCGGAATAAGGGGAACACGATCTCTGCTTCGACAAGACGTGCCAAGGAAACCGCTTCGCTAAACGTGCTGACGTGGTGTAGTAATTCAAAGAAAGGCTTGGCTGCGGTGTGATGTCACGCCGCATAATACGACAGCAGATTGAGCTAGTGTATATGTTTTATTCTCTCTATGGTGGAATGTGGAAATTATTTTTGCAGAGCCGGACACTATCCTGGTGTTCATTATCTTCTCTGGATTATTCAAGGGAGGAACCCGCCTTGCAATGCTGAACATTATGCACGCCGGATTTATCGTCATTGAAGACTGGTTCAGGGGCTACTGAGGGAGTCCTGGACTAAGGGATGTCCGGACAGCCGGACTATCAATATCCGCCAGACTCCAAGACTACGAAGATAGAAGATTGAAGACTCCGGCTCGTGTCCGGATGGTACTTTCCTTGGCGTGGAAGGCAAGCTTGGCAATACGGATATGTAGATCTCCTACCATTGTAACCGACTCTGTGTAACCCTAGCCCTCTCCGGTGTCTATATAAACCGGAGGGCCTTAGTCCGTAGGACGAAGATACATCTCAACAATCATACCATAGGCTAGCTTCTAGGGTTTAGCCTCCTTGATCTCGTGGTAGATCTACTCTTTTACTACCCATATCATCAATATTAATCAAGCAGGACGTAGGGTTTTACCTCCATCGAGAGGGCCCGAACCTGGGTAAAAACATTGTGTCCCTCGTCTCTTGTTACCATCCGCCTAGACGCACAGTTCGGGACCCCCTACCCGAGATCCGCCGGTTTTGACACCGACAGCCGCCGTAACCATCGCCGGAGAACTCCATTCACGGCCACCGCCTTGGATCGCCTATAAAAAGGAGCCCCGAGCTCGCTCTCGTGCACGCACCACCACTGCACCTCACCAACACTCCACCAAGCCACTAGGAGGACCTCGAGGAGGTCTCCTCCCCCAACTCCGTCCGCCCCGATCCGCCTAGGCCACCAGCTCGATTCACTCCGGTGAGGCCATCCCCGAAGCCCAAACCCCGTTAGTAGCCACCTCGAGCAACCAGTGTGCTAACCCAAGCTTCGATTTGACCTTCGCAACCCTCCCCGACGAGATCCATCTCCACCCGAGCCGCCGTCCGCCGGAGCAAGGGCCGCCGTCGACATGGTGCTCGCCGGCGACCAACACCACCACCCCCCGACGCGGAAGGACACGCTGATCACTCTGGTACCGCCCGATCCCCCTGCCTCGCCGTGGATCGCTGCCGGCGACCACCGCAGTTCTCGGGCGCCAGCAAACTCTGTTCTTCCCCGTTCAAAAATTTAAACCTGACGGGTGGGACCCCCTCGTCAGTGTTTTCTCTTTTTTCCAAATCGTTTTTTGTTTTATTCAGTTGACCCCCTGGAAACTTTCTGTTTCATTACAGATGGGTCCCTGGTCTTAAAACCTTTATAACTTTTAAACAGAAAATGGTTTTTGATTGATTCTTTTTCTGTTTTATTTTTTTTTCTGTCTAGTTTTTTGTAATATTTATTTGAAAAATATTTGGGACACTTTTCTGTGCACACACGGTATTTACGATAAGTACGTATTTTTCTTATACCGTAGATACCAGAGGAGGTGACGGAGCCGCGAACTTCACCCAGTTAGACTCCGACTACTCCGAACAAGGCAAGCATGTTTGAACTCTTGATATGATGAGTGGTTGTTGCATGTGTGCATTTAGTAGTATCATGGCATGTTTATGAACATTCCGTTGAATGTTATATTTCATGCAAAGATAAGGCAAGTGAGTTTCGGAAATCCATATGTTGTTGGATATAAGTTTGCATGGCCATGTGATGGCATGAGAACGGGTAAGACGGCAGTGTTGTGGCATGCCAGTCTTACACCAGACTTTTTTTGACTTCAGTGTCAACGTGAATCAAGTCACATTCCCATTCATTTCCTTTCCAGTACTACCACATGTTTTCCGCAAGGAATATGGCTTAGTAAGTTGCAAACCACTTTCCTGGTACACACCAAATAGAGAGGCCGGGATGAGGGTTCCATGGCCCTGGATTAAAGCCCGTCATCCGGTCAGGGGGCATGGGTGTTTCCGGTTGGGACCGAGAGGGGGGCACCCCTTAGAGCGCGCGTATAGAAATTTGATCCCATGCTATTCGAGGTTGTGACCTCCCCGTCTCAAAGTTTTTCTTGGACGTTGTCTAGGGTGATTCCTGGCATCGTGAGGTGGAATGGGTGTGTACTGATTAGATGTGTTTCTATCGAAATACCATAAATGGAACTAGTCATTCGTGACTACGGAAATCCGTTGGCTGTGGGCAGTTAGTACAAACTCTGCAGAGTCAAAAATCCCTTGAATCATCTTGTACATGTGCAAGTATTGTGTTCATCTTATCTGGTCAAATGTCAGTCTTAGTGACAAAACTCCGGTGAACTACATGAGTGTTAAGTCCGGTTAAAAGTTTATTCTTATGGATGGACTAACCTGTTATTCATTTTTGATATAAGCCCTTTCTGTGATGTCGCTCAGACGTCCGACTGTGGCATACTTGTTATTTACTTTTGATATAAGCCCTTTCTGTGATGTCGCTCAGACGTCTGACTGTGGTACACTTGTTATTTACTATTGATATAAGCCCTTTCTGTGATGTCGCTCAGACGTCCGACTGTGGCATGCTTGCTATTTATCTTTGATATAAGCCCTTTCTGTGATGTCGCTTAGACGTTCGACTGTGGCACGCTTGTTATTTATTTTCAATAAAAGCCCTTTCTGTGATGTCACCCAGACGTCCGACTATGGCACGCCTGTCTTTTACTTTTCAATATAAGCCCTTTATATGGTGTCGCTTAGATGCCCGACTGCGGCATGATTTTCATTTGTTTACCTTTCGAGGCGTCGCTCCAGACACCCGATCGGTTTTTTTTCAGTTGTTTGTTTTACTTATCATGTCGTACAAATTTTTATTAATGGTATGAGCATTATTATTTTGTTCACGATGCATTCATGCATGCATTTGTTATATATTTTGTTCGAACTGTCTTGCGAGTACTTTCAAAGTACTCACCTGGCTTGTTGATTTGGCCAAATGTTGATGAAGGAGATCTCATGGATGAAGAGTTCGATAGCGAGTCCGACGCCTAGAGGAGTCCCAGTCATTCCCGTGCGATCTTGGATTTGGTCACTGTATTATATCCGCTTCCGCTACCCCAGAAATAAATTCATCGAGCCTCACCTTGACGCTCGATGAGCTGCCAGTTTAGGAGTCAAGTTATCCACCACCACTTTTATCTCGAGCTAGTAGCGTGTCACCACACCCCTGTGTCATAACCGCCCTTATGTACAATATTGGCGTGATTGTAATAAATTGTTGAGCAGTCTCAGCTCAACCCTGTAATATATTTGATGCTACTGGTCTTCTGTATTCAAATATTTTTCTACCAGTAAGGATAACTCTTCCTATACTGGAATCAAGAGATCGATTTTCTCAATAAGAATTTTATTGAAAAACCGGTCATGACAGAAGTGCTTAGATTTGGGTTCAATCTT
Organism: Triticum timopheevii; assembly: GCA_963921465.1. Classification (NCBI taxonomy): domain Eukaryota; kingdom Viridiplantae; phylum Streptophyta; class Magnoliopsida; order Poales; family Poaceae; genus Triticum; species Triticum timopheevii. The sequence continues at coordinate 485,890,449 of OY997266.1, read as the reverse complement.
GAGGTGTCCTTTCCCAGTGACAGAAGGGGCAGCAAGGCACGTATTGTATTGTTGCCATCGAGGATAACAAGATGTTTTTTTATCATATTGCATGAATTTATCACTCTACATCATGTCATCTTGCTTAAGGTGTTACTCTGTTTTAACTTAATACTCTAGATGCATGCTGGATAGCGGTCGATGAGTGCAGTAATAGTAGTAGATGCAGAATCGTTTCGATCTACTTGTCTCGGACGTGATGCCTATATACATGATCATTACCTAGATATACTCATGATTATGCTCAGTTCTGTCAATTGCTCAATAGTAATTTGTTCACCCAACGTAGAATACTTATGCTCTTGAGAGAAGCCACTAGTGAAACCTATGGCCCCCGGGTCTATTCTCATCATATCAATCTCTATCGCTCTATTACTTTCTTTGTTTTTACTTTGCCTTTTACTTTTCACATTGCATCTATCTATCAAAAATACCAAAAATATTATTTATCATCTCTATCAGATCTCACTCTCGTAAGTGACCGTGAAGGGATTGACAACCCCTAATCACGTTGGTTGGGAGTAGCTATCATTTTGTGCAGGTACGAGGGACTTGTGCGTGGTCTCCTACTAGATTGATACCTTGGTTCTCAAAAACTGAGGGAAATACTTACGCTACTTTGCTGCATCATCCTCTCCTCTTCGGGGAAATCGAACACAGTGCTCAAGAGGTAGCACCGTGTCCTTGGTCTTAATGACCAGTCACGTTTTCTGATATTGGAGGCCGCTTATAGTCCGACCACTAGGGCTGTCGCATGTTCCTCTGCGCGTGAAGAGCGCTCTGTGATTCCGCTAACAGTGATGACGCCACGTGGACCGGGCATCTTGATTGTAAGGTAGCCATAGTGCGGAAATGCATTGAAGCGAGCGAAGGCTGTTCTTGCAAGCAATGCATGATAGTCGCTTTGGAAGGGTGCGATGATGAAGAGTAGTTCTTCGCTTCTGGAGTTGCCTGGAGAGCCGAATGTTACATCCAGTACGACGGATCCCCTACTGTAGGCTTCAACGCCTGGTATCACCCCTTCAAAGGTGGTGTTGCTTTGACTAATTCTGGATGGGTTTATCCCCATCCCGCGGACAGTGTCCTCGTATATTAAATTGAGACTACTGCCGCTGTCCATGAGGACACGGGTGAGACGGTATCCATCGATTATTGGGTCAAGCACTAACGCCTTTGATCCTCCACGCCGAATACTAGTTCGGCCATCCAAGTGATCAAAAGTGATCGGATAAGACATCTAGTAGCTAGGCGTGGGTACGATGGGCTCTATGTCGCGCGCGTCTCTATGCGCGTTCGTGCCTTCCATGGATGTGCGAGTCGCTTGGATCATGTTCACTGTTTTAGCCTCTGGCGGGAATTTTTTCTGTCCCCCAGTGTTCGGCTGGCGAGGTTCATCCTCGTCTTCACTTGGTGTATCCCTTCCCTTGTGTTAGGCATTTAATTTGCCGGCCTGCTTGAAGACCCAGCACTCTCTGTGCGTGTGGTTCGCAGGTTTGTCAGGGGTGCCATGAATTTGGCACAGTCTGTCTAGAACTCTATTCAGACCGGACGGTCCCTACTTACTGCCTTTAAATGGCTTCTTTTGCTGATCAGGTCGAGAGCCCCTGAATCCGGCATTAATCATTGTGTTATCCGGACTCTCTTCCTTGTTTTGGCGTTTGTTTTTATTACGTCGTGGCTTCCCGTTGCCATCCCTTATTTCGGATGTGCTGGGGTCGCTGGTGCATTTACGGGCTAGCCAGCTGTCTTCTCCCGTGCAAAAGCGGGTCATAAGGCTTGTTAAGGCTGCCATTATCCTTGTCTCACTGCAAGAAATATGTCAACTTGTGACCACCACTATTGGTCACTGAATGGTCACTGTTTTCAATTTGTGACCTTTTTGTGACCAAAAACATATGGTCAAAAGCTGGCCGTCGTTAACTGACTATAGCGACCTTTCTTCTGGAATGGTCGTAGACGTTTATGACCAAAATATGTCTACTGTGGCGTTTTGGTCACTAGCAACCTCCCCAGGCCACGTAGGCATCCAGCGTGGCAAGTTGATGTGGCACAAGATTCAGCCCGGTCCTTCGGTTTTCTACATGGGCTTAGCCCAACAATTCGGCCTTTTTACTGTATATTTTTTTGTGTGAATTTGGTCTAGCTACATGGGCCTGGCCCAACAATTTGGCCTTTTTTATATTTTGGGCCATGGCCTTTTTAGTTTTTTAGTAAATATTTTTCAATCTGGTCCCACAAGTCAGATGGTTCCCACTTGTCATAATCTCCTATATTGGTCCCACATGTCAAAAATGTGAGCATTGTTTAGATTATTTTCACAAATGGGCCCACTAATCAGGTTTCCATTTCACACGTCTTCAAATCACACAAATAATCAATATATTAAATAGAACAGAAAAAATGTAGAATTTCTTAGGCCTGGAGCTCCTGTACATAGTCTATTACAATCTGTGCATAGTCTATTACAACCCAGATATGCCTACTATTATAGTACTATAAGATTTATAGTTTATTACAGTCAAACAGAACAAATCTTTGCTGCTAGGGCTACACGCCGCTTCGAACTTGAAATTTCCTAGGCCTGGAGCTCCTGTAAAAGGGTGAACACAAAGGCATTAGAGTACCATCTTCATTCCTGGAGTAGATATTCAAACCTCCAGGTTTAGTGTATAGACAATCTAGAAAATATATATTTAACAAAATTTCATAGAAATGCATATGTCTATAATGTGATGAAGATGTAATCACAACAACTGATGTATACATGAGATGCGGCAACTAAAAGAATTCTACAATCTTTCATAGCAAGATATTGTATATTACTGTACTATGATGTATTGTATATTACTATACTTCAGATGTATTGCCACACCAAATTCTACAAGACGTCTGAAGTACAGTAATATACAATACATCATAGCAAGCTGACTGGACGAGTTTAGTTTGAACAACCCACTAAACAATTTAGAAATAAGAGCATACACCTACAGCAAAACAGAGCATAATTCAGTTCTAATATGCACAAATAAAACAACTCCAATTTTGGTTTTAATATGTATACAGCACGCATCATTGACCGCGGAGCATACGGCCACAGCAAAACAAGGGAGCAATTCAGGGAAAGGAATACTACTGTTGCTTCAGACATGTGCTACTCGCTCGAAAGTAATCAGCAACCAACGAGTCAATAAAAGTGTGCAAGTAGGCCACTCTACCTAGTGAGATTAATACTCTACAGAATCTATCTAAGACAAGACAGCCACCGACATTAAACTATACTATATTTCTGGACAGCAAACTAAATAGACGGCTGCTCTCAAACCATACATCCAAACGAAGCAAACGAGTACTCTACAGAAACCTTAGAGCATGCTTTACAACTCATATGTAGAGGCCAACTTGAAATTATGAGCATAACAAACTCGTTTTTCAGTTAGAAGCTCGCTACCCAAAACTGTCAGGTAGTGCAGTTTTTTAACTGAACCAAATTCAGTTTACGTAACAGCCAGAGAAATCCAATTCTACAGGAGACATGATCATATTCCTAATCATCATGCATTTGCCATGCAGATCAACCAATTCTTCTTCAAAAATGAAAATTACAGCAGTGATTCTGAAATGACATTTACCTTCCATATCATCAGATTAATATCAAACTGCCTCCCGTTGTACACCGATTGTGGCGTGATAGCCGCGCCGATGGCTATCTTGTTGGTCGTCTGGACAAACCCACGGCAGTTGTGGTTGTAGCACCCCGTCTCTTGGTACGCATCAGTCTACGAAATGCACGTTTAGTTAAACTGAATCCTGGGCAATGAGACCAGGCAAAATGCGAACATTTTGTTTGTGCAAACAATACTTACTGTCTAGTAAGTGAAGAACCTAGCATTACTATCTCCATACAGCTCCGGTCTTACCTGAAAATGAAGTGATAAGGATTTCATTCATGTTCTTTCTGCACATAGTACAATGATGTTGTTTCAAGATCAAGAATCTTCTCTATCATTCATGTACCTGCCATCCAACCTCAATGGAGCACCTGGCCATCAAAATTTGGAGCAAAATGTTTGTATTTCATATGATCTGGGGTTTACAAATGGATGCTTAAAACGACAGAGAGAGTGGCACAGCCCAGGCAGCACTGAACATGAAGCAACGATGGCCACTGGCCTGTGATGTTTGTGAGCTGGGTGGTGTTAAGAGTAAAGGCGTGGAGCAGTTGGATCTGGTGTAGTACTAGGAAAGATCTAGTCGGTATTCTTGAGTAGGTGCTAACTGTATCCCCAATCCTCCTTCTCCTGTTTGAAACCCAACCGAAATTCCCTCTCCGATCTGGTAACTAACTCACTGTATCCAAGCCGTGGCACACAGGGAGCATGAAAGGTGTCTTGTTTATTTCAAAAAGAGAAAACATCATTGAGGGCCGTGGAATATTAAAAGAAGAAGTTTTGCTGGAATGGATCACACTAACGGCAAGGGAGGGAGGGAGAGAAACGTACTCGTCGACCGCGGATTTGACTTGTTCCTTGTAAATCTTCCCGCCAAGTCCCGACGCGAGATCCAGGGCTCCCGAGTTGGACATGGAGGCGGCGGCGGAGTCGCCTGCAACAGGGAGGGCCGGCCGGTGGTGGCACTGGGCCTGACCGAAACAAAACAAGAAAATTTGCAAAGTTCAGACTCGCTGCTCCGGATCGAAATCGAACGGGGGCGGGATCGAGTGAGGCCGCCGACCTTGGTGGGGAAGAAATGGGTCTGGGGCGGAGATCTCAAAGTGTTGGGAGGAGGATGACGGAGCTTCGAGCGGTATGGAGGAGGAGGAGGATCTGCCGGAGGCGGACGAGGGTGGGAGGGAGGGAGGGAGGGAGCTAGCGATTTGGCTGGCAGCGGATTACAAGTAGGCGGCCACGAGAAAGATGAGCGGATTTGGCTGGCAGTGGATTTGATTTGGTTGACGCTCTCTCTTGGCGTGCCTCCTTGACGACCACCTAGCCGTCAGCCCCGACGACGAGCCATGAGTGGTGCGCCGCGTATCTTGGAGCGCCGCCGCCTCTCCTGCTCGCTCGATCAGGAAGCGCGATAGTAGAGGGAGATGGTGGAGGGTGGTGGCTGAGCGGGGGATGGAGGCGCGATAGGAGATTGGGTTGGCGGAGAGGGAGGCGGCGGCGAGGGGAGAGGGGGTGGTGGAGGTGGGCGGCGGCTGGTGGATCTGAATCGCGCGTGTGGGGGTGTGGGGAGGGGAGGGGAGGGGAATTGGCTCGCGAGATTTGGTCGTGAGGGGGCGACTCGGACAGGAGGGGTGGTGGAAGGGAGGATGGCCGAAGCTGGGGGCGATGAGGAGGTCGTCGGTGGTGGGAATGGGGGAGGCCGGCGACAGGGTTGGGATGGCAGAGAGAGGGAGGTCGGGGAGAGGGGAGAGGGGGATCTGGGAGGAGGTGGCGGTGGCGAGGAGCTGAAGGAGGAGAGGTGGATGGGTGCGGGTTAGTGTTTGGGTTGCGGATGGATGGCTGGATGGAGAGGTGGAGAGTTGGACGGATGGATGGGCGGCCATGTCATCGATCTGTGTGACAACTAAAACAACCAATGAGAATAGAGCACATATAATTGTGTTTTTTCTTTTGTTTTTCTTCTACTTTTACACATGAAAAAAATCAAAAAAAATGGTCTCACATTGTGCACAAGTTTGTATCTTGAATGACAAACAATGTTGACTAAGGAATCTTTCATGTTCTTTGCATGGAAAATTCATTTTTCATTTTCCGAGTGCCCGAGATGAGTTTTTTTTGAAGGATCTACCATATATTTGTTGCAAAATTGGACCAAATGAATTTTCTAAAATACTAGGTCATATTTAATGCACAATTGACCAAATGGTTGGGTGTCAAAAGCCTTGATCCACCTCTGGTGAAAAAGACAAATTTCCGTCGATTCAGCTGGAAGAGGGTCAAATTTGAACTGCGGCTACCTCATAGTTTGCTATTTATTTTTTCCAAAAATCATTTCTAGGTACACAAGTATCTATTTAATCAGAGAAACACCAAAAAAATTCCAATATTCAACCACTAGCTAGGAACGGTCATTCCCGCCGTTTTGACCGCAGTTTGAAACGGGCATAAAAAATTCAAAAAATTGGGAATCCTTCGCATTGTGTCATTATATGTGACCAAGTTTCCAGGAAAAATAATAAAGTTGTAATACGACAATTATTTTAAAAAAGTGTTTTCAGCAATGAGCTATCACGCGTGAAGATTCAGCGTTTTCAAGCCAAATGATCAATCTTATGGCCACGTTCATGGCATAGTTTGTTCAAATGATCTCATATTGTGCACAAGGGTGCATATTGGAATGGCAAACAATATTTCTTAAGGGAATTTTTATTTTCTTTGCACGGAAAATTCATTTTCCATTTTCCGAGTGCCCGAAATGAGTTTTTTTGTGAAGGACCTCCAAAATATTTGTTGCAAAATTGGACCAAATCATTTTTCTAAAATACTAGGACATATTTTATTCACAATTGACCAAATGGTTGGGTGTCAAAAGTTTTGATCCACCTCTCGTGAAAAAGAAAAATTTCCGCCGATTCAGCTGGAAGCGGGTCAAATTTGAACTCCGGCTGCCTCATAGTTTGCTATTTATTTTTTCAAAAAACCATTTCTAGGTACATAAGTATCTATTTAATCAGAGAAACACCAAAAAAATTCCAAGATTCAACCACTAGCTAGGAACGGTCATTCCCGCCGTTTTGACCGCATTTTGAAATGGGCATAAAAAATTCAAAAAAAATAAAAATTTTGGAAACCTTCGCATTGTGTCATTATATGTGACCAAATTTCCAGGAAAAATAATAAACTTGTAATACGGCAATTATTTTAAAAAGTGTTCTCAGAAATGAGCTATCACGCGTGAAGATTCAGGGTTTTCAAGCCAAATGATCAATCTTATGGCCATGTTCATGGCATAGTTTGTTCAAATTATCTCATATTGTGCACAAGGGTGCATATTGGAATGGAAAACAATGTTTCCTAAGGAAGGTTTCATTTTCTTTGGACGAAAAAACCATTTTCCATTTTCCGAGTACCCAAAAGGAGGTTTTTTGTGAAGGACCTCCAAAATAATTGTTGCAAAATTGGACCAAATCATTTTTCTAAAATACTAGGACATATTTAATGCACAATTGACAAAATGGTTGGGTTTAAAAAGTTTTGATCCACCTCTCGTGAAAAAGACAAATTTCCGCCGATTCAGTTGGAAGCGGGTCAAATTTGAACTGCAGCTGCCTCATAGTTTGCTAGTTATTTTTTCCAAAAATCATTTATAGTTACATAAGTACCTATTTAATCAGAAATACATGGTTTGGTGGCGATATGTCAAGGTTTGGGCAGTGGCCGAGGGCCCCAACTCTAGAGCACGTAAACTCGCATGCCCGCCGCGTGGTCACCGCGTGACCGTGGCGTTGCCATGTGTTCTGGGCAGCCTAGGCATGCATAGTGGGTTGGGAACTCCCCAGGTAGGTGCTAGGAAGAAATTTACAACATAAGATTCTCACGAGGAGACCGGTCGATGCTCATACATGAATTAGCAGCCAAGTGTTTGATTAGCGGTACAGGAAATGTACATGGCTAATGGCCTTGTGTTTTGGCTGAGGATGATCAGTTACTAAGAAAACCGTCTTCACAAATTTTCAGCTCAAAATGAGGAGCCTAGGTGGTACTTGCTTTGCAAAGTACCACACTAGACATAAACACAAATGTTGAAGCTGGGCTCAAAATAATGAATGGATTGAGCTGGCATTTGGTGGAGGATGGTTATTTGGGCATAGGAAAGCACTGTAGAAAATGGTTAATATTTGGACATGCCAAAGTGGTACTTCCTTCACAAACTGTTGTTCTGAACAGAATAGGAAAATGAATATTGTTGAATTATTTTTAAACTAGGCAAGGAAGGTTTTTTTACATATTTGACGAAGATATGACCCAAAGAATTTATGAGATTTTTTTGGGAATTTTGGGAATGACAGAAATATAGGTTGCTTCACAACCTAGGGCAAAAACTGCCACATGGACATGACACATAGGCAATACTGATGAGGTGGCGCCTAGTCATAGCAACCCACCACAATTTACAAGGTTATATAGCCATCTATATTGGTCATGATCAGCTAGAAATAAGGCAGCAGACCAGTGCTATCTGCTTTATGACCATTTTGTGTAAGGAAATTACGACCTTTCTAACCAAAATGGTTGTTATAGTTTACGGTTTGGAGCCCCCCGAACAGCTTTTGACCAATTGGTCTGAAATGGTCATAGATCTATGACCAATTCTTCCAGGGTCACTGACAGAAGGTCACTAATTGACATATTTCTTGTAGTGGCTTTTCTTGGCCGAGGTGTCTGGCGAGCCACTCATCGCGGATGCTGTGTTTGAATGCCGCTATGGCTTCGGCGTCCGGACAACTGACAATTTGATTCTTCTTAGTGAGGAATCTTTTCCAAAGCTTGCGGGCGGACTCTCCGGGCTGTTGGATTATGTGACTTAAATCGTCAGCATCCGGAGGCTGGACATAAGTCCCTTGAAAATTGGCCCTGAAAGCGTCTCCGAGTTCCTCCCAACTCCCAATTGAATTTTCGGGGAGGATTTTCAACCAGTGTCGAGCTGGTCCCTTCAACTTTAGGGGAAGGTATTTAAAGGCGTGGAGTTCATCCCCACGAGCCATGTGAATATGCAGGATAAAATCCTCGATCCAGACCCCTGGGTCTGTCGTTCCGTCGTATGCCTCTATGTTCATAGGTTTGAAACCTTGTGGGAATTCATGGTCCAATACTTCTTTGGTGAAGCACAGGGGGTGAGCAGCCCCTCTATATCTGGACGTGTTGTGTCATGCGGTCGGCTATTGTTGTGTCCAGTGTTTATTCTGAACTGGTATTTGATTAGCGTAATCATTTTGGTGACCATAGTCCCTCGCCCGGGTGTGTCCTTTGGATTCGTAGATGGACCTAGCTGCGCCAGCCTTCCTATCCAGGTGCTCACATAGATTGTGCGCGACGTCGGTGGATGTTCCGTTGCGGTTGTGGAGCGGTACGTTGGGCCTGCTGGTTGTGTTAGTCTTTGGTGGAACGGCCTCGTCATCGAATTCTGGTAGTAGCTTGCGTTTTGGATAGCTCTTTGTATGGCGATCATCGCCATATCTTCTTCAGTGTCTAGCACTTTATTCCATATGCGGTTGAGTGTTTCCTCTACGGCTTTGAGCCGTTGCTTCTGCTTCTTCAGACTTCTCGCTGCGGCCATAAGCTTTCTGTGGAGATTATCTCGTTCCACGCATTCTGCTGGCATGGTGAATGCATCATTGTCCTGGGCCGGTTTGATGAACTTGCCCCTCTGGATCATTGTCCTCACTGTCTTCTTGTCCTGGGCCGGTTTGATGAATTTGGCCCTCTGGATCATTGTCCTCGGGCGTCTGCTCCGAACTGTGTTCGACGTGACCTGGTTCGTCCTGCTCCATCGCTGGTTCCATATGGTCGTTGTTGCCTTCGGGGTTGACCGGAGTATCGATCCTTCTGGCGCTCTTGCTACTATTTTTACTATTGCTGGACTTGGAACGGCGTCTGCACCGTCGCTTTGGCTTTTGCCCGGGGGTTTTATCTTCCGGATTGTCACCGTCGTCCTCCTTGGGCGTATCCACCATGTATATGCACTACAAAAAAAGACACATCCGTGACATTTTGGGCCGAACGAATTTTTTTTCTGTCATACATATGACACTTCTATGATGATAATTGTGACAGAACCCGGTATCATCATAGATGTGGTGTGCTCCTACTTCTATGACAAAAAAAACATGACAGAAAATGGGCTTTTCGTCCTGGGCAGACCGGAGACGTAGCTGCATGACATTCTTTGGGCCGTCCATGACGGAAAAAACCGTGGTAGAAACGAGGGGGAGGAAAATTTCGGGGAGTTGCCGGTTACGGTGGGAGAGCGATGCGCGTTTCTCTCGTATAGGTACGCGCGTGTGTGCGAGGCGTTGGCTCTAACTGAACCCGAGCGAGGCGTTGGGCTCTAACTGAACCCGAGCGATTGCACTGCAGGCTACACGTTATTGAACCCGAGTGATCGATCGATGGCTGTTAACTGAACCCGATGGAGCGATTCCTTCGCTACTGCTGCTCACTGAAGCCGATCGATTGGATGAACAGTGAGTGTTGCGGGGGGGGGGGGGGTTGGATGAACAGTGAGTGGTGGCGTTGCCTCTGGGTGAACAGGAACCCGTGGTGTGGAGGGCTGGATGAATAGTAGATGATGGAGGTGTGGCCGTGGAGGCGTGGTTGAACATGACCCCTTGGTGTGGAGGGCTGGATGAATAGTAGACGTGGAGGGGTGGTTGAACAGTAGCCGGTGGAGTAGTGCGCGGTGGGGGCTGGATGAACAGGAGCCCGCGGAGGCTGGAAGAGGTCGACGGTAGCCCGTGGAGGCTGGAGGAGGTCGACGGTGGAGATGAACAGTATCCCATGGAGTCCCGTTTTGTGGTACACCACACCATCCCCCCCCCCCCCCCCCGTTTCAACCGTAGCGCTCCAACACAAGTCCGTTTCGTCCGTTTTGCGGTACGCCACACCCCTCCCGATGAACAGGACCCCCGTTTCGACCGTAGGAGGTCCGTTTCCTCCGTTTTGCGGTACACCACACCCCTCCTGATCAACAGGACCCTGCTCCGAACGTAGGAGGTCCGTTTCCTCCGTTGTGCGGTACGCCAGGCCTCGTTTCCATCGCATGTTCCGTGCAAGCCCTCCCGATGAACACGACCACGCATTCCGTTCCGACCCAGCCGGTTGGCTCCCACGCGTTCCGTTGCCGCCCGATGAACACGACGCATTCCCTTGCCTCCCCATGAACACGACGCGTTCCGTTGCCTCCCCATGAACATGACGCATTCTGTTGCCTCCCCATGAACACGACGCATTCCGTTGCCTCCCCATGAACACGAGCCCTCGCCCTACGAATGCGCAACTAGGCATTCGAGACCCCGCCGGTATATACACATACGTGGCCGTATTTTCTTTCTTGCACCCTGGCCGCTATACGTACGTGTACATGCTACGTGCGCGCCTCTACTACGACACGTGCGCGCCTCTACATCGACCAGTATGTACATACACGTTCGCGACCAGGATGACAACACTACGTACGCTTCGACCAGGTGGGTCCCGACTGTCAGGCAATTCCTTGCCTGCGAAGATGTAGCTGGTGGGTCCCAGCAGTCAGGGGGGCGAATCGTTTTTTTTTGCCCGGACGCACTTCCTTGCGTGCGAAGGTGTAGCTGCTGTGTCCCAGCAGTCAGGGGGCGAATCATTTATTTTTTGCCCGGACGCACTTCCTTGCGTGCAAAGGTGTAGCTGCTGGGTCCCAGCAGTCAGGGGGGCGAACCATTTTTTTGCCCGGACGCACTTCCTTGCGTGCGAAGGTGTAGCTGGTGGGTCCCAGCAGTCGGTGGGCGAATCGTCTTTTTTTCGGACGCACTTCCTTGCGTGCGAAGATGTAGTTGGTGGGTCCCAGCAGTCTGGGGGGCGAATCATTTTTTCCCTGGACGCACTTCCTTGCGTGCGAAGATGTAGCTCGTGGGTCTCAGCAGTCAGGGGCGAATCATTTTTTTCGCGAAATACGGTGGCCTGTCCGGTGGGTCTCCGCTGTCAGGTGGAGGAATAATTATTTTGCGCGTAATGAGGAGGCACTTCCTTGCGGCTGCCGTGGACCCAGTTGTCAGCCTCTCCACGTACAGTCCACGTCCGATGGAAGTCGTTCCTTGACCACGTTGACCACGCCGCGCCGAGAGCACCACGGCGGTGGACAACGGCGAGGCCTAGGAAGGGGACGACGCGGAGCCGGGGAAGACGCGGTAGTGGATGCACACGCGGAGAGGAGTATGAGGGTTCACTGGTTCGGCTGCGCTGCCATCACCGCAGAATAATAGGGGGTGTGGGTGAGTGGAGAGATGGCCTGGCCAGTGGTGGGAGTAGTAGGGGGGCGGTGAGGCCTCCGTGGCAGCACAGCCGACCACGAGAGGCAGGAGCAGGCGGCACGATCGGCACTGCTTTGGGCGGTTGGAGCAAGAAGACCAGCGGTTGAAGAAGCACTACAGCCGTTGGATGGACATCGTACGATCACTGCAGCTAGAATCGTTTATATTGAATAAGTTGACAAAGCCCTTGGTACGTCAACTTAGTAGGACGACAGGTCAGCTTCCGAAACGGTGCGCCCCAGATGTCAGGGGGATGAATCATTTTTTGGGCGGGTGAAGCTAGAATATCCGAGATTGAAGAAGAAGCACGGCATCCGTTGGATGGACATCCAACGGCCACTACTGCTAGAACCGTGTGTTGACTATAAGTTGACAAAGCCTTGCATACCCGTCAACTCTGTTTTTTTAGGGGACGCGTCACCTTAGTAAGGCCAGAAGTGTGTGGCAGAGAACTTATAGCCCATTTGAGATTTGTAAGAATGTGTAGCCCATTTTTGAATTCTAATGGAATTTACTAAAGCCCATTTACAGTTTGTTAAAAGTACATCCCATTTCAACCAACCGTTCAAAACAGAATTCAATAAAATTTCCCACATTTTGATGGGATCCGAATATTTTTATGCCGAAATTTCTAGTCAGATTAAATACAATTTCAATATAAATTTATATTGTGTAAAAATCTAACAAAATATTCCACTCGCAACAATTAATGAAATTAAAATTTTCAGTATTCCAAAAATAATATTTTATAAAGTAATCACTGTTTGGTGCATTTTTTAGTTACTACCCAGTTTTTATAATTACATCCAATTTATTATTTCTTAAAGCCCATTTTCTTGTTAAGCCTAGTGCATCCCTCCTAGGAAAGATTTGCAGCCCAGCGGGGTGGAGAATAACAACTTGACCTTGCCTGGGTATTCCTAAAAAAAAGTATAGCTGGGGTAGCCATTTTCAGCTTGAAAAAAATTAATATCTGGGATGGATATCTGGCCTGGGCTAGACGGGCCATAGCCCGCCCAGTTAATACCTGCAGCGATGATTTCGTTCTTGTTCAGAGGAGAAAAATTAATATCTGGGGTAAACATCGAAAAAATCTGCAGTGCTCACACCTCAAAAACACAAATACTGCTCGAGCTGCTTGGTCCCAGCTGTCGGCCGCTTCTTGTGCAATTCTCTTGTTTATTGACTACTCCCTCCTTTCCGGTTTATAATGCTCAATTCAAAAATCTCACCAATCAAGGTAGATGGCGAGTGGTGGAATACGTTTTGTAGTTTTGCAAAAGCACCTAATTAATGCTTTGTTATCCTCAAAAATTTATGTTTATCAATGCATTAATTGCAATGCATGCATAAAGTACATGCATTGGTCAATTTTCTCTTAATACTTGCATGCAATGATTTAATGCACCTTGGAATCTGAACATGTGATGGAAAACAACCAAATTGAGCCTTATAAAATGGAAAACTAAAATTTTGAGATAAGCCCTATAAACCGGAAAGGAGGGAGTACATAGGTTGACAATGGTGTGGGACCGTGATGTCAGGAAACCAGGAGGAAGCAAAATAAATAATATATATATATATATATATATATATATATATATATATATATATATATATATATATATATATATATATAAGGAGGCACTTGCGTACGTGAGGCTATGGACCTGGTGGGTCCTCATTGTCATCCTATCCAAGTAAAGTCATCTCCTTACCCGCGCGCGCTTTCCGCCTGAAACAGTGAGCGCCGGCCGCCCCGCTTCTCGGTGCAGGCGATTGCTTCGCCTTCAAACGGCACAAGTGCCATCCGTCCATCCATCTGCCGCACACATTAATGATACGCGGTTGTCAAGGCGGCTACTCCGGCGCCACACGTTCGTCCCTCCGCCCGCCCACCATTGTTATATAAACTGCTGCGCCGGCCATAGCTGCAGTCATCCGCATCCGTTCCCTTTCTTATGTCCACACCACTACTGCCCACCATGGCTTCCTCGCGCTCCAGCGCTCTTCGGGACGGGCGGACAACGGACCACAAGGAGATAGCAGCCATTGCTGCCGACCGGCTGGCCGGCAGGAAGCCGAAGGACGACGACGTCCGAATGAAGAACATGGTAGTCGATGATCCGACGCCAACCCCCTCATCCGCGCCATCCTCGCCGGTGCATTGCACCATGACCATCGGCGAGGCCCGTGCCCAATAAATGGACAGGGTGAGGCAGAAGCGTGAGGAGCAGTTCCGGGAGGCGCAGGCCGACGCCGCCTACAACCACCATCTACTCCAGGAGCACCTGCAGGCGGAGGAGCAGATCGCCGCAGAGCGGGTGGAGCAGGAGGCACTGCTCGACTCATACCGCTCCGCCTGCAAGGGCCGCCTCGAGCGCTGGCGGTACCGCATGCAGGTGGCGGAACCTGCGGTCGCCTACAAAGAGGCTATCAAAGAGGGCAATGAAGCGGGCGAGGCGCTGTTTGGCGAGACCGAGGACGAGGCAGAGGACAATGCCGGCTCGGACGAGTTCCCGCTTTGCTGGCGTCAACGATGCCCTGCTCCACCGACACCCCGCGGCACCAGCAACGAGGCAGAGGACATCGCCAGCTCCGCCGAGGCCCCGCGGCGCCAACAATGAGGCAGAGGACACCGCCGGCTCCGCCGAGGCCCTGCCCCACCAACAATGAGGCAGAGGACATCGCGGCTCAGCCAAGGCCCCACCCTGCCGGCAACGTGGGGGAGGATTTCCACTGCTCCGCTGAGGTGCCGCCCGCCGCAACAAGACAAAGGCATCGCCGGCTCCATCGAGGCCCCGCCCCGCTGCCAACGAGGCCGCGCCACACAGAAAACGAGGAAGAGTAGAACACGGTAGGTTGCCGTTGCTTGGGTCCAAGTAAGGCCACCGCTGCTACCCTTCGGTTGAAGCCAAGCTAGGCGGGTTGACCATTGACGTCCGGTTAGCTTCTTGGCAGCGACGTGGAGTCGGAGAGCTGCGCTGGAGAAGAACGCTGCTTCTACTTAACTGCTGGTGTAGTTGGCTGATTGACACATGGGCCCAACAGGCCACATGTCAGTTACGCAACTGCACCTGTAGTTAAGTCACTGAAGCTTCTGTTTGGCTCAGCGGGGCACAGGTGGGTAGCTTCGGTTAATTAATTATACCTCCAGCGCACCCCTTTTTAGTTTTTTTTCGGAAAGGAGGATGACCCCCGGCCTCTGCATCTGGGAGATGCATGCGGCCACAAACACCCCTTTTTAGTTGAACAATGAATGATTTGTAATGAAATTCTGCATGTTTATATGAAATCCGACCGTGTATGAATAAATTTATTTCGATTAGTTCGAATTCCTGTATCACTGGCATTGGTTG
This sequence comes from Triticum timopheevii, assembly GCA_963921465.1. Taxonomy (NCBI): domain Eukaryota; kingdom Viridiplantae; phylum Streptophyta; class Magnoliopsida; order Poales; family Poaceae; genus Triticum; species Triticum timopheevii. The sequence goes on along the minus strand of OY997266.1, from coordinate 485,875,041 downwards.
AACATGCAAAACAATACGTACTAGCATTATTCCCAGGGTGATCACCAAGTTTGCAGCAGTTTCACATGTACTCCCTCCGGTCCTTTCTACTCTGCATACAAGTTTTGTCGGCAGTCAAAGTATCTCTACTTTGACCAATCTTATACAAAAAATTATGCACTTTCACAATGTGCGAAGTAAAAAGGAACAGGAGTACAAAGAGTTTGAGTAGCTTTTTAGCATTTTTGTACATTGCAATCAAACACACAGGCCTGGCAATTCATAGAGAACATTCAAAACAATTGATGATTATGCACCTCAGCGACTCACATGTCAGAGGCAATATTTACTTCACAACTAAAGAATAAAGAAAAAATTGATCGCCACTGCTGACAACAAAGGGCGTCTCATTCGAAAATATCAAACACATATCTTGCTAAAATCAATGAGAAAAATTTGACAAGGTTGTCCCATTCCAAAATATCAAATGCCTACGATTGTGGAATGGGCAGGGTTTGCCATTAGTTCGAACATTGACATGGCACCTCGTGCTAAATAAACCAGCTGTTCTTTTTGTGCAGTTCCACCAAAATCAACCAAATTCGCGCGTAGCTTGTATGATTTCGCAATTATATGTTGCAACGCCTTGAACTTATGGGCACCTCCTTTCTTGTGGTGGAAATGAATGATTCGATGTATTCATGAACATTTTGTGCAGTTCCCGTTGAAATCAAGATGAGCACTCCTGTTTGCACAAATACAAAAAAGTGATTAGTATAAAGCAAACTGTACTATGAATTGACAGTTTCAACAGGGACATACATGGTCCATGTAGAGCACACTTTTAGAAAAATGGAACTCACTAGAAAGAATCCTATAACAACATTGTACTCGCGCATCACAGCAAAAAAATGGAGATTTGTCAGTCCTTCTGAGATGAAGTTAGTTTGGTCTTGTGGGGACTAATGTAACCATCCTTCAACTGCTCCTTCTGATGAGAAGATAGACAGTGCTTCTTCATCCTGGCATAATCGGAACTAGTCACTTCACGTACTCCATATTCTTCTTCAGAGGAAGATGATCCTGTTGTGCAAAGACAAGAGGACTACTAAATTCTAGCATCCATGTTTGCTCGAAAAAAAAAGAAAGGAAATATTCAAAACATCACAGATGAAGCACTTCCCAAGTGCAATACCACTTTTTCATGACAGTATCTACACAGTAGCACAACACCAATAGAGATGACAAAGCTCAATCATATGGATGAAATCAGTGGGCGAGTACCAACCTTTGTCTGGAGGCTGATTGTGTAGAGCATACAGATGAAGCACTTCTCGGGAACCATCTGTTGCTATCTACGAGGGTGGCCATGCTTACTATATACTCCTCGATTAGTTTAATGTTTCCAACATCTTCTTGTGCAGTTCCACTAAAATATATGGTATCTTCAAAGAAGATCCCTGTTTGCACAATTAGAGATAATTACGTATGGCATCAAATCAGTGGCAAAACAATTGCTCGTTCCAGCCATAGCAATAAATTAAGATGCAAAACTATATCATTACTTGTGTCATCACAGTTCCAATGCTTCATTACAGCACCGGGAGTTGATTTTTGTTTTTCTTCCGCTTGTTCTTCCCCGTCATCACTTGGTTCAATAATAGACAAGCTTCGCCTTCAATGTAAGATTTGGCATGTCAATTAGGGAGCACAAGTATAGTACTAAAATTAATTTTCTGATGAAAGTGGCAAAATACAGGGCAGCAGTTGTGAAATATCCTTATCTTGCCTCAATGGGATATTACGGTGCACATACAGATTGGAAGTCTTGTCTCCATTTGTGCAGTTCACTAAAATCAAGCAACATTATCGTACAAGTAGCACAACATATGAAAGCACACTTCAGAATCTTGTGAAAGAAGGCTAGTACTGACCTCTCATGATGCGGAATTCAAACAACCCACAAGAAGAAGATCTGAACCAAATTCGCCTTAACGGATAGGAAGTAAGATCTCCTCTTGTGCAGTTCCACTAAGATCAAGCAATCAAGCAACGTTGTCGGTGTGACATTTTGGTTGAACTGCACAAAACACTCCTAAAACAAAAGTGTTTTGTGCAGTGCAACAAAAGGTCACAATGGCAACGAGGTGAAGTAGATAATCCTGTTTACACAGAGGTGCAAAGCAAACAATTAGTGGTCAATAACGGTGGATGACACAGAAGCCAACAAAAAGAAGCATCTACCTTATCTAAATGGGAAAGAAAGCAAGACAGTAGCATTTCTCAAACGGTGGCATTGATTAATATTAACATAGAGATTATATTAATAAGAAAATTTGTTAAACATGTAATTTTCTTTTAACTGTGGCATTGCATCAATTTTCCAGCGGCATTATTAGAGGGTGTTTGTTTACAGGGACATTTTGGTGTAGGGACTAAAAAAACTCCGTGTCAGTCACATCTAAACCAAATAGGAGGGACTTTCCGGGACTAAAAGTGGGCATTTAGGACTAAAGAAGGAAGACCCTGAGGGAGTCTTTTTTGGACTTTTTCCAACAGTTGCCCTGCCATGCATCGCACCTTGTTTCTATTAGTTCATTACTAGGGGTAACATGGTATTTTATCAAGTCATTTAATAACCTCTAGTCCATGTTTAGTCCCTGGAACCAAGCAGGTAGGGACTAGGGAGTTTTTAACCAAACAGGGCCATAGATTAACAGCTAATGAGTTGCACGGGACAGTGGACGCACCAGCACCATGTGCATCTACCGAGGTACTGTGGTCATGCACAGTCTGTTGCAACAAAGAACAAACAACCAAGGAGCATATTTGTGTTGGTCCGAGTTTTGTTATCTTTAGACACCTTTCCCTATGTGAGCGCAGCAAATCTAGTCCTGCTCAAACTCTACAGCCTTGTCCCTTCCTTTCCTTTTTGAACTAGTACTTTCGCCCCTTCCTTTCCTCTTTGAACCACGTCCTAGATTTATGCGATACAACTTTCCCCACTACTTTACCCCATTCCTTTCCTCTTTGAACCATGTCCTAGATTCATGCTATACAACTTTCCCCCTTCATTTCCTCTTTGAACCACGTCCTAGATTCATGCTATATACAACTTTTCCCACTACTTTCCCCCACTCCTTTCCTCTTTGAACCACGTCCTAGATTCATGGTATACATGCAACTAGAGTAAAATATACCTTAAGGTTCTTGGGGCGTGGTTCGGTGGGCGACGGGACGGCGGCCAAGAAGAAGGGGTCGGAGGCCCTCCCGCGCCGCCGCTAGGTGGAAAGTGAACAGCAGCGCCGGTAGTGGATTCCCTCCCTCGGCGACAGCGACAGCGTTAAGCCTCCTTCCCTTCCCGACGGACAGATCCTGCCGGCTCTTTGAGCAGCAGTGAGGGGAGAGAGAGGACAACGAAGTCTTGTTTAGATCTGTAGAGGGTGAGAGAGTGTGAAGAGAGCAACTACAAGCGCTGAGGCTCCAGCGGGAGAGGGCGAGAGAGTGTGAAGAGAGTAACTACAAGCGCTGAGGCTCCAGCATGTGTATATATACTGGAGAGAGAGTGTGAAGCATGCAAACCCTAGAAAACATTTTGACCAGTCAAAGAATCCTCCTGGCAAAAAATATGCTCAAGTGTAGTTATCGAACCCGAGACCTCAAGTTTGATGAGCGAACAGGCTAACCAGCTACACAACCCTCCCGTTATGTTCAACAAGAGGAAAATAACCTTTTATACATTCCTGCATTCGTGTGACAGGCATGCCGTGTTTTTGTGTGTGGGGGGGGAGTCATTAGGATTTCAATCATAATCGTGTCATGTGGCTTCGGTGGTAAGACTATCCACAGTGGTGCAGAAATAGTGCAGCCTTAGTCAGCTTACCTCTCTCCACGTAGTACGTTTGTCCCACTAGCCAGAGGGTGAAACAAACAAATTAATAAGAAAAATTAAAAGCGCCAGCGGTATATCTTACTACCTCACACATCTCTCTACTGCTCGGGAACACTGTCCAATTGATCCCTCTGTTCGCTCACGTACTATTTTAAGTGAATCCTTATTATAACATGCACACAAATTTTGGGCACTTGTATTCGACTTAAGTCATTGTGCCACCGTATCTCATATACTTACTACTCCCTCCGTCTAGGTGTAATAAGTCACGTTAGAAGGTGCAATGGGACCAAGGTGCGTGCGTGTGCGTGTGTGTGTTTAACAGCATGTGTGTGTTAGAGAGTGCGACAGATCGACCTACTCCTACAGAGATATGGTGTGTAGTGTATGATTTTAGCTGCGAGAGTTGGTGCATCCTCTCGTTTCCGGGCGTGTCCATTAGGGACAAGCGGACAACTGCCATGCCTGCTCCTGACCAGCCTGGCCCACCCAAAGCCCCTCCACCGCCCGCGCGCGCTTCCCGCCCGAAACGGTCAGCGCCGCTCCAAAGAATCGGTGCTGCATTCATGCCCGGGAAGAGCGAACGCGACTGAGGGAGTCCTGGACTAGGGGTGTCCGGACAGCCGGACTATCATCGTCCGCCGGACTCCAAGACTACGAAGATACAAGATTGAAGACTCCATCCCATGTCCGGATGGGACTTTCCTTGGCGTGGAAGGCAAGTTTGGCAATACGGATATGTAGATCTCCTACCATTGTAACCGACTCTGTGTAACCCTAGCCTCCTCCGGTGTCCATATAAACCGGAGGGCTTTAGTCCGTAGGACACAACATACATTACAACAATCATACCATAGGCTAGCTTTAGGGTTTAGCCTCCTTGATCTCGTGGTAGATCCACTCTTGTACTACCCATATCATCAATATTAATCAAGCAGGACGTAGGGTTTTACCTCCATCGAGAGGGCCCGAACCTGGGTAAAACATCGTGTCCCTCGTCTCCTGTTACCATCCGCCTAGACGCACAGTTCGGGACCCCCTACCCGAGATCCGCTAGTTTTGACACCGACATTGGTGCTTTCATTGAGAGTTCCTTTGTGTCGTCATAGATAGGCTTGATGGCATCTTCAACCCTCAACGCTGTCTAGGGTGAGACTTTTCTCCCCGGACAGATCTTCATATTCGGCGACTTCGCACTGCGGGCTAATTCGCTTGGCCATCTGGAGTAGATCGAAAGCTACGCCCCTGGCCATCAGGTCAGATTCGAAAGTCTAAACTTCACGGCCGACGACCGCGGAGACTTGATCTTCGACGGGCTCGAGCCAAAGACAAGCGCTCTGCACTGTTATGATGGGCATGAACTGGCTCTGCCGCTGAATAGTGCCTTGGTGGCCGCGCACGAATCCGCTTCGGCCCTTAGTCCGGAGCCGATCGCCCAGATCGAGGACCGGTGGATGGACGCCACCTCGGGGGCTTCAACTTCCACGGCGATGGAGCCGAACACTAATCTTGTCCCTCGCGAAACCCGTGATTCCGAGGTGCCGGACCCCTTGCCGGACTCCGGACCTCCCACGCCCCTACCAATCGACTCGGATTGGGCGCCGGTTATGGAATTCACCGCCACAGACATCTTCCAACACTCGCCCTTCGGCGACATCCTAAATTCGCTAAAGCATCGCTCGCTATCAGGAGAGTCCTGGCCGGACTATGGCCAGGATGGTTGGGATACGGACGACGAAGAAATTCAGAGCCCACCCACCACCCACTTTGTAGCCACTGTCGATGATCTTACCGACATGCTAGACTACGACTCCGAAGACATCGATGCTATGGACGACGATGCCGGAGACGGACAGGAACCAGCGCCTACAGGGCACTGGAAGACCACCTCGTCATACGACATATACATTGTGGACACCCCAAAAGATGGGGACGGCGAAGAAGCAGCGGAGGCAGATTCTCTACAGAAGCAGCCCAAGTGCCGGCGTCAGCGGCGCCGCTCTAAATCCCGCCACAGCAAGAATGGAGATTCCGGCATAGGAGATAATAATACCCCAGAGAGTGCCGAAGATAATCCCCTCCAGCAAGACTCGGCGCAGGAGGATGCAGAAGCAAGCCCTCACGAGAGGGCGGCAGACGAAGAGGTCGAGGATTATAACTATACACCTCCCTCCGAAGATGAGGCAAGCCTCAACGACGACGAATTCGTCGTGCCCGTGGATCCCATCGAACAAGAGCGTTTCAAACGCAGGCTTATCGCCACGGCAAATAGCCTAAAGAAAAAGTAGCAGCAGCTTCAAGCTGATCAGGATCTGCTGGCCGATCGATGGACCGAGGTCCTCGCGGCCGAAGAGTATAAACTCGAACGCCCCTCCAAAAGTTACCCAAGACGCAAGCTGCTCCCCCGATTAGAGGAGGAAGCATACATACCTTCATCACCAGCGCACGATACGGCTGACCGACCACCCCGTGGTCGTGACAGAGAGGCATCCAGGCCCCCAACCAAGACTGTACCCCGGCATCGCTCCAAAAGTACGAAGCCAAGAGGGAACGCGCCGGACTTGCGAGATATATTGGAGGACAAAGCAAGGCAATCCAGATCCATCTACGGATCACGTGGGCGCCCCATGACCCATGACGAATACCATCGCGCCGGATACAATAACCCCGGCCGGGCCGAACAAAGCAGACAACGCTCTCTCGAGCTGCGTCATGATATTGCTCAATATAGAGGTGCCGCACACCCGCTATGCTTCACTGACGAAGTAATAGATCATCAAATCCCTGAAGGGTTTAAACCCGTAAACATCGAATCCTATGACGGCACAACAGATCCCGCGGTTTGGATTGAAGATTATCTCCTTCGAATCCATATGGCCCGCGGCGACGATCTCCATGCCATCAAGTACCTCCCACTCAAGCTTAAAGGACCAGCTCGGCATTGGCTTAACAGCTTGCCCGCAGAGTCAATTGGGTGTTGGGAGGACCTGGAAGCCGCATTCCTCGACAATTTCCAGGGCACCTATGTGCGGCCACCAGATGCCGATGACCTCAGCCACATAATTCAGCAGCCAGACGAATCGGCCAGACAATTCTGGACACGGTTCTTGATAAATAAAAATCAAATCATCGATTGTCCGGATGCAGAGGCCCTTGCAGCCTTCAAACATAACATCCGCGACGAGTGGCTAGCCCGGCACCTGGGATAGGAAAAGCCGAAATCCATGGCAGCCCTCACATCACTAATGACCCGCTTCTGCGCGGGAGAGGATAGCTGGCTAGCTCGCAGCAACAACCTCAGAAAAAATTCTGGTAGTCCGGATACTAAGGACAACAACGGCAGGTCACGTCGAAACAAAAACAAACGCCGCATTAACGGCGATGACAAGGAGGATACGGCAGTCAACGCCGGATTCCGAGGCTCTAAACCCGGTTAGCGGAAGAAGCCATTCAAAAGAACCACTCCGGGTCCGTCCAACTTGGACCGAATACTCGACCGCTTATGCCAGATACATGGCACCCCCGAAAAGCCAGCCAATCACACCAACAGAGATTGTTGGTTGTTCAAGCAGGCAGGCAAATTAATTGCCGAAAACAATGACAAGGGGCTAAACAGCAACGACAAGGAGGAGACCCGACCACCGAACAATAGAGGACAGAAGGGCTCCCCCCCACAAGTGCGGACAGTGAAAATGATTTATGCAACCCATATACCCAAGAGGGAGAGGAAGCGCGCACTAAGGGACGTCTATGCGATGGAGCCAGTCGCCCCGAAGTTCAATCCATGGTCCTCTTGTCCGATCACTTTCGATCGAAGAGACCATCCGACCAGCATACGCCATGGCGGATTTGCCGCATTGGTTCTAGGCCCAATCGTCGATGGATTTCACCTCACGAGAGTCCTGATGGACGGCGGTAGTAGCCTGAACCTGCTTTATCAGGATACAGTGCGCAAGATGGGCATAGACCCCTCAAGGATTAAACCTACAAAGACAACCTTTAAAGGTGTCATACCAGGTGTGGAAGCCAATTGTACGGGCTCAGTCACATTGGAAGTGGTCTTCGGATCCCCGGATAATTTCCGGAGCGAAGAGTTAATCTTCGACATAGTCCCATTTCGCAGCGGCTATCACGCTCTGCTCGGACGAACCGTGTTTGCAAAGTTCAACGCGGTGTCGCATTATGCATACCTAAAGCTCAAGATGCCAGGCCCTCGTGGAGTCATCACGGTCAACGGAAATACGGAACGCTCCCTCCGAACGGAGGAACATACAGCGGCTCTCGCGGCAGAAGTACAGAGCAGCCTTCTAAGGCAATTTTCGAGTCCGGCTGTTAAACGGCCGGATACAGCAAAACGCGCCCGAAGCAATACCAACGAAGACTACCTGGCACGATTAGAGCACGCGTAGCAATGCGGCCCTAACCCCCGCCCTCGCATGATTGCAAGAACAACCCTCCACGTACATCATTACGCTTTGGAGATACCATGGGCGCAGGGGAAGGGGCACGATCACAATGGACCTAGAGTGCGGCTCGACCACACCAGGGGCTCGCAAGTGTGCCCCCTTTTTTTATTATTATTTTCCTTATTTGTGTACACAGGACTCCGTTAACCAGAGGCCCTGTCCGGCGGTGAACCTGCCGAACTCATGATGCAACAGCCAGGGAAGAAAGAAGGTTGCGACGAACACTCAGGTGGTCTCGATTACGAGCATTAAATTCGATTACATACACCAAGTCCGCAGCTCATCCCTGGAGGGGGACCTATTTAATTAGTCCAAATCCCTTGCTTACCGCACTATTTGTATCAGTCCGCACTCATAGCAGACCTTCTTTAAATAATGCAGCACTTTTCGACGGCAATTGCATTACTTTTTATATATATATGTTCATTACATGACATCTTGCACCCGTATATTTTGGTACGGTCTAATACACCAGGGGCTTATGTTCCCCACATTATGGTGTGATAAGTCCGAAAGGAGGTGGTAGATTACAATTTTCTCCACACTGAGGTGGTAGGACTGCTGGATGTCCCACACTTTCGGCGAAAGGAGGTAGTAGATTACAATTTTCTCCATTCTTACAGCGGAGGAGTGCAAGAGCAGTGAAAACACGCAGGCTCAGTGATTACATGGCCCACCTCACACTATCACCGTGCGACACCTAACTCTTTACATAGTACTCCCTCCGTTCCTAAATATTACTAGATGAGTCCCTGCTCGTTGCCGTGGAACAGCGGTATATCTCTCTGCGTAAAATTATCGATTTGATAGAACAAAAAAAATCTATAACCGCATGACAAATGTGGTAGCCAAACTAAATAAACTCCCATCATCATTTAGATCATCCCACGTAAGGAAAAGAGATCAGCCAACTCCTACTGCATATTGGGATTATATTTTTCTTTTTGACATGTTAATGGGACTTCAAAGCTCACTTACATGCATGCTACCGGTGCATGCTTGCATGCAGACATGTTGAGATGTGATTTAAAACCCACTCACATGCATGTGCCACGGTATTTATGCATGCCTTCATGTGGCTTAGTGCGGAGACTCTCAACGTCTAGATCAGACGACTATTATGACTGATTTACTTCATCTAATGGCTACGTCAATTTTGATGATGTGGCTCAAGGAGAGGATAGAGAATTCCTAGTAGTGGGGGCTAGCTATTACTAGTAGATAAGTCTTTGTAGAGATTCCACTAGGTGAACTACATACGAAACAAAATGAATGAATCTACACTTAAAATGCATCTATATACATCCGCATGTGGTTAATGGTGAAATCTCTACAAAGACTTATATTTAGGAACGGAGGAAGTACTAGTATAGTACTAGTACGTACTGTAATTTATCAGCGAGATAAATGTGTACAATGCTATGAAGCTTGCAGCTCCTGTTACATGTATCTTGCGTCCAAGGTTGCCCGTTGCAACATTTCATCAAATACAAAGGAGACTAACATGCATGCTATTGCATCTCAATGATTGACAGATCATAGCAAATATGTACTCCCTCTATTCCAAAATAAGTGTCTCAACTTTGTGCAAACTTTAGTACAAAGTTGTACTACTACTAAAGTTGACACTTATTTTGGAACAGAGGCAGCTAAAGAAAAAAATGATCCATGCAGTCCCTAGCCCTTGAACCGTGAACCCTGACCTGGCTTCAATTTGTTGGCAACGTTCGAGCTTCCTAATAAATGAAGTTTGCAACCTTTTGACCATCGGATCATTTTGTGAAGTTTGACCAAAGTCGAGATGAGCATCCCTGTGGCAAAGAAATTGAAGAAGCGTGATTAGAATAAAATTACTAGGACTAGTTGATGAGACATAAACTCATCACAAATACAGTACGTAGAAGACAGTAGAGGTATCAGGTATGTACGGGGCAAAGAAGTAGAGAAATATCCACAGGGGGTGATGTGGGCAGCTGGAGAAGTGGTGCAAGCCGACTGTAAAGGGAGTTCTACCTGAGGGACATAGCTCAACCTTGAGGAGGGCGGCGAGAGGCGGCAACTGCCCACGTCGCGGTAGTGAGCAAGGGATGAAGGCAACCTCACCGGCTTTGTAAGAGAGAACGGCGGGGACCCCTGATCGGGATGTGCCGACAGTGGGTTTTCGCCGTCGGCTACAGCCACCGGGTCTACACTAAGCACACACCCCTTCCCCAAGCGGACGTGATCCGCTGGGATGTTAGAGATGTGGCCACAGTTGTTTTGTGTGAGAGAGTGTGAAGAGAGCAACCCCAGCAAGCAACCGTGTAGGCTGGCCCGTCCTGACTATGTATATAGTGGAGCGGTTTCCTTTTCTCTCCATATGAACCTATCATATTGCGTACGTGCCACTGAAGAAAAAAATTATTTATAAATGACGGGCACCTACTACTCGTTCTCCTATAACCTTGCACTTGGCATCTCCAAAATATTAACCTTGCGATTGTCTCTTCGCCTCTTCGGGAAGTCGAGCAATAATGGTAGTGCAGTATATATCGTTCTGGCTATATGAGACCAAATGAATTGCTGCACGTCCACCACGTGGGCGAGGGTCGAGGGGCGAGGGAGAGTGCTACTACATACGGAGCAAAATGAGTGAATGTACACGCTAAAATATGTCTATATACATCAGTGTTTGGACTGTACTAGTAGATCATATTGAAATCTACTAAAGGACATATATATTCCAAACAATATGATATTATCTCTATAACCAAGGTAGTAGGGACGAGGATTAAACGGAGGGAGTAGTAAATTTTTCTCCTCATCCTGCGAGCCACCGCGCGCATGGGCGAGGGAGGAGCAAGCTTCACCTCATCCTGCGAGCCACCGCGCCCGTGGGCGGGGGAGACGGCGTACTAAGCAAGCTTCTCCTCATTCTGCAAGTTGATGGGGCACATCAAAATTACTCCAGTGTATAGAGCCTTGCCTCTAAGGTAGGCCCCACATGGTTTGCCTCTTTTTTTAATTTAACAGAATGCGTCAAGTCGCAATTTGTTTGTTCACTCGTGGTAGACGATCCTCCCTCGACCAAGTGGACAACCAGTACACGTGCAAAATTACGACGTGGGGTGCCTTTTTCATACAGAAATGAGCTCCACTGTGAACCCGCGCGAGTGTGGTTGGGAAAGAGACGGGAGTACGTGCACCGTGCATGCACCTCTTCTCTTCCTGCACGTCCCCCACCCACGTGGGTGTGTGTGAGAGATACAAACCGCGTTTGTGAGTGTTTTTTGTTTTGTGATGGGGGTGGTGGTGGGGTGGGGTTGATTTCGTGAATTATTAGTGGGAATATGTGTCGATGACATCTCAAACAAAATTTTGCATGCAATGTGTGTGAAATGGAGGCCTATGCATATCATACATAGAGATTCGGGCAATCCACGAGAAGAGAGAGAGGGGTCATAGCTATCGATAGAGTCGAAGAGAGGATCAAGTACGGGTGGGTGCGAGATCGATGAAGAGATCCATCGAAATTGTGTGTGTGTGTGTATGTGTGCAAGTCAAAGATATAGGGCGACTGGCCTACCGGAATGTTAGAGGGCACATGTCAAGTTTGTGTGTGGTAGGGAGACATGACTAGAGCGCTTGATGTATCGGTGTGTGTGGGGGGGAGGAGGGGTAGGCAGAGGCCTAACTATAGAGGTATAACGACTCGTATATGTGTTGAGAAGGAGAGACCCAACTATGTCTTGAGGGATATCGGTCGACATCCATACATAATTGAAGGATGGGAAATATGATGGGACAGAGAGAGAGAGAGGAGAGAGAGAGGGAGGGAGAGGGGTAGAGTGCTGGATGGGTGATGGAGTTGCTTCTCGGAGATGTTGGGAGAGGCCTACTAGAAAAACTGAGGGTGGAACTGCAATGTTACCAATAAGAGTGGGGATGTGTTTCTGTGTGTGCCTGTGCGTGATAGATTTGTCGGGACGCATCCATGGATGATGAAGGGGAACCATGTGTTTGGTAAGCAAACCTAACTAGATCGGTAGATCAATTGTTGTTTGTCGGAGGACGGGAGAGACACAACTAATGATGTAGATCGATCGATGTGTGGGTAAAAACGAGTTATAAGGACCTAGCTGGCTATATGTATAGTGAGAGATCGGTCGGTGTACGTCCATTTGTTAGAGGCAAATAAGGCCCAGCGAGATGGATAGATAGAGAGAATGGAGCTAGGAGGTGGTGCGAGAGGCCCAACTACTAGCTAGATAGGGGGAGGAGTGTGCGGTTGTGAGATCGATTTAAAGAGGGGTGAGAGTTTACACGTGTGTCTGACCATATGAGTGATACGAGGCAAGGACACATAAAGGAGGAGATTGAAGTTGTGTGTGTATGCTATAGGCAGGCATCGCTGGAGAGGTTTATTGATTGGTGTGTGTCGGAAAGGAGTTGTGGAGACTCTGGGAGAACAACCTAAAGAAAAAAATGAATGTGCCCGGTGGATAGAATGCCGAGGGAGGGGGAGGGCGAGGAGGGTGTGTGCATGCATGAGAGAAAGTTAGTGGTAGCTACAAAGGTTAGAGGATTGTGTTGGTGTAAGAGACTAACAAAGATCATAATTTGATATGAAAGCGGATTCATATATTTGAATAGGAGATCATAGTGTTTTAAACATTGCATGCATGAATATAGCGGCCGGTGATACACGTGCTGTGCACATGTTATACCATAATGTGATAATGTATGGCGTTTGCAACTCACAGCTAAATGCCGAACAATCTAAACCATACTATACATCAAACAATCTCACATTTTATTTGAATTTGTATAATGTGCGGAGTTTGTAGCTTACAACTAAATATCAAGCAATCTAAACAATACTATATATCAAACATTCTCACATTTTATTTGAATTTGTGGTGATGTGTGGTGTAAGCAACTCACATCTAAATACTCACCATACATAATGTGTTAAACACATTATACATATGAGACATGGTTTAGATTATGAAGATCTAGCTAGAGCTAGAAATGTAATGTGATTTGAAATCAAAATAAAGTGGATTCAAAAAATCTAGTTCAAGTTCATGTAGTACACATAGTTCATATGTAACTCGATACTAATCATGTGGTGTGCTGTGAAGATAATACACAAATGATGGTTTAACTTGACAACAATGATGATTGTAGATCTTATTAAAATAGAGAAACGAATTCAAATGCTTTGACTTCACAACAATTATTACTTTAGATCCTATTCAAATTTAGTTCATATTTAAGCGGTAGTATATACGTTTGGAATGCACTAAAACGTTCATTTGAGTAGTAGGTTGCATGCATTATACACGTAGCGAAATATTTTAATTGAACATAACATGAATTCAATGTTTTGAATGACATTTGTAGTGCGCATTGATTTGCTACAGTACATTAGTCTTGTCCGGAAATTTCAACCCGCGCCTTGTTAGCCCGAAATATTTAAGATATATCTTTGTCTCGTTGTGCATCGACAACTCCCTCCATCTCAACCCGCGCCTTGCTATTCCGAAATTACAACGCGCGTGAAAACTCCCACCTTCTGTGAAATCCCGACACGCGAAATGCCCGTGGTACCCCTGAACCGAAAGAACCGCCTCAAATCGGTGGGGGGTACTTTCGTAACTTACCCCACATTTTGGACAAGCGCGTATCTAAGCCATGGTTCCTGATTGCCATCCCATCCGCCCACCCATTCATACACCGAGGCCGCGAAAACCTGGGACGAAACCCCACACCCTGCTCCGTCCGCCACCCAGCCGGAGCCTCTTCCCCGATGACATCGTCCACAACAACACCTCGACGTCCCTCATCCACCATACCGGATGAGGATCCGTCGTCGATCTCATCGTCCCGCCGGTTCAGCCACCCTGTCCTCCACCTCCAAGGAGCTACCCCGACGTTCCCCTCGTCTTTCACAGCACCTCCATTCCCACATCGCTGTCTTCACCTGCACCACCGAAAGAGCATCATCATCACCATTTCCTCGGATGAAGCTGCGGCCTAATCGGTGCCACCAAAGAGGTTGTACACTAATTGTTGCATTTTCTTCTTGATTCGATCTCACGGTGCTGCCGGCGCTCGGTCCCAAGCCGACATGGCACGGCTCCATCCACGGCGGCGTCGCCGGCCACTTCCTCCACGGTGTCGCTCCCTCGGCGGCGACATCCACATCAGTAGGAGCTGCTGCTGCTTTAGCTCTCGCTCGCGCTGCTACTCTTATCTTGCTCTCGGTCCCCTGCCTGGTCTGCTCTTGCTCGCGCTACTGCTCTTGCTCTTGCTCTTGCTTGCGATGTTGCTCCGATTTGGCTACACTTCAGTCGACTGAATCGACTTTTGGGCCAGTCGATTTCCAAGGGGTGGGCTCGCCGGGGTGAAGGAAGAACCAGCCGCAGAGGGGAGGGGGGCTCGCCGGAGAGGTACCCTACTATCTATCTTAGGGTTCAGGATGGGGGCGGTGGTCGCCGGCGGTGGCGGGGCGTTGGCGGGGCGGTGGCGTGGGGATCGCCGGAGAAAAATCTCGGCATGGGGGGGCCTAGAGGGATGGCCGGGGTGGCGGTGGACCGGCGGTGGGGAGTGTTTTCGAGGCGGGCGGGGCCGCGCACTGCCGGCCGCGGGCGTCGGGAGGCTGCTGTTTGGCCGGTGGTGGCTGGCGGCTCAGGGGGGGGGGAGGTTGAAGATGAACCGCAGGCCCTTGATTTCTTATCCAACGGCTGCAAAATCGACTGACCAAAGATGAAAAAATCAGTCCACCGACGTGTAGCCTCACCTTGCTAGTTCGTTCAGTTTCGACAGCAAAATTCAGTTTTGACAGCAAAATTCAGTTTCGACAGTTAGGTTCAGTTTCGACAGTTAAGTTCAGTTTCGATAGTTAAGTTCAGTTTCGGCAGTTAAGTTCAGAGATGAGCGGCTGATGTATTTTACATCTAGCACTTTGTGGTTATGTATTTTACGTCATGTATTGGAGATGCTATTAGAATTCCACTCAGGTTAACGTTGTTCTTGTCTCTCTTGTCCTGGTTCAGCCTCGGCGTGGTACAACTCACCGGAGCTGCTCCAACGACGAAACCCTCCATCACAGCGGAGCAGTACCTCGGGCTCCATCTCCAGACGATTAAGATCTTCCCCTCCTCCAACAGCAAAGTCAGCCGGAGCATCCTCACCGGCCGACCCAATCACGCTGAGATCGACATGGCTTCGCCAAAGAGGTTGTACACTTGTTGCATCTCTTTTTTACTCTACATGTTATATATATTGTCCACTAAGCACACGGATTTGTTCCTTTAGTGTCTCCTTGAAAGAAAAAACGTAGGAATTTTAATATTCACTTGTCCTCCTTTTCAAATTCCTATTCATGAAGCACAAGACTAAGAGATAGTAGCATAATAGCATTGTAACCGTACATTTTCTTGTGGTTTGACTTAATCTCACAATGCTTCTTTGCATCATGTGATCTTCTAATTGTTGTGAATCAAACACCCAGATTGGCAGAAATCCTGTGTTTTTAAATTCCCTGATTTGCACGTGCATTCCTATCCTATTCCTGTCTATTTCCTATCCCTGCATTGTTGGAATCCTCCAATTCAAACGATCCCTTACAGAATTACTTCCCTTACAGATAGTTGTCAAAGAAAACCTTGCGTGGTTTGTCCTGCTCCTGCTGGACCGTCGTCCACCCCAGCTCAGCTGCTCCAACGACAGAAGGGTCCAGCACAGCAAGGATCCGGCCTCCAGACTATCTTTCACCGCCTCAGATCTTCTTCCTCGCCGCTGGCAGCCATGAAAACTGCATTACCATCATCAACCGAGCAGATGACCTCGAGGACTACACGGGTCCGCAAGAGAGGTCACACTCTTTCGTGTCTGCTTACGTTATGCATCGGTTAATATTACATGCTACTTTATCGTCCTGTTCACCAATTAGACTCTGAGTCAGCTCCAAACTAATGGTCAAACTTGAGTTTTTAAATGGTTGTTTGGTACATATCGGGGTCACTATCAATAGTATCTATCTACTATCTGGTTAATCTCCGGTGTCTACTATGAGTTTCATGTTGGGTGGGAAACAAATAGTAAACAAGCCATTATCTGTATTTATTAACTGAAGCCATTATCTGCCTGCTATTATTGGTTTTGGGTCTATCCACAGGCTGCTACCATCACTCTGGATTTCTGCATGCACTCCTTACATAATCTCACTATGTTTTCTTCCTATGCATGACAGTTATTGTAAACAATGGAACTGAACATGTAGAGCAAAAGAGACGAGCCTTGCGTGGTAATATAATTTCATGCAGACGTCGCTCCATGGTAGGTGCAAAGGCAGCCCCCCTCCATGCATTTCGAATTGTAACCGAGAGGAAGATATCTGTTCTGAGGGGGGTTCAGAAGGAGAAGATAACTCCTATTTACCCCCTGAGGTCTTCGCTCTAACTTGGCATGCTGATGTTGGTTATATCATGCATATGGTGTCTTGCATTGCTTACTTTATACATCAAATATGTCATCTGCTTAGTTTAGACATCCTTTGTGCGAATGCCATCTGTTTAGTTTATTCATCGTTCATGTGAATTATGCAACGCCACCTTGTTTAGCCAGACATCATATATGTGAATTTTGCAATACCATCCTGCTTAGCCAGTCATCTTATATGTAAATTATATCAGGCCATCCTTTTTTTCCGTTACATATTACATTCGTCAACAATGTTAGTACATTCAACTGCTCTTCGTGTGCAGCCATTTGACACGGTGATGGCAAATTCTGGAGTGAAAACAAGGTCTTCTGAGTAGACTATGCTATCTGACAAAGCGCATATATCACTGGTTACGGATAGCTCCTCAGAGGAGGATTTAGAGACAGATGACTAGTCCTATTCCCCCCCGAGGTGTATGCTCTAACTTGGCAGGGTTATGTTGCTTATATCGTGCGTATGGTGTCTCGCATTGCTATGCTATTTGATTAGTTTAGACATGCTTTGTGTGAATGCCACCCGTTCAGTGTCTAATTACCAAATATGTTAATTATGCATTGCCATCTTGTTGCAAGACATTATATATGTGAATTATACAATGCTATCTTGTTGCAAAGGCATTATATATGTGAATTATGCAATGCCATGCTGTTTAGCCAATCATCATGTATGTGAATTATATTCTGCTATCATTTCTTTCTATTACGTGTTCCATTTGTCGACAACGTTTGTATATTCAACTACTCTTCCTGTGCATCAGCCATTTGAAGTGGTGATGGAAGTATCTGGAGTGAAAACAAGGTATTCTGAGCAGACAATGCTACCTGCTGAAGCAGACATCTTGCTGGCTATAGAGAGCTCCTCAGAGGAGGATTCAGAGACTAATGACCAGTCCTATTTCCCCCCTGAGGTCTATGCTCAAACTTGGCAGGGTTATATTACCCATGTCATGCATATTGTCTTGCATTGCTTAGTTTTTACATCATATAGATTGCCATCTGCTTACTTGCTTACTATATAAATCATATATTTGAATTATATCATGCCATCATGTTTACATAGTACATACACATCATCTATCTGAATTATGGCATCGCAACCCATTTAATAAACACATCATATAGTTATATCATCTCATCCTATTTAGTGTTTACAGTCATCATATTTAGAATTATGGCATCCTATCCATGAATGTATGTGAATTATGGCATGCCAACCTATTTAATAAACACATTATATAGTTATGTTATGTCATCCTGTTTACATAGTCTCATATTTTGAACTATGTCTTTCCATCTTTTTTAGTTAGCCATCATAATGTGAAATTGTGTCATGCTATCTTGTTTAGTTAGCCATCATATATGTGAAATTGTGTCATGCTATCCTGTTTGGTTAGACAACATAAAAATGAATTATTCCATGCCCTCTTTTATTCCCCACTATCCATCGCACATGTCCATCATACAATGTTTATACTTTCAATTACTTTTCTTGTTTATCAGCCATTTGAATTGGAGAGCGTGACGGGAGTATCTAAGGGAGTAACAACACGGTCTTCAGAAAAGATAGTGCTACCAGTTGATGCAGATAGAACCACGGTTGTACTTGCCCAAGGACCAGATCCACCACACATAACCTAGACTCCCATAGATTGTACCCCTACCCAGTTGGACAGAGAACCAGCTACACCCCTTCTAACCCCAACCCCGGCAGATAGTAACCCAGTTCCAGTTGACACAGCACCGTCTGCACCACAGAGCACCCAAACACGAGCGGTTAGTAAGGGAACTGCAGTGCCCAAACCACGAGGACCACCACTCTGAATCCCAACTCAACGCTTAAAGGAAAATAAGATTTGTTCTCAGGTCAGGTTCTGTAGCTATGGTTCATACTCCTTTGCTGTTGCATTACTGTATTTACTCATACCAACTATTTTCAAATTTGAAGGATGGAATTGAAACTCCAATGGTGCAACAGGTATGTTTTAAACCTGTCTCTCTAACTGGTTTCCTTTTGTAACCTGCTCTATGTTGATTTCAGTTTCAATTGAATAAATAGTTATGTTCTCATGTCATGCACATTACAAGTGTTGTTATTGCTCTATAGTTACCCACACTTATATTCTGTCTATTCTGCTTTGTCTTGAACAAATATTATTTGAACTGTGTCAATATCTTGATTTGGCAACAAAAACTAGAATGATATAGACCATAAAGTGACCATGGCACATAGATATATGTTTGTTTCATGTTGTTATCCTGTCCACTTTACTACTGAACTCATTTACCAAAATGAGTTTCATATACAACATGGTAAACATGTGATGTGTCTGCTTGTTTCTCTTTTAGAATGCGGACAAAATATTGGAGAACAGTACTGCGTTATCCAATGATAAAGGAAGTAATGCAGATAAGGTTCAAGATAGTGAGACATCCATGTTGGTCTCCAAGAAAGCTGATAAAAACTATCTTGACGACAGTGAGGGAACCCAAAAGTCCAGTCTTGATGTAGTGTTTGAGTTACTGGCCACTACTGCTGGCACAAGCTCTTCGAACTCGCTGCCTGAATCAGTTCGTCTTCTTGATCTCAACTTCAAGTTGAAAGACATCGATCAGATGTGCTGCGACAGGCTGAAGGATTGAGGAAGTCCCTGCAGAATTCAGATGCATATTTTCTGGTGCAACAGCAAGCGCTAGAGGATTTAAGCACCAAACAAGAGAAAGTTAATAAGCTTTCTAAGCATCTTGCCAGCATTATGGGTACCCAGCATATTGTTTCTTGAGATCTTTTGAAGTGGTTTCAGTTCTGGATTTGTTTTGCTGCGGCGTTTATTTGCGCTGGTCGCCAACTTTGACAACCAGTGTATATGATACGCTGCTTTGTTCCCTATATTTGCACTGGTGGTGAACTTTGACGCCCAGTGGATGTAATATGTGTAACAGCCATGATAGCCTAGCATAAGTTGCTTGCTTATTTATTTCCTTGTTGTCTTGTTTATTTGTTTGCTTGTAGTCAGTGCAGTTCTTTTTAAAACTAGGCCACAATAACCATGGGCTAATATTTATTGTAGTGACACTGGGCCTCCTACGGGATGTAGAAACAGTGGGCCTTCTACGGGCCATAGAAACAGTAGGCCTTCTATGGGCCGTAGAAACAATGGGCCTTCTACGGGCCGTACAAACAATGGGCCTTCTACGGGCCGTATCATCAATGGGCCTTATATGGGCCGTATGACCATACGGGCCATCATTAATAGGCCGTATTTGATGACACTATGAAAATGGCCGAGGGAGTCCTGGACTAGGGGGTGTCCGGACAGCCGGACTATCATTATCCGCCGGGCTCCAAGACTACGAAGATACAAGATTGAAGACTCCGTCCCGTGTCCGGATGGGACTGTCCTTGGCGTGGAAGGCAAGCTTGGCAATACGGATATGTAGATCTCCTACCAATGTAACCGACTCTGTGTAACCCTAGCCTCCTCCGGTGTCTATATAAACCGGAGGGCTTTAGTCTGTAGGACAACATACATTACAACAATCATACCATAGACTAGCTTCTAGGGTTTAGCCTCCTTGATCTCGTGGTAGATCCACTCTTGTAATACCCATATCATAAATATTAATCAAGCAGGACATAGGGTTTTACCTCCATCAAGAGGGCCCGAACCTGGGTAAAAACATCGTGTCCCTCGTCTCTTGTTACCATCCGCCTAGACGCACAGTTCGGGACCCCCTACCTGAGATCCGCCGGTTTTGAAACCGACATTGGTGCTTTCATTGAGAGTTCCTCTGTGTCGTCACCAATATGCTTGATGGCATCTTCAACCAGCAACGCTGTCCAGGGTGAGACTTTTCTCCCCGGACAGATCTTCGTATTCGGTGGCTTCGCCCTGCGGGCCAATTCACTTGGCCATCTGGAGCAGATCGAAAGCTACGCCCCTGGCCGTCAGGTCAGATTTGGAAGCTTAAACTTCACGGCCGATGTCCGCGGAGACTTGATCTTCGACGGACTCGAGCCACAGCCAAGCGCGCCGCACTGTGACGACGGGCATGATCTAGCTTTGCCACCGAACAGTGCCTTGATGGCCGCACACGGATCCGCTTCGGCCATCAACCCGGAGCCAATCGCCCAGATCGAGGGCCGGTGGATAGACGCCGCCCTGGGGGCTTCAACATCCACGGCGATGGAGCCGAACACTAATCTTGTCCCCTGCGAAACTCGTGATTCCGAGGCGCCGGACTTCTCGCCGGACTCCAAACCTCCCGCGCCCCTACCAATCGATCCGGATTGGGCGCCAGTTATGGAATTCACCGCCGCGGACATCTTCCAATACTCGCCTTTTGGCGATATCCTGAATTCATTAAAACATCTCTCGTTATCAGGAGAGTCCTGGCCGGACTATGGCCGGGATGGTTGGGGTACGGATGACGAAGAAATTCAGAGCCCACCCACCACCCACTTTGGAGCCACTGTCGACGATCTAACCGACATGCTAGACTACGACTCCGAAGACATCGACGCTATGGACGACGATGCCGGAGACGAAGAAAAAACAGAGCTTATACAGCACGACAGGACCACCTAGTCGCATGACATATATATGGTGGACACCCCAAAGGAGAGCGACAACGAGAACCAACGGGCAGCGACAGAAGATGACCCCGCCGATAAACGACCAAAACGGCAGCGCAGACGTCGCCATAAATCCCGCCTCGACGACAACAATGCTCCCAAGGAGCCCGCAATACGGCAGGGCTCACAAGTGGACGACGAACATGCAAATAAGCAACCGTCCGAACATGACGAGTCAGATAATCAGTCCAGGCCTGGTGAAAATAACAGTCCGGACGACCTCATGCCGGACACGCCGCGGGAGAGCAAGAACCTTTGGAAAAGACTCGTCAGTACTGCAAGAAGCCTGAAGAAGGAAAAATGGAGGCTCAAAACAGCGGAAGACACACTCAGAATGAGATGGAGCAAAGTGCTCAAAACCGCAGATAAGTACGACAATGGCCACCAATCAAAGAGCTACCCGAAGCGCAAGCTGCTACCGGAATTCGACGAGGAGGCCATAGAGCCTCCACCGTCCAAAAATAAGGGGGCCGCCTGGTTGGATAGACGGCCAGATGACAGGCCCAATTATGACAGCGGCGCCACACATAAATCCACCAACGAACTTGGAAGGATAGATGGCCCAGCCAGGTCCATTTACGGGCCAAAGGAGAAGGCCCCAAGAAGCAAGGCAACACGTCAAGTGTCCAATGATAGTGGCACACACAAATACAGGGGCGCCGCACACCCACTATGTTTCACCAATGAGGTGCTGGACCATGAATTCCCAGCAGGATTTAAACCCATCAACATAGAGGCCTACGATGGAACAACAGACCCTGGAGTCTGGATAGAAGATTATATACTACATATACATATGGCCAGAGGAGATGATCTCCACGCCATAAAATACCTACCCCTCAAGCTCAAAGGGCCAGCCCGTCATTGGCTTAAAAGCCTCCCAGAAAACATTGTTGGAAGTTGGGAAGAGCTCGAGGACGCGTTTAGAGCAAATTTTCAAGGGACTTATGTCCGTCCTTCGGATGCAGATGATCTAAGTCATATAACTCAACAGCCCGGAGAGTCAGCGCGGAAATTCTAGAACAGGTTCCTTACGAAAAAGAACCAAATAGTCGACTGTCCAGACGCCGAAGCCTTAGCAGCTTTCAAGCACAATGTCCGAGACGAATGGCTCGCCAGGCACCTCAGTCAAGAGAAACCAAGGACAATGTCCGCACTAACAAGCCTCATGACCCGCTTCTGTGCGGGAGAGGATAGCTGGTTAGCAAGATGCAGCACCAGCGACACAAGTACATCCGAGATAAGAGATGGAAACGGAAAATCACGGCGCAGAAAAGAGCAGCGCCGGAATAAAGAGAAAAGCCCAAAGTGCGCGGCAGTCAACGCCGGATTCAAAAGCTCACGGCCCAATAATAAAACACATCCTCTTAAGGATGACAGTGACGAATTGTCCAACTTAAACAAGATTTTGGGTCGGATATGTCAAATCCACAGTACCCCCGGAAGGCCTGCAAATCACACCAACAGGGATTGTTGGGTTTTTAAACAGTCCGGCCGACTAAATGCCGAACACAAGGGGCTCGACGCGTCAAGCGAAGAAGATAAACCCCACTAGCAGAGCACCGGGAAACAAAAGACTTTCCCACAAGGGGTCAAAGCAGTAAACTCACTTCATGTGATATTATGGAAAAATAGTGCGGCACTCTCTAAAAAGAGCTTCGCGCGGTCCAACCCAGCAGACCGTAGAGATTGGATATCAAAACCAATCACTTTCGACCACCTGGACTATTCCAGAAGCGTTCGAAATGCGGGACGGACTCCCCTGATATTGAATCCCATAATAGACGGATTACAATTTACTAACGTCCTAATGGACGGAGGCAGTGACTTAAACCTGCTATATTCAAACACAATCCGTAGGATGGGGATAAACCCTACAAAAATCCGACACAGCCGCACTTCCTTCAAAGGAGTGACGCCAGGCCCTTACACCAAGTGCACAGGCTCTATATTACTAGAAGTCGTGTTCCGATTGCCGAACAATTTTCAACGCGAAAAATTAATTTTTCACATCATCCCATTTAAAAGTGAATATCAAGCACTCTTGGGACGAAAGGCTTTTGTCCGCTTCAACGCCATACCGCATTACGCGTCTCTTACACTCAAGATGCCCGGTCCGCGTGGCGCCATTTCAGTGCGAGGGTCACTTAAAGACGCCGGACTCGGATAGATGAATCCGGCCTCAGCAGGCTAGGGGGCTGCGCGCACAAACAACCGCGGGTTCATACAAACCCTGCTTTAATTATATATATTTCTTATTTTACACATATTTTTCGCACGAATTGTTTCTAAAACTAAACGTTCCTCTCTTTCTACAGATGAACAACGTGCATACCCGTCCAGGATAACGGCGCAACGGAGACACAGGCGCAGACGTGCAGTAGGGACCCGTTGTGAGGATTCTTTTCAGATTAAGACCCTGTGTAAACCTTTTTTACTGTCTCTTGTTGTTATTCTCCCTTGGTTCCTTCCTATAGCCAAAGCGGAGCCTAACGCTTTGGCATCGGCCGCGTCAGAAGACCATGCCCGTACCTGGACACTAGGGGCTTAGGGCATCATTCTGCCCATTATTATAAAGACCGAACATCTTAGGTTGTGTTCACCGTCTCGAGTTAGGCATTATATGCATCAGCTCCGAATCATGTCTTTGGTCAAATGTTGGGTTTGCCCGGCTCCTGTGTTTTGCTGGCTTACGTTCCGTATCACTGGCTAACGCGGCACCAGGAGAACTACTGCGATTGTGCCCCAGTTTGGCTGGGCGAGCACCTCAGTAGAGAAAGCCGAAAACTGACTGTCATGATACAGCGAGAGACTGGTCAACCACTCGATCGAGCACCGGAATGTTTAGAATTCCCCGCTTTGACGAAGGACCGTTTCCCGGTCAGGCACATACGCACCCCGAATTCGGAGATGTGCGGTGCCACCAGGGGCTATATCGTAGCCCCACCCTCGAGCTCCACTGGCTAAGTGAAAGTGATAAAGCATTATAGTCCGGATTGCCTAGTTTGCTACGCTACCACCTCCTTAAACAGGACCGAGACGTCGGATTAAGTGTGAAAACGCGCTATTTTTGCGAACACCCCCGCACCCTGTGCGTGGGGGCTGAAGCCGAAGACTGCAATCTTTCAAGTTATACAAATGTATACGTAAACGGCCGCACAGGAGAAGTTTTACTACTTGGGACGCACAAGTATAAAAAGCAGTTGTAACATAATCATCGATTTACAAGCTAATACGTTCATTTGAACGTGATATTTTTCGAGCACTGCGACTCTATTACACGAGCGCCACGCATAACTTCCCCGAAGTAGTGCTCGGCAGGGAGCCGGCTTTCATCCGAACCCTGGGCGGCAACAGCGGTGGCATCCATCTCCGGACAATGCGCCTTCACACGGGCAAGAGCCATCTGCGCGCCCTCGATGCAGGCCGACCGCTTCATGTCCTTTATATGCGGCACCGCTCCAAGGAATTGCTGCAGTAAGCCGAAGTAGCTCGTCGCCTTGGACCTCTCTGGCCAGACATGGGCCACGATGTCAGTCATGGCAAGTCCGGACAATCTATTTAGCTCGGCCCATTCGGCCAACCGGTCTGTCAACGGAAGTGAGCGATCCGGACTGTGGAATTGAGACCAATATAGCTCTTCCGTCTCGTGATCCCCCTGGCTCCGGAAGTGCTTAACGGCATCGGCCGCACTTGCAGCTAAGTCCATATACGGATCCTTCGGACTCCACAGCCGTTCAAATTGAGCATACTTCCCATCCATAAACCGGCTACGCAGCAAAAAAGGCTTGCCAGCCATGATCTCTCCGGCCTGGCGCAGTTCCTCCTTCATAGCCCGCATTGCAGAGCAGGCATCCTTGGCTTCGGCGGTGGCCTTCTTCAGGTCTTCCCACTCCGATAAGCGCTTCTTTTCAAGAGCCTCATTGCGGTCGGTAGCATCCTTTAATTTCATGGCCAATTCGGCCACCTCTGCCCTGCTTCGGCAGTGCGCAGCCCTTTCGGCTTTCAATTCCTCGGCTGCCCTCGAAGCAGCCGCATCACTCCTTCGGGCTTGCTCCTTAGCTCGAGCAAGTTCGGCCCAAAGGTTCTCCACAGCAGCAGCACTGTCTGTACAAACAGCATAATATATATCAGAGGAGGGCTTCGACCCCCTTAAATAAAGCGACTGTGGTGAATTTATTTACCTTGCGACTCGTCAAGTTGCCGGTTGACAAGTGCGATGTCCGCATCCGCCATGTCAAGTTGCCGACTTAACTCGGCAAACTCATTAGTCCGGCTGGCCCTCGGACTATCCGCCACCTGCATAGGAACAGCAGTATTCCTTACTTGAGATTTCGATCCTCGGCACGCTGTCGTTCCCGACAACCTACCGAGTCCCAGGGGCTACTATCTATACAGGGCGCATTTTTATGTGCAAAACTGTTAAAAGACAAAAGGATGCGTCATTCTTGCATACCTCAAATCCTGCCAGCAAACTCATGGCGGCATTACGCAATCCTCTCTCGGCGGACGAAATCCTTCCAACCACCCTACACATCAACGCACGGTGATCTTCTGAAATGGACGCCCTCTCAAGCAGATTCTTCAGTTCTCCCGGCCAGATACTAGTGGGTGCCAAGCTCTCTGGCCCCTCCGGACTCGGGGATACCCTCCGTGATGATACTTTAGGCTCGCCCGCCTTATCTGACGGCGCCGCAGACGGAGGCGTTTCGCTCTCCATCATCTCCGGAAGAAGGTCCCCCGAAGATGAACTCATCTGAGAAGGATGTAGATCCGAACTGCAAATATAAATATTTCGGTTACCCACAGAAGCACAAATGAAGGTATTTCCTTACTAATTAACTCCCTCTTTCATACTCACGGCTCGCTGGAGGGCCGATCCTTTGGCGATGATTGTGCGTCCGGATTCTCTCCGGACGCCGGACCCCCCGGGGAAGATCTCTTCGCACGTTTAGGGGCTTTGGCCTCCGGATCTTCGGAGGTGGTCCTCTTCTTCCCCTGAAGGGAGGGGTTCTTGGTTCCCCCCTCTTCAGTCGCCCCTTTGGGCGAAATATTAGCTCCTCTATTTTCCCCTTCGCCCCCTTCTGTGGGCGCGACCTCCAACATTCTGACCAGCACGGGCTCCAGTGCGGTCTCTGGGAGGGGGGCCGGACACCTTATCAGCCTTGATCGCGCCACCCATTCCTGTGAAAAGTAACGGGTCAGGAGCCGAACTCTGGAGAGGCATATAAACGGAATGTCCGGACTCTGAGATTTTTACCTGAGTATCCGGGCGATTGCGGCTTAGGCCTGCGTCCTCGGCTAATTCCGGACACGCCATCTGCGGTCCGAAGAACAACTTGTACATCTCCACGGGTGTCGCACCCATAAAGTGTTGGAGAATCCGAGGTCCCTCCGGGTTGAACTCCCATAGACGGAGAGGACGGCGTTTGCAGGGCAGAAGATGCCTGATTAGCATAACCTGCATCACCTTGATCAGGTCGATCTCCCTCGCTTGGAGATCTCGAATCCGGCCCTGCAGTGAGGGCACGTCTTCGGACGGCCCCCAATTGAGCCCTTGGTTGACCCATGACATTAGCTGGCGTGGAGGTCCCGGGCGGAATGAAGGCGGCGGCTTTTGCCTGCTGCCCTTCGGAGCGGTGATATAGAACCACTCCTGCTGCCACAGTCCGAGTTCCTCTTGGAAGGAACCCTTGGGCCACGGGGCATCGGCCTTTTTGCTTATGGTCGCCCCGCCGCACCCCGCTTGACACCCCCCGATCATCTTCGCCTCCACCTTGAAGGTCTTCAGCCACAGGCCAAAGTGGGGAGTGACGCGGAGGAAGGCTTCGTAGATGATAATGAATGCGGAGATATGGAGGATGGACTCCGGAGCCAAGTCGTGAAAGTCCAGCCCATAGTAGAACAGGAGCCCTCTCACGAAGGGGTCCGTTGGGAAGCCTAAACCCCGACGGAGGTGGGATATGAAGACGACGTATTCACCGGGCTCGGGGGCGGGCACGGCCTGCCCTTGGGCAGGCAACCTGTGCGAAACCTCGTAGGCCAGGTACTTGGCTTCACGTAACTTCAATATGTCCTCATCCGTGACGGAGGAGGGCATCCACCGGCCCTGGAGGTCGGAGCCGGACATGGTTGAGGATCCGAAGCGCTCGAATCTGAGGCTCTGGGTGTTGGAACTGGGAGCGGGGAAGAGATTCGATGCGAGATTGAAGAACAAGGACGAGCCTTGGTCCTCTTATAAAGGGGGCGAAATACCAAGGGCCGTCTCCGTGACCGTTTGGGATTCGCCTTCGATAGAGGAGGCGTGGCGACAGGAACGGTTGGGTTACCCACGCACGTATTGATGAGAATCCCGGAATAAGGGGAACATGATCTCTGCTTCGACAAGACGTGCCAAGGAAACCGCTTCGCTAAACATGCTGAGGTGGTATGGTAAAAAACGATTCAAACAAAGGCTTGGTAGCGGTGTGATGTCACGCCGCGTAATACGTCAGCAGATTGAACTAAGTGTACATTTTATTCTCTCTACGGTGGAATGTGGAATTTATTTTGCAGAGCCGGACACTATCCTGGTGTTCATGATCTTCTCTGGATTATTCAAGGGAGGAACCCGCCTTGCAATGCCGAACATTATGCGCACCGGACTTATCGTCATTGAAGCTTGGTTCATGGGCTACTGAGGGAGTCCTGGACTAGGGGGTGTCCGGACAGCCGGACTATCATTATCCGCCGGACTCCAAGACTACGAAGATACAAGATTGAAGACTCCGTCCCGTGTCCGGATGGGACTTTCCTTGGCGTGGAAGGCAAGCTTGGCAATATGGATATGTAGATCTCCTACCATTGTAACCGACTCTGTGTAACCCTAGCCTCCTCCGGTGTCTATATAAACCGGAGGGCTTTAGTCCGTAGGACAAAATACATTACAACAATCATACCATAGGCTAGCTTCTAGGGTTTAGCCTCCTTGATGTCATGGTAGATCCACTCTTGTAATACCCATATCATCAATATTAATCAAGCAGGACGTAGGGTTTTACCTCCATCAAGAGGGCCCGAACCTGGGTAAAAACATTGTGTCCCTCGTCTCTTGTTACCATCCGCCTAGACGCACAGTTCGGGACCCCCTACCCGAGATCCACCGGTTTTGACATCGACAATGGCCCAACGTATTAACAGACCACAAACTGGCTGATGTAACCAAGGGCAGAATTTGGCCCACAAGCAGAAAATGACAGTAACGGGCCGTAAGTAAACGAATGCTGGACATGAGCCCAATAATAAATGGGCTCTGAGAAGGCCGAAAGATAACATTTGTTGGAAACGGCCCAACTGAATAACGGGCCCTTAATGGGTATAAAGTGATATATTGTTCATTACGGGCCAGTTTCACCACAGGCCGTTAGTGGGTGTAAAGTGATACACTGTTCATTGCGGGCCAGTTTCACCACGGGTCGTTAGTTGGCCAAGAGTTACATAGGGCCTCATATGGGCCGAAAGACGTCATGGGCCATACATTGGCCAGAAGTGAAAACGGGCTGGAATCATATTGGATGGCGCGAATGACGCTACTGGGCCTAATTCGGATAGAGCGTAACGGGCCTTGGGTTTGCGGGCTGTAAATGGGCTATATGCGAACAGGCCGTTAACATGCTTTCCATGGGCCGGCCCGCCACCTTTTGACCAAGTCAAATGGGCCGGCCTTTTCACAGGAATGGGCCTCTGTTGGGCTGTGCCACGTGTTGACGTATCATAGGCGCCTTCTGTCCAATGAGTGGATAACATCTGTCCAACGGTGAGCCGACACGTGTTTCTTCCAGCCAATGATGATTTTACATGTGGAAAATCCCCATTGGTCGGGCTGTTAATGGGTTATCGGATCCAAAACCCGACCCGATAGCTTAAGGGCGTTCCGTTATGGTGGATGCCACGTGTCGGTCACCCTTGATGAAAGCACTTCTATGATGCATGATTTATCGTCATGGAAGTGGACACTTCCGTGATGATAATTTTGGTAATGTCATGGAAGACTTCTACGATAGCACAGGTATGACTATCTTGATTCTGTCATAAATTTGTCATGGATGTACATGCATGACAAAAAACGTGACCTACTGTGACAATCACGTATCATCACGGATGTGTATTTTTCTGTAGTGATGTTGTGTGACGAGGCGGAAGTCCGGCACCCCATAGATTCTGAATCTTCTTCTGCATTGTCCTCCATACCGTCGATGCCTTCAGAGTTGAAGTCAAGCACGTCAGTTAAATCATCAACCGTGGCTATGAAGTGGGTGGTGGGCGGGTAACGAATTTCTTCGTCGCCTGCTTCCACTCGAGCCGGACATAGTTTGGCCCGGAATTTTCTATCAAAGAGAGAGTTTTTAAGGAATTCAGCATGTCGCCAAAGGGCGAGTGCTGGAAGATATCTGCAGAAATCCATTATCAGAGCCCAACCTGGCTTGGGAGTGCATAGACAGGAACCAACATTCGGATGCGAATCCGGGGGTCCGAAGTCACAAGCCACCATAGAGGTAAGACCCGTGTTCGGCTCCACCGTCGATGAGTGTGCGGCCTGCAGGGCGAGGTCCACCCCTCCATCCTTAGGCAACGCAACTTGCTCCGAGTTTAGATCCGGGGCTACTGCAGGGGTGATATCCTGAGCTTTATCCGGCAGCAGGTTTAATCCGTGCTCGTCGTAACTGTTCGGTACTCCTGGCACAGGCCCAAATTCGTCGAAGATCAAGTCTCTGCGAATATCAGCTGTGTACTTCAAGTTTCTGAACCTGACCTGGTGGCCGGGGGCGTAGCTATCGATCTGCTCCAGATGACCAAGCGAATTGGCCCGCAGTGTGAAGCCGCCGAACACGAAGATCTGTCCAGGGAGAAAAGTCCCCCCTGGATCGTGTTGTTGACGATTGAAGGTGCCATTAATCCCTGCGGCAATGACACAGAGGAACTCTCAATGAAAGCAGCAATGTCGGTGTCAAAACCGGCGGATCTCGGGTAGGGGTTTCCGATCTGTGCGTCTAGGCTGATGGTAAGAGGAAGCAAGGGACACAGATGTTTACCCAGGTTCGGGCCCTCTCTATGGAGGTAAAACCCTACTTCCTGCTTGATTAATATTAATGATATGGGTAGTACAAGAGCAGATCTACCACGAGATCGTAGAGGCTAAACCCTAAGAGCTATCCTATGATGGTATGATTGTAATTGTGATCGGCCTTCTAAGGACCAACCTCTCCGGTTTATATAGACACCGGAGAGGGCTAGGGTTTACATGGAGTCGGTTACAAGGAAGTAAACACAATATCTGGATCACCAACCTTGTCTTCCACGCAAAGGAGAGTTCCATCCGGACACGGGCCGAAGTCTTGAGTCTTGTATCTTCACGCTTCAATAGTCCGGACGATGTATACAGTCCGGCTGTCCGGATACCCCCTAATCCAGGACTCCCTCAGTAGAGGCCATCCATTTGCCTCTTGCTCCGGATCTGGACATCTTTGGAAAAGCTCTCTTCGATGGAGAAGAAGAATGCTTGGGCGCTAAGGCTCAAACAGAGGGGAATGGGCTAGAGGAAGGAGAAGGCGTGGGTAAAGAGGAAGAGACCTTATCTCTTTATAGAGATGGTAAAAGCTTTTTGCCCTCCCCACTTGCCTGGTGGAACCCGCTCATTCTCCACTCGCCGCGATTAGCGGTGTGGTTGGATTACCAATACCCGTATTGATGAGAATCCCGCAATAAGGGGATACGATCTCTGCTATGGCAAAACATGCAGAGGAAACCGCCTTGCGATATGCGCTGAGGCTGGTTATGGGAAAACGGTTCAAATAATGACCCGACCAAGGCAGCATGTCACATTGTCTAAAAATTGCCAGAAGATCAGATTTATGTTATGCCCCCTACAGCGGCATGTGAAGATCATTTTGCAGATCCGGACACGGTTCAAGTGTTCGATAGTTACTTTGGAGTATTCGGAGATGGAACCCGCCTTGCAATGCCGAAGACAAGACTGCGCGCCGGACTCATTGTCATTGAAGCCTGGTTCAGGGGCTACTTAGGGGGTCCTGGATTAGGGGGTATCCGGACGGCCGGACTCTAAACTTTGTCCGGACTATTGGAGCATGAAGATACAAGACTCAAGACTCCGTCCCGTGTCCGGATGGGACTCTTCTTTGCGTGGAAGACAAGCTTGGCGATCCGGATATTGTATTTCCTTCCTTGTAACCGACTCCGTGCAAACCCTAGCCCTCTCCGGTGTCTATATAAACCGGAGAGGTTGGTCCCTAGAAGGCCGATCACAATTACAATCATAGTCATCATAGGCTAGCTTCTAGGGTATAGCCTCTATGATCTTGTGGTAGATCTACTCTTGTACTACTCATATCATAAATATCAATCAAGCAGGAAGTAGGGTTTTACCTCCATCGAGAGGGCCCGAACCTGGGTAAACATTTGTCCCTTGCTTCCTGTTACCATCAGCCTAAGACGCACAGATTGGGACCCCCTACCCGAGATCCGCCAGTTTTGACACCGACAAAGCTTGCTAGAGCCATAGACCAGTATTTGGAAGATATACGGGTAAATATAAAAATCTAATATTTATGTATATCAGTAGCCCCTGAGACTTAAAGCAGTTGGTACAACTGATTTAAGGATCATTGTACATGTAGGTTCTCTCGGAGAAGAACAACCTGTTGTCTCAAGAGATGGAAGAGTGTCGAATCCAGCTAACGGCCGCTATGGCCAAGCTGTCAAGATCTGAAGAGGCATCGACTGGTATGTATTCCCGAATTGAGAAAAAATAATATTGTGTTGATAAACTAGTAATGCTAACAATATCTGATGACCAAACTCCTCATATAATCCAGAACAGAATCCAGGAACCCCACAAAAGGGGGAGAAAGAGGCCCTAAGGCAAGCAGCCGCTGGCGAGCGTGTACTTATACAGGTCATACAGAAGAATAACAAGCTCCAAGATGCTAATACCAAGATGGGTGAAGAATTGAAAGATGTTCGGGCCCAGCTGGCTGACTCCGTGAAAGAAAATAAGAGGCTTCGGCGCGACATTTTTAGTATGTTCTCAAACGAACATTTACATAGTTCGGTAAAGATAGGAACTAACGGAGTTTTGTCTGTAGGTATGCTGACGGGCCGTCTCGAAGAGGAGATGCCCAGATCCTCAGGTGATCTGCTACAAGAGCTTTTGCAGCTGCACGAGCAAGTTCGGCAGGTCATGCGGAGTGTCGCCAAGGCCTTGTGGCCATCCGCCTTCCTACCAGGAAGTATGGGGGAGCTTGCTCAGCTTCTCAAGGGAGCGCGGTGGTGTTTTTGACTATGGAAGATATCTGCCTATCGAGAAGGGGCGAGAGAGGCTTGGGACATGGTGAAAACAAGGTATACCAAGTTTGATCTGAATCATATGGCCCGGGTCGGACCTGTAGGGTCAGATGGGAAAGAAATTCCCGTTAGTATGGTATATGACCAGGTAAGATTATCTACAAAATATTCCCAACAAGACTGTAGGCTAGACAACCTGTTGGATGGCATAGAAGAAGAAGCATTCGAGTCTAAATGACTACGTACTTCAATTGACATATTTGTCCCTAGCCGGATTGTAAAACATTTGTCATGGCGGACCTTTTCGCTTCGGCCTCTCGACCCGATAGTCTGGAGTATTTCCGAATACCCGCTCGGTAATATAAACTGGTGTACGCATTGAAACCAGGTGTAGGCGTCATAATTGCTTGAACAGACAAGTACCCAACTAGTTATGTCATATTACATGGTTAGTAAGAAACATCTTCCAGAGAGAATAGTTCCGTCAAGGGTTCCTTTCCCTGGGTACGCATGCATTAAAGTGCATGTTCGGACTGCGATAAAAAAAGCGCAGGATATGTAACGTCTGGGGTTTTGCATTGTGATAGGTAAAAAACATATTTAGTCCACCGACCGAATGTTCCCTTAATAACGCTAGCTTTCGGCTTCACCTAGTCTGAGGTACACGTCCAGAGTACCAGGCAGTAATAATCGCAGAGGTGCTCCCTTTATGCCCTAGCCGAACTAACGGGAACATAGGGCATAAGCACAGGAGCCAAGCAACCCAGCTTGGCCAAAACTTAAGTAATATCGATGCATATAATGGCGAATAAAAGGTGCATATGGAGAAAGGACGCATATGCAGTGGGCTTGATGCCATGAGGATAATTATATTAAGCTTCTGTATAAGAAGCCCCCAGGTATAATGAGCGCACATACTTGAAAAGTAGTGTGTTACAAATGTGTAGTCTAGCCACAATAAAGCATTACAGCTTTTCAAAAAGGAAAGGCGAGAGGAGGGCTAAAAAGAAAATCAAAAGCAACAGAGGGAAGGAGATAAGCGGGGAGTTCGGCACTAGGCGTAGAATCTTCGGAGTGTGGCTGCGTTCCATGGGTTCGACTCGAGGCGATTATCGGAGGCATCCCGCAGTCGTATGCTCCTCCGGTGAGAACTTTGTCAATAATGAAGGGACCCTCCCACTTGGGCTTGAGCTTGTCCTTTTTTCTCCAGTAGACGTAGAACAAGTTCGCCAATATTATAAGTCTTGGCCCATACTTCTCTGCTTTTATACCTGCGAGCCTGTTGTTGATAGAATGCAAAACAGGCTTTTGCAACGTCGCGC
Organism: Triticum timopheevii; assembly: GCA_963921465.1. NCBI lineage: Eukaryota > Viridiplantae > Streptophyta > Magnoliopsida > Poales > Poaceae > Triticum > Triticum timopheevii. The sequence continues at coordinate 485,840,919 of OY997266.1, read as the reverse complement.
TCCTCTTCCAGGGCATCTAAACTATCCTGCTGATCGAGCTCGGCCTCTCTCTCTTCGTACATGCGCACTCGAGGTGAGTCATAAATAATATCGCAGGGCGGCACAGCCTCTGCGCCATACACCATGAAGAAGGGTGTGTATCCGGTAGTGCGATTCGGCGTTGTCCGCAACCCCCAGAGTATGAAGTCAAGCTCCTCAATCCAGTGTATGTCTGATTCTTTTAAGGATCGCACTAGTCTAGGTTTAATGCCACTCATAATAAGACCATTGGCTCGCTCGACTTGACCGTTTCTTTGAGGGTGATAGACGGAGGCTTAATCGAGCGTAATGCCCATCTTGCCGCAAAAAGTTTTCACCTCATCGGCCGTGAAATTGGAGTTGTTGTCGGTGATGATGTTGTGGGGGACACCGTAACGGTGTACTACCCCCGATATGAAGTCTATCACAGGTCCGCATTCGGCCATTTTCACTGGTTTGGCTTCTATCCATTTGGTGAATTTGTCCACCACCAACAAATATTTTTTCTTATGGCTTCCTCCTTTAAGGCGTCTAACCATATCAAAACCCTAGACCGCGAAAGGCCAAGTTATGGGGATTGTTTGTAGAGCGGTGGGTGACATATGGCTTTGGTTGGCGAAAAGCTGGCATCCGACGCAATGTTGGACAAGGTCTTATGCATCTGGTCGGGCCGTCGGCCAGTAAAAACCTGTACGGAAGGCCTCGCTTACAAGGGCCTGAGCTACGGTGTGGTGACCGCCGAGGCCGGCATGAATTTCAGCCAAGAGCTGCCGCCCTTCCTCCTCGGAGATACATCTTTGAAGTACCCCGGTGGCGCTTTTCTTATAAAGCTCTCCCTCATGGACCTTGTAGGCTTTAGAGCGCCGCACAATGTAGTGTGCCTCATTTTGGTCCTCGGGGAGTTCGTGCCTATTAAGGTAGGCCAAAAAGGGTTCTGTCCATGGGGCAATAACATCCATGATAAGATGGGCGAAAGGTGTTATTTCGGTGGCAGAGCCCCTGATTATGTCTGTGTGTTCGGAATCTGGGGTTGTGGTCGGATCCGGAATAATGTTGCCGGTCTCCCATTCCCACACCACGGATGGCTTGAAAAGCCTTTCCAAAAAGATGTTAGGTGGGACAGGGTCGCGCTTAGTGCTGATTCGGGCGAGGACATCTACCGCTCGATTGTTTTCTCGAACCACGTGATGAAATTTGAGCCCCTTGAACCGAGCTGACATCTTTAGGACAGCATTACGATATGCCGCCATTTTTGGATCTTTGGCATCAAAGTCTACATTTATTTGAGATATTGCGAGGTTTGAATCCCCACACACTTCTAGGCGCTAGATGCCCATGGAGATGGCCATCCGAAGACTATGCAACAGAGCCTCGTATTCGGCTGCATTGTTGGAGTCTGTGTATAATATTTGGAGTATGCATTGTACTGTATCTCCCGTGGGGGATGTTCAGACAACACCTGCCCCGAGACCTACCAGCATTTTAGAGCCGTCGAAGTGCATGATCTAGTTGGAGTATGCGCCGTACTCTTTAAGGAGCTCGGCCTCTGTCCATTCGGGGACGAAATCCGCCAGTACCTGTAATTTAACGGCTCGCTGTGGTTTATATGTTATGTCGAATGGGAGCAGCTTGATGGCCCACTTTGCAATCCAGCCCATGGCATCGCGGTTGTTTATTATGTCATTAAGTGGTACTTCGGAGGCCATCGTGATTGAACACTCTTGAAAGTAGTCTTGTAATTTCAGGGAGGCCATGAAGACCGCGTGTGCTATTTTTTGATAATGTGGGTACCGGGATTTGCATGGTCTGAGGACAGTGGACATGTACTATACCAGCTTTTGAACCGGGAATTTGTGTCTGTCTTCCTGTCGTTCGACGACGAGCACCGCACTCACAACTTGGTGTGTTGTAGCTATGTATAACAACATGGGTTCTCCAACATTCGGCGCGACAAGGATTGGATTGCTTGCTAGAAGAGCCTTTATTTCCTCCAGTCCGGCCGTCGCCGCGTCCGTCCACTCGAAGTGTTCGGTTCACCGAAGAAGGCGATAAAGTGGCAATGCCTTTTCTCCCAATCTGGAGATAAAGCGGCTTAGAGCTGCTACACATCCAGTTAGCTTCTAGATTTGTTTGAGATGTGTTGGGGTATCCAACTGTGACAAAGCTCAGGTTTTAGCTGGGTTTGCTTCAATTCCTCTATTTGAAACGATGAAGCCCAACAGCTTTTCGGCGGGAATGCCGAAAACACATTTTCCGGATTGAACTCAATGTCATATGTCCGGAGGTTATCAAACGTGAGCCTTAGATCGTCTATTAAGGATTTGGCGTGTCTGGTCTTGATGACTACGTCGTCGACGTATGCTTCAACTGTTTGGCAGATTTGTTTCTCTAGGCATGTTTGAATCATGCGTTGGTAGGTGGCACTAGCGTTTTTGAGCCTGAAAGGCATAGTGTTGAAGCAGAAGGGCCCGTATGGGGTTATAAGTGTCGTTGCGGCTTGATCGGACTCCGCCATTTTGATTTGATGGTATCCGGTGTATGCGTGGAGGAAACACAGTGAGTCGTGTCCCGCGGTAGCATCGATAATCTGATCGATGCGTGGGAGAGGGAAGGGATCCTTAGGGAAGGCCTTGTTGAGGTCTTTGAAATCAACACATAGGTGCCAGGATTTATCCTTCTTTGGTACCATCACCAAGTTTGTTAGCCAATCTGGGTGTTTTATTTCTTTGATGAATCCAGCCTCGACTAACTTGGCTAGTTCCTCTCCGATGGCTTTTAGTTTGGGTTCTGAAAAAGTGCCGTAGTGTTTGCTTGACCGGCTTGTATCCCTTCAGTATGTTAAGGCTGTGTTCAGCCAGCCTGCGTGGGATCCCCGGCATATCGGAAGGGTGCCAGGCAAAAATATCCCAATTCTCGTGTAGAAACGCCCGCAGTGCAACGTCAATTGAGGGGTCCAGCTGTGCCCCGATGGATGCTGTCTTTGAGGGGTCCGTTGGGTGGACTTGGAATTTGACTATTTCGTCTGTTGGTTTGAAGGAGGTGGACTTGGATCGCTTATCGAGTATCATGTTGTCCCTATCCACTATGGAGCGTAATGTGGTTAATTCTTCGTCCACGAGGGCTTCAGACAAAGCTTCGAGAGCCAAGGTGGCTCTTTTATTTTCGGTGCGGAGTGCTGTGTCCGAATCACTGGCAAGGGTGATGATTCCATTGGGCCCAGGCATTTTGAGCTTCATGTACCCGTAATGGGGTATAGCTTGGAAGCTCGCAAATGCATCCCGCCTTAACAAGGTGTGATATCCACTGGTGAAAGGGGCCACCTGAAAGGTTATTTCTTCGGACCGATAATTCTCCGGTGTGTCGAATACCACATCGGGTGTGATTTTTCCCGCACATTGTGCCTCCCGGCTGGGAATAATTCCTCTAATGGTTGTGCTTCTTTGTTCAATGCAGCTCCTGTCTATTTCCATTTTATTGAGAGTTTCCTTGTAAATGAGGTTTAGTCCGCTACCGCCATCTATGAGCACTTTGGTAAGCCGGAAGGCGTCCACGATTGGACTGAGGACTAAGGCGGCTGGTGCCTGGACTGCCTTGAATTGCGGTTCGTCACTGGCACTGAAAGTTATGGCCGTGTCATTCCAGGGGTTCATTGCTGCGACTTGGCAGACTTCAGCGAGGCTGCGGAGTGCTCTCTTGCGCCTATTACCTAAGGCAAAAGTCTTGAAGACTGTCAATATTGTAGCATTGTGTTCTGTGGGATGTTGCTCCACAGTCTTTTTTATGAGGAGATCCTCGCCGCTCTTAGCGCCTGCCGAAGTATCCAACATGCTCTAAGACTGTGTGTTGGTATGGTATCCGGTGTGGTGTGTATTTTGCCTGGCCTATCGAGCCATCCCTCCAAAACGGTTGCGCGCCCTGAAGTGGGCTTTGATTTCTTCGCAATTGGATCGGGCGACCTACGAGGGTACACCCTTTTTGTTCGGACGAGGGGTTTAGCGAGAGCCAGTGGATCCCAAAAGGGTGCCTTAGTTTTCCAGGCGCTTTCCATCGCATAGTACTTTTGTACTATGATCACCAAGTCATCGAAGCGTGATATGTGACGGCGATTTATGGCGTTGAGGAGTCCCGTGTCCGTGCAATTTTTGCAGAATAATGAGATTGCGTCTTCATCGCGACAGTCCTTGACCTTGTCCTTGACGATGAGGAATCTGGCCCAAAAGTGATGTACAGTCTCTTGGGACTATTGTCTAATGCGAGAAAGATCGCTTGAGTCTGGGTGAGGGGTGGATTTAAGTCCGAACCCAGATCTGATTCGTGACCCAGAGCTTGAGGAGTTTCCAAACTTAATATTTCGCACTCTGAGATGTAAACCAATTTTTCTGTCCCATAGTCTGATTCTAAGTTCGTAGTTCGAGGCGCTTCGTGCCGCAGACATGCATCCGGCTTGATGAGCTCAGAAATCCGGATACTTCATCCTCAATATGGGGGAAGAGTTGTTGGATTGCTCCTCCACAACCGCTATCTGATGGGTGATCGGGGAAGATTTAATCTTTCTCTGATCGGGTTTAAGCCCAATCCGATCATAGTCCGAAGCGACTCCCAGAGCGTTGATGCATTCCAGGAGCCCGTTTAAAGACGATTACTCCATTGGATCCATCTGCTCGGCGTATTACGAGCTGACACGGAGGCAATTTTGGATGACTTGAGAAGTCATGGTCGGCGCGACGGCCAAACGGGCGGTCAAGACTAAGTCGCCCAGCCGGAGAGTTCGGCCTGAGGCCAGAGCTCCCCCGGAGGTGATGTTGTCGTTGATAACAAGGCTAGCCATCAACCCTATCTTCGACGTCACAGTGGAACTCTCAATGAAAGCACCAATGTCGGTGTCAAAACCGTCGGATCTCGGGTAGGGGGTCCCGAACTGTGCATCTAAGGCTAATGGTAACAGGAGGCGGGGGACATAATGTTCACCCAGGTTTGGGCCCTCTCGATGGAGGTAATACTGTACTTCCTGCTTGATTGATCTTGATGATATGAGTATTACAAGAGTTGATCTACCATGAGATCGTAGAGGCTAAACCCTAGAAGTTAGCCTATGGTTAAGATTGTTGTTGTCCTACGGACTAAACCCTCCGGTTTATGTAGACACCGGAGGGGGCTAGGGTTACATAGAGTCGGTTACAGAGAAAGGAATCTTCATATCCGAATCGCCAAGGATGCCTTCCACGCAAAGGAGAGTCCCATCCGGACACGGGACGAAGTCTTCTATCTTGTATCTTCATAGTCCAACAATCCGGCATACGCATATAGTCCGACTGTCTAAGGACCCCTTAATCCAGGACTCCCTCAGTGCTATTCTAGGGAAAAGAGTTGATAAGAATTTGAATCTTATTCATTATGCTAGTAAAACTCTAGACAGTGCTCAACGAAACTATGCTAATACTGAAAAAGAATTCTTAGCAGTGGTGTTTGCTTGTGATAAATTCAAATCTTACATTGTTAATTCTAATGTAGTTGTTCACACTGATCATGCTGCTATAAAATATCTTATGGAAAAGAAAGATGCTAAACCTAGACTCATTAGATGGGTTCTGTCGCTACAAGAATTTGATTTGCATATCACTGATTGGAAAGGAGCAGAGAACCCCGTAGCTGATAACTTGTCTAGGCTTGAAAATATTCTTGATGACCCACAACCTATTAATGATAGCTTTCCCGGTGAACAACTAGCTGCAATAAATATTTCTAATAGTACACCTTGGTATGTTGGCTATGCTAATTATATTGTTGCCAAATACACACCACCTAGCTTGACATACCAACAAAAGAAAAAAATTCTTCTATGATTTAAGACATTACTTTTGGGATGACCCACATCTTTATAAAGAATGAGTAGATGGTATTAATAGACGTTGTGTATCTGAGCATGAGCAGGAACAAATCCTACAGAAATGTGACTCTAAAGCTTATGGAGGACATCACGCGGGAGACAGAACCGCTCATAAGGTATTGCAATCTGGTTTTTATTGGCCTACTCTCTTCAAAGATGCCCGTTGAGGGAGTCCTGGATTTATGGGTCCTCGGACAGCCGGACTATATATGTGTCCCGGACTGTTGGGCTATGAAGATACAAGATAGAAGACTTCGTCTCGTGTCCGGATGGGACTCTCCTTTGCATGGAAGGCAAGCTTGGTGATTCGGATATGTAGATTCCTTTCTCTGTAACCGACTTTGTGTAACCCTAGCCCCCTCCGGTGTCTATATAAACCGGAGGGTTTAGTCTGTAGGACAACAATCATAATCTCATAGGATAGGCTTCTAGGGTTTTAGCCATTACGATCTTCTGGTAGATCAACTCTTGTAAAACTCATATTCATCAAGATCAATCAAGCAGGAAGTAGGGTATTACCTCCATAGGGAGGGCCCGAACCTGGGTAAACATTGTGTTCCCTGCCTCCTGTTACCATTAGCCTTAGACGCAATGTTCGGGACCCCCTACCCGAGATCCGCCGGTTTTGACACCGACATTGGTGCTTTCATTGAGAGTTCTACTGTGACGTGAGAGATAGGCTTGATGACTCACCTTGTTATCAAGGGCAACATCACCTCTAGGGGAGCCCTGGGCTCAAGCCAAACCCTCCGGCTGGGCGGCTTCACTATGAACGCCCGTTCGGCTATCGGGCCGACGATGACTTCTTGGGTCATCGAAAATTGCCTCCGCATCAGCTCAGAATACACCGAACATAGTGATCCGATGAAGTTGTCGTCTTTAAATGAACTCCTAGATCGCATCGCTGCCTTGGGAGTCACTACAGACTATGATCAGATTCGGCTTAAACCCGATCAGAGAGAAATTGAATCTCCGTCGATCACCCATCAGATAGCGGTTGTGGAGGAGCAATGCGGGGACTCATCCTCTATATTGAGGACGAACTATGTTCATGTTTCCAAGCTCACAGAGTCGGACACCCGCCCGCGGAAAGATGGGCCCCGTACTCCGAACCTAGAATCAGACTGTGGGCCTGAAAAATTGGTTGATATTCCGGAGCCCGGATTGTTAAGCTCGGAAGTTTCTCAAACTCCGGATCCCAGATTGGGTCAGGGTTCGGATTTAAAGCCACCCACCCACCCAGATAGAAGCAATCTTATCCACATCAGACAGCAGTCCCAGGAAACGGTCCATCACTTTTGGGCCAGATTCCGCCTTGTCAAGGACAGGATCAAAGACGGCCGCGATGAAGACGCAGTCTCATTCTTCTGCAAAAACGGCACAGACGCGGGAATCCTCAATGCAATAAATCGCTGTCACGTGTCACACTTTGCTGACCTGGCAACCATAGTATAGAAGTATTGCGCAATGGAAAGCGCCTGGAAAACTCAGGGCAGCCTCTTGGGAGCCACCGGTTTCCACTAAACCCCTCATCCGGACAAAAAGGATGCACCCTCGCAGGTCGCGTGATCCAATAACAATCGAAGCACATTACGGGGCACGGAACCGTTCTGGAAGGATGACTCGATAGGCCATGCAAAATACACACAACACTGGATATCGTACCAACCCATAGCCTTAGAGCATGTTGGACACTCCGGCAAGTGGCCAAGAGCGGTGAGAATCTCCTCACCAAAAATACCGCAGAGAAACATTCCACGGAAGACAATAACCCTACATTATTGACAGTCTTCGAGACTTTTGCCTCAAACAATATGCGCAAAAGGGCACTCCGCAGCCTCGCTGAAGTCTGCCAAGTTGCAGCAATAAACCCCTGGAACGACACGGCCATAACTTTCAATGCTAGTGACGAACCAAAATTCAGAACAGTCCATGCACCAGCCGCATTCGTCCTCAATCCAATTGTGGACGGCTTTCGGCTTACCAAAGTACTCATGGACGGCAGTAGCATACTAAACCTCATCTACGAGGAAACTCTCAACAAAATGGAAATAGACAGAAGCTGCATTGAGCAAAGTAGCACGACCTTCCGAGGAATTATTCCCAGTCGGGAGGCGCGATGTGCGGGAAAAATCACACTCGATATGGTAATCGGAATGCCAGAGAATTATCGGTCCGAAGAGATAACCTTTCAAGTGGCCCCTTTCAACAGTGGATATCACGCCCTGTTAGGGCGCGATGCATTTGCAAGCTTTCAAGCTATACCCCATTACGGGTACATGAAGCTCAAGATGCCTGGGCCCAATGGAATCATCACTCTTGCGAGTGATCCGGACATAGCACTCCGCATCAAAAACAAAACCGCCGCCTTGGCCCTCAAAGCATTGTCCGAAGCCCACGCAGCCGAAGAATTAACTGCATTGCGCTCCACAGTGGATAGGACGACATGATACTCGATAAGCGATCCAAATCCACCTCCTTTAAAGCAGCAGACGAAATAGTCAAATTCCAGGTCCACCCAATGTACTCCACTAAGACAGCATCCATCGGAGCATAGCTGGACCCCACAGTCAACGCTGCATTGCGGGCGTTCCTACGCAAAAACTGTGACATATTTGCCTGGCACCCTTCTGATATGCCAGGGATCCCACGCAGGCTGTCCGAACACAGCCTAAACATATTGAAGGGATACAAGCCGGTCAAGCAAACATTACGGCTCTTTTATGAATCCAAACGACCAGCCATGGGAGAAGAGCTAGGCAAGTTACTCGAGGCCGGATTCATTAGAGAGATAAAACACCCAGACTGGCTAGCAAACCTGGTGATGGTACCAAAGAAGGATAAATCCTGGCACCTATGTGTCAATTTTAAAGACCTCAACAAGGCTTTCCCTAAGGATCCCTTTCCCCTCCCCCTCATTGATCAAATTATCGATGCTACTGCAGGACACGACTCACTGTGTTTCCTCGACGCATACTTCAGATACCATCAAATCAAGATGAAGGAGTCTGATCAAGCCGCAATGGCATTTATCACCCCATACGGGCCTTTCTGTTTCAACACTATGCCTTTCAGGCTCAAAAACACCGGTGCCACCTATCAACGCATGATTCAAACATGCCTGGAGAAACAAATCAGCAAGACAGTTGAAGCATACGTGGATGACGTAGTCATCAAAACTAGGCATGTCGAAACCTTAATTGACGACCTGCATCTCACATTCGAAAACCTCCGAACATATGACATCAAGCTCAATCTGGAAAAGTGTGTTTTCAGCGTTCCTTCTAGAAAGCTTCTGGGCTTCATCGTTTCCAATAGAGGAATTGAGGCAAACCCAGCTAAAATCCGAGCTTTGTCACAGTTGGCTACCCTAACAGACCTTAAACAAGTCCAAAAATTATCCGGATGTGTGGCAGCTTTAAGCCGCTTTATCTCTAGACTAGGAGAAAAGGCACTGCCACTCTATCGCCTTCTCCGACGCACCGATCACTTCGAGTGGACGGACGAGGCAACGGCCGGATTGGAAGAAATAAAGGCTCTTCTAGCAAGCAACCCAATCCTGGCCGCGCCAAACGTCGACGAACCCATGTTATTATACATATCGGCCATACACCAAGTCGTGAGTGCGGTTCTCGTCGTCGAACGAGAGGTGGACGGACACAAATTCCCGCTTCAGAAGCCGGTATACTACATATCCACTATCCTCACACCATGCAAATCCCGGTACCCACACTACCAAAAATAGCATACGCGGTCTTCATGGCATCCCGGAAGCTACGACACTACTTTCAAGAATGCTCCATGACGGTGGCCTCTGAGGTACCACTCAATTACATAATAAATAACCGCGACACCATGGGCCGGATGTCCAAGTGGTCCATTGAGCTCTTAGCATTTGACATTACATACAAACCACGGTGGGCCATTAAATCTCAAGTACTAGACGACTTCGTCGCCGAATGGACAGAGGCCGAACTCCCTAAAGAGTACAGCACATATTCCAACTAGATCATGCACTTTGACGGCTCCAAAATGCTGGCAGGCCTAGGGGTAGGCATTGTCCTAACATCCCCTACTGGAGATACTTTTTAGTATGTCCTACAAATATTATTCACGGACTCCAACAATGCAGTCGAATACGAAGCCTTTTTGCATGGTCTCCGGATGTCCGTCTCCATGGGCATACAACGCCTGGAAGTGCGCGGGGATTCAAACCTCGCAATATCTCAAATAAATGGAGATTTCAATGCCAAAGATCCGAAGATGGCAACTTACCGTAATGTCGTGCTCAAAATATTGGCTCGGTTCGAGGGGCTCAAGTTTCACCATGTGGCTCGAGAAAGTAATCAAGCGGCGGATGTCCTTGCTTGCATCGGCGCTAAGAGCGACCCCATCCCACCTAACATATTTTTGGAAAGGCTTTTCAAGCCATCCGTGGTGTGGCAAGGGGAAAGCAGCAACACCAATCTGGATCCAAATACAACCCCAGATTCCGAACACACCGACATCATCGGGGGCTCAGCCACCGCATTACACAATCGGCCCATCTCATCATGGCAGTCATCGCCCCATTGACTGAACCCCTCTTGGACTACCTCAATTGGCAAGAGCTTCCCGAGGATCAGAATGAGGCACGCTGCATTGCGCGGCACTCTAAAGCCTACAAGGTTCACGAGGGAGAACTCTATAAGAAAAGTACCAAAGTACTTCAAAGATGTATCTTCGAAGAAGAAGGGCGGCAACTCTTGGCTGAAATTCATGCCGGTCTCGGTGGTCACCATGCCACGGCTTGGGCCCTTGTAAGCAAGGCCTTCTGTATAGGTTTCTATTGGCCAACGGCCCGAGCAGACGCACAGGAACTTGTCCAACATTGCGTCGGATGCCAGCTTTTCGCAAACCAAAGCCATATGCCACCCACCGCTCTACAAACAATCCCCATCACCACTACTAGGGAAAACCCTAGCAGTAGCGTGGGTTTTGTGTCCACTAGTAGCGCGGGAGGCCACGCTACTAATAAGGCGCTATAGCTATCGCTTAGCAGTAACGTGTGCCCGCACGCGCTACTGCTAGGACAAATAGCTGCAGCGTTTGTTCAGTACCACGCTACTGCTAAGGTAACTACTTGCAGCGTGTTTTCTGTCCATCGCTACTAGTATTTTTTTAGTGTATTTATGCGCCATCGTACAAATATTGGTACAATACCAGTTATGAGGTTTACATCATTATGTCCATAACAGTGTGTCAAATGAAGGTGGATTAGGTTCAAGTGGAGGCAATATGTGGTGCATGTCAAAAGTATACTACTAATCCAAACTTGATCTAGTTTGGACTAGTAGTACTTTCGATGTGCACCACATGTTGCATCCACTTGAATCTAATCCGCCAGCACAAGCTATTTAATCATCATCATAGTCATTACCACCAACAGTATTTATTCAATCACCACTAACACTAGCTAATAATAATCATCATAGTCATTACCACCAACAATAGCTATTTTATCATCATAGTAATAGTGTAGCACATCATCATCCTCAAACTCATTTCTAGCTAGCTAATCACTCTTGCTGCTCTCTCTTAGGTAAAATAACATAAAACATGTATAGCTCTCCTCCTTCATCAAACTGGAGCATGCAGATGAACCTGTCTCCTAATCGTGGGTAGCGCATCTGTTTGCTGCCCCCTAGTACTTCTCTGCGCTCCCCCATCACATATTTGGTCCAGTCTTGCACTATTAAGCATCCGTCGCTAATCTTGAATGCACTAAAGTAATCTGTAGGATATCTTGGCCGTAAGCTGATAATACTCATGGTACCTTTAGTCTCAATCCCATAAGGCACAACATTCATCAGGAGTCCCTGTTGAAGAACATCGTATGGTATATGGAAAAGATGGATTGATGACAAATAGTAAAAATCTTACCATCCTTCCTAAATATATGTGACCGTAGTTCATTACGAACACTATTGGTCGCACATTTTCAGTACTAACATTTCTAAATGCAGGAAGAAAATTTGTCTTGACAGTATCAAGATCCTCAAGCCATGAAATATAATGACTGAGCTCCTCGCAGTTCAGTTCAGCCCCGGGACAGTATATGGTCCTATGTACCAAGTGTTGGACATGTTTGCTTGCACCGAAATAAGCTGACAATACAAATTAGTTGTCAACTATTTTTGAATAAACAATATCAAAGACATAAATATGGTTGAGCAACTTACATAATGGTATAACTGGAGGCACCTGCACATCGACCCAGATGTCGGTATTACCTTCAATATCATCTTCCAGGCGAATATCAAAGGTGATAACCATATCAGGCTCAAATGCATAAGTCTTGCATAGTGCTCGCCATGTTTTGCATCCAAAATAGGTGTAGTCGTCTGAATTGTATAATTTTGCATGGAAAATATAACCATGCTCGGTCTTCAAGTAAACTTTCTTTTCCTCCGTACTATGACTGAAACCTATCTTATCCAATACAAAAACTCTTGCATGGCAGGGGATATGCTAGTAGAATAGTAAAAAAAATAAGTTGAAGCAAATGAAGCAGATGTCATGCTTAATTACGAAAAAAGACTTGTCGTTGTGACTTACTGTATCCACTTCGAAGTTCTCGTCCAGCTTGATGCTGAAGCGCCTATCATCATCTAGGAAGATTCCGTCGCACAGGCCGCGCTCGTCTTCGCAGTATTTGCAAATACCGAAATCCTTTTCGTCGTCAGACATTTCCTATGTTCATAGTTAGAACATTAATTGAAAATCGATCGAAGACAACTACCAAGATACTCAACACACAAATCCGGGGCACTCGATATTTCCTACATATTCTGGCACAAGTCATGCCAAAATTCACGGAAAAATCCGGCATGACCTTTGCTAAAATAGGACATATCGAGCGCCTGAAATTTGCCGGAACGGAAATGAATCAACACTCCGGCAAAACATAGGCCACTCGGAGGTGTAACCTGCAAACATGACCGGTCACTTGGATATTGAGCAACACAAGATATACATTTCAAAATATCTTATAGGACTCAAATTAGCATGCATTCAATAAGGAAAAGTAAATCATCTCATGTGTCCGTACATCGTCGAATATTATCACTAATACATCACGAATAGTGTCATACATATAACATCACTGATACAACTAAAACCCTAGCACACGACGGGTATCGGCGCGGGCGGTGGACACCCACAGAGAAGGAACCATCACGGGATCATAGCTCCAGTGAGATCCCCGGAGAACCTGCCATGTATTGGAGAACGGCCTGTGCTCCAACGCAAACAAGTAGCGACGGATGCGCGCATCCTCCTCACTGACACTGTGACGCACCACCTCTGCAGAGTCCTCGAGCCTCTGGATCGTCATTGGCCCACGCGACCGCCACCAAAGAAGGTTCGGGTCAATGACAGGCTGGCTCCTCACCAACATGCGCCCCCCGGTAGGTAGCGCATCCCAGTACCACCCCGGCGGAGCCCAGTCCCGGACATGACCGATCTGGTCAAGCAGGTGTCGTCCTCCGCCGACTCGACGACGAGGATGCGGAATAGGCATCGTCCACGTCGAGGCATGAAAAATTGCTTTAACTAAAAAATAGAAACAAGTTCTTACTAACTAGTTCTATTAATTCAAGTAGTTCTTACTAAAAATAAACTTACTATAAATGAAAATATTCTAGTACCTAATTAGTACCTAGTTCTTACTATCTAATTAGTACCTAGGAACTACTACCCTAATTACCATCTAATTTGATGAACCTATAGGGGTGGAAAGTGGTAGCGTATATTTCAATTATCCAACTATAAAGTGAAATAAGTGGTCAAATTTTACTTGTTTTATGATTCATCTTAGAAATTCGATTCGTTTTCACCTTTACATGAACCCTAACTCATTTGAGCCGCATCCGCATTCGATTTGTTTCCACTCTTACATGAACCCTAACTAATTTGATGCAACTAAAATATAAAGAAACCCTAGGCAGAGGTAGGGGAGAGGGAGGAGCGGGCGTGCTCACCTTGGATGCCTGCGACGAGGGAGGGCAGGGCAGCATCGAGGTCGGGGTTGGGGCTCGGGTGCGCGGCGGATGGCGGCAGGCGTCGAGGTCGGGGTCGGGGCGGCGTCCGGGGCGGTGTTGAGGTCGGGGGCGGGGGCGGCGTTGAATCTGGGGTCAGGGCGGCGTAGAGGGTGCGGAGAGCGCGCGACGGCCGACGGGCGACGACGGCGGCCGACGGGCGACGGCGGCGGTGACAGTGGAGAGAGTTGGATTTGGGGGAAGTGGCCGCGTGGGGAAGGACGAACCCCGTGGTTAAGTCAGAAGTAGCAGTAGCGCGTTCCAGGAAAAGCGTTGCTGCTATCTTAGCTATAGCGTGTTCTGTGATACACGCTACTGCTACTCCTTTCTCTTTTCCCCCCTTTTTCATTTAGTTTTCTTCACATTTTATTTTTGTCCTTTCACCTTATTCTATTTCTTTCATTTTCAATTACCTTTCTATTTTCTTTCCGTTTAATTTTATAACCGTTAGCAGTAGCGAGTTTATGTTAAAACGCGCTGCTACAAATAAAGTAGTGGTAGCGCGGTTCGTCATAGATCGCTACTAATATGTGTAGCCTATCGACTAAGCCGTTGGAATTTTAGTAGTAACGTGTTTGCAGCAAGACGCGCTACTGCTAGATCTTTATCTGCAGCGCGGTTTCCTCAGGCGCGCTATTGCTAATTAGCGCCAGCGTGCTTTTTTGACCCACGCTACTGCTAAATTTCTGTGTATAAGGTTTTCCCTAGTAGTGCACTTGGCCTTTTGTGGTCTGGGGGCTAGATATGGTTGGACCCCTTAAAGGAGGAATCCATAAGAAAAAATATTTGTGGGTCATGCTGGATAAATTCACTAAGTGGATAGAGGCCAAACAAGTTAAAACGGCTGAAGTCGGACCAGTGATAGACTTTATATCTGGTGTTGTGCACCGTTATGGTGTTCCACACATCATCATCACCGACGACGGCTCCAATTTCGCAGCCGATGAGGTGAAATCCTGGTGTGCTAATCTGGGTATCAAGCTCGACTACGCCTCTGTCTATCACCCACAAACCAACGGTCAAGTCGAATGAGCCAATGGTCTTATTATGAGCGGAATCAAGCCCAGATTAGTGCGGTCTCTGAAAGAATCAGACAAGCACTAGGTGGAGGAGCTCGACTCTGTACTCTGGGGGCTGCGGACCACGCCCAATCGTTCTACCGGACACACACCTTTTTCATGGTGTATGGCACAGAGGCTGTGTTACTCTGCAACATTATTCATGACTCACCTCGAGTGCGCATGTATGAAGAGAGAGAGGCAGAGCTTGATCGGCAGGATATCTTAGATGCCATGGAGGAGGAGCGCGATGTCGCAAAAGTCCGTTCCGCATTTTATCAACAACAGGCCTGCAGATATCAAAGCAGAGAAGTACGGGCCAAGACTTATAATATTGGCGAACTCGTTCTACGCTTGCCGGAGAAGAAAAAGGACAAACTCAAGCCCAAGTGGGAGGGTCCCTTCATCATTGACGAAGTTCTCACCGGAGGAGCGTACCGCCTGCGTGACGCATCTGACAATCGACTAGAGCCGAACCCATGGAACGCGGTCAGACTCTGAAGATTCTACGCCTAGCGCCAGACTCTTCGTTCATCTCCTTTACCCCTTTTTTTGTTTCCAGTATTTATTTTCCTCTATTTTCGCATTTTTCTTTCTTTTTAAGCCTTAAAGCTTTAGTACGGCTAAACCGTACATCTTCGACGCACACATTCTATGTACGTCAAGTATACATGGGGGCTTCTTGTACAGAAGCTTATTATTATGATTATTATTATTCTTATTATTATTGTTATTATTATTATTATTATTATTATTATTATTATTATTATTATTATTATTATTATCAGAGTATCAAGCTCATCACATATGTGTCTTTTCTGCATATGTACCTTTTCTTCGCCATTATATGCATCGATATGACTTAAGTTTTGGCCAAGCTGGGTTTCCTGGCTCCTGTGCTTATGCCCTACGTTCCCGTTAGTTCTGCTAGGGCATAAAGGGAGCACCTCTGCGATTGTTACTGCCAGGTCATTCGGATGTGTACCTCAGACTGGGTGAAGCCGAAAGCTAGCATTCTTAAGGGAATATTCAGTCGGTGAACTAAAGATGTTTTTTACTTGTCACATTATGAACCCCCAGATTTTATGTATACTGTGGTCTTCTCAATCATAGTCTGGACGTGCACGTTAAATGCATGTCGACCCAGGGAAAGGAACCCTTAATGGAACTATTCTCTCTGGTAGATGTTTCTTACTATCAAAATGTAATATAACATAACTAGCCGGATACTTGTCTGTTCAAGCAACTATGACCCCTACGCCTGGTTTCCATGCGTACCCCGGTCTACATTACCGAGCAGGTATTTAGAAGCACTCCGCACCTTCGGGTCCATAGGTTGAAGCGAAAAGGTCTGCCATGACAATCATTTTACAATTCAGCTAGAGACGTAATTTGTCAATTGAAGTACATAGTCACTTGGACTCAAAAACTTCTTCCTCTATGCCATCCAATAGGCTGTCTAGACTACAATCCCGCCGGGAATACCTGGCGGCTACTTGTACCTGGTCATATACCAAACTAACTGGAATTTCTTCTCCGTTTGACCCTACATGTCTCACCAGGGTCATGTGATTCGGGTCGAGGTTGGTATACCGAGTTTTCACCATTTCCCAGGCCTCTCGCGCACCTTCCTGGCAGGCCGATATCTTCCATAATCGGAAGTGCCGCCGCACTCCCTTGAATAGTTGTACAAGCCCTTCCATACTTCCTGGAGGAGAGTCGGATGGCCATAAGACCTTGGCAATACTTTGCATCGCCTGCCGAGATCGCTCGTGCATTTGCGACAGCTCTAGTAGCAGATCGCTCGACGATCCAGACACCTCCTCTTCGAGACAGACCATTAATATACCTACATACATACTTCTGTCAGTTATTTCCCTTGCCGAACTATGTAAAGGTAAGTCCGAACACATACTAAATATGCCGCCTTGCAGCTTCTTATTCTCCTTCACGGAGTCAGCTAGCTGGGCTGCACATCTTTTAGCTCTTCGCCGAGCTTGGTGTTGGCATCTTGGAGTTTGTTCTTCTCCACCCTGACTTGTATTAGTATATGTTCGCCCGCGGCCAGTTGCCTTCGAGCTCCTGGTTCTCCCGCTCGTGCGACTTCCGGTGCCTCTTTCAGATGATCTGATGACTCTACCATAAGATTTGCACCTATATTAATACTCCTGGTATATGATTATGTTTTCTCGATAGAGGGGAACATTACCAGATGCTGCATTCTTGGATTTCTCCAGTTTGGCGGTAGCATTAGTCAGCTGGGCCTGACACTTTTTTAGCTCTTGAGACAACAGGTTGTTCTTCTCTGTGACCACCTGGTCATACAACGATCCTTAAATCAGTTGTACCAACTGTTTCAAGTCTCGGGGGCTACTAGTATATAATTATTAGAATTGTGCAAACGTACCTGCATATCTTTCAGATACTGATCTGTGGCTCTAGAAAGCCCATCTCGAGCAGCTCGGATGTATGCATCACCCGAGTTGAAGGCATTGAAAGCCTCTTCTAAAAGACTGGGGTCGCAAAGAGCGGCCCGCTGACGCCGATGTTTCATGGCGCTTTCCACTTCGGAGTTTGCGGAGAATACTTTATCTGAATCCTCCGCAGAAGGACAATCCGGTGTCACTTCCGCATTAGCCTCAATCCGTGAGACCGGGTCCAGACTCCGGCTAGTAGAGGCATGACCGACAGGATCCTTGGACACAGTCCGGCGAATGTTTTTCCTGATAAGAGAAAGCGAATAGTGTCATACTTTAAGATGACGACCATGGAGCATATTTAAAACCATACCTCTTCAATGACAGCTCGGCCGTATCTCTATTTGCCTTCCTCTTCGAAGGCCTGCCCATCATAGGCGCCGCCTTCTTGCGCGTCGCCTCGGGTGCAGCATGGCGCGCCGATCGCCTCCCCTTTAGAGCATAATATAGTGCGGTGCGTAAGGTGGAAAGGGGAAATTCTCTCAAAGGACAAGTCTCCTGATTACTTACATGTGACACAGAGAGGAGACCGGGATAGTCAGCAATGATGGCTACTTCGGTGCCGTCACAGCTCGCCCGGTAAAACACCCCTTCCCCGAGCTCCACGAATCCGGGGTCAAGGGCCCGGTTGTGGTCCTCTGGCTGTGGTGCGGGGCTGTGGATCTCCCTGGTGATTTTCCGCCATTCCTGTTATAAATGTACGGGTTAATATTTATGAAAAAGGATTCAGGGAGTTAATGGAGTAGAGTAGTGGGATGAAACTCATCCAGCTGGGAGGGTTGTACATGGAAAATCCGTCCCTGGGCTTAATGGGGATGAACTCCTCCTCCTCCCCTTTGTATAATCTGGACAGTGTTTTTGCCAAAGTAGCGGAAGTATCCGGACCCTTCCGACCGTAGAGGGTGGCATCATCTTCTCCATTGAAATGCTACATAGGGTGTCCTCAGTATTGGAGTGGCTGAACCCCTCGCATTATGGATATCGCCATAACCTTGATTATCAACAATCCGGATTGAGCAAGCATCTTTATCTTGCTCATCAATTGGTGGACTTCCATGCTATCTTCCTCCCTAGAGCTCCGAGGACGCCAGCTGAGGCGCTTCTTCAATGGAGCACTTGAATATTCAGGAAGACCCCTTTGGATTGGGTCAGGAAGGGAGACGTCCTCAACGTAAAAACATTTGGAAGGCCATTCTTCGGATGCCTTCTTTGGCGTGCCGGATAGGTATCCGATCCCGGCGATGCGCCATATCTCGGCTCCGCCCACTTGGAATATTGATCCCTCTTGGTTCTGAGGGATGAGACAAAACAACTTCTTCCATAAATCGAAATGGGCCTCACAACCCAGGAAAAGCTCGCAAAGAGCGACATAACCTGCAATATGTAGGATGGAGGCAGGTGTGAAGTTGGAGGCCATAGTACTCCAGAAGCCCTCTGAGGAACGGATGGATTGGAAATCTGACGCTTCTCAGCAAGTAGGGAACAAAGCATACTCGTTCCCCCCTAGATGGGTTGGGGAACTTCTCCTCCTGCTCCCCATCGTCGAAGGAAGCCAATCCGGCTCGTGCGGGGACTACATCTGCAGGGGAAGAAATCCTTGGGTCTACAACTTCACTAGCTCGCCGTGGGATACGGAACACTTCTCCCAATCACCCTGTTTGGCACCGTGAGGGCGCGAGGAGCTGGGAGCACTAGCCATGTTGGGCTGGTTTCTGCGGGCAAGCTCCGAGGGTTCCTCGTTTGGGGAAGATGGTGTGGATTAGAGCCGAAGATCCCCATCTCTTTAAATAGACAATTTTCTCACATGGTCAGTGTGGTAAGTACAAAAATGACCCGACCTCTCGCATTCGCTTGACACGTGGAAGCTGAAATCATGAAGGTGCAGAAGCCGAGGAGCGCGACTTTAAATGGAAAGCCGAATACCGATCTTTAAATCAGGTACTTTGAAGTATTCGGAGAAGGAACCCGCCTTTCAATGCCGAAGACAATCTGCGCACCGGACTCATCGTCATTGAAGCCTGGTTCGGGGGCTACTGAGGGAGTCCTAGATTAAGGGGTCCTTGGACAGCCGGACTAGATACGTGGACATGACTTTTGTGCTATGAAGATACAAGATAGAAGACTTCGTCCCGTGTCCGGATGGGACTCTCCTTTGCGTGTAAGGAAAGCTTGGCGATTCAGATATGTAGATTCCTTTCTCTGTAACCGACTTTGTGTAACCCTAGCCCCCTCCCATGTCTATATAAACTAGAGGGCTTAATACGTAGGACAACAATCATAATCTCATAGGCTAGGCTTCTAGGGTTTAGCCATTACGATCTCGTGGTAGATGAACTCTTGTAATACTCATATTCATCAAGATCAATCAAGCAGGAAATAGGGTATTACCTCCATAGAGAGGGCCTGAACCTGGGTAAACATTGTGTCCCCCGCCTCCTGTTACCATTAGCCTTAGGCGCACGATTCGGGACCCCCTACCCGAGTTCCGCCGGTTTTGACACCGACACCCGTAAGTTTGTCTCGTCTTGTGATGAATGCCAAAGAATAGGTAATAGCGGTAAGCATCAAGAAGTGCCTATGAATTATTCACTTGTTGTTGAACCATTTGATGTTTGGGGATTTGATTTCCTGAGACCTTTTCCTTCCTCTAATGGGTATACACATATTTTGGTTGCTGTTGGTTGTGTTACTAAGTGGGTAGGAGCTATTCCAACCAGTAGTGATGATCACAACACCTCTATTAAAATGCTTAAGGAAGTTATTTTCCCAAGGTTTGGAGTCCCTAGATATATAATGACTGATGGTGGTTCACACTTTATCCATGGTGCTTTCTGTAAAATGCTTTCTAAGTATGATGTTAACCATAGAATTGCATCACCTTATCATCCTCGGTCTAGTGGTCAAGTTGAACTTAGCAATAGAGAAATAAAACTAATCTTACAAAAGACTGTTAATAGGTCCCAGAAGAATTGGTCTAAGAAATTGGATGATGCACTTTGGGCTTATAGAACAACTTATAAAAATCCTATGGGTGTGTCTCCATATAAAATGGTTTATGGAAAAAGCTTATCATTTACCTCTTGAGTTAGAACATAAAGCATATTGGGCAATTAAAGAACTCAATTATGATTTCAAACTTGCTAGTGAGAAGAGGTTATTTGATTTAGCACATTAGATGAATGGAGAACCCAGGCTTATGAAAATGCAAAATTATTTAAAGAAAAAGTTAAAAGATGGCATGACAAAAGAATCCAAAAGCGTGAGTTCAAAGTTGGAGAATATGTTCTTTTGTACAACTCTCATTTCAGATTCTTTGCAGGAAAACTCCTCTCCAAATGGGAAGGACTCTATGTCATCGAGGAGGTCTATTGGTCCGGAGCTATCAAAATAAATAACGCCGAAGGTACTAACCCGACGGTTGTCAATGGGCAACGAATAAAACATTGTATCTTAGGTACGCCCATTAATGTTGAAAGCAATATTATCCAAACTTTGACACCAGAAGAACACATAAAGGAAACCTTCCGGAACAGTCCAGAATCATGAAAAAAGGGAGGTGCGTGATACGGTAAGTAAACAGACTCCGAAAAATCCGCAAAAACATTTTTTGTCAGTTTTGGAATATTTAGAAAATTAGGAAAACAAGAAACTTCTAGGAAAGTGACCCTGGTGGGCATGATACACCAGGGCGCGCCTGGCATGCCTGGCGCGCCCAGGTGGGTTGTGCCCACCTCGGATACTTTCCGGACTCCATTTTTCTTCCGTTCTGCTTGTTCCCCAAGATAAAAAAAATCTTTATATACCTCCCAAACCTGTTGACCTCCGTATGCACAGAAATCTCCTGTTTTCTTTTCTTGTTGTTTTCTGTCAGATCTGCTGAGCCAGGCATCATGTCTTCTCCCTCCTCCAACACCGAAGAAGGCAAAGCTTCGTTGCTTCAGGTAGAATGTCGCATCCCTAATTCTGGCCTGACCTATGCTAGCTTCCATGTGAGCATCATGTTTAAATTCAAATGAAACTTGAATTGAGGAATTTTCAAAAGCCTCAGAAAACCTCTAAAAATAGCCAACATTTAAATCTCATCAAATTAGTCCAAGAAAATGTTCCTGTTATTCTGTAAAAATATTGGCATGAGGTGAAATGCAAACCAATATTTTTGGAGTGACTGAAATATTTATTTTGGGCCTTTTGAATTAAATCAATGAAATATTTGAGTTGGATTTATTTCTATTATATAAGAAATAAAGCTCAAACATTTTGGTAAGTTGCATATGACCTTGGGCTAGTCCTGAGCTCACATAACAATTTACAGAAAGTTTATAAAAATGATTTGATGTTCTAAATCAAGTCAAAACAAAATAACAGAAATAGAAAAGAAAAATAAGAGAGAGAGAGAGAGAGAAGAAACTTACCTGGCGCCACCAACCGGCCCAGCACTGCAGCTGGCCGGCCTAGCCCACCACCGCCTCCTCCCTAAAGTCTTCCTCCCCCGCCAGAAGGACGGAGGCACGTGGCCGCCCCGCGCCGGCCACCTCCTCCCTCCCTGCCTGCCTGGCTCCTCCCCGGTGCTCCTAGACGATGCCACGAAGACGCCACACACCCCCCTGGACGTCTCTCACTCTCTCCCGACCTCTTCCCCCTCCTCTGCTCTCTCTCCCCCTCGCGCCCGAGCGCAGCCACAGTCGCGCCGCCGTATCGCCGCAGCCTCCATGCTCCCCTCGCCTCCCTGACGTGCCAACGAGCAGCGGCGCACCTCCCTCGTCCTCTTCTTCCAGCCACGCCTTGCCGGAGGCCCTGCAGCACTGCCGTCTTCAGCATCTTCGTCATCAGCCGTCGGAGATCCCCCTCGCCGCTCCACTCGCTTCGGTGCTTCCCCGAGCACACCGAGGCCACCACTGCACTCCACGTGAGCTCCTGATCATCCTCCCCCTCTCCATTTTCTCTCTAGCATGCCATAGCCGCCGCGCCTCTCTCACGTCACAGCGCTGCCGCCAAAGCTCGCCGGCGATGATGCTCCGGTGACCATTTGGTCTCGGGCATGCGTCCAATATCCTCGTCGCACCGCGTAGACACTGTAGGTGTTAACCCCGCATCACCAAGGCTGCTGTGGTCCCGACCCCGAGCTCGCCCGAGCTCCGGCCGCCACCCCTGTGCTCGCCGTCGTCATCTCTGGCGACTCCGAGGCCTTCCGATCGCTCTGCTAGACGCGGTCAAGCGCGAGCTACCTCCTGGTGGCCTTCACGCATCTAGCCGTCGCCCGCAGCTAAAGTACGGCGAGTTGCCGCTGCAGTTTAGGTCGGCACCGATGAAACTCCGGCGAGAGCCGATGTGGCCTCGTCATTAGCACTAACCCCCGCCAGCTGGACCACCATTAGACGCTGACAGCGGGCCCCGCAGCGGGTCAAAGCCCGAGTCAACGCGAGATTAGTGTATGTCTCACTGACCAGTGGTCCCCACTGGTCAGGTTTGACTCTGTTAACCTGCTGAGGTCAGCATGATGCAATGCTGACGCAATAATAGGTCTTTCTGGATTTATTCTTTTTAGGAAATTCCAGAAAATGGCCAAAACTTCTAAAATTCATATAAATTCAACCGTAACTCCAAATGAGATGAATTATATATGAGAAATGATCAGAAAAATCCAATCTATCCATCTGTACCATTTTCATGCATGATAGAACAACTTATGGCTGCTGTTTAGGCCCAATCTTATAACGGCATTTAAACCTTCATATATGGAGTTTGAATTTGAACCTAGGGTTCAAACCAACTTCATTTAACCTGCTGCTAGTTGCATTAGCTCAAACCACAGCATATTGTTGTGTCATGATCATGCATCATATTGTGCATTGCATTGATTGTGTTTCCTTCTGCGTTGCCGGTATTTGTTCCCTCTCGATAGACGTGATACCGATGATGAGTTCGATGACACCGATGAAGAACTATACTATCTTCAGAAGTGCCAGGCAAGCAAAACCCCCTTGTTCATTCTGATACAATCCCACTCTCTCGCTCCTGCTCTCTTTTACTGCATTAGGACAACAACGACTCATGTGTTACTTGTTGTGGTAGTAGAACCCATTTTTCCTCTGCATGACCTGTCATTGCCACAGTAATTAGATGAAACCCACTAGCATGAGTAGGAGTTTTTTGAGCCCCGATGTGCCTATTCATTCTTGCTTGTTTGTCATGCCTGCTACTGCTTAGAGTTGAGTCAGGTTTGATTCATCGGGGATGAATTGGAATGGTGTTGAACATGTCCTACTATGTGTGAGCTAAGTGTGTGAACACGATTTGGTAAAGGTAGCGGTGAGAGGCCATGTAGGAGTACATGGTGGCTTGTCTCATTGAAGCCGTCCTCAGGAACTGAGTTCTGCGTTTATGATCCATGTAAAAGCTACTACCACATGTTGGGCCCTGAAATATGACCCCGCTCAACTTCTTAACCACCCTAGTCCTCTGTCCAGGAGTTCCAAGTAGTTTTTGGTGTTTGTCGTATGCTGGAGGCCGTGCGCAAAGCTGACCCGAGGTGTGGGCTGTGATGCGGTAGCCATGTGGAACGGTGTATCGGGCGCCCGTTTGGTGTCTCGGGAACCCTGCACACATCGTTCGGGGCCGTATGTGGAAACTTCCGTCGGACTCCCTATGGATGGAACCTGAATAGGCGATAAACCTGGACTAGAGACTTGAGTGTTTAGGTAGGTCGTGGTCTACAACCACGTCGGCTTTCGCTTGAAGTCTGCCGAGCACATGTCGTGTGTAGACGCTAATTGCTGGAAACGTGTGTGAAGAAGTACACCCCTGCAGGGATATAAATGATCTATTAAAATAGTCGCGTCCGCGGTAAAGGACCTCCGGGTTACCTATACAGTTCATAGACAAGTGAAAGTGGATACTCTGAAATACGCAAGATAAGCGTGAGTGCTATGGATGGCGTTTTCATAGGGAGACTGGAGCGGATCCATAGTGGTGTATTGATATGGTGAATATGTGGACTCGTGTGCGCCACCTCAAAAGAGTTACTCACAGTCGTAGTTCAGGATAGCCACCGGGTCAAAGCTGGCTTGCTACAGTTAAACCCCACCATCCCCTTGTTGATAATGATGCATATGTAGTTAGTTCTGATGTAAGTCTTGCTGGGCAAATTTGTACTCACGTTTGCCTATTCTATGTTTTGGCAGAGAGACTTCGGTCTCACTAGTAGTTCTGCATGGACTTCCACGTTTAGCTTGTAACCTCAGCTACGATCTTGTGCCCTCGGCTGGATCTGATAGATAGTCAGGCTTCTCAGCCTTTTTCGTTTATAATTGTCTCTACTTAGACATGTTAAGCTTCCGCATGTGCTTTGACTTGTATGCTCTGAATGCTGGGTCGAGAGACCCATGTTTGTAATATCTCGCTCCTTGGAGCCTACTGAATAAAATACTTGAGTTTTAGAGTCATGTTGGGATGCCATGTTGTATTTGCACATATCGAGCATATTGTGTCTATGTTATTGAAATGCTTGGTATGTGTGGGATCTGACTATCTAGTTGTTTATCCTTGGTAGCCTCTCTTACCGGGAAATGTCTCCTAGTGCTTCCACTGAGCCCTGGTAGCTTGCTACTTCTCCAGAACACTTAGGCTGGCCGGCATGTGTCCTTCTTCATTCTTGTGTCTGTCCCTTCAGGGACATGTCACGCGGTGTCTATCGGAGTCCTGCTAGCCTGCTACAGCCTGGATTCTCCGGAGTCCTGTTAGCCCAACTGCTACAGCCCGGATTCATTCGTTGATGATCGACATGTTCGTTGCTGGGTCATGTATGCATGTCCCTGTAAGTTAGTGCCACTTTGGGTTTACGACTAGCCATGTTAGCCCGGGTTCTTTGTCATATGGATGCTAGCGACACTATCATATACGTGAGCCAAAAGGCGCAAACGGCCCCAGGCCTGGTAAGGCGACACCCATGGGAATACCGTGCATGAGGCCGCAAAGTGATATGAGGTGTTACATGCTAGATTGGTGTGGCATAGGATCGGGGTTCTGACATATAATCCACGGGAGAGGAATTTGAAGAGATCGTTATGGAGGAAGATGAGGGGGACTCGTTTGGAATTCACCCTCCAGCCTATGAGAGAGGGACTCTGGCTAGCATCTCCACTCATCCTAACCCCCATCAAGCCAAGAGGTCCCTAAACAATCAAGCCCAAGAGATCAGGATGAACTCCCTACAAGGAGGCCTCTATACAGGTTACATCAAAACAATTTTCACAATTTGATTGCTAATTATGGTTTCAAAAACACTCCTCGTGTGCATATACCGTCCAATTTGGACATATCTCATCCAAGAGAAAGTGACGCAGGGACAAACTCTTGGGGTCCGGAAAATAAACATATCATGACTGAAGTAGAGAAGAACACTGAGCTGCTTCATCAAGCTCTTCAAGAGATTCACAGCTTAAGAGATACACTCAGAGATGTATTGGACAAGAAACCTTCTACTTCATCACCACCACCTCCTTCTTCAACACCAAAAGAGAACCGAGTATCGGGTATGGGCACTCCCCTTGGCTTCCGCCAATCTTGGGGGAGGTGCCCCGGTATCGTATCATCTCTACTATCTTTTGCCTTTACATTCTTAGTTCGATCCATGGTTATCTTTTGCTATTAGATGAATAAAAGTTTAGTTCGATCCTTTCTTTTCAAGAGTTTGCTTAGTGACACTACAAAAAAATACACTTCCGTGATGGTACGTGTTTGTCACAGTAGGTCACGTTTTCTATCATGCATGTACATCCATGATGATTTTATGACAGAATCAAGATAGTCAAACCTGTGCTCTTGTAGAAGTGTTCCATGACATTACCAAAATTATCATCATGGAAGTGTCCACTTCCATGACGATAAATCACGCGTCACAGAAGTGATTTCGTCAAGGGTGACCGACACGTGGCATCCACTGTAACGGAACGCCATTAATCTATCGGGTCCGGTTTTGGATCCGATAACCCGTTAATAGCCCCGACCAATGGGGTTTTTCCACGTGTAAAATCATCATTGGCTGGAGGAAACACGTGTTGGCTCACGGTTGGGACAGATGTCATCCACTCATTGGACCCAAGGCGCCTATGATACGTCGACACGTGGCACGACCCAACAGAGGCCCATTCTTGTGAAAAGGCCGGCCCGTTTGACTTGGTCAAAAGGTGGCGGGCCGGTCCACAGAAAGCCTGTTAACGGCCTGTTCGCATATAGCCCATTTACAACCCACTAACCCAGGGCCCGTTACGACCTCTCCGAATTAGGCCCAGTAGCGTCATCTGGGTCGTCCAATATGATTCCAGCCCGTTTTAACTTCCAGCCCATGTATGGCCCATGACTTCTTTCTTCCCATATGAGGCCCTTTGTAACTATTGGCCCATTAACGGCCCGTGGTGAAACTGGCCCGTAATGAAAATTGTATCACTTTATACCCATTAACGGCCCATTATTCCATTGGGCCATTTCAAGTCCAAGTTATCTTTCGGCCTTCTTAGGGCCCATTTATTCTTGGGCTCATTTCCAGCATTCGGTTACTAACAGCCTGTTACTGTCATTTTCTGCTTGTGGGCCAAATTCAGCCCGTGGTTACAGTCGGCCCGTTTGTGGACCGTTAATACGTTGGGCCGTTTTCATGTCAAAAAAATCGTTGGGCTGTTTTCAAAGAGTTATAAAATACGGCCTATTAACGGCCCGTGATGGTCCACGAATAGTACGGCCCATGATTGGCGAAATGATGATACGCCCCGTAGAAGGCCCATGGATCCTACGACCCGTATAAGGCCCATGGATCGTACGGCCGGTAGAAGGCCCATGGAACGCACGGCCCATAGAAGGCCCATGGACCCTACGGCCCGTAGAAGGCCCATGGACCCTATGACCCGTATAAAAGGCCAATAGAACCTACGGCCCGCAGAAGGCCGATGGATCATACAGACCGCAGGAGGCCCATGGTTACAACAGTACGTGTGTTGCCATGATTATTTTGGCCTAGTTACCAAAAATAGGTTATTGTGGCCACTAGAAAAACACAGAAAAAGAACTGAAGTGACTACAAGCAAACAACTAAACAAGACAATAAGGAAATTAATAAGCAAGCAATTAACGCTAGCCTATTACCGCTATTACACATATTACATCCACTGGGCATCAAAGTTCGCCACCAGTGCAAATATAGGGAACAAAGCAACATATTACATACACTGGCCATCAAAATTGGCCACCTGTGCAGATAAACGCGGCAGCAAAACAAGAGCATAACTGAAACAACTACAGAAGAGCTCAAGAAACGTTATCCTAGGTATCCACCATGTTGGCAATAAGCTTAGCAAGCTTATTAGCTTTGTCCTGTTTGGCGCTAAAATCCTCCAACGCTTGCTGTTGCACCAGAAAGTATGCATCTAAATCCTCCAGGGACTTCCGTAGTCCTTCCACTTCTTGTCGCAGCACAGCTAATCGATGTCTTTCAGCTTGAGTTGAGACTCAAGGAACCGAACTGATTCAGACAGTGAGTTTGAATAGCTTGTGCAAGCGGTAGTGGCCAGTAACTCAAACAGTAAACCAAGACAGGACTTTGGGGTTGTCTCACTGTCTTCAAGATAGTCTTCCTTAGCTGTTTTATCAGCTTTGTTGGAGACCAACAAGGATGTGTCACTATCCTAAACCTTATCTGCATTACTTCCTTTACCATTGCTTAATAAGGCACTCTTCCCTAATATTCTGTCAGCATTCTAAAAGAAGAAACAAGCAGACACGTAACATGTTTAGGATGTACTAGTATGTGAAACTCATTTCGGTGAACCAGTTCATTAGTAAGGTGGACATGATTAAACTACCAAGTCTTCTATTGCCATGTACTAGTACATAATAAAATCATCAAACAAACATATATCTATGTCCTATGGTCACTGCATTGTCTTGCCAAATCAAAATAGACACACTTCAAATCATATCAGTTCAAGACAAAGCAGCAGTGAAAGAATACAAAGCGTGGGAAACTACACGGCACAAAAAAATTTCAGATGGGTACCACGGGTCTGCATGTACAACAACACTATTGGCTCTGTTGTGATGCTAGTAATGTGCATGATATGAGAAGCCAATTGTATACACAGTTGAAATTGAAATCAACAGAGCTATTGATAACAGCAAACCTGTTAAAGAAACATGCGCGAACATACCTGATGTGCCATTGGAGTTTCGATTGGATCCTTCAATTTAAAAATAAGTTTGTATGAGTAAATACAGTGATACAAGAGCAAAGCAGTATGCACGATAGCAATCATAGTTAAAAAAGGTGCGCCTAGGCTCTAGGCGTTGGCAAAACGCATTGCGCATAACTGCGCATAAGCATGCGCTTTGGTCAGTAAAGCACAAGGCGGTGGCAAAACGCGCCATTAATGCCTAGCGCTTTTTTGAACTATGATAGCAATGGAATCTTAAATTAGAACATTTGTTCTTCAGGTTTACGCACTTGTTCTACATGAATAGAGTACAGTACGACGCAAGAATATAGTACTTAAAAATAGAAAATGAGCTCATAGACTTTACCACATTCTTGGTTCGGGACTAGTACAAAACAAGGCGTTCCCAGTCATCATCCAGTAAATATG
Source organism: Triticum timopheevii (assembly GCA_963921465.1). NCBI lineage: Eukaryota > Viridiplantae > Streptophyta > Magnoliopsida > Poales > Poaceae > Triticum > Triticum timopheevii. The sequence continues at coordinate 485,811,771 of OY997266.1, read as the reverse complement.
TCTCAGGAGAACGTTAGGGAATTTGATGAGTTTCTTTGCTGGTGAAGTACGTTTTCTTCAGGTGATTCCGATACTGCCACCAAGCATTCTTGAAGATAGCAGAGGTATTAGCACATGTTACCTCATCCGGAGTTTCCAAATCGGTCCTTTTCCATAGAGAAAAATGGGAAAATTTTCTGTATTATAACCATCATGGAGGTAGGATGTATGGAACAAAGCAAAGTAATTGCCATGAATAACATTACTTACACATAACTCCTGGACAAACACCTGCAACTGGCATTTTCCTTCATCTTCACTATAATATTTCCAAGATGGGAAGATACGCACATATGATTTAACAACATCAAATGCAACATATGCTAAACTACGACTAGTTGGTTGTGCTTCCTCCACAGGAATAGGCATACTAACTGGTGGAATTGGGGTTCATCGTGGTAGTACTAGTCCTTTGGGCAATGGAGCTGCCTTACTAACTGCTCTTGTTTGGGAGCTCTGTGGTGGAGATGGTGCTGTGTCAACAGGAACTGGGTTACTATCTGCTAGGGTTGGAGTTAGATTGGGTGAAGCTGGTTCTCTGTCCATCACAGTAGGGGTACAATCTGCGAGAGTTTGGGTTATGTGTGGTAGGGGTGGTTCTTGTGCATGTACAACCGGGTGCTATCTCCACCAAGAGGTAGCACTGTTTTATTTGAAGACCGTGTTTTTAGTCCTCTAGATACTGGCATCACCCACTCCAATTCAAATGGCTGATAAATAGGAAACATAGTTGAATGTACAGACATTGTATGAGAGACAGATGCAATAGATAGTGTGGAAAAAAGAGGGCATGAAATAGTTGTGTCGTCGTGGCTGGGGACGAGCACCTATGGGGCAGGGGGCCCCTTCTTGTCCGGCAAGGGAGCGGAGGGGCGCACACAGAGCAGATCGAGGCGAGAGCGCGCGGGGGATTTTTACCCAGCTTCGGAGCTCTCCGGAGAGATAAAACTCCTACTGCTGCTTTGTGGTGGTATTATGTTCTTGCTTGAGAGCGTGAGTATGCTGCAGTGTCCAATGAACCGAACCGCGGAACCCCTTCTACGTGCGCATGGGCCTCCCTTTTATAGTCTAAAGGGGGTCACCGACAGGTGGCAGCGTAGAAAGAGGGGTAGAAAGGTAAAAACGCGGGTTGGTACAACTGCTACCAACAGTGCCCCCTACCTAACTCTGACGGCAGGGGACAAGGGTATTTAATGCCCGTCCGGTCGCCCCAACAGTGCAGGAAGCGACCGTTAGGGGCGCCACCAATCGCCACGATGGCCTCCTTGTCAGCTTCGCTTGCCACCTCACACCGCATGGCTGCACAGTGCCTCACCACGTGCTCCTGGGATGGTCCTGGGGTGACACGTCGTTGGATGCGCTGGAGCTCGGGTGCAGGGTGGCAGCCTTGCCGCGGCAAGCGCCTTGCCACAGCCCTTATCTTGTCGCACTAGCAAGCTTGCCGCTCGCCGGGCCTTGCCGGGACGCGCGGGGTGTTGCGGCAAGTTTCTTGAAGTGCCTTGGTTGGCCTTCCCGGCAAGCTCCTCTTGCCGGGGTCTTGTCCTTTCCGGCAAGCTCCTCTTGCCGGGGCCTTGTCCTTCCCGGCAAGCTCCTCTTGCCGGGGTCTTGTCCTTCTTAGTTAACACTTTGTTCTTGAATGGCAGTAAAATAGGAATAGTGGAGGATCTTGGCGGACGCCCGGCAAGCCTTGCCGCGGGGCGCTGCGACTGCCCGTGCCCAAGTTCGGGGTACTAAGGTAACCCTACTTTTGTACACCGACAGGAGCCCCCGGGCCTAGGCCATACACGGTGCTGAGCGCTGTTCGGCCAGGCCCAAAACAGGGCACGGGCACGCGCGGCCTGGGTCCACACAAAATCTGACTCCGTACCCGCCGCGCTCCCCCGTAACGGCACGCATCAATCGCGGCGTCGTGGGAGAGGTCGTGGGCTATACTTTAATCCAGGAAATGCGTAACGTCCGCCTCGGTCCTGTATCCCCGCCACGCGGCTCCCATGAACTCGGGGTCACGGACGGTGGAGGTGGGAAACTGGGCCGTCACGGGCGGAGGCAGCGGGTCGGCCCCGACTCCCTGCTCCTCCCGTGCTCTGATTCGCTGAGCGGGGCGGCCGAGCCCCCACCCCGCTCCTTTAAGAAGAGCGAGAGGGGAGCGCAGAAGCCCGCACTTTCTCATCTTCTCCTTTCTTCAGCTTCTGCTCCCCTTTCTCTCATCCGCCATGGAGGAAGGGAACCCTGACCCTTCATCGGTGGCGGCGAGGGTCGCCGCCAGACAGCGCATCCCTCCCTCTCCCGCGCCCGTGGTGGCAGAGCTAGCCACAAGGGGAAGAGGGAGGGGGCGAGGTCGCGAACGAGGTCGAGGACGAGGTCGAGGCGCTCGGGGAAGAGGCGGGCGGGGCGGCGCAGCATCTCCGCCTCCGCTGGAGGTTCCTCCCCTCGCGGCGGTCCATACAGGGGACGACCCTTGCGAGTTCTTCGTCAGGCTGCGCCGGGCGCCTCGTCGTCGTCTCCGGCTTCCAGCTCCGTTTGCGAACGCGATGGAGTTGGACCCGCCCGAGACTTTGAGACTGCACATGAGGGGCTGTGGGATCAACGGCATGCGAGTCCACGTTGTATTCCCAGCCCCTAATGTGATGCATCTTGATCGAGGGTGGAAGACATTCGCCCGTATCCACAGCCTGACGGGGGGGTTTACCCTCCATTTTAAGTTAATGGAGGGCGACCTCCTCTCCGTCAAGGTCTTCGGGGACTCCGGCATTCGGGCGAGGTGCTGCGTGGACAGCTCCTCCGATAGTGAAGACTCCCCCTCGAGCGAGAGTGACGAGGAGGAGAGCGACAGCGACGACGAGGGTAGCAGGCGGCGGAGTGGCGGGTCCGACTAGGTGTCGGGCGCCGCTTCGCGCGTCACCGGCGACCCCATCATCCGTGTCGCCGGCACCTTGAACTCCCCGGGGTCATCTCCTTGGGCGGCTGGCGTAGGGAGGCTGCAGAAGGGGAAAAGGGCTGGCGACAAGGCCGTCAAGTCAGAGTATGAGGGCGTAGTGCCCTCGACAGCGTGCTGACGTCCTGCCGCCCCGTCTTCGAGCCCCACTTCCGGCGCCGCCATCACCATCCAGCCTTCGGACGGCTCCCGAGATGTTCTCTTGGTGTCTTCTGGCACCCGTAGCTCGCCTAGGTGCCCCTTTTGCCCTTTTCGCCTCCTTGACCTACCTCCTGAAAAGAGGGACAGGAAGAGGATTACGGGCATCTTATCTTTTTAATTTGTAAGCCTTCGGGCCTTAGCTGCATTTAAAGCTTGTAATCCTCTCTTTCATGTTTTTCATCCTCTATGGACTGTACTTGAGTGGGATGTTTTTTTAATGAAAAGGGGAAGCTTGCTATGTTATATCCTTTCCTTGATTCTATGCCTTGTATGTTTTTACCCTACGCTTTGAGGGAACTTGCCGGTGGGAACACGCATGCCGCGAGCGCTGAGTGCGGAACATCAGCAGCCTGCTGGCGGTGTTGCCTCCGGCAAGAAACCTTGTCAGGGCTAGTTGCAGCGCACTTGTATTGTTGAGCGGACTCGAAACAAATCAAGGGCGCAACTTAGCCACGAGCCGGTTCCTCCGCGCACAGGTTTTTCATACAAGGCACGGTCGTTCAAGGACGCGGCTTCGCGTTCCCCAGTCCATAAGAGGATGCATGATGAGGGACGAAAAACTTATCTGATATCGCAGCCCCCGGCAACTCTGGCTTGCCGCGGATGAATCTTAGTATTCGCGGCCCCCGGCAACACTGGCTTGCCGGGGTCCAGGCGCCGGCGCGCCCTTCTTCTTCTTCCTGGTCGCTGTTATTTTAGTTACGAGAACAACTTAGTCAGTGCCGTAACAAGTTACTTTCGTAGTATAACTTTGTCCTGGGCAATGCTTGCTATGTTATATCCTTTACTCTGTTACATCCCTTGTATGTTTTTACCCTACGCTTTGAGGGAACCTGCCGGCGCAAACACACTTGCTGAGTGCGGAACATCAGCAGCCTGCTGGCGGTGTTGCCTCTGGCAAGAAACCTTGTCGGGGCTAGTTGCAGCGCACTTGCATTGTTGAGCGGACTCGAAACAAATCAAGGGCACAACTTAGCCACGAGTCGATTCCTCCGCGCACAGGTTTTCCATACAAGGCACGGACGTTCAAGGAATATAACTTAAAAATTTAAAACTTGATCATGCTCAAACTTTGGCAACTTAGCTTTTCTGTCGCCTGTGTTCCGGCAAGGCCATACTTCTTTGAACGACGCCCGGTCCACACCTTTATCCTCTCCTCCTTGAAGCTTCTGGCGTTAACTTTGCGGCTATGGTAGCGGCGCAAAGCTTGCCGGTAGCTAGCAGCTCGTACCGCAGCCTGAAGACGATCTTCCTCGAGGAGTAGCGCATCATCTTGCCGCAGCTGCTCTTGTTCTAGCTTATGATAAGCGAGCACTCGAGGTGATCCATATACGAGGGGAAAGGGGCCGAGAATATCGAGCCCCCAGACCAATAATGGCCAGGATAAAGGGATTGTTTGGAAAGCTTGAGCTGGTTGATGTATCTGTTTGGAGTGGAACTGGCACGCTTCACACTTGGTTACTTGTGCAGTTGCATCCTGGAGGGCTGTCGGCCAGAAGAAACCTTGCCGGAAGGCTTTGCCGGCAAGTGCCCTTGCGCCAATGTGGTGACCACATATGCCTCCATGTATCTCCGCCAACAGCTCTTGTCCATCTTCCCGGGAAATGCACTTCAATTTCACTCTGTTGAATCTTCTTCTGTACAGTATGTCATCGACAAACTGGTACATACTTGATTGCCGGGCTACTCTTTCCGCTTCTTCTTGCTCCTCGAGAAGTTCTCCTGTCTGAAGGAAATGGACTATCTGTTGTGCCCATGTCAGAGCTTGTGGCTCGACAACAGGGACTAAAGGCGCAAATGCTGCTGCGGGAACACCCGCTTCTACGGCAAGACTCTGGGATCCTGCCGGAGCGTGATGGTCCCCGGCAAGCGTGTCGGGACACAGCTTGTCGGGAGCGTCTACTTCGACGAAACAAACCCTAGGGCTTGTCGGAGCAGACTGCTCCTCAGCACTTTTTGTGTTGATCCTGGGGACCTTCTTGGCGGCGGCTTCGAGGAGCTCTGCCGGAAAGTAGTCGCCAGTAACCAACTTTCTCTTCTTGCTCTGTCCAGTTGATGGTGTTACAGATGGTTGAGTCAGCTTAAGCACAAAAATTCCTGGTTCCACAGGTAACTTGAGTGCGACACACTTTGACAGGCCATCTGCAATGTCATTCTGAGCTCTTGGAATGTGTTCCATCTGTAGGCCGTCAAAATGTTCTTCTAGCTTTCTCACTTAATCGATGTATGCTTCCATCAACGGAGTCTGATAATCTTTGTTTACTTGGCGGACGACAAGCTGTGAGTCACCCCGGACAATAAGCTTCCTGATCCCAAGCTCTGCTGCTATTCTGAGTCCGGCAAGCAAGCCTTCATACTCTGCAGTATTGTTTGTTGCTTGCTCCTTGGGAAAGTGCATTTGGACCACGTACTTGAGGTGCTCTCCGGTGGGTGCGACAAGCAGTACGCCCGCACCGGCGCCTTGCAGCGAGAAGGCACCATCGAAGTACATGACCCATTCTTTGCTTGCTTCCTTGACGGGGATGCTCCTCTCCGGAGTTTCTTCATCGGGTGTTGGCGTCCATTCTGCTATGAATTCTGCCAATGCTTGGCTCTGAATAGTTGAAGTACTTTCAAACTTGAGGCCAAAGCTTGACAATTCCAGTGCCCACTCGACAATCCTGCCTGTTGCTTCTGGATTTTGCAATATCCTCTTCAACGGAAAGCGAGTGACCACTGTGATCTCATGTGCTTGAAAGTAATGGCGCAGCTTCCTCGAGGCCATGAGAAGGCCGAAAAGCAACTTCTGCACACCAGAGTACCTTGATCTAGCCCCCTGCAGAAGAGAACTGACAAAGTAAACTGGGCGCTGCACCATCTTCTTCTGTTTCTCTTCCGGCAACTGTATAGATTCATCCTTGCCGGAGCCAGAACTTGTCGGGGAAGCCCCCTGCTTGTCACTGGACTCGCTTGCCGCGGTTGCTGGATCATCATCTGCTTCCCTCTCCGCCACTAACACAGCACTAACCACTTGATTGGTTGCCGCCAGATATAGCAGCAACTTCTCTTGTGGTTTAGGTGCGACAAGTGTTGGAGTGGAGGATAGGTATCTCTTCAAGTCCTGCAGCGCAGCCTCCGCTTCCGGAGTCCATTTCATTGGACCTGCCTTTTTCAAAATTTTGAAAAACGGCAGGGCGCGTTCAGCAGACTTAGAGATGAACCTAGTGAGAGCAGCAACACAGCCGGCAAGTCTTCGCACATCCTTGACGCGCTTCGGTGCTTCGATCTGTTCAATGGCTTTGATCTTGTCGGGATTGGCTTCGATCCCCCGCTGAGATATAAAGAATCCGAGAAGCTTGCCGGAAGGAACTCCAAACACACACTTCTCGGGGTTCAACTTGAGATTGATCTTGCGCAGATTTGTGAAGGTCTCGTCCAAATCTTGGATCAAAGTTGCTCTGTCTCTACTCTTGACCACTATGTCATCCATGTAAGCTTCTACATTTCTGTGCAGCTGTGGCTCAAAAGCATGACTGACTACTCTTGCAAATGTTGAACCAGCATTCTTTAGTCCGAAAGGCATCCGTACAAAGCAGTACGTGCCACATGGAGTAATGAATGCGGTTTTCTCTTCATCCTCTTCAGCCATGAAGATCTGATGATATCCTGAATATGCATCAAGGAATGAAAGTAGGTCACATCCTGTCGTGGAGTCGACAATCTGGTCAATGCGCGGCAAGGGAAATGGATCCTTGGGACAAGCTTTATTAACATCAGTGAAGTCAATACAAAGCCTCCATTTCCCGTTTGCTTTGCGCACGACTACTGGATTGGCTAACCACGTTGGATGGAGTACTCCTCGGACTAGGCCTGCTGCTTCCAACTTCCTGATCTCTTCTGCAATGAACTCTTGTCTCTCCACTGCTTGTTTTCTGACTCTCTGCTTGACGGGCCGCGCATGAGGGCAGACGGCAAGGTGGTGCTCAATTACTTTCCTGGGAACACCGGGGATGTCAGATGGTTGCCATGCAAACACATCGACATTCGCCCGCAGGAAAGCAACGAGCGCGCTTTCCTATTTAGGATCAAGCATGGCACTGATGGTGAAGGTACCACCAGTGCCGTCCTCCTTGGCGGCCACTTTCTTGGTCTCTGGTGAAGCTGTCTTTGCCTTCTTGCACTTGCCGGTGGAGCTCGATGGTGTGTCCTCGACGGTAGCGCAGCACTCCGAAGAGGTGCGCTTGCCGGAGTGGGCATCAGAGCTACTCTTGCCGGACTTGATCTTCTTCTTCTTCCCTCCGGGAGCTTCAGCGGCAAGTGGTTTGCGCTCTGCTGCGGCTGCTGCTTCCCGGTAGATCTTGTCGGTACAGATAAGTGCATCCTTCTTGTCGCCTTGGACAGAAATGACACTTATCGGACCAGGCATCTTGAGCACATTGTAGGCGTAGTGAGAGGCTGCCATGAACTTGGCAAGCGCCGGACGGCCGAGTATCCCATTGTAGGGCAATGGGAAATCAGCAACATCAAATGTGACTCTCTCTGTCCTGAAATTCAGCTCGCTGCCAAACGTCACTGGCAGTGTGATCTTCCCCTTGGGCTTGCTCCTTCCCGGGTTGATTCCTTGGAAAGTACCGGTCTCTTCGAGCTCACTGTCGGGGATCTGGAGCTTCTTGAGCACCGCAGAAGAGATCAGATTTAGGCCGGCGCCACCGTCAACCAACATCTTCGTGACCTTGAGGTTGCGGATTGTTGGTGAAACCAACATCGGCAAGCACCCGACCGCAGTGATGCGATCAGGGTGATCCTTAACATCGAAGATGATGGGCGTGCTGGACCACTTCAGGGGTTTGTGCGACTCGACGGACGGTTCTGCTGCGTTCACTTCCCGCACCCACTGTTTGAGTTGGCGGTGCGAGCTGTGCAGAGAAGCACCGCCGTCAATCCACAAAACCTCCGTTGCCTTCTAAAACTCTTGCTCGTCAGCCTCATCCTCCTCCATCTCATCATCTTCATCTTCGTCTTTGTCCTTGTCGCGGCCACGGGGAGGCCTGTCTCCTTGCCTCTGCTTGGCCTTGCCGCGGCGCCCTCCCCAGACGGGACGCTTGCTGCCGGATCCTCCGCCACCTTCCCGGGCCCTCTCCTTGTAGCGGCGCTCATATTCAGCTTTCTGTAGCTCCGCCATCTGCTCAACTTTCTTGCAGGCTTGGAGGTCATGGCCCTTGGTGCGGTGGATCTTGCAGTACTGCTTGCCGGAGCCGTCCTGCTTGTTGGCGGCTACCACAGCCTCGCCGGATTCACCAGCTTTGGCCTTCTCGGAGCTGCCTCCGCCGCCGGACTGCTCGACAACTAGCACATCCTTAGCCTTTCTCTTTCTGTTAGTCCGCCTCCGGTTCTTCTTTGCTGGAGGGGCGTCCTCACTGTCAGATCCTTCTGCTCCTGCAGTCTCTCCGGGGATTTTCCTCCCCTCCTCAGCCCGTGCACACTTGTCAGCCAGAGCATATAGCTCGCTGACATCTCTGATCTTGCACATCGCCATCTCCTCCCTCATCCTGCGGTTACGCACGTTCTGATGGAACGCGCTGATAACCGCGGCAGGGTGGACGTCTGGGATGTTGCGCTGCACCTGGCTGAATCTCTGTATGTACTTGCGCAGGGGTTCTCCTTCCTTCTGGGTAAGCAGATGAAGGTCACTTTCCTAGCCATGGGGCTTGTGGCCGCCTGTGAAGGCGCCGACAAACTGATGGCACAGGTCCGCCCACGAAGAAATGGAGTTGTCCGGCAAGTGCATGAGCCAAGATCTGATGTTGGGCTTGAGCACCAGCGGGAAGTAGTTGGCGAGGATCTTCTCGTCGCGTCCTCCGGCAGCCTGCACCGCGATGGTGTAGACGCTGAGGAACTCCGACGGATGTATCCTGCCATCATACTTCTCGGGCACGTCTGGCTTGAAGTTCTTGGTACTGGGCCACTGGACTTGCCGCAGCTCACGGGTGAACGCCGGGCAACCTACCGCGTACGGCAAGTCGCCTGGTTCCCCTGGCGCATGCATATCGACAGTGGGCCCAGCGCGCTGGTCAGATTGATGCCGCGCCTCTCTTCGACGCTCGATGCGAGTGCGAGCGTCTTCGTGTCGTCGTTCTTGAAGAACTTAGCGCTAATCGCGGCGAGCTCGCGGGTCCGACGACGCGGTGGAGTCGGTGTCAAGGTTGGTCCAGCGAGCTGGCGATCTTGCCCTTCGGGGCGGGGAGTGCACGGTGGTGGCGCCTCTAGCGGTCTTGTCGGCGTCGGCTTGCGCCTGGGCGTCTTGCCGGGGCTTCGATGTGCTCGGTTGCCGGGGCTTGTCGCCGTTGGCGAAGCGGATGAGGCTATAAATGGCGGCCCTCCAGTCGTCGATCTTGTCCGTTGCTGGAGGGTAATCTAGAAGCAGCTGGGCTCGGGCCAGTGCTTCCTCTGGAGTCTTGGGTGGCGGTGGCGAGCGACGCGAGGTGCAGGACATGCTCAAACTCCTAACAGTGTTAGAAGGAGCAACATCTTGCCCAGGCGACCGCACTGCGCTCGTGCCAGCGTGTTGACGTGTATGTTGGCCTTGAGCGTCCTGCGACCCACCAACTTGGCCTTGCTCCAACGCGAGTACGGTGTTAGGAGCACCGTGGCGTTGTCGATCCTGCACCTCCTGGGAGGGGTGCGGTGGATGTGCAGAGGCTGAACCTTGCGGGGCCTTGTCCTTGGACCGGGTGACGATGTGAGTCCCCCCGCCGGCGCCCGCTCCTCCGCCGGCGTCCACCCCACCGCCCGTTTGCTCCGGTGGCGGTAGGATATCCGCAGACAGAGCGGCCACCTCCGAAGTCTTCTTCTTTGGTGGCATGTCGATGAAGAAGTTGATGTAGCGCGCACAGACGCCGGATCAGATACGCACGACCTTGATGCCCCCCTACCTGGCGCGCCAAAGATGTCGTCGTGGCTGGGGACGAGCACCTATGGGGCAGGGGGGCCCTTCTTGTCCGGCAAGGGAGCGGAGTGGCGCACGCAGAGCAGATCGAGGCGAGAGCGCGCGGGGGATTTTTACCGAGCTTCGGAGCTCTCCGGAGAGATAAAACTCCTACTGCTGCTTTGTGGTGGTATTATGTTCTTGCTTGAGAGCGTGAGTATGCTGCGGTGTCCAATGAACCGAACCGCGGAACCCCTTCTACGTGCGCATGGGCCTCCCTTTTATAGTCTAAAGGGGGTCACCGACAGGTGGCAGCGTAGAAAGAGGGGTAGAAAGGTAAAAACGCGGGTTGGTACAACTGCTACCAACAGTGCCCCCTACCTAACTCTGACGGCAGGGGACAAGGGCATTTAATGCCCGTCCGGTCGCCCCAACAGTGCAGGAAGCGACCGTTAGGGGCACCACCGATCGCCACGATGGCCTCCTTGTCAGCTTCGCTTGCCACCTCGCACCGCATGGCTGCACAGCGCCTCGCCACGTGCTCCTGGGATGGTCCTGGGGTGACACGTCGTTGGATGCGCTGGAGCTCGGGTGCAGGGTGGCAGACTTGCCGCGGCAAGCGCCTTGCCGCGGCCCTTATCTTGTCGCACTAGCAAGCTTGCCGCTCGCCGGGCCTTGCCGGGACGCGCGGGGCGTTGCGGCAAGTTTCTTGAAGTGCCTTGGTTGGCCTTCCTGGCAAGCTCCTCTTGCCGGGGTCTTGTCCTTCCCGGCAAGCTCCTCTTGCCGGGGCCTTGTCCTTCCCGGCAAGCTCCTCTTGCCGGGGCCTTGTCCTTCTTAGTTAACACTTTGTTCTTGAATGGCAGTAAAATAGGAATAGTGGAGGATCTTGGCGGACGCCCGGCAAGCCTTGCTGCGGGGCGCTGCGACTGCCCGTGCCCAAGTTTGGGGTACTAAGGTACCCCTACTTTAGTACACCGACAAGTTGACATATATATTGTTTAACTAAAGCAGATAGCATGACATAATTTCACATATATGATGTCTATCTAAACTGGATAGCATAGCATAACATAATTCAAAGATATGATGAATAACTAAACAGGATTGCATGACATAATTCACCTACATGTTATCTAAGTAATCAGGATCACATCATTTAATTCACATATGTGATTTATATGCTAAACAGAGGGCATTCGATATGATGTTTGAACTAAAAACATGGTGTTGAATATTGTGTATATGATGTCTAAACTATGCAATGCAAGACGCCATATGCATGATATGAGAAGTATAACCGTGCCAAGTTAGAGCATACACCTCGGTGGGGGAATAGGACTGGTCATCTGTCTCCTGAATCCATCTCCGAGGAGCTATCGGGACCCAACAAGAGATCTGCTTCGACAGGTAGCACTGTCTGCTCTGAAGGCCTTGTTTTCATTCCATATTTTTCCATCTCCCACCCAAATGGCTGATTCACAAGAAGAGTAGTTTAATGTACAAACATTGTCAACAAATGGAAATGTAATGAAGAAAGGGATGGGCAAGATATTATTCAAATATATGATGCCTTGTTAAATTGGATGGCATTGCACATTTCACATATATTATGGATGGCTAAAAGACTTGAGACTGCATAATTCCCATATATGATATAGAAACTAAATAGGTGGCATTACAGAACATGTCTAAACTAAGAAGATGACATATATGATGTCAAAAATAGGCACTGCAAGGCAACATATGCATGATATGACTAACATCATCATGCCAAGGTAGAACAAACACCTTGGGGGGTAAATAGGAGTGGTCAGCGGCGTCTGAATCCGCCTCAGAAAAGATATCTTCCTCTAGATTACAATCTAGAGAGGGGTGGGGAGGGTTTGCCATTGAACCCACCATGGAGCGATGTCTGCATGACATTGTATTGCCGCGCAAAACTCTTCTCTTTTTCTCTACATGTTCAGCATGACTGTGTATAATATCTGACATGCATACAAAAAAATATGGTGAGATTATGTAAGGAGAGCATGCAGAAATTTAGAGTGATGGTAACAACCAGTGGATGGATCCAAAAATAATGATAGCAGGTTGATGATTGCTTTAATTTATTATAAAGACAGATGATGATTGCTTTACTATTTGTTTCCCACCCAAAATGAACAACATAGGCATACCCTAGGTGAAACAGATATTAGACAGACATACTATTCATTGCTGCCTTGATATGTGCCCCACAACTAATTTAGAACTCAAGTTTGAACATTAATTTGGACCTGACTTGGAGTCCAAGAGGTGAACAGGATGATAAAGTAGCAGGTAATTTCAAGCAATGCATAACATAAGCAGAAACAAAAGAGTGCGACCTCTCTTATGGACCCGTGTACTCCTCAGGTTCATCTGCTGAGTCGATGATGGTGATGCCGTTGCGGTGGGTGCCGGCGGCAGGGAAGGAGATCTGAGGCGGTGAAAGACGGTCAGGAGTCGTGATGTCTGGTTTGGTGGATGCTTCTGTCGATGGAGCATGTCAGGTGAGGTGGACGACGTCGCGGCAGGAGCAGGACAAACCACAGAAAGTTCCCTTCGACACCTACCTGTAACTAAAGTAATTCTGAAAGGGCTCATTTGGCATGCATGATTCCTAAAACGCATGGATAGGAAAAACACCGGAATAGGATAGGAATGCACATGGTAAATAGAACATCTGTAAACACAGGATTTCTGTCAACTTGGGTGTTTGGTTTACAAGAATTGGAAGAGCAGAGGAATGCAAAGAAACTTGGCCAAAATAAAGTGAAACCATATGAAAGTGTGTACAATTGGAATGTTATTCTACCACTAATGCACTTGGTCTTGTTTTCATGCATAGGATTTTCAAAAGTAGGTTCAGGTGGATGTTTTGCTTCATTCCTTTCAACAAAATGCATGAATAATTGAATAGTAGAGTGCCATTGGAAAATTCCCTACTGCTATGTTTTTCTATTGAACCAAAATAGCCCTAATGGATCGACATGAATGTATAGTAATAAGTAATGCGAAAGGTGTACAACCTCTTTGCCGTAGCCGTGTCGACCTCAGCATCATTGGGTTGGTCGCTGAAGCAGCTGAGGCAGAGGTGGCTGTCGGAGGTGTGGAGGAAGATCTGAGGAATCTGTAAACGGCGTCCATGGCACTGCTCTGTTTTGATGGATCGTTCTATCGTTGGAGCAACTCCGATGAGCCGTAAGACGTCAAGGCTGAAGCAGCACAAGACAGACATCGTCAATCTCAAGTGGGATTCTAATAGCATCTCCAATAGATGATGTAAAATAGATGTAAAATTTACATCACCAAAAACCACCTGACTACAACAGATGAGGTAAAAACTGTTGACTCTGAACTTAACTGTCGAAACTAAAATTTACTGTGGAATCTGAATGTTACTGTCGAAACTGAACGCAATGGTAGCAGACAGGCACTTGACATGTAGTTTAGGGAGGGCCTGCATTTCATCTTCAACATGCACCCCCTGAGCCGCCAGCCACCACCGGCCGAACCGCCGGCCCCAGCGCCACCTCGCCGCCCCGAAACAACTCCCCACCGCTGGTCCGCCGCTGCCCCGGCCAGCCCTCTAGGCCCACCACCCCCACCCTGAACCCTAATATAGATAGTGGGGTACCTCTCCGGCGAGCCCCCTTCCCCGCTGCGCGTGGTTCTTCCTTAACTCCGGCAAGCCCCCCCACCCCCTGAAAATCGACTGACTCAAAGTCGATTCAGTAAACTGAAGTGTAGCTAAATCAGAGCATAGCAGTAGCACGAGCGAGGGGGAGAGTAGCAGAAGCAGCGCAAGCGAGCAAGAGCCGAAGCAGCAGCAGCTGGGCGGGCGAGCAATCGAGCGAACACGGAGCAGCAGCAGCAGCGCGAGTGACCGAGCAAGAGCTGGAGCAGCAGCAGCAAATTCGGCTGGTATGGACGCCGCCGCCGAAGGGGCCTCGCACTGGGGGACAGCCGCCTTGCAGATGTCTCCCGCGGCACCGGCTTCAAGGTAGCTGCTCCATGGGGGTGCGGGATTGAACACCATCGGTGCCGGGAGGTCGAGTTAAGGAGAAGGTGCGATGCGATGAGTGTACAACCTCTTTGGTGGTGCCGAGTAGGCCTCGGCTTCGTCCGAGGAGTCGGTGAGGATGCTGCGATTCCGGTGGAGCAGGTTAAGGCGGCGCTGTGGGGATGGAGAAGCCGCGATAGACGAGTCGATCGTTGGAGCAGCTCCTTGGAGGTGGAGGACGGGGCGGCTGAACCGGTGGGACGACGAGATGGACGGCGGATCCTCATCCAGAGAGGTGGACGAGGGACGTCGAGCTATTGCGGTGGACGACGTCGTCGGGGAAGAGGCTCCGGCTGGGCAGTGGTGAGGTGGCAGACGGAGGAGGGTGGGGTTTTGCGGCTGGAGTGAGAGGTTATGGCGGCCTGGGATTTCGAATGGCGAAAAGGGGGTGATGGGAGGGGGTGAACCATGACTTAGGGACGCGCTTGTGCAAAATGTAGGGTGTGTTACAAAAGTACCCCCCACCGATTTGAACTAGCAGCCCTTTCGGCTCAGGGTTAGAAGGGGGATTTCACGTGTCAGGATTTGGCAGCTGGAGGGAGTTTTGGCATGCGTTGTAATTTCGGGATAGCAAGGCGCGGGTTGTGAAGGCGCCAGTTTTGGGAGCACGAAATCTGAATTTTCGGGATATAACAAGGCGCGGGTTGAATTTTAGGGACAAGCCTAACGTGTAGTAATATTGTACTTGTACGTACCAAATCAATTCAAACTTCCCTCAACCAAAAAGAAAATGAAAAAATAAAACTATTCACACCACACAAAGAGAGTCTTGCCTCGTTTTACTATATAAATGCTATTCAAAGCTACTCCCTCCTTCCATCTATATAGGGCCTAATGCGTTTTTCGATGCCAACTTTGACCAAACATTAGAGCAATAATATACGACATGTAACTTACACAAAGCACACCGTTAAATTCGTATGTGAAAGGTTCTTTAAATGATATAATTTTCACATTGTGCATGTCATGTACTGTTAATCTTGTCAATAGTCAAAGGCGGTCTTAAAAAACTCATTACGCCCTATATAGATGGAAGGAGGGAGTATGAATCCATGTTATGTCCAATTAAATTTTTTGCTTGCTGTATAATGCATGTAACCTACTCATACCAACATTTTAGTGCATTCCAAATGTCTATACTACCGCTGCAATTCGAACTAAATTTGAATTCGTTTCTCTATTTCAATAAGAATCTACAATCATGATTGTTGCCAACTTCAACCATGATTCGTGTATTACCTTAATACCACACCACAAAATTACTATAGAGATAGATATGAACTATGTGTACTACATGAACTCGAGTTCTATTTTTTGAATACACTTGATGTTGATTCCAAATAATAGTACATTTGATGTACTAACTATATATTCATAATCTAAACCATGTTCCATACGTACACCGTGTTTATCACACAAAGTATAGTGCCCCGCCCCCTACATTATGACAAGTATTTAGACCTGAGCTGCAAAAGCCACACATTAGCCCAAATTATAATCAATGTTCTATGTATTATACGTAGTACTAGCAAGATGCCCATGCGTTCCATAGAACATCAACATGATCAAGGGGAGGCCTAATTTGCAAATATGGAGAGGGGTGTGGGTATCTTTTTTCAAAATGGCCATAGTTTCCTTCCTATCCGCCAGATATAAATCGGACAACCTATACTGCAGGATGGCAGGCACACCATCATCAACAACTTCGTTTTTTATAAGAGTAGAGATAAAATATATTATATGTAGTATAACATGTTCATAACCACACCATGTGTATCACCGTTATATATATTCACACGTGCGTCGGTTTAAAACACTATGATAAATTCTTCAAATATCTGAATTCGCTTTTTATAATGAAGTATGATCTCTATTCGTCTTTTACACCCACACAATCCTCTTATCTTTGTAGCTAGCACTAACTTTCTCTCGTGCATGCACACGCCCGGATCCCTCTCACCCTCCCTTAGCACTATCTAGCTCCATCGCGCAAATTCGTCTTTTCACTTTAGGTCGTTCACCCATGGTGTGTGTAGGCCCCCCAGCTCCTTCTTTACTGCACACATCGATCTATATGCCTCTCTAGCCAGGTGTGCCTAGCACAAAAACTAGCTTCCCCTCTTCTCTTATCACCATCCATGCCTCACTCCCACCACTCTTTTCATCGATCTCGTACTCGCACGCTCCTTTCCCCTCGATATAGTATGCCTCTCGTACCACCTCCTAGATGCATCCCTCTCTCTCTATCCTTCTCCCCGTGCCTCATTTGCTTCTAACACACACATGCATGTATACCGATCGATCTCCCAACATATACCTACATCGACTTTAACTATTCCCCCCATCGATCGACGTACCTCACAAGTTATGTCTCTCCTTTCTCTAACAAAGGGCGATTGATCTTCCTATGTAGTTATGTCTGCTTACCACATCCATATCGTCCCCCCTCATCATTCATGCATGGCTCCTGACCCGTCTCTCACACGCACGTGCACAGGCAAGCACCCATCTCCTCTCTTACTGATATTGCGGGCGTGCCCTCCGTTTGTCTAGCAAGCCTATCCCACCATTTGTTAGAAGCAACTCCACTACCACCCCCTCCAACACTCTAGCTCTGTCTCTCTCCCAACCTTATTCCTCTCCTACACATATGCATGGATGCCGATCGATCTCCCTTAATACATGAGCTAGATCGATCTCCTTAATACATGAGGTAGGCCTCTCTCCTCCTCCACACATATACCAGCCATTGTACCTCTATAGTTAATTATGCCTCCTTCTCCCCCCACCACACACCGATAGTCGAGCGCTGTAGGTAGGTATCCATGCCACAGAGACAAACTTCACATGTCCCCTCTCCTGTTCCAGTAGGCCATCCACTCTATATCTTTGATGTGGGCACACACAAATTCGATGGCACTCTTTATCGATCGCGCACACGCACACACACACACATCATCCCTCTCTTCGATTCTATGGACACCTCAAGCTGATGATACCTCCACTCTCTTCTCGTGGATCGCCCCCTCTACATATATGATATATCTAGGACTCTATTTCACACAGATTGCATATGTTACAATTTCTGATTGACCCCCCCCCCAAGAAGAAACTCTCACAAACCCACACACTATATCTCTCTAGGTTTGTATCTCTCTAACACAACCCCACATAGGTGGTGTACATATACAAGAAGAGAATAGGTGCACCGTGCACGTACTCACGCTTCGTGCCCAGCCACACCCACGCGGGTACACGGTGGAGCTTATTTCTGTACGAAATGGCGGCCGACGTGCTAATTTGAACGCGTGTAGCGGTTGTTTACATAGGGAGGTCGTGTACCACGCGTGCATGAAACAAAGTTCGACTTGACGCGTTGGCGCGTTATGTTTAAATAAGTTATAGCGCTCAATGGCACGTACATAGAATATAAAATGATTTTTATGGAGAAAAAGGTAGTCCGCTCCACTATATACAATGGAGCCTGCCTGCTTGGTTTGTCTCTCTTCAGAGTATCTCACACAAGGCTGCGGTGGCCTCTCTCTCTCACACACCGTTGGTCACTGATCCGGCCGCATCCCGTCCACCGGCGGAAAGGGAGGAAGTGCATCGTTTCTCCATTCGACGGTACGTCGAGGCAGCATGGCCCGATCTGTAGTACACGATGTTCTCTCTGACCAAGCTCCGGCGTGGTAGGGTCTACGCCACCTGCTCGCTGCCGCAATATGGGCAGATTCTGCCTGCCGCCGCTCACCTAGTTACATGCCAACGACCTCTAGGTATCCCCTCCGGCCTTGCTCCACTGCCTGTCTTCCCACGTCGCTGCATGTGGGTCTTCAATAGTTCTTTTCCCAAAACTTAGCTCGTCCGACATACTTTCCATATTACAATATCGTCCTCACACCGTTTTAGACAAACACAACCGTGTTGTTATCTTCCCTTAGGGCAAGGAATGTTTTTCTTTTTTGTCGTCGCATGTGTCATCAACTGTTATTGGCCAGTAATTGTTTCCTTTCTACCTCTTTTTTGCAAACAAGGCTATCCATTTCACCTCGTTTCTATTGCGACCTTTTGGTGAACTGCACAAATCACTTTTTTCTTAAGAGTGTTTTGTGCAGTTGTACTAAAATGTCACACGGGCAACATCTCTACATTTCAGTGTGACTGCGCAAAGGGAGATCGGTTTTGCTCTATCCTCCTCATCCAACTCCGAGCCTAATCTTCTCCAACTAGTTAGTCTTAAGAGAGACTGCAAAGTTGACCGTCTTCTACTTATGTGTTTATTGTTTCATTAGCAGTCCTCTATTATCGTAATCACACTTAATATCTTTGGAACAGGGACGCTCAACTCTATTTTAGTGGAACTGCACAAAATGATCGGAATGTTGCATGCTCCAGATAGCTAATTTTTTTACCAACATGCCTTGTTGATTTAGACAGAGCTAGGGGGACGTTGCTGCTAATGAAAGCATGGATCATTTTTAATTTAACACCTTCTCACAACTTTGTCTTCAGTTGTGATGTAAATATTAGCTCTGATCTGCTAATAATTGAGATGCATTAGCAAGGAAGTTAGTTTTTTATTGTTTCCGAAAGAGCATCGATGGCAAGACACAAGAAACAAAAGCTGAAAGCTCACACCATTGTACAATTTCATGTCGCTGGAAAATTATTTGTATAGTACGTCAATTATGTAAACAAATGCTGGAAGCTTGATAGCATTGCCAGAAGCCTCTTCAGCATCCGGGTCCATGTGATATGCACAAAATTATACTCCTTCGTTCCTAAATATTTATCTTTTTAGAAATTTCAAAGGGGCATATTTTAGAGTGTAGATTCACTCATTTTGCTTTGTATGTGTACTCCCTCCATTCCTAAATACTCTATTTGTCTTTCTAGAGATTTCAACAAGTGACTACATATGGAGCAAAATGAGTGAATCTACACTCTGAAATATGTCTACATACATCCTTATGTAGTAGTCCATTTGAATCTCTAAAAAGACAAATATTTGAGTAGTCACTCGTTGAAATCTCTAGAAAGAGAAATATTCTAGAGTATATTTAAGAACCGAGGGGGTAGTGCACAACCGCATGGGAGACTCGGCCCAGCCGTTGCGCCGCATTAATAGTGAGTAATGAGCAGTCAAATCATAAGCCCCACCTTTCTCACTGTAAGTTGCTCGGAAGAAGCAACCATCAATACACTCTTCTTTGAATCCGCTCATACTACTCCATCCATCACTGTTTATAGAGCGCGCTTCAGAAAAAAGAAAAAAAATCTGTGGGACCAATGCGACTAGCGATCGGCCTGAAAAATAGCATTGGTAGTTATAGCATGACATCTATTACTAGAGGAAATAATGCATACACACATGCATGCAGTGCTTCCACCCCGGGTACACACATGCATGCACTTACTCCACTCCGTAGTAGTACATCGAGAGAAAATTGTGGACTTGATTGCGGTTATCACGCCCTAATTAATTAAGCATTAAACCAAACGCGTCTAAAGTCTCTTTGGTGGTGGAAATGCATTGAGAGAAATGCATCATAATGAAGCGCACCCTCTAAACTGTGATGGAGGGAGGAGTAGTACGAAGGTGCAAAACCAAGTACACGTAAGGCCAGTCAGTCAACACACCTCCTCTTGGCATATCACTGACATGTGGGACAGGAGTGTGAGCAAACTTATCACAATTGATGGCAAAATGGCCAACCCTCTGTTCCTTGAGAGAGACGAGGAGCAAGAACACACAGACGGGCTCGCACGGAGGCCAACATATATTCGAGCATGGTTGATCGATATCATCATTACATGTTGGGCTGCTGTTTTCTGCACTTCTCCGAAATAAACGTGTACTTTATCAGAGATTAAAAAAAATAAGAGTACAGATGCTCCACCTTGCGGTTCTAGTAGTAGTACTACTCGTACTACTAAACCTTGCTCTTGGCTCTTCGCCTCTTCGTGAAGTCGAACAATGATGGTACTCCGCATGTTGGGTACTACAGTGTATGTCTCCTACGATCTGACACCGAATGGACTGATGCATGTCCACCGCCTGCGCGAGGGTAGGTTGCATTAGTCAAAAGGCGCAAGCGAGCTTCACCTTGTCCTGCAAGCTTCTCCTTGTTCTGCGAGTTGACGGGACACACCAAAAAGTAGTGCTAGTCCATACTCCCTCCTTTCCGGTTAATATGGCTTAATCTTTTTTGCGAGTAAGTGAGAGAGCTTTATTCATATATAAGCATTCTTAGGACGATCAGCCAAGACACTGGTCACTAGGAAGTGACGTACCCCGCAAAAAAAAGAAGTAGGAAGCGAGGTGTTTCATCAAGCCAGCTCTCGGCCACATTCAAAGTGCAGCAAGCACGGTTCGCACAAAGATGCGTCGCACGGTTTGCTGACCTGTTGACATGTTGGATAACAAAAAATAGGAAATATTACCGAACGCTCCTATTTGTAATAGGATATGAGCCAGAATTAAGCGAGAATTGTGGCGAGTGTTCCATGCAATCAACTTCCATTATCACATGCGAGAACCCTCAAAGAGAACCAAATGTGTTGAAGATTGCTTTATCACATTTTAAAAATATAATAAGAGTGCAGACACTCCTCCATTCGGTTCCTAGCACTAGTATGGTACATACCTCTATAGACAATAGTAGTAGTACTAGTACTAGTAAATTTTGCGCTTGGCTGTTCGCCTCTTCGGGAAGTCGAACAATAATAGTACTAGTATAGTGTATGCTTCTGACAATCTAACGCAGAATTAACTATTGCACGTCCACCGCCTGAGCGAGGGAGAGCTTGCATTAGTTAAAAGTTTCTCCTTGTCCTGCGAGCCACCGCGCGCAAGCTTCTCCCGTCCTGCAAGCTTCTCCTCGTTCGGCAAGTTGACGGGACACAAAAAAGTAATGCTAGTCCATACTGCCTCCTCTCCGGTTAATATGGCTTAATTTCAAACGAGATAAATACACTGTCTGTCAAAGTATATTTGTAAAAATACGGTCAGTGGACTTCATAATACACTCATTGCGCTCAATATATGTATTTTTTGGTGTTTATACGGTCACTAGCTCACCCTGGCTGAGTATGTGTGTGCATGCACGTGCAGGTTGAGCACTTGAATGTGACAGTGTGTGTTCCGTCGTGTGCTCGTACATGCATGCATTAGGGCGTCACGTGCGTTTTTGCGTCCATGTGTACGTGTGACTGTTGCATACACGTAGGGGGAGTACGTGTAGGGGCCACTAAGGAGCAGTCAAATCACACAGTAAGTTAGTCGAAAGAAGGAACCATCATTTCACTCTTCAATGACACGTAGGCAATATAAAATGGTTGATATGGAGAGAAAAAGAAAATCACTATATATACACTAGCAGGAGCCTAAGCTACAAGCCTGTTTGCTTGGGTTGCTCTCTTCACAAGCATAGAACGATGGTGGCCACACCACTGGTCACATATCCAGCCTGATCCCGCAGCTGGGGGAAGGAACAATGTTCTGCGTAGACGCGGTCGACATAGGCAAGGGAGAAAACCCACAGTCGGTGCGTCCCAATTGGGGGTCACCGCGGTATGGGCCGATGCCACGTCCCAACCGCCCTTCTAGCTACAGCTCGACATCCCAAGTAGTCCATCTTCCTTTTGGAGCCGGCTTGCTCCACTGTCGCAGCTCCGCAGGTAGCTCCATCTCCATGTCGATCTTTCTCCTTCTACCGGCTTCTACTTGTGATGAGTTTATGTCTCATGAACTAGTGCCAGTACTATTATTCTAATCACACTTCTTCAATATCTTTGCCATCAGGGATGCTCAGGTTGATTTTAGTGAAACTGCACAAAAGCATCGTATGATCCGAGGGTGCACTACAAAAAAAGACACATCCGTGACTTTTTGGGCCGAACGAATTTTTTTTCTGTCATACATATTACACTTCTATGACGATAATTGTTACAAAACCCGGTATCATCATAGATGTGGTGGGCTCCTACTTCTATGACAAAAAATCATGACAGAAAATGGGCTTTTCGTCCTAGGAGGGCCGGAGACGCAGCTGCATGACATTCTTTGGGCCGTCCATGACGAAAAAACCGTGGTAGAAGCGAGGGGGAGGAAAATTTCTGGGAGTTACCGGTTACGGTGGGAGGTCGGGGGCCGAGCGATGCGCGTTTCTCTCATACACATGTGAGGCATTGGCTCTAGCTGAACCCGAGCGAGGCGTTGTGCTCTAACTGAACCCGAGTGATGGCACTGCAGGCTACGCGTTACTGAACCCAAGAAATCGATCGATGGTTGTTAACTGAACCCGATGGAGCGATTCCATCGCTACTGCTACTAACTGAAGCCGATCGATTGGATGAATAGTGAGTGTTGCGGGGGGGGGGGGGTTTGGATGAACAGTGAGCGGTGGCGTTGCCTCTGGATGAACAGGAGCCCGTGTTGTGGAGGCCTGGATGAACAGTAGACGGTGGAGGGGTGGCCGTGGAGGGGTGGTTGAACAGGACCTCGTGGTGTAGAGGGCTGGATGAACAGTAGACGATGGAGGGCTGGATGAACAGTAGACGTTGGAGGGGTGGTAGAACAGTAGCCGGTGGAGTAGCGCGCGGTGGAGGCTGGATGAACAGGAGCCCGTGGAGGCTGGAGGAGGTCGACGGTGGAGACGAACAGTATCCCGTGGAGTCCCGTTTTGCGGTACGCCACACCCCTCCCGATGAACATGACCCCCGTTTCGACTGTAGTGCTCCAACACAAGTCCGTTTCGTCCGTTTTGCGGTACGCCACACCCCTCCCGATCAACAGGACCCCCGTTTTGACCGTAGGAGGTCTGTTTCCTCTGTTTTGTGGTACGCCACACCCCTCCCGATCAACAGGACCCCTGTTTCGACCATAGGAGGTCTGTTTCCTCCGTTTTGCGGTACGCCACACCCCTCCTGATCAACAGGACCCCGTTCCGAATGTAGGAGGTCCGTTTCCTTCGTTGTGCGGTATTGCCAGGCCTCGTTTCCATCGCCTGCTCCATCCAAGCCCTCCCGATGAACACGACCACGCATTCCGTTCCGACCCAGCCGGTTGTCTCCCACGCGTTTCGTTGCCTCCCGATGAACAGGACGCATTCCGTTGCCTCCCCATGAACACGACGCATTCCATTGCCTCCCCATGAACACGACGATGATGTTGTTTCTTCGTTCCGACCTATCCATGTACATATGCGCGAGTAGGCGTTCGAGACCCTGCTCGTATGTACGTACGTGGCCGTATTTTCTTTCTTGCACCCTCGCCGCTGTACGTACGTGTACATGCTACGTGCGCGCCTCTACTACGACACGTGCGCACCTCTACAACGACAAGTAAGTACATACACGTTCGCGGCTAGAATGACAACGCTACGTACGCTTCGACTAGGTGGGTCCCGACTGTCAGGCACTTCCTTGCCTGTGAAGATGTAGCTGGTGGGTCCCAGCAGTTAGGGGGGGCGACTTGTTTTTTTTGCCGGGACACACTTCCTTGCGTGCGAAGATGTAGCTGGTGGGTCCTAGCAGTCAGGGGGGTGAATCGTTTTTTTTTTTGCCCGGATGCACTTCCTTGCATGCGAAGATGTAGCTGGTGGGTCCCAGCAGTCAGGGGGGCGAATCGTTTTTTTTTTTGGACGCACTTCCTTGCGTGCGAAGATGTAGCTGGTGGGTCCCAGTAGACAGGGGGGAACGTTTTTCTCGCGAAAACGGTGGCCCGTCTGGTGGGTCCCCGCTGTCAGGTGGAGGAATAATTATTTTGCGCGTAATAAGGAGGCACTTCCTTGTTGCGGCCGTGGACCCAGCTGTCAGTCTCTCCACGTATAATCCACGTCTGATGGAAGCCATTCCTTGACCACGTTGACCACACCGCGCCGAGACCACCAGGGCGGTGGACGACGGTGTGGCCTAGGAAGGGGACGACGCGTAGCCGGGGAAGACGCGGCAGTGGATGCCCACGCATAGAGGAGTATGAGGGTTCACTCGTTCGGCTGCGGTGTGAGGCTGCCGTCGCCGCAAAATAACAGGGGGTGTGGGTGCATAGAGGGATGGCCTGGCCAGCGGTGGGAGTAGTAGGGGGCGGTGAGGTGTCCGCGGCATCACAACCGGCCACGGGAGGCAGGAGCATGCGGCACGACCGACGCTGCTTTGGGCGGCTGGAGCACGAAGACCAGAGGTTTAAGAAGCACTATGGCCGTTGGATGGACATCATACGGTCACTGGAGCTAGAGTCGTTCATATTGACTAAGTTGAAAAAGTCCTCCGTCCCCATAAACTTAGTAGGCCCACAAGTCGGCCTCCCACCAAGGTGAGTCCCAGCTAGCAGGGGGAGTATTCATTTTTTTGTGCGTAATAAGGAGGCATTTCCGGTGGGTCCAAGCTGACAGCAGGGGGAACGTTTTTTTCGTGAAATACAGAGACCCTTCCGGTGGGTCTCAGCTATTAGGTGGAGGAATCATTATTTTGCGCATAATAAGGAGGCATTTTCTTGTGTGGGCCCCTATTGTCAGCCTCTTCCGATGGCTGTTGTTTGTTGACCATGTTGACCTCGCCGCGCCGAGAGCACAAACGCGGTGGATGAGGGCGGGGCCCAGGAAGAGAACCACCCAGAGCAGGCGAAGCCACCGCAGCGGATGCCCACGCTAAGGGGAAAATGAGCGCTGACTGGTCGGCTACGGGGTGAGGCTGACATCGTCGGAAAATAATAGGATGTGTGGGTAGTTAGAGGGATGGCCTGACGGCAGCACAACCAGCCATGGGAGGAGGGAGCAAGCAGTCCCGCCGGCGCTGGTTTGGGCGGCTAAAGCAGGAAGATCATAGATTGAAGAAGCACGGCGACCGTTGGATGGACATCCAACAGTCACTGTTGTGTGTTGACTAAGTTTACAAAGCCATGCGTGCGCGTAAAAAATAATTTAGGATGAAGTCAGCCTCCAAATCTGTGGAAAACAGCATACAACCCATTAGCCATTATTTTCAATAATTTACATCCCATTTGCTAATTCTTAAGGATATTTGAAGCCCATATTCTTTTTATTAGCATTACAGACCATATATTCTGGGCACTGCTAAAAAATTCAAGAAATTTTGCATATTTTAGTGGGGTCTGAACTCTTTTAATCACAAAATTTTGAGTCACGTTAAAAATAGTTTTCAAAAAATTATATAAAAATAAAATTCAAAAAACAATTCTCTGCAAAAAAATGAATGAAATTTAGAATCTTAACTAGCAAGATGCCCGTTCGTTGCACGGAACATGAAGATGCATTTGTATGAGTAGTTTATCTTGTGGGTGAAAAGATGATATTTTAATGTAATTGCCAGTTGGCTTTGGTTTTTATAAGAGTAGAGAGTAGAGAAATCTTGAAAAAATGATATTTTAATGCAATTGCCCGTTGGCTTTGGTTTAATAATTTACAGCCCATTTCTTACAACTTATAGCCCATTTTCTGGGGAAGCCCATTTATTATCCCTCCTCGTCTTGAAAGATTTGCAGCCCAACAGGGATGAGAAAAGCAAGTAGGCCTCGATTTTGGTATTCTCCAAAAAAAAGAACTGGGCTAGCCAATTTCAGAAAGAAAAAATATCAACTGGGCTCATCATGTGCTTAATAAAAGCATAAGCATGGGCTAGACGGGCCATAGCCCCCGCACAGCACGTAGTTGAGCTTCGTCTCTGAAACTGAAAAACAACTGGGCGAGCTGCTGGGTCCCTGGTGTTATCCGCTTGTTGTGTAATTTTCTTGTTTATTGACTACATTGACAATGGCGTGGATCCTAGTTGTCAAACAATTAGGAGGAAGTATTGTTTTGGCTTGTAATAATGAGGCACCTGCTTGCGACATGCAATGACCCTGGTGGGTCCCAACTGTCAGCCTCTCCACGTACAGTCATCTCCTGATTCCTCTTGGTTGTTGACCATGTTGACAACACCAGACGGTGGCGGGCACAGCGAGCTAACCAAGGCAGAGAATGATGACAAGGCCTCGGACGGGAACGAACAGCGCCATGGAAGATGCGGCAGTGTAGTGGCAGGTGGAGGGGAGTACGACGGCAACAACATGCAAGTAAAGCATACAAATGGTACAAAAAGCCCAAGGATTAATTGTTCATCCAATTTTTAGACAAAACCCAGATTGAACATGACAGTTAACCCAATCACTCTTTTTTGCAGTCACAAACAAATGGATCGGTCTGATCCATAAAATCAACATCATGTGCAAAAAAATTTATTTTAGGATGTCTACAACTTGTTGTAAATAGAAGCCGAGCACATTTAGAAGCCCATTTGTCCACCTGAAACTTCTTTTTTTGCTGTTCCACATGTTCGTCCGTGAGAAATCTCTTGCTGTAAAAATTAAGCCTTATGGACAATAGTAACCTCGCATTCAACAGGAAGAATGTGACAAAGCTTCTGTTTGCCTGGTTGGATGCATATCGTCCCATCGTTATTGTCCTCAAACGAATGTCATGAGAACTGAGAAAATCATGGTGCTTATTACGCCAACGATTGGTTATATGTTTTCCTCCATGTGGTTCTGCCTAAGTAGACATGAAGATTGAAAACAGTTAAGGTCTGAAAAAAGATTATGTCGAAAGAACGACAGCTGAACAGTTAATTCTAGTACAATATATACGGGCTTTCAATGTGCATGAAATCATCACCTCTATGTATAAATTCTCCAGAGATCGAAAGCATCGCAGCAAGCCAATAATTATGTCCAGATCAAAACTATACATTCTGATATATATGATCTTGACAGAATCCACCAGCATTGATAGGCTATCAATGGACGAACTCTTCATTGAGCATATAACATAATATTAGTACCCAAAGTGTACTCCAAGATGATATAAAACTTATGCGCACAAATGAAAAATGCAGCATATGATTACAAATGTGTAGATGATAATATATGGTACCTGAAAAGGTGAGGAGCCAAACACCAACTCCTTGTGATTATTAAACGGGTAACGAATTACACCCAAGGTCTCCAGTTTCGGTGCAGAGACAACAGTTATTTCTGAAGATGTATAACAATTATGAAGGAGCAACCTTTCAAGTGAAGGGGCATCTTCGATGATGAGTTGCTGTCCTTCAAAACAAATTCCAATGCTTTTAAGGTGAGGCAACTTTATTTGGAGACAACTGATACCGATTTCTATTCCCGAAACAATCAGCAAGCGCTCCAGGGCAGGGCAACTGGAGTGGATGATGCTGTGCGGTGAGGCCTCCGACAGATAAACCACCACAAGCGAAAGTTTTTTAGCACCGGAGTCGAAGCATTTGTACCAGATCGTCTGGTAGATGGCATCGGGCGAAGGTGGCGGTGTGGAGAGAGGAGGAAAACCACGAGATGGACAACAGTGGTGTGGGCACAAATTCTTGGTATGTTCATGGTATGAAACTTTCGTGGTAATGGTAGAACTCAAACTGTTGGAGTTTTCCGAATTCAGGGGATGTCAGCCAAGCATCCACCTTGCCGGGTATGGACAGCAGGTAGCTTGTCGGGATGCAGAGGCATTGAACGGGGCCCTGCTGGTGAGAAGAGATGATGGCTTTGATGAGATCACATTCAGGAAGAACAGATATCTAACGACAGTCGAGATTGAGGGGTGCGGTGCACCATAGGGGGCGCCACCGAGTTGAGAGGACTTGTGTGCGGCAGCAATCCTTGGTGGGGAGAAGAGAGATGATCTCCTAAAGGATGACGTCCGGGAGATCACTGATGCGGTCCACCGGAGATTCTACCGGTTCCTCAGATCCCGGTGGGGGGGGGGGGGGGCTCGCCGCTTCTCCCTGCGCTACCGGGTGCGGGATCTACAACCGCCGTCGCCGCTGGTGGGAGCCTCATCTTCTTGGCGCTGGGGCCAGCCGACTCCATTTTCCTTGTGGGCGTCACGCCAAGCTCACGGGTTTGAGCAGAGTAGCCAGAGACGAGCCTAGTTGTAGTGCGAGTGGGGAAGAAGGAGGGCTGGGGATTTCTGTAGGAGTGGAAGAAGAGGAGCAGGTGTTTTCTGTACGAGTGAGGAAGAAGGTGAGCGGGGTTTTCTGGACGAGTGAGGAATATTGGGGAGCGGGGGGAATTGGTTGGGGAGACGGAAGCGGGAGAGCGAGTTGTTCGTGTTTATAAGGCCCGTTGCACTAACTACTCGCTTTTTCCCAAGAACCGCTCTCTTCTTTTGCGTTGCTGCATGACTGGCCATGCATGCAGGATGCATGTGCCCGCCGGCCACTGCATACGCCTGGTTCGTTACTAGGCCTATTTAATAGGGTGGTTATGGAGTAAATTAAGGAGATTTATTTTCTCCGTGTGCATCCACCAAATTAGAGGATGCGATACTGGATGCAGACACTCACATTAAACTAACATTCAGAAGAACAAAAGTTTAGCATGTCTATGCATCTCAATGATTCACCATACTATAACCAATATACAAAAATATGAGAAGGTGTGGAAATAAAGAAAATCGGTTGATGCTTCTCTGAGCAAAGGGCCTCCCTGCGCACGCATTAATTTCCTGGGCATGCTTGTTTCTTCTCAATGTTGCGAGCACTTTGAGCATGTTGGCAACTCCGCAGCTAGCTAGCTGCCTCATCTTGCAATTGATGCTGACACATTTGCAGCAAACACATGCGGCAATAGAGATGACTCAACATGGGTCCATATTGTGCAGTTCCCCTGATATCATATTCATTGTCCTGAATCTGAAAAGATAGAAAAACAGTAGCTATACTTAAACAGTGTTGCAAAACAGTAGCACATATCAATAGCTCGGCATGACAAAACACGATCATCTGGACGAAGGGGATACTGACCTGCCTGAGGAAGATTATACATATAATTTCATAAGTCCTCGGTTGATTTCCACCTTCGGCTGCACTGCTTGTTTGCTCCTCCACACATGACAGGATCGTTCCGCACTGTGTTCAGCAAGTCAACGTACGAATAAGCTAATTTCATCTGGCGGTGGTCATTGTACCTAGTTATGAATGTAGGAATACCTGGAGCACCATGAGGTTAGCTGACAACAGGTAGATGCAGAGCCATATAAATTTTGTGCGGTGCTACCAAAATTGAGGTTTGTATCCCTTCCCGTTATGAGAATTCTTCTTGAAGTTGGTAGAATGTGACGGCTTGTTCTTTGCATCAAACTTGCCTTTCCCCTGAGATTTGTTCTTGTTGTTTTGGGGCTGGTTGGGCTGGAAGTTCTTCTCGTGTACCATGTGGGCACTAGAAGCTCCCTCGGCGACCCGAGCACATGTGTCTTTTGCTCTCGCCTTCTCCTCAAAATCAAGAGTGCTAATGAGATCCAAAACAGAAAACTCATGTCTCTTGTTTTTTAGAGAAGTATCAAAATCGTTCCACGAAGGTGGAAGCTTGGCAATGATGGTCCCAGCAACAAATTTGTCTGGAAACACACACTTAAAGTACTCAAGTTCCTTAGAGAGTGATTGTATCTCATGAGTCTGCTAAACAACAGAGCGCTCATCAGTCATCTTGTAGTCATAGAATTGCTCCATGATGTACAACTCGTTGCCAGCGCTCGAGGGCCCAAACGTGGCCTCGAGCGCAGCCCACATGTCTTTGTCGCTGTCAAACAACATATACGAATCCACAATGGAATCGTCAAGAACACTCAGCAGGGCGGGTTTGAAGAGGGTATCCATGTTCTGAAAAGCTTCCTGCTGTGTAGGATTAAGATCGCCCTCAGGCTTACCCTTAGTGGCGTCATAGCAGTACATGATCTGAAACCAATATACTGCTCTTGTGCGCGACCATTTATATTACACCCCCTTAAAAGTAGGCGGCTTCAAAAGCGCAGCAAAACCACTCGGAGTAAATTGCCTGTGATCAGGTTTTTGGATTGGATTGTGAATATATGAGCAATTTAGTATGAGATTTAATCCGAATCAGCAGTAAATAGATCATGACGACAATTGCAAACATCAAAGTAATGACGCGGACTAAACCAGGAGGATAGAATCACATACTGTACAGCGGGAGCAGAACCGATGTGGTTGATGTTGTCACTCATGTCGTTGTTGAAGAGGTTACCAAGGTCGGGGAAGAAGGCTGTCGTTGAGGAAGTCGTCGCTGGCAGCAGTCACAGGAGTGTGCTCCCCAGAAACCTGATCGCCCCTCCCCCGTACAGGATCACAAAAGGCGGGGTTCGAAGGACTATTGTCCCTTCTTGCGGTGCACGTCGGAAGGAGGGCTAGAGAAGAATTGCGTGGCGGCGCTAAGATCTGGAACGGTGCGAAACCATATGATACAGCGGCGGCTAGGGTAGAGCATGTGAGGTCGGAGTATAATAGTAGGCCTTTGGCCCCCAAACCCCATGTCCAAGTCAATAATAGCTCAAAAAAAGTCAATAATAGCCCCACCAAGGTTTGTCTAAAAAACGGAGTAATTAAGGCATCCGTTAGTCCCTTTAGTATAAATACAATATCATTAATAATGGCCCCACCTTTTGTCTCACAAAGTAGAGTATGTTGGAGAACAACCGGCTACACATTTACAATCCGCTTCTCTTCTCTCTCCTCTTCTCTCTCCTTCAACTAAGCACAAATACTATATTTAAATCCTTATAGACTGCTTATGTCATCTAATTATAGTACACTATGTAGTCTGAAATACCGGGCGTGCAACGGGCGGTGCCCTCGGTCGGCACACCGCTTCAACGGCGGAAGCAGTGAGAGGCCGCGTCGCCCTGACTTGCCATAAATGTGGAGCGGCAGGCTCAGCTGGCGTCGGGCGGGAAGCGCGCGCGGGAGGGGGAGGGGTTTTTGTTGGGCCAAGAAGGTGAGAAGCCAACTTGGGATCGGTCTGGACGGGGAAATATCATGTGCTCCCATACTCTTCATATGACACTAGTCTATGTTACTACTCCCTCCTTTCCGGTTTATAGAGATGTTTAGAGTAACATAGTAATATGTTACAGTACAAGTTACTCCCCACTATGACCAGCCTTGGCCTCTCCCAGTGCTCCACCATGTATAGCTGCTAAGCCTGCCACGTAGGCATAAAATATGATGTGGCACCAATAAACTAAGCACCTATGCATTGAACACTTGAGTTACTAAGCCATTTAATGCGCTTAGCACCTCATCTAAAGACCATTAATAGTATAGCCAGCTGCTGGCTATAAGCCTACAGCCCATCTTATAGTCAACATGTACAAAGTGCCTAGGAGCACGTGCTAGAGCTGGCTCTTCATGAAGAGCCCGCTTACCTTCTCTCTTCTCTTCTCTTTCCTCCAACTAAGAAGAAATATACTACTGTTTATTCCTTATAGCCCGCTGACTCAGCTCTATTGTACTCTAAGCACATCTAAGCACTTGCTAGCACCCCCTTGATCATGGACCTTGACGGTGTACGTCACCTTGTGTCTCATAATTTTCCTCGTCATCATCTGAGTCCTAGAAGATCTCACCCACATCATCAATAGCATGCAGCCGCCTTGATAGACAACATGCGCAAAAGGAGTAGAGGCGACTGGGGATGCACCACCACCACGTCGTGGGCACTCCGTATGTGCTCGTGTGCGTGTAGCGTGCATGTTTTTCCATCGGTGCTAGCTCTAAGGCCGAGGCTGCGGTCGTCTTCGTCTCTGACTAGTAGTTGAGCAACGACGGCAAAGATGTGCTGCAAGAGATGTGTATGCGTTGTTCCGTGCGAGCTTCGCCGTAGCACGACGAACCGGATGTCGCCGTGGATGGCGCACGCCTCCATGCAGCCGAGTGTGTTTTCTACAGTTCAACCTGAATGTCAGACCGGCGACTTTGCTTAATTTTGGTGGAACTGCACAAAAGGAGATCGGATTTTCATATATGTGTTGGGATTTCATTCAAATCCTCCTCCCG
The DNA here is from genome assembly GCA_963921465.1 of Triticum timopheevii. Lineage (NCBI taxonomy): Eukaryota > Viridiplantae > Streptophyta > Magnoliopsida > Poales > Poaceae > Triticum > Triticum timopheevii. The sequence goes on along the minus strand of OY997266.1, from coordinate 485,779,731 downwards.
AGCTGTTTCAAATCTTGGTCAAGAAAGGTCAGTACCGACTTTCATCCACATGATGGTGCAGTGTGCTTTGAGATGTTGTGCTATTTGTATTGGTACTGTTTTGGATAAATGTTGAATTGAAGCTATTGAACTGCTATCTTTTACCATTAAGTGGGCAAAAATTGTTCCAACCTAGAGATGATGCTTGTTTCTTTGTTAAAAGAAAACTCTGCATCAACCCCTGTATAAGTAGATGGAAGCACATGTTGTTGTTGCGCCCACTCTCTCCTGGAACTGTTTATGATTTTTGTTAATCTAGTGCCGCTGGTAAAATTAAGCAATGCCACTCTTAGAATTAATTAACTACTAAATCTTAGTTCAAAACTGCAACACTTGTTAGGGATTGGTGGGATTACCATTTTTTGGCCGCATGTTTCATCCTCCTTTATTGGCCAGTAATTGATTCCTTTTTTGCCTCTGTTAAAACAAATCAGTCGCATTGTTTTAGGAATGGTACTATCCTGCTTTGTATTTCTTTCTACATGTTTAACCAAGGTATTGTTAAGATAATGTCTCTGTTAAAATGAATCAGTCACATTGTTTTAGCAATGGTACTTTTCTGCTTTGTCGTTCTTTATGCATGTTGAAACAAGGCATTGTTAAGATAATGTCTCAGTCAATATGAATGAATCACACTGATGGAGAATTACTACTCTCCTGCTTTGTTTCCCATTAAGATAAGGTAGATCAGTAGATGCTTTTCTTCTGGGAGTACAAGTCATCAACCGTTATTTCTCAGTAATTGTTTCCCTTATACCTATTGTTGCTTACAGGGATATCAAAATTAAAGCTCGGTTTTATTCCGACTTCGATTTTAGTTGTACTGCACAAAAGGAGCCAATGTGTCCAAGGCAAACTGCTGTATTACTAGGTCCAGTTGGTTGTTCCACTTTGCAGAAAGAAGCAGTCACTGTTTGCGCTACATTACAGAAGGAATGACCAAGAAGCTTTACAGAGTATTAGTAGACACTGGTGACATGACTAGTCTGCAGAGAGCATAGGCAACTCTATAACACGTGGAGTGCACTGGGCAAAAAGTGCCCAAACAAGTACAAGAAACTACGACAGGACTCCACGATCATAGGCATCACATATTTTGAATGGGAAAAGCTTGTCAAAGTTTAATCATTCATGTTAGCAAGAAGAGGTTAGTTTAATATATTGGAATTGGAAAACCTTGTCAAAATTTGCTCATTGATGTTAGCCAGAAGACATGCATTCGATATTTTGAGTGGGACGCCCTTTGCGGTGAGCAGCGTCGATCATTTTTTCCTATTCCTGTGTTCAATTTAGAAGTAAATAGTTACTCTACTGAGATATTCCTGTGTTAAGTTGTCTATGTAATGCCATGCCTTGTGTTTGATTGCAAAGTTGAGCTTGGAATATTGTGGCATGCGGCATCACGAGCTGTTCACTGTGCCTCCTGAGAATAATGCTTCGTATTGTTTTGCATGTCGATTTAGTGCCAGTGATTTGCTTGTTAAGAAGATCATCCTCTTCTATTGTTTCCGTTCTTAAGAAGTTCATCGTCTTATGTTTCATTCATAGCCTATAGGACAAGTCGGGTCGTTTAGATGTGAAACCATATGATCTTCCTACTAACTCATCATCTTAGGCCGTGATTGGATCATTGTTTTCCAACCAAAACCTCTTGTAAAACTGACGCTTGTAAATAAAAGCAGATGGTCTCGGGCGAAGCGCTTGGTTGGTCAATTTCGACTAGTAAAATATACACTGGTCTCTCAAATTACACGCATAACCCGCCGGTTTTACTTACAGACCTCGGGCCCTAGGTTTCATTAAGCCTGTATTTTACGCGTTGTTTCCGATGATGATTAAATTACACTTGTATGTTAATACATGTGTGAAATAAACCAGAGCTCCCAAGTGCGGCCTTGCCATTTCATGTCGTCTCAGTCTCTCGAAGGTGCTCATAGGTGTCCGATGATCCTGGCTTCCTGAATGAGCAGCGGGCGCTGTATTAGACCATCCGTAGGGCCCGCGAAGCCCTCTCCGTCGTCCTTCGAGTTGTTGCGCTCGCCGTGGAGCCGAGCATTGTTAACATCGTCAACGAACATGAGGATTCAGGAGATGACTTTATTTTGACTGGATGACAGTAGGGACCCACTAGGGCCATAGCCGTACGTACGCAAGTGCCTCCTTATTATGTACAACCATATTTTTTTGCTTCCTCCTGGTTTCCTGACATCACAGTCCCGCACCATTGTCAACCTATGTAGTCAATATAAACGAGGGAATTGCACAAGGTGCGGCCGACAGCTAGGACCAAGCATCTCGAGCAGTATTTGTGTTAATGAGGTGTGAGCACTCCAGAGTTTTTCTTGGTGATGATTTTGTTGTTGTTTAGAGGAGAGCAGGGTATTAACTGGGCGGGCTGTGGCCCGTCTAGCCGAGGCCAGATATTCAGCCCAGATATTAATATTTTCAAGATGAAAATGGCTAGCCCAGCTATACGTTTTTTTGAGGAATACCCAGGCAAGGTCAACTTGTTATTCTCCGCCCCGCTGGGCAGCAAATCTTTCCTAGGAGGGATGCATTAGGCTTAACGGGAAAATGGGTTTTAAAAAATAATAGATGGGATGTAATTATAAAAATAGGGCAGTAACTATAAAAAAATGCACCAAACACGAACTTAGTTAATAAAATATTATTTATGGATTTTGAAAATCTTAATTTTTAATTGTTGTGCGCGTAATGTTTCGTTGGATTTTTACGTAATACAAATTAATATTTTATCTGACTATAAATTTTGGGATAAAAATATTTTGGATCCCATCAAAATGTGGGAAATTTTATTGAATTCTGTCTTGAACGGTTGGTTGAAATTAGTAATCGTTGTCCTAGCTAGAAAATGGGATGTACTTTTAACAAACTGTAAATGTGATGTAGTAAATTCCATTAGAATTCAAAAATGGGCTGTACATTCTTACAAATCTCAAATGGGCTATAAGTTCTCTGCCACACACTTGTGGGCCTACTAAGTTGACGCGTCCCCTAAAAAAATAAGTTGACGCGTATGCAAGGCTTTGTCAACTTATTATAGTCAACACACGGTTCTAGCAGCAGTGGCCGTTGGATGTCTATCCAACGGATGTCGTGCTTCTACTTCAATCTCGGATATTCTAGCTTTGGCCGCCCAAAAAATGATTCCTCCCCCTGACATCTGGGGCGCACCGTTTCGAAGGTTGACCTGTGGGCCTACTAAGTTGGCGCGTACCAAGGGCTTTGTCAACTTAGTCAATATAAACGATTCTAGCTTCAGTGACCGTACGATGTCCATCCAATGGCCGTAGTGCTTCTTCAACCTCTGGTCTTCTTGCTCCAGCCGCCCAACGCAGCACCGGTCGTGCCGCCTGCTCCTACCTCCCGTGGTCGGCTGTGCTGCCGCGGAGGCCTCACCGCCCCCATACTACTCCCACTTCTAGCCAGGCCATCCCTCCAGTCACCCACACCCCCTGTTATTCTGCGGTGATGGCAGCCTCACACCGCAGCCTAACCAATGAACCATCGTACTCCTCTCCACATGGCCATCCACTGTCGTGTCTTCACCGGATCCGCGTCGTCCCCTTCCTAGGCCTCGCCATCGTCCACCGCAGTGGTGCTCTCGGCGTGGCATGGTCAATGTGGTCAACGACCGACTTCCATCGGAAGAGTACTGTACGTGGAGAGGCTGACAGCTGGGTCCACGACAGCCGCAAGGAAGTGCCTCCTTATTACAGGAAAAATAATTATTCCTCCACCTGAGAGCAGGGACCCACCAGACGGGCTACCGTATTTCATGAAAAAAACATTTCCCCCCGACTGCTGGGACCCACTGGACAGGCCACCGTATTTCACGAAAAAAATGCTCCCCCCTCTATCAGCTCGGACCCACCGGAAGTGCCTCCTTATTATGCACAAAAAAATGAATACTCCCCCTGCTAGCTGGGACCCTCCTTGGTGGGAGGCTGGCTTGTGGGCCTACTAAGTTGACGGGGACAGAGGGCTTTGTCAAGTTAGTCAATATGAACGATTCTAGCTCCAGTGACCGTACGATGTCCATCCAATGGCCGCAGTGCTTCTTCAACCTCTGGTCTTCTTTCTCCAGCCGCCCAAAGCAGCGCCGGTCATGCCGCATGCTGCTGCCTCCTGTGGCCGGCTGTGCTGTCGCGGAGGCCTCACCGCCCCCTACTATTCCCACCACTTGCCAGGCCCTACAGTGACGGCAGCCTCACACGGCAGCCGAACCAGTGAACCATCATACTCCTCTCCACATGGGCTTCCACCGCCGCGTCTTCCCCGGCTCCGTGTCGTCCCCTTCCTAGGCCTCGCCGTCGTCCACCGCCCTGGTGCTCTCGGCGCGGCATGGTCAACATGGTCAAGGAATGACTTCCGTTGGAAGAGTACTGTACGTGGAGAGGCTGACAGCTGGGTCCACAGCGGCACAAGGAAGTGCCTCCTTATTACATGCAAAATAATTATTCCTCCACCTGACAGCAGGGACCCACCGGACAGGCCACCGTATTTTGCAAAAAAATGTTTCCCCTTGACTGCTGGGACCCACCAGCTACATCTTCGCACACAAGGAAGTCCGTCCTGAAAAGAAAATGATTCGCCCCCCTGACTTCTAGGACCCACTAGCTACATCTTCGCACGCAAAGAAGTGTCTGAAAGTTGTGACCCACCTGGTCGAAACGTATGTAGCGTTTTCATTCTGGTCACGAACATGTACGTACATACTTGTCGATGTAGAGGTGCGCACGTGTCATAGTAGAGGCACGCACGTGTCATAGTAGAGGCGCACACATAGCATGTACATGTACGTATAGCGGACAGGGTGCAAGAAAGTAAATACGGCCACGTACGTACATACAGGCAGGGTCTTGAACACCTACTCGTGCATACGTACGGCTAGACTCATGTACATTGCTGGGTCGGAACGGAGAAACAGCGTCGTCGTCGTGTTCACGGGGAGCCAACTGGCTGGGTCGGAATGGAATGCGTCATCATGTTCATCGGGAGGGCTTGGACGGAACATGCGATGGACACGAGGCTTGGCATACCGCAGAACGGAGGAAACGGCCTTGTGTTCGACCGGCCATGTTCGAAATGGGATCCTGTTCATCGGGAGGGGTCTGGAGTACCGCAAAACGGATGAAACGGACTTGTGTTGGACCTCCTATGGTCGAAACGGGGTCCTGTTGATCAGGAGGGGTGTGGCGTACCGCAAAATGGAGAAAACGGACTTGTGTTGGAGCGCTACGGTCGAAGCGGGGGTCCTGTTCATCGGGAGGGGTGTGTCGTAACGCAAAACGGGACTCCACGAGATATTGTTCATCTCCACCGTCGACCTCCTCCCGCCTCCACGGGCTACTGTTCATCCACCGTCGACCTCCTCCAGCCTCCACCTACGACTGTTCATCCACGGGCTCCTGTTTATCCAGCCTCCACCGCATGCTACTCCACGGGCTCCTGTTCAACCACCCCTCTCCACGGGCTCCTGTTCAACCACCCCTCCGCGGGCTACTGTTCATCCACCCCTCCACCTTATATTGTTCATCCAGCCCTCCACGGGGTCGTCCTGTTCATCCAGCCCTCCATCCTATTCATCCAGCCCCAACCGGATCGATTGATCGGGGTCCTGTTCATCCAGAGGAAACACCACGGGTCCTGTTCATCCACCCCCACCGCTCACTGTTCATGCAACCCCCACCCCCCCCCCCCCCCCCCCGCCCCCGCAATGCTCACTGTTCATCCAGAGGCAGCATCGATCGGCTTCAGTTAGTAGCAGTACCGAGGGAATCGCTAGATCGCTCGGGTTCACTAAGCGTAGCCTGCAGTGCAATCGCTCGGGTTCAGTTAGGCAACGCCTCGCTCGGGTTCAGTTAGAGTCCAACACCTCGCACCCACGCGTGTACGGTACGAGAGAAACGCGCATCGCTCGGCCCCCGACCACCCACCATAACCGGGAACTCCTCGATATTTTCCTCGCCCTCGCTTCTACCATGATTTTTTCCGTCATGCACGGCCCAAAGAATGTCATGTAGGTGCGTCTCCGGTGCGCCCAGGACGAAAAGCCCATTTTCTATCATGATCTCACCATATCTATGATGATACCGGGTTTTGTCACAATTATCATCATAGAAGTGTCATAAGTATGATAGAAAAAAATTTCGTTCGACCCAAAATGTCACGGATGTTTCTTTTTTTTGTAGTGTGATCAATCTTTGTAATCGTGTGTGAGATATATAATAAAGTATAGTTTGAGTTTTGCCTTGTTTACTTTCTTGTTGCAATAAAATGGAAGAAAATAAAAGAAAAAGATCATATGCTAATCTTATGGTAAGTGATGACATTACACAAGGAAAAGTACAAGTAGAAAATTTTATTGTAGATTGACAAACATAGCATTGGTCAATGATGCAACTCATGAAAGAATTAATAAGGGAAGAGAAGATTCAGATATAAATATACTATCCTGGAAATCTTTTGTGATTGTGAGCACCCATCAAAATATTATATGCCAAAATTGTTGACGTTGGACAAGGAAGACAACTTAATGGTTTATGTTTGTTCATATTCACATAGAAGTTATATTGTCATAGATCCTTCAACATGTGGTGCTTGCCCCTATCTTTGCTAGCCAAAAACTCTGCACTAAGTAGAGATAATACTTGTGCATCCAAAACCCTTAAACCCAAATCTTGTTTGAGAGTCCACCATACCTACCTATGAATTGAGTAAGATTCTTCAAGTGAGTTGTCATCGGTGCAAAAAGGGCAATAAAATTTGCTTCTAAAAGTGTAAGATCATTTAGTGTAAGGGATAATTGAGCGTTGTACGAACTTGTGAGGGTGAAGAATAAAAGCGAGAGACTGCATAATAAAGGTTGCCATCACAAGGGGCAATATAACGTGATGTTCTCTTGCACTAAGGGGTTGAGTATACAAACAAAAAGCACATGGCAACCTCTGCTCCCCTCTGCGAAGGGCGTATGTTTTACTTTCATGTATTTACTTTAATGCAAGAGTCAAAGTTTTTCTCTCTATTCCTTTTATTTTTCTCTTTTTGCAAGCATCATGTGGTGAGGAAATATCTAGGCACATATATCCAGTTGAATGTGGGTAGCATGAGTTATTATTGTTAACATCACCCTTGAGGTGAGTGCATTGGGAGGCGAAACTATAAGCCCCTATCTTTCTATGTGTCCGGTTGAAACGTTTTGCTCATGTGTACGCGGTGAGTGTTAGCAATCATAGAAGAATAAATGATGGTTGAGTATGTGGACTTGCCTAAAGGCTCCGATACATGACCCTTCCTGAAAAGATGGTGAATTGTAGTTGCAAAGTTGACTAAGAACATAGTCTGTTGGTTTCCAATAGAGTTTATACTTTATACTTCAATGCTGTGATGAATTATCACTTGTTCATGAGAAGTCTATGATAAAAGTTCTATGATAAAAATTCTACGTTAAAGTTTGTTGCTGTTATAATAAGTTACATGAAGCTGCTATGTCCGTATTTTTGTTTTTATCGACACCTCTCTCTCTAAGAATGTGGACATGTTTTTTTATTTCGGTTTTCGCTTGAGGACAAGCAAGGTCTAAGCTTGGGGGAGTTGATACGTCCATTTTGCATCATGTTTTCCTACTGTTATTTATGATGTTTTATTGTATAATTATGCTTTTTGGAGTAATTCTAATGCCTTTTCTCTCATAATATGCAAGGTATACACAAAGGGGGAGAATTCTGGTAGCTAGAAATTTGGACCTGAAAAAGCTACGTCAAGCTACCTATTCTGCACAACTCCAAATGAGCTGAAACTTCCCAAGGATTTTTTATGGAATATTTAAGAATTATTGGAGCAAATAAATACCAGAGGGGGGCCACCAGGTGGGCACAACCCACCTGGGTGCGCCAGGAGGCCCAAGCGCGCCTTGGTGGGTGTTGCCCTCCTCGGCCCACCTCCGGTGCCCATCTTATAGTATGTAAGTCATTTTTACCTAGAAAAAATAAGGAGAGGACTTTCGGGACGAAGCGTCGCCGCCTCGAGCCGGAACTTGGGCAGGAGCACTTTTGCCCTCCGGCGGAGCGATTCTGCTAGGGGAACTTCCCTCCCGGAGGGGGAAATCATCGTCATCATCATCACCAACAACTCTCCCATCTTTGGGAGGGCTATCTTCATCAACATCTTCAACAACACCAACTCCTCTCAAACCCTAGTTCATCTCTTGTGTTCAATCTTTCTACCAAAACTATAGATTGGTGCTTGTGGGTGACTAGTAGTGTTGATTATATCTTGTAGTTGATTACTATATGGTTTATTTGGTGGAAGATTATATGTTCAGATCCATTATGCTATTTAATACCCCCTCTGATCTTGAGCGTGATTATCATTTGTGAGTAGTTACTTTCTTTCTTGATGTCACGGGAGAAATCATGTTGCAAGTAATCATGTGAACTTGATATGTGTTCGATATTTTGATGATATGTATGTCGCCATTCTCTTAGTGGTGTCAAGTGAACGTCGACTATATGACACTTCACCATATTTGGGCCTAAGGGAATGCATTGTGGAGTAGTTATTAGATGGTGGGTTGCGAGACTGACAGAAGCTTAAACCCCAGTTTATGCGTTATTCTGTAAGGGAGCGATTGGATCCAAAAGTTTAATGCTACGGTTAGAATTTATTCTTAATACTTTTCTCATAATTGTGGATTCTTGCAAGAGGGTTAATCGTAAGTAGGAGGTTTGTTCAAGTAAGAACAACACCTAAGCACCGGTCCACCCAGATATCAAATTATCAAAGTAGCAAACACGAATTAACCCAACATGACGAAAGTGACTAGATCAAATTCCCGTGTACCCTCAAGAACACTTTGCTTATCATAAGAGACCGTTTTAACCTGTCCTTTGCCTCAAAAGGATTGGGCTACCTTGCTGCACCTTTGTTACTACTATCGTTACTTGCTCGTCACAAATGATCTTGCTATCGAACTACTCCGCTACTACAATTTTAGCACTTGCAGACACTACCTTGCTGAAAACCACTTGTCATTTCCTTCTGCTCCTCATTAGGTTCGACGCTCTTACTTATCGAAAAGGCTACAATTGAATCCATATACTTGTGGGTCATCAGTGATCATACTTAGTGCAAATGAAGGCTAGCAAAGAGATTGAGAAGCGTCCAACCAAGAAACAAAAAATCTCATAAGCGAACATTAAGCATTACTAACACCGAATAATGCACCACATGTAGGATGTGCCAAAGGCAATTACCGGTAATTTCTTTGTAATTTTATAGGGAATCACAAACCTTAACACTAATATTCTTACTAAAGCATAATTACTCGTCAACATGACTCACATATCATATCGTCATATCTCAAAACCATTACAAAGAACCAAGTTTATTTTGTCCAGTGATCTTCATGAAAGTTTTTATTATATACTCCTTGGATATCTATCACTTTGGGACTAATTTCATATGTTGCTTTTAATAATCTCAAACAAATATAAGTGAAGAACATGAGCATATTATTTCTTTGTCTCAAAATAATTTAAGTGAAGCAAGAGAGAATTTCTAAAAAAAATTACTAACTGCCAAATAAATCTAAGTGAAGCATGAGAGCATTTCTTCAAAAGTAACAAAGCACATTGTGCTCAAAAATATATAAGTGAAGCACTAGAGCAATTCCACGGCTCTAAAAATTTAAGTGAAGCATAGGAGCAAGCATAACATAACTTTTGGCTCTCTCAAAAGGGTGTGTCCCAAAAGGATTCAAGACTTAAAATAAAAAGCAAAACAAGCAAAGACTCATATCATACAAGACGCTCTAAGCAAAACTCATAATATGTGACGAATAAAAATATAGCTCTAAGTAAAATACCGATGATTGTTAGAAGAAACAGGGGATGCCACTCGGGGGCATCCCCAAGTTTAGTTGCTTTCTACTTCTTGAATATTATCTTGGGGTGCCTCGGGCATCCTCAAGCTTAGCCTTTTGCTAATCCTTATTCATTCATCCATCGTAATATCACCCAAAACATGAAAACTTCAATCACACAAAACTCAACAAAACCTTCGTGGGATCCGTTAGTATAAGAAAGCAAACCACTACTATAAGTACTATTGCAAATCCATTCATATTTTATTTTTGCATTATATCCACTGTATTCCAACTTTTCTATGGCAAAAACGCTTCAAAGGAAACCATAGAATCATCAAAACAAGCACACAATCCAAAGAAAACAAAATCTGTCAAAAATGAGAACAGTCTGTAGAAATCTGGATACTTCGAATACTTTTGTAACTCCAAAAATTCTGAAAAATTAGGAAAACGTGGGAAATTTGTATATTAATCTTCTTCAAAAAGAATCAACTCAAAATCACTCTTTTTTTTAAAATGAGAATTATTTTCGTGAGCGCAAAAGTTTCTGTTTTTCAGCAAGATCAAATCAACTCTCACCCAAATCATCCCAAAGGCTTCGCTTGGCACAAACACTAATTTAAACCACAAAAACACCTCTAATCAGAGGCATAATTGGATATTTTATTGAAAACAACAAGAAATCAAAAAGCAAGCAGATACAAGTTGGGTTGCCTCCCAACGAGCGATGTCGTTTTACGCCCCTAGCTAGGCATAATGCGAAGGATCTAAGTGTTGTCATTTTTGTCCTTGTTTTCTTTTTGGGTATTTTTGTCAGGGGGTTTTGCAAATAAAACATAAAACACATTATCCATGCAAACCTTAGCACTATCAAGTTACATATCATCATAACCCCTTTGATTTCTGGCAGCAATCCAAGAATAGTGTTGATTAATATCATTGAAAACTTGTTGGATCATGTCTAAAACAGGGACTTGCTTTTTAAGATTCTCATCAGAGATTTGATTGTTCCCAAGTAAATGTCTCAATGCATAATCACTATTATAAAGAATTTCATCAATCACGGGTTTTTCATGATTCATACCAGAAAAATCAAAGATTTCCCTAGCTCCCCGTATTATGTAGTCAAATTCATTCATTAGAACAAGAGTGGCTAACTTTTGAGCTTTAGGATTCTTTATAATGGGTAACTCATAGAACAATATTTGCAAGGTAGGATCATTACGAATAATTTATTTTCAAGTTTCAGAACTAGTGCCGAAGTAGCTTCCGCATAAGATTTAGTCTTTTTAATTATAGGGGCATCATCAAGACTTTTTCCAACACAATTAAAAAATTCTTGTATATGTTCATTTCCCATAAAGTTCCCTTGTCCAAAGACAAAAGTTTTGGCATCCAGATTACCTGTACGCTCCACTTTAGGAGTTAGGACATCATATGTTTCTGCCATACCAAAATCACTCATGATTGCGAGCAAAAAGATAGATCTGACTAGAAAACGGCGAACGAAAAAGAGGGCGAATAAAACTACAATTTTTTGTGTAGTGGGGGAGAGGAAAATGAGAGGCAAATGGCATACAATGTAAATTGCAAGGAGATGAGATTTTTGATTAGGAACCTAGTTGATGTTGATGATGTCTCCCCGGCAACGGTGCCAGAAATTTCTTTTGATTTTGCTTGAACTACGTTGGTATTTCCCCAAAGAGGAAGGGATGGTGTAGAACAGCAACGGTAGGTATTTCCCTCAATGATGAGACCAAGGTTATCGTACTAATAGGAGAACCACGCAACACCACGTCAATAGCTCCTGCACACAAAGAACAAATACTTGCAACCTGACGTAAGAGAGGGGTTGTCAATCCCTCACGGGTAAAAAGATAGATAAAATTGTAGTAGATTGGATAAATAGATCTCGTGGGAACACGAAAATAAAAAAATACTTAAAATTGCAGCAAGGTATTTTTGTATTTTTGGATTAATAGAACTAAAAATAAAAGCAAATGAAAATAGATCGCGAAAGCAAATATATTAAAGAAGAGACCCGGGGATCGTAGGTTTCACTAGTGGCTTCTCTCGAGAAAAATAGCAAACGGTGAGAAAACAAATTACTGCTGGGCAATTGATAGAACCTCAAATACTCATGCTGATATCCAGACAATGATCATTATATAGGCATCACGTTCAAGACTAGTAGACCGACTCCTACCTGCATCTTCCACTATTACTCCACACATCGACTGCTATCCAGCATGCATCTAGTGTATTAAGTTCATGGAAAAATGGAGTGATGCAATAAGAACAATGACATGATGTAGACAAGATCTATTTATTTAGAAATAGACCCCATCTTGTTATCCTTAATAGCAATGATACATACGTGTCGGTTCCCCTTCTGTCACTGGGATCAAGCACCGTAAGATCGAACCCATCACAAAGCACCTCTTCCCATTGCAAGATAAATAGATCAAGTTGGACAAACAAAACCCAAATATTGGAGAAGAAATATGAGGTTATAAGCAATAATGCATATAAGAGATCAAAGAAGACTCAAATAATTTTCATGGATAAAAACATAGATCTGATCATAAACTCAAAGTTCATCGGATCCCAACAAACACACCGCAAAAAGAGTTACATCATATGGATCTCCAAAGACCATTGTATGAGAATCAAACGAGAGTGAGAGGAAGCCATCTAAATATTAACTACGGACCTGTAGGTCTACAATGAACTACTCACTCATCATCGGAGAGGCACCAATTAGGATGGTGAACCCCTCCATGATGGTGTCTAGATTGGATCTGGTGGTTCCCTCAGGGCACCCCTCTAGTACTTCTTCGATCCATCTTGTGTCTTCTAGTCCAAAAAAATCCACAAGAAGTTTCGCTGCATTTGGACTTCGTTCGGTATTGATTTCCTGCAATCTAGAAAACAAGTAGAAAACAACAACTCGCTCTAGGCACTATGTCAATAGGTTAGTACCAAAAATGATATAAAATGATTAT